>SNRZ01000008.1:465000-1830724 GCA_008729115.1 Dirofilaria repens
ATTTAAGATACACACATTTATTTATAAGAATGAACTAACATTTGTAATAATTTCGACAGTAACGAAAGGGAAGAAAGAAAGGAGTGAATCAGTAAGTCTAATCGATGAAATCATGAAATTAGGTTCATAAAAAAAGGTACTCTTTTAGGTATAAATGGGAAAAGGTGAAATTTGAAAAATGAAACCAATGAGGACCTCTTCAATTACTGTTATATGAAGTAGTGGTATTTCAAGTGCTTTCGAGGCGATACTACTACAATTTTCATTATTACTACTGGTACTAGTACTTACTTCTGATAACACAACTACCTTTTAACAATGTCATTATTAATCTTTCCTCTTCGTCATCAACTCTCGACCAATGATTTCATTTCACTCGAACAGGTGTAAATTATTAAGTAGGCTAATGGGAGAAGAAAAAAAAAAATATTACTTTTTTTTTGTTTGAAACTATCGATAGATTTTTATTTCGTCAAATCATTGACAAATAGAAAGATTAATATTGCAACAAAAGTTCTGCAGAAAAAAAAATACTTCATTTAATCATTTCTGCAATTTAACTAACATCATTGACAGAGAGAAAAAAACTTTTTGAAAATAATAAATAACAAAATTTGGAGATAATCCAAAAATACAAAATTAGAAAATATTCCTTGCGATATAATAAAAATTAAATTTTCAAGGAAATTTAAGATTGAATATTTCAGAAGAGAGCATTTATAACAAGGAGAAGGAGGTTAAGAAAGAAATAGGTTAACTTTTTTCCAATTAAGGAATATGGGAAATTTGAAATATTTTGCAATTGTTAATTGCAAAATTTAATGAACAAGAAATGCAAGTTTATACTTTAAATGATTTAAAACTTTGTCAAAAATTTGTTAAAAGAATTGGCAATTGAAAAAGATCAATAATCTCTTGAAAATATATTTTGGCACTTATTAATAAATAAATAAATTACTGAAAGATAAACAAATAAACAATTTAAACATCACTACGCTTAATAGTTTAAATAATTAAACATGATGATGTAAATTATTCCATTTTTAAGCTATCAAAAATGATATAAAATTAAAAATTAGAATTTAAAACGAAGTTTAATTATTCTAACCAAAAGTCAAAGTTCATACAAAAATAGCAGCTATAGAAATTATTGTACTCACATATAAACATACAGAGAAAAATAAAAGAAGACGCAACTGATATAGGAAAAGAAATAAGACATTTGATAAAAGACTTAGTGATAAAGTAAAAATAATTTTGATAAATTGATAAATTAAATCATGAATTGTTTAAATTTATTGAAACAATTATGTATTTATGAAACAACTATTAGTTGTATAATTTAAATTAATTTTATTCTATTCCTAACGAAAATTAATTAATTAATATATGGACGGCAATGAGAAAATGATAAAAGATTAAATATAAAATGATAAATAAAAAAATATGCGACAATGATAGCAAGGAATGGATGATATTTTTATGAATGATATTTTTATCATTTTTTTTAATGATTGATATTTTTATTCTACCTTTATTATTTTTATTATTTATGCAAAATTTCATCAAGCAAGCCAAATTATTTTGCTTTTAATTCCATTATAAATTTACTTACTGCATAATCTTATCAATTTTTACACTTTTCATTGTAAACGATTACTTGAAGTCAATTGCAAATTTGAAAGTGGGAATGCGAGGTTTTAAATATAGAAAATAGGTATTACAAAATCGAAATATTTAATTTAAAAATGAAATGCAATAATTTGCGACGAAAAATTCAATAATTTTACGAAAAAAACAATTTTTTCAAATGATACAGTAAATTTCAAAAATTTTGCACTTTTATATAAAAAAAACTTTGGATTCTTGCATTAAATTTTTGATATTTTAATGGCATTTATTATTTTTGCACCGAATAATTTTGGGCATTTTAAACAAATATTTAAATGTGTTTGAAATTCATAGATAGTGATATGATAAGATCAATGCTATGATAAATATATATGCCATTGTTTAAGGAAAAAACGTTTTTAATTGATTAAAGCATAAGTTTTATTCAAAAATTAAGTTTCACATATAGGAAACTGCAAATTTTAAGGTTAGGTTTTAAATTTTCAGCAATGTTTGTCTTCTAAAAACTTTACTCATCAAAATTAATTAATTGTTTAATAAACTATTTCATTAAAGCAATTTATCAGTGATATTGATAATATTATCTGAGTAATATTATATTTGCAATAGTATCTAAATATTAGCAAGTTTCAAGAATCTTCTCAATTACTAATAAATCTAATCGATAAAAAAATAAATGATAAAAATGAATTGAATAATTCTTTCCACAAGATCATTATTCATTGATACTACTAAAAATTTGGAAATTCCAATTAATAAAAACTAGAAAAGGGAAAGGATGAAGAAAGTATTATTAGGTTTTATTGACTAATAACTCAATTTATTTCTGTTCAGCAAAATTTTATAATCCAAATTTATTAAATTTCACATCAATTAAATTTGATTTGGGTCAACCATATTTTGTTTGGTTTTGTTCATTTCAATTTAATTTCTATTCTATCTTTATTGCCCCATTTCTATTCATATAATTTCGATTATCCAAACTGAATTTGTTTCCCGAAGAAATTAACAATCAAAAAAGTCGCAAATTATTATTCCATCACCATGCATAATAACCCAAATTTAATAATAAATTTAAAAAATTGCCGTTAAATATTGATTTAAATCAAAACATAAATATAATTTTTAATAGCAAATTCTGTCTTATAGCTTTAGAAACAACGAAGAAGTTGTGTGACAGTTTGAAAATTCATAGTAAATATATTTATGAATGGGACAGGTTGACAAGAGCTGTCAATGTGATTCGGTTAATTGTGTCGAAGGTCGTTCCCACAGGAAATTTGCGCCAATGAATGAATTACCTTTGAGAGTTTTTTTTTTCTGATGACCACAATAATATCTCTTTTCTCTTTCTTCTTTTGAAAAGAAAAAAGATATTTATGCCTATTCTGACTATAACCTTCGCAATCCAATAAAACGGTGATGATGATAGTAACGATAATGATAAAACTGATGAGGACGATGAAGTTAGTGATGATAATAATAGTGGCAATGATAATAACAATAATAAAGCTTCGCCAAGACATTCGTAGTTTTATAAGAAAAATTTCTGACTTTTTCATTCTCACAAATGCCTATTTTAATATTACTTGCCCAATTTTTTTTTTTATTTTATAGATTTGTTTATTTTTTATTTAGACTGAACTGATCTTATCTCTTCCAATAAATTTTATTGCTTGATAAGTTATCATTATTTTGACCAGAATGACTATTTAATATCATTTATAAATTTGATAAGTTATCATTTATTTTAACCAACGTGACTGTTCTCGACAACTAATTTAATGTTTATCATGCACTAAATCTGATATTTTTTTTAAATTTAATTTACTCATGCGAAGTATATTTCATTTTAAACTATCATTATCACTGATATGATATTTGGTATTTTAGGTATTTTAGAGGATTTTTTTAAATTTCAGGAATTTCACGCCAAACAGTAGGAATCTCCCAGATTTATTATTTTAATTGCTATAATTATATTTGCTTTTATATAAACACATACGATTTTATGGGAAAAAAAAAAAAAGAATTTAGGCTAATCAAACAATTGTCCGAATGATCATAAACAACAATTACTGAACGAATGCAGTGATAAAAAATAGATGATATTTTTTTGATAATTTCGAATACTTTTGTTTTCACAAATTAAATTTTTTTTAATTAGCAAAACATCGCGATATATTTTATCATTCCTTTTTTGATAATCAATGAATTACTTTTCTTGATAAAGTCCAAAAAATATGGAAATTTTAAATCAAGAAAATCAAAGAAATTCAGTTTGTTGAATCTGAAAACTTCTTCCTATATGTCTATTCAATTCTGAATAATATAAAGATTTTACGAATTAAAAAAAATTTTACAAAATAAGCAAAATGGATTTATCATTCAAATTTGATTTTCATTAATTCGATTATGTATTTCTATTACACATAACTGATATTTATTCTCTTCCTATTAATTAATTTTATCTTCATTCTATATATACATATATATATATATATATACCAGAATATTGATAAATAATTATGAGAAAGACAGGGAATAGTAAATATGATATGTCAGAGTAAATATGATATGTCAATATTTACATCAAGATGAATGATAGTGATGGAATGGATAAAAGTTGTTGGAACAGAAATAAATGAATCTAAGTATTTCAAACATTCTGTACTGAATATTTTATTTTTTAAATTTATCATTTCTTGATGGACCAGAAGAAATGTTCATCCTTACTGATTAGATATGATATTTGGCGCTTGGAAAAATAATTTTTATCTATTCTTTATGTAATGTGTCTTATTGAATAATTCGTCAAATTTTGAAAAATAAATTCAAAAACAAAATGTTTAAAATGTTTGGGCTCTATAAATTGTTAACAAATTATTGTCATAAAATGATTATCAAATTTTTAACATATTCGCATATTGATCAAAATTAATTTCAATAAGAAGTGAGACAACAATATGTAGAAAATTAAATGAACATATTGAGAAAGATTGTATTGATAACGAATAATTGATTGATATTAATTAAATAAGATTATTTTATCTTTATATCGAAAATATAATCCAACAAAAATAATCAGTCGAAATATTTAAATGAAATGGATAAATTATCACTTCGAAATTTGATAAAAAGATTGTTTGCATCACTTTTGATTTGATAGACAAGAACAACAGGAATAGGAAATGTTTACTTAGTAAAATAATTCCTTCTGCACTCATCTCTTCGTCAATCTTTTAGAAATTACAACAAATGTAAATTTATCAATTATTTTTTACTTTTTTTATATGTATTGTTTATAATATAGACAGAACAGCGAAATAAAACAGGAAAGTATTGAAATCTGATAAGGGTGCATTGATAAGTTCGGTAAGTGATATTATTGCTGAATAAATCGCGAAGATATCATAAATGTTAAACAAGATCAATGAGTATACTAAACTATCATAAGGTAATGATATGATTTTCAAATTAAAAAGTTTCATGAAAGATGGAAAAATTAAAATATTTTCTTGGCTAATTTTGTATAAAATTTCTTTCATATCAGTGCTATACATTTTTTACTGTACATTTGAATCATATCTTACTGATATTTAAATCTTAAATAGTTTTCTGTTCAAAATTAGAAATAATAATTTGATTTGAGTTGAGCCTAAGCTAAGTATGCCTTAAAGATTTGTTAAGAGAAATGAATGATAAATAATCAGTAAAAATTATATTGAATATATCTGAAGAATGAAGAATAATTTTTAAAAAAAATCATTAAAAAGAGTGCTTATTGATATCCGCATGATAACGCTCGACTCTTTCTACAATTTGTTCGTAATTTCTCGGAATACAAGAAAGATTTCAAATATTTTATAATCATTTAATATCAACATTTGGTATGTAAACGATTTGAATATTTCGGATGAAAATTCAGCAGATGCGGAAAATTTGGTAACAAAAAAAATAAGCAAAAAATAGAACAACTCACGAATCAATTTATAAAATAATTACAAAATAATCAATAGATTAATGATAATAGATGATATGATAACAAAAATGCAAAAATTAGGACAGCAAGTGTGCGATATTCTTCGAAAAATAAAAATTAAGGAAGAGAATAAATATTAGTAAATGGGACATTACCGGAAATAATTAAGTGAAGAAGTCTGGCAGCATTTGTGTAAATAAGTTGGAAAAATAAGCAAACATAGAATTGGAATTGAATTAGCAGTTTCTAAAAAATTTAATATCATCGTTATCATCTTGTGGAAATGATAATACTGAACAAATGTTGAAATATAATTTAATAATTTTAATTAGTGATATTAATCTTAACTAATGAAGATAGATTTCAACTGGCACTGTAAACAGTTTATAGAAATTACTGGAAATTTTCATCTCATAGATTACAGTTATAGAAATTTATTTCTATTCTTTTCGCAGATATCATATCGTAAATACGAAACACAAAATTTTTTCTTCCAACTAATCGTAACATCCTTAGATGTTTCAGTACTAACAAATATCGTTCAAAAATATCTGATATATTTTGCGTAAGATTATTTCTTGTAATAATATACCGCATATTTGAGTCTTTTTAAATTTTAAAAAAAATTTTTCTTCACAAAATTAACAACCTGTCAATAGTGAATTTAATTAGATTCAAAATGGAAAAGTTTCGCGAAGTTCATTAGGATGCCTAATTAAGATGCCTAATTAATTACTTACAATTGCAAATGAGAACTTATAATCGAAATTAAATTCGTATAATATTGACAGTATTTATTCATCTAATAATTAAATAATTAAGAGGGAAATATCCTTAAAGAAATATAAGTAAAACAATTCATTTCATTTAATTTTTCATTATCAAGCATAAATCGATTGAAAAAATTGATTATAATATCATTTTTTTTTTTCTATAAAAACCATTCGATCACTTACAAATATTAGTTGTTTATCACTTTATTGAATTTAAAAGTGAAAAATTAATCATTAATAGTAAAGCAAGAAGATGAGAAAGATAGGTACTCAAAAGAAGAATATCGAATAATTATATACTGAAAATTAAAATATATTGGAATTAAAATTGAATCGAAGACTTTCGTTTCAATTAGATCTATGATTTAAATATTTTCTGCGCTATAATTTCTGCTGTAATCAATAAAGTCAAAGCAGTTCGAGGAAAAATCTGATTATCAGTAAATGGAACAATTTGGTTGAATTATCAATCTCGTCTTCATGAGATACTGAAAGTTTTTCGAAATCAAATGAAAATATTATGATAAATTTATAATAAAATTTTTAATCATTCACAGAATTTTATAAACTAGACGAACATTTATTTTGAAATTAAAGAATGGCGCAAAACTCTGAATAGCATCTTAGATTAATTAAAGTATGAAGTGCAATTGCAAGACTGATTAAATTTGAAATCATTGAATTAAATTTGAAATTATTGAATTTGAAATGAGGAATGCAGATGAGTAAAGCATGCTAGTTTTTCAATTTCAAAGTTATCAGAATTATCAGAGTTACTGATAAAATAGTTCAGAATAAAAAATGCTACTATAAATTTTAGTATTACCTTGATTTGCTGTTTAATTATCATTGAAATTCTCAAATAAATTGCTATTCGTTAAGCGAACAATAATTTTAAATAATCTTCGATGAAATAAGAGACGCAGGGACATATTTGCGAAAATTACTAAATAGCATTGCTTTATCATTTTTACGCTACACTTATCGTTTTAATCAAACGATTCCTTTTGCGGAACGCAGATGACATAACTGCGAAAATTACTTTACTGGCAAAGAAATTCAGGACGAGTCAACTTAAAGCAAAATTTCGCTAATAACCAAACTTTGCTGAATTAGTCAAAGTGATGCAAAGTTTTTTTTTTTCTAAAAGCTACACTATCATTTGCCATAAGATTTATCAATGCTTAACACTGTAATGATTATATATAATGATTATATATAGTATTATAGAGTATTATAGTTTTTTTAATATTTTGCTGATATATAGGAAGAATTTTCACTTGTTTCAATAAAAAATTGAGAATGTACTTGAATTGACTTAATTTGTAATAAAATGGCATAAATTGAGTATAATATTGTAAGGATGATTCAAAATTAACAAGAAGATATTACAGTATCAGAACATTGATATAATTTTATGATAAAAAGTAATCAATGATTTACATAATGCACAGATAAAAATCGAGAAGGATATCAGTAAATCACAATTAGTAGAATTATGATTGAAAAGAAATTTTATGAAGCGCAATGAAATGAATACTTCGAATAGTTAAGTTAATATTTCTTATATAAAGCAAAATGAAAGACTTCGAGATGCATAAAATTAGAACATTGCAAAGTTGATAATGATAATCAAATATTGCTTTATTATTATTTTATATAAACATATATTTTGATTACAAATAAAGTATTGATTTTATCACAGTTTAAGGACTACTGGGACACTTCTTCTCGTTGCTTAAAAGTATTGAAATTGAATAGAATTAGCCAAAAGGAATAGCTTAGCTAAAATGACAAATGTAGCATAAAAGTGATGGAGCAATGTTATTTGTTGACACTTGGGAAATGCGATTTTTTTTTTTTTTTGATAAAAAATCTTGATAGCTAAAGATCAGGAAAGTTTGTTTCTGCTGGGAATAATTGTTGAGGTTATGAATCAAAAATGCTTCGCCATTATCGGACTAAGAAATAAGCGCTTTTGAAATCTAAGTCCATTTGCAAATAAACATTTGTAGAGTATTCTTCGGATGACGGCAGCCATTTTCATATAAGCTTTGAACTTTGTTTGCTTAGCGATCGGAATGGATTGTGACGCTGAAAGAGGACTGATCCGATTATCGATAAATCGCTGAAACACATTTATATCACTGATTTACAGTCGAACATTGACCCATAAATTTTTTTGTTAAGTCTCTGTAAAGAATTGTTCAAATTTGAGTATTTTCAATTATAAATTATTCAGTGATGAGCAAATTTCAATTTTAATCCACAAGCATCAGTGTTTTGTTTATTTTTGAATGATAATTTCAGCATCGTTGAATACTTTGTTGATATATCAGAATGAATAATCAATCAATCATTGCCATATCAAATCACTTTCAGTTCTGGAAAAATATATGCATGAAAGAAAGCTGAACATTTCTCAAGTACTAATGATTCCGGAGTAATCAAACAGTCTTAGCTAATCCGCTATAATCAACTCTCGCAATCAACAATAATACTTCGTTTTTCTGTTACATCTTCAAGCTCATTTTTTTTTCTTATTTATCGTACTAAAACTTTTTTCAATTCTTTGATAACCATGCGCCAATCATTCTCGTCTTTTGTTATCAACTTCACTTTTTATCATTTTTCATGGCATGGCAGGACGAAGTAAAAATTATAAGGATATTGTTGGAGGAATTAATTAATAGATTTAAAATGTTTTAATTCAAAAATAAATTCGCTTCCTATTTGGAAACAATTAACAATATTTGCATATTGAGAGTACCTTTCTACAATGCGATAATAGATAAATACGCTCGTGCACAAGTAGCCAATGATTTGACGATGTGAGCGGTTTCGATTCTTCTTGCGATTTTTATGATTACTTCGAATAGATGAAATTGATCAGGAATGTGTGTGAATAATTTTGCATTCTTGTGTACATTAAATTTGTTTATTCGCTGCCTTAGTCTTATTGAATTTCCATAAATTTTAGTATTTGCTGAGTCGTTGTATTGATAGGATGACTCATATATGATAAGTATGTGGTTATTCGTTCATTTCTTACTCTATTTATTTCATTTTTTTCTCTTGAAATATTATGATGAGTTGCAAAATATTGGAGTCCTTTGTATGCTTTAGTTTACTTATTATTTAAGTATCTGGCAACTATTGTTATAATGTGCTCCACAAAAATAAAACTTAATAGTACGAAACTTTTCAAAAATTTCGAAAGTTTTTAAGTGCGAATGTTTGTATTTTTTTAAAGTGCGAATGTTTGCATTGAAAAGTTTTTTTCATTGGTCTCCTTTAGAATTTAGTTATGTTTGTTGGATGCCCATTCGAAATACTGGAGAAGCCAAAATTCGTATATGACGGAAAATGGTTGAAAATACGTGAAGTGCGATTTCGTAAATGTAATTCCTCACCGGAACAAGTATGTACTTCGTTAATTTTCTAGGCAAGAGTTATGATTTATTATCAGTCTTATTTTAGAATTAATTAAATTAGCATTGTAATTTAGTTTAATTAAAATGAGATCAATTCAATACACATAATCTGCAGAATGCATGTTTTTTAATTGAGAATATCGTAAATTATCAAAAATAGCAGATCAGTGATTTTTATTTTCATCGCTTTATAAGGCGATTTGCTTTTTACTGATAGGTGTAACCCATAACCCATATCACCAATCTATTTTTAAAAATCCGCTAAAAAAATTGAAATAGAGAATAAAGAAAATTGAAAAAGAAAGAAATATAACTGCTTAAAAATATTTCCATTAATCCTTGCATGAACACAATTCCTTATTTATTTTAAGAAAAACAATTGTATTATTGGAGAGAATATATTTTCTTAAACTTTCAGTATCTATCTACCAGTAAATTATGAATTGAAGGTTTGGGAGTCGGTTCATCGACGAGCGGTTCCACAATCGAAACCAGATGGTGTCGACGTGTTAGCAACATTGCTCAAAGATGGCAAAAAGTATTTTATTCTCGTCAAACAGTACCGAATACCTATGGCTGGCATGTGCCTAGAATTTCCAGCTGGTTAATGCAGTAATTTTGCAAACTTTTTTTACTTTGGTGATTTAAAAATATAATAATAGTAATTTTGTAGAGTTATACTTTTTTGCCATTCCTAGAAAGATTCAAAACGAATTTTCCGAAAAAATGAATGGGTAAAATTCACAGTGAATTTATTTAGGAATGGTTTTTTTAACAGTAAATAACATAAATGTGGAGGGTGCAAAATATATGTCCATTATTCGGAGATGCTAACATTTACTCCATCTTGAGCAAGCTACTATTGCATGACGCAAATTACTTTGTTAGCAGATCTTAGTTTTATAAGTATTAAGTTTTACATCTCCCACATTTTTCAAATTCTGTGTCTTTTTCTAATTTTAAACAGTTTCTCTTTTCGGTGTAGGTTTGATCGACGAAGGAGAAACCGTTGAGGCTGCTGGTTTACGCGAATTGAAAGAAGAAACAGGTTATACTGCTACAAAGGTTTGTGTGATAGTTTTTTGCCAACAAGATGTCTTTATATTTCTTATGTTTTATTTTCTTTATGCTTTTCCTTTATTTATTTTAGATCGTATCATGCACAAAAGGTAAGCAAGGCTTAAGCCCTGGTCTTGCCGATGAAAGCACTAATTTTATGATAGTCGAGGTTGACGGTAATGCACCAGAAAACAAAAATCCAAAACAGAATCTGGATGATGGTGAAATCATTGAAGTATTTTTTATTTTTTCTTCTTAAATATGCTATTTAGTAAAAGTTTTTTCTCCTAAATAAAACGAGATACTAAGTTTTATATTCACTATCAAGGGAATTAGACTCTCTTTTTGAAGAGCACATTTGTGATGTAATGACACTATCGCTAGAATATGTATTAAATGACAATAGCATTCAGACTACATCTGTTAAAGCTCTTCATGATTTATATTTATTATTTTGTTCGTTTAGAAAACTGAAATTGCTTTTTTTAGGTGGTGCTTGTTGAATGTGAAAAGCTATTCTCGTATATCGAATTTATCTGTACGGAAGTTTATGTGCAATCGATGGTCTATGCATTTGCTTTGGGTATGAATTACGCGCAGCATTTTCTATAAATTTTATGTGTTTCTTAATCGCTTTAAGAAGGGTTATAGGTAGTTGTTTTTATTTAGGGATAAGTTATGAATTGTCGAAAATTAATATTTTTTTACTGCCCCTAATTATAATTTTATGAAGGGTGGAGACTTTTGATGATACATCACAAAGTAAATTTCCGACAAACTCTTTACAAGTTAGTATGTTAGTCTTGTCATGATAATATTCGAGTTTCAATTATAGTTAAAACCATTTTGATAGTTCGAGATTCTGATGGAAATTCGAGAGATGCCTCACCTAGTTTAACTACCAAATCTTAAAGTTAAATGCATATGCCAAACCTTATGATTTATTCTGATAATTATGTAATTTTCAGTTTTATCTTTTATTGGAAAAAATTGATCTTCGGTATATTTATTTCAATTTTGCGCCTTTGAACTTTTATTTTTTAGTTTATTTGGAAATTCAAGGAAAACTATAAGCAGCAATGTTTTCCAAATTTTGACTGAAGCAAGATTTTGATTTTTAGAATTGAGAAATCAATATAATTTATGTTAATTTCTTGAGAAAAAAAACTTCAGCTATGAAGACCATTTTTTTCCTTGTTTTGTTGTGTCTAAGAAATTTGACAGCATATCCAATATGTCTGGCTATGATCGTAATGTTCGAAAGAAATAAATTGAAGAATTGTTCAACCAAAAGTATAATAAGGTACGGTAATATTGCGAAGGAGTAAAATGATTATTATTCCGATGGTTTTTGTAAATTGCTGTAGATTTGAATCGGGATCTATTCATCCAACTAGTCAGTAGTGTGACAAGTTTTTTTTTTTCACATATAAATGATGCAGCATCTGTTACTAATTGACTTGTTTTTGGAGCGGTATTTACATTTCCAAAAAATTATACGGATTTTCTTATGCCTTGCTTTTTTGTTTATATGATCTCTTTTTTCTCTCAATCTTTGGTTGTTAGTAATGTTGTGTATGAAACACATGATAAAGGAATAAAGGAAATTGTTACCATTCAACTTTTTACTTGCAAGATACTTCATATCAAAACATTTTTATGAAAATATAATAGACGTCTCATTACTTTGATCAATCAATACGGATCGGTGCAATTTTTATGCTAATGAGCAGTTTTTTTTTGGCTTTTTAATGGGCCGGTAATTTTGGCTTACAAAAACAATAAAAACTGAAGTATCCCGCTTATCAGTATAATATCTCAAATTTATATAATAATATATCGGTAGATATTTCAAAGGATACGAAGTGTTAAGGAATGGAATACAATTTATCGATTAGATTTCCTGCACGCAACAATAATAATCAAGAAATAAGGTAGCGCCAAAAGTTCGAAAAAAAATAAATAATGGTCGGTAAATTACGAGATACAAAGTCGTGCTGTTTGGAGGAGGGAAAAGAAATGAAAGAACAAAGTAAGGTATTTACGTAAATCATAAATCATAGATGTGGGATAATGTTTGTAAGCCTTTTTTCGCTTTACCTGCATACCTTTATATATAATTACCATATACCTATGTAAATTACCATGTAATAGCCATATTGCTGTTCAAAAAATTTTTTATGCTTGTCCATTTTCTTTTTTGACAAGAAATTTTAATTTTAAAAGGATGAGAAGGATTGTTATAATGGAAGAAGGTCACGAAAGCGTATCGTAAACTGCTTATAATGTTAGAGCAATGATGGGAAGATGCTCTTTTCAATAAAATGTCAATAGAAATGAACAACAATGACATTATAACAAATTATTTGAGAAGAAAAATAATCAGCGAATTGGTTTAGAATTATTTAATTTTATTTTTGCTGCATCGAAGACGATGGCAATTAATTTTTGTCGATTGAAGGAGGTGAATTTCTGGAAGAGAGTAAGGTAACTCCATCATACCAATCATTACAGAATGGAAAGTTCAAAGTATTACGAAAAAAGTATGTTTGTTAATCAATCATTTTTCTCAATCTAAAATTAGCAAAATAGTGAGAAAACAAGTGCAAAATTCGTACATAAGTAGAAAATGTCAAAGGCAAAGTTACATATGCTGTGATATGACGATGTATAAATCTTAAATTTTTTAATTTTATTTTGGAAAAAAGATTAGGATTAAGTTGAATTTTGATAAAATCTGATTAACAAATTTTAATATATAATAATGAAAATTATACTAATAAACTTGCTTACTCTAAAATGACCTAAAAAGAACTATAACAATAATATGAAATGAAATGAATAAATATTCCAATGTTGATGAGAACTTGTTCGAGTGATATGTCTTTTTCAAATATTTCAACTGGTTTTAAGTCATGAACATTTTCATTTGCAACGGCAACGATGATGATGTCAATAACTGAAAAGAATGATAAGTTCTGAAATGTAATGTGAACATTTTTTAATAATCATAATCTTACACTTCTACATATTATTTCCATTATCATCTATTCCTTGTTTTGATTTTTTGATCGTAGCCTTGAAATTGATGGATATAAACAAATGATGAGAAATTGATAATGTCATAATTAATAGTTAGGAATAAAAATAATCACTAACTACTCTTATTATGGTGAAGGTTTAAGAATAAATTTAGATAGAAGCCAATTTGAAGAAGATCATTGAATTCGGTTGAAATTTTATGAAGCGAAATTTGAATTTGGACTTTAATCTGAATATATTTTTCGAATTCTTTTTTTAATAGAATTTTGAATTTGAATACATTCAGTACTAAATCATTTCATTGTAAATGAAAGGAAATCGATTAAGACGAAAGAGATACTGTCAATAGAAGTAATGATTATTTTTTATTTCTAACTATCAATTATGATATTATCAATTTCTCATCATTAATTAAAGCCTTCTGTCGTTTTTTTTGCGATTTTACTGCTTAATATTTGTTCTCTTCTCACATTATATTTTGATATATGGTATTGAGAAGAGATGATATTAAACAATTCATTCAAAAAAATATATGATAAAATGCTATAGACGATTTTAGGCTTGTTAAACAATTAATCATTTGATAATCTTGCTACTGTAATATTACAGACACAACTAAGGTAATTTATCGTCTGCTGAAATTTCTGCGATTTCATAAATATTTTGCCCAATTTATTTAGGATGATAACAACATTTGTCTTATCAAAGGATATCTTATAAAAACCATATGAACGATGAAATTCCTACCGATAAGCCGCACTGAGGTTTGTTTCGTTTTTTTCTTTCCTAAATTTTTGAAAAAGCTTATTCCTGATGAGAATACTGCACCTATCGAAGACATTGATAATGATATGCATATTTTAGATAAAAGATTAATTTCAGTATTAAAATTTTATGTCCCAACTAAAATTTGATATATTCAAAAAAATCATCCAAGTTCATTTTCTCATGTTTTAGAAGTATGATAGTGATAATTAATAAAGTTCAATATTTCTTGGACATAAATAGAATGTGTGGAAGCTGCAATTCACAAAAAATGATATGGCAGCATGCATGAAGTGATAATCTTTGGTTCATAAATTTTAAATAAAAATGATTTTGAAAAAAACTGTGATAAAAATTAAAAAAAAGAGGAAATGATAAAAACCCAATGAACCTCCCATATTCAATCAATATTACGGATCGAAAAAACATTCAATTATATCAGTAATGCTTCTCGAGGTTAATTTCTTGATGATTATTATACAATGATTATCATTTAAATTGAAATACCACAAAAGTATGTCTTTTCAAACAAGAACTGGCCAAATTTTTGAAAAGCCAAGTATTACAGAACTTATCACTTTTATACTTCTTGAAGCATTATCCAGAATCAAGAACATTATTCAGAATTCTATCTTATTCTCTAGGATAGATATGAAATCGTATCTACGATTAGCTATAATTAATTGTTGTTGCTATTTTCTTTACTTTCTCTAAATCAATTTAAAAAATTAAAAAATGCTAAAGTTCACCAATTTCAGCAATTCTTTCTCATATTTACATAAATAGATAAATGTTTGTCTCTTTCTAATTAAATAAAAAAGTCGCAAAGTTAATTATTAAATTTTTGTTGACAGAAAAATTATTGAAGAAAAACAAAATTGTTTTGTAAAAAAAGAAATCATTTTAAAAGTTATGAGAGTAAAATTTTAATATAAATGCTCAATTTTTGGAACATTAATGATAGATAAGAATTCAATTATCAGTGATGATAAATAATATTTTGTTCTGATTTAATCAACATCTCCATCTGAAATATGCTTAACTTCGCCTACATCAATCAAATATCCAAATCCAAATTTACGGTAATTTACTTAATGGAGAAAATAGGCAACATATTGTATTTAAATAAAAATCAATATAATTGATTAGTTATCAAAATCGATTAAATAAAATCAAATTTACCGGTAGAGCAGCCGGATTTGTTAGTGTTGTCGTAGTTTGTAAATTATCATGAGTAGAAATGGCCTGACCTGCTACCAAATTTGCAAGTAAGCTTGGCGTTTTCGTGAACAAAACATTGTTACTTTCTTTTGATAAGTTGCTTAAATCCTCCTTCACGTCCTGACGTTCATCACTCCGATCGCTTATCATAGTAACGTGTTTATTTGACGAAGATGTTTGGTCCGTCAATCCAAAAATGACACCAAATTGGGTGTTCTGTGTAAGTGTTTGTGCGACGGAATATAACGAGGGTATAATGAGAAGTAAATTGCTAAGTCGTACTGATGTATCGCCAGGTGACAAAATCTGCTTAAGGTAGGTGAATAAAGCACGTAGCACACCATCACGTGCCTCACGCAACTTTTCACGCGATGTAATAGTTAAACCCGTCACATCCGGATGTAACAATACCAGAGCTTTTAGTGCCGATATTTCGGCCTTCTCAATACTTATACGACGAAGAGGGGTTAAAAGTTCATCCAAGATACGACTAACAATAGCAACGAGATCGGGATAATGAAATGGTGCAAGTGTTAAGACTGTATCATTAGGAAGTACAATATGAGTAGATGAAAGCGATCGTTGAACGGTATGTAGAAGTGAGAATGCTGGTGAACAATGCTTCAGCAGTAATACCTGGAATGTTGAAAATGATTGCTAGTAGAGAAATAAATATCAGTTTGTTTGAATGATAGTGAATGAAATATGAGAAAAGATTTGAGAAATAAATAACCTTATCAGTAAATGGAAGTTCGGGAATTGGATGTAGCAAATTGGCCCAACCGATCATTAGTGATATACTTCTTTGCCGGGAATTATTCTCTTGTCCTTCGCCCCCAAGAATGTTATTGATATTTTGATTCCCCTGAAGTCTAGTCTCGATATCCAAAATCATTTCTACAAGACGACGTGATGCTGCTGTTGTTGCTTCATCTTCACTGTAACGTCGCTCAGAACGTGCTGACGATGGCGCATCATCTGTAGTGATAATGTCTGAGTGATAATTCTCAAACATTACAACCATTTCATATCTTGCTCAGATATCAAGAGTGGTATTGAGATGGGATGAATACTTGCCTGAATCACTGTTACCATCTCCACTGGTTGATGTTGGTTGTAGATGAGCTGGAAGACTTCTTTTACGACTTCTCTTCGTGCTACCAATACGATCACGTTCATTCTGAATCGCTAAAATGAATCTCTTTATTAAAGTTTCTTTGAATCTTCGTTGCTATACAAAAATGAAGTCATTGATAGAATGATTAATTCTCGTTTATTTCTTCTTTTTTTTATATTTTTTATCGATCAGGTCAAAGTTCATTTAGTTAAGGAATGAATAGTGAATTGTTCAAAATACAATAACATTAAAATATTTTATTTAACACATTCGTTTAAAAATAGACGTAAAAAGAGAATTATTCTCGACATTATGAAACATCTATTTTGGATAAATTATAATAAAATGAGCAGCACTGAATGACAAATATTTCTTTTTAATTCATTCAATGAATGCTTTAAATTTAATAATATATTACCAAAATGATAGAAAAAAAGGAAATATTTTGAAAATTTTCAATAAGACATTTATATATTTAATGCTGAAAATATACTGTATGACTTTTTGTATTAGATTGGAATCTATGATAGTATAAGTTATGATAATGATGATGAGATTGATAAGATTTGCAAAAGTAAGTTGAGATGCATGCTGTAGAAGATTACTACATTCAAATAAATATAAAGCTATATGTTTTACAATACTCTAAAACTTTGTTAGTTGAAAAGTGGAAAATATCATAATAATAATTTAAAGTATGCCTTACCTTCTGGTTTCATGCCATCTGCAAGACATTTCTGGAAACGACAATATCTGCATGCATTTCGATGATCTTTATCAATATTACATTGCTTACTAAATCGACATGTGTATTGCAGATTCTGCCAAACACTACAAATAGCAAGTATATGAGTATGAATTAAAATTTAAATTAGAAGCATACACTCTTTCAAAATGACATTTACCATACTCATTTGAAATAACAATAGTTAATTTCTAATTTCAAAGATTCCATTTGAAGAAGTAAGGCAGGAATAGGAAATTTTTATTAGCTTCAGTTAATTTATATTAAAATTGAAATTGAAATCATTCTAAAACTTAAAATTAATCTACTGATATAAAAAATTTATAGTAAATCTTTGCAGCAAAGTTAGAAGCTTTTGTAATGTTTATTACAGACATTATCACCAACAAGCGAAATATTTATCAAATTGAAGACTTTTGTATTCCAACTATTTCCACGATGCAAAGAATCTAACAATCTTGCTTCAAAACATTTTTAGAATCTTGCAAACATGGATTCCTCAAATAAATCACTGAGTAAATCATTTTGTAATTAAAACTTATTTCAGAAATTTTACATTTCTTTCTGTAAGATTTTGCAGAATTGATTAAATATCAAAAAAGAGCATTTCATATTGCATGCATGATTCTCAATAAATAAGAGAAATGAGTAAACATCAGAGTTGAAGTTAAATGTTTCGAAAGCATAGATACGATTCTGTAAGCATAGCAAGAGAAAAAAGAATCATCAGAAGTGTCAGTATAATTTATTTGAATATCAATTATAAAGAATACACTTGATTAGTTCAATTTAATTGCATAGAATATTGGAAACAGAATACCTTCTGCGAAAGAATCCTTTACATCCATTGCAGGCTACAGCGCCATAATGTTTACCGATAGCTTTGTCACCACATACGACACAAAAATCAGTCGTGTCGTTGATGGCGATCGATATAGCGTCACCTTGACTTGTTGATGTATCCATTATGAATCAAACTTTTAAAAACAAGTTCAAGATTCTGAATGTAATGGATGAAAAAATCTTCAATGCGAAATTGATCGAAATCTCTTTTAATAGCTGAAATGAATAGAAATTTTGTGAATAATATTTTCACAATGAATTATATGAATTAACAACAATTATTTCGGAATTAATTAAGATGACGAAATTTCTATTAATCATTATCATAATAAGTGATAAGTGATAAATAATCTTGAATAATTATTCTTTAAAATATGCAGCAAATTTGTTTAAAATTTTGAAATTTTAATTAAAATCAAATTTTTAATACATTTTTAGCTAATTTATGAGAATATAATGTATTCAATTCAATTTCTCATTGAAATGAAATAAAAATTTGAAATTGAAATAATAAATTTATTAGCGTACGCTTACGCTTAAATACACTTACGCTTAAGTGCACTTACGCTTAAATGCACTCGTAATTACACGTATATTCACGCATATCGCAAATGAGAAAACATATTGCTTAATTCATATATTGCCTATTTCAAAGCAAAATGGAAAAGAAAGGAATGGAAAAAGTAAAAGCTCACATTACGAATATGTACACAATTGAAAGGGTGTTGTTTTGTCCTTTTATATATATTATTCTATTCCTTCCAACTTTTCCTAAAATACGGTATCAATAAATAGTAGTTTCCGATGTGACTAAGTTGGCAAAGTTACATTTGGCCTTTCAGATATCTTCTAATCGATTGAAATTAATCGATATCTCATGTTTCAATATATCATATATCTTACTTATTATCATCTCTTACGTTATGCTTAAATCAACGAGTCGTAATGAATAGCATTGACTTGCGTCCTTTAGCAAATTTATGAATAAATTCGATCTAAAAGAAAAGCGAATATATCATCACTGTTGAAGAGTGTAATAAAATGATATTTTCGAATTTTTGAAAACATCCCGAATTTACGAGAAGAACAAGAAAAGCTTTTAAGTGATATGATATTTGAACATTTTCCATATCACTTCATATCACTTTACTTTTCACATCACTGGATAATTGAGAACTTGATAAAAAAGTTAGAAAAAATAATCATAGCTTGGATCGAATTACATTTTTCCTTCTTCAAGCATGAATAGATGATTTTTCTAATCTTTTGCATTCTAATAAACTGAAATCATTTACTGCACTGAAACAAATGTAACAAAATTTGAGCAAATAAGCATTAATTATGCATTTAAGAATACATCGATAAAATATGAAAAAAAAAAATTTATAATTATTGAAGTTTCTGGAAAAAAAGGAATTAACAGATTTATGATTATTGAAACTTCTGAGATAATAACAGATTTATGATTATTGAAACTTCTGAGATGATAACAGATTTATGATTATTGAAACTTCTGAGATAATAACAGATTATTGATTATTGAAACTTCTGAGATGATAACAGATTTATGATTATTGAAACTTCTGAGATGATAACAGATTTATGATTATTGAAACTTCTGAGATGATAACAGATTTATGATTATTGAAACTTCTTTCTACGACTTATTATAATCGATGAATGATAATAAAGTATATGTATGTATTAGCTTGTGTAAATTAAAAATGGACAAGAGAGGAGGAAATAAAAAAAAAAATAAAAATTGCAAATATGTGGAGACAACAGAGAATTCTTTATTACTCAGAAATAAGATGAGATTTTTTTTTGAACTGTTTGGAAGAGGACAATAGTGATGAATTGATGAAGATTCGACAGTTTTCCTCGACTGATGGAAATTATAAATGCAGTGTCAGGTATATGTTATATGACTGACTTTCTATAGTGCAATGCAATGATTCAACATTCTTTGTTAACAATTTTTTCATTTCTTTTTTAGGATACAATTTTAAGATAGATACTGAAATTGTACATATATGGAGTAGGTGAATTTTACAAGATCAAAATTCATTGCAGGTGATTGTTTTGAAATGATGATTAAATTATCATTAAATTGATACCGAAATTGATCATTTAATCAATCTGTTTTAACACACAAATTAACAGAATTATTCCATATGCAGGACTGATTCATAATAATGACGTATTCTGGATGTAAATTCGAAAAGATTCAAATTGACATCGATTCATACAAAATGAAAAAACATCAAATGAACAATATTTGGATTCTGATAGAACACAAAAGGATGTACATATGTATTCAACAAAATGTTCCTCACTGCAAAGATCAATAGTTTTGGATGTCATAACATCTTTTCTGTTTTTTTTTAGATTTTCCAATATCGTACTTTTGCAGTATTGATCGCATTAAGTATGAATCATGCGATCAGTAATTTAAATTTAATTCAAAAGAAACGATTAAATGAAAGAAATCAAATAAAATGTATTGCAAACAAATAGGAAATTCCGTTTCGCATTATTTAAAAAGAGATAAATGAATATAATTATGGATAAATTGTCCCAATCAATATAGCAATCAATGATTAAATCAGTACCTAATCATCAAATCAATTCCGTATCAATATCTCATTATAATGAATGTCTGATTTTTCAATCACTAATTGATCAGTTCAAAAGCGTATTTCAGATAATACATGCTAAATTATCAGGGATCTATTTTATAGCTACATCCGATCTATAATCAAATGATTGTACCTTAAAAAGTACAAACTATTAATTCGTTCGGCGTAATCAGACACAGAAATACAAGCACAAAAATTTTTTTTTAATTTCTTTCCATAATTTAGATTAAAATATGCCCTACTTGAACTGTTTGGATCATTATCAAATTTATCATAAATTATCACGAATTGTTGTTTTCATTTAACAATCTTATTCATAAATTTAACGACACTTTTTTTCTCGAATATCAAAATAGATTAATGATTAATTGATTTTATATCCGAAAGATTTTGAAAGTTCAAGACATGATATGTTATGATATTTCTAAAACTTCTGCTTTATTTATCAAAAAAAAACAGTTCTATTTTATTTACGAAAGATAATAAATCTTCTCAATTCCTTACTAATATTCAAAAAGTACTTTACTATAAAAAAGTCTATTCTTGAACAAACAAAAAATCAAAGATATTATCACTGACTTATGAATATCATTTTCTTTTTCGAGAATTACATTATTGGTTGTGGTCAATCTTTTGATATTATCATTATTATATTGATAAATGTAAAAAAACTACTCCAAAAATGATTAGGTTGGCAGACATAGATAACATCATGAAAATGAACGATAAAATAAAGTGCCTAGCTTTGGCTGATTGACTAATCTAATTTAGTATTTTTGAGGACCTTCAAACGAATGGGCCAATGATCTCCAAAATAATTACACGGTCAAATGATCATTCGAAAGAGCAAGAATGAAATTTAGTAACAACAATAATATTTCATGTCCTGTTTTTTTCTTTGCGATCTCTTGAACTTCTTATCGTAAATTTTGATTTGATTTAATTTTAGAAAAATTCCATTGCTCTATCACATCTTCTCCTCTTTTATCAAATTGCTCTATGATGGCTGGAAATTTGTTTTTATTGTTTTGCACTTCACGGATCGAAATGAGATAATTCAATTCCCATTTTTTTTTTTTTTTTTTTTACACAGTCTCTTTTGTTATCTTTTGAATTCAACCCATATTTCCAAAATTACATCAAATATGATGATGATATTTTATTGTTTTATCAATGATAATTTTGTGAAATGATAATTTTGTGAAAATGCAACATTTCCAAAATAAGAGAAATGGAAAGCAGTAGCTGAGATCAAATAAAAATCAATCAATTGTGAATATAGGTCAAATAGACTCAGATCATGATTTAATACGATAATATCAATAACATGATAAGCTTAATAATAATAAGTGTTACTGCGATAATTACAAGTAATGTTTTCCCGGGATTATAACAGGAGATTTCTTAGTGGTAGTAATCTTCTCGAGATTAAAATAGGAGTTTTTTCTTTTTTCAAGAGAAATTCTTCATGCTAGAAAACTGGGATAGGCATTCGATAATTTCGATTTTTTTGAGCAAACGAATTAAATCAATATATTAAGAGGTAAAACTTTCATAACATTCCACCAACATCGCTAAACTTCAGGGAGTAATAAATAAAGAAGTGCTGATATTAAGTTCAAAAGTTGATAGTCTATTAAGTTCAAAAGTTGATAGTCTATTAAGTTCAAAAGTTGATAGTCTATTTGAAGTCTATTAAGTTCAAAAGTTGATAGTCTATTTGATAGTCTATTAAGTTCAAAAGTTGATAGTCTATTTGATAGTCTATTAAGTTCAAAAGTTGATAGTCTATTTGATAGTCTATTAAGTTCAAAAGTTGATAGTCTATTTGACAGTCTATTAAGTTCAAAAGTTGATAGTCTATTTGATAGTCTATTAAGTTCAAAAGTTGATAGTCTATTTGATAGTCTATTAAGTTCAAAAGTTGATAGTCATATTTGATAGTCTATTAAGTTCAAAAGTTGATAGTCTATTTGATAGTCTATTAAGTTCAAAAGTTGATAGTCTATTTGATAGTCTATTAAGTTCAAAAGTTGATAGTCTATTTGATAGTCTATTAAGTTCAAAAGTTGATAGTCTATTTGATAGTCTATTAAGTTCAAAAGTTGATAGTCTATTTGACAGTCTATTAAGTTCAAAAGTTGATAGTCTATTTGATAGTCTATTAAGTTCAAAAGTTGATAGTCTATTTGATAGTCTATTAAGTTCAAAAGTTGATAGTCTATTTGATAGTCTATTAAGTTCAAAAGTTGATAGTCTATTTGATAGTCTATTAAGTTCAAAATTGATAGTCTATTTGACAGTCTATTAAGTTCAAAAGTTGATAGTCTATTTGATAGTCTATTAAGTTCAAAAGTTGATAGTCTATTTGATAGTCTATTAAGTTCAAAAGTTGATAGTCTATTTGATAGTCTATTAAGTTCAAAAGTTGATAGTCTATTTGACAGTCTATTAAGTTCAAAAGTTGATAGTCTATTTGATAGTCTATTAAGTTCAAAAGTTGATAGTCTATTTGATAGTCTATTAAGTTCAAAAGTTGATAGTCTATTTGATAGTCTATTAAGTTCAAAAGTTGATAGTCTATTTGACAGTCTATTAAGTTCAAAAGTTGATAGTCTATTTGATAGTCTATTAAGTTCAAAAGTTGATAGTCTATTTGATAGTCTATTAAGTTCAAAAGTTGATAGTCTATTTGATAGTCTATTAAGTTCAAAAGTTGATAGTCTATTTGATAGTCTATTAAGTTCAAAAGTTGATAGTCTATTTGACAGTCTATTAAGTTCAAAAGTTGATAGTCTATTTGATAGACTATTAAGTTCAAAAGTTGATAGTCTATTTGATAGTCTATTAAGTTCAAAAGTTGATAGTCTATTTGACAGTCTATTAAGTTCAAAAGTTGATAGTCTATTTGATAGTCTATTAAGTTCAAAAGTTGATAGTCTATTTGATAGTCTATTAAGTTCAAAAGTTGATAGTCTATTTGACAGTCTATTAAGTTCAAAAGTTGATAGTCTATTTGATAGTCTATTAAGTTCAAAAGTTGATAGTCTATTTGATAGTCTATTAAGTTCAAAAGTTGATAGTCTATTTGATAGTCTATTAAGTTCAAAAGTTGATAGTCTATTTGATAGTCTATTAAGTTCAAAAGTTGATAGTCTATTTGATAGTCTATTAAGTTCAAAAGTTGATAGTCTATTTGACAGTCTATTAAGTTCAAAAGTTGATAGTCTATTTGACAGTCTATTAAGTTCAAAAGTTGATAGTCTATTTGATAGTCTATTAAGTTCAAAAGTTGATAGTCTATTTGACAGTCTATTAAGTTCAAAAGTTGATAGTCTATTTGATAGTCTATTAAGTTCAAAAGTTGATAGTCTATTTGATAGTCTATTAAGTTCAAAAGTTGATAGTCTATTTGATAGTCTATTAAGTTCAAAAGTTGATAGTCTATTTGACAGTCTATTAAGTTCAAAAGTTGATAGTCTATTTGATAGTCTATTAAGTTCAAAAGTTGATAGTCTATTTGATAGTCTATTAAGTTCAAAAGTTGATAGTCTATTTGATAGTCTATTAAGTTCAAAAGTTGATAGTCTATTTGACAGTCTATTAAGTTCAAAAGTTGATAGTCTATTTGACAGTCTATTAAGTTCAAAAGTTGATAGTCTATTTGACAGTCTATTAAGTTCAAAAGTTGATAGTCTATTTGATAGTCTATTAAGTTCAAAAGTTGATAGTCATATTTGATAGTCTATTAAGTTCAAAAGTTGATAGTCTATTTGACAGTCTATTAAGTTCAAAAGTTGATAGTCTATTTGATAGTCTATTAAGTTCAAAAGTTGATAGTCTATTTGACAGTCTATTAAGTTCAAAAGTTGATAGTCTATTTGACAGTCTATTAAGTTCAAAAGTTGATAGTCTATTTGATAGTCTATTAAGTTCAAAAGTTGATAGTCATATTTGATAGTCTATTAAGTTCAAAAGTTGATAGTCTATTTGATAGTCTATTAAGTTCAAAAGTTGATAGTCTATTTGATAGTCTATTAAATTCAAAAGTTGATAGTCATATTTGATAGTCTATTAAGTTCAAAAGTTGATAGTCATATTTAATAGTCACATTAAGTTCAAAAGTTGGCAATCATGTCCAAAAGTCTATTTAACAAATTTTTTGATATCTTATGATTGTAAGCATTATGCGAAGGATTTAAATTTGCTGCGTATTTGTTACAGATTTTTAATCTAACAGCAATATTTTTCTGAATGTTGGAATTCTTAATAGCTTCGAGAATTGTCCTGGAATGTTAAGGAAGTATTTATTTTTCAACGGAATGCATTTAACATCGAGATTGGCAAGTGGAATATAGCAGTAGTTGCTTGCTTTCAGACTTTAAAAAAAAAGAAACTCTTGCAAGTTAATAAAGCAGCTAATAAAAAAAGGAACTTAAGCTAAGCTAACATAGTCTCGATCACTATTTTGTCGAGATTAGAAAACGTGCAAATATGCGTTTATAATAACAAAAAGTTTTGTTAAATGTTCTGCTAAATGCGGCATTACACATGTTTGTTTGTTTTTTTTTTCCTAATTTTTTTTTTTTTTCATCGCAAATGACAATTGTTCTGATTAATATCATTTCACAGCGCATATTTTGATGGAATTTTTCCAAATTTGAAAAAACGGCCAGCCATTAAATCCTTCCTGAACCATTCATTCATTAATTTTCTCGATGAAAGACAGGATGTATAGTAAGTAATTGAAATGAATGATCTGTAAGAATAGGAGGAGGAGGAGGAGAAGGAGGAGGAGGAAGAGGAGGAGGAAGAGGAGGAGGAGGAGGAGGAGGAGGAGGAGGAGGAAGAAGAAGAAGAAAAATGAAAGCAATTTCTTTTTCCGCTGTTGCAAAAATATTCGTCCAGCAGAATGGCAGCAATAATCAACTTCCTCTCCATGCGGTCGATCGGATGCCAGGATGGATGGATGGATGGCTTAACATCGGACGAATAAATATTTCACGTTTTTTTGGAATGCAATTTCACAAAGTACACATCATTGAGTACACACACACACACACATACACACACATACATACATACATACATACATACATACATACATAGAAAGATATCCACTCAGAGATGACTTTCTTACATTGTAAATAACTGCGAGTATAGATAGCTATGAAAATTTTGTTGAAATATTAGGATCATCGATTTCGGCAGGGAAATAGAAGAAATGAAACAATTTGCCTGACGTGATATCGAGATTCAGCTATGTATGGGTTGGAAACGGAATGAAATTTATTGCAAATGATATGATTACAGAATTGAAGTGATTGTGCTTGCAACAGGAATCTGAAGGCATTCTTTTAGATAGCTATGCTATGAATCTGAAGGTTTGCTCATGTTTCTTGCAAATCTCTTCTGCTAGCTATGGTCTAATCAGAAATACTTTTCAATCGTTTTATTTACTATCTTTTATGCGATCAAAAATTATGCGATCAACATTTCTTCCTCTTTCTTTACTTTAATTGTATATTATTGAATGTTAACTAACATTTCTTTCTATTTATTATTATGAACAAAATATGCATCAGATGCATATTGATTGCCAAAATTTTGTAACAGCAAGTCAAGATTCTGCAAGATAGCATGCAATAAACTTTATGCGTAATAGATTGCATGCATACTGCAGAATGTTTGTTTACTTCTCTTTGATCTTTATATTTTCATCTTTCATCAAACAGATCGTTACTAATAATGTTGGAAGTTTCTTTTTTTTCTTTTTCTCTCACGACTTAATCGATCATTTATGAGTACGCTGTAATTGTTCATAGAAATTTTGTTGAAAAAGAAAACTTATAGAAATGATTCAGTGTGAATCAGAAAAGGAAGAATCTGTCAATTCTCCATGCTTCTGATTTGCTATTAGAGATTGCCTGAGGATATATTTTTTTATTAATGGCAAGAGAAAAAACATACGAATGATTAATTTTTAAATGTTATGAGAAGAAAAATTACTGTAGCTATGTCACACTTATCCATTTTAAAAATGTCTTCTGTCCGATTCTCTCTTATTTATTTTCCGTTCGCCGTTCATATCAAATTTCCGAAAATAAAATCAAATTAATTTTGGAAATTTCCCTTATTTTTAAAGTAATTATGGTTGTAAAATTTTAAAATACAATAAGCATTTTTTTATAAATGAGATTAATAATAATATCTCAATTAGGAATTTAATGAAACGATTTAGGTTCAAAATAAATATCACATAGTTCTTGTTAGCTGATGATCATTTATATTAATCATATTAAATTAAAAAATGATTAATTCTGCTAATAGGATAATATCAATAATATCGAAAGCTTATCAGCTATATAAAAATTATCTTTTGGAAGCCTCATTCTATGATCTTTCTCTTCTGTTGTAATAATTGCTTTAATTTATTTTCAACACAATTCTTTCTAATTGCATGGTACAAGATAAAAGAACTTTAAACAAGTTTCTATTTAATTAATATTTTCTCCGTGATACATATGTTGATAACGGATGGCAATACATAAGTGACATCTATCTTTTTATGATAGATTACATTTTTTGCTTCATTCCTCGTGATTGTAATGATATCCTTGACGTCTTAAAACAAGAAATGTAAAGTGGAGTTGGAATGTTGGAATGTTATTACAACTTACAACCACACTACTTAAACTGATAACTGCCTACTCGATTGATCAGATGGATAATCGCTGATCTTCGATGAAAGATCGAGATTATTTGCATTTATTTTCATTCCAATAGCACAGCTGCGGAAATTCCTTCGATTATATTTATCTCTCCAATCTATTTGCTTATATATTTGCGATGAAAAACATTTTCCTGAATAAAATTTTAGTCTCATTCCTTTGATTTCTCTAAGTTTATATAATAATCTCGAAGTTTTAATTTCTTGTCAAATAGAAATATGGAAATATTTGCAGTAAGCAAAGATTTAAAAACTAATTCAAAAAAACTGATTAATATAGATAGTATGATAAGTTGCCCGGTATCATTTAGAGCAGCATAAATTATCGATTATCATTTAAAAATGATAGATAACTTAGTTCCAAGAGGCTTTATGTTTATTATCTTCTCTTTTCATTTTCGGATGTAAATACAAATTTCAGTTTAACCTATAAAGATCAAATTATTAGAAGGATTAATCCAATAATAACTTATTCAAAGCATTTGATAAAGAAAGGTCATAGATCACATTTTTATCTTCTCCATGCTTTTTTTAAAAATATTTCCTTTTGAAATAATTATTATTATTTTGGATTTCAATAAAATCCGCTATTTCCTTTTTATCATACTTTGTTCACTTGCATTTTCTCATATTCTGTTGTTATGCATTGCATATTATTTGTTATCACCTCAAAACATTTGAATCTATGAGAAGTTAAGTTGTTAAAGATCAACTATCAGACGATTGTTTCTATAATGTTCTTCATCAAATTATTTTTTGAAAAAAAAAGCTACTTCACACTAAGTATTTCGTTGTGTACAAACAAGAAATTTTGATAAATTGAATAGCTAAAAGTCTCGAATAATGAATGTAAAAGAGTAGTATTGAGTAAAATATAAGGCGATAAAACGTAAGAGATATTATTCTCGATTGCGGCAGACTACAAAAACTTCGAGATCTAAAAATTATTCAGTGATATAATTATTTTTAAGTTAAAGAGTAAAGTTATTTCTAAATCCCATATAGCAATCTGGAGTTATTCAAAAAAGATTTCAGTTATATTACTAAATTAATCATCTGCATAAACTATATCAGAAAGATTTGATTACTGATCGTCAAAACAAAAATAAAAAAAAAAAAATATTTTTTACAACAAAATATTTTTTCTCTCTGTGCGATGACATAGTAATAAATAATAGAATAATGCCAAATTCGTAAAGTGAAAACAACCAGATATTTCATTAAATATGCCAAAATTTTTACACAAATGTTTGATCGGCTTAAAATATATTATCAGTACTATAAAAGATAACAAATTTTTAAGAATAAAATGCATCAGGCCATATATGATATTGGTTGGTACGTATGGAAAATAAATCATTCGAATCAATCAACAACTATGATATGATTAATGTTAAAATTATGAAATGTAAATGTGATTAATTTGTGACTAATCATTGATAAGACTAATTTAATTGATAATAAATATCATTCAAAGAAAAAAGAATTGATTAAACACTTACTTATTTATACCTGGATATATAGAAGAGGGAAAGAAAATAGGTGATGGCAACAACCTGCAAAATATTCGACGATCGAAATGAACAATTACTAAGGAATGCGGGAAATAATAAATTCGGGTAGGAAATAAAAATAGCTGTGTAAGTAGTAGTGGTGATTGAATGAGTAAGTAAGTGAGTAATATGTACGATTAGTTTTGCAGCAGCCGTTCTGAATATCACAGACGATGAAATGAACTTTTTGTTGTTGATGTATGTGTGTATGTGTGTATGTGTAGGGCGTTGTTATTTATTGTCGAGAACAAAAAACAACAATGATTTTTGGTTTTTAAAAATGAATGCAGCAGCAGCAGTAGCAGTAGCAGTAGCAGTAGCAGTAGCAGCAGCAGTAGCAGCAGCAGTAGTAGCAGCAGACAATGCCGTATAACCAATAATCAACAGTATACTCTCGACTCTCGTTCAATTCAATTCAATCCAATCCAGTTCAATCCAATTCAGTTCAATTCAATTCAATTCAAAAGCACAGACATCTCAAGAAAAGTACGGGAGAAGAGAAGGAAGAAGAAAGAATAACAGACCAAAGCACAAAGTCCGACATCGAGCAGTAACACGAACTTTCATTTATCATTTCTCTTCGTTCCGGACATTGCCTTCTCGAAAAAAAAAAAAAAAAAAATTGCGAACATCTATTTCTAAAATGAGCCTAATATTATTTCATTGAAAAAATTTAATGAAATACCAAGTTGAAAGCTAACAAAATAATGTAAAAAATAATGACTATAATATATTTAATTGATGTCTAGCCAACGAATACATTTAGCCAAGGAATCAGTTTTGTGGCCACTTATCATAAATAATATAATTTTATCATGCTTAATTTCGTTGCCTTCTCATGAGAAATTTAATTCCCTACGGATGAAACATATAAGAAATAAAAAATATAAACGAATAACTCAAACAGAATCTGAAATGATTTTTAATTCTGAATTTATATCAAAATTTCATTTGAATTATTTAATGAAATATAGTATAAAATATCGGGACGATATAAGTTACATCACTGAAAAATAATTTAATTTTAAATTGTTTATCCCAAGCAATTGTCCCGAGCTTTTTATAAGTTAATTATATGAAGAAGAATTCTGAACACTTAACAGACATTCTGATTATCAGAATGAACACTTAACAGAAAACACATTAATCGAATGCATTCCGAAAAAAACTATAAGGAAAACATTTATGAAAAAGATATTTTACGGCTTGTCTCAAGAATTAAATCTTGAATTTATGATAGTAATCAAAATGCTTCGTTTTTACCAAAGATTGCTTCCACATTTTGATGTAAGTATTCCTTTTTATTAAAAATTTCTTTTTCTCGATCTGCCACATCGGGAAAGTTCTTTTTTTGTGACAATCAAATGATGCCTTTTTCTTTCTTTTTTTTTTTCAACAAACAAATATTAAAATTTTTTTATTCATATTTAATTGGCCCATTAATAAACAAAATGAATGTGTTTAATTCAAATTTTCTCTTAGAAAAAAAAAGCAGTAAATTTTCTAATTTCAAAAACTCGATTCTTGGAATGTTTCCAAAAAGACGCAGTTCAATTAATTGAAAGATAAACATCATTATCTGAGATGACATTCAGAATTCCTATATTTGAAGGCTTATGAAGATTTACTACTGCAAAACAATTTCTTTTCCATCAGCTGTTAAGCAGCTTATATTTGGAACTTCTTTAATTGCACTCGAGAATGTAGCACGTGGATTTATACACTTATCCTTTCTCGAAGACAATATGACAAAAAAAAAAGTGATAATATTTCGAAAAATTATCATTTCAAAATAAACTTTCAAATGTTTGATTGAAATGCTATAGCGATATTTTTATCAATTTCAGAGATGAAAAATTAATTTTTCTTTTTTTGCAAAGCAATGAAATACATCAGAAATAATATAATTTTAAAAAAGCATCAACATGTAAAGTATTCAAATTACATTTCATCTCGCAAATCTCATCAATTCAAATCTCATCTAGGATTCGGAAGTGAATGAATGAGTGGTGAATGAAATAGTTAGAAAAGAAAGTAATAAAATGAAATATACGAGAAATGATCGAGATAAGATTGCGTGTTGAGCGAGAATGAGAGAAATGAAACAGAGTTTAAAGGAAATTTAGCAATATAAATAATCTACAATCGATTTCAGTCTAAGCAGCTTACCTGAAGATGTGATTCAAAATTTAATGATGTCAACTGGATGTTTGCCCGGAAGTTTTATCATTGATTTTGTTGACGAGATGGCACTTTTTGCTTCTTCCATACAGCCAAAGATGTTGCCTCCTCTTCAGTTTGAATTACTCTCTACTTAAGATACCAATGATTTTATTTTGAAAAACAATTGGAAAGTATCAAGAAACCAAGAATTCTAATCGTAGAAGTTATGTCTAAATAACTAGAAATTTGAAATTTGAACTTTTCAGAATCTTATAATCATTCCCAGCTATCAGTAAATAAATGAGATACTGCTGATTTAGAATAAATTTATCACTTTTTATATCAATCTCGAGATTGACATAAAATCTCGTTCTCGTTTTAAAATTATGTTGAATTGTTTAAAAAAAATGATTGAGTTAATGAATGCGAATAGGGAGAAATTGATTTTAATGATGTTTCAAATTACAAAGTTCACATTTTCACCCCTCTGGCCATTTAAATTGAAAGCCAATACTCGCAAATGGAAAAATGAGAATGAGGGGATCACTCGGATTAACAATAAAATTTTGAAATATAATTTCGAAAATGAAGAATACTGTTATTATTTTATCAGTTTCAAAAATGAAGAATATTATTATCATTCTATCATTTGATATATGCTTATAAAGGTTTGAGTAAGCTGAAAAAATGGGAAGAAATGAATGGATCAACATTGAAATACAGCTTGAGCCTAAGAAACTGGAATCTTCAAGTTTCCCAACTTGAGTCTTGAATTCAAAAGATTCAAAGAGATCCGATTATTAATCACTTAAATCTTTATCTTCTAGGCGTAATAATTTTTGGGAAATCTATTATCAACTTATCATTATCATGCCAATAAGTGTTTTAAATTGAATTAAAAGGCACAAAGTTTGAAATTATTTCGCTAAGCAAAAAAACAAAGCGATGAAAAAACAAAGTTTAAAAATCAGAAGAAATGCACTAATACTTATATTTCTTAATATAAGCTGCCAGATTTGAAATTAAATATAATGAAGCAAAATCTGAATAACATCGTAATAAATTTAAAGATACGATTATTTTATGCATTCGTATGAAAATTCTTCTAAGCTATGGATCGATTTAGATGATCAAAAATAAAATCGTTTTATTTCAAGAAGAGATTTGAAATTCGGCGAACAAACATCCTTTTACATTTTGTTATATAGTTGTTGCAAGAAGGAAATTCGAAGAAATTTATGATGTAAATTGTCAAATTATTTTGTCTCTTATTTTCTTTACTGTATATATTCCTTTACTGTAGGAATAATGAAATGGTTATTTTCCTACGGTAGGAATCATGAAATGACTTTTACAGTTTTTTGAAATAAAAATTTTGGTGCTTAAATTCTTTTATAATTGCAATAGGCAAATTCTTTATGATCGTTATGATCTTCCATTTCTTCATATTCATTACAAATAATATTCTTTAAACAAGTTTGATGTAGCAGATTCAAAGCGAGATTCTTACGAGATTTTTTCGTATTGCCTATATGGAGACTGTAACTGGAAAACATTGACTAATGAAAATTCGATATTTCGATCATTGCATGAATCCCGAAATAAAATTTCATCACTTTTGTTAAACAAGATCTTTCTAGAATCAGTCGAGATTAACCACATAATAAATTTAATACGGTTGTGCTAAATGATGATATGTTTTAATTATTCGATAACTTTTCATCGACCATATCTCAACTGTATGTTTTATAGAAAATTTAATAAGTGATTTTCTCTGCATTAATTAAAAATGGAGGAGTGATAATAGATAAGTTAAAAAATACGAAAGATTTAATTATATGGCCTATCGACTTTTAAATTGTATGATTACTTGGATAATTATCTAATAGCAAATTAACATTTAGTCAAATTTAATCTTTATCTATTGAAGATTAAAATGCAACAATAATTTACAGATAGTGATATTAAATGAAACAATACATGGATATATGGTGAATCTGTAGAAGTGTGACAAATGAAATAATCGAGAAAATAAGAGATAATAAATAAATGATCTATTGTTTTGGAGATTAGCTTATTTTGCATATCATAATATCACTGATAGAATATAATGATTTGTTTATTCTGTAAACAATTAAATATAAACAAAAACATTTTTTAAGAATTCTTTTTTTCAAACAACTTTTTTTTCTTCCAAAAAAATTTTCAACTTTTCACAATTACTATTTTTGGAAAACTTTGTTTCTCTATTTTGCACCTACCTATTCATCCATTCAATTCGATTATCAATATTTGATACTAAAAATATATTTGTTTTGCTTGCATCACGCGACTGCAACATATCATATCACTCTCAACAAAATCAAAATTAATATTTGGTCGAAACTTTCAGATGTGAAATGCTGGCGTTTCCATTATATTTTTCGAATCTTTTTTTCTTCATGGAAGAACCAAATGTGGGTTCAGAAATCATATCATCTATCTTGACGAAAAGACGAACAAAGTTTGTCGAGATGTCAATGCTTTTTTTCCTACGAACATTAATAAATCAATAACCTGTCCATATCAAGATTCATTGTAAAATTCAATATAACTTTTTTTGAGGAAAGAAGAATATTTTCTAATGGCATGGATAACTTATGCGATTAGCTGCATCAGTTATGAATGATATACTTTAAATCATTTTTATCAGAATTATCATTTAAACATCACAAAATACTAGCTTTTTATTTATTTCTAATAAAGAAAATTAAATTAGTTCCTGCTATTTTGTCACTTTGTTTTTTTCTATTCGATTCATTTTTTCTTTTTATTCGAAATCATTGAATCATTACAGCTTGATATCAACAAATTTTACTCAATTATTATTTCCATGCTTCTGATACTAAAGATAAAGAATTTTTTCTGCTAATGTCGTGTACAGAAAGACTTACGCCATCATCATAAACGCCATCTAATTCTAAATTTTCAAAGACTTCATTTTTTTATTCATATGTTTTTACTTTTGTCAGTTTCTTCCATCAACTATTAAAATAGATTTATGTAAAAATTAAGCTTAGATTCAGAAGAAACAGCGCTGAAAATTAAAACCAGAAATGCAATGATATGCTGATTGATCGTAGAATGTTGATGTATTAAAGAAACTGAGAAGAGATATGGGAATTCTGTGATTCTATTTTAATTATCGTTGTTCATTGAAAACATTCATCTGAAAACAGGAAATGGATCAAATCATCTTGATTTCTTTCATTTCAATATTTCATTAATTCTATCAAATGAGTACTTTACTTGAAATGTCTCATTGAAAAGAAAAATATGTCGTCTTTATCTAATTGTCAAGATAATAACAATGAATTAATTTGATAATTTTTTTTCCGAAAAATTATTCTATGGTGGTGTTCACGTTTAATCGTACGTCATTAATTGAGCGTTTCTAAGTAATGTACTAAATTGAATAGGCAGATGAATAGATTCTGTAATTAATCAGTTTGATAAAGTGAATTAAGATGATCTAGAAAGACTTGCAAGAAACAGAAATTTTAGGAAATCAGTTGCGAATGAATTATGTCAAACTTTAAATGTATAATTTGAATAATCCTTCTGAATGAATGATTGAGAAACAGATCAGTTGATTCCTGATTCCAATGATGGATGAATGGATAAACATTGAAAAACGGATGGAAAAAGTTGGACAGAACAGTAATACTGTATTTCTCTATGAGTATATTTTAATTTGTAAATGAAATTCAAGAATAAAGCATTAAATAGAGAAAGTTGGACTGAATAGTAATACTGTATTTCTCTAGGAGTATATTTTAATTTGTAAATGAAATTCAAGAATAAAGCATTAAATAGAGAAAGTTGGACTGAATAGTAATACTGTATTTCTCTAGGAGTATATTTTAATTTGTAAATGAAATTCAAGAATAAAGCATTAAATAGAGAAAGTTGGACTGAATAGTAATACTGTATTTCTCTAGGAGTATATTTTAATTTGTAAATGAAATTCAAGAATAAAGCATTAAATAGAGAAGTTGGACTGAATAGTAATACTGTATTTCCAGGAGTAATATTTAATTTATAAATGAAAGTCAGAATAAACATTAAATACAAGGAATGATCGATAAGCGAAAAAAGTGGAAAGAGAAATAAGCCTAGTTTGTCATAAGAAAATTATTCATCACTTAAAGAAAACGATTTGTATTCGGTGATAAATTTTAAAAAATATAATAAAATATGAATCAGATTTCGTCAATCTTTTCAAACAGACTAGTCAATACATTTCATAATATTTTAATATTTTATTACTATCGATCGATCATATCAAGATTGTTTTAATACATCTGATTAAATCAGATGGCAATCTTTTTATCACTCTTATCTTTCATCCTATCCATATAATCATGTAAAAAAGAAAAAGAAAATGCTTGAAATAAGCAAATGACAGTAATTTTGCAAAATAATATTTCATTTTTAAATTTTTTTTAAAATTAAAACTGATTTTTGTACTGATTGGGTTGGAAAGTTATTTTGAGCGAAAGAATATTTATTGATGCAATTACTTGATGAGAGAATTCATTTCTTCTGATTCATCATCCATGGAAATTTTTTACTCAGAATGATGAATTAAACGAAATTAAATGCAAAAGATCATTGAATAATAGTAGCAATGATTGGCCACTATTCTTTGCAAGTTATATTTTTTCATTTTCAAAAAAAAAAGTTCTTCCCGATCGAGTTTTAACATCTCGAAGGGCCATTTATTTTGAAACAGCTCTTGTTTACATATGTTATTTTGGGAAACAAAAAATTCATGCGAACATTTTCAATGCCATTCTTCATTATTTCGGAATTATCCTCATCAATTCCAACATTTGTCTGTTGATAAGAGATTGAATTGTGATATTCAGTTTTATCAGCACTTGGGTGATTCACAATTATCAATACTTCAAATATGCAACTGTCCGAGTTACGGTGATAACATTAAAGTTTATGAACTTGAAATTGAGATTCATCAAGAACAGATCAGCTTGCTATATCATTTACATTCCATGAAAGCCTGAAGTGATACTTTCAGATCGAGAAAGCACAAGAGACTGAACAATTCTCTTGCTATCAAATTATTCTTCTTTTTTGACACAAAATAATGGAGAAAAAAGTTACACTTAATAAAAGACAGCAAATGCAATAATAAAATACGCATATTTTTATTAACGCTAATTTTCGAAAATTATTTTCATTTTGAATGCTATTATCTCGACCTCTCGAATGTTTGAACATCTCATCTTTGTTTACTCTCGATCTTGGAATGCGAGACACGAATTTGTGGATATAACATTGCTGTGAATCTTCTAGATTATTTCGGTATTGTAATCATTTAAGACTAAAATTAAAATCTTAGCAATTTTTTTGAAAAAATAAAGATGCGATGATATCTTCACAGATAAGACTACTTCTTCCATGCACATACATTTCGTAAAGTTGAAAATGCTGATGTTTAATTATCAGTTCTCATTCTCGTGTTATGAATAGCTAATATTCTCATTCTCGTGTTATGAATAGCTAATATAAGAAAAAGTGTTAAAATAAGTTTATGACAGAGAGAGCACTTTAATTAAATAATTTTTCTTATAATTGAATATTATCCAAACAAATGGATGCTCTATCAGATGAATCTCGACAAAGACTGACATGTAAAGTCTCTCCAATATTGTCTTTTCTTTTACTACTAAAACTAATAATTTCTTCCGCTTTCCAATGACATTTCTTGCTAACAAGTGACAAAGAATAATCAATGAATATTTGTGATTTATGATTGATCGAAAAATTTGAATTAAACTTTTGAACATACGGTGCCTTGACTTGAATCGATTAGTGATTAAAGTTAAGAATTTAAGATGCGGAAATTTTTGCATTTTAAAGCGACTTGTTTTGAAACAGTTGATAGGAAGATCATTTTGATTGCTCTTCTGTTGATCATTAAAAGAAAGATGATCTTAGATTGATCTTAGATTAAAATATCTACAACTTTTTCAAGTTGTAATAATAATGGTTAAGATTGTAAGTTATATATTTACTAAAAAAGTTTGCAAAAAGAGGTGCCAAAATATTTATGCTAATTTCATTAATTTCGCTGTCTATTATTTTCTTTTTTAACAACTTATTGGAATATTAAAAATTTTTTTGGTATCCTTGAAAACAATGAATTTTCATTCCATTATTCGAAATCAATAGACTTAACGATTGATTTTTCTTTTTTTTGTAAAAAGGAATTAATAATTAGAAAGTTAAAAATCGAACGTTCTTTGGTATTCTTCAAAATCACAATATTCTTCAAAACATTTCCATTAAGTTCAAAAGGATTTTGGTTACCTAATACATTCTCGAAGATAGAATTTGCGAATTATTATTTGACAGGTGAGTGATGCTTATTAGAATTTGCGAGTTACTTATTACTTGACAGATGAGTAATGCTCATTAGAATTTGCGAGTTACTTATTATTTGACAGATGAGTAATGCTCATTAGAATCTGCGAGTTACTTATTACTTGACAGGTGAGTGATGCTCATTAGAATTTGCGAGTTACTTATTACTTGACAGGTGAGTATGCTCATTAGAATTGCGAGTTACTTATTACTTGACAGGTGAGTGATGCTCATTAGAATTTGCGAGTTACTTATTACTTGACAGGTGAGTAATGCTCATTAGAATTGCGAGTTACTTATTACTTGACAGTGAGTGATGCTCATTAGAATTTGCGAGTTACTTATTACTTGACAGATGAGTAATGCTCATTAGAATCTGCGAGTTACTTATTACTTGACAGGTGAGTGATGCTCATTAGAATTTGCGAGTTACTTATTACTTGACAGATGAGTAATGCTCATTAGAATTTGCGAGTTACTTATTACTTGACAGATGAGTAATGCTCATTAGAATCTGCGAGTTACTTATTACTTGACAGATGAGTAATGCTCATTAGAATTTGCGAGTTACTTATTACTTGACAGGAGTGATGCTCATTAGAATTGCGAGTTACTTATTACTTGACAGATGAGTAATGCTCATTAGAATCTGCGAGTTACTTATTACTTGACAGGTGAGTGATGCTCATTAGAATTTGCGAGTTACTTATTACTTGACAGATGAGTAATGCTCATTAGAATTGCGAGTTACTTATTACTTGACAGGTGAGTGATGCTCATTAGAATTTGCGAGTTACTTATTACTTGACAGGTGAGTGATGCTCATTAGAATTTGCGAGTTACTTATTACTTGACAGGTGAGTGATGCTCATTAGAATTTGCGAGTTACTTATTACTTGACAGGTGAGTGATGCTCATTAGAATTTGCGAGTTACTTATTATTTGACAGATGAGTATGCTCATTAGAATTGCGAGTTACTTATTACTTGACAGGTGAGTGATGCTCATTAGAATCTGCGAGTTACTTATTACTTGACAGGTGAGTGATGCTCATTAGAATTTGCGAGTTACTTATTACTTGACAGGTGAGTGATGCTCATTAGAATTTGCGAGTTACTTATTACTTGACAGGAGTGATGCTCATTAGAATTTGCGAGTTACTTATTATTGACAGATGAGTAATGCTCATTAGAATCTGCGAGTTACTTATTACTTGACAGGTGAGTGATGCTCATTAGAATCTGCGAGTTACTTATTACTTGATAGGTGAGTGATGCTCATTAGAATTTGCGAGTTATTTATTATTTGACATGTATTGACAGGTATCGTTACTGTCGTTGTCCATAATAATTGAGTCGTTGTGAATGCTTTTAAACATAAAAAAAAATAGTATTTTTTGATTTACTTCAGAACTTATTTCAGAATATAAAAGATATTCCTATGAGGAAGACAAATGTTGCTTGAAATATTTTTTCTATTATAAAATAAAAGACAAATAATTGAAATAGTTGAAAGGAATATTCAATTATGATATCTCTACTTTGTACTCTTATACATTATTGGATAATGATAGATTATATGACATGCTGATAATTAACAGAAAAAACATTGATGAAGACAATTTTTCAAAACTTGATGGCATTAAACCATAAATCACCACAAGATGAAATAAAAATGAGATATTCTTGAGTCGACTCAAAGAGATGTAATATTCATTCTCGACTCTTAACAATCAAGAAGAAGTTAGGAGAAAGATGAAGCCAATAGTTTATTATCTACTGACATAGGCATTTATTAATTTCATATTTGTATAACTTAAGTTCGAATCTTACATAAATTCCACTTTTTATTTATACTTGCTATAAGCTGTTACAGAAGATTAATCAGATATCACGAAGTGATAATTTTCTAATTTCATCGATGTCATTGCTTTAGGTGAGATTTTATTGGAAAAAAATTAGTTAAACTTAATAGAATGACTTTATAGATTAATTTTCGTAATCTCGGGAAAATTAATTAAAGATATCTTCCTTACTGATATTTTAAAATTTATTTTTTAATCCATGGCAATTTTTATTTCGTAGATAATTACATCATCGTATTTCGTAGTAATTCCTTCTATTTTTTATCAAATATTCTCGACCATTTTCTTCATTTCATAGAAACTGATCTATTTAAACTACCAGTAATTTCTCGGGGTAGTAAACGGTATTGCGATCTATCAATTAGATGATTGATCCGACCGTTATAGCGCTGTGACCTTTCTTGATTTCACGAACATTCAACACGGTAACATGTTGCTCAGTATTCGAAGTCTGGAAGTAATCTGGGCATTTTGATGCCTTCGTTTCGTATCAGTCGAGAAAATACAATGGCTGATAGATGCAGTTTGAAAGAATGCTTGCAAGAAAATACGGAAGATCTAGAAGCAACTATTAAAATGGTTTCAGATACTATTTTATTTACCTTCATCAGGCTTTTATTTTTTGCTCAGTTGTCCATCAGTCTGTACATGTTTGCACTTTTTTGGATCAGTCCTTTTTTTTCTATTCATCCTAAAAATCCAAAATTTGCTTATATTCTTTATTATTGAGTTGAGAGACTTTTAGATTTTTGACTGGAACTTGATTCTTTTATCGATACGTAGGGATACTGAAACATAAGTTAGCAAGATTGGAAAGAAAGCAGAATTTCTGAAGGAAAAGTTGAGGTCACTTAATTCATGATTCTAATAAATAAAATATTCAATTCTTTTATTACAGATAATTGCGTTTGTTTTGGACAGAGATCGAAGCTGTGGATCACTTACATCTCTTTGCGAATCGTTCCGCAGAAAACATGCTGAGTTAACCAGATTACTTGCCAGAGGTAGTTTCACTTAAGCTTTTTTAAGTTTCACATTTTTATGCCTTTATTTTTAGTACCAGCTTACCAACGAAGAGAGCGAGAAATTCGCAGGTTAGAAGCGGAAGTTGAAGCACGGGATAAAGTTCTTGGAGATTTGCAAAAGCAGTTAATGGCTGCAGAAAAACTCATAACTAAAATGGTTTTCCAGGTAGGCACGAAATTATGTTGTGACTGACTATTATATCTTTCATTCAAATGAATAAGATTTGAAAGTTTGGGGATTAGTTATATGGAAAAGAATATCAAATTTGCGACAAAAAAATTAAAAAAAACCATCAAAAATAATTATTTTTTTTGATTCTTGTTCTTTTTTATTTTGATATATATATCAACCGCAAAATAATTATTTCTAAGGCTGATAAAAAAGTGAAGGAAATGCGTCAGTCAGAAGCAAACAGAGTAAATAGTGAAACGATCATTCGTTTCGCCAATCAAATCAGTAGGACATATGCTGTTGCAGCGCCACTTGGCTGGCAGCTTGGCGATACATCTCGTCCATATCCTACCGAGGCTTGAAAATTTTACTTTTTTATTGCTTACAGTGGAGACAGTAACTTCATCCCGAATCCTTTAAAAATTAATGGATGGAAATTGCTTTGTACTTTAGATAGTTTTCTCATAAATTTTCTATAGCTTTCCCTGTTTATCTGATCATAAAAGTGGTCGATTTATATTCAGTAATATTCTGTGAAATTTTTATTTACTTTCGTTTCAAATTGTAAAGTTTAGAGTCAGAAAATTAAATTTAAGGCAGAATTGCGTTTATCAGCATTGGCAGCTCCACGGGTAATAGTGCAGGCGGCTCCTCCAGCTTTGTCTTTGCTTCGCCAACCTACTGCTAGTGCTAGTGGAATGTTACGTGGTAGCGGACGTGGTGCTTCACCAATGACGTCGTATTCAGCAGCCATGCAGCAACAACAAAGGTATTTTTTTATGTCAGCTTTATGTCAGTTTTTTTTTTTTTATGTCAGTATTTTAACCCTTGATAGGAGGGTGATGAATGCATTATTTGTCTGAAAATAAGAAGAGCAGTTGTATGAATATCGCTTAAAAGCAGAGGGTTAACTTTCATAATCATCTTCGATTTTTATTGTTAAATTTTGTCGGGAATAAGAGTCATTTCATCTTAGATCGTGGAGTCCACGTGGCACATTCGTTCAACAGTCATCTTCATCACCTCGAGGTAGAAATGCAGCCGGTCGCAATAGTATTATATCACCAAGAATGAACCCTGCACCAGGTGCAAACTTGTTGCAACGGCGTCCATCCATGACAGGAAATAGTTCGCATTTATCTAGTCCTTCGTCATCCTATCAAGGTCCAATCAGAGGAGGAATTCCACCACCAATAACAAATGTTGAACAGATGAGCTCTGATTCAAGCAGTAGTTCGAGTAGCGATGAGGGTAGTCCCTCGTAATTCTCAATACTTCACTTATATTATTTTTTCAGGTGTTAAAGTAAAATTTGTCATATTTTAAGTCACTAGCACAGTAAGCTCTCTTTGCTCAAATTTCTTTTTTTTATTCGATATTGTACATACTTTTTTTGATATTGCACAACTGTTTATGTAAATTACTCCAAATTTTCAAATATAATCTGAAGAATACTCTCCTATCTAATTTTACAACCTGTCATTCTTTGGATTACAAACCTAAATTTGTTACCTTCTAATCGTAACAGATAGGATTATGGACAAAGTGCAGATAAATGGTATTGAGATTTTTTTTAATACGTCAGTTTTTATATGAGCAGTCTGATAGTTGTTTTGTTAATGATTATATTTCCACAGATATTTTTTCAGATTTTTGCATAATGAACCAACAAGCTATCTCCTCTCTCAGAAACGTTTTCTTCTTTAATTATCCTGTAACTTCTATATCTTTCGCTTCATTTGCGATCAACTAATTTTTAGATTTGGTATATTTTATTATATTTTTAAAATAGCAAGTGAATTTGTTATTTTGCATTCATGTATTTTAAGAATAACTTAAATCATATCGGAGTAAAACTTCCAGTTAAGGAATCTAATTTTTATTTTCTGTAATAGGAAGCTTTATTCCAACTTACTTCACATGAAGAATTAAATTTCATAACAATTATAAATTTAGAATTTTTCAACAGTTGAACTGAAAACAGTCGTTAAAAATTTAGATACACCTTCACGCGTTGCGCATATGATAAGATTTCATACATCATTATGTCCGCATGGAAAGTAAATAAATTATAAAGAAATTCAAATATTTCTAGAAGGAGGATTTTTTGAAATTCGTCAAATAATGATTTAGAAGGAGGATTTTTCGAAATTCATTCAATAATGTTGAATTTAATGAATTTACGAAGAATTGTGATTTGCAGATGGAAAGTTTCAATAATTTAATATGAGGCTGGACTTTTTAAACTTCGTCAAATAATGATGAGCTTTTAAAAAATTTGGTAATATCTTATTTTATTGTTTGTAACTGATTTATTATTATTATTTTGGTTATTATATATTTCTTGTTTGCCGTGTTTATTGTATTCATGTTTTTCTGCAAAAAAAAATTCCTAAATTATTTTACTTTTTTGGATACATTTGTTTTGGTTAATAAATCCTTCTTTACATAAGTATATTATATATTGATCAATGTTGGATTTTGATTACTAATGGATTGCTGATTTAATAGAAATCCCTTTAATCAAAACATTATCGGCTAAATAGATTATATTCAATTGAACTTTTCCATCAGATCAAATTGTGTTTAGTGCAATGAGTGATCCAGAAAAAGCTGTGAATACAGCTTCTTCGAGTTCGATCAATGCTTCTATCACACACAATGTCCAAATACGCTCATCTCCTCAGGAATTAAACAATGCTAATGCAAGTGTGTGAAGTTTTATGAAAATTTATTTTTTCATAGATGATAAATTTATTCCCTATTGGAATTGAAATTCTTGTCCTCCAGTGCTTTTGGAATTGTTTTAAATGATTGATTGCAGAACAGCATGATTTTCTTGACTTGACTGATTTTGTCAATCAGAAAATGGAAGATGATCTAAATGAATTGTTTGATAACCGTTATACAATGGTAGGTCGATTTGTTCTTGTAATATAAAAGTTATTAAAAATATTGGTTTTATAAAAATTATATTATGTTATGTGATGTGGATTTTAGGCCAATAAGTTGTACATGGAAGTTGCAAATGGTTTCCCCGATCCAATCATTGTCTATCCGTGGAGCAAAAGACCGAAAAGAAATTTCGATTACACGTATGCTTCCACTGGAGATTTCTATTGTCTGGAATAATGGATAATTCATATTTTTTCATAATAGACAAAGTTTTTTAATATAAAGCAACAGCTCACGAGGATTCGTTTGATATTTCGCGAAAGTTTCGAAGTTTTGAAAACTGAAGGAAAGAATCTAGGTTTCCCAACTATAACAAGTTTCAGCAGTGATCACCGAAAATCCTGGAGGGGAGACAGTAGACGAAAGCGAAGTAACCGGGAAGATTCGAGTTACGATTCTTATGTTCAGGAATCTTGGGTAAGACAAAATTCAACCGCGGATAATATTATAATTAAGAAACAACGCATGACGAATCATTGATCTCGGTTAACAATCAGAAAGGAAATCCAGAATATTCGAATTCCTATAACTACACTGTATATATGAACTTCAAGTTTTAATATGCATTTACAATTGAGAATCAGAACTTTGAAACTCCATGAAGAATTATTCCTCTAAAAATAAGCCACCATGTTTTCCGATAAAATATAAATAACAATCCAACATCTTAGTCATATACTTTTCATTTTTTTCATTGGAATGCTGAAAAAAAAAGAAACTCGAAAATTTAACTGCTTTATTTTTAGCAAAAGTTAATCGGGAGGTAGTCATTACAATTATTTTTATGCGACAAAAATTTGTTTGAACTGGATTTGTTTATTGTTCATATGAGAAATATTTTAGGACCATTCATATCGAAAATTTGAGGATGTTGTTGTTTTCCTCGGAAATAAATGATAAATAACCTCACATAAGCATTACACATTAAATGTGTCTAAAACTAAAAATTAAGAATCAATAACGGCAATACTGTCACTCAGAATAACTGCAGTACTGTCATTTGGAATAACTTTTACAGAACTAGAATAAGTGCATGGCATGCCATTTCTGTGCCTGCCTGTATGATATTAAATAAAATTCGGAATTTCAAAACTGAGATGCGTCATCTTTGAAACTAATTCCCAACCCTAACGACAAAATTTTCAGTAATAGAATGATTCGGAAATATGAGATCTTTACATTTTCTGAAATTTAAGAAAAATTCTAATCCATGAACTTGAATTTCATCTTAGTCATATAAATTATTCTAATATTAATCAGTTGCATCCTGAAAATCAGTTTTTTTTATGAGAACATCAAATCACCGGAAATCGTTTATCTCTTATTAAATTGTGCAGAAAAATTGATAGACCAGTTATGAATAGGACAATGGTCCTTCCAACAAGAAGGTTTCATAGATATACCTCGAAGTCCCATCTTTTAATACTTATCAAATCACACGAGCAATTTAATAAAAAAAGTCAGGAATGACGAGGCGGAGTACTTCGACTTCGTCGTGGTCGTTCCACGTCTCGCCTTTTCTCTGCACTTAGACCACATAATTTAAGTATCCCATCGCCGTATTTCTTCCAGATAAGATGCTGACCATACATACCATAAAATCTAGAATATTATTAGAAAAGATAAAGAAGACGAAACATCTATTTTTCTTAGTTGTAAAAAAAAATTTAAAACGAAATAAAACATATGTGATGACGAATCCTGCTTCTAACTTAAAATCATCGAAATCATATAATATCCACTAGTGTTCATCGAATTTATGCGACTTATGTCAGTCATGAAGATTTCTATTTGGTTCGAAATTTATAAATACAATGTACACATACAGTCCGAACAATGATCCTCCTAAATGTGCTGCATGATCGAACATTTTGAAACCGAGGAGCAAACATATGAAATCAAAAGCAATCATTCCGCTCACAGCTGATTTCGCCGAGAAATCAAAGTGTGGTACGAAAACAATTTTTAGTCTTGCTTCCGGCAATTTCATGCAAGTATATACCAACAGGGCCATTATCGCACCACTCTACAAAATTCCAAAATTTACCATTTCAATCAATATAAGTTATAGATCAAGTCCTTTAGTGAACAAATATCTTAGAAATGACAAAAGCAAAAAAACTAACAGCTCCAAGAGCTCGTCGATTCGTTCTTATTATACATTTATGCGTTATCCCAGCTAACGATGATACTGCAGCGGCTGTTATATAGAAAGCCCAAAACTATAAATATAATTTTTAACGAATATATTTAATAAATATATACATATATATATATTTAACGAATATATTGGGAATATATTTAACGAAATGTCAGACTTTTATCAAACATAAGCAGAAAGGCATAATTTGGAATAATAAATTACTCGAAATAAGAATGACTGATCAAAATGACTCAACACGAAGACAAAAATGAGAAATTATTTAATTATTTAATCTCAACCTGTTCAATTCCAAGAAAAGAATCGATAGAAACAGGAGCAAATGTATTCAGCACATACATGTTCAGTACAAGATGAAGCATATTTGCATGAGAAAAAGCACTTAACACCATTGGAAGACACAAAGCTTCTAAAATAAAAAATAATTTCACTGGCAGAATGAATGTGTATCTGTACTGAAAGTAAAATTATTTGTGAAATTTTAGAATCACTTGTATAGCTCGAAAAATGAAATTAATCAAGTAAATATTGATAATAGGATCTACTTAGTTATAAGAAAATTTAATGAGCAAGAATAAGAATTGATACCAATTTATCATTATTGTAAAATAATACCAAAAAGCTAAATAAGCTTCACGAAAATATAAAGTCTTTTTCCTTTTTTTTCTTTTTTTATAGAAAGTAAAAAGCCCAAATGGAATAGCTGTAGTTCTACAATTCCATATAATAAGAAAATATAAACGAACGAACTTGAAGCAAAACTATTTGTAAACCATCTCCACATAAACAGCTGCCAGGACTTGATCCCCCACATTAACATCACCATCATGTTTATGCCAACTAGCACAAAAGTGCACTTGACACCATCTTGAAGTTGACGATATTTAGAGAAATGATTCTTAGTTTCATTATACTTCACACTGACCACTTTGTAGATTTCACGCCACCTGAAAGGTGAGGCCCTAAAAATAAAATCATAGTAAAATCAAAACGAATAATTGGTACTTTATAGTGATAACATAATTAATGAAGATCTGGTTTTCTATTCCAGATAGCAAAGATGACATTACTGGAAGCTTTATTTTAGATGTGTTTAAGCTTCAATCTACTTTGACTGAATTCAAAATAGAAAAATCTCATTTTTTTTTACAAAATGCAAAAAAAAGAAATTTTACACAATTCAAAACCTACCTATTTCTGGATCTTTTAAGATCATATATTGTAGCAAGCGCAAATGATATGACTCCAACCTAAACAATAAGAAAAATGATAAAAATCATGATTCAAAAACTTTTAATCCATAATGGCAAAAATGACTAGATTCTGATGACTAGATTTCTATTTACAGCAAATTACGATGAGTTTACAACACTCGCTGAAATACTAAAGACAACGTATAATCTATATAAAAGATTCTGTTATCTCTCAATGTCATTCAACTGAAATTCATAAAAATACATTGGAAAAGATTTTCTGTGAATAAAAACTTGACATACACCAACAGTGAATCCGAATGCTTTATACAAATCTTTCGATGGACGGAGAGGAATCACATCTTCCTGGTAGGGTAATTTCTGTTTTGACTGTTCTATATTCTCTTTAAATTCATCAATTCGTCGTCGATATTTTCCCCTTCTGTTCAATCCAAAACGATTTCTTAACGGTTGGAAAAGCACCAACCTTGACGATTTCCTGTTTACCTCGCACGTCCATCTCATAAGGGTACTCAGCATACCCTAAAAGATAAGCTTGAATAAAAGTAAATTTTTGCCCAAATATTCGTAGCTGAAAATGATTTCCTTAATAATATTTTTTAAACCAGATATTTCAAGACTCACCCAAAAATAGAGAAAAATATATTTATGAAGCATGAGGAATCAAAGGAATCAACTTTGATATCAGCAACATTTATAAGAAAGATCTCAAACGGTAAGATCAAAAGCATGAAACTTTATCGATACCATATTATAAAGTGTTATGCATATGTTTTCATGTTCAATTTGAAACAACCTACCGTATACCCGCTTTTTCTTTGATCACTTTTCAACCAAGAAAGTCAAAATGAAAAACCAAAAGCCAAAGTTAATTCCACCGTAATTCTGCCTTAAAGCGAGAATCGATAATCGGTAATGCTTAAAAATGTCATTTAAAGGAAGCACATTTACTCAGTTCTTACAAATCCAATCTGAGCATTTTAAGAACGGATGAAAGTCATAATCATTGGATGATGAAGAATAATTTACCTAAGTAATACTATGAAGCTTTACGCAACCGAAAAAGTATCACTACATGCTGACTGTCTCTACGGAAAACAATTATGATAAATTGAAGCAATTTCAATTAGAATATATATGAACAACCACATTCACTGTTTTAATTATCTGTTCTGTCATATTATTTTGCTATTGAAAATTGTAAAAAAAAATTCAGAATTAAGGAAATACCAATTTAAATAACCAAACATATCATAAGTTCGACCTTACAGTATCCGCAAGTTGAGATACTGGTGGTCTAAAAAAAACTTCCGCATCCTCATAATTGTTTCCGGTAGAGCTTTGTTAAGTGTAATTACTAAAATTTAATTTTTTCATAGCGAAATAGAAGCATGTCTGTTCGTAATATTAATGGCATAACTGGGTGATGCACTTACATCAATAGAAGATGCAGACTTGGTTACTGAACTCTCATCGCTCTTCGTCAATCACTTTGCTGAAAAAAGAATTTCTTCACGATGAAGGCAAACAGAGACTTTAAAAAACTGTGTGGATACAGGTAATCCTCAAAGCGATCAAGCTAAATAGCAATTACAAATTTCGAACTATGATATATTATTATGGAATTTTATTAATAACAACACACAGCATAAAAAAAAAAAAAAAAAAAAAAAAAAACGGATAACAAGATGAAATAGAAAATTGGAACTTCAATCCCTGGATAAACCAATTTTTTATGTCATATTACATTCATAATATCTTTTACAGCTCTTACTGCAACATATTCTATAGCTCATTTTCAATTCCTCTAAAATCAAGCAATCCGAACAACTGGAAGATACTAAACAAATATGAAAACAAATATTTTATCAATATTTCTTAATACATAAAAAATCCTAGCAGGCTGCTCAATCATAGAGACAAAACAGCTTCAAACTGGAATTTAGTTAACAGTCATTCTCCAGATATCGAAAAGACGAAAATTAAAAATAGAATATCCATTTAATCTTTCATGAATAATTAATTCTCCTATTATATGATATTATGAGTGACAAAAAATCATAATTTTAAAGTTCAACAGAAAAATTGAGAAAAAAATATTCATTCCAAAACATTCTAAGAAATTTATCCATTGCAACCGTCTATAAAATGAAATTGCTATGCAAAATCAAAGCCAAAATTCTTAGCTTCAAAAATAACGTAAATAATAGTTTTTGAAAATTTTATTTTCGAAATTAATTTGAAAAACATTGGAATCTAAGACACAATCAATTGAAAAGCTAATTGGCAAAGCCAGCTGCTTACTATTTGATATGAAAAAAATAACAAAAATATCGATTAATTCGATAATCTTTCAATAAAAAAAAATTTATCTCATTTTTTGTCAAGATAACATATCGGATTTTCATAAATCATTCGCAAATCAACTTTTGGACCAAACAGATCTCTTATATTATTGATGCCATAACGAATCATTGTTGGCCTATAAAATTTTTTTTGAAAAATTATAAATTTTCATAAAATGTGCCAATTTAATTCTCAAGATTAAATCTTGATTTGAGCAGTAAAATGTCACTGCAATTTATCGAAGTGGAAAAAAAATTTAAGAATGCGAATTGTGCACGAATAAAAAAAAGCTGACCTCTCTAAGGACAATCCATAGCCGGCAACGTTTACATCAGCTGGTAAACCCATAGGTAACAACATTTCTGGACGAAACATACCAGAATTGCCAATTTCTACCCACTTTCCTAATCCTTCGTGAAAGGCAAATATTTCCATCGATGGCTCCGTATAAGGATTATAGGTAGGTTTAAAGCGAAGATTTGAAATACCTGAAATTACAAAGATGAAGACTTCTTATTTTAAAATCGAAATTACTTGAATAAAACAAATGGTTATAAAATTTTCTTTCATTTGAGTAATGAAATGAAAAATATAAAATTGAAAGAACAAAAAAATCATTAAATTGAAGCTCACCACATTTGCGGAAAAATTCGGTGAAAAGACCCATAACATGAGCAAGTGTCAAATTTCTTTCGGCAACAACACCTTCGACCTAGAAAATACAAGCTGAGATTGATCAGAGAATTATGATGAAAATATAATTGAGCAAAACAAAAAAATGATTAGTAATTAAAAATATTTCTTCCTTTGTAAAGAGGAGAGAGACAAAAGCCAGCAAAACTGAGAAAAAAAGGTATGTCAGTATCAAATTTGAGAAAAAAACCTATGTTAGAATCGAAGTTTATGCGTTAATATAACCTGATGGAATTCGGCCAAATGTGTTGCATCTAGTGTTTCATTTCGGAAAACCCTATCGATACTGAACATTTTTGTAGGCTTGAATCCCTAAAACAAAAAAGAATTAAAGAAATAAGAAAATGGAAAAAATTTTGTCTTGGATGCATAATTTCAAAATTGCTTGATAAAAGCAGAAGTCATACAGATTTGTTTTATATTTTAAGCATATTGTAGTTTATGTAATCCAGATTCATTTCACAATAATCTAGCGATTTCTTAATTTAGTTTGTTATGATTTATTCAAATGATGAAAAAAAAAACCTTTTTAGCAAGTATGTATAGCTGATGAGCGCTGACTGCAGTTGTATGTGTCCGTAAAACATTCTTTTGAGCTTCTTCCAATTTCCAATCATAATTATAACTGAAATAAAATGTGAAAAAAATTCTTCAATTGAATTGAAGTCCTTTCATTGATGTGGATAAATAATATTTCGTTTGTTTTCTCCGATAAAGTCATAAAATTAAAAAAAAATTGGATTAGTTAGATGAAATTATCACATTTGGTTCAACTATTAAATATAATTTAATTTTTTTTTTTAATATGCAGTATTTTCTTATATACATATAATTTTACGTGATCTATAGTCAACTTTCAAAAATCCTGAACTTGGAATCTTCGAACTTCATAATTAGCATTTAGAATTTTATTATTGCTACAGAAGTTTAAAATAAAAACCTACCCCTTAGAACCATATCCACCTTCAGCATGAACTTTCTTAACTCGCTGTAAATAATCTTCTGGGAAATTGGAACTTCTTTCCGGATCTGACAGAAAAAATGTGTCATGAGAATCTCGTGCTGGATGTTGCTGTGGTTGAAAAAGAGCGTCGAAATTCCAAAAAGAAGATTCCACATATCTTAAAAAGCGAGTCCAAAATTTCTCTAATAATGCAAGTGAATTACATGCGAAATAGCTGTTATAAAATAAAAAGGAAAGCACTGAATTAAAATTCGCTAAAATTTCAATCCAACTTTCCATCAAAGTTAAGCAATATCTTACCTGTTAGTAGGCATTTCAACGAACCCCATTTGCAAAAAAATTTGCCGAAATTCACTTCTGACTTTCATAAGCGGATGTAGATGACCACTGCTTGGTATCATACCTAAGGCATCAAAGTTATATTTCTTGAATAGTTTCTTCTTCCATGAATTGCTGCAAAAAAAACAAATTTTTATTTTTCAAGCACATAACCGAGTTATCAGCTTCAACAACTGCCTTCTAGTTATAACAGATTCATTTATTGTATAAAACGATATTTCAAAACCAGAGTTCCACCACTTACTTGATGATCATGTCTGCGGTGAGATCGACCACGGGCTTATTTAAAACTGTCGAAAATGCTGAACCTTTTCTGACTAAATAACTTTTGATGTTACTGAAAAATTGAGTAATAGTTTCAAACACAACAAAAAAAAGTAATAAAAAATAGTAACTGGTGATTCAAGCTTTCTCTTTCTTTCAACAATGAAATACTTACTGAACTGCATAAATTAATGGTGGAAAGATGAATTAAATATCCTTATCATTATTTGCTTTTATTATTTTCCTTACTAAATTTTTTTGCACGATGTGAATTACAGCGAAATTGATCACAATTGATTATAAATTTAAAATTCGTCACAACCCTCAAACCCTAATTTACAAGCTATTTCTTTCTTTTTTTTAAAACTTTATTATTGCGCAATCATTGTGTTAAAAAAATCTACGTTAGTGATAATAAACGAAAATATAGAAAATATTGTTAACACTATCAATTAAAAAACTTACATCTCTGTCATCAATTTCCTTTTCTTTAATTCTGTCAGAGTTTTCGTATCTAATTTCTGCATATTCCCTTCGGAAATCATTTTTAGTGCATTCTGCACCTTGTCGTTAATTGTTTCAATTTTTCGCACTAAACGTACTGTTCCAGTAGTTTTATCAACAGCGATCCATCCTGATGCTATTGCTTTACTTATTCCTACTTTACCGAATGGTAGCTTCTATAAATAAAATGACTTTTGAACCTAACATTTCATTGAAAGTGTGTGAAATAAAATATCATATATACTTTTGATACGATAAAATAAACATGCTTATGAGAGATTTCATATAATATCTTAGAAATCAAATATAAAAACTGCATTAAATACACTTATCAAAGCAATTACCATTAATTCCATCTGATTGACCCCATTTGGTCCGACAAAGTGAAAAACTCTTGCTTCATGAGAACCATTTTCAACCATTTCATTTCCTTCAGCTGTCAATTCGAAAGTTTTTGAAACTTTTTCTTCTGTTTCTATTAGCTATATAAAGAAAAAAATAATTTGGGAATAATCTATAAATATAGCAAAGCTGTGACATGTCTTGTCTTTCTACTGAATACCAAAGATACTAATTTAATGAAGTAGTAAAATAAAAACAAATTCAATAATACAAACTTCATCAACTGCTTCCAAACTCTTCACAGCACCCACTATTTTCTGATGATCTTCTCCGTTAAGTGTGGCATATTCGAACGTGTTGAACTGATGATATTTCTCTAGATAATATAGCAAGTTTTGAGATAAATTAGCATCACCTGTTTGTTCGACATCCGATGGTGACATTCCGGTTTTACAAACACCGTTCAATAATGATGCTTCAAAAGTATCAGAGAGAGAGCTATAATAGTATGTATAATTAAGAAAAGTATCAAGATTTACCACTGAGCGAAACAAAAGCAGAAATTAATCCCCCTATTGTTACTGGATTCGATTCAAAATTCAGATATAATATTTTTAATGAAAAATTTAGTGAATAGGAGCAATAAAATCAGTAATGATTTTATTAATAATAATTTCCAAACATGGGTTTTCCTCAGTTCGCTTCCATTTCCGAACATTTCTATAAATATTTTGTTTCGTTCGAGCTTCTATTTCAGTGCTCGCAATCTCTTTTAACATACAAAAAAAAAGAAACAAAAACAAAACGAAACTCAAATCTAACATTGGTTTCTCTTCCAAAATCTTCAGATGATTTAACCATCGATGAAAATGTGGATATCTGATAGGATTTATTGTTTCCGAAACAAATTTCCTATAAACAGTCCAGTCGCTATCACACGGTGAGTATCTGAAGTAATTTTTTTTAAATACTGTTTAATTTCTGCTAATAAAAACGATGGAAAGAAAGAATGATGAACAATGCTTGATTCTACAAGGTGCAAATTTCCATATTATTAATTACACATAAATGAATCATGTATAGTAACTGCAAAAATGTATACAGCAGCAGAATAATTATGATTTTTATCTTGTCTCCGAAATATTCATCACTGCAATTAGCAATTTTTGAAAATAATAATTATGCTAACTATTTTTATAACAATGAAGAATATGTCATCTCTGAAGTAACTTAGATGACAACTATGAGTAAATCAAATTTCAACGTACTCTCCAATGTAGCTGAAATTTGCCAAGTGGTTGTTAAGCAGTTCTGGGTTCCATTTCTCCATTCGCAACTTCTGCACCAATCTAAATATTGCAATTTCAAACTAATTTCGATGATTAGGAAGAAATGTAGATATGCATACGGTATAATTAATTTAGAAATCCTTCATTTCGCTCCATAGTATAGTGACTTATATTTTTCAGAAAAAATGTAAATATTGGAAACAATTAAACCACTTAATTAAACTATTTTTTAGTCCTCATACAGGTTTAAAATTCGATCATATATTCTGGTCTTCCTTAATTTAACTTTAAAATTAGGAACGAAGAAACGAAATACAATTCTTCAAAATTGAATTTTGCAATTTCTGCTGAAATCAAAAATTTGAGGGAAAAAAGAACATTCTTTATTTAATTAACAATTATGTTAAACAGAAATATTAAAAAAAATTATGGCACCTAATTAATGGCATGATTTCCTCTATTAACTATTTTATAAATAAAATAAGATTTATTACAAATGTTTTTTCTTTTCAATGAAAAAATAAAGATCGGAATAATTACATCGGCTTAATTACAAATATAATTAAATGAAATGGAAACAGTAAATGGATAGGAAATCCTAAACGACAATGAGATATGAATATAGCAGTTCAGCTAGAAGCAATGATTGGGCTGAATCTACTAAGTCTTTCACATCGGTCAATTATTTTCAATTCCATAATTGCATATCATTTGGAATATTCTGAACAGACTAAATGCTTAGAAAGTTAGCCGAATTTTCCTATCAATATTGGTTGATAAATTATTTATATAAATCGGAATTTACATATAAGGAGGACTGTTAAAGGAATCAAAAGGCATTAATCTGACATTATCGATCTGGTATAGAAACTATTCGAGATTCTACGAACTGAATACCGTCACTTTATTTAATCCGTGATATAAACAACAATCGTTACATTACGCAATTTAGCTTAAGTTTTGTTAACAATACAACAATATTGTTTTTTTTTTCCTGTATAATGTCAATATTTAGTTCATCTCAATGAATATTACGATTCATAAATACCTTCAACGTAGCATCATAGGAGATTTCAGTTCCAGGACAAATGCTTCTGTTTATACGGTCCGTGAAAATTTGGCGCCAAAATTTTGCTTTGTGGGATTGCTTTGATGGAAGAGTTAGTTATTAAAAGAGAGAATTTTCGAATAAAATGATATTGCAGTTAGCATAGGAGATTGTGATAGTGAAATATTTTTTGAATAATTTAAATCACTCATTTATTTCACTCATTATTATTGTAGAAAGACAAAAGAATGACCAAAGAGTTGCAGCATCTTTTGGACCAATATCCCGTTTTCGAATATAATGATAGGCAAAAGGCTTGTTTTCAATTTCTTTTGAATTTGAAAATCACCAGTAATAGTTTACCATACAGTCACAAATTTTACAATAATGAAGAAATAAATTACTATATTATAAAGAACTTTATAAGCTGAATTGCTTTCATAACTCTGGAGAGATGGATTTGATGTTGACTAATTTTATTTCTCCATTGGTTTGTATTTCACAGTGCAAATTTTAATCCATGCATTCATTAATCATTTATCGTCTTAATTATCTTTAGTTACGGTGTACATTGACGGGACATGAGATTCCATCACGTTTCGATCAACTCGACCATTACATTAAGACGTCAAAATTTGTTCGTGCATGGAGGATACATGAAATTATGAAGGAATATAGTGAATATTTCGATGATATTAGGTTTTGTCTTTCTCATTTTTACATATTTGGAAGAAGTCTAGTTGATCTGAAAGAATAACGATTTCGAGTTTAGAATTCTATGCAAATCTAATTTTTTTTCCTGCACTTTATTCTTACCTGAAATCATTCGAAAAAATCGAATATTTTATACTTAACGAAAAAATATTGTTGCTGCATCATCTCGACAGTATAAAACCGTAAACTTATCGTATCTGTTATCAATTAATTTCAAAAATCTGTAATTAGTTAAAATAAAACTTGTAATTGCTTTGTCTTTAGTCCTCATGAATTCGGTTGTAAGATAACTATGAAGATCGTTTCAAAGGATCCAGATGATCTTTTGAGACATATCAACGGAAAAAAGTTCAAAAATGGATTGAAGAAAGGTATGTTAGCATGACTTTGAATCAATATTTGAGCCATTAAATCCTCTTAAATACTAAAAAAGTTTTGTAACTTATTAAAAATAAATTTTGGAGTTATTTGAACAGAACAAAAATCAAACAAGTGGTTTCAGTGCTGTTATTAAGGTAAAAACTATTTTTAAAAAATGAATCAGAGTTGAATTTAATCATCATATAATCATATAATCATTGCATATTCCAAAAGCATTTAATAATTGAGATATCTTATTAATTATGAAGAAATGCGGCAATATTTCATTTTTTTAAAGATTCTTTTTCTACTGTTTCCACATTTGGAGATTAAATTTGCTTTTCAAAGAATTTCGATTTTTAATTCTAATTCATGTATTTACCCGCAACTATTCCATGGTTTAATATGCATGGAAAAATAATGAAAATAGTTTGGCTTATTTTACTGGAAAATAGCAGACAAGATGACAGCTAATTTCAGTTCTGTTGGATCTGGCTTTTTATTATCTCTTGACACATATATTATTTTCCATAGGAGCGATGGTGTGCAAAACAGCTGTTTAATTGATAGAAATCCAATTTAGAACAGACTTTTTTTGATATCTGAGTGCTTTGAAATTCCGTCTATCTTTCTCTCTTTCTTCCTTTTGGCCATTAATTTTTGTTTTTTTATATAAGCGAGAAGTGAAAAATAAATTATGACGTTCTGTTTATCCGATTAATGATTTTTATATTTTGTAGATGGATTAGACAAGATTTATTTATTTATTTCCCCTTGAATTTAATTTCATTCTTCCGAGTAATTTCTTTTTTCTTTTAAAATTGTCTAGAACGGAGTTTTATGAAAAAATTGATGATTTTTTATAATTATTATTTAACTTCTTTATATTGATTAAGAGCATTGCAGTATGATAGCGTGATAGCAGACCACTCCATTTTCAGTTAAATGAATCGATTTTTCTGCATTTTGCTTGCCTCATAGTTATTATAAAGCTTGCTAAGTTCTTTATGGCCTACTACCTGTTGGCTTCTTAAGCACAAATTGCTCTTTTCATTTCTTGTAAAAAAAAAAATTTTCTTTTTGTCTAAATAAGTACTATGCTCACTTTTTGGCCTTAGACAAATGCATTTGTTCAACAAGGAAAAGTATTTAAGAAGTACCACTTTAGTTACTTTTTGATATGATCATAATGTTTTAAATTATTTTCCAGTCTCATTTTACATGCTTTTTTCACTAATCTGTAATATATAATAAATTTGGAGCGATGAGTGCATTATCATTATTATTTTTATTATTAATTATTATTATTATTTATTATTATCTATTATCATTATTTATTATTATTGTTATTATTAATTATTGTTAATTATTATTATTATTATTAATTAATATTACTATTACTGTTATTAAAATTAATTATTATTATTGTCATTAATTGTTATTGTTATTGTTAATTATTATTATCATTAATTATTATTATTATTAATTATTATCATTATTATTATTTATTATCATTATTAATTATTATTACTTATTATCATTAATTAATATTAATATTATTAATATTAATTCTTATTATTATCATTAATTATTATTATTATTATTATTATTATTATTATTATTATTATTATTATTATTATTATTATTATTATTATTATTATTATTATTACTATCATTATTATTATTATTATTATTATCATTACTATTATTATTGGTGGATGGTCTACGCATGCATATTATAATAGACATATTGACATGACAAAAAGATAATTTTACTTTTCTATCCAACATATAAGAATTTATTGCAAGAAACGGTGAAGTGATTGCCTTCATTGATAAGCATGAAGCGTCATTTTTAAGAGAAATGTGATGGAACTTCCGGAATATTGCTGATATAATAACTTATACCGTGGAAAAATATGTAATAAACTTTAGCATAAACGCATAGCAATTTCCAGAATAAATATTATTTTAAATTGAATTATTCATTGGTTTCAGACAGAACGTTCCTCTAAGAGTCATTTAGCAGTAAAAGAGAAAATTATTTTTTGGATATTGTTTAACTTTTTTTCTTTATTGATTTTTATCAAATTTTATCTCAAGAATTTTTATCCTGTCATTTGAAGTTCCATATTTCAGTGCTGCAAAAAGTATATTTAATATTTTTGTATCCGTATTTTTAATAAGGATTATTAAATGATTGTATAAATTGCCTACAACTACTTTTTTAAACTCTTAAAGCCAGATGTTTTTTTGTGTGGACAGAAATATTGCATTTTCATCTAATAAATTCACGCTGTGTCGTTTTATTATTTTTGAATAAGTCAACCTTGTGCCAATAAAATATCCTTGAGAAAATTGATTATAATGAAATCGAGTTCCTGTGTGTCTGCACATGTAATCTTAACAAAAATCTTATACATAATTTACATTTTTAGGATGAAATAATTCTATACCTATTTTAATTGAGCCGTCTCGACTTGCTATTTCATTATTTTCCTCTGTGGAGAAATGCTTTTCTCTTTTTTCACTACTTTATCTGCTCTTGCTAATTCTTCAAAAAAAAAAAAAAAACCTCTGTCATTTGGGGAACAGTTTTTATCTTATTAATTTATCCGCTCACCATATTCGTTTCTTACAATCGACTTCTTTATCATTGGATTCCTTTACTAAGTGATAACGTTAATGTCTCTTTATGTGGACATTCTAATCTTTTCACCAATCAAGAAGCAGCACATGAGAATTGGTCTTATTGGTATATAATAATACGCTGATGCGAAATCTGAATTTCCCCTGCACTAATGTACCACATGCTCCACTTGCTGATGCATTCGAAGTAGATGATTTCTTACTGAATGATGCTGAACAGTGCTACAATTTGCAAATAACTGATAATATTAACGGTAAGTTCGATGGGAATGCTATCTCTTCTTTCCATCTTTTTCAAGGAATTTATTTGGAAAGTAAAATCCAAGCTTTCTCGTTTACAAACTATCAGGTGTCAATAAAATCGAGGAAGAAATGGAGCAAGATGAAACGGATATGCCCACCGACTTAATCAACGATGATTCTTTTTCTGAAAGTGATAGTGGATTGAACAAAGAAGATGAATATCCAGGTAACTGGATTTTAAAGACTTTTTAATTTCTCGACATTTCTGATGTGTACATCTGTGCATTTCTGATGTACATCAGATTTGTGCCAGAAAAGCTAACAGGTAGTACTTCTAGAAGAATGATGCAGAATTTCATAGTATCTTGTACTACTGCTCTCACTTTCGTTTGGAAAGCTTCTATAGTACTTTCACTTTACAAACATCGGCAAACACATTCTCACATTTTCTCGGAATCGTTGGTTCTGTTACGTGTATTTAATCTTTACATTCTTTAGAATTTGACAAATCGAGAAGTCGAAATTATGCTTATTTTTCGAAATAATGAGAAAAAAAGTATTGTATCAGATTTTGAATTTCTGGAATTCTTTTTTCAGAGTTGATAAGAACATGTGGAGAATCAGCCGTGGAAAGCGAAAGTTATGATTTTACTGTAATGGACACTGAAAAGGACATGAATGATGGTAATAGAAAAAGAAAGGTTGGTTTCATTTAAATTTTTCCCCAAAAATTCTTCCTTGAAACAATGACCACTCCTGAAGTTCGCCTTATAGTTTGACAAGCAAGCCTTAAATAACCCGGAATTTTATCGTTGGGAGAAATTATTCGGCTGTATTAAAAGGAATAATTCTGCTAGATTATTTTGAAATAATTGCTTTTCAAATATTTATCTTCTTCAAATACTTATCCAGGAAAAATTTACGCTCGCAAATGAAAGTAAGCTAAAGAACTAATGCATTTCAGACATTTTTTTTTCAGGCAGATAGTTTGAGGCGTCTGAGAAAAAACGAGTGAAATGATATTTTCCGTTTTTTTTTTTTTTCAAATAATTAATCTTAACACATCGAAGTGAGATAGGAAAAACAATTAGTCAATATTTGTTTTAGGCAAAATAGACTTTTTTAACTCGAATGATCATAGGAAGAGCATATAACAATCAATCAACAATTAACCCAAAGAATAATCATCTAATAATGTTAGGTGTTATGTCTTTTCCTTTTTTTTGTGTTATGGTTCCATATTTTCTGAATTTTACTGTTATAAATAATTTGCATTTTTATAAATAATTTTTACTAACTGTATTCAACGCAAATTACCAGTCTCTATTTGTTAAATAAATACAGGATTTTTTTCAGGACAATCATGGGGGGGGGGGGGGGGGGAAGATAAAAATGAAGGACTTCTTACTGAAAAGGAATAAAATGAAAACAAGAAATAACAAAAATCGTAACGAATTTCTCATATTTGTTAACTAGGCCTTCATGCATCGCTTTGAGAATTACCCCATCATGATTATCAAAGTAAGAAAAAAATTGCCCAATCTTTATAAATCATTATTTATCAAACATGAAAATACACTCAACTGAAAAATATGCATCAATTATTTGTTGAAAGAGTCCACTGAAAAATATAAAGTAAAGGATAATAACTAATAACGCACACGCTGCTCCATGCGACGTCGATGTTGAAGATTTGCGCTCCAGCGGTTTTTGTTTGATGAATCCTAAAAACTTCCTGATTAATAAATCAAAAAAAAAAAGTATACGAAATTCATTTTTATCTTCCAGGTTTTCCATCAGAAAGCCGAATTAGCCAAATTTAATATTATCCATCATTTCGCAAACATGTTTCAAACCTTGAAAATTTCAATTTGCGATTTCACAGTTCATGATAAAGCTATATACATACTACCTGATAAATCATGCGATTAGAGCGCTGCTGTTGTTCTGCAATAGTTCGTTCCTGACGCAGACCGTACCATGCGCCTGGACCTGTATAGCTACGACCAGCTCGAGGTTCAAGAATCTAAAAATGGCTGGGGATATTTTCAGACAATGTAAAAGCATAAAACTTGAAACTTTTCGCATACATACTTGTTCATTACTATCAGCAAGTTGGGTAAGTTTGTCCGTCAAATGTAAAGCCAGAAGCTGTAGTCGACTTGGTTCGATACGATGCATGATAAGGCAGTCCGTAGGCTCGTCCAAACTTGCACTTAATTCTTCCGAAATAATCATTTTGCTGAAATAATTTTTTCCGTTTCATCATTGCATTTTTACACAAACAAATAAGTAGGGTCTATAAAAATCAGTATAGAAGAATCGGCAAAAATAAGAATGTCCCCGTCCGTCTCTTTTAACCATTATCTCAGATCAGAAAACTAGGAGATCCACGAGGATCTAAGGGAGGGCAAGTCTGGTTCCAGCAGCCGCGATAATTTCAGCTCTTAAAGTGTATATTGTCATTGCTGTGGTTAAAAAAGCTCGTAGTTGGATCTTGCCCAATTAGGGAGTGAAATCCAAAACTTAATTAAACTGGATCGAAGGACATATATGAAGCAAATTTGTCTCAAAAAAAAGTATTCATAACAATAAAACAAACCTAATCACTGAATGTACGGTACTTTTATCAAGTTCAAACAGTTGAGAAAGTGTTTCCAACGAAACAGTGGTATAAACTGTTGAATACATCAATAAATAAGTACGTAAGGATTCTTCTTGGATACGATGAATTACCATTTCCTTTACTTTTTCTGAATTACGAAAAAGATTCCACACCTGGAAATGAAACTAAATAGATCATAATAAAGTTTTACCGCCTCTAAACTGAGTAGTGATAAAATGAGGAACTATAAAAATTATACTAGTAACTCAAACAAAAATATAAATAAACCTTAGCATCCATTTTATCGTTAACGATGTAATCGCGACACTTTTTCCAATCACCATTTAACATAGCCCTCGATGCAGCTACCACATGTTCACGCGTATTTTCAGGTGGACCGATAAGGGAACTTTTCTCCGACTAAATAGTAAAACATTTTAATAATTTCTTTAACAAAAATCCGAAATAAGACTTGACATATCTAACAGTCTTACCTGCTTCAACTGATAATGAAACGATCGCGATAATAGACGTCGCCTTAGTTCATATTCTTGTGAAGCCATATGCGGTATCTCCAATAGCATTGAGCATATTAAATAGACACATTCCATAAGTTCAACATTAATGTGCATATGATAAGGAATTTGTCGTGCACGTTCTAGTTTCTCCTGAATATTGTTAATGGGACTATTGTAAATTTCAGTTGCAAAAAAAAACGAAGATTTAATCAAATTTAAAAATAGAAAACGTAAAACAAATAACAAACAATCTTTAAAAAAAGACCTGCTCAGCTGTTCTTTCTTGCTGTCTCATAGCAATCCCCTGTGCCAGCAGCTCTTTCGCACGCTGTGTATTTTGTATTTCGGACAGACCCTGATGAGCTTCTTTGATAAAACTATGTCGGAAAGCGCACAAACCAAGTTGGCAGATTGTTCGATTATATAAAATCTTGAAATATAATATTATATTACGCAAAATAATACGTAACATCACAAATAGATCATTTCTCAAAATTATCATGTAAAACAGAAACTTTTATATCTATCAAAATATCGATTACAACACAAATAATACTATATTTTTGAATTAACATGCTTAAACCAATTAGTCTGTAATACATTACCTGAGTGCTAACATCTGAATGGTCAACAATAGCTTGCAAATGTGACATGAGCATCAAATCACGTGCTTGGTGCCATTTGTCATGTAGTGCTAAATGATAAATTTGGCAAAGCATTGCACGCTGCCGCAAACGCTTTGTATCATCTCGCACATACACTTCTTTACAAAGTCGCTCCATTATTGCTATCGATGATTCTTGTCCTTGTTCCAGCGAATCTTCTACTTCGTACTAAAATATAGATATTGTTATTCACGGGCTTTTATTAAAACTACTTTTGAATAAGTTTGGGATGAACTTTTTCCTCATTGGATTTTTTGCTACTGTTAATCTTCTGCGAAGAATAAATTTTTATACAAATTTTTATAAAAAATTAATAAAATTATTATAAATTTTTATAAATTATTATCACAATTATTATCAGAAATAATTATTATTAATTATTATTACTAATAATTTGAAAAATCAAAGTTTTAATAAAAATCAATTTATAAAAAATTTCATGGCAATAATTTGATAACCAAGGTGAGAATGCTTATCATTTCCGATTTCCAGAATTCTTCCAGTTCCGAATTGAAAACAACTATACATGCCATGTATGAAGTCCACCAACAAACAAATTAAAATTCGCAATTAATATTTCTATCCAGTGTAACACTATTAAAATTCCAAGCCAAAAACAAATGACTAATAATTTGAAATCAAAGCAGATATACAATTGTAATGTTTTATCAGTAAATTGGAGAGAAACTGAAGAAGAAACCAATGTAATTAAAATAATGAGGTAAGAAATGAAATGATTACCTTGTAATATAGATGTTCAATGCGGAGCATATATAATTTACAAACTTCTTCTTCCAGAAATACATCTTTATCTAATCGGGCATTAACATAGTCCATTAACTTGTCAATGAGGGCACATAAATCTTTTTCACCTTTCAATCTGAAATCAATTAATACCAAGTTCTTTTCTTTCAATGTTACATTAAAAAAAGAGAAATCATAATAACAAATCAACAGAAATTGAAAGACATATGCAATATTGCTTTTTTATAGCAATTCATTGAGTATTTAATTGATTTAATGATTTAGTTCAAGATTAAGTAGAAATCCAAAACGTAAACTTAAGATATCTAAAGCTGATTTATAAGCAACACAGCTATGTTTCCAACCTTTAAATATATTCTATATTTTTTGTAGGACGGCACATTATTTTTTTCATATTTTAATGACTATATATAATGAATGCCTCGATAATATAGAATCTCAGATCAAAAATTTTAAATATTCATAATAACAAACTTTTCGATATAGTCAGTGCTGTGACAATCCGCATTTTGTAGTATCTTAGTTAATCTGTATCCAAACGATGCACACTCATTAAGACAGAACCATGCACAGTGTACGGTTTAGTGGTGTCCTGTATGTTTTCATCATCTTCATTGATACCTACTGACAATATAACATCAGGATATTCGTTCAACATATCAATCAAGCTATTGGTAGCTCCCAATGTTCTGCAACAAATTAAATACTTAGGATAAAATTCATAATGGAATTTTTTACATATCAAATATTTCATAAAAAGTCATACTTGTTCCAAGAAGAATAGTCCATACAGTCACTGATTCGCGCATTTAATTCGAAAAGAGCAGAAATGATTGAAAACAAAATTTTCACCAACACACCAGCACCAAGTTTGTGCTGAAAATCGTATTTGTTGATTAAACTTAAACCAAAACTATGGAAAATAATAGAAAACAAAAAAAGATGGAAAAATAAACTAAAAATTTGTTAACAGCAAACCTCATCGGCAATTCTGAAGAGCTCCTGCAAACTACGTACATAATGCTTGGGATTAGTCGATTTACGTCCACGAGCAGCGATGACTTCTTGCAATTTATTAATAACAATCTTTAAAATTATTACATATTAAAATTATTACATATTTTAGCATTTAAATTGGAAAGTGCAAAAATGGTTATGCTGTGAATCATGAATATGAAAAGTTTCACCTCATGGTTAATTTCAGTTTTGGCATCGAAAAGCTGACGCATTTTCTCTTCTTTTGTTGGCACAGCAACCCATGCATCATCATTTTCATTCTCTTCAGTTTTCTCTTTCGCTTCACGCTCTTTTTGTTCCTTTTGTTTTTGTGCTCTTTCCGCTTGTCGTTTCTCTTTACCTTCAGCTTCACCACCTTCTTTGAATTCCTTTCTGAAAAACAATCATTTTATTTATTATTCATGAGCATTTTCAATTTCTGCATCAAAAAAAAGAAAAATACTTCAAAAAGAATTTACGCAAATCCTCCATTTGTTTCCCTTCAAGATCAAGATCAGAATCACTATCTGAAGAAGCATTTGAGTCAGAACTCCATTCATCTGAGTCTTTTAGATCACCATGAGATTTACTTTTTATCACCTCTTCTTCATTTTCGGGTTCTTCCTAAACAAATATTCACAGAAATCCCAAACACTTCATATAAAAGATAATCAAACAAAAACATTGAAATGAAAAGCAAAATCCCAATTGTTACTTGTTCGTCTTCTTCATCTTGATTATCTGCACTGGAATAGCCAACTGGATCTGGTTCTGCTCTGTACGCATTAACTTCTACTTCCATATCCTAAAACATGAACAATGCCAATCATCCTTGGGATTAGATTGTTGGATAACTAAATTTTCAATCCTAGATTTCATTCATATAGCAACAACATAGCTTACTTTATTATATTACGATTTTCTGCCGCAGTGCAGTGAGACCCTTCGAATTTGCTTTTGACATGGTTTTCCGAGCTTCTTTATCATCCCATTGTTCGTTCACAAAATCTTCTAATTCAACCAAAATCCGCACATAGAAACGAGGAGTTGACATATTTTGTCGTGTTAATACAACTTTTGTCTTCTCAAATACTTTACACAGCTCTTCGAAAGCTAAAATATTAGACCTGAATTGTTTTTAATATTTTAATAAAGATCCGGACAAATCACTGATTTTTTCTCCAAATTTGCTGCACTTCTTCCTTATTTAATTTTCCTCGAGTGGAAGTGCTAAATAAACAATAAAACAACGGATATCTATATTACACGAATAAAATTGAAAAGAGAAATAAATTCACTTAAATTACTGACTTAGAACTGATTTCTTCATAATTATTTTAATGTAGAACATTACAGTTCAATTTGAAAAGTAGTACTGCATAGAATTAAAACTTTAGTTTCCGAGAATATTTTATTCTATAGCCATACTTGACAAAAGTTTCGACATATCTCTAATGTTCCTTGAATTTTTTGCTTGTTTGATAAGATCTTTTAATTCTTCAAATTTTCGATCTTTCTGCGCCTTTACAACACGTTTTTGTCCTTCATCATCACTGTCAGACGGATATGCAAAGGCAGCTCTGTAATTAATTACATCTAGTAATCGAAGAGATATATCCTCTTGTCAGATCAATATAAAAAAAAAATAAGTTTAGAAACAATTTTATGGAATCAAAAAAAAGAAAGACACATACTGCGGTCTCTTGACTGGCACAAATGGTTCATCATCGCTACTTTCAGAACCCGAAGAGTCGGAACTTGATACTGCGCCTTTGAAGAATTTTGACATTTCTACTCAGTGAGAACTAAAACATCATAGCATATATTTGATGTCTCAAAAAGATATATGAGAATATGCCTCTGGAAATTTTCAGGCTTAGTGACTCTCATTCAATACCTTCCTTTCACTGATATTCCGTAGAATCTAATCCCGAATCTCATCTATCAAATTTTCATCCTTCCCAGTTATCAAATTTATTTATGGCCCGTGACAAATAAACAATCAACATGAAAAAAGTCCATCTCCCTCTTAGTGGAATGGTTGAATTAAGATTGGTAATCACTGATTAAATTGAATAATTATCTTACATTTTACATACCAGATTTTACCCGCGCTTCTTCTTCTGTTTTACGATCAAACGACGAAATATATTGTTGACAAGCTTAACTTTTCATCTAAGGCATGAACTACCGAATAAATTAGTTTTGATCACTATTAGATATATAAAACTCATTAGCAATTATTACATTGTCATTTGAAAAAATATCATTCGTATATTTCTCAATAATATTTCAATGCTTGACTTTACATGATAAATAACATGGAATAACAAAATTTTATGAAATTTAAGCACAACTAACAAAGAAAGCAGAAGGGAAGTATATTTTCGATATTATCATGAATCTGCTGAATATTCTGCGCAAGATTCTGAAATCGCATTTCTTGAATTCTAAGCATAAAAGAAAGAGAAAATTAAATTTTATTAACTTTATTTAGTTGCTTTATTATATCTTTAATATTTATTGATAAGTTATCAAAATTTCATAACAAAAAACCAACAATCATCTTCCGCTTCGGTAGGCTTATTTTTCACAAATTTTCATATAATAGATCAGAGAATTTTTGCTAAATACAATTCCTTTTTCTCCGAAAAAAGACTTATCTCTTGTTATCACCACTATAACTGATAAATTTTTGGTCTCTTCTGATACTTTAGATACCTTCCGCTTGTTCATGAGAACTTTTTTATCAGAAATTATCACCAGAATTTTGCCAACTTTCTGAAAATTTTATTTTGCCATCTTTTTGTGCATATGTGGTAGTTTATTCAGTTGTTGATTATTGGCAGGTTGCATATTAATCTTCTGATAATTCAGTTATTCATTGATTTGCATCAATCAATCAGTAGTTTGATTCATGGATTCATACGGTACAATCCAAGGAAATTGATTGAAATGAGAAAAGAAAGGAGTGGCCGTTCCGATTATATCAATCGTTCGATTATCTTTTTATTCCTTGCAAAACAGAATTACTTCTTATTTCTCCACAGCCATTGTCCTCTCTTTTCCATATTACAAATTTTATTATTTCTCGAACACTTTTCCTAATACCGTATAATTAAAAGAGTTATGGAATTACTGGTACCGTATGATTAAGAGGGTTATGAAATTAGTGATACTGTATGACTAAGAAAGTTGAGAAGTTATAATCCAACATTCAATTTTTATTTCTATATATCTGCACACGGATTCCATTCAAATATAAGCATTAAAAATCAATTGAAATGCTAATACTTTTGTCAGCCCAAAAATAGTGCCACTTTGAAAACTTTCAAAATTTGATAAGTATTTGAAGCTAGTCAACTAGTTAACAGTTCATAATTTATGAACACTTATTATTTTTTAAAGTTTCCAGAAAGCTTTTTAACAACAATCATAAACTCAAATCAATTCTTAAATAAAGAATTTTTTGAATGTAAATATCAATGACACTAATTCCCGAATATGAAACCTATTGATAAGTATTAGATATTATATTTCAATTTAGAACAGAATCTGATCATACTATGTTCCGTTGGAAGAAATGTGTGTTTTGTAAGAAATATTTGATTGTAAGTTTCTTTATTTCTACTTTTCTATTATTTTTCCTAGCAATATGGACAAATGATTATTAAAACATTACAGAATATTTTCGAGAATCAGTATGGAAATTTCATTGCCTAAAAATTGATTTATAAATTAAATTTTTTTATTTTAAAAATTGCACAAAACTTGAAAATCCTTGTCAGCAATCTCCAAATCCAAAATCTCCAAAATAAATATTATTTCTTGATAGCAAATTATAGTATATATTTCGCGATGTCTCAGTCCATTATGTTTTCCTACATTTAATATGATTTAATTTGATCAATAATAATTATTTTCCTAAAAACTGCTGATCTGGCGATATCTGCAAATTTGCCGACAAAGGTCGAGAACGCATCGAGATTTAAATTACAAATGATTCTTTGCATGGTTTTTAATTTTTCTTTCCTTCATTTACTTCTTATCATTTCTTTTCATTTCCAGTTGATTAGCATTAATATGTATGTTACTATATCCGTACTACGCTTCTCCAAATGGCGAATACATCAACAAAATTCGTTTACGATCGATTCGGCAAATTATTCCGGTTGGTACTGTCGATGATTCGATAAAATGTGCGCTTTGAATTCCTCGCTACTTTGAAATAATCGATAACGGAATGATATATGACATTTAATGTCCTCTTTTTCAATTTTTATCAATAAGTTCGATTAAGAAGACCTAGAAAAAAAAGACGAAGAATTCAATTCTAAGTGCGTCCATATTGAGATTATTCAATTATCACTGCCTGTAATAAACATTACAACATCCTTATGATAATCGATATACTTCAATTTAATCTTCTACCTTCCTTCCGCAGATTTCATGAGTATTTCAATTTTATTCCACCACTCTGTGATTTTCAGATGATCCGTTCAGTGAAACTTTATTGTTGGAAAATACCTGTAAGCTACCATTAATTGAACCAAATGAACCAAACTTGGAAGGGTATATCGTGCATTACAGGTTCCTTTTAAATATTTTCTAATTTATTTCCATTGATACTTATAACGTTGCTGAATCTGTCGGATTTGTTGAAGCATCGATTGAGAAGGTATTAAATTTATGCATGAGAAGAGATAGTCAGTACTACTTTATAAAGGATAATCGATAGGAATGTGTTTTATTGACAAGTCGCGAAATTGCGTAATCGGTAATCCATAGTACTAATCAGGTCAATCATCAAAAGAAATATCTGCCAAACTATCAAATCTTTATCAAAATTAAATCAAATCATTTTTGAAAATTTATCAAAAATTTCAAACTAAAATGTTTATCAAAAAATCTGATGTAAGAAGTGACATGTTATCAGTGTTCATCTCAAAATGATGAAAGAACAAAAAATTAAAAACAGCAATGATAACAAGAATGATAAATGAATGAAAGGAAAAGAGGAAATATAATGTCATCTTTTCAAGCACATTCAATGCTCGCTGTTTATGAAATTAATATTAATTTAAACTTGAAAACTGATCGATAAGTAGGTTGTTAACTTAAAAAAATACACTAATATTAATAATAATAATAATAATAATAATAATAATAATAATAATAATAATAATAATAATAATAATAATAATAATAATAATAATAATAATAATAATAATAATATTAATATTAATAATAATAATAATGATAATAATATAATAATTAATAAAAACAATAGTAATAACAATAATATGATAATTAATAAAAATATTAATAGTAATAACAACAAATAACAATAATAGCAATAATGTACAGATAATATTATGCTATATAACAATGTCAGTGAAATTAAAAAAAAAATTTTTTTTCGATTTAAATTTCGAATTCTAATCTTTCTTTTCCACAGATCTATCCACTGCAACAGCCAAATGCCAAACATGGCTTCTATGGATGACGGATATTTGATTGTACATGGGGAATTGGAACCTCGGAAACAAGTCCAAGTTCCTAAATACAAGTATAATTTCTTAAATTACAGGGAGATAAATTTTACTACTATTTAATGTTCTATTCTGAACTTTTCATTTCATTAATAGCTTCAGAAAAAAATTAAAATCCATTGGAAAACTTTCCACGGAACTTATTTTTTTTGATTTCTCAAGAAAATTAGATTTTTGTAGCAGTGATATTTAAGGTGTTATTATCAAGGTCTTACTGGGGGCTTGTATCCAAATATCAGTTGGTATCAACTGATTGGTGATTCCACCGAGGTAATTTTGAAATATTTTATTCAAGTAATTTTAATAGAAATAGTTAAGTCACTTACATTTAATTACTTTCACAATAAAATTGTAATATCAATCTAAGCTATTTATCATCCGTGAAGCTGATATATCGTCAATCTTTTTAAATGTATTGTTTATTATTTGGCTTAGCAAAAAAGTTGGCAAAAATTTACTCATAATCAGTTAACATATTATCGTTCATAAATTTCAAATCGTTATATTTGAAAGATCGAATTTTTTATGATAATCATTCATTTATGATAATTTATGATAATCATTATAGATATCTTCCAATAAGCGACTTCGGGTACCATACGATCAGTTCATAGTGCGATGCTATAACAAAACTATGCTTGGAAAGATCAGTAATGAACCATTTTACAACGAGTCTATGTTTTATGAACGAGCTTTTGTAACTTTTTCGAAAATGGATGATATTATGGTTGGTTTATGTGTGAAAAATTCAGATTTCTAATGATACGGTAGAACTAACTTTCTTCTAGTCGAGAGTGATAGAGAAAGAGGGGAGGTCAAAAGTATATGTAATTCTTGTTATTCGTATAGGTATGTTTTAAGAAATCTTTAAATTTTATTGAATTTCGATTCAAACTACTTTTTTTCAGCTTAAAGAAAAGCCAGAATTTACACAAGCAAATCCAGTGAGATTTTCGAATTTTTTTTTTTTTTTTAAAGTTTTATATTTGGATCAACGATGATCTGAAAGAAATTAATTTTTTATCTTCAATTGATTAAGTTCATTGTAGTGTCAGAAATATCAATCACATCATCTCTTTAATTTTCAGGAGAAACCATCACTCAATATTCTCGTATTAGATTCAGTATCGAGGAATCAATTTCTACGACACATGCATAAAACTGTTGAATACATGAAACAGCTTGGTTTCATCATTTTAGAAGGTTTTAAATATAAAAAATTCTGCTAATAGTCTCATTAGAAGAAAATTTAGTTTATGATTGAAAATTGAATATTTTGTCCTAAAATAAGAAGTTATAGCAGCGTGAAGGATGAATAAGACAAATTTTTATAACTTATCTTACGGTCTGTTTTTATAGTCAGAATAAAACGATCTTTCTATCAAGACAGCTTTTACTTATTGCAATAATTACTTTTCAAAAATTTGTAAAAATCTCGAACTTAGTAATTTAGGATATACAAAAATAGGCGATAATTCTGCAGTGAATTTATTGCCGATACTGGCTGGCAAATCAATATTACCGAAAGTTGGTGGCAATGGTGATGAAGTTTTGCCATTAAATAAAACAGTTTCGTTGGAAAATATTGAATTTTTATGGCAAATGATGAAAGGTATTGCTCGTTTGCTCTAAACATATATACATAATTTTTTTTGAAATTTCATAATTATCACTAATAATGATATAGGAAATCATTGAAAAATATTAATGTTAGGATGATATGAATCAGTTACAAACATAATGATTATATCAATTGATTGAATGATTCATCAATACTGAAAATTATAAGATGAGAAATGTGAGAAATGTTTATGTTAGAATAAACTTGAATCAAGATAGGAAATGTGTAACGATGATAAACGATGATATTGGTAATATATTTCGCGGATTATTCTATTATCCCAACGAAACATTCCAAGGATATAAAGTGCCACCAACAGATTTCTATTTTCGACCTTTTCATTTATTCAATTATCGTCATAATAAAATTCCTGTCAATGGTCAGTGTTTGCGAACTGGAGAGGTATTATTTCTATGAGAATATTTGATTAAAAAATAAATTTCGATTTTGTCTAGTAGTTTTGATCGCGAGAAATCAGGTCAGATTATTTTCTTTTTTTTTTGCGCATTATTGAATTTGAGATTACTTAGATTTGCGCCGAGGTCTACTTGGATATATGGGAAACATTTGCTACTAAATTCAAGAATTTATGTCACTTTTCATTCAATTTTATAACTGACCTAACGCATAATAATCCGAATTATGTTGAAGCGATCGATGAGCGATTGTCGTAAGTCGCATAAACTGCGTCTTTAATTTTTATAAATTGTTTCTTTCCCAATGCTTCAATATTAAGTGAAAGAATTCTTTATGTCTGATCGCGGAATATCATGAAGTCATGAAGCTATTTCCAATTATTCAATTCTTCTATCTTTAAATTTTCTAGAAGTCATTCTTCAAATGTTAATTTAAGAAATGACTGATGAAATATGCATATCCTTTAGAACATCGTTTACACGTCTACATGATAGTGGAGTATTCAATTCGACGGCAATGGTTATAATGGGAGATCACGGGAATCGGATTAGTTCAATTCAACGGACTTACATTGGTCGAATCGAAGAACGAGCTCCACTATTCAGCATCAGATTACCCGATGCCTTTATTTACAAGTATCAACAGGAAGCAAAAAATTTAAAGAAAAATACTAAAAGGTCAAAAGTTTATTTAAAAGTTTTTTTTTTTTTTCAAAGTGAAAAAGATCAAATTTCTACACATTTATATGAATTAAATATAACATAAATCCAAAACATGAAATCAAAAAAGTCAGAGTATAGTTTTTCTCGGAATATTCCAAGAAACTCTCGAAGAGGTAGAACTTTTGTTTATTTTTGAAGAAATTTTCAAATATTTTTGATAATAGTTGAGATTGCGTCAATATTAATAAATCCTTACACATTTATAGGAAAGTTTTGAGCGAGAATTCATGGTAATATATAATTGTCCAATATAAGTTTATTTTTTAAACATTTTATAATTTAGATTAACCAGTAATTTTGACATACATCAAACACTGAAGGATATATCTAAAGCAGAATTTCGACGAAATCGGTCCTACTACGACCAAAAAGGTAATCTTTGTTTAAAAATTAGATAGATATTGAATATGATAAATATTTCTTTATGAGTTATTAATAATGATTCTGATAAGGATAGCAAGTGAAAATATTAAGTGATAATAATAGGGATGAGGATCTTCCTTCGTCAAATGATAATGTTTAGCCATTGTATTCTTCTCGTTCGGATTTTCTGAACTGTTGTCGTAAAATATACTAAAATTAAATTATGACCAAATTTAGTTTAAAGAAAAAGAAAATTATCATTGTTTACTGATATGATTTAAAAAAAAAAATAAATGTCTAGGTAGAGGTATCAGTTTATTTGATAAAGTGATCAGCGCAGATCGAACTTGCAAGGATGCCGGTATTCCGGAGAATTTCTGTCTATGCATGGAACAAAAAAATTTAAGTAGATTAAACAGGCTAGTCTTCTCAATTTCACACTTCAAAATTGTATTTTCCTCCAATTTTTGTTGCTAGAGTTCCACTGATCGATAAAATTGTATTACAGCAAAAAATGAACTTTTTCGAAGTCGTCCAAAAATATTTTCAAAAAATGTTGAACTATTGATTTACTGATATCTTAAGCTACAACTTAAAAAACTATATTGTGATTTGAAAGTTTTTATCACTTATCAGATTTGTCTATTGTTGTTTATTTCTTTGCAGTAGTTCAGCAGAATTTAAAAATTTGACAGAGATGGCAAGAAATATCATTGCAAATAACGACTGTCTTGATGTAAAACACTTGCAAATACTTTCGAAAAAAGTTGACGTATATGCTATCAATCAAATGGTTAGACATGGATTGCGTGATCAGGCTGAGTGAATTTTTGAGTGAAATTAATAAATCTGTCGTAATTATATCGAAATACTCATTAACATGCTTTATGCCTTATGAATGATAACTTATCAACGTATGAATCATAGCAATCATTATTAATAGTTTATTTTATGCTCGAAATTTGGCTATTATTATAATAGCTATTAGATATTAGCTACTTTGATACAATAAATTTGTACATTTTCAATTTATCTCGACTTACCTAATATTTTCATTCGCTTAGCTGGCCAAAAATTCGAGGAAAGCATGCAGAATTGGAAATAATATATTTCGAGATAAATGCTACAGTACCCATTATTACTCGAAATTCAACGAATAACAGGTTTTAAATCTTATGAAATATTTATTTCATTTAAAGTGGAATACTTATCTTTATGAGATATGCGGAATATAGAAATTTAGAGAATTTATAATGCATTAAAAATATTCTGGAATCTTCGAGATGTATCCCGAATTCTTATAATTATTATTTCAAAATTATCAATTCGAAGTCACCAGGCGGAATTGCTAATGCAAGAAGTTTTCTTCCAGGATATTTATATTATTCCGCATAAAACATTATGCAAGAGCGAATAGTTATACTCTCGTCAGCGATCCATTTGTTTATCGTAATGAATTCGGCTGTGATGCTAAAAAATTGCATACATTCTGTTCGCGTTGTATTTGATATGAAATGCTGATTCGCAAGTTTAAAGGTCAATTGCTTGTTCGCTTTATATTTACAGTACCATTTATTAATATTTACAATATTATTTATTAATTCGCTTTATATTTACAGTATTATTTATTAATTTGAATGTTTGTTTACTTCATTTTCCCAATCGAAATTTCATGAATGTTCTTGTCTTGTTTCTCCATTCACACCTTATTCATTCGTCTCAATTTGACATTAACAGGTAATAATGGAAGTTGTCGTCTTCCACCATTCACACCTTATTCATTCGTCTTAATTTGACATTAACAGGTAATAATGGAAGTTGTCGTCTTCATTCTATCTATGAAGTATAAGTTGTAATGATGATGATAAGCCATGTTTTGAATGCAACAGATCACCTGCAATTATTTTCCGTATCAAACTTTGTCTTCATCTGTCATTGTTTGTTATTACTGTTTCTGTCGGGTCAATTGTCTATCACTGTGATCTTTGCTTTGTTAAAATTGTTCCAAATTTTCTTTCTCTTATCACTCTCAATTCATATTCAAATCGTTTGACAAATTATATTCCATGAAATCTCGAGTTAACCTTTTACAGCAAAAAATGCAACGCAAATACTTTTAGTGATTATACTATCGTTTGATAACTATCGTTATCAAAAACAGACGTTGACATGACTTTTATGACAATTGCTCTGTATTCATTCGATCGCTTTTTTTAATTTCTGTCGAAAGTTGGAATAATTTATCGATCTCTAAAAACTCTGTATTTTTGATCGATCAACTCTGATCTATTCTTTAAACCATTTCTATCTGATCGTAGAATTATTCCCTAAGTGAACATCCTTTTTCACCTAAATATTTTATTAGCTTTATCAGACTGTCACTATTTTTAGCTTTATATCAGGTCTCCCGGTGACATTTTGCAGCATTCTTGTCATGTCCAATTTAGTTGCTTCTATGTCATTCCTAAATATTCTTCTAAAATATTTATAAACTTTATTGTTCTATAGTTATGAATTATAAAAAAAAGAAATTGCCGCTTATTTATAATCCAATTGTTAATTTTCATAATTTGGCATTCCGAATTTCTGACTGTGACAAAACTTGAAGTGGGCAATTCTTTGCTTCTCAATCCTCACAGATTTCTTCAATTTCTTGTTTTTCATACTTAGAATGAACCCTTAAACTTGGATAATTAAACTTTTATTACAATAAATTTAATAATACATCAATGAACACGGCGATGATAATCAATAATACAATATCAATGATATCAGTGAGATAAGTTTAACGACAATAATATAACTCAATAAAAAAAGAAAACTTAACAACCCCTGACCTAGTGCATCCAATCGACTTCGCCAAGCATATTTTCTATAATAGTTTGATATTATATTCAGAACATTCTTCTTTCACGTAGATGGAGGATTCTGGTACAATTCTGATTATAGAAAATACGGCCTTTGTTAACGCGCGGGAAATGCATCTGCTCAGAGAAAAGGGAGGACAATTTTAGCTTGCATCTTGCATTATACAGTGAATACACAAAATACACCCACTAAATGTGAAATCCAACATAAAGGAATCATGGAATTCTCTGATTGTTTTGGTTCTCCTCGTGATTTCACCGATCCAAGAAAGTAGATATTTGGCTGCAAATAAATTGGTCAAGTTGTCATGTCCATTTTCGGTATGGCTTTTGGGCTTTTTTTTTTTAGAGAAGTTAGATTAATCATCAAGATGAATTATAATAATTTAATCCATAATAACTATTCAAATGTTGCAGAAAAAGATCGATGTATACAATTGAGATGAGAGTATTGAATTGAATTGAAGCTTGTCTTGTAACAACGACACATAGTTAGCATAAAATTCGTTTTCTCAAGAGAAAAAGAAATGCTACGATTATATTTCAGTAAAAATATTATATATTTATTTCAGTAAAAATATTATATATTAAAGATAGATAGAAAGTTCGAGAATATTTCTTCTTTCGAGAATGAGTTATTTTATCATTGAGTGCGACATAAAATATAAAATATATTTCTTATTTCTTTTTTCAGGAACATGCTACACTATGTCACATCATCATCATTGTTTGACATTCGTAGGACAAATTTTTAACATATTGTAACACACTAAATTTCTCTTGAGTTTCAAATAACGATATCTTTGATCAAAAAGAAGTATCATTAAAGATAGATAGAAAGTTCGAGAGTATTACTACGCTTCTTCTTTCGAGAATGATCAAGGAGAATTCCTTATTATTTCAGGACTTTCAGCTTCTGATTGTAATGAGAAAAAACGGCTTGTATTTCAACAAGAAATATTTTTAAGAAAAAAAAGAAAAGTTTTACCATAAAAATTAAGTCACATCAAATTATTCAAAAATCGATAATAAATCGATATAGCGAAAGAAAGAAAAATTGTAACGTCGTACACAGCCTCGAATTAATTCAATTTCAAAATGGTATTTTAAAAAATAAAATAAAATATTTTTTGTAGTTATTTTATCATTGAGTACGACATTGAAACATTTCTTTCAATTAATTTTTACATTTAAATGCACCAAATAAATTTTATGGAATTCTCAAAGTTCTTTCTTCGGAACATAATTTTCTGATAGATTTAAAGATTATTTTCACATAATGCTTCTAAGAAGGCGGCTTTTCGAATCTATCGATTCATTTATCAAATTCTATTGCTTATTTTCTATCATTGGAAAGATTAATTCAATAAGATAACTTAAAATATATTATGCAAATGTTATCAGTTAATTCCTTACTCAGTGATGATCGAGAGTGTCAACAGCAGCAGTTATGAAAAGCAAAATTAAATTAAGGCTTACTTGTTGCACACCTAACCGAGATTTGCATTGTAAATAAGATGAAATGTACGATAATTCTTTCTAATCAACAAATTTTTTTTCCCTTTACTCTATCAAGAGGACAGAAAGTTATTTATTAAAGGCTTAAGTAATCCTTACAAATGTCACTTTTGGAAACTTACTTGGCAGATTAAATTACATCAAATGGTATATGTCTTAAATTTATATGAAGAAAATGCCTTGATTTATATGGGAAATGAATTTATTGAAGCTAATAGGGAAAATGAATCATTATGATAACAGAATATTTTTTTGATTAATTTAGCAGTAACTAAATTCAATCGGAAAAAGGATGCTGATTATCTGATAAAGAATAAAATGAATTTTTGCGCTATATAGTTTAATCAATATTTCAACGATTAATTCCACTTTCCGTATTAACTTTATATAAATTGAAATTGATTTTAGTCTACATAAGCACGACATTTCGTTCGATTTATCAAACTAAACAATAGGCCTAATTAATACTTTGATTGGAGATATTTGCAAATATTATAAAAATCTCTTTTTTTTTTTGATCAATTTTTCAATATCTTATCAATGAATATATATGATAATGGCGAAATATCAATCACAAAATTATTGATCCAACCATTTCGAATTTAACATATTTTACAATAATTTATGACTCATCTCTTTTTTTTTATCTATAACAATGTTTCAAATTATTCCAAATTGATGCGAATAATTAGTTTAACATATGTTGGTATTACACGACTTCTTCCATCCACTGATCTATACCTTCCTCTTTTTTCTACTTTCTCTCTCTCTTTCTCTCTCTCTCTTTCCCTCCCTCTCTTTTCCTCTCTCTCTTTTCCTGTTTAAAATTGTTGTTCGAATGATACTTAATTTATTAAAATTGTTGTTCGAATGATACTTAATTTATTAAAATTGTTGTTCGAATGATACTTAATTTATTAAAATTGTTGTTCGAATGATACTTAATTTATTAAAATTGTTGTTCGAATGATACTTAATTTTTAAAATTGTTGTTCGAATGATACTTAATTTATTAAAATTGTTGTTCGAATGATACTTAATTTATTAAAATTGTTGTTCGAATGATACTTAATTTATTAAAATTGTTGTTCGAATGATACTTAATTTATTAAAATTGTTGTTCGAATGATACTTAATTTATTAAAATTGTTGTTCGAATGATACTTAATTTATTAAAATTGTTGTTCGAATGATACTTAATTTATTAAAATTGTTGTTCGAATGATACTTAATTTATTAAAATTGTTGTTCGAATGATACTTAATTTATTAAAATTGTTGTTCGAATGATACTTAATTTATTAAAATTGTTGTTCGAATGATAATTTATTCCATACAAAACATATAATTATTAGCATATGAATACTAAACATCTTAAATTATATGATTTATATTTCCATCATCAATTTAATTATAAATCCAAAGGAATGAAACAAAAATAAAAAGATTTAGTAGTTATAAGAAATATTTTGTACTAAAAACCACGGAATTTTTATATATGTCTTAAAATTTATGTCTTTTATGAAAATTACTAAATTTCAAATTTCTGATGCAAATAAGCCAATACTTTTAGTTTTTTTACCTGAGATAGATATCGCAGAATAAATTCTCATTGATTGAAAAAAGTAGTCCTATTGAGAATTTTGAAGGCCGCCATTCGGCCACATTTATTATTCGATATTTCTTTGTCATCATTTGTCCTATAGAAATATTGTACTATTTTAGTAGTATTGTCATCCATTTTTCATTTATTTGTTCTATTTTTTAAAAATATTGCCATCACAGTTTTTATAAGAAGGGTATAGAAAAAAACTTCTGTGCGATATAAAAATTAAATCATAAATTGAACTTAATGTTATTTCCATCGATTATTTTACTTAAAAAACTTGTTTGTGACCTTGAAATGACCTCTTACTAATGTTTTTTACATTTAACAGACTGCATTAAAATATCAATATTCCACCACACTATTATGCTGATAACTTTTTCTTTGTCTGATTTCTTGTAATCAATACTGAAACTTCGAGATCAACACGTTCATCGAGAAGAGCAATATGACGAAAGGTTGATATGAGGGTATCAGACTGTTATCGCTTTATTATTTCTCGAAGCACTTTGTTGCAATACTGATCAATGACCTTTATTATCTTCATCTTCCTCTTACATCGTTTAACTCAACTTTCCTTTATATTTCTGCTTGAAATTTCGTTATTTTAAAATTCGTTAGATAATAATTTCTAATTTATAAAATCTAAGTTTAACAAATGAAATTACAATAATCCATCAAACTATAGTTCTTAGCGATACCATATGAGAAATGTAATTCTGTCATTTCAATTTAATCTTTGTTTATATATCAGAAGATAAGCTCTGAATATTCAGTTTTTGAAAGCACTATGGTAATTTGTATGAGATTAATCTAATTTCTGAAATAATTTAATTTCTTGCGCTATCCTTACTTTGATGATACTACCATGAGATTAAATTCGAAATTACTGTCACTACTTTCCATGGTATCGTTATTTGTTGAAAAAGAAATAATTTTAAATTTCCAAAACCTTCAAATCTGTGACCTTTTATTGCTAGTTCATCGTTCATCGTTCACCGTTCATCTTAATTCAACAAGAATTTCCTAATTTATATTATTAATTTGTTTTTTTTTATTACGATTATTGCATTTTGATCTAATCAATTATCAGGAATTGATTTAATCAGGATATATTTCTTGTGTTATTTCTATGTAGGAATAGATGAGATCAGAGATATACTCAAGATATGACAAGAAAGATCAAAGAAATTAAATCTGAAATGATAACGGGAGAGAATTCTAAGAATAATTTTCGAGAGCTAAGAAACAATTTTTATGATGAATTATTAATATATTGTTCAGCTTTTCATTATATTTCAATATTAATGAAAGCGTTGCAAAAAAAACTTGATGTATCCATCAAGATAAAAAGTTGCACTTAATCTCGGCTTAATCTTTTCTGTACTTAGTCTCGGCTTTTTCAATGAGTGAATCTCGAAAAAACAGTGAGACTGATAAGATAGATAGGATAAAAAACTAATGAACAAAGCTTTTATCAATCAAACATAAAATTTGTTATAAATATTGTTTTATCAGTTTTATGAGAATATAATAATTTTATCAAACACCACTTAATACTATCCCGCTTCCAGTATTTCTTTGAAATTGAATCAAAAAAATTGTCAAATTTTCAATTTGATTTAAATGAATTTTTCATATCATAAGATTGATAACAGAAGTAATATAACAGAGTAATATCTGTCAAAACTTAACAGATAAAAATACCGATGAATTCGCAAGAAAATGTTACGCGAATTTATACCTCTTACTATCGCAATGTTATCAACTGTATTATGGATCGCTTTGTTGCGTCGTTCGATTGGCGATATCAACATTCGACAATTCTCTAGTGAACAAAGTGTGTAAATTTCAATTTCCTTCTTTTAAACTCTCTATATTTTTAAATCGTAAAATTTGAATCATTTAGCGCTTCTCTGAGAATGTTACAGAAATACTCTTTGGCTTGAAAGGTTATTTCCAAAATAGGCCGTTTTCCTTGGATCAATTATTTCTTATCATTTGTTAACTTTCTCATATTATATCTATATTTTCTGAACTATTTGATTTAAATTAGCTCAATTTTGATATGTATTTGACAATTATGATATACGTTTGACAGTTATGATACACTTTTGATAATTAATGATATATGTTTAACAGTTATGATACATGTTTGACAGTTAATGATATACGTTTGACAATTATGATACACGTTTGACAATTATGATACACGTTTGACAATTATGATACACGTTTGACAATTATGATACACGTTTGACAATTATGATACACGTTTGACAATTATGATACACGTTTGACAATTATGATACACGTTTGACAATTATGATACACGTTTGACAATGATACACGTTTGACAATTATGATACACGTTTGACAATTATGATACACGTTTGACAATTATGATACACGTTTGACAATTATGATACACGTTTGACAATTATGATACACGTTTGACAATTATGATACACGTTTGACAATTATGATACACGTTGACAATTATGATACACGTTTGACAATTATGATACACGTTTGACAGTTATGATACACGTTTGACAATTATATGACACGTTTGACAGTTATGACATATTTGAAAATTATGATAGGTGTTTTGATGACTTTTTGAGTCGCATTTTACTTTATATGAATTTTAATTTTTAAATTTATTCATAATCTCACATAATAGTTATCGCAGCTTGTATTTCTTTTTCTATTTTAAATTTTTTGGTCAGATTTTTTTTTCACTCAAATATTTACTTACTAATTTCTTCTGCATGTTAAATTAATCTTATAATTTTCTAGTTCAAATGCAAAACCTTTTCTACACATCAACAAAAGCAAATATCGAGAGATTGCTCTTGGAATCACCTGAAATGGCTAAAGTTCGTTTGTTCATCAATTTTCATTATTTTGATTTTTTTTTAAAGATAAATCCATTTCGATAATGTTTTACAGCAAAGGTACTGCTTGCTTTATTAACCTTTAATTTTTAACCTCATTTGATATCATCTATATTCTGATTAATTTTAACCTCGTTTGTTATCAATCTATATTCTGATTAATTTTAGTCTCGTTGTTATCAATCTATATTCTAATTAATTTTAGCCTCCTTTGCTATCCACTTATATTCTGAAGGATGAAATATGCAAACAATTATTAAACGGCCGCGACAAAGAACATTCAAAAAACTCCCGAATAAGCAAAGTTAGGCTTTTTCTTTGATTTCATATAAATTATCCGCCCGTTTCTATCTAACAAAATTGCATCAATTGCTGTTTCTACTGTTCATATCATTTTACATCTCCATTTTTTTAAAATTAAATCGGTTTTTTAAAGTATGTAATAGCGGTGAACGGAAATAGTGATGAGCATCTGAAATGCTTCTTGTGATGCTATCCGACAACGAGCCTTCTATCCTGTATCTCCATTCTCGAATGCTGAGAAAAATTTCCCAATTGCTTTTGTCAGGATCGTTTATAAGGTTAGATATAGCCAATTGAGGCCTTATTATTTTTCAATTCGTCCAACAATTACTATAGGAAAATCGCTATCAGTGTTTTGACGTTATTCTTATCTTATTATCCGACATTCCGCTATCCCAATATTATTGTTGCAGGATTTTCACTTGCAAGAACTTTTATTCAATTTGATGTATGCGCCTCAAAATTTCTATTGCTATGCCTTAGATGCCAAATCTACGCCATTATTCCATGAACAGATGAACAATTTATCAAAGTGTTTCCCGAATGTATTGTTAACACAACAAGAATATGAAGTTGATAGTGCGGGTCATAACACTTCACGTAGTTTCCTAGAATGCTTGCGTGTAATACGAAAGCTGCCAAGTTGGAAATATGCTATCTTATTGCAAGTTTGCCATTTCATCAATTTTTTGCAAAGGTCATCGTAATTTTATTGATTCATCTTCAGAGTGCTTTTCATGATAACTTATCTGAGCTATTCGATCATTTTCATCATTCAATTTCGTTTAAATGATTAGTTTAAATGTTTCCAAGCAGAAAATGAGATTTTTGTTTGGAAGTTTCAGAACAATGATATTCCACTAAAAAGCAATCGAGAAATGGTTCAAATTTTGAATGCTTTGAATGGAAGTAATGATATTAATGTAGGACATCCGAATGTAGATCGTGTACCAAATGACGCTCCCTGGACATTTCGAGAACTCAATCTCTTCAATGGTCAGAATGTTTAAAATTAATTTTAATTTTTTTTTCCTGGAATTTTCAAAAAATTAAAAATTTTTCGAGAATTATTTAGACATATTTATCATTTTGATTGTTGTAAATTTTTTAGACAGAAGGCAAAACGATGGCCGCAAATTACGGGTAGCAAAAGGAAGTACATCAGCATCATTGAGTTATGCATTTGTAGAATTTGTTGTCGATAAATTGAATCTAACTATTTTGCTTGATAAGTTCGATCGTCTAAGCTATGGAGTAGATGAAATGCTCTTCTCGTCATTGAATTCCGAGGATGCTTTAGGTTAATGCTTAAACTGGAATTTTCTCTACAATATCAAGAAAAGTAGAACTTTAAAAAAAATCCTAGAAATCTCACTGTTTTTATTAAGATAACTTCTCGCTTTTTATAGGTTTTATATTTCAGGTGCACCTGGTGGATTCACACGACAATGTATTGATGTTTATAATAACATGATCACTAGGTGCTCTATTATTATTAATCCATGATTAGTTCAGTTAGAGTAAATTGAAATGGAAGTTTGATACTCCGATACAAATATCTCATATCTGATACGAAAATCATAATAGTTGATTGATTATTTTGACGTACAGTTAGGCATTTACATGAAAAAGTTGAATTCAGAGAAATATTAATTATAAGTCAAGTAATTCAGAGGAAAACAAATAAATGATAACTTCCAGGAATATATTGATATCTGATAAAAATTTGTTAAACATTTTTAGATACGTGGTATGGAAGAAATCCACGAAACGATGTCGAAGTGGTCAGTATCGCCACGATATTTGTATATTCGGTATTACGGATTTACCGACAATTAGTTCTTCTACAGCTTTATTTGCAAATAAAATGCTTCCGGAATATGATTATACAGCAATCGGTTGTTGGGCTCATATTCTTTATAACCGAACATATTCCGGTGTTAAAATTAAGCCTGAAAAGCTGAAATATTACGCCAATCGTTTACCAGTCCGATTTCATAATGAACGAGCAAGATGGAAATTTAATTTATCAAATTTCAATTACTCCTGTTACTGATTAATCTAGAATTTTTTATCATATTGAATAAGCTGTGCAAATTTTTATGTACAACCATCAATAATCAAAATTTTCTCGACCTAAAACTACTTGGTCGTATGCCATAGTAATTTAAATAGAATGATGTTTGTGGGAAATTTTATTGAAAATGAATTTTCAGGAATAGCTTTTAAACCATCTTAAATACAGGTCTACTTAGAGATACTAAAATAAGAGTTAAGGAAAAGTTAGCATAAGATACTAATCAGTTAATGTAATACGGAAGTAAGGAAATATTATCAGTTCAAGGCATAACTGTTTCATATTATTTTCCAATTAGAAATCTTTCAATAGCCAAAAAAATCTATATTCTAATTGTTCAATATGAATAACATTTAATAAATAGATATAAAAAGTAGATAACATTTAATAGATGAATAACATCTAATCATTTAATAGATATAAAAATCACTTTTTATTTGATTGCATAGCTATTGATTGATAAGAGTTAGTATTTTGATCATTGCTCAAAGATATTAATCTGTTCATAATTGTTCTGTTAATAAAGAAATAAAATTTGTAACGGTTTCTTGAATTACAAAATCAAGTTGAAATTTATTGGCACAACAGAATAGACACAGTTAACATTATGTATCATCGATATATTATTAGATTGAACTATGTATCATCGATAGGATAAACTATCTTTCAGCATCAGACTGATGTTTTTATCATTGATAATATATTTCAGTATCAGAATGCAGAAAACATTGGATTACTCTTTAATTTTCATGTTTTGATGAAATTTTGACGATAAATTTTACACATGAAAAGAGAAATATTTTAAATAGTAATAGTAAAATGGAGTGATAAGAAATACATTTTTTGCCGTAGCTCTACATGGATCCTTTGACCTACAATGTGACCTATGGTCATTTCATGATAATTCTCTATGTTCAATAACCTATCTATCCCCGGATTAGAAATATAATTTGATAAATCTAGATTATTCAAACCATCTTGAACAAATAGAAAAAGGCCTAAACAGTTAATCTAAATAGAGAATGCAAGATAAAAAAGATATCAAAATTGAATAAAAATTGTATAAATAGATTTTAGTGAATAATTGAATTAGTTATTTCTATTCTGATATTTTGTACATTTTTTTTTTCTACATTTTAATCCAATTTCTGTTCTTCTTCCTTGCAATTTGAGATTTTCATTCTGTCCGGACAACTTTTTTTTTTTTTTTTTTTGGGATTCATTATTTTGTTTCATTTCTCTAAATTTTAAATTTTTAAAGAATATTTCGCCAAAGTTTATTTGATTTTTATCAAATCTTTTTCTCGATGATATCTTTTAGTAGATATCCATCGATTAGAAAATTGCTTCTTTCATAGAAGCATTCTTGACTAAGAGCATCAAACTCTGCCATTCTTGATTAAAACTTTTGATACAATGCTTCTCTACTCGTTACAATATAAATATTTTTGCACCTGAGATATGCTGAAAGTCGTAAAGTAAATTGATTTGCATAACGGATACGAATGCTGTGGATTTTTCGACTTTTTTTTGATGAATAGCTAAGTTGGTGACTAAACACGAGAATTCTCATTTCTTTCATTCTCGACAAAATGAAGCGTAGGTTCGAGAAATTGCTAAGAAAGATTTGGTTTATAAAATGATTTGCATGTATCAACTGATGCATAATGATAACTTATCATGAACTGATCATATTAAATGGATGAATCGTACAGCAATTTCATTTTGGACAAAATTAGGCAATAATTGTGTAAGAGGAATATTATAACTTACCGACAGAAACCAATTTCACACAAAAAAAAATTACAAAGACGATATTTTTCTACAGTAATTAGCATATTTGTGCGATAGAAGGATAGATAAGTTCCCTTTTAAGCCAAGGTCATTGTTATCTTTATAGCCTGATTGGATACCTGCCAAAGTGATACTGATTAATGCGTTACTTTTATCACACTCATGTGTTTAACTTATTACATATGTTTGATTTAGTCCATTCATAAAAATTGCTTAATTTAAGAAATAATTGTTGAACTTTTATGAAATTAATATTTGGCATTGAATAATAGCTTTTCTAAAGAATGATACTGATATTATTAATAATCAATATATCACTGATCTTCACTCATTTCTGATTTTTTATGAAATATTTCAATCTATTAAAAGTATTACGCCCAAAAAGTTAAGGAAATACAAAAAGTGATGTTTGGCTTTTAATTCAAATAATTCTTTTTTTTGCTTCAGCATCTACAATCAATAAATCATCCCAAAACCATACTTTTTTTTGTCATATATAAAAATTTTAACATTAAGTTAAATGTGTTTCAAATTATGATATATTTGATTAATTAATTAATACAGATATCAGAAGCCAAATATCATTGATTATATTTCCTGTAACATTCCATAGTAATGGAATGGAAATGTTATCATTACATTATCTGACATAATCTTTGTTCACTTTTCGCTTCATCTTGATTACTCATGCTTTCCTCGAGAATAATTTTCCACATTCTCCTTTCTTTGATATCAATTAGGAATTCCTTCTGTAATTGCCATTCATAGCTTCAGAGATAACACATAAAAACTATAATGTAATTACTTCTAAGCAAAGCAAAGGATACAAGTATGAATACAATTATTTGTAAATTAAAAATATAAAAAAAATCTATTGATCCAATTTATTTTTCTAAAATGAAGAAAGAATGAATGAATGAATGGAATTTAAATTTAAAAAGTAAAATTAGGATTTTGGAAGAGAATCATCATTTAAATTATCATAATGATTGTAATATCGATTTTTTAAAAAAAATCTTTTTTTGCTGGAACATTTTTCCTCAGCATTTTTTTCAAAAATCGCTAATCTTTTTATTAAGAATACAGCAAATAGAGATGCATCTATTTTTTTAAATCTTCCAACTAAAAGATATCATATTCCAGTTATCATATATTATCATCGATATCATTTTACATTTAATTCTTTCTATTCAAATCATTAATTCATTTTTCAATTCTAAAATAAAACAAGCAAGCTTAATTTACTTCGAGCAATAATTTTCTTCAGTTTCAGTTTTCAGAAATGCAATTAAATCTAATTAACAATTTTCCACTTTCATTTGTGCTTCCTAATATTAGATCAATCAAACAGAATCAGAATTGTTTGTCAAATATTCTATTTTAATTGATACGAATTTTTAATCACACAATTTAAGCAGGTTGGATTTTATTTTGTTTAATTATACTGTGTAATGTGATAAATTAGATTGTTGTTCGATTGTCTCCAGAAAAAAAAAATTTGTTCGTTTCTTGCGAGCTTGTCAATTTACAAAATTCGTCATCATTTATGAAAATAAGCAGATGAAAATTTTGACGATTAATTTCTTAATTTCATTTGCTTCTCGAGAATGTAAATCAATACAATATTCAAACAATCAATTTAAATTTTTTATTTACACAAAAAAGAAGTGCATAGATGAAGTACGAAAACGTAATGGCCAATGAATGCTGAAACAACGACGATGAAATCAGATGAATTAAAAGACAAATGAAATCAGATGGATTAAAGGACAAATGAAATCAGATGGATTAAAGGACAAATGAAATCAGATGGACTAAATGCTTTATTAAATGCTCATTATATATTCATTATAACTTTTACATAATATAATTACTATTCCTAGTTTGTCGGAAATCTACATAATTCATCGAGAATCTTCTATCAAAAGATCAAAAGAATTTATAAATATTAGATAACTTGCCATAATATCATATAATCAAAAGCACCACAAAAATTTTGATTTTATCACTACAGTATCATTAAGCCTAATCATTTCGAACTTTTTTCAAGGCTTCCTTTAATCACCACCAACACATATTATAATGTTTACTTGATTAGGCTTAAACTTGCAAATTAAATGATTTAAATGCATTTCAAGTTAATGCAGCAAAATTATTGTATAAAATGGATTTTATGATAAATTTAAAATTTTGAGCAAAGACAGATTTTTGGAAACAATAATAAGTTGAATAGAATAGGTGAATGAGCAGCATATTATTAAAACTTCTGGACTTTTAAGTTTTTGAACTTTTATATCTTCGGTGAAATACATCATTTGTATGATTAAATTCTGATATGCTTTTGTTTGATCATTTTCCTTACTTTTTATTATATGCATTCCTCTTCCACCATTAATTTTCATACTGTCATTTTCTCGATGTTTCTTAGCGCGAGAGTGGACAGGTGTCAATAATTTCCTTCTGCAATTTCTAGAAGCTATTAGATTTGTATCACAAATTTAATTTTTTCATTGCTCATTTTTCACTTCCATCCAAAATTTTCTTTTTTTTTTTTCTTACCATACACTTGATGTCTCCAATGATAACACAGTTACTGATTATCAGCTAATCAGTTTCTGTTCCAATTGATTTAATCGCTTAAAGAAATACTTCAGAATTTGAGTGAAATACACGATGTTTTTGATAATCAAATTATCGATCACCTTGCTACCTGCTACATTTTTGCTTGTGCCCGATCTAAATCGAATTGATCTTTGTGCGTTTACAAAATCTTATACAGAACAGAAGTACTATTTTTTTAAATCAATTTTTTATCAATAATTTTTGCTATTAATATCATATCATTCTTGATAGCTAAAAATATTGATTGATCCATGCTTATCTTCCATCGCATATTTTTATAATAACTCTCATATTTCAGCAAGAAATAACAGTCAAATTTTGCATATCTCAAATGAATCCGATGCAGATATTTATTTACAGAAGGGAAAATCTTCTCAATTATTACCTATTATTTATAAATATTCACCTTCAAAAAATGAGTGCGATTCAATCTTCAACGATCATTTAATAGCAATTCAAATCAGCAAGTTAAGTAAATTTTATATGAATAATTTTAGAAATGTGAATGTTCAGTTTACAATTGCAAAAGATTAAATATCACGAGAATGCAAGAATATGATAAGTTAAAATTATATCACTATATCACTAAATATCACGAGAATACAAATATATGATAAAATGTTCATTTCACCTTTATTTCTTAATATTTCATGAATTTTGAATTTTTTAGTCAATATTACACATAAGATTCTGTAAATTCTCAAGAAGCTATGTACATATATATAAATATATGTATCGGTGGAAATTTGAATTCTTTTACAATTAACATAAAACTTATTAATGCTTATTAAATGATTTGTTGAATTGCTCAGAAATATCAATCTCATCTTCAGAAACCATTTATTGTTGAATCTGATAAAATTGATAAAGAGATTAGCAGCTCGTGTGATAAAATCAAACAACGTGGAACATATCCAGAAAATTCTCGAACAGAAATTGAGAAAAATTTTCCACTTATTTTCATCCGAGTTGTTTACAGAGTAAGTTAATGAACAATAATTATATTTTCTTTGTAAAGAATGAAAATTTTCTCGAAATTTAACGCCTGATTTGTTGCTTATAATTTCATCTTTACTTTTCTCCTAAGCAGTTTCTATATTTTTCTTGGCCAAATGTTAAATGCATAAGAGGCCATATCATTTTCATTTTTATTAGTTTTTCGACAGAAATTTAAATTCCACAAATCAATTGAAATTGCTTATAATTTTTTATTATCAAAATTTACTATATTTTTTAATAAAATTCAATAAATAGAAATGTATAATCAATATTCGTTCAACCATATATCATTTATTTCTATGACAGATCGAAAGATAATTAAATGATTTCTCTTATCATCCATCGTTTCTGTATAGCACAAAGTTTGATTTTTAAATTTAAATCTAAAATACTAAGTGGATAAATTTGAAATTTCAGGCCTACCACGTTCAGGAATTGCTATTTAATTTAATGTATGCTCCACAGAATCTATATTGCTATGCACTTGATCGTAAATCAAATATACTATTCCATGAACATATGAAAAACTTATCGAAGTGTTTTTCAAATGTGTTTTTAACAAACATCGAATATGACGTTGATAGCGCGGGACATAATATGACTAGAAGTTATCTGGAATGTTTGAATATTTTATGGAAAAAGCCTGCCTGGAAGTATGCCATTTTACTCCAGGTATCAATTAATGGTAGAAAAAATAATTGGAAGAGTGTGGACAATTCATATTCATCCTATAACTGCTTAGAAGTTCTAGAATCCTTGTAACTGCTTAGAATCCGGTAAAAAACTTTTCGATTATTGAAGATGCATGTTGTTGCATAATGCATTAAAACTCTATTTGCATTTCGAAAAAGCGTAGTATCTTCCAAACTATGCTGATTTTTTTTTTTTGCAATACCAAAGAAGAAGACATTAATTTACCTGTGCATGCTGAATGATCAAGACAGGTATATTGTTTAAAAATATTTTGAAACTTTCTTTCAGCTCAATAATGCTGCAAAGTTTATATGAGCCAATAAAATATTTGTACTTTATAGAATGATGATATTCCATTAAAAAGTAATTATGAAATGGTACAAATACTAGATGTCTTTAATGGAAGTAATGCTATCAATGCTGGAAGACCATTTCTTCATCGTTTGCCTAAAAACGCTAATTGGAGTTATGCTGCCTTGAGGCTTTATAAAAGTTGGCTAAAATTCATTTCCATAATTTAATTTCCATTAAAATCTTAATATTCAAACTTTACATCACTAATATCTTGAAGTCGCATGTACAGCATAGTAAGATAAGTAGTAGATTCTCCATGGAATGATTCGCTGATTCTTACGACAGAATTATATGAGCAGAAAAGAATCAAACATACATGCACTTCTTTTTCATGCATTATAAAACTTGCAGATTCAACCAGAAATCGACCTGACATACAATTGCGAATTGCTAAAGGAAGTTCTTCTGTTACGTTATCGAGAAGTTTTGTGGAATTCGTGATGGGAAATTTGAATTTGACAACTCTCATTGAAATGTTTGATTCGAGACCATACGGAACTGATGAAATGCTCTTTCACAGTTTACATTCCGATGATTCCTTAGGTGAATTCAATAATGATTCCATAAAAAGCGATGAAATGAGAATGTCTAAATAAATAATATTATATGACTTATTATTGAATTTTGATGAAATTGATATATTTAAAATGAATTTTCTAATATCTATCATTCTAGAAAATACATCTACTATCCTTACTGTTTAACAGTTATTCCAGATGCTCCCGGTGGCTTCACAAGGAAATGCATTGATAAACAAAGTGGCTTTATCACTAGGTTGGTTTAATGACAATTTTTGACCCCTAATATCCTATTCATCATATTATAAAAATTATTTCTATCACAGAAATGGCTACTCGGTAAGAAATGTAATGTTCGTATATGGAATTATCAATTGATCTTTAATATTTACTTCCGTAATTTTTGGTACTTTTTTTTGCAATCTACAAAAGCAGACAAATATCGATTTGAAATTAATTAATCAGTAGATCAAAAGAATGATTTTCAAATACTGTATATCTTCGATTGTTTAAATTATATAATAGAGGGTATTGGTTCGAATATAATTGATTGTAGTTAATCACAGATTATACTGATTAAATTCATTCTTTCATAGATATGTCGTATGGACCTGGTCAAATCGACCGTGTAGAAGTCGCAAATATCGTCACAATGTTTGTATATTTGGTGTTGCTGATCTAAATTACTTGAGAGAGGTTCGAGAGCTATTTGCTAATAAAATGTTATCAGAAAGTGATTACGGAGCGATCGCTTGCTGGGCAAGATATTTGTCGCAACGAGCGTCAAGCAATTCAACCATTGATCTTGAAAACTACAAGCAAAATCAAGTCGTAAGATTTAATAATAATAAGGTAATATGGAGGAAGAATATGTCGCTATTTAAGTGTTGAATAAAATATTTTTAGATTCAAAATTAATCACTTGTGAACTTTTGCTAGAAGCACTGATATCGTAATAAAGATAATAAAATATTGGCCACAACCCAACTTTCAGGACTTCAAATATATGAAAATATGATAGCTTTCAAAACAGAGAGCTGTCTGTTTAATGATAAATGATAAAATTGATAATAGCAGATTGTAGCAAGCATGAAATAAATTTTTGAATAGTGAATGATATCGGTTATATTGTATTTTCCGCCACTAGAAATTGTAAATGTAGATATTGTATGATGTCTTACAGTGCCCCATGAACGATGGATAGATAAGGCAACTTAGTTGAAAGATAAAGTTCATTACAATGCCGCATTTTTAATATAATTTTACGGTACACGTCAAGCTAATCATTGATCTCGAGGTATAACTGATATCCATCAGCATGATATGATAACAATTAAGAACTTCGAAAAATTATATTATTTGAGCGCTTAATAGAATGATTTCGATGTAGAATAGATAGTTATATTTCATTAATTTCCATTCGAGAACTTATGTTATCTTCTGGAACATTAGTTAATCTCGAATTTCTTCGATTCCATCCCTAGAATTAATGATATTTTCAATTAATTTCCACTTCGAAAAGAACTTATGTTATCTTCTGGAACATTATCGCAACTTCCTTAATCTCGAATTTCTTCGATTCCATTTCCCCTAGAATTAATGATCCAGATTTTCAATTAATTTCCACTTCGAAAAAGAACTTATGTTATCTTCTGGAACATTATCGCAACTTCCTTAATCTCGAATTTCTTCGATTCCATTTCCCCTAGAATTAATGATCCAGATTTTCAATTAATTTCCACTTCGAAAAAGAACTTATGTTATCTTCTGGAACATTATCGCAACTTTCTTAATCTCGAATTTCTTCGATTCCATTTCCCCTAGAATTAATGATCCAGATTTTCAATTAATTTCCACTTCGAAAAAGAACTTATGTTATCTTCTGGAACATTATCGCAACTTCCTTAATCTCGAATTTCTTCGATTCCATTTCCCCTAGAATTAATGATCCAGATTTTCAATTAATTTCCACTTCGAAAAAGAACTTATGTTATCTTCTGGAACATTATCGCAACTTCCTTAATCTCGAATTTCTTCGATTCCATTTCCCCTAGAATTAATGATCCAGATTTTCATTTCTAGCTATAGATTTCTATCATTACATTAATGATTCATATTTGAACATTAATTATTTCATATGTATTAACAAAATTGTTATCAACGAATTTTATTTCATCAATTGTTCTTCAGCTATGACTTCTTATAGGCTAAGTTTTACAAAGTTTCAATACTACTTCTCTCTTTTTCATTTTATTTTTTCAATTAGTCGTTGGTTTCTGTATGAAAATGCTTGTGGGTGACTTATGTTCTTTATCCTTCATATTTCAATTCAATCAATGCTATTGAGTCTTAAGCTGCAAAACTTTTTGGTCTTTTCGAAAAACTATTAGCAACATTAAACTAATTTATTTATAATTAACTACTTCTGAGCTCTCTCTTGCCCTTACTAACAATTAGCAGATATGGCTTTTCTTTCCATTTGGACGAAATATCAAAATAGAGATAATATCTATACTTAAATAATCATGAGAGGTCAACAATTGAGTCTCTCTTATCATTTATCATTTGAGATTCTTCCTTCATGGATGCTGCACTTTCATTCACAATAATTATGCTCATGCTTAATATTTAGCATGTCGTAATTTAGCCTGTCCGAATTTGAATAAAGTTGCCGAACTTCTTAGAAATAAATAGTTGACATAACTTCAGCGAATATTACGAAAGACAAAAAATACTTGGATATGAACCTTTCCCCTCATCTGTAATCAATTCGTTTATAAATGATGTTTTTTAAATTAGGAAATAAATATTATTGATCTAATCGACATTTGCGCTTTCTCTATCCTATCATTCATTTATGCATTGAAATTATTGTTTCAAGTCCCAAAACTTTCTATGATTCCTATCTTTTAGATTGGCTCTTTTTGTGCATCTTATCAATGCTTGAAAATAATATTCCTTCGGAGAATTCAATATTTTATCAAATCAAATGTTAATTAAAGACTCATGAGATAATAGCAATCGTGACAATTGATAATCATGGCCCATACAAAAACAATAAATCCCAGGTATTATGATTAAAAAAGTATACCTTATATATCATTTGCAGATGAAAAATCATTCACATATTCATTGGAAATTGACCACAAATATCCCTTAAAAAGTTAAAATATATAATTATACCATAGTATTATAACTATTATTTTATAATTTAATATGTTCATAATATATTGCAACAAATGAAGTAAATGCATTTTGCTAATAACGCTAATTCTGGAATTACTTTTGGAGTAGATTATATTACAAGTATGCTGATAATGCTTAATTTCAGCTAGCTCTTATTTCCGAAGAAATAACACAACGACAATAATAACAAAAGAAAGAAAGATAAGTGATAATAAAATTGCAATAGTTACCATCACCAAATATTTATCAAGTTAATAAAATCAGTATTCCTCGCATCATCATGCGAGAATAGCACTTTTCAAGATTCATACTATCAATTGTTTTTTGACAAAAATTCATCTTTACTTCTACATCTCTTAAAATTTTTATTGAGAAATCCTAGAAGTTAGTACCTATAGACGATAATAAAACAGAACTGCTATTTTGTATTAATTCTATCGGTTCCATGTATCTAAGAAAAAGTAGTATCGAAGTATTGATACAGCTGATATCTTCTTTACAAATATGCGAATGCCATAATATAATCGACAATTTTTGGAATAGATTCCTCATTCTCCGATTAATATCTGGTATGTATTTCTTTTTTCTTATTACACTGTATTGGTATTAAAGTTTTTATTCTGAACATAAAAATATAATATAAGAATGAATAAACGAAGAAAAATAAAAGATAAACATTTGATCTCTTCAAAAAAAAAAAATGAAAGCACTCATATTTTGGTGGAATGTTTATTTAAAAAAAAAAGAACCTGGATTTACCTGATTTCTTCACTGCATTAGATTTGTAACCTCAAGTTTGAGCTCACCATTTTCTTAGTTACTTCCAAAGCATTATAAATGAACCATATACGGTCTTACAAAATTAAAGTAATTAAAATGTTATATGAAAAAGTGACACAAAATAGAAAAAAATTTTATGTGAGATCAGCAAATTAGAGACGTATAAAGAAACGAAAAGAAATGTATGAAAGTTGGAACAAACATCATTGCTGATGGTTTTCCACTTATAAAGTCCAAAATATAAAATTCCTTATTTTCCTGAGTTTCTTTAAGTTTGCCTAATTGATAAAGACGTTGAAAAAGATAAATAATTTCATCCGTCACTCCGTCTTCTCAAAAACTGAATTACAGATAAAAAGAAATGCAGTGACTGTTGTTAGAAAGAATCACATCATATGAAATACAGCACCGTAAAAAGTAATTCAACAGCAATGCCTGCTAATAACGATTGTTTCTTTCATTATTCACTTTCATGATCCATAGTAACATCTAATAACATTTTTTTCGTGTCCGGTTCATTTGGGCCAATAGTATTAGATATGGAATTGGCAAGACCAGGTGCAGAAATTCCATCTCTCTGCGAAACATTTTTTAGAATTTCTAGCATAACTGGATCATCACTTGGCATACGTCCCGTTTTTCGCTTTTTGGTTTCCTCATTTCTTTGCTGTCTGTTGGCTTTCCATATTTCTACAGCTTCTTTTACCTGCAAATGTTTTAAACAGAATAATAATTTGAAAAGCGGAAACGACTGGTACTTATCATTAATGTCTAAGCCAGTCTTCTAATTCGCTGTTTAATTTGACGTCAGATAAATAAATTCTGCCTCGCATATGATCAGAAAAACAGCAAAGCAAGAGTTATTAATACAACTGTATTTATTTATTCACTTTCATTTATTTCCCCTCTCTAAAGATTCTCATAAAGTTGTTTTTAGTCATTAAAAGCATTAAAAATCTAGTAATTCCAAATTAAAAAAAAGCACCGGTCTCTCTAATTCTTCGCATTCCAAAACTCGCACTGCATTTAAGACGTCCGTTGCAGTAACTGTTTTGCGCTTGTTCGACACTGCACATTCCTGAGCATATGTTGCAGCATGTAAAATGAACACTGCTGCAGCGCGTGCTATCGCTGTTCGTGCGTCCTGCAATATCAATGTCAATTACTTTTATATGATAGTTCATTTAGAAGTCACTCTTTCATTATTACAAAAAAAGAAATTCTCAATAAAACAAATTGGCACAATGTATTACTAAAAAAAAGCATAAAGAATTTTATTTATTCCATAAAATGGTAAGAAGCTAACTTTAGAAATTATAACACCAGATGGTAATGCTTCCTTCACCAAACGACCAATCACAGTTTGTGGTAATCGTAAATCTTCAGCCACATCTCCGTCCGTCATTTATGATCTTAAAAAAAAAACAATCAGAACATTCATTTTAATGCACAGAAATCGTAGACACACACACACACACTATCACAAAAATATATTACTATAAAAACGGAAGCAGAAATAAGTCAACAGCTTCGTCAATTAAGCGATATTATAGAAAGATTCATCGCTTATTTCAGAAATGAATTTATCCGTCATGTATGCTACGTAGTAACAATAATTATATTTCAATGACGATCAATGCTGTGTATATTTTAAAAATACATTGTCTACTTTATTTAGAAATAGAAAAAATTTCTTATTCTAAACAATAAATTTTTATAAATAGTATTTCTAAATAAAATAATCAAAAACTATGTCCCAAATTAAATCCGAGAAAGAAAAATACATACTCCTTCTCCCTCCGCGAATAAAAGAATCCAGTTATCGCATCCATCATATTCACAAACGAATTTTAAGATCAATAAAATTCGCAATTGTAGAATTCGTACTTTTATTTGAAAAAGAAAGATCCCATGGTTTTTTTATCTTCCCATGCGATCCCATGGTTTTTTATCTTCCCATGCGTTGCTTGAATACTTAATGATTGAATATTTAATGCAGCGATTTAACGGTGGAAATTTACGTGGTTTTTCTATATCAATTATTTAACAAATAAATATATGATTGAAAACGATTTTCAAAATTAGCAACCGATCAAAAAAGATTTTAGAGATTTATTTTTTTAAGTTGATCATTCAAATAAAAACTTCAATTTCTCGATTATTATTCAAGCAATGATGAAATGAAGTGTTATATATTATTTTTTGATGTATTACATAGTAGCAAGCAAGTTTTATAAACATATCACACAGCAAAAATAAAATCTAACAATTTATTGAAATAATTTTGCAATGAAACTCGAAGAGTGAAATTAAATAAAAACTTTACAATCATCCAGAAGCAAACTAAATGTTGAAATTTGAAAGAAATTCTGACATTTTTTTGGCATTTGCTATTGATAATAATTTTTTCAGTTTATTTTTATGAAAAAATTAAATTTTACTAATAGGTGAATTAATATATAATGAAAGTAAATATCGATTTAACTTCACCATCCTAAATAGTAAATTGCTAGATTAGATGAGTTTTCTAGGATGGTTCGGATAGAGAGTTAAGGATTATGCTCTTGATATTAAAACTTTTTTAAAATCTCTTCAGCTACCTAAATATAGCATAAATATTTCCCTCCTCTATGCCTACCTATCCTTTCTCATTTTTATGTATTCTTGAACTGTATTCTTATAGAAAGATAACGATCATTTTTAACAAATAATTTATATCTATGGAGCAAGAGAAATTCATTCCAAATGTTTTGAAGGAAATATCAATATGATGTATCAATATCTGTGGAAAATTAAATTTGCCATCAACATTTTAATAAAACAAGAAACAAAGCCAGTTTGGCAATTCTCTCATCTATCTTGCCCCGAAATTATCAATTTTTATAAACGTTCAATTCTAATTCAAACAAAATGATTAGAAAAGAGTGTTATCGAGAATCAGCAAAATGATCATTAAACTATCGTAGTGATGTCCGAGAATTTCCGGGTTAATCATTTCTTCACTTTATTCATTTGTCTATTTATTTATTCACATATGAAATATGAATTAAATTTATAAATTATCTTATATATGCGACAGGATCATTTTTTCTAATTCTATTTCCTCTTCTTCAACCATTGATTTCATTTTCAAATCATCTTTTATCATTGCCAATGATTTCATGCTCCTGCACTGATATGCTATTCGTTAATCCTTCATTATCTGATTATTGCTCTTTGAACAGTATCTACCTTTTTTTCTCATATCATCTTTGTTGATAAAAAAAGACAGCGATAACAAAATTATAGCAATGAAAAGAATGATAATTCTTTTAATTAATGGCAGTCATAATATCAGCTGCCAGATTTTTTCTGTGTTCAACGAGAATCATCTTTAAATAATGTTGATGTGACTAATTGGAGTAATTTTGAAATATCATCTACGATATATTAATTGCTTTCAAGTTTGAAGTAAATGAAAAGCTTTTTGAATGTTTAAAGAAATAATCTTTCCTTATCAATATCGATATCTAATTACTAAAAGATCAAATGATTACTGTTTTACAAAACAACTGCTTTATCTGATTAAATTTTCGGATGAAAAAAGATTTTCAAACAATGACGATTTAGATGATAATAGATGATGGATACCAGTAGCGGATATTGGTCAGTACAAGAAAACCAATGACCAAGAAGTGGTCGATTAAGATTGAATACTCGTAGCGTTTTATATGATAAAAAACCGGTTACAATTGCTATTGAAGAGAGCTGTTCGTTCCACCTCTTCCTAATTGATGAATTTGATTTAATCAATTTGATTTCACTTGATTTGACTCCTTCAGCTTTTAAGCCACTCTGATCTGCTTCCCCTAATTCTTATTTTGACCTCTATTCAAGCATTCATCCTATTTCATATTCATATATCAGGTCATCTATAACATTCATAATAATGCCAATTTCCTACTCACTAAGCCTGTCTATCTGTACTATGTTGCAGATACCTGAATCAATCTAATCGATGTGATCTATCGATGTGATATTGTAAAAAAATACTACAACTTTTTTTACATCATATTATCGATTTTCTACTATTTTTTATTCTTACACGTTTTTCACGTGTTATGCTGAGAAGTAGTGGATAGCAAATTATCTTCTACAAATGTATGCAATAGTGACAATCTTCATACTTCTGATAGGACAAGTGAATGCTCAATATGGTGAATTAGCATCATTGATCAGTGGGATTCTTACGCCGAATCTTCTTAATGGTGCAGCTAGTGGTGCAGCTAGTAGTGCAGCTGCAGCTGGCTCAGGTCTTCTTGGCAATCTTGGAACATGTTTGTTTTATTTTCCATGATAACTTGCAGCTTTGCATCTGAATCAAAATTCTTATTCAATGTACATCTCAGATCTGAATTTGAGTATCAATAATTTAAACAGGAATAGTCGATCGATAGGTTTCTTTATCTAATAAAATATATAATTAATCTCTTACAAATTTCTAACAATTTATCACTTTTACAACATTAGCTATTTGGATGATATTCAAATGGCAATTTTTAAATTGTTACACAATAAGAATAATCTTCTTGTTGTTTTAATATAGCGATCGAATACTTTAGAATATAATTCATTATACAAAAAGATGAGGCAAGAAATATTTGTTCTTCAATACTTTTCAGTATACCAACTTGCTCAAGGTGCATTACAGTTAACAGGTACTGGTGTTAATATTTTAAATCAAGCTTCAGAAGGTAAATGGTTCAATGCAGTTGTTCGAGAAGCTAAACATGTAATCTCTTATTTGTCTACGAAACTAACGTTCTATGAGAAATGATGGAAAGTTACTTCATCATATATCATTTGTTGAATTCTATTGAATTTTTATAAATTCCTCAAAATTGATAATAGTTCAGTAATTGCATTGAATTAAAAAGATATCAAAAGATATTTATTGTTAGAAAGTTCTTAGAAGTTAAACGAATATTATTATGAAACAACACAATATAAAAATTGAAAGAAATCAAAAAAAGACAATTTGATTTTACATAACCTAGTAAAATTTAGGAGCATGAAAAATCATTTGTTTATTTATTTATATAAACATCCTCTCTAACTTTTGACCTCTCTAACTTTTATTTTTTAAAAAACAGCAAAATGTATTGAAGTAATTTCGTGACCTCTCTAATGATATGTGTATTTAATTAAAAGTACCAACCGTTTACTAATTTTAGCAGAGTGGGAAGATTTTAGCAAATAAAAATTAATTTTACTATACCTCTATTCAAACGTTTCATTTTTACCTGCTCTTCATGAATGATCAAAAATTTGATACAATATCTTCGATATGATAAAAATAGTCGCTACAACTTCCACCAATAATTTTATGAAAATAATTCGGAAATTATTTTTCAAACATTTCATATATTTCAATTTCGAGTTTTAAAAAATTTTAAAAAGATATTATAGAATGTTTGATAGTATCGGGGAACTATATCGATTTTTTCTTTTCAGTAGAACGAATTATTAATTTCAGTAGAAAGAATTATTAGCATTTTTTTTTTTTTTTTTTTTTTTTTTTTTTGTAAAAAATACTTTCATTAAATGAGTACATATTCTTGAAGAAATTTACGATTTTTTTTTTCTAGGCTAATCGAGAAATACAAGAGAGGATGCTGACTGGTGCGTACCTTATTTCGATATTTTCATTTTTTGATTTAAGTACTTTTCAAAAGCACTTTATTTATAAAATAAAAATTGCTGAAAATAGTACTGCTTGCTATGAAATAAAAATTGATAACTTTTAATCTTTGAAAGATTTATCAGAAAACATAGTGTTGCTAAAGAAGTGAAGAATGAACGATTGATTGTATTAATTCTGATCATTTGAAATTTATTGACTGGAAATGGAAGATCTCTGTGATGCATTCATGATCTATCATCAAATTATTTATTCATTTAGTATATCTGTCAGTTCAAAGCAATCATCGATATTTTGTTTGATTATTTATAATGTCCCGATTGACATCTTTTTTTTAATTCTTCGAAATACTATCCATTTCAAGATACCACGAAAGAAACAAATTATAATTTTCTCTTTTTTTTCATTTCAATTTTTAAGTTCTATACTTTTATTCAAAGCAGGAAAAATATTAATTACTCTCAGGAATGAAAAAATACAAATAACTTCTTCACTGATAATTCACTGATAAACATTAATAATCAGCGATTAATTATACTAAATTATATAACAAAATAATACTGAAAAGGAAGAGAATTTTCTTTTTAGAACTGTTAATCTAAAATTTTTTGAATTTTCAGTCTTATTAAATTAATGTAATTAATTGCTCTCATAGTTGATCATGAAAAGATAAAGAGAAGAAAAACTAAAATTTATTTTGGGAATAATCTGAAGTTGATAGCATAAATTAATCAGATAGGCATTTTAGAACCCTAAAGCTTTGTCTCTCTAATGGTCTTACTTGATGCAAAAAATGTAAAATAATTCTAGGAAATGGATTAGAACCTGATTCCTCTCAGTTTGGTATTAGTTTTGCGGCACCATCACCTGAAGATTATGATCAAGAACAATTTATGAAACCGGAAAGTCTTGTTCCAATCAATGCTGAAAGTAGTTCAACTCAAACATCCGTATCAATTGAAGCTCCATTAATTACTCTGTTTCCGGAGGAAGAGGTAAATTACTTTTTAGTTCTGAAGATTTGTGTAACTGATAAAAAACATTTGTTGTTGAAAATGAAATGAATAATTACCAATGTATTATTAAATATTATATACCATTTGAAAATTGAAGTTGACATTATATTTCGAAAATGATCAATAAAAATCAATTTATGATAGGAAATAGATTGATAATATTACTTCCATCTTATTATCGCAAAACTTATTGTCGTTTCTGTTTAATTGATTTTGAGATATGACATTCAAAATTTATATTAGTAATCATCATCCATCATGTAGCATTTGAAAATTCGTTTCGAAAACATTCTGTCTATTCTCTTTTTAGGAAGAGACAAGAAATCCAACTAGAAACGAAAACCAGAATAGTATGATAAGAAATCATGTAACGGTTACTCTTGAAAATGATGATAAAATTGATCGCTCTGGAAATGGAAGAAGTCCTAACCGGGATGATATCAAAATACTCAGCAATTATGATTATGAAGAAAAACAAACGGTCTCTTTTTATAAATTATACAGAATTCAAATTAACTCAGCTTCCGAATGGTTTCTCGAATGTTCTCAAAGTTTTGAAATAGATTAATCATTAAATAGACAAGAACACAGAATAAGATAAATTCGAGATATTTTCAGGATGAAAAATTAGAGATAGATGAAGAGAAGGTTGCAAAATTACAACAATTCCTTGTATTGTTGCATAAAAACAATATAACTGAAAATGAGCTAAATGAGATAACACGAATATTCAAAGGTCAAAAGGCCATTAACTCAAAGCTAACGAAGCCAAATGTCGAATGCAATATTTCTTGTATCAATATTCCTGTGCCAAACACTACCGCTTCAATATTTTATCATTCAGAAGCGAAAAGGTAACATTGATTTCTTAATTCTTAATTTTTTTCGCTCAAATGGAATTTTGTCAATTGCTGAAACATTAATGATCTATGTTTTCGACGTCACTTTTAATGTAACTTGTTAAAGAAACGGTTTTCTGCCATCAAGTTCTCTCGAAGAGAATTGGAATTTTGAAGGCTACATGATCATTCGTAACAAGATTTTGTCCAACTATTAAATTTCAAATTAAAGTTGAAGGCACACTAAAAACATGGCTTCATTTGCAGCAAATCTTTCATCCCTGATTTGCCAATGAGATCTCGACATTTAAGACTGGATGATATCACAGATAGCGATGATAATGATCTACTGCCATCTACTAATCCAAGATCTAAAGCGGTAATTAGTCATTTCAGATTTATCTTAGATTTCTTGATGTAATTTTGAAATTTCAGAAAGATAAATATAAAGAATATTTTAGAAAGCAGTTAGGATCGAATCAAGCAAAGAGCCTAAATTTGATTCGAGAATAACAACTTTCCATCCTCGCAGGAAATTTCCTCGTCGAACAGCATATATAGCACGATTACCCTTCTTTACCAAAACTTCTCATATTCAGACTAAGATTGTCAAGCCAAAACAATCAGAAGTAAACATGAAGGAGAAGACACTTCCTCAAATTCGCTTAACAGGTAATTTTGACAGAGAGAAATATTTCATTCATTTCAGTTAACTTTATCTAATTATTTATTAATTATGATCATTATGAAAAGATATAATTCTTTTAACAATTGGTCACATTTTAACAAGAGAATAAATTTTAAGAAGTCAAAATTATTATGGTCTGTTCTAGGAAATCTTGCCGGATCGTCTAATGTTCATAATGAAGTTCAACCGGAAATATCTAATTCTGGAATTGCTATGTTAGAACGAAAGCTTTTAGGAAATCAATTTTTGTATCCTGTTGTTCTGAATCCGTTAGGACAAACAGAAGCTTCTTTGACTATGCCAATTTTCGGTTCTTTTCAAGCTCCAACCCATTTATCCCATCCTCAACCACGAGCTAAAAACGTGGTTGAAGCCCAGCCTTCATATATATCCGTTTTAGAAGGTAATAATAGAAGTAATGTACTATGGCCTCATCAGAATCCTATGTATTTTCCCGAAATATATCGTCCAGGACAATTGAATGCATATCCGAACTTAAATTCTAATCCGCCGATTTCTTCTTTCTATAACCGCAATCCTTTATGAAATCTATTAATTATTTTTGATTGGTTAAAATAATAATTACATGCTCGTAACAAGATTATTTCAAAAAAATTGTCCATTTTTTGAGTATTTGCATATTGCAACAAATAAATCTATTCTTCAATTGTTTTTCAAAATAAATTATAAATATAAAAATTTAGAATTTTTCACATACAATGAATATTACAACAGATTGATCGCATTTTAGGAATAGTATTTATTAGTAGGTCGGAGAAGGAAAAAGCAATTTTAGTAGTCGAATAAAAAAATGTACACGAATGCAAACATCGAAGAAAGTGGCATAGATGAAAATATCTTTTTTTTTCCTTTAAAACAATCTATAGGTTTCTGACAAATTCGAGAATGCAGCTTTTGTCAATCAACATTTATCAGGCGATTTTACAAGTTCTTCAAAAGCAATTTAGAAAACAAGCATTAGATTTATGAGAAATATTCATAGGACAGAATTGATAACTATTGAATGTTTATTTTCTGAATATGAAATAAACAAAGGCATTGAAACAATGTATTAACTAGTATAGTTATGAATATCAATGATTATAGTAATGAATGAAAAAAATAAAGCCATGAATCATTCCAACATTCCTTTCGAATTTTATCATCATCGTCATTATCATCATTTTATTAGCATTAATCAAGATTCTTGTATATTTATGCATTAATTTAAAATGCATTAATTATTCGCTAAGTGAGATGAAAAGAACTAAGAGAATTAGTTCAATGAGAATTTCCTAATGGCAAATATGCCTAGAGCCAAGCATTCGCACAACAGAAAAGCCCAGAAGGCGAATCGATCATATTCTATTTGAACAATTATTTTCACATAATTGCCTTTTTAACTAAATCAATTTTTTTCCCCTTAACCGATGTAACAATCTTTATTGGATTATTTAATATTCGATCATTTCATTTTTGCTGCCTTTCCTACCTTATCCCTATCTTTACCTTTATAATTCCAACTTTCATCTGATCCAATCATTTTATTATTAAAATATAGTTGATAATCAATTTATGACTCATTTACAAATATTTTTATACGAAACTATATGAAACAATCTTTTAAATTATTCTAGGTTAGCAGGTTCAATTATCCATGATTTTTATACAACAAGAAATAACTTCGACAATTTAAATGGATTTCAGATATGCAATCTTATCTCATATCTCTTATATTTTACAACAAATAATTAATATGACAAATGTTAATTGATATAATTCTTTATCTCTTCAACCGTCTTTGCTAATCTATTCTATTATCATATAAATAACTTTGACCTAATCTTCCTCTAAGATGTCATCCGATCAGCGGAATTTTTTGAGTTGCTTGAAAAATTATTTATAGAAGAAGACAAGAGATTATTTTGGAGTAAGCTATTTAAAAATTTTCCGAGCGATAAAACAAACAAAAAAAAAAAAAAAACTGATGAAAAAAGATTTAAAAAAAAATTCCTGAGTGGCAAAGTTATTTCTTATGTTAGCTTGATCGATGAAAATTTTGGCTTGAACAAAATTCGAAAGTTCTCTTGTACTTTTTAATTACATTTGTAAAATGATTGTTACTGATCACACAAATATCGATTTATTAAATTGTTGCTGATCACACCAATATCGATTTATTATTGTACAGCAAATGACGTATCTAAAAAGTTCTGTCATAACAAATATTCAATCTGACAAAGATCGGATCTAACAACAATAATTTGGAATAAAGTTTAGCAATTGAAATCATTTTTGATCATAAAACTTCACATTTTCTTTGATTTATTACTTTTCCACATACTTGCTTCGTCGTTCATATCATTTTATATGATGTGCAGAAGTTCATATCATTTATATGATGTGCAGAAGTTCATATCATTTATATGATGTGCAGAAGTTGATAAATTTATCTCAATTTTTGGTATAAATTGGAATTTAGAGATTGAATGATCGAATTTTGATTTTTGATTCAATCAGCATATTCAATTGAAGAGATTTATTGAAAAAAGGAACGATGAGTAATAGGAATCAAGAATGGAAGAATGTAGAATAATTTGAAATACCTGTTGAATAACTTAACAAATGTCGGATTAGCACAACACACCTATCGCAAATGGCCTCATTCCAAGCACATTTCTTCTCACTGTACCAACGAAAATTGACTTCTGATTTAAAAAATGTTACTACAAAGCTTCTATTTCAGGGACTAATTCGTTTTCTATTTTTTTCAGCTTTTATTTGTTATATCTTATCACCATCTTTTTATACTATCTTTTTTTTATTAATCAATAGCGGAAAATTAGGAAAGAATTATGATATGAATGGACATAGCTCAGAATTAAGACAGAGTGTATAAAAATCTATGTTCATTGGTGATCTAATTTGAAAATGAAATAAGATTATTTTAATATTAGCAATGAATATTGTAGAAATGTCAAGATCGATTATATCTTGGGATAGAAATGTCAAGATCGATTATATCTTGGGAAAGAGGAGTAATTTAACGCAGTTAAATTTTGTCCTGTATTTAGAATACATATTTCATTACTTTATTTATTTGAAAGTATTTGCTTGACAAGCTAAACATAGTATAGTTTTAAATTGGTTCTGTATATGTAATTATTGAAATCCACAAGTTTGATTACTGATATTCGAAGAAGGATTATTCTGTTCATAAATCCGGAATATTTTTTTCCACTGGTCTGGGAAACATTCTTCTAGTAATTCAGACTTTAAACTTTGAACTTGAACTTTTAACTTGCTGTAAAGTTAATTATTACGCTGTTACGATGATAACAATATTGGTTTCACTAAACATTGATTTTGATAAAATAAAAAAAACGCTACGAAAGTAAAAATTAACTTACAGCAACAAATCGGTAAACATCAAATTGTTGCATTATAGGTATCTACAATTAAAATCGTTGTAATGAATCTACTAATGACCCGAACATTCCTGAATAATTTAAATAAAGATTTGAAGTCTCAATTGTAGTCAAATATCGTCCCTCAATAATTCCTTATATTTCTTATTTTCATTGTTTGAATGAAACTATTAGAATTAGAGAATTAGAATAGAATAAGACAGATTGAATCATTGTAAGCTCAAAAGTTTCAGATTTTAAATCTCAAAAAGATTTATATTAAAAATTAAAAACGTAGTGGAAAGCTCTATAACTGCAACCTTGTCAACTTTAAGAATGCTCAACTTAAATATCATTTCATTGAATTGCCTGATTCTCCCCTTACATAGTCTTAAATTTGGATTAAAAATTGAGCGATTTAAAACGGTTATTTATCATGATTTGACCTTCGTTAGAAAGAGAACTCCTCCTCTCCTCTTCTCCGTCTTCCCCTTGCTCTTCCCCATCCACTACCATTCTCCTCGATCAAAACAAATCAGATTTGAAAATTATAACTTTCATTTGATAATTGTCGTCTGTTGCAGCACTAAGAGAGTTGTATTATTGTTGAAGTTTTGATCAACTTTTCTCTATATCCAACTCCATACTCACCTGTTCTCAACCTTTTACGATATCCAAGACCTGCTCCATGCTCATCTCTTTCTCTCTCTCTCCCAAGGCTTTTAAGTCTAATTGCTATCTTCGGATGTAATTGTACGCTCATGCCACTTACTTTTTCAATTATTTCTTCTATGTATATTTTTATCAGATCAATAAAAGTCGGATTAAATTTTTATACTTTTTGAGAAATTCGGAATTTCTTTTTCAAATTCTAAAAAGTTCAAGTTATTCTGTTGTTTTTTTTATTTTGATAATTACTGGTTTTTATTTATCATGTTATCATTATTACTGCATCTTGTTATCATCCAACTTATTTTTCAGATTAGTACATCAATAAAATCAAGCGCTAGATAGAATTTGTTATGAGATTGTTGTAGATTTTTTGTTAATACTATGGGGGATGTCAATCTTGAGTCCACAGGTATTCACTGAATCATTTGGCTCTAATTAATAGAATAAAGATCAATATTTTAACTATAAAGAAAAAATTATTTAAAAAATGTAATTCATAATTTTCATAAACTGGCAGTGATGTGATTCTGAGAAGTGTTATTTGCACTGTATAGTTAGCAAGATTGCATTTGTATTACGATCAACGATAAAAGAATAGATATTGAGCCTAGTTGAAACCATCAATTGTTGTTGGAAAATTCTGTTTAGTATTTCATATAGCCCCAGTAAACTTTTTTTTGTTTCTTTACAAAAACTCATTTTTTCTATCTTTTTTTGAATATTTATGGCATAATTACTATTTGAAAGATTTTTGATTTTTTGTTACAGAGATGAGATGTGAACTACCAATATCTGTGAGTCAGAATTCATCTGCAGGTCAAAATTCACCTGCATTTTCAGCACAGAGTTCACCATATTCCTCCAATATCAGTGAATCAGAAATCGATATTTCGTCTTTATCACGCCATTCCTCGTAAGATTTTCTTATAAATGAAAAAATATTGTCCAACTTTGAATCTTTTGTAAATGAATTCTTTCTTTTTTCTTAATACATAAATAATTGAAAACATTATATTCATTTTTAGCAGTGTATTATATATATTAATGTAATTTCAGATGTTCATCATTAAATCAACAAATATCACTTCCAGCGGTAACAACGAATGGTATTTCTTCAAATCCACTGTTAAATGGAGGATGTCGAAGTATTTCAAAAATCTATAATAATGAACGGGTTGAACAAGATGGTGCAGTACGCACCCATCTGTCTTGCGTTCCAGATAATGCAAGCGATGAAGATATAACTGCAGAAGATAATAGTAATAATAGGTAAACATTAAATTGAACCAGTCGAAGTTGAATTATCCTTAAAATTGCCTTGTAAATTTTCGATTTTTAAGACTTTCTTATGATTTGGATTTGAAATCATTGATATTTTGTACTAGAGTTATGTGGAAAATGAGCACATGGAAATATGCAATTGTTTTTTGGTTTAGTTTTGGGACTCATTTTCGTTTTGAACGGCAAAACATTATTGAACAAAATGGAATTAAATGGCGTTCACCCAATGGTATTACTATAAGTGGAAATGAACCAGAACGAAAAACTTCGCTATTGCGAACCGTAAGCTTCTAATTATTTGAAGATTAACCGTAGATATTAAAAATGCATATTTTTATCATGTGAATTAACATAAAATTATGAAAAATTATCACTGTTGACTAATTATTTTATAAGCGATATATGCTATTGTTTATTTTAAAAAAATGCAAAGTTATTTTATATAAATTAGTTTGGAGAAGATTTTTTCAGTTTCTTTCGGACTAGCATTATTCTGGCATTAAAGAATGTGGTTATTACATTATCGATTTTTTTTCGGTTTTAAAAGCTCTTATTGATTTTATTACTTTCCTAAAAAAAGTTTTGGAAGAGGCTTTTACAATTTTTTATGGCTTCAAAATTTTGTTCTTGATTGTTTGCAGTTCACGCCATCGCCGAGCGTTTCGGGACGATCATCACCAGCATGTCATCCGGTTCCTTCACATTCACGTGTTGCAAATATACGTCGAGAAAGTAATTGCTCAATTGAAAGCGAACTTGCCCATGAAAGATTAATGCAATTCGCCCAACAGGTTGAGATATCAGATCATGAAACGAATTTCGAGTTCATTTTTAAGCTGCGTTTTCGAAACATTTTTTAAAAATGTAACTGTATTGGTTCAATTTCGCTTTATTTTTTTATTTAGGTGTCTTTGGGATTCGACGATTTCAGTATCGGAGGTAGTGCAGAGCGGAAAAGAACACATTCCCTTTCAGAACCAATTTCTGTTTTAACAAATGCTTTCATCCCGCATAGTTGTTCACCATCACCGACGCGATCAGTTGATATACAGAAGGTTATTTGAATAAAAACTGTAAATATGGAGTAAAACTATAAAATTTCGTTGTACGATAGCAACTATTCAGATATAGTTTTTATTAAAGTAATCGTGTAGTAGAAGTAAGGTAAAGTTAACTAATCCAGTGCATTATAGTCGCAGTGAAAAAGGAGAGATCAAGTAAATGAGTATTTTTTTCAAAATTGAAGTCCAAATTATGAACTCGATAGCATTTACGTTTTATTTTTCGTTATTTTTCATTGAAATTTTTTGATTTTATCCTAAAACTAGAAAATCAGATTTCTTTTCAGCAATGTTATTCACCCTCAACGCAACAAGTTGTTCGCAACAACATTACGTATTCGCCAAGTCCTAGTCCAACACCGAGTCCTACACGGCATACAATGCGGTATATATGTTCGATTTGAAAAGTAGATTTGAAAGATTTTTATATTTTATTTTTATTGCTTCTAGCAGTTAAATACATTGTAATAATTTATGCAGTGTTTTGTACTGTTGTTACTATGTAATTTTGTTGATATTTACAGAAGTCTAAGTCCTATAGCTGTTCGTCAAGTGATAAAACGTCGATATACCAGTTCGGCTGGATGTGAATTGGATTCAGATCATCGTGCAACGCGGTTTGTTTCTCTCTTTTTCTCTTTTTTATTTGAATCACAAATTGTGAGAGTTGCTAAAATGTAGAATTATTGAAAATTGGATTTCGATGTCTGAATTAAATAATGGTTGTTTGCTGATTTCCAGTGCAGCGAAGCGAATTTGTCATCAACCTCATATTGTAAATCGTGGATGCGTTTCTCCACTTGCACTGGAAAATTCAGCAACTTCCTCTGAATCGACAGTGTAAGGAATCAATTATGATATTGAAATATTTTTTGAAATTACGTTAAGCTTTTGTTAATATTAACAGGAGTTCGCTCTATTTACTTTCTATTTTAATCAAATTCCATTCGATTTTCACTATGTTACTCAAACTGATTAGAACTCTGATAAAGTGACAGCAGATTGCATAGTTTTTTCCGATAAGAAAGATACAGACAGATTATGCATTGTAAATAATATATTTTTTACGTTAAATATAATAAATCCTTTGAAGTAAATCTCTCGAATTGGCGAATCCGTTTTCCTTTCCCTTTCCTCCTCGTTTTTTGGTTGATCCAGCAATCGAAGTCAAAATGCCTCCTCCTTCGATGGAACTGGATGATGATGAAGATTCCATCAGTGAACAGAAAACAGATCTAGAGGTATTGCTAAATTTTTGAATTTTTCTTTTCGATTGTTTTCACAATTTTTTATTGCTTTCATTTTGCGCACTTGTGCAAATGTAATGAAAGCAGAACTGATGATTTTAATTAAAATAAATTTCGGTCTTTCAAAAAACTTCACTTTTATTTTTTGTGAATCGGTTATATAAGTCTTTTTCATTGTTTTATTTTTTATGCTTTTCATAGATTCAACTATCTCACCTTTTGAGGCATCAACTGAAACGGGCAAAACTGCAGAAATGAAGAAAGACAAGTGATAGCTTGGTGAGGCTAATGAAATTAGCTGTATAGAAATGCATATATTGAAACTTTTTTTCATCTTTTTTTTCGCTATTTATTTGTTAATTTTTCATAATATGATCGTTCATCTTTTTCAGCCAAATTTTTCGTACTATAGTTCCTCAATCGATAATTTTCAGATCATTTCATATTATGTCAGATTTTTTCTATTTCTTTTTTGAGTTATTTCCTTATTTCGGTTTGTACATGCAGCGGCAAAACTGAAACAAATTGTTACGTTTACTTGCATATCTTTATTTTCCAGATTTCATTTTTGAATTATTACGAAACTTCTCAGTTTTTGCCTGCAATTTTATTATCGTACAGTTCGAAAAAAAAATTATGATTTTTCATTGTTCTGCTCAAAAATTTATTGGTTTTATCTTGGTATTGTCTATTTTGCGGTATGGTTATCTGTTGTATTTTAATTGTTTTCTACACCACTGAATCTTTGTAATAAGTTTTCTGTTATTACCGAAATGCCTTTTCTTGTCTTTCTGATAAATTTCTAAATGATTCGCGTTTTGCCATGGGAAGGCATGTTATGGAATCAGGAAAGCTGATTTTCAGAGTAAAATATCTTAGTATTGGTTGAAAAATATAATGCGAAATGTTCAAACATATGATGCTATGCCAATTATTTAAAATATCAGGAATTAGTCGGAATATATCCTTTCTTTTTGCAGAGTTTTTGATTCTTTCAACATAATTCTTAATATTTTATCATTATTTCTTGTATTTATATAAGTTTAATAAGCTTATTAATATCTGATATATATAGATATATGCTGTTATTTATTCAGAAGATCGTCATATTAGGATCATAAAGATCATTCTAAATTACCAGTTTCCAATTTATTACATTGTTGTCTATTGTTGGTCACACACGAATAAACAAAAACATTTAAATAGAGTACCTTTTAGTTCTCTTTGTCTGAGTATTGCTCACGATATAAATCATCTTTTAGTCTTTCGTAAACGATCTTGAAGTACTAATCATGTTTTCGAATAATGAATTTTTCCATCGAACCAGTTTCTAAGTGTAGCTATTTTCTAAAAAAGTCCCATTAATTTAAAAACCCATAAATCGGACTCGAAGGTATTCATTTATGTCAAATTTTGACATTTGGGTCATAGTTTAATACAGTAATGGTTTTTGTATGAACAAAGTAGAAAGTCATTTTCGTATTCATAAAAGTGTTTGAAATGGAATGTAAATTTTTTTTGCGGTAGATAATTGAATTAGGAAATATCCGTAGATTTGCCATTTCATCGATTTATTTTTTCCTGAATTTTATGTTATAAATTTTCGCTACTTTTTTTTCTTCCTCTTTAACATAATATTTCAGCTATTAGTAAATGATGAGAAAGAAAAATTTTTCTTTGAGAATTCTTTTTCAAGTTAGTTGAGTTTTATATGAAGTCGGAAGTCATTTGAAAAAAAAAAAGATTGAAAATAATGAAAAAAAAAAAGAACATCTACAGCATGAATTGATAATCAATAATCAGTTTTGGATTTATGACAAATTCTCGTACTATAAATGTTAAATTAAAAATATAGATGTATTTATGTTAGTCTAATGTCAAGTATAGATGATATTGAATTAAAATTATAAAATGATCTAACTCTTTACTTCATTAATTCATGTATAGATGGTTTTTTTTTATTATTTTCAATCTTTTTACATCTTCATTCTATTAAGATAAGAAACAGAATTTGATAAATAAAGAAATTTTCATTTCGAATATATAAACGTAAAATATTTTTCAGTAAAACATTTTATATTGTCATTGAATTATTCTTTTTACGAATGCGATTTTTGTCCTATTTATTGCTGCAAATAATCGCAAGGATTGTTTTAGCTATGGTAAGATTATTTTTATTTAGACGAGATCGATAGCCAGCCAATCTTTCTCACTGAAGTATTGGAAATTATGATTTTTTTTTCGAATGAAATCATAAATTTGCATTCAATATGCAATCACTTAATCATTAAGTGATGATAAGAATCTAATGATTATATTTTTTTGATGATCCTTCCTGGTTACAAATTTTTTTATATGCATTGTTGTTATATTATTTTATTAAATTGGATTAGGAAGGAATGATTGCTGGAGTTGACAATATATTGAACAGTTCTGGCACTGCAACAAACATTCGACAATTGCAGTTGCCTGAATTCACTGATCCTGTTGTTGTTGTTGGTGGTGGTTTGGCTGGTCTCTCTGCTGCGCTTCAGGCAATACACGAAGGCGCAAATGTTGTTCTTATCGAAGGTGAAAAAGATTTGGGTGGTAATAGTCAAAAGGTAATTATTTATGGTAATGATAGCATACAGTTTTACTCCTCTCACAATATTGTTACTGAATTCATCCAAAATATGAAGTATGAAAATTCAAAACGTTTTCGGCATTTGTTTATATATGTATATAACTATTCGCATTATCATGTCCTATAAGTATTGATCCGATATGATAATTGTATATTTTGTATATTGTTTCTTGTCAAGCTATGATCTCTTACATGACTTGCGATAGCCATTAATCATGATGGATCAGATTGTTTGTTCAATACACAATTGATAATAATGTTTTTTTGCAATCTTTTTAACATTTCTAATATTTGTCTTTATTTTAATGTAATGTAACTGATTCATCGTCATTACATTCAAGATGTAATTCCCTCTAATTGGATTTCGAACTGTATATTTTTATGAAAAAATTTTCAGAAAAATGTTTCTGAAAAATTTTTCTTAGGCATCAAGCGGTATAGCTGCTTGTAATACGGAAGCGCAGCGTATTAAACAAGTAAATGATTCACCAGAATTGTTTTATTCCGACACGATGTCAGCTGGAGATCGAGAAAACGATCACATATTAGTTGATCAATTAGTAAGTTTAATTGCAAATCTTCATTTTATCGTTTTTCTGTATTTCTAGTTTTGTTTTGACTAAAATGAAAAAAAATTTTTTTATATTTAATTGTTTTCCATTCCTTTTGAATCTAGATTTTCCAGACATTTTTGCGACTGACAAATTTTAAGAAGATAGAAACATTTAATATGATGTTGCAGGTACGACATTCAGCCGATGCCATACAATTCCTTATCGATCATGGAGTTGATTTATCTGACATAAATCTTTGTGGTGGGCATTCAGTAAAGAGGGTACATTGGTGAGATCAACTGTAAATTAGCGTTTTATTTCAAGAAATTATCTTCAAGAAATTTTTTTCGCTATTCTGAAGAACTTTTTTTCAATCGCTTAATTGAATTCTCCATTTTTTTCAGTTTTTGATATTTTTAATTTCACAGCATATCCATTTTGAGGATGTGTTGAAATAATTGAAATTGCATAGTTTAGGATACCACAACCGAAAGATGGCAAACCAGTTGCGGTTGGCTTCAGTATTATCAAAGCGCTGAAGGAAGAACTTCGCAAGCATGAAAAAGAACATCCAGAAAAAGTACAGTTTTGAAAATATTGTATATTTGGTGAAGACATGAGAACAAAATATAGATAAATTTAAAGAAGCACAGCAAATTTTGGTTTTAATTACATAAAAGATAATTTGAAACTAGAAATAATAAAAGTACTCAATTTTATTTTCGGTGCGCATATTGTTGGGAACCGAAGTAGTCGGGCTGGTTACATGGAACGACCTGTGACCGGTGTACGTATTAGAAATGGCAGTCAAATTGGTAATATTTATTATCCAAGTTTAAGTTTTAAATTTTTTGATTTGTTTTTTTCACTGAAATGATAGTTGGATTCAAATATTCAAGGAATATTTTATATTCTTTGAATATTTGGGCAGTTAGAGAATTGACATTTTTACAGTTGTTTTGATTAGTGCGCGCTGCAAAAAAGTATCTAATAAATTAATAGCTGAGTAATCAATCAATTTCACTAATATAAATTCAAAATGTCAGCATATTAATAGTTAATTGAGTATTCTTTAAAATTACTGTGTAAGTTCACTATTCAGACATGACGAATGGATTTTTCTATCAAATTCAGGATACTATTTATGGTGGCGTCAGACTGCTATGTATTTTTCAGTAATAATTTCATAATACTAATTCTGGTCCTGACTGATCTTCAAATTCAAATTTTATTCTAAGGACAAGATAGCATTTATTCCAGTCACTGGATAAATTAGCAAAATAGTTCGATGACATACGTTGTAAGCTGTTACTGATAGATTGATGTAATCAAAGTGAACTGCCATATTTCTCAGAAAAATCACAACGATTTATAAGTAGGGAATAGAAAGTATTGTTGAATTGTTGATTACCGAATAGTCAGAAGCGAGAACACCGAAAGAACGAAGAATATCATCGGTTACAAACTTTCTGCTGTTTTTGTTCTCTTTTAAAGAATTTTGTGTAATATAATTCGTTTTGTTCTGCTCATTAGGTGAAAATTTCTCAATCGTTGATTTAGCATTTGAGTTTTGTTTCTTTTTACTTCTAGAATTCTGAATTTTTCGCTTATTTTTATTCTTTCTTGACGTCATTTCTTGCGTTTCTTGCATTTCTTTCCATTTATGGCCATAACCAGGTGGTAATGATGGATGCATGAAGCCATTACCAGAAAGCCTAAACATTTTACATTCAGATCAACGGGAACAGATTATTTTTTTATTATTGTTATGTCAAAGTTTATTTAGTTTTCATATTTTATAAACTTATGCATTTGCTCATTGTTTGATTATTAGTTAAATTGATGAAATTTATTTATTTACTTGGCAGATCTAATTGGCCCTGGTAGTTGCTGATTATTACGTCGAAAGTATGCCGACTTCATTACTTTACGTAACTGCATGTTGTTATTTGCGGTGTTATAATTTTCTTGTGATATCGCCGACGTGGAAATGTATCTTTTGTGATAAGCTTAAAGTGGGTAAAATTTTAGTAATTTGTTGGTTAGTTCGTGGATCATAACTTGTCCATAGTGAAAAAATAATATCAATATTATTAAAGAAAATACTACTTTGAAAATTTTATGATTATCCTGATCCATTAAAATAGTAATTGGTGGTCGCAGATGAGTATGATGAGCTCGTCGATGTAAATGGTACATGTTACCATCACTTCGATATAAACATATCAGGTTGCTTCGGAAACTGTAACTGACCATACCCTCACTGATATGAAGTTGCACGGCGTTCGGCAATAGGGCACTCTATAATATGCTATCCGTGATTAGAATGCTAATTTTGTTAGATTGGAATTAATTACTTAACTTCATTCAATTGGATAGCAATCAAGAGAAGTTTTCCATAAGAGATTCCGATTCATTAAAAAGGAAATATTTACAATTTGTTGAAGTGTCATTTTGAAGATTGATGAAGCCTCTACGATAGCCACAGCTAATTTGCCATCAGTATTTATGTCCATAATCATTTCACGCGTTAGGGATTCTAAATTGTTTTCTTTGTTCTTTTCTTCTTTGGATATCTTGCTTTCATCCGCTTTGATAATCTTTCGGCAATTACTAAAACGTTAATTCATTTCCTTTTTCCGAAAGAGATAATAAAATATTGGCTTGAAGATAATTCGAAAATTTATAGCTCCATAATTTGATAAGGCTGAAATAAAGTTTAGATTGATAGTAAGAAATTGTAATTGTTATTTCAGAAAAAATATGCTAATTTATAAAATTTTTTTGAATGATACATTTTTATGCAAACTATTTGCGAATTACTTTAACAATATATTCGCCAATTTGACAGCAAATCGATCCACTTGATTCCTTGGTAATTTGTAATAGAAATAGGCAGCGACGAATGCTACTGCTTCTTCGATTTCTCGATACATTTCTCGAGACTTTTTGGACGATCTAAATTTTTCGTTTTTTAACTTCATTTTCGATCTAAAATCTAAGTGAATTCTGCCAAAATATTAATTAAAGAGCAAGCTGGTTACTGGGAGGAAATCATATAGTATTAAGTAATGTTGTGTTATTTTCATAATGTATATGTAGAACAATGGTTATTTATAATAAAACTGAGTGGATCTGACTGTAAATGAAACGTAAATGAACTTGCAATGCATATTCTTTGTCTGCTTATTTATTTATATTATTTTCGTTTCAAATATTTAACAGATGCAAATTTTCAGATGAAATATCTGGGAAGGCAGTTGTTTTGGCCACTGGTGGTTTCAGTTGTGATCATTCCAAAGAAGACTCACTACTGCAGGAATTCGCCCCGGAAAAAGCTAATTTTCCTACAACTAACGGTCCATGGGCAACAGGAAGAGGAGTTAAAATGGCTCGAGCAATGGGCGCAGCTTTGGTAGGCATGCAAAATGTCCAGGTAAGATAGGGAATTTTTGCAGTTATGTGATTAACTTTTATAATGTTTAGAATATATACATATATATATAACTGGAGAAATTTGCTCTATTGTTGGCGATTCAAATTCTTTTCTAGTGGTAGTGATCATTCCAATCATTTCATTGATCATCAGTATATATTTTTGTAACATTCTGAATATTAGTTTTAACAAATTTTAACAAATTATGTAGTGGAACATTTTTTTTACGACAACTGTTTTTATAATCTAAAAAATATATTTCATAATTATCCCACGTGTGCTATTTTAGATTCATCCTACAGCGTTTGTGGATCCGAAAGATCCAGCAGCTGCTACTAAATTTCTTGCCGCGGAAGCTCTAAGAGGAAAGGGTGCCATTTTGGTATATTTTTCAGTTTATCAAAAAATTGATTGCAGGTAACTGGATAGTTGTGCTCAGCAGTCTATTTTTTTCTTTTTGATTTAAAACTTTTCAAGAAATTATAGTTAAACGATAAGGGTGAACGATTTGTAAATGAGCTGGGGCGCCGTGATCATGTTACCGATAAAATTTTGAAATTCTGTGCTAAAAACGAGGAAGCTGGTGGCGCTCATACTGCCTTCATGATTATGGATGACCAAGCAGTAGATGATTTTGGCCGTGCTTCATTTGGCTTCTATGCCAGTATCAAAAATTTCTTTAAGGTAAAGAGCGTGCATCTTGATTATTAATTTTTCTCTTTCTCTATCAATGGTTTTTCGGCTATCCAACAATAACCGACTTTCAAAAATCATTTATTAATTACATCATGGATTTTTTTGATTTTTATAAAAAAACTTTTTCTTCTGTGCTTTAAAGTATTCTATTCTAATTGAATTTTGTGAACTTCGTAAAGCAAAATAGAAATTAGTAAAAAATTCTTTCAGAAATTCTATTTTTTTTTAGATTTTTAAAAATTTTTTAGAAATTTGACACTTTGGAAGAAGTAGCGAATTATATGAAAATAGAAGCATCGAAACTGAAAGCAACTCTCGATGAATATAACGAATATGTTCATTCAACTTCGTCTGAGGTAAAACAATACTTCATCTCATAAGTTTTGAATTGAATTGAACTTTCGTTAGAAATAACGAGGATTTTGAAGAAATAAAGTAAAATTATTTTTTTTTCCTTATATAAAAAGATATTTATTACAGAAGGACAAATTCGGAAAGAAAATTTTCCCGATCGCTTTAGAACATCCGCCTTATTATGCTGCTGTTGTTACCCCAGCTATTCATTATACAATGGGAGGAGTAAAAATCGATAAAAATGTAATTTTTTTTTTTCTTACATCTTATTTACACAAAAGAAAATTATGTTCAGGACTAGAGTTTTCTCTTGATAGCAAACCATCAACTGAAATCTTGCAGATTTAAGTGATTTTAAAGGAGTTATTTCACATGTTTTGTAAAAAATAAGTTTTAACTTGCTTTTTTTTAACAATTTTTCTTGTTTTTCTGAAAATTGATGTATTATTTCTAGGCAGTCGTGTATAATGAATTTTCGGGCAAACCGTTCAAGGGATTGTTGGCTGCGGGAGAAGTCACAGGAGGTGTACATGGTCGAAACAGGCTTGCCGGAAATTCATTACTAGAATGCGTTGTTTATGGGCGTATAGCTGGACACAATGCCGCAGATATACGTTATTCAGCTTCAGAAGCAATTCCAACACGTACTGATTTATAAGATATTTATTAGAGCACTTTTATTATCGCAATGAGTTTGCGAGATAGAATTTGAATTATTCATTTCTAATTTTATATGAATTATTCGAAAGTGTTGTACTACTACATTTTTTTTTAGAAATCAGATTTTCGTGATTTCTTTTTACCCTTATTTTTGTTTATTCTTTAATTTTAGCATCTCTCCCAAATTTTGGTCTTTTTATGTATGTTTGTTACCATACTCCAAAAATGTTATGGAATCACTTCACTTATAATGAATGAATCATATGACGTATATGATATTGTTGATACTATGTATACTTAACCTTTGCTTTGCACACTTTGTAATGGTTGTTTCTTGGTATGTTATGTGAAATGTGGATTTGTTTTACATAAGAACTATAAGCAAGGGATTTTGATTTTTAGAAATGAATATAGTAAATCCTATGGTTCATTTTATACTCATCATTATACATTATTTTTAAGGATCTTAACTGAGCAAACTGTTCCATAACTGAGTTAAGTGGACATCACATACTTCAAATTGTGGATATTTTATCAAATCTTCAAGATCTAATGCTCTTAGCCTTCTTTTGTAAATTATTTCAGTTAAGGGGTTGATCTGATCCATAAACTGAAATAATTGAAAAGACTGAATTAAATTCACAATTCATAGTATCTTTATGTGTGAAAGAACGCGATTCGCAGTTTAGGGACCAGCTTCAGGAATTAGCATTTTATTATAATGAGTCTTCTGATTTTTAATGAAATCATTTTTTATGCTTTATTTCCAGAATGTTGAGGAGTTTTCTGTCACTATTTTTGTTTTTAAAACTGTCATAAGTTCCTAGACTTTCTCTTTCCATTTTTTGCTTTTCGGAAGAGATTGAACTTGAGCTATAATCAACATCAAATAGATATTCTGTTTCAGATTACCATGTTTCATTTGGCGTATTGCTATTTTTGATGATATTCTTGATGATTATGGAAATCGAATGTATCAATCTCGTAAAAAATGAGAACCCTTTTTTATTGTCAGACTTTGTGAATCAAAAAAATATTCCATAATCTGATATAATCTTTACCGCTCTACTTCACTGCTTATGATTAAATGTTATAATGTACGAGAAAGATATCGTAAACTTTGTTATCGTACATTCGTCCTGCTCATGGCTTTATTGGAATGATTCGATCACTTAAAAACGCTTTACTATTGCGTATTGAATTAAAAAACAAGTTTAAAATAGATATCATTTGTCAGCAATATATTTAGAATAGACGGACATGTATCATCAAAAGAAATAATCATGCGTCCACTGCATAGAGAAGGTTGTTAGCATTAAATTATCACGGTTCGAATGGGCGCACTTTTTTCATTCCTGTTGATCATATTCTTATAGCAGTTTGATTGGAATGGCTTGCGGTGCGTGCGTATAATGGAATGAGTGGTCGTGCGCGCAGCGGTTATTGTATGTTCTGTGTCATTCTTGGTGAGGGGTTGGTGAAAGTAGTCTGGTTTAATGTGTTGACCTGAAGTGTATGTTACCGTGAGACCTTTCGTTTTTGGTTTTCATCTGATATTGTAGACCGTTAATAACTTATAGAGATATCTGTGGGTGTCCAAGTCTAGTCACTCTTACTAGTATGTGATTTGTAAGTACAATCGTTTCGTTAGTCATTAAAGCGTTATCTAGAATGATTGGATGATTATCATAAGGAAGCCCTGAAACCATAGATACTGGTTTGCTTGTGACGGTATCATTCCAGATCGGGGCTATTTGGAAAGTTCTGTCGTCGTACAATTTTTTTTTTTTTCGTCAGGCAGTAGTTTGAATTCCATTGATGGCTGTTGTCGCGGCATGTCTACAGGCATAATCTCTACCGACGCTATCCAGGACGCATTGCAACGCGCTAAAGAGGTACGTCAGTTTTCCATTCGAAGTGATTGAGAAAGTAAGATTGCATCTAATAAGGTGAACTCTTATGCAGTACACTGTGTAAAATTTTTCGCTATTTATCATTATTATTTTGAATACCTTGCAGAAGTTTTTGTGATATCTTTCTTGTGTAGGGCAGTTTTTCTCTTTCGCTCTTCCGGGACATGAGTAGACAAGACTGAATTCGAAAATCATTGCATTGATGTTAGTATCGAAATTGAAATATTTGCATTTAATAAATGCATTGTTAAAAACGTCTTATCTTATTGGTCGAAAAATATAATAATATATCCGAATGGGATTTTGAAAAGTTCTTTTTTCCTTATGTTCTGTAAAATATGGGACTGTGGTTGTCACTTGTTTTGCCTAGGTTTAGGAAGAGAGGAAATGATTGTTGTTGTTTTTGAGTTTATATCAGCTTTTGCACTCAATATATTAGATCAGTGGTCTTTTTGAAAGTTCACTTAGATTACATTGCCTATATTTTCACGTATTCTTTTGAATTTGGTTTTGAGAAGAGTATAGAATTGCTGTGAAATTCTGTTTTGTTAAGCGAAATAGTGAATATATATCTCATATATATAAATATAGCTGTGTGTATATACATATATATGCATGCATAATAAACTTCAATTTCTCTATGAACAAAAAAAGTTTTCTGAAATGTTGAAAAATTTTCAAAACTTGATTTCACTTCTCATTTTTATCACTTTTGGGTTGCTTTAAAAAATTGTTCTCTGCCCGGAATTGTAATTTAAAAGATTCTTTTGGTTTTATAATGCGATACATTTATATTGACCCGCTGTGAAAAGATTAATATTCGAAATTAACACGAACATCTAAAGTTATGACTTCAAATTGGACTGAATGCTCTTGCATAATGATGATTATAATGCCATTTGGTTGTGGAAATATATTGTCTGGAATGAAATAAAAATTATTTGCCATATGTGCAGTACTTCGATTTTTATCGTAAGTTTGATGTTAACAACTATTTTTTTAGAAGAAGAGATGCTTATTTATAAGTTTTCATGCTATAATAAATGATAATTGATTGTATATGCATTTATAGTATATGTTCATATTTTGCTTGTTATGTTTAGCTCGCTGCTTCTTCACATTCGAATCCGCAGAAACGACCAAATTCGGACGATTCATCTAACCGTACGTACCAGTGATTCACTTGTTATTTTGCATAATATTCCTAAATGTTATGGGAGAAGTGAAATGATGCGTTAAACAGTCACACTTTCATATTAGGAAGTTATTGCATAGAGACGTTCCGTTTTTGATCGGTGTAATACGCGTTTATACGGTATTTCATTCGCAATTTATGGATTTTTTAAAGTGAAGCTTTCAATTTTCATAAGTATGTATATAAATCGATAACGGTATCTCTATGGATTTTGATTGCTGATGTGAATTATTTCGATTAATTCCCAAACGACTCATTTCCAATTTGTCAATTTTATCAGTGCAGTTGTGCATATTATTTAAAGCTCCATATTTGCAATGCGTATATTATATTTTTGGTGTTTTGCATGCATGGTACACAAATATAAAATAGTTGACATTTAATATGAAATTATGCTGATATTTGTGGAATTGAAAAGACATTTATAATTTTTCAGTGTATCCAACCAAAAGGGTCAATATCACTGGGAACGCAATGGATATGGGCGGAAGCATGCAAATCTCAACACTTGGAGGCCCAGGCCACGTTGGGGCAGGAGGTATGCCGCCAGTTGGAGGTGTCGGAGAAGTTGTTATGGAAACAATGGAGGTTCCGGACCACTGCGTCGGTCTCGGTAATGGTAGATATTTTGCGGAAATCTTTATTTTTATTTTCTTGCTTGAAGTTATCGTAATTTTTAAATTTTTAGTTGAATAAATTTTAGATTTAGTTATCTATTTGATTAATTCTAAACAGTGACTTGATGTTATTTTTTGTAGTGATTGGGCGTGGTGGTGAGCAGATATCCCAGATTCAGTCACAGACCAACTGCCGCGTACAAATGTCACCGGAATCGGATGGAAATAATATGCGTCAATGCACTTTGCAAGGCAGTAAAATGTCTGTAGATCGCGCAAGAGCAATGATAAATGAGGTTGATCTGAACTTTCATTATTGTTTCTTTTTTTTATATTAATGCTGAAAAATTTTTTTGTGCTGGTAGCATATAATTTATGTGTTTGAATTTCCTGCTATTTTATACCTCTTTATTATCTTAAATTTCATTGATTACGAAAACTTGCGATCATGAAATTTGCTGTTTATAAACTTTTTCCTCCTCTCGCTTTAGATGTTATTTCTTTCTCTTATTTCCTAAAATCTTTGTCATGTTTTCTTAAGATTATTCTTTAGGTTGCGTTCCTTATTGATATGTTAGCTTTCATCACTTAAAAATTTATTTTCTGTCAGAAATGAAGGTATAGCAACACATTGTTATTGTTATTGTGCTACAGCATGGAAAATTTTGGAGAATTTTTTTTTGATTTGTTTTTAGTCTGCATTTTTCCGAGGGCTTTCTGCGTTTTTTTGAAGAAGTTCGAAAATAGAAAAATGTCGCATTGCAAATAAGTATTTATGACTTAAAATTATGCCGGAGTGGGATATTTTTCCTTGCAGGTAATAGCTCGAGCGGGAAATCGTCCCCCACCCAATCGTGCAGGCCATTTTGATGGTGGTATAACTGTTAGTACTGGGCGTCAAATAACACAAGAGATGTTTATTCCTGGTGCAAAATGCGGTCTTGTAATTGGAAAAGGAGGCGAAACAATTAAGAATATTCAGGTTCGTCGAAATGTGTGACATTATTCATCTCCTTATAAATTTTTTTTTTTGGGAAATAGTTGTTTAATAGCAGTTGTTTTGCTGAAGAATTCCTCGTTGTTTCAGGAACAAACTGGTGTCAAAATGGTAATGATACAGGAGAATCAGGAAAGTGGAGGACAGCCGAAACCCCTGCGTATTACTGGTGAACCTGAAAAAGTTGAAAATGCTCGAAGAATGGTTGAAGAGATTTTGCAGTCGCGTGAGGATCATCCTCCTGGACATTTCGGTTTTCCTGGATCATTTGGGATAGGCAGTGGACAACGTTCGATTGGTGAAGTAAGGTTTTTATCTTGATTTTTTTATGAAAGATTGCATAGAGAAAAAAGTTAATGGAAAGAATTAGTAAATACTAAGATTACCAGACGTTTTTAGTTGATGATATGATAATTTGCATATTTTAGATAATTGTTCCGCGTGCTTCAGTTGGTATGATTATTGGAAAAGGTGGAGAGACAATCAAACGCCTTGCCGCCGAATCAGGAGCTAAAATTCAATTTAAACCTGACGGGTTTGTTTTTCAGTGCATGATTATGATTATAACATGTATTGTATAATCTTTATTAACTTGTGATATTTAGGGTGTAATGAAGGGAGAAATATAAAGAAATTTTATAATAAAGAGAGAAATATAAGGAAATTTTGCATATCGATTTATTGCAGATGATCAGACATCGCAGGAGCGATGCGCTGTCATTCAGGGTACTACTGAACAAATTTCAAAAGCGACTGACTTTATTACCGAACTCGTCAAAAAGAGTGGTGCTGCAGGTGGTGCGGAGATGTTTTACATGCATGTCCCATCAAACAAAAACGGGATTGGTGATTGGTAAAGGAGGGGAAACTATCAAACAGGTAATCTTTAATCTTCCTTAACATAGCGGGCTACACTCAGATTTATCTTCTATAAACTTTGTACATTTGATTTTTAATTCTTCTGTAAGAAAAGATTCATTTTCATCGATCTTTTAAAAACTTGTCTCTTTCAATCCACGCTTTAAAAGCACTTTATTATAAACTTCGAAACTTTCTCTTATTTTTAATGCTAGTCTTCAGATATCAAACAGACTTAACAAGTAATCGATGTATTTTAATATTCACTTTCTTTTCAGAACAAGTTTTTTTTTTTTTTTTGATTTTTTCTACTCAATTCTATCCATTTGCAAAGAAAATTGAGTAGTTTAATTATAATGATGTGATAACTTATGTATAAATTTAATATATATATATATATATTCGGTTGTATCTGTTTTTTTTTTTTGCTCGAAGATCAGATCTTTTCCAGTTATATTATACTGTATAGAGCAATATTTCTATCAATGAGTTGCATCACTAAGATAATAACGAGCAGATTAATGTGTGGCCAGCTTTATGAATCATAATTTTCAAGAATTCTTTTTAAGATCTGTGCGGAAAGTGGAGCACATGTTGAATTATCACGTGATCCTCCGCCTAATGCATCCGAGAAAGTTTTTATTATAAAGGGAACTCCGTATCAAATCCATCATGCGCAACATATTATTCGTATCAAAGTATGCATTTAATTCGAAAATTTTTCGTTCATTTTGTATATGACTAGAAATTTACAACTTTTTTTCCTAATTTGTCGTTTTTCCTTAACCAGTGGTGATTTTGTGTTCATTATACTGCTCAGTTATAATCGTGCTCAGTTTTGCTTAGAGACTGTTGTTCTGAATGAATAAAAAAAATTTTGTTTCTAGGTTGGTGACATTGCACCAGGAACACCTGTACCACAGTTTCATGGACATGGTGGTCCAGGAGCAGGTGGTGATGCATTTGGAGTTGGGCATAACGCTGTGCCAAGTGCTCCTCAAGGATATGGCAATGGCAATGCACAGTTTGCTGGTGCTGGCATTGCTGGGCAAGCTGGAGCACAGTGGAATACCACTTTTGGTGAGTAGTGTTTTATGCTTTGGTTAGGTTCGCATTTAATACCGTTGCAAAAAAACTATATTTGTCGTTGGATGAAAAGTGCACGTACTAAAATTAGTAATTATGGAACAGAATGACATGTAAATATTTTGCTTTTAGGTCATCAGCAAAACGATCCAGGACAGGCTGCTTGGAATCAGCAGTATTATGGGCAACAAGGACAGCAGCAACCTGGTTATCAGCAAGGAGCATATGCAACCCAATATCAGCAACCAGCACAGCCGCAACCACAACCAGCACAAACAAGTGCAGCTCCAGCGGTGAATCCGCAGACAGGTATGTCCCATAATGGGATGACAGGGAAAGGGAAATTCTTTTTTTGTAATAATTTGGATAGATATCATTTAAATAAAAGATAAAATTCAGCATATAATCACTTCGGAGTCCTTTCATTAGTTTTGGTAAATTTTCTATCATGTACGATCTTTTTCATTATCTCATATATAGGTTTGCAAGTAACATCTGATTCATGCTATCTTAACATAGTTTTTGTTAATTTCGTTAATAAGCTGTTGTAAAAAAAACAAAGTTTGCGAGAAGTGTTTGAGGAAATTAGCGCTTTTTTTATTTATTACCTTTCAGGTCAGCCTGATTATAGTGCACAATGGGCAGAAATTATCGTAGTATGGGGTATGCACGAACAGGCGGCTGTTATCGAAAATCAACTGAAACAAAATGCATGCAGCAGCAGCTGCTGCGCAACAACCAGCTGCACAAGCACGACCTCAGCAACCGGCAAGTCTTTCAACTAAATTTTGCTTTTCATGCAGAAATCTAACTTGTTATCTGAAACAGTTATGCTGTGTCCGGCTTTCTGGCAGTTGCAATTGATACTCCTAAAAAGTATGGTGTCTCTATTGGTTTATTTACGAGAGAAATTCTTTGGAAACTAAATAGAAATGAAATTCATATTCACTAAATACTATTATAATAAATCACATTGCTTGCAGGGATATGGCGCTTATGGTGCTCAACCAATTACAGCACAAAATCAGTTCAGTTATGGAGCACCGCAAGCACAACCTCAGGGAGGTTATCAATTCCAACAACAGTACTGAAGTTAATGATGAGAAAGTTGGCTTGTTTTATTACTTTATTATTTTTGATTCTCCATTCTTCTCCTTAAATCCATCTTATTTGGCACATTCAAGTTGGAACAAGTCTTTAATTCTTCGAGAAGTACAACACAGTGTTTGCTGTTAGATGATACATGATTTTAATGAGTTTATGATGTTCGCTTTTTAGTTTTTCTTTCATGAAAAGAACTATGAAAAAGTGGTGTTTGCTTTGTAAAATCTGCAAATTTCAATTCTTTCATTTACTACGATTGGTTTTTCTAAGCTATATTCGTTCAATTTTGGGTGTATTTCTACGCAGGCTTAGACCATATCCAATTTTAATTTTTAGTGAAATTTAGTCATTTTCTTTCCCATTTCTTTTCGTTTATTGCTAGCACATGAGCACCCTTTTCATCAGTTGGTGGTTCGTTTTTTTCTTTTTTGTGTATGGCTGAAGAAATATGTTTCGAATATTCAGGAGATCTCCCTGTGCTTTTTTAAAAAAGTTGCTATGCTATACTGCTTTGTATCCAATCATTCTCGATAAATGCGTTGTTGAATTGTTTTTCCTTTTTTCTTATAATATTTGATGGATTTTACATGATAATTTTTTATTTTTCATACGAAGTTAAAATTGCTTGTGTTCTACCAATGCATTTCCAGTACATTGTTTTAATTTGATGATAGTTGAATTATTTTAATTTAATTTTTACAGTCATGATTTTGTAAGCCTTCTCACTGCCCGTATAGATGTCTTGTTGGATTTGTGACAATAATAATGTTATCACCGATATACTGATTGTTGAATTGATTGTTTTGATACTGCGTTCTTCATTACTGTTATCTTCTGGTCACCACATAAATGCGTTGATTTTGCTTCTATGTTTTGGTCATTTGTTACAATTGATAACTGTTTCAGAGATGATGAAAATGACGATAGTGATTATACTGATAGGATCATGATTTCTGCCGTATTTTATTTTCGCCGACTGTTTTGTTATTAATCATTTTTTCTAAAGTATCTTTTGCAGTACTTTTCGTGAAGTTTATTCATATTTAAAGAAAATGTGAATGTATCCTCTTTAACAATCAACATGTTTTGGAAAAATTGTGTTATTATGGCATGCAACGTGCTACTGATATGTGAAGATGTCGCAATTATAATCAAAAATCCACTTTTCAAGGCTATACGGGTGCTGCGTTATTTGCTCTGTTTTCCCACCCTCTATGCTTTTTTTGTTTTGCTTCTTTACGTATAAATTTCTCTTCAGTCATTTGTTGATTACTATTTTATATTGCAAGGATTTTTTTTTTGGAAAATGCGGACGCCTGTTGTATGATGGGACATATAATGTGTGTACGTCTGTCTAGTTTGTATTTTCCACTGGTTGGCTTGTTTCGTTAATTTCGTACGTATAGCGACACTGTGTTGTTCACTTCTCGAAGACTTCAGGATTTTGTTCGGTTTTTTATTTTATTTTTTTCTAGTATTCATCTCATCGGCAAACCGTTTCATTTGTTTCCTTAGCTTCTTTTAAGTTTTTGTTGCAGTTTCTTTTCTCTCCTTTTCCCCTCAGATTTCAAGCACTCCATAGGGAGTTCCAGCACACACCTGCATAACCTTTTTTGACATTTTCGTGAAATTTTGAGTTTTTCGTAATATCTTTTTTCCATTTAATTATTATTCTTTCGATATTTCTTTTTTTATTTCCTTGCGTTTATTCAGAAGTTACATTTTTCCTGCGTATTGTTAGGTGTTGTCTTATTTTAATTTATCAATCGTATACCTTATATGTTATTCCCATAACATCCTTTTCTTTGCGTTTCGATTTTTTTCTCTTTTCCACTTACCCGTTTGTTTTCCCCAAATCGTGTTGAAATGTTTTCTTAAATTCATTTGTAATTGTTCAAAATGATTTGTACTCTTCATTCATGCTCTTGTTGGTTTCAGTTTTTCCTTTCAATTGTATCCTTATTTTGAGGTGTTTTCGTGCATGAGCGGTAATAAACTATCAGAAATGAAGTTTGTGATACATTTGGAAATCGATTTGCTTCACTCGCTAGTCTTAAGAATATAGTATTTTTGGGCTTATTCAGATTTGGATGCAAATCCGACGTGTTCATAATTCCTTTTTTTGAATTCAGTTGGTATGAATCGACGACGATGAAAGATGATCCTCAGAAATTTTCAGTATACTGGTGTTTGCAAATTTCCAATCCCTTTATTGTCTGGGATCCTTTTACCCCAAGAATTAGTTCACTCTGAGATGGTGGTTATCGGAAGAAAAGGAGAAGTTAGCGAGATCGATTATAATAATTCTGAAAAACAATGACAGTTTCTTGAAGGATGGGCATCGGTAAACTAAATTGGTGTTTCGAGTATAGTCTTTTGATAATTTGGCATTTTTTTTCTATCTGATAAGGAGCTCATCAATAGTACAGCAATTATTGGTTGTGGTTTAATCAGTGGAATAAGCTTTGCTATATGATAACAAATCTAATTAAAATGTGAAGTGAATTTGAGGGAATCAAAGATTTATTTGCAATTAGGTGATAGGAAAAAAGTTAAAATTGAATAGACAGGAAAAAAGTTGAAATTGAATAGACCGATAAACAATAAATTGATATTGGCTTAAAGGTATTTAGTTGCACCTGTAGCATTCATCTGATTCTTATATTCTATCTTATTTGCAATTTTAAATAATTGTGATATTCAAGGTTTTCGTTTGATTAGTTAAAGATAAGCGACATCTATTACTTCACGTGGATGGTAAAATGAATTCATTGTCGTTTAGTTATTCTAAATTAGGACGTTTAAAATACTCGGGCGTCTAATGTCATAATAGCTTTTTCGCCACTAAATTTGATATTTGAAAAGTTTGAACTGATATGATGACATTGCGCTTTCACTTTCGGCAATAATCGAATCTATTTGAACTTTAGTATTTCATTTCTCAAAACATATACATTGCTATCGACTAAATCATTTTGCCATCTCAATAGTACATTTGACATCAAAACTTTTTCCCTCTAACAAATGATCGCAACAAATAATATTAGAATTATTAATTCGATATTTTTGCTATGATCCATTATTTTTAAAGAGGAGCACATATTTATTGGCGACATTAGAAGTAACTGTGATGACCATTACGATATCTACTATTCATCATTTATACTTTCACAATGAAATTGAAATTTGGTTCTGGAGTTAAAAACAATCTCTTGTGCCATGGTCTTGGAACAATTCTAATTAATCAATGAACTAATCATTTTAATTATTAGACATTTTATCATTTTATTTTTGAATTTATTTCTGTTTACCTTTCCAATAAGGCTTCTCCTTGTTTACATTTTAATATATAATCTAATTTTAATATATAGTTACACTTATTTGAAAATTTGTTAATCTTTTTAGAACAAATAGTAATTAACGCGTGGAATTAAAAACTCATCAAATTTGTATCAGAGATATTCTTCTTTAATGATTTAAAATGATTAATTGGAAATAAAATTTTATTACTTCAAGTTTATCGAAGTGACTGAATTATATACATATGTGTCCTGTAATTTTTTTTTTCGAATTGTAAGTCTCAGCTGTGACGCATTTGAGCTTAGTAAATTATATAAATCAAAAGATTAATTAACAGATTAATCAGCTAGTTAATCTTTCGATTTTACTAAATTTGAAACGTTTGGTTTTTCTTCTCTTCATTGATTTTAAAATTTAAAACTGTTGCAATACTTGAAGATTCTTGTCTTTTTTTTCTTCCTATTCTATTTTTATCAAAGCGTTAGATTAAAGTAATTTAAAAACTTTCAAGATGAAAAGGATTATATTCGTCGTTTATCACAAAAACTTTTATCCGAATTATTATTGCTGTTATCTATACTCTTATTGTTTATCAATAGTTGTATTTAATTATTTTGTTAGGAAGCTTTGAATATTGAACTAATAAATCTGTTAATGTCGTTTGTAGAAATTTCCGTAATTTCACAAATTTGTTTTAATTCGGCGCACTGCTACGTATAACTTTCGTGACGGCTTCTCTCTTGGTCGCTGAAGCTATGCCATAATTATAAGTTGTAATTTTTTCGCGATCAATCTCCAACATATACTATCACCTAAATTCAATTAGCATGTATTTTTTTATTTAATAATGTATTTTTATCGTTTAGATGGAATCATTGTAATTAACGACTTCTGATAGAATTTTCTGTTGCTTATTATCTTCACAAATTGTTTATAAATCGAAGTTCAATCATATAAATTAATTGTTCAATGCTACTTACTTTAGGACTGATATTGAAATTGAACAAATTGACAAACCTGTCAGTTCCTCCAGGTTATTGTCATCAAAAGAGTATTTACTCTCAGCAATACATATTACAGAAATTGCATTATCTGATACTTGTTAGTGGAAACACTGATTAACAATTTTTAGATCCTTCTTTGATTATCAGTGACGAAAATATGGCATATATTGAAACAGGTCATTCTGGTTAAAACCAACTTCCCTATTTTTTTTAAAAATTTTTTCATTGATACGAAAGTGTTAACTAATCGAAGAACGGTGACGATGAGAAATATGAAATACGATTCTTGTTTTCAGTTTTTTTTTTTTTCATTCAGTCCTCCAAATGTTTTTTATAGATCAAGTTTTAGATGGAATTAAAGCATGCTGTTTCTGAGTTACCTTTGGGATCAGAAACACAGATGTAATTTTAGGACAGATAGATGGATTCAGAAGATATCTTTCACGATTCTAGATGCTAGTAATAATCTACCGTTTGCATGTGATTATGGATTCAGATAGACTAATGATCTGTTTGGACTTCATTTTTCTTAAAATATTTTTATTTGAAATGGTGGACGAGTGCAGAAAAATAGGAATTTGATGAATAGGAAAAGCTTCTTAATATAGTTGTAACAAGTTTCAAGATTTAAATTTCTGCATTAACGAGATTCCGATCGAATAAAATGTAATTGTTGTCATATTTATAAAGTATTATCCTGAAATTAATTTATTGTTCGTGGTGTTGGAAAATGAATATTTGGTTGAATTTGACGATGCCTACACTTTGTTATGTAATTGAAGAAGTGTTTTCACTGCTTTGGCTATTAAAATTGACGATAAATTAGACGCGAAAGAATAATTAGCTAAGGTTTATAGATATTAGCAGATTTTTAAATGAAAGTTTTAAAAATTATTGGCTATGAATTTTGTGCAATTCAACATTTATAGTAATTTGGAGTGATATATAACAAGAGATATTTTTAAATTTTAAATAGATTTTATTCTTTACAATGAAATTTACCATTCTGATTGCATTTTTTCCATTAAAATAATTATTGATTGCCTGGAAAATTTTCTAGTGCTCCTAAATAAGTGATTTATTTTACGAAATTATGCATAAAATTTTTAGTGAAATGTGAAATAACTATTAAATCATCTATGAAATTTTTAAAATTTTTTTTTTCCTGAATATTTGAATTGAAAATACATTTCAACAAATATTGTTATTATTTCTGTTCTTTGATTTTGATAAATAGAAAGCAGAAAAAAAATGACAATAGCTTAAATTTATATGGAATTTGGATCAATATCAAATCAGAGAAATTTGATAAATCATAATAAATTGAATATTTGCAAAACGATTATAAACTTTATAAACACTTTAATATATAATAAAAGAATTCCATTTTGATTCCATCTGCGGAACTAGATGTTTAAAGAGACATTTCGATATTTGTAAAGCAAAATGCTTATTTAAATATGATGCATTGTAGGAGAAAGCTAAATTTGTTCTATTTGAAAGATTAATTCGTAAATTGAATTGATCTTTCCTATGGTTAAATCAATTATTGATCTTAAATTGGAAATTGGATTCAAAAATACGACGGATGAATAATTAGAGTAATGTTGCTGGATATGAGAGGAACTGTAGCTTGAATGATATTTCGATTTCATTGTACCATATTTCTTATGAAGATTTTGTAAATGGCCCTTTGTAATTTTTCCGTTTTGGTGCCATACCACGTTCGATAATATCATATGCCATAACAATGATCGATTCCCTAGGATTTATAAATTCCATTCCGAGAATATCTTTCGCCTGAAATTAATTATATTAGAACATTGGTTTAAGAATAAAAACAGTATTTAATAAAAATGATAATGATGACTCACACGAGAGTTGTCAAGATGCACTTCATTACCGTAACGTGTCAACACTTGCTCTTTTGTTTCTCTACTGAACAATGAATAAAGCCATACTATCGGATATGGTACCGTAAGTCTTGGGATAGTATAACCTTAAATTGATAATATCACCAATTTACCAGGCAGTATTGAATAATAAGAATTGGCAGTAAATCATTTCTGCTTAACCTTGTGGTGAGAATTCATTACGGAGAATATTAGCAATGTCCATAAACCAGAAACTTGGCTGATAACTTATTAGAATTCGCAATCCATCGCTACGAGATTCACGCATGGCTCGAATATGCGCTTGCGCTACATCACGTACATCTACTAAGCCAAATTGAACTGATGGCACTGCAGGCACTTCATTATTTAAGAAACGACGTATTACCTAAAAAGAGATTCAATCTAATCAAATTACTTTCGAAAAAGCAGCGATATCAGATTAATACGACATGTCAGAAGAAATTAGATAAAATAAAAAAAATAATTTAAAGAAAAAAAGTTTACATCGACACTCGTTCCTTGTACATTATGAAGAAGAGGTCCAACAACAAGTGTTGGATTGATTACTGTCAACTTGAATTTAACATCTGAAAGCGAAACATCAACGAATAATTTTGAGGGTTAAATTCTTGTTTTGAAAAAATTTGGAAGTTTTTTTATATTATAAAATAAAAAGGAAGGGAAATTTTAGGTAGCTTTTTCATTATCTTTGATTTGAATTCAATCAATCAACGATTCATTTCAGCACGGTATCGATATCGGTGGGATTCTTTGAATAAATTTTGTCGTTGAATCACTAGATAGAGCAATTCAGATGTAATAAACTTCAAAACAATCCTTAAAATGACTAACCTTCCGTATGAACGAAATCCCATGCAGCTTTTTCGGCAAGTGTTTTACTCTTTATATAATTATTTACATTTTTTGTATCGATATTGCTCCAATCATTTTCGTTGAACATTCGTGTCATATCAGAGTGACCTTCTGCAATGTGGACAATCTCGACGTACTACTACTGAATAGCAAGTAGAATTGATTTAAGCTCTTCTCCATTACGACATTATTTTCATTTCTTCCTATTGAATAGTATAAAAAAAAGGAAGACAACTTTTAAGCCTTTTCTTTTATCATTTTCAATGAAACTCGAATAGCAAGTTCAATTGATATCGAGACTTGCTATCCCTCATTCTCCTCTAGACATTTCATATTGTTTTAAGTCTTTTCTTTTATTATTTTCAATGAGACTCGGATAGCAAGTTCAATTGATATCGAGACTTGCTATCCCTCATTCTCCTCTAGACATTTCGTGTATCGAAATAAAATTTCAACAGTTTTACAATTTCTACATTTTTTTTTAATTTGTGATAATCTGCTTGTTTTGCATTATTTTCATAAATTAATAAAAGCAGTGATTTCTCGAGAATTTTCACCATTGATTGCACAGGAAGAACTGGTAAGAACAACTTTTTTGATGGATGATTTTGCGACAGCTCGTAGTACTCGCAGAGTACCGTCTACTGCAGTTGAAATTACTGATTCATCAGTAACGATCGGAAAAGGACTTGCAATATGTAATGCGTAAGTACAGTCAGCTGTAATTCTGAAAAGATTAAAAGAATTATAAAGAACGATTAGTAAATTAGATTTGGAACTAACGATTGAGCAAAGATTCTTGATAACAGAAAAAAGTCAAGAGTTTTGGGTTTTGTATCTCAGAAGAAAAAAGGAAGATTATTATGGGCCCAAGGATTTTTATGAATCTGAAGAAGAAATCCTCCACAAATCAATAAATGAATATAAACAAAATACAAAAATGAAAAACGAAAAGGAAAAACGAACTGCGACCATCCTTGATCACTCTCCAAATCCGCTTCGACCAGTTCTAGACGCTCAGCAGCTCCTTCTAGTTCTTTCAATGGTTTAATTTTTAAGTGATTATTAAGGTCACGTACGGTACCACGTACGGTATAGTTTTCCTTAAGAAGTTGCTGAACACAATGTATGCCAATAAAGCCTGATGCTCCGGTAACGAGCACTTCTGTAATGAATCAAGCTATTACGATTGAAAATTAACTCAATAATATTTCTTTCCTAATTTAAGAATTTGAAAAAATACAACTTACTGATATTCCGATTTGTTTCCATTTTTTCTATCGTCGACACTGAAATGAAACTGACTGTTCGTACGAAATTCTAGCCTCTGATGAAATGAGAAAAATAATCTCAATGATTCACCTTAATAATATCATCTTCCTACACAAGAAAGTGCACTTCCAAATTACGTAAAAGTTGAAAAAAAGCGCAGAAAAACGACTATATAAATAAATGAAGAGCGGACGAAGAAGGAAGTATTGATTATTTAATTTTTTATTTTTTAACAATAAAATAAACAATTAAATTCCTGATATTTAGAATTCATTCAAAAAATCGATCTTAAAAGCTGGCTGAATGCATTGGCCAACCATGCAAATGATAGATAGATTTAGTTTTCATTTACAGTTCTTTTATAGTTCAATCTCTCCCACTTAATTTCCTTATTTCTATTCATTTAAAATCTATTCAACAAATTACGAAAAAAAAGGGAAGGTGAAAATCCAATGATATGTTAACATATCACAATTCATTTGAAATTGAAGAAAAATTTTTTTTTAATATTATCCCATTCTCTCCATCAATGCCTTTTTGATATTATAAGCAACGCTAAGAATAAAAATATCGAAGAGAAGTATGTGGCGAATTAGAATTAAAAGAAAATTTATTAAAGACGTATAATTTGGAGCGCAACGAGATGACATTTCTTCCAGACAGATAGTAATTTGAAGTCGAGAATGATGTCACCTTCTCTATCATTGATTATTATCATGATGATATATACATATTTACAACATATAATGTAGACATGAACAAAATATTATCAAATTTACAGAAATCACACATTATGAGTTTCTTTACTTTAAAAATAAATGTTTCTTTTTTTTTGTCTAAAAAATTAGACAACAAGTTCTGAAATATGTTCGACTTATTTTTTTTTTTTGTGCAAGAAATAGAAAAAATTAAAATGTTATATTCTTAGCAAATGCCTTAAGGATATATTGCAGAGTTATGCTTAGTTAAAATAATCAATTAAATGCTGCTTAGAATCATCCCTCTCATTTTTGGATTTATCAAAAAATGTCTTCACTATCCTTTACTGGATAAAAAAAAAGTTGAGGAAGTAGCCAATAGACAAGAAATGTAGCGAAAAGAATAGCGTCTTATTCAAAAAGAAAAAACTGCATAAATAAATAAATTAAATTCACATTGAATGATTTCATTTGTACCTGTTGATAATAATGCCATTCAACTGATATATCATATTAATGTTTCAATATCTTAAACTTTTATTGATTCAATTGTTTACATATTTTTGTTTTAGAATATCTAAAATTTCAGATTAAAAAAACCGATAACTTTTGGATTTCGAAAAGACCATAAGCTTTTCAATTAAACATTAACCGAAATTATAATATATATATAAATCAGGACAAATAGTACTTCAGCATGTGAATGTTATCTTTGAAAGCAGACGGCACATTTGTCATAGCTTTGAAAAAAGGTGGATTCAATAAATAGAAACGGAATTCGTGGAATTAGCTGAAAGCAAAAAAGCACACCTTGATCTCTTTTAGTAATTAAAAAGTAATACCCAAATATGATAAAAAGTAGTAATCCAACTTCTAACAAAAGTTTGCTACAAATTATTAAACCGTTCCACTTTCAATTTAGGTAAATAAAAATGAAATCACACAAAAATACCATTACACTGCATACCACAGCCTGTTTATCTTTATTCCTATATTCTTAATTATCTTTCAATGCGGAGATCCTATTAGTAATTAAACTTTTTGTCATCTTTTTTTTATCATGCTATAATCTGATAATGAGTTAGAATATGAGCGATTTCTGCAGCAAAGAATTTCGAGCGAGCTAGTATTCCGTTCCATATTGGCCTGCTATTTATATCCAGAATAATGCAATTTATCAGTAGAATGTAATTTTCTATAAAAAAGGTACAATTACATGAGAAAACCAGCCTGATTATCGTTCAATCTGTCAGATTCGGAGACTGGTTCGTAAATAAACGAACAATTTGAAAATGATACTTTACTTTCATGATTCTGTCCACTCTGTTCAGCAAGAAGGAAACAAGAGAATGGAAACTTAAAATAAAAATAAATTGAATATCTGGATGGAACAATTGATTATTTAGAAACCCATTTGTAACAATCAAGTTTTTCGCAAATATCAGAAAAACAAACTGCGAATAAATTTCTTGCATTTATATATGTTCAAGGATATATGAAGGATATGCCTGTTATGTCTAAACTACTGAAATCAAACACTGGTTGATGTAATATTAATACGATCGACTCCTTATCAAGTTATCAAGTTATGACAACTTGGATAAAAATAGAGCTAAAATGATTTTAAATTGTATTTAAACTGAATTAGCAGGTAAACAAGATCACTGATAAAAATAACTGCCCAAATAGCGTTGTTTCAAAAAAAAGATATGATTGTAAGATGCCAGAGCAAATTTCAATTTGAAGTTTAAAAGTGGTGATGATTAATTGATAGAATCGAATAGTGAATAAAGAGAATCGAATAAGCTATTAGAAGTAAGAATGCTTTGCGACAGATATCAGTCAGAACTGTTAACGATAATCTCTATTTTTTCATATTTGGACAGATGTGATTCGTGCAAAAATAATTTAACACAATAAAAACCATGATATAATTGCATTGAGTTCGTTTTTGACTACGGTATCAGCAAAATAGGAGATTACTGATGAGGGAAACTCAATAATTTTTATTGCCACGAACGAAGAGTTGCAACGAAAACCAGTTTAAAAATATTTGGCATCCTCTTCTGCAATTGATTGGCCTCCTTTTTCAAGAATGGAATGGATAAGAGGACCTTTTATTTGAAAGTAGCATTGAAATCGTTGATCTAACTTTTTCAGGCATGAGATTAAGTTTTTATGGCCTCCTCCTTCGATATTTGAGGGTTTGGTAAAATCTCGACGGGAATGATCGTTTCTGAAGTAATTGCAAATAGATAGCTCATCCAGTACTCTTCATCCGAAACGTATCGTAGGAGCAAAAATGCCAAGTCCTACTCCTTTATTTCGATCTTATGAAAAACTAAAGACCGGAAAAGTTATCATTAGTGAATGCATCGAGAATTCTTCTTTAGGAATCCCAATATTAATTAACTCAATATTTGTTGAAGATGTCTTGAGATTTTTTATCGGGAGTTAAGGACTTCCAATTGTCAAAATATAGTCTTTTTTGGAACTGAAATAGATTTCGGAGTCAATAAACATATATTTAACGTAGACAATCAACAACAACAACAAGGACAAGGACAACTGCGTACTACTTTTCGTTTCTCTCAGCCATCGCTCCTCACTTCGTCTTCCATTTTTCTGAACAAATCATTCATCCACAGAAATGTGAAACGAGAGATTTGCATAGTGGCGACGGATAATGCAACGTACAGCGGCATTTCGTAAAAGCTGCACCCGCGGGGTTTGCTATGGTGAAGAGTGGTGGATTATTCGTGGTAGAATTGTTGACAGTCTTGAGTGATAATTTTGAAACTTGATTCATTTTGTTAATAATTGCAAAATATTCATCAACACATTAGTAGATTAAATAGTAATTTTTTGATTGCTTTTTTAGCTAAAACGGTGAATTTGCTGTGATGAATTATTCAGGTGCACCCTCTGGTCATATTATGTATCAGTTACAGCTCTTCTTGGTAAGCTGTTTTATAAGAATCTGTAGACTTTAATGTAATTAAAACTATTTCAAATGCAATTCTTGGGATTAATAATATGATCATCCTGAGAGATGGAATGAGTCCTCATAAAATCACAACATCAACCATTGGAAATTATGTTTTAATCACTTTATCAATCCTCTATACGATATAGGTTATATTATCCGTTGGTGGCTTTGCTATTTATCATACGCGATTATGAATGCGGGTAAGCAGAAATTTTGTGAATGTCTGCTAGAGTATGCTAAGAAAAGAGATGATGTAGTTGATGTTTTTTGATAGTATTAATTAATTCCGCTTACATTTATATTTATAAATAATTCATTTCATTCTAATTACTCAATTTTTTTTAAGTCAAGTTTGCATGTAAATTTTTGGAAATTACTAATGTATAATATAGACCGTAAGAATAATGAGGTCATTCATTTTGGTTTTCACTTGTGTGTTTGCGATAATTAATTACAGGTTTTGATAGTTCTGTCCGTATTTGCTAACGATGAATTGAATCGCCAAATCTGTCAGGAACGTGGATTCAACAGCGAATCATTACAGTGCTCAAGTTGTGCAGACTTGCCACAATTTCATCTAGATGAACTTGTTGCTGATTGTAATTCGTGCTGTAGGAAAGATTATGAGAAAACGGAACAGGAAGTATAAATTTTTCATTTTGTAATTCTAGAGTAAATTTTCTTTGTAGGAATCGTCAGCTAAAAAATACTTTTTTTTATTAACAAAAGGATACAAATCGATGTAGTGATAGCATTATCGTAATATTGATTGAGCTTAACATTGTTTTAGAAATATCCACTGGCTCATATCGAAATTTGTGAGTGCAATCTAGGACGATTTCCTCAGGCAGAAGGTTGGTCAATTTTATGCAATTAACCGAGTAATTCAAACGATTCTATTTTTTGATCGATGGCCTGTTGTGACGTAGTGATATTCGTTACATTGGAACTAATTTTTAAGGTATTATTTGATGTGAAATAAATATCTAAGATATAGCAAATAAATTAAAAATATTTTAGCATTCGTCAAATCCAATATGGTAAAGAAATGGGGAGCTTGTGTGAAAGTTCACCATGTTCGAGGAACATTGCCGACAATTAAGTTGTTGGATGCACAGGGAGAGGTGCAAAAGACTATGAATATTGAAAAATGGGATACTGACACGATTACAGAATTTCTGAATACATGGCTGGAATGTTAGTGATCTGCCCATAATTACCTTTTAAAGGATTTTTCTAAGATGTACTGGATTTGGTCACATGTTACTATGCTTTCATCAGTTTGTTTTATCTGTGAAATTGACAAGCAAATATTTTCTGAGTCCTTTAATATTCTTAAATGACATTGTATATATATATATATATATATATAAATGATGATTTAGACGTCTTGAGATTGAGACATTTTCGTGGAAAATTTTAGGGTGTCAAAACATCAAAAGTAAAAGAGTTGTTCTGATTTCATTCTACCATCGTTTATTTGTATGTGTACTTTTTTAGTTTTTGTTTTTTTGTTAAATGGTGAGCCGCCAAAATTGCAAAAAGCTCACGAATGTTAATCAATGAATTTAATTTAATTAATTATTTTTTAACTAACAAATTATGCGTATTTCCGACAAATATTTTAATCAAAATCCGATAATTGACCAATATTGCACAATCGACATGATACATGATTAACCTATCCCATGTTATTTCCTTATTTTCTTCGTCACAAAAATAAAAAACATGAAAGCTCTCATAACCGTATTTCACATTTCGAAATAATCCACTGTCTCCTTTATTATTACGTCACGTCTTACCAGTTTATAAAGATATAAAGATTTTTCCAATACGCTCCGTTAAAACTGGTAAAAATTTAGGATTGTCAAGAAAAAATTAAAAAATGTATAGTTCTTAATCAAATTGAAACAGATTTTCTAATGTATACTTTTGGCTTTTATAGGAAATAATTGAACTATTGCTACTAATAAATTGATAGCTATATTCAATAACATAATCCTAAGAATATAATTATTTGTCAGTGAAAACTCAATAGAAGAATTTGCAAACAATATGTTTTTTCCAACGACAAAACAATTCATAAGCTTTTGATGGTCCGGATATTTATTTAAATTCCTTGTATTAACAAAATTATCATATATTCATATTTATGCTGCATCAGGTTTAGTACCATTACGCATTGTAACTAATTCCTCCGCACTTGTTGGATGAATAGCTACGGTATCATCAAAATCCTTCTTCGTCGCGCCCATCTTAAAAAAAATCTTGAATCTTCATTTAATTCTTTTATTCAATGAATTTATAAAATAAAATATCACTTTTCAAAAAATAAAGGATTTGTTACTTCTCGACTGTAGGCAGTTATTTGAAATATAACTCACTTTGACGGCAACAGCGAAACCTTGCAGCATTTCATCGCATCCATCGCCAAGCATGTGTAAACCCACAACCTATAAATATTACTTACACAAATCCTCTAAAATTTGATTTCGAAGCTCCAAAGTAAACATCTGAAAGTAAGAACAAAACTTCTAGAATTTACATTATCCCGTTCACACCCAAAAGATGCATATATTTACTTGTTCATTTCCACCAGCACAAATCATTTTCATCATTGTTGGTTCTTTATGTTGAGTAACGGCATGATACAAGGGATTAAACTTTGTTTTATAAATAGTAAGATTGTTTTTCCCATATCGATCAACAGCTTCCACTAAAATCGAAATTTTCAAAATTATACGAATTAATAAAAATTTGTTGGAAGGAAAGAATTTCGTCAAATGAAAAATTAAAATAGAAGGAACTCAGAGAAACTAAATTTGGCAATTTTTTGTTTTAAAAATTGAAAATAAGAAATAGCAAAGTCTCTCACTTTCTGTAAGTCCAACAGTTCCTAGTGGTGGATGGCTAAACACAACGGTCGGGATGTTTTCGTAATCTTGACGATTGTTTATTTCATTATTGAACAATCTGTGGGCGAGACATCGGCCAGCAGCAATCGCAACTGAAAACTTTATTAAAATTATTAACTGGATTTATCGCAATAAAAAAAGCGTCTATTTTTCAAATTATATATTTTATGACAGAAAACTTTTTAAGGTTTTGGAACATTGAACTATAATGAAATATTAAACAAGACACACGCACATATATCATTTTTAAGCTCATTAAAGTAAAAAACTGATTCAACAAAGAACCTGGTGTCAACAATGCTTTTCCACAACAATCTCCTACTGCGTAAATATTTGCAGCCGATGTGTTCTGATATTCATCCACAACCACGTGGCCGATTTTATCAGTTTTCACACCCTGTAAAACCTTCTTGTTTTGGAGGACTTTAGTTTCAGATAGACAGTAACGAAAGCTTTGAAATGAAATTACAAACCACATAATCTAAATTCAAATCATTTGTATCAGGAAGGCGGCCAATTGCCCAGATCAAACAATTTACTTCACTAATGGTACCAACTGTTGTGTTAACAGTAAGTAATCCATCAATCTTTTTTTCCACTGATTTCACCTGAAATTGGCACATAACATAGATAAAGTCCTACAAATGCATTAGTAAGGATTCTTCAAATTTTAAAAAACACAACTGTAAACAAAGAAATGTTAATAATAAAATAGCTCATAGTTTAACAAAAGGCTTTCTTAAATTTATAGCTCGGATCAATCATTCATTTGACATTAGCACGAACGCACAAAGGGATGAAACATGGTCGTATACGAACAAATCATTTCATTCGCGTATTTTAAGATGAATTTTGTTGTATAATAATATTAACGCCACTATTGCATAGCAAGCAGAAGATTAAAATACCAGATATATCAAATATCTCCAGTATTTCCAGCTTTTGTTGAAATAAATAATTTTTAAACAGATTTTTGAACATTTTAAATAATAATCACATTATTGAGATCTGAAATGAATATGATAAAAAACTTACTTCCGTATTTTTATAAAGTTTCGTTGGCCCTTTACCAATAGATTCTGTTAAACATTCAGACAATGTGTGATCAAAATTCCACAAAACTCTTGATTTCCGTATCAACAAATGGACATCAGATCCTAACGCTGATAACATAGACGATAATTCGATTGCTATATAACCACCACCCACTACTACCGTACGTCTAAAATAAAATTTTCATAGACTCAAAACTGATTATGATGGAACAATCATAATAAAAAACAAAAAATAGTCCTTGCTATTACAAGAAAATGGAAAGAAACAATTTTTCAAAAACTCACTTGGGTAAACTATCAAGATAGAAGAAGCCGTCACTATCGATGCCGTATTCTGCTCCCGGGACATCGGGCCGTTTTGGATATCTATAATTATGCAACAAGAAATAATTCAAACAATAGTTCTCATCACAACATTTTTTTTAATTTGCAGATTAAATATTCCAAGAAAAATATTTAACTCACACTTACCCTCCAACAGCTATCAATATGTGTTTTCCGAAGTACTTTTTGCCATTAACTTCAACCACACCGTCTTTGGTAAATGATGCCTTTCCTCGAATCAAGTCGACCTGTGACTAAAATAAACGAATAATTGAACAAAACAAGGTAAAAATGTTAACAATAATTGAAACCAGTGTAACATAATAAGTAAAGATTGGCAGTTATCCTTACTAATTAATGCGAAAAGTATTTGAAGTGGCTGGAATTTTTATGGGAGAAATGAAATTAACTAACTTTCAATAAGTTAGATTCGTATATTCCATTTAAATGCCTGATATATGCATCGCGACTGTCCTTTATTTTTCTAAAGAAAATTAGTATACTTATTCAAAAACCGTATTGGGCATAAAAACAAGAAATCGCAGGGAATAATTTCTATAGCACCAGAAAATGACAAATTCAAAAGATCATCTTGAACGACTGAAAAATAGGATCAATTTATGAATCACTACTTAACTTGAAAGCTTTACATAACTAGATCGCAGGCAATGGTTCAAAACTTGAAATATTAAGCAATTGTATTCTCCCAAATATATAAGCACTGATCAAACATTATTAATGGCGCTGCAAAATGATGAATAATCAAACTTTCACCCATTTTTTCAAAATTCTTTGCAGACTGATTTGTTGCAAATCTTTATGTTTGCAAATTCACAATGATATAATAAATCTCGCTTATCTTATTTTTTGATCAAGACAAGTATTTGTCTTCTTTGCAGCAGCAACAACTTTTTTATGGTTATGTTAAGAAGAATAAAAAATTGACCTACTTCCAATTGAATCCGTTCAGTGTTACATTAAAACCGTAATCGGGATGATCGATGATTGCTTCTGCATGGCGAGAACAGTTATACATAATTTTCTTCGGCACACACCCTTTATTTACCTGAAAATTTCAAGTTGTTCATAAAACAATCTAGTAAAACACGATTTAATTAATTTCTTCCTTCTAATAACTGATATAAAATATTCCTAGTTTGAAAATAACTAAAACTAACGCATGTACCGCCGAGACGTCTTTCTTCAATTAATCCGACAGATGCGTTGAATTCAGCAGCTCTGCGGGCACTAGCAATACCTCCGGAACCACCACCAATCACCAGATAATCGTATGTTTTCATCGAATCACCACTGCTCATGATACGTCTGTTGCTGCTGAAATTTTTTTGAAGCAATGAATCAGAATTGTGAATTGCACTAAAGGCAAAATAGTAGGCAAACGAAATTTCATAATATTAAACGAATTTGGCTGACATAGTATCACGGAAGTCTCTCAGCAGTATTTCAAATATTTCTTACGGTATATTGAGAATTTTTTCGCAACTCAAAAGTGATGTGTGGAACTTTTGTGCGGTAGTTACTGCAGAACCGGTTGAATACAACCAGGAAGCAAATTGATGGCGGCACCAATAAATAAGAGAAGTGCGACTCATCGATCAATGTAAAATAATACACGGAAAAAAAATAGATATGACTGGATCACCCAGTCATTCGTTCTTATAATAAATCAACTGATATGATTATCCACGCAATAACGCAAAATATGCCATATGAACTAAAATATTTCCACATATGAAATTCTTTTAATTTTTACTGAACATTTATCTCTCATTTCTAAAGAATTTACTTAAATTAGTTACGAATGTTCTAAAGTTTTGACAGGATCTATATATATTCATGGACCAAAGCATTTTAACCGACTGCAAAATAAAACGGATTTGAATGAGTGTTTCACATTTTATCTGTTTATTATACTATAAGTGACCAAAAAGCAAAACATACATTAATCGTTATCAAAACATTTCAAAAAGTGAAGGAAAGGATGATATAAACAAACAAGAAACCAGCATTTTTTGCAACAAATTGCCTTTACGAAATCTATTACTTCCAAGTACAATAGGAATAATTAGTGAAAAAATCAGCAATTTCATAATTTTGTTTCCCCACTCATGCCTGGAGTTCAGTTCTTCTGAACGAACTAAGAATTTGAAATGAACAAGATTTTCTAATGAACAAATTTCTGAACGAACTTCAGAAAAGATATATGAAAGGAACAAGATTTTCTAATGAACAAATTTCTGAACGAACTTCAGAAAAGATATTACTAAAATTACTTTATTTTTAAAATCAGTTTTTCTCATGCAAAAAAATGCTTCTTCTAAGAGTTCGTTCAGAGTTCGTTCAGAATTTACTCATTTTAGTGAATAAACAAAACATGAAAGAAAGAAAAATAAATTAGAAACAAGGAAGCAGGCAAATGATGTCAGTAAAGAGAACAATAATAAAAGGCATAACTAATTACCAGAATAAGTAACGAGCAATGAAACCGAAAAAACCTAGGAAGCAAATGAATGCAGTTACTTTGAACAGTGTACTTTTCCGATTAAGCAACCTCGCATCTTCACGATACTTCTTACTGATATCCGATAAGTCATTTGCTCTTGTCTCCAAAACTGTTGAAAAATATTATTTTATAAATATATATGGTAAATCAGCATTTTCAAAATGCATTTTAATAAAGTCCAATATTCAAAAAATTCTATTTAACCCGAATTTTAATAAGCCAGATTAAATCATTCATAGCATTATCGTCTAATTTACTCATTTTAGTGAATAAACAAAATTAGTCATTTATTCATAATGCAAAAGATTACTGCATATAATCACGCGATACAATCAAAATGGTAATTCTAATATAATGGTTCATTCATTAACTGGTAACACTTTAAACGAAATAAATAACAAAAAAAACTTACTATTTAATGCTTCTCCGCGATGAATTACATCCTCAATATTTGAAACCATTATTCGCGTCACGTCCTGAAGTTCATTACTTACTGCAGATATTGCATGACGACTCCTGCCTGCATATTTTCTTTTTGCTTGTTGTATATAATAATCTGCAATGACAAATTGAATGCAGATATGAGTAGAAGAAAAAACCACTTATTTTAAATAGCAACAATACAATTTTGTTATTAATAGATTTTCTAAAAAAATTAATTATTAACAAATAACTTTCGAAAAAATCAGCGTACAACCTATCAATCACTATCGATACTAAAATTAACAGAAGCAAAAAAAATATTGACAGACAATTTTTCAAACCAGTAAATGAAAATATTAAAATTTAAGAATCTGTGCATCAAATGTAAAAAAGAGAAAAATGAACCAAATTCAATGAAATGATATGGTCTAGTGACAGATGCTATGCGTGTAGAATTCTGACCAAGAAATTCATCGGTGATATCTTCCAAATATGAGAAGGCAGATTTTCGTGAAAAATTTTTATCACAAAGACATAATGAGCAGATTGGTCTTTTGATCACATAACTGCAAAAAATATCAGCAAAAATAATCTTAATATTCAGAATTTGCAAGATACAATGTAAGATAAATTTACTAGATTCCTTTAAGACGTTAAATCAGCAAAGATAATAAATTTCTGCTGCAAAGTATGGAACAGTGAAAAAAAAAAGGAAAAAAAAAAGGAAAAAAAGAACTAACTGAAAATAATACGGTCCACTTTCAAGAGTGTGCATATTTGGGCTGTTGTCATTCAGTTTTCGAAAAAGCATTTTTGCTTGGTTGGTATATTTTACCATATTGTGGTCTGGCTGAAAGCAATGCTTAACTTATAAATTTGAAAATATTTCATTTATTATCTACTGCTTCGCTCAAAAGAAATTTCAAACAGATATTTGTTAAAGGTATATTAAATGTTTGATATAATCTTGAAATTCTTCTTCAAAAAAAAACACTTTCTTATGCCAACATTACTACATTCCCTAATCGTTTCGATTTTTTAAAGGTTTTTCACTACTCCAGAGCTAAACTACGACTGTTTCTTTCAAATTATCCAATCGAGCGGAATCTTTCCGGCATATCGAACAATTGTTTACCTTTTCCTTTTTTTATTATGAACTGATAATATATATGACGTTTTAAATTTGATGACACATAGAAGAATTTTTCGCATACTTCACAAACGTGTGACTTATCTCCAGTATGAATGCGTGTATGAATTTCTAAATTCAACAAGATTTTAAAGCAGACGAACCTCATCGCTGCCCTCAATTGAAGTCGCGAGAATAAGACCATCAGCTACACGCGCAATCAGCGTTAATAATACCATTGCCGTGTAAATCACAACTCTAAAAGAAAATATTTAAAACTTATTATCCGGATATGATAAGCAATAAGAACATATGCATGCTAAGAAATGAACTAATTCATGAAAATGATTTGCAAATATCTTGTCTCATAAAACTGCTCGCTGAGTCAGGTACATGATAATCTCCTTGCTTCTTTTCATACCTGACCTTTCACGAGAATAACACACAGAGATCCTCCAATCATGCACAAACACGTTTTCAGATTCACGTAAACATCCTTGACAAGAATACGATACGTAGCCATTGTGAAATAAGACATCTCAATAGTGATTAATGACGTCCGATCCTCTGATTACATCACTCCACTCAAAATGTTGCAAAAAATTCCATTCCCCAGGATCATTTTATAGCTACATGGCCTGGAATAATCTAAAAATTATTCAGGCGTTGTTGCAGAACACAAACATTTATCCACAAATACATGCCATATCTACCTTATCACCAACAAATTCTATAGCACTCGTCAACACACTGAGTAATAAATTCATGATTTATAGAATCTCGCTTGCGCTGTTCTACAATAGCGCCTGAATAATTTACCGCTATTCAAATGATATTATGAATTATATTTACTTATTCATAACTTCCGATCAGAAAGACAAAGCATTCTATACTTCCTTCATGCAGGAATGTTGTAAAGACATGGAGAAGTATGGTCAAATTAATTTTTACAAATAGTAAATAAACAATATTTTATTAAACATGGGGTAGAACAACATCAAAAGATAAGTAAAAATACGAAATAACACAGAGGATAACTTTTTGAAACAAATAGAAATTATGCAAAATTTTGAATGTACTTTGAATTGCAACGAAGGACATCACACCGACCATAAGAGACATGTAGGAAATCTAAAAATTTTAACTCGGAATGTCATTCTCCAAAGTATTAGGAATTCAAATTTTACATAAAAATCAAAATTTCGAAGTTTGATATATACTGTAATTAATGAATACGATAATAAGCGGATCCATTTCTTAACTATATTTCTTCGACTTAAAAAACGCTGAGTACAGAAAATAATACTAATATTACGGATTCAAATTTTAAACAAGTTTAGGAGATTAAGAACAAAATAACGAGAAAAGAAAAGGAAGATACACGGTAAGTGAATGTACGAAGAGTTTTTTTGTTTGCTGAGGCATTGATGAATTGTATTTACATATTATCTACATATTATGTGTGAATCTAGTTTGTCGACAGCCTGTTTTTACACAGTTTCAAGAACTTACTGATAGAATAGGGAATACAGATGTATTTCACGAAAGTGAAATTAGCAACATATTCTATTTTAATATGAAAAATTCATACACTGCAAATCATTGATCAGCATATGTTGAATGTTCAAAATTCTATGTAGATCATGATAATATTGCATAAATCGGACTGAAAAACATGAAAATATCTATAAATGAAATAAAAAGCAAAGTGAAAAATCCAGCAAAATAACTCTGCTTAAAACTGATTTACAAATCATCAAATTCTTTTAACAAAATATAAAAAACAAGAAAATTTTACTAGATGCTTTTTTCTGTTCCGCATCACTAGACCAATTCAATGCCTTCAATGTCACATCCCGCAAATCATTGAATTGTTCCACATTCAAATCTCTCGATTTTCTGATAAAGTCATTTGCAAGGCGACCAAGCTAGAAATTTTGCACTACTATTCCAATCATACTTAAAATCGCCATAGCAGCTAAACTTCCTCCAAATATTTTGTCTTGTACTGTATCTTTTCTTTCTTCACGTCTTCTGTTTCGATATTATGACATTAACAAACTGAACTTTTTTTTCATTAACAAACTGAACTTTCTTTTTAAAAAATCGAACAAATGTAGTAAAATTTAACACGAATAAAAAAATAAACTATAGTGTAATATACCATGTATTTGATAGAAACTTTTCGTAATCCATTTTCTATCGGTACTTTTAGCATCGAAGGTGAATCGTTTTTTAGTAACTTCGCAAACATTGACAAATTGAGAAGATCATTTTCCTTGAATAAACTGAACTGCATTAATAGTATAATTAATTAATAAATAAAAATCTTAAAACGATAATTTTAAACTTTTAGCAACACTAAAATTTAGGATAGTTTTAATGACCTAGAATGATGAAAGTAAACAGATGATTACCAGTGAAGAGAAAATGTTATTCGTTGTTCCAAGACAATCATTGAAGAGTATATGCAAGTTAGAACAGCACTTTTTTGGAATAGAAGTAAACTTTTCGGTGATAATATATATAGTTAATCTGCACAAATCAGAAAGCATGCTGTAAATTTATATTAATAAATTGTAGAAAGGAAACATATGCTTTCCTCGCAAAGCTGATAAATTTTATTGATGTCGTTTTCAAAAAATTTCAACTTACTTTACTATCGCTTGCCATTTCATAACACCTAAATGATTGTAGAATTCCGTGCTAAGCCTATTTATAACCAAATGTAATATTTCGGCTACTTCCATTGCAATACTATCCTAAAAAAAATGTTTGCAAGAATAAGATAAGGGAATGCAATAAATGAATGAAGTTCGTATTCAAAAATTTTAATGGTTTCTGTTTACAATAATCATACTTTTTTCCTTCCTTTCATTTTCATGATTTTTGCTAAATCATCTTCAGCTTGTTTTAAAATATCATATTGTAGATTGATAAATAATCCATTAGTTAACAGTTTTGCGAACTTGATCTGAAATAAAAGTGTAGATCAAATCTTCTAAACTACTTCATAAAATGAATTTTAATGAGATATAAGAACAATAATTTTATCAATAAATTATAAATAATGTATTATAGATTTAAGTGTTTTCTCAAAATCTTTTGAGTAAAAAGTGACCAATAATCCACGCTTTTTGGTAAGAAGAGATTCAATAATCCATGGCCTATTTTTTGATAAGAAACAACCAATAATCCATGCTGAAATTAATTAGCAATCAAAATATATGACACAAAATATACCCTTTCATCAGAGATAACTTGTTCCTTCAATTCACTTGCATATCGATAACAACCATTGGCAGGGAGTTTGCAAGAACATTTTGGACAAGTATAATGCTGTTTCTTTAATTTCTGTTCTTGTATGTGGAGGTCAGCTTCCTTACAAATATTTAGGCCGCGATTAAATATCAATCAAGAAAGCAAAGATTTCATATTCTTCAAAAAAATCATATTAAAAAACTTTTTTGTTTGATATTCTTTTGAAATTCAAAATATTTTTCGGAATCTAAAATATTTTCCAATAAAAATAAGTAATAAAACTAACCTCTACACTAACAATACATCTACATCCTTGAAACTGTAGAACAGGAACATTTATTCCTTGGCATTCAGCACAAACATCTATGAAAATAAATTTATTCCATTATTATTATTATTTTTTTTTTTGTCAAAAAGAACATAGCACAACATTAGATTGATAAAGTGTTGGTGGCTACAGGAATTTATTTCCATTCTTTAATGAAAAAATTGAAAGAAAATTTTAGAATGACTAAAAAAATTTCTAAATCAAAAATGCTGAAATTTTTAACTCAGACAAACACTTTGATACTATCTAGTGATAATAATAGGCATCACCTGGACATATTTCACCGCATAAACTGAGACAAGTATGTCCACATTCGAGTTTTTTGTCACATGAAAAACCACACGGATTAATGCTGCATACTTGCCAGCATTGCATTTGACATTCTCGATGTTTGCAGCTATTCATGCAACGCTGCACGCAAAGGCTGCAAATATCACCACATCGAGATCTTTCTTCCTACAATGTCCAGATAATAATGCAAATTTTTTCCAATTTGAAATTTGTGTTACGATAATTTTTTCATACATATTATATGCTTCACTAATACAATATCACTGATGAAATTTAAAACAAAATGTAAATAAATGATTGAATAATAAAATGCTTCGAACCGGAAGTATATCAAATTGTTGACCGCAATGTGAATGTCCACACTGATTTGAACAAGGAGCTATGCAGGGCTCACAAGGTAATCCACACGTGCGCAAACAATTATGACCGCAAGGAAGTCGTTTACCACAAAGTGACGTACAACTACTGCATCCAACTGAAATGAATTACTTGATTTAGATAAATTCCATATTCTTAGCTTGGGTGTATTGATAACAAAAAAATTTCATCACTTTACGACGCACAACTCTAATAGACTTGACATTTCGAGACAATATATAGCAGATAATAGAATTAAATCAATTTGTGACATGCATCCAACGATTAGGAACACCACTCAGGATCAATTGTAAAAAAGAAACATAAAAAAAAGAAATAATAAAGCATAAGAGATCATTTATATCAAATGGGAAATCAAACAAATGTCAATTATTTCCAAAAAAGTAGATTTTATAAAAGAAACTATAATAAATTAACTTGAAATTATTTTTAGTCTAACAAAACTAACCTAATGTGCAATTTCCACACAGTGATTGACAACGATGACCACATGGTAGAACTCGCTCACAATTTTTACTGCATTTCGCATTTTCGTAATTATGGCATGGTACTGCGCAGTGATGACTACACGTAGTAAATATTTTATCTACTTCTACATTGCATTTAGCTTTATGTTTTTCAGAACAAGCGGTTATAGCGGTATGTCCACAAGTCAGTAAAAATTTCTAAAAAACGTATCACAATTGTCACCTATACTAATATTGTTTTTGCTTCGAGTAATGTTGACAAAAATGCTCGAAGAGATTATTATCTGAATCTTATAAAAATTTCTAATATTCAGAAAATTAGAATGTAACGATACTAGTTTAATTAACTTTAATTTTTTTCAACTAATAAAGGACTAGCAACAGCAAAAAAAAAATATACGATTGTGAGAGCAAGACAAATGATCCAAGTAAACTTACATGTGAACATCTACATGGATCACTGCATTTTTCGACACATTGATAGCCACATGGCAGTTTTTTCGGACATTTTTTTTGGCACACTGCTTCCTCGAATAAATGACAAACAACGCTAGTTGTATGTCCGCATGAGAAAGTCTTGCTCTCAAAAAAGTGACAAGCACCGCAAGACTAAATTGAGTTCGGAATTACTTAATGCGCCAATCAACTTATGGTGAAAGTTGCAAAATAATCTATATTCATGTCTTAAAATTATTCCATGTGAAAATAATGCATACGAAATAATTAATATACGGAAACTAACATTTTATATACTATCAATTTTATTCATGCCTAAAATATTGATTAATCTTACTTCACCACATAATCTTGCACAAGGATGTCGGAATATTGTCGAGCATGTTTTTGGACAAGATTGAGTACATTTTCTTTTGTGTTCTTGATCCGTTCTAAATTGATCATTTTTACCACAACTTATTTTTGTCATCGTCCAATTCTCGCCCCACTATATCCTGCCAGTTCTGATTCTCTCTTCGTTGCTCTTCTTTTTTATCTTTCATAATCTTCCCTTAGTTTCGTTAGTTTAAGATTATCATGCTCATTTTCATGTAATATCACACTAAAAGCTCTATTTTATAAATCTAAGAGTGCTTCCCGAGAAATAAGAAAATTAAAAGTACCGATGACAAAGTTGACTGCAAATGTGACCACAAGATCTTATAAAATTGCAAGGATAATAGCAACCACCTTGAGGAGTTTTTGTCAGAAATTCATTGGCATTATGGATGACCTGAAAGGAAAAAGTTCTCCAAATCTGAAGAGTCTAAACGTAAATCGGTTTTTAAAACTTCGATTTGTTAAACTGCGCATTATTAATTACCTGCGTAACATTATGCTTTACACAAAATGCTGGGAAGCCATCCCCAATATAATCAGCACTTGTTAAAACAATATAGAGGCGATTCCATAAAAGTGAATTAGATCTAAGAAAGTGCATATTGCCTATCACATAAAGACCGAGTTTGGAACGCACAAAGCCACACATACTCGATTGGAAATCTGAAAGAGATATTCTAATTTATTTCTTGTTGAAATATCATATAAAAAGAAAATTCGTTAAGTGACTAAAATTTCCAAAATTTATTAAATTTTCTGAAGTAAATGAAAAAATTTGGGAATGTACCCGAAGAAAACCAATATTACTGCTTGGTTGTGAACGTACGAGTGATAGAATAATTATATCATTCTCTTTGCCCTGATAATTATCAATAGTTTCAACCAAAGGAAAGCTTTCATTGTTGAACTTCAACATCACTTGTGTCCTTACGTAGCTTGCCTGAGCTGTGTAGGCACACAGTAAAGTAATCTAAAATAAAAGAATTTTTATTAAAAATATTTGGTTTATTATACAAAGCGGAATCAAAGTATTTTGTATAAAACAGTTTTGATATAGAGCAGGTAATTTCTGTTAATTCAAATTTTATTGATTCTCTTATTTCTTATATTTTTTAAAATGTCAAAAAAATTTTTACTTCATTAATCAAAACGAAATGTTACGTACTTCTTTTGAAAAGTAAAAAGAAAAATAAACAAATAGACCTGTGAAGAAGCATATCCCTGTTGAACAAAATAAGCGGATAAGCTGACCATGAAATCACCTTCAAATGAATTTCTATGCGAAGTGGAGAAGAGCATATCTTCCTCATGAAGATGATTAATAAAATATAAATTTTTCTGGCATCCTAAAAAAAATACAAGGAATAGAAAAATTAATAAAACTTGAATTATTAAAAATTGCTCTAATTCATATTAGAACTATTTTATACAAAACTCATTTCAATCCATTTAAGGTCTAAATTCATTATCACTATAATATTTCAGATAATTTCACCTTTAACATCTGGATAATCCAAAACATTGTCGGCATCTCTCATAAAAGGATAAAATTCTGGCATAATAGTTCTTGATATAGTAGTAGCCATACGATGCTGATTTTCCAATACTGCATATGGGAAATTATTTCTAATCAATCTTTCGAACAAAGATACATCCAAATTATACTCTTGGGCGAGAGCAAATACCGCTGAAAGTAAATGATATATTCAAAATTAGAATGAAAAACAAATTATGTAAAACTATGTCTAGGGATAGCCAGAAAAAGAAAAATTATATACATATATGAAATATACATATGCCAACTTTAACGGGTGATAAACTGGGTAATCTCGAAAAATACGTCAAAGGAATATCTTAGTGGTTTGAGCAAAAAGAACATATCAGACATGTGATTTTATTACCTAAGCATGCATCAAAGTTAGGAAAATTGTTTTAAAACTCAAATTCATACCAGGATTTGGACGTAACTGCTGATGATCTCCAATAAGAATAGCATGCTGGCATTTATTTGTAATGCTTGTCAAAACATGAGCTTCCAGAACTTCTCCTGCTTCTTCAACTATTACAATAGGACAAGCAAGGCGATCCAAAAATGGTTTTATTTTTGCAGCGCCAGTTGTAGTTGCGCCGATAATCTACAATCGAGATAAGACTCCGAAATTATACAAGAATTGCTCAAAGCATAGAAAAATATTGTTTTCTACACATAAAAATTTGAAATTGTAAGGATTACAGCAACATATGACACCAGTTTTTAGTTTAGTGAAACTGTTTTTATGAAACAATCGTTGTTATAAAAATCTTATTAATAAACTTCTAAAAACATTTTGCCTGAGATAACATATGTGATAAAACATGAACAGTACCAAAGCCTTTCGCAAAACGATTTCATCCATAAAATCGTATGCCTTCTTAACATCCCTCATAACAGTTTGATACTCACTTAGTAACGCATTAAGTTTCTTAGTTACAACAACCTTCAATTCATCGATCCAATGCATATATAGTGCCCAACGACGATGTCTATGTAATGTTTGCAGGTTTTTAATCGACGAAGCTTCCTCTAATGTCAGAGGTGAACTCTATAAAAAATTTTTTTTCAGCGGTTTAAAAAATTCCTTTGGGTCAACAACGAACTCGGCTACTTGCAAAATAGTGAATTTTTCCAGCGCAAAATTTCTGAATAAAGGAAAGTTCAAAAAAAATTTAAAAATTGATTAAGCAGCACAGTGAGTTTTTAAAAATTGATGAGGAAATTAAGCAAAGAAATAAAACTCACTTTCAGTATGTCAGTTTTTACATCCATCAAGCTTGCAATAAGCTCAGCATTGTATTTTTTCTGAAGTGTTGCAAAAAGTTTAGCCTTTAAAGTTAAAGAATATTTAATATATATATCATTTTTCAGCAAGAGATATTATTATTTTAACTAAAGATTATTGTAAAAAACTTGAAATTATCATATTCACAGGCTGCTTTGATTCGCCATATATTTGATTGGAAAATATTGTTACTGGTTTAATGGCGGATACATTAGGATCTTTATTAAGATCCCATTCACCAGAATGATAATAGTCATCTATATTTGGATTAGTTTTAAGTAGCCGCTCCTGAAAATTCTTCAATCAACATTTTTCTTTGTCAATATACATTTCTGGCAACCAAACATATTTGCTAGCTTATAAAAAACCCATCGGAATTTCTTACTCTCTGAAGAAATTGGTCATTCAAAACAAGCCAAATAATCAAGGATCAAACAATATATTATCCAGCCAAATAATCAAGGATCAACGCAGTTCAGGAAAAAATGTGAATGTAAAAAAATATGCAAAAATATCACTTGAATTACATCTCTTTTAAGATTGAAATAAGCTAAAAAATCATTAATTTTTTAATTTCTACTTCTATTATAAAAATCATTAATTTTTTAATTTCTACTTCTATTATAAATATAATTTTGAATTAATGTATTCAGATCCATCGCGAAACAAACCTGTATTTCTTTCCATGTTGCCCATTTATCCATCTCTGAAATTAATCCAAGCATTTCTTTCTTTTGTTCATTTCCTTCTTTTCTGACAAATATTTCATCCATGGATATTTCTGGACTCTTCTCATTTCCAAAAAATTTTTTTCTCTACAAAGGAATTTTAATTGCAAACTGTTGTTCAAATTTTAATATCACCAGAATAATTTTAATAATTTCAGTGTTTTATTCAAAGCCAATTATTACCTCATTGTTATCCAGTATATCTAATATTCAACCACATTAAATATATGACTCAACTTCTTACCTCAAAATCAATAAATTTTTCATTCGTGCCAGTTTCTTCAATAATACGATCTTCTTTACCAACATCACCTTCCAGAAGCCATTTGCAGAATATTTCATCAGCCTGAAATATCAGAAAATGCGAAATATTAAAATTCAAATTTAAAATACCTTAATTAGTAGTAGATCCATTATGAAATTGCAGAGAGAGAAATTTCAACTTTTCTACTTCAAACTTAGGGTATATATCGAAAAAAGAAAAGCGAAAACCAAAAATCAAAAATTACTGTAGAACAGAAAAAGAATAAATAACATCAAATAAATCCACACTATAAATTACTTGAAATACTAACTGAGAGCACCGCCTTCTACTGTTTTGTCGCTGCAATTTAAACTGTCTGATATGTTCTTGCAACATTGCTTTTTGTACATGTTCAAAAGACAGAATTTCATTCTTACGAAGAGTTAGTAAAGCAACTTGAGACCGAATTAATTCCAATAAATGTATTCTTTTTAACATTATTTGATTCGCCTATAAAATTTAATTATTTCAATATCACAATATTAAAAAATAAAACCTTTTAGTCCGAACATCTTCTACAACAACATAAAAAGGGAAGTAATAAGACGACCTTATTCCTTGCTATATCCGAAATTAAGCTAGTGTGTGCATCCAATATGGGCCGCTTTGTATACCTGCAAATGAACTGTATCATACATATAACAATTTTAATGTACGTTTAAATTTTTATCAAATAACTGTTAGAAATAAACAATTTAAGCTTCAAAAAGACATTTACATAAAATTATTTTCACCAAGATACGGAAAAATATAATTTTCTGATAATTTTTGAAATATATCTTGAAGAGAAATAAGAGATAATGCAACGCACCTTAATAAAGTTTCACTTTTACAGCGCGAACCAATTCTAACAATATTAGGAAGTTCATTATTATAACGTCCGTCTTCTATTAAATCTGTTAAAATACCATCCAAAAACTGATCCAAGGCATGGTTGGTAAAGCATACGACTAGGATTGGATTTATTCTATCTGGATTCCACATATTTATATTTTCCAGCAAAATTCGCACAATAAAGCGACCAAGAAAGGTTTTTCCTAAATTTAAAACACCCGTTATTGAAGCAAAAATTAATCAAAGCTAATTTAGTTCAAGATACCTAGGCACTACTATTAATACGGGAAAAAAACTAGAGGAAATGAGACAAAATAAACAGGAAATTATTTATAGAAGATATATTACATTTGATAAAAGTTTCTAAAATATCTGATTTCTTCACTGGTTTTTTTGCATATTCACTGTGACAAAAAATCACTATCAGAAATCTCTTACACCTCTATTATATTAACTAAGTCCACAATTCGGAAAGCAACGCATTCATAATTCTCGAACCTCAAGAAAATCAATTATGCATGTTTTTTTCGGTTTCTTTAATAATTTTTATACATATGTGTAGGAAATTTTTTTTTAACTTGCTACTATGACCTTTTTTAAGTAATAATAAGTCCTTAATTCCATCTAGATAATTGCAATTAAATTAAAAAGCAATCTATATTCTATATATGAAATGCTATAAAATTTCGTAAAAAATTATATAAGTCTCGAAAGTTAAATAGCTATGTAGGTCTTTTCTATTTTATTAATTGTCTTTTCCTAATATCAGCACATTTTATACTGACCAATAGTAAGACAGAATAAACGTGCTAACCTGTACCCGGAGGTCCTTGGATCAAAGCTAGTTCATGTGTAAGAGCATAACACACTGAATTCCGTTGAGCGTCGTCTAAACAAGCCATTTTCTCGCTGTCAAACACATATTGCAATTTATCTACTACATATTTCGTTCCAAAAATACTTATTTCTTTGGCAATCATAGTTTCTGCAAAACTTTTTAAAATTTAATTAGTCAATGCAAAACAATACACTGTTAACAATTCTATAGTTAAGAAGTGAAATGCTTTTTCAAGTCCATCTTCTCCAAAAATATGATTCATCTAAATTTTGCAAGATAGATTTTTACAGAAATTTCAAAAGATCCAATACATATATAAAGGTTAATAAATGGCATGAAATATTTTGCTTTGAATAAAATGAAATTACTTTTTTTAAAGAATCAGGCCCACTATAATCGGTATATTCAGTATTTGAAGAATCCGAATGACTCAAAAAATCTTCAGCCGTAGACTGAACAAGATATGCAGGTAATCGGACATCTGTTTCAGCTTTTAACAAAAAACGTTCAAATGGAATCTTATGCTCGTCGTTGAAACGCTAAAACCGATCAAATATTAAAAATTTTTGCAGATAGTCATAATTTCGAGTATCGATTACTAATTCGATCTAAAGATTCTGCAAGCTATTACAAAAAAACAAGAATAACTTGGAATGCACTACATTCTTTTCGTATACCTTCTCTGAATTTATGAAAATAAAAAAAGTTCATTTCTTAATTTACTATCTGCAACTGCATTTCATACAAAATTTGCCCGCTTCTATTAATTACGTACCTAGACTACCGTCCATTGTTTTAACTATAATGTTAATGCGAGATAATTCTTGTTTGAGCACGGAACAATCTATATTCCACATATTTTTTTTTTGTTCTTCTGAATAATACATTTGCTAACAATCTACTACTCATTTTTTTGATGGATAATGCAGTGGTACCTTAATGCATTCCAGTACATGTTGATACATTTCATAATATGAATTCGATTCAATTAAAGTGTAAATTTTGGCTCGAGAAACTAAATGATCATTGAAGAAACATAATCCCAGTCTTCCTTTTAAAAATTCGTCGGGATCTCTTTCAGCGATAGTGGCAAATAAAGCTTCATCTGAAAACTGAAGTTGCACAATTTAAATCAAAAGAAGTTACAGAGCGTAGTATTACTTCTAATAGCAAAAATGGAAAGCCGAGAAAAATAATATAATTGATGATAAACATAAACTATGAAGAAATTTTTAAAATAGCCCCTTAAAATGTTGAAACATAAGAAATAGAAAACTAATACCAACTCTCAAATCTGTCACTTGACAAAGTTACCAGTTGTCCATATTTAAGTCGTGAACTACAAGCATTATCTGCAGTGATTGGCTGAAAATCATGTTTGGTTATCGATTTTTTACCGTGAAATATGAGGATTTAATAAAACACGCAATGTTTAGTTATCGGTTTTCTACTGTCAAATATGAGGATTTAATAAAACGTTCAAAGCTAAATCCATAAATAAAATTCAAATTCAGTATAGTAATTCCAACCTGGAAAGTAATATAACGAATGATTTCTCCTGTGCTTCGTTTTAACTGCGCACCTTCCACAGTAACACTTCTTATAATCAACAGATCGAATTCTTCACTTGCATCTATTGCACACGATAAAAAATTTCTACAAATGGTGTCACATTTTAAGAATTGTCTCTAACAGCATAATATATCGATTATATTAAGTGATGAATTTGGGCCTACACTCTAAATTTCCGCTTTACCTCCAAAAGTTATTAATGCTTAGTTCATTTATAGTCCTCATTGCGGACCTTTTTCTTTTTGTTGTTTCCAGAATTTTATGCCATCCCGTAATGGACCAACCAAATCTTCACGCATAAGACGAAACTGTATGTCAAGATAGTGTTCTTGATTTAAGTAATTTCCTTTGATAATATATTTTTTCGAATATAAGGTCGAACTGCAAAGATATGTTATACTGCGAAATATATTTGGAATGCATTTAAGGATCTTTTTTTTAATAAAAAAGAAATTTTTTGCACATTATTTAATTCAAATAACACAGTATAGCGAAGTTTACATACACTCCAAGAAACACACATTATGACGACCGGATAAAATGAACAAACTTTTTCTGCTATATCAAATAGTATGATATTAATTCATTAAATTCAGAACATCTCCATTTTTAAAAATTAATAACATCAGTACTATAATACTGATTAAAACAATTTTGATGATTATATTCGTTATAAACAATGTACCTGGATGAAGTATATCATTACTCGTAGCGTAAATTGACAATGCTCGGAAATCTCCTGGAGGTTCTACATCATGAGTAGTGATCCATGCTGGCTCATAGTCTTTACATCTATATTTTTTGACAAGATTAAGTGACACATCAAAGTCTTTCATACTGTTGTCTATTACATTTAATTCATGATATTCATGTAGATTTATTACCAAAGGATCAGAAGCGACCTGGAAAATTTTCCGATAGATCACAATCAGTTGCACATGCGAAAATATATAAATCAAAGAAATCAAACGACAGACTGTGTAACAGTAAATGATGAAGTCTTGCAAACATCTATATGAAATGAAATTCTATGATTTAAATAATAGCAGTAAAATATACTGTTAACTTCTGCAACATTTTGAAAATGGTCAGTTGAAGTCCTTCATCAATAGCAGACCAACATTTCTCCGGAATTAACTCCATGAAATTTAAAAATTCATCATATACAATGCTCTAAAATACTAATTCATTTCAGCAACATTTTAAAAGTAAATGATTGTTTTAAAAAAATAAATAAATGAAGAGCTAAATCACTGTACTCGTCAAAGGAATATAACTCACGAAATCTTGGACATGATTAACTTTTGCAATGTATAATATTTGCATAATATCTTGAAGATAAATGAAGAGAGTTCCGTGGCATCTATCAATAGGAACACTGCGTATATAATATACATTTTCACGAAGCATGAAAGAAATAAAACTGAAATACAGAAATTAGCTAGATTCATTTTTAAATTAACTTAGGCTGACATATTTCAAGGAATAGAACTGAAAATTAACCCTGATTTAAGGATATTTTCGACAAAATTAACCACTGTACTTTGGAAATCTGGAAATTTTGTAAATAATGCAGCTGAGAGAAGAGCAAGTAATCGTCCATTTTGCTCTCTGTCAATGAAAGGAATAAGTAATCTATTATACAGCATTGAAGTATCGATATATTTTATCTAGAAAACAAATTAAGTAAAATTAATTCTAAATATAAATAATATTTTAAATAAAAGAGCCATTACTATCACCAAAATGACGTTACATTAGTATAAAATCGATCGTATTTTACTTCTTATCTAAAACTTATTAATATTACTAAAACTTGATAATAATAAATATAATTTATGTTACCAAATCTAAGTCTTCCAGTGGTTTTTCCAGGTTTTGCAAATTCGATAAAATATTCTCTACGTGGGCAAAACTGAGCAGTGAACAATCTGTATTGATTTCATGTTCTTCCTGGTTTTCGCTACCTTGAAATATCATTTAAATAATTCATCATTTTGATGATTATTATTTTACACTTTAATCATTTTGATAAAATTATTTATTAAAGCTATTTAATATTTCATAAGAATCAAACCGACTATTGCAAACAATAGCTAACTCTTCTATAAGTATAATGATAAATGATAAATAAATCCATAAAATGAAATTAAATTAAAAAACAATGAGAAATTCCCCACTTGGCAGTTTTCTGTGTTCAATCGCTTCAGTATCACTTATTTTGATGGAATCTGCTCCTTTTGTATCTTCAGATTCAAAGTTGGCTGCTAAAGATAGATTATGATTCTCAAAGATAAGACTCCGAAAACTTATTAGCAATCTGAGTTTTCGGAAAACTTTAATTAAAACGAAATGATAGATTCTCATCAACAATACAAATCAAAAATTTTCCACAAATGTACTCCAACAAGATGAGCTCACCTTCATGAAACCTTATATTTAAACGTCCACAAATTTCTCTGATCCAACATCTTATGATTTTTTCAGTCTCATCGCGTGCACAAAGAAGCAAATTATCGCTACTTTGTATATAAAGCAAAACCTTTTCTCTCAAAGCCGCTTGCATTTTTTCCTCTACTTCGTTTGAACCTGAAAATTAATGAGCTAGGTAAATATGAGGAAAGAACAATAAAATCATTTGACGTTAAGAAAAATTAAAGATAAAATTATAAATGGATTTTAAAAAAAGCGTCTGCAAAACAAAGATACTAATTAGAAATATGTTTCTCCGAAATAGCAAAATTTTTCGAATACCCGGATTTTACTATTCCTGCTAATGACAAAATTCTACACATTGAGCAGAAATAATATTTGAAAATCTAAAAGTAATTAGTAAGAGTATCAATGTTTCACTGATTTTCATTGATAACATTCACCACAGAACAAAATACTAATATCAAAAACCAGATTAGATTGAAGTAGACCTCCTATTCGAAACTTGCTTTTCCAATGATTTAAGTAATTTCAATCGTACTCTAATATTAGCAATGCTCCCTTAGAGAACACGAAAAGATAGATACCGCTATCATTGAAGAACAATACAAGTATTTCATTTCTGTCTGATTCCAATTCTTCATACCATTCTTCTACTTCTCTCTGCGCCATGACCATGTTTCTTGTAAATAGAAGTAATGGTGACTGAACTAAATTCAATCCCAATTTCAAACTGTTTTGGCAAAACATATCCGCGAAAGACCTAAAAACAACAATCTAAAAATTATGATTTGCAAGATTATTTTATTAAGAGTCTATCAATACTATTCGCAATTCTTGTGCTTCAAAACTGTTATTAAACAAGAAGAAAAAAGGAGAGTAGACATTCATACTGAATCCAGACATATCACATACTAACGTCCATTCCATTCCGACATTACCTTGCCATTTCGATATAATCTAGTCCTTCACAAATCCTTCTATTTCAATATAATTCGTACTCTAATCTTTAATAAACTATAAGAATAACGCACCGCATCATTTCATGCGTGATCCTCTGTTTATTGTTTTCGCCAAAAACAATAATTCCCCACTCATATTGCATTGTCGACTCCTCCACCCTTGAAAACTTTGCCTCGAGAACTGCTAGTAATCCAAAATCAAATTTCAAATTTCTTGAAATAAAAATAAGCGGCCCAGTACTTTTCACCAACAATTCCTATGAAAATTAACTCATCTCTTTTTGGCACATTTTGAGCTAGCACTCGAACTGCACTTGAAATATAAGGTTTCGAAGCGACGTTAAAATCATTCAGTAGATATTGCTCGAAGGGAATAAATGGATTCCAAGAATGGAATATTATATTTTTGTAATCAGAAAAAGAATATAACGTAAAAAATGAGTGAAAATATGAGCCCAATGTCAAAATGCCAAAAATATCCTTTATCACGATTGAGTGGCCATTGTTATTTTATTCTACACAAAAAAAATCATACATTTCTGTAAATTAACTGAGTCAGTTTTTTTCGAATGAATCTGATAATTGTCCATTTTTAATCTTTTCTTTATTTGTACTGATAAACACATTTAAAAAGCATTCTATCTTCATATCTGACATACTGCATCACCGTACACTTTGGAATTCGATTGCAGTAATCAATTTTAGTAAATATATCGATGTATTAATATAATTAGCATAGAAATAACAATTGATTTCATCATTTGATCATCGGATTACTTAATGTATGTCAGTATAGGATAGAATAGATATTGACTCATTTAATTTATGCTGAATTTTCATTTTATTTCTCCTCTGATAAAAGATACTGTTGGCATTTTGACCTCGAGCCCATATTTTCAGGCATTTTTTTTTCACGTTATTCTTTTTGATCACGCAAACTTGATATTCTTTTCTTCAAATCTATTTCTTCTCATCAAGCAATATTTACTCAGTGACCCCATTTACAACATTCTAACATCCCTTCGGTATCAATGCAGTTCGATAGAGTACTCTAGCACAACATGAGCTGGAGATGGACAAATTTTCACATAGATTGTTGATGGGAAGTGTTGGGCCACTGACTTTTATTTCAAAAAATTTGAAATTTGATTTTGAATTGTTAGCAGTTCTTTGTGTAACGTGAATTTATTCCCGTTATCCACGAAAACTGGAGAGGGTTTATGTCGAATTGTTGATACATAGTACAGGATGCTGATTCAACATACCAAAAACAATATTCTTGAGGATAATGGATGCTATATTAAAAACTTCTTAAAATGCGTCGAATTCAGACATGATATCAGGTTAATAACAGCATCACATGCGTTTTTATTGTCGTTTTTCAAAATTCATTTAAGGACTTCTGTCTTTAGTATTTATCAAAATATCATTTATTAATGTTTATGTTTCAGATATTATATCTTCAAATTTATATTCATTTATCAATGTGTTGCAGAACGAATGTATATGCGAAATTATGAAGATGAAATAATGAGAACTTTTAAAGCTGCAATTAAATAGATTTATCAACAGAATCTTCTTAAGGATTCGTATTTTAGGTACGATTTTTTTTTTAAACATATTATATTTTACGGAAAATAAAATATGTTCATTTAATATGTACATTTATATTTACTTTCGTAAAATATAATATCTTTAAAAAGATTTTGTTGATGGAACTATTTAGAAGCTATCTCTATGTGAGAAAAATCATTGATCTGACATACCATCGGTGATTTTAGTGTTTTCTGAACGAACAACCATCATTTTATAAAAATGGTAGCATAAAGAATTCAATTTTTATAGAAAGCTGAGAAAGAGTTTCGAATTTAAATGAGAAATATTTTTTTAGTAACTGGCGTAATATCGACTATATTCCGTCAGATTATTAATTTGAAAACAAGTCGCAATCTTTAGTAATCGACGTAAAATTCAAGTTTAATCCATTTAAATTCTTAGGGGACAGGAATTAATGATTACAATTAAACAACTGAAAAGATTATCAAAATGATCAATATATCACCTGTAATTGGTTGGAGGCAAGTCAATAAACACATTGTTTACAGACATAAGAAAAAATTTCTGATAACCTCATATTCCTTCATTATTGAATTTCTTCTTTCGAAAGAATTAAAATTGTGAGAGCATAATTTTCACTCGAAATATTTAAAGCATGGGAAAAAAGTCTAGCCATGAAAGTTCTCTTATTATAGATGGGTATTTATCTTCAGAATATCAACATTTTGTAGTCGATTGCTTGTTTGATTTTCACAAGAAATAAATGTATTAGTGATTTAGGAGAAATGAAATTGCTTTCAAGAATAGAATCAGGCTTCACTTCCTTTGCTGTATTTTAATTGAATGCTTTTTAAGAAAATTTATTTAACGTACATTTCCCATAACTAAACAGGTCAAGAATAAACGTTGTATTAAAGTCAAATTGCTGTGAATGATCATAATGACATAAAAATCATAATATATATATACGTTTCTGTCCTCATATGTTTCTATCCTCATTGTATCGATGGTCACTTACTTTTTTTTAGTGCCTGTTAATTCTGGCATAAATGCTTATGTAAAAATCAGTATGCAATGTCATAAGTACAAGGCAACGAAGAATCTGATTTATTCTAAAAAAATGGAAGAAGTATAAGTGGAAATAATAAGTTGATTTATTGAATATGTACGTTTCACGTAGAAGTTAACGTGTCCATATAATATGAAGCGCGGAAAAATGGAAGTCAAGCAGAATGTTATACGATCACAAAAACACGACTACACATTTCTTATCTTATCAGTGCAGTAATCTATTCGAAGTCTACAAAAGAAATATTAGCAGAGAGTTGCAATTAATATAAATTAATACTAGCGGAAGTGGTATCGAAGTTAAAATGATTGTTGAGAATTTTCTGTGCTTATATTTGCACGGATGGGACAAGAGTTTTCAATCGTGATATGCAGCTGTAAAAGCATAACGATGACGGAATAATTTTTGGGTTGTGGAGGGTTATGATGTGAGAGGGAGTGGTTTGCATGGCCTAAGATATTTTGTATGGATGGCTTGAGAGCCTTATTGTGGATTGGTACAGTAGGATGCTTTATGGTTGACAAAATAGTGGCGAGCCTACACGACCCACAAATACGTGGCAGAAGAAAGACACATGGTATAGTGATAGATTCTCTGCACAGGTATGTTGTTTTACTTCAATTAATTTTTTTTTCGCTGACCATAAACTGCAAAGAGATTATGTCTCCTTATCTTTAATGGCATTGTACTGATGTGTCAAAAGATGAGATGTTTCGTTGAATCGCTTGCTTAACTCAAGACACTACAGTATGGTAATATTTCTGTATTACTAAAATGTGCATCTGTAGAAGCAAAAGGTTCCTGACCGAGCAAAAAAATCAAATAAATTGAGAAGGCATCAAAGGTTACTTTTTTCCAGTAAAAGTCTTGGACTTTTAGTATTTAAGATTCAAAACATTTGTCATGGATTTCCGCTGTTTTAGTTGGCAAAAAACCAAGAAAATAATGTGCTGATACGATTGTCAATTGGTGATCTGGTGGGCCAAAAAATTATGATAAATAATGTGCCATGGACTCCAGATCACGATCCAATAGGGCGTATTCGCGAACGTTGGGCTTATTTCGAGCCAAATTTGGCTTCTCCATTGAACAATGTCACTGTAATGACATTCTTGGGTGTTCCATATGCTAAGCCACCGGTTTCAGAGAGAAGATTCAAGGTATATGCACTATTTTCATTTATTTTATTTTTGAAATGCCTCCGCTGTTGCAGATTAAATTAATGAAATTATAGGAAATTGAAAATTTTAGGATCTATTACCATCTTCTGTTTTTAGTGGCTCAAGTAATTAAGTCAATAGATAATAAAGGTGAGAAGTTGCGGAAATTCTTATGTAATATAGAGATTCATGATTTGATTTTAAATATTCGAATAAGTATATTTCTAGCTTGGGTGCTTCTTTACTCCTCTTCATTCATTTTTTAACGAGTTGCTAGCTAATACGAACTTTTCGTCTATACTGGATTTATTTTGCAGCCTCCGCAGCTTCTTACTGAACTTCCTGGAAAGCAGCCGTTTCCGACATTTCAGCATCCACCATCATGCGCACAAGATGTCGAAGCCCGACCAACATTATTTGTAAACGATCCTCATTCATTCTACATTAGCGAGGATTGCCTGTATCTGAATATATTTACTCCTGATGTTCGTGAATTTGTATTGGTATTAAGTTATTAAATTAGTCGCAGTGAAGATAAAGTTCTGTAAATTTACATCCATATTTTTTAACAGTATCTCATTTCAGATATCTTCTGGTAGTCGCCCTGTTATTGTTTTCTTTCATGGAGGTAATTTTCAAACTGGTTCCTCAAATGAATGGCCGGGTCATGTGTTATCTTCGCGTGGTATTGTTGTTGTTACTGTGAATTATCGTCTCAGTGCTTTTGGTTTTTTAAGTTTTGGCGACGCAGACACTGGTAATTATGGTTTACAGGTTTTTTATTATTCATCGTCTGAAGAAAAATCCCAGCCGTTTTATATTTGCTTTTATCTAAATGAAAAAATTACGAAACTCTAAAATTTTATAAAGGATATAAATTTGACGAAGGACTTCCTATTTCTAATATATTTAGGACCAGAGAACTGCTTTACAATTTGTACAAAATCACATAGCTTCTTTTGGTGGGGATCCAAGACAGGTGACGATAGCTGGACACGATGCCGGAGCGGTTAGTGTTGGTCTACATATGCTCTCACCTTTCTCGAAAGGTATTGATTTCTTGGTATCCTCTGTAACTTGTGTGATAATTCAATGATTTTGCACAGTTATGTACTTTTCTTCCTTTCAGATTTATTCCGAGCAGGTGCGGCGATGTCAGGTGCTGAGATTTCATATCACTCAACTATTGGCAAATCTGCTCTTGCATTCAATAATACTCTGAAATTGGGACGATATTTGGGTTGTACACAACCGGTAGCAAAAGATATATGGGATTGCATATTGACACGATCTACAAATGACATTATACAAGCTATTCAAACAATACCGGTAAGAATTAATTGGTTTTTTAAAATATGTCTGTAGGATATCTTAGCATTCTATGAAATTATTCTGCATTTATTATTTGCAGTTAATTTTTTCCTTGAATTTGTTTAGGTTTTTTCAAAGACATAGACACTCATTTTGGCAATAACATATTCATTCTCCTAAAAAATTTAAATGAAATATTATAAGATAGACTTTTCTGCATGGTAATTATATTCATTCTTTAGTTGTTAACTGACTGATTCAACGAAAAACTTATAGGTGGAATACAATCGCTATCTCTTCTTGCCTCATGTTGATGGTCGATTCATTCCTGCTCATCCAATGTTTCTTTTGAATTCTATTGCAACCGCCAACATTAATTATCCATCTGCCGTACCTTACTTGACGGGATTCAATAGAGATGATGGTTCTGAAGTAATTCAGTTTATAGTAAAAGATGTTTAATTAATTTATAGTAGAGTGGTTAGAAACGTAACATCAGTTCGTTTGTCGGGGTTCGAGACTAGCAGGGAATTATAATATGAAGCACAGTGATGGTACCATCTTTCGGGTCTGACAACTGATGACAACAATGAACTGAGTGCTGTATCCTTTGTCTGTCCTACAAAATCGATGAGATATTTTAGTCATAATTTATAATTTTTATCGCTTAATTTCGAAATATTACCATTAATTTTTATTTTTTGATTGAATATATAATAAAAATGCCGTATTCTGTTTGTGAAAAATTAATGGAAATATATTTTGTCTTATAAACTCTCAAGATTTTGATTTATGAATTTTTAAAAGTGTTTTTATACAGGCTTTGCTTGAAAATCGGCTTTTGGGAGAATTTAGTGATTTTGATTCTGTCGACCATGAGTACCTTAAAAATTATGTTCTTGAATATGCTTTTCGTCACAATTATACAACAAATCGCGAGGCAATAGTGGAAGCAATTATCGACCGCTATACTTATTGGCCAGATTTATCCGACATACATGCGTTAATGAAAGAATTCATTCATGTTCGTTAATTTTGCTGTTTTTCAAAACTTTTATAACTTTTCTCATTCATTCAAAAAAAAAAAAAATCTTAATCTCAAGAAGTAGAGATAGTTCTTACGGTGTATGTACTGATGGTTATTTGCCGTGATACTGGGAAAAAGAAGATATCATGTCTTAAAACATCTTATAATTAGCGTTTTCTAAATTAGTAGATGTCAGGGTTATACTATTTCCTACTTTTTTACCAGACTTAGTTCAAATTTAAACTTTATCGCAAATTCTCTGATATATAGATTTATTACAAAAAGATGGTCGATTTTTAGATGACAACGGACGCATATTATATTGCTCCAATAAGTCTCTCTGCGCATCTGCATTCTGCTGCTGGTTCACGAGTCTTTATGTATGTCAATAATTATGAATTTGGTCAAGGATCCAGCAAGCGATTTTTTCCGAGTTGGATGAGTTTGTTTTTTTTTTTTTTTTTATAGTTATTCGGGTTTAATATTCGTTATACTTTCATCGTCTTTCTCAGTTTTTATTTTTTGAAGGATATATATCTCTTTATTATAATTAGGGCCAAAGAATAAGAAATAAAAACATTGATAGATTCGATAATATTCATTTAAAAGTTTTGTGCTACTTAATAATTTTATACTTGCATGAACTCTTATTAAATCCAAGGATTGGGAAAAATTGACATCCTGTATATGATGTTATATTTTAGCAAAATTGAAAATAAATCCTTTTTTTTTGACTGACTGATGTGAATTATTTTCATATTTTAATCAGGTATTGAGTTGATTATTAAGTTGTGTCATAGCAGCTCTCTTAGCCCATACTCAATACTCCATGTTAATTCATTCATTTCGTATTAAAATTGCAGGTATATGTCATGACTGTGATTTATATTTACTGTTTGGTTTTCCATTTATGTCGAAAGATTTGTTACCGAAACATTTTCAAAATATGACATGGACAGATGCTGATCGAAACGCTAGTCAGCTTTTAACAACTATATTTCGACAGTTTGCAACATACATGTATGTGTATTGATTGTTATGCAGATTATTTTGTCAATATTTTGTGCGAATCGTATGCTATAACTATTCTTTTTTTAAAAATCTGATTAGAAATATGATTCAAAGTTGGTTAGCGTTTCATGTTCTGATTATTTTGACCTAACTTACTGTAATCATCTGTCTGCAATAATGTTTCTCTATGTTTGTTTTGCTGTGAATATTGAAAGCATTTCCTTAGGAATCCAAATATTCCAACGGACTCAACGTGGCTAGCTTTTGAGCCACGACGACATTGGTACCTTAATTTCAATTACTCAATGTATTCTGATTTTGCGAAACTTGGTGTGTTAGAACACGATTATCGTTGGGAGTCTGTATCATTCTGGAATATATATATCCCTTCAGTTAGTTATTATTTTAAATGTTACAGTATGATTTATATAACTTTGTTGTCTTTTCTCAACTGTAAAATGACTTTCTTCTTGGTGATATTTTGATTACTTTCCTAAAGATTTTTTCCCTATTTGTCAAGATAGATGATAACTTAACATTTATAATGGTTGAAATTTACTTATTTATGGATATTTATATTACATTTTATTCTTTTTTTTAATCCTTTAGTTTATTTTCAGCTAGTACAGTACATGACGACAACAATTTCATATCTTGAAGTTAAAACTCGAAAAGAATTGATGATTTATCAGATAATACTTGGTATAGTTATATGCATTTGTTTGTAGTTTTTGTTTTGATGTGCTTTTTTGCGTATTTGTTGTTCGAAAAGAATCCAAACCAAATTGCGAAGGAATTGAACCGTAGAAGATTTTTACGTAACGGAAACCGTCACTTTTCCCTACAGTTCAATGAAGAATCATGTTTGTAACGGATTTTGTCATTGCTTTCCAAAGATCTTTCTGGATTTCTAAGGAAGTAAATTTTTTCTATTTGCTTAATGGAAAAAAAAATACAGTTTAAATAATTAATGCAAAATTGTGCTTTATAATTAAAATTCATGAAAGGCGTTAAGTATTCGTATTTATATTTTTAAGTTTACTCACATCTGTACTTAAACATAGTATTTCTTTTTGATACATTATATTTTATTGACATATATATTTTTTCTTTTCTGGTACATTATACTTCATATTTTACAGTTGATATCTATTTTGATTAGTTGCGCAATCTATATTATTCGTCACTCAAAATTTATTACATTTTTGAAATTATTTTTTAAAGTTTGAAAATTTACATTCATTTATTATTACATCATTATGAATTGTAAATATTGAAAATAAACCGTCAAAGTTGTGAAAGATGCATTTTGATTTGAATTGCTTCAGAAATCAACGAAAAGTATTTCTTTAAATTTTTCTCATTATGATTATGTTGGCAGGAGTTGCGTGGTTCAGGGAGCTATTACTTTTTATTACTTATTGAAATTTTCTAACTTCAAAGAATTGCGTCGGTCTTTAAATTTGCAATATGGTCTCGAAATGCATTTAATTCGAAATTCTGTAGTGATCTCGAAATACATTTAGTTTAAAGCGTTGAAAGAATCTTTTCAGGTTTCAAATAAAAATGGCTCCGAAACAGATTTCGAGGAAAAGCGCCATTGGGACAGATAAAGCAGAAAAAGGTATACTTTAGTTTACTCTTTGGAAACCGTTTCCACCTAATTGATTGTTTGGTTTCATATTACATTTTTATACTATTTTCAGTCGATTTGCAGGGACTAGTAAACCGAAAGCAGCGAAGGCTTTGGATGCTAAGAAGAAAGTTGTTAAAGGAAATTTCAAAGTTTATAAGAAAGGGGTATGTATTTGAACAGTCTTCTTTGTATTTCGAATAACTGTTGATTAAGATGACCAAGAAATTACTCTAATTGTTAAATTTTTTTTTGTTTCAGGTTAGGACATCTGTGCATTTCCATAGACCACGTACACTGACTTTACCGCGATCGCCTCGTTATCCACGAAAATCCGTCCCTAGACGTGAAAAACTTGATGCATACGCCATCATTAAACACCCGCTAACAACGGAATCGGCAATGAAAAAGATCGAAGATACGAATACTCTGGTTTTCATTGTTGATATCAAGGCGAATAAACCGCAAATACGGCTGGCTGTCAAAAAACTTTATAATATTGATGTGCAGAAGGTATATTTTATTTGGAAGAATTTTCTAATATTTTGTGCGACGGCAGTTTTCCTTTTAGTTTTTATTCAATTTTCTTTTTTTTTTGATATAAAAAAGCATAACATTATATCGCCAATAAAATATTGAAACGATTAATAATTTTGGTGATATGATAATATTTGATTGCAGGTGAATACTTTGATAACGCCAAATCATGAAAAGAAGGCATACGTACGTTTGGCACCTGACTATGATGCCCTAGATGTTGCGAATAAAATTGGCATTATTTGAAGTATTTTATCGCTTGTTGTGCAGTTTTTTATATATTGAATAAATGAAATAAATGGTTTGGTAGTTCATAGCTCTATGAAATTCTCAGTTTATCACTTTCTTCATGTTGTCATTACCAGTTCATTCAGTTACGTAAAGAAAATAATTTCTCCGAATGAAAAATATCAATTCCATGCAGTTTCCGTTAAACAATAGCATAAAATTTAGAAATTTGTTGTCCTTAATGCGTTGAAGATAAAGTATGACAAGATTGACCGAATATTCCGTAAATTTTATGCAATTAATTTGAATGAAATGATACGGCATGATCTCAAGCTGAAATACGACATAATAATCTTAATTCATTGACGAAATTGCCATTTATTTGCTTCTCTGTCAGTAAAGACTGAATTCTCATGTATTCAAACATCGTCTCGGTGTCGAATAAACTTTTGAAAAACTTTTAAAATAAAAGTGATAGTCCGTGTTTTGTTTCAGCTTTTTCAGCAATGATAAAAGACGAGAAGAAAGATCCGACTTGCGATGAATCTAGCAAGGAATGTGGAAATTTAGGACAGAAACAGAGAGCGGAATTGAGGGAGCGTTACCTGAGACTTATGTCGTTTTTGGGAGGCAAACAGGTTTGATTCTTTCATTTTACAATAATTAATACAATGTAGATTTACTGCATTAGGTTGATCAATCGATTAGCAATATAGTTTCACTACAACAGAAACAAGAAATTGGTAGAATTTCGATGCTTGAAGAAAAATGAATCCATTAACTTATAAGCATAAATAGATTAAATCGTGATTTAGAAAAAGATTATTTTGGACATAACTTTAGGTGGAACTCGATATGCACGAACGTACTCATGTGGCTGGAAAATTTAATGCAGTAAAAGCAGATCAATCACATTATGTCATTGACTCACTGGTTACACCAATAGGTATGATCGACCATGCCATCCTGAGAATGAATGATACAATTATTATCTCAACCGATGATTTAAGTGAACTATCAAATTTCAAAACTTCTATTCATTGAACAATCCAATACAGAAGAATTATAGTGATATGGGAAACACAATCTTTTTATTCTAAGCGAACAAAGGCATATTGTTTAAACAGTACGGATGAAAGTATTTGATTTCATCGAATAAACTGTCGACAATTAGAATAGAAAATTAGAATAACGGACTAAGTGGGACATTTTAAAATTATATCAGGAAAGAAAGGATGAAGAAAGACAATTCTATTTTTGAGTTTCAAACATATCAAATATAATTTTAAATGGCTTCAGGTTTGATTGTATATTTCATTACTTTTTTCTGCAGAATATTAAGAATTTTTTTCCACTCCATAGTGAATTTATTTACTTACTAAAGAAGCAAATAATAAGAGGAATTCAAACAGGTGAAATAGATTAAAGATTGAATAAATGTTGATGAAGAAGATAAATGGAATTCATATAGATGGTAAAAAAAAAAAAAGATAAAGGCATGCATTTATGACGTTCTTAATCTTCTAGAATATTTCGCTCCCCTCGTGATAATATTTTCATATGTCGACAAGTTAAGAGAAGTAGCATGAGGGTCCTCATAATAAGATTTCAAAAAATGCATAGTTAATTCAACAAATGCTTCAAGATATTGAACCGGATCGTAATAAGCGTTTACACCGAGCCAATTGCTGAGCGATTTCGGGATTAAAAGAGGGAAATCTGTGAAAGCGTAGTGTATGGCTTTACTGAAAAACAAAACTGTCTCATTCTCTTGTAAAAGTAATTGTTTTTGGATACTTAGTGATTGTTGCATATTTTCATATTTATTTTCAAGCAGTTTCAGAAACAATGTTTTGAAGATGTTGCAAAATATTGCAACTTCCATATGTACCACTGAAAAGATTTATTGACTTTTTGATTTCCTTTCTGTTCCGTTAATTTTTATTCCTATAATTTTGGAAATTTTAATCATATTTCAGAATCTTTTAGACATACTTAAATGTAAGTAGAACACTGCGCTCTGAGTTTTCGATAATTTGCAACATATCTTTTATATTTGCTTCCCACTGAAAGTGTTCTGCGTTCATGAACAAAACAGGTTGTCGAACATGTGTAAGCATTTTTTGTCAATGGGAAACATCCATCCGTCGAGTACTATGATAGCCTGAAAACGAAAAATTAGAACACACTTCATTCGTTTCATTAAAAGTGAGAAGAATTTCATCTCATTAGAAAACAACTCACAGTAAAAATAGTAGGTGCGGCTGCAGCTGCTGCGATAGCTGTTGCACCACCGAACGAATGACCAGCAATAAATATCCTACTTGTATCTAAGCGACCCTATAAATCATTTCAATCATTTTAGAAAATCCAGCTAGTTTATAAATTTTTTGAGAATTTCGATAATGATCTAAAATTAAAAATTTTATAAGAAATTTATAAGAGACTTGCATAAATAAAATTAAGCTAAAACTGAGAAATCGCTTTGTAAATGAATTCAAATGAAACTTGTGTATGACTTTATAATCATAAGAAAACCTTGAATTGTGCCATAGAAAATCATTTCCCAAATAATTTTCTTTTAGCTCGTCGGTCCGATGTAAATTGTCCGAGATTTAATTCTTTCAGTAAATGTGCCGTTTTAACACATTCCGCTACTCGTTTATGAAGCTGAAAAAAAACTGTAGTGTTTAATTTTAAATTATTATTTTACTGTAGTGATGCTTATCTATGCAATTACTACAAGAGAAGTTATGTCCGACTATCTTTTTCATAGCGAAATACCCTATAAAAGAAATTTAAAAAGCAAACTGGCACATTTATATTCATTTTTGGTTCGGAAGTCTATTCACATCATGTAGTTCGTATTTTTACTGAATTTTATATTATTATATTTTTTTATATTTTTACTTTGCATCACTTTCATTCTTCGACTTATTTCTTCAGTTTTTATATATTTCTTGGGCTTATGAAAACTTGGCTCAAATCATTATCAACAAGTTTAATAAATAAGACAAAAATCCACAAACTTGTCCATTTCGTAACTGGAATTCATTGTCAGTTGGCATAAGTTTACGAATTTTCATTGGTATTTCTACTCTTTTTCCCGTGCTCCTGTCAATTTCCAATTTATATGTCCAACAAGCTGAGCCATCTCTGGAAATATATATAATTATTTTTTGATAGTAATTTTTAAATATCATGGGAAGGAACGATCAATTTTTGCATGATTTCTGTAGTATAAAACTATAGCATTATATTTTAGTTACTCTTGTAGTAATAAAATAAATTTAATATGACTTTATCACTTCCATCCAGAAAAAAAAACATAATACCTGTGCTCAATAACTGCTATAACATAACCATGACTTGCTAATGATGAGCAATAAACTGAGTAAAAGTTACGGACATGCTGAAAGCCCATAGAAAATATCACAACTGGATAGCTTCCCACAGTACTATTCAACGCAACATGCCGACGTGCAGGTATTCTGAAAGTAAAAGGTTAGGATAATATAAAATTCAGTAAAACTTTGACAACTATTTTATAGACTTGAAGTAACATGTCAAAGAAATATTAGTGTTACTCATTCGTCTAAAGTCCTCTGCTAACTTCACTATCAAACTGCTCATCATAGTCGTTTTTTATTATTTTTCAAGTTCATTAATTATTCTGCTCTCTTTCGTAGGAAAAATAATAGAAAATGAATTTACGAAAATTTCCCAAACTAATTACATATCTTCTTTTGAAAAGCAATATTTACAAAGCCGTTTTGGAAAAAAGTTGAAATTTACTGGTATCACTTAGTGAACATACCTTTTCTTACCAATAATATATTTGTTTATGAAGTGAAACAATAAGGATGATGAATTCCGATATGTTGCTAGGCCATCAACATACTCCTTCCTTGTAAGCCATAAGAGATGTTGCAATTTTTCCTAAACGAAATTCCCTTTAATTCTGAACACTTTAGTAACACAGTGATACTGTTTATTTATTCCACACATTTTAGTAGCACAATGATACTATTTCCTATAATAATTAAGTTACACTTTTGCTGTTTCATTCATTTAATTAATTGGTAATCGGATGATTGCATTGCTTATTTCAGTTTATCCTTCTTATGTTTACTTAACATTTATTCCTTCTAATTATTAGTAGTAAATGCCATATAATTTGATCTCAATAATATTTTCGTTTCTTAAAATTACGAACGTCTGTGGGTGTGCTATCAGCCGGATAATAAATTGTTAATAGGATGCCATCATCATTCTCATCATCGCTGACCATAGTTTCTACCCATCCGACGTCATATCTTCCACTTCCAAGACGAGGTAGCGTAGCGGTACCCGTTGAGCGGCCCATTTATCACAGATACAAGCTGAAATTCTCGACATTACACAACTTCAACTGATTTCGTCGAAAATTTAAAATTAATATTAGGATGTCATAAAGTTCAGAAACGAAAAAAATCAAATTTGAGATTGATGATATGAAGCTTTGATAGTTTAGTGTCTCGCGAACAAACTTCTAATTACTGTAAGTATTTCTTCAACTGCGACCGATTTGCAGGAAGAAATAGCAAATAATCAAATTTCCTGGCCGGAAAAAGCATTTTATTAAAAATAAATCAGAAATGTGTATGTTATTCTTAATACTTCTGATTACATTTCTGATTTAGCGTCGAATTAAGTGTTCTCTTTGAAAAGGTAAATAAGTCGATGTAAACATATGATATCAACACAATGCGAAATATGCAATGTAAATTGTGCAAGTAGAAGTAATAAAAAATTATGTGATAAATAGATATTCTTATCGTTACAGAAATCGTCGAGATTTACCACCAGAGAAGAACTACGGAATTCATGCCTACATAGTCAACCAATTAATCAGAAACAAAGACTTACGTTACGTGTGATTTTGTTTACCTAAATCTTATATGCATTTTTTAGGAATATGACACATACAAATTTCTACATTTATCGTTTGCTGAGTAAGAGTTATACGGAACGGATGAGAGACTGTTATAAGTGAAAGATAATAACGACAATGAAGAGTGAGAGATGACCCTTTTATTCAAACTGTAAATGAAATGTACTTGTTTGTTCCTGTATGGAGTAGGTTTTATGCGCAGTGAACTTTGCAAAGAATCCGAAGGTACTTTGATCAGGTTTGAGAGTACTTTGATCAGAATTCCGTTGATAGTGTGTTATGTAAAAACTTCTCAAAAATTTTCTAGGGTTCTGCTGAAAATCAACTTCAATATACAAAATACCCAACTTTTTTTGTTGGTAATATTTAAGGCAAGATTAATAGACTATCGCTATACGCGAGAGAAGTCAAAAGTTTTTCGCTCTTTGATTTTTGACGAACTTCCATTCCTTATATTAATCATTTCATTTCAATTCCTATTTAAATGGAATAATTTCTATCTTCGCGAAATAAAATATTTTTTAACAATTTCCAATATTTTAGAAAATAATATTACTATTCCATATAATTCAAGCAAATACAAACACGTTTGCTAACTCATCACGCACGTCTCTAATAATCATACGTATATCTGATAATATTACTCTATATTGTTATTTTTATCGGAAGATTTCCAAATCGTTTCATTTATATGATTCATTCCTTAAAAACTCATTTCAATAGTGCGATGTTGACCTTTTATGCGCTTTTAGTATTTGCGAATATGAAACTTGTTAATGGAGCCTCGTCGCAACAGAAAAATGAAAAAAATCGTTTACCTTTACTTATATTAGAAATCGTTCACTCGTCTTACTTATGTTAGATCGATAACATTAGAGAAAAACAAGTTTGAAAAGTAGAGCTTTTAATCAGAATAAAAAATCTGGTTGTAAGCTTCATGAATTTGTTGATTTTTTACAGTTTGTAAAACAGCTGCAAAATCTAAATCAGAGAATTACAAGCTTATAGCTTATATGGTGACACTAAGTTATGCGGCTCATTAGTATTATTAATTAAATTGAATCGTATATGTGTGCATGCAAACGTCGACCATAGGCATTCTTCTCTTCTGATCCTCTGATATTTCTTACCGGAACATATCTGAATGTTCGTAATGCTTTACAGAAAACAATCTTTATCACTCAGAAATCAGTCCTTTTATTTCCTCTTTTTTCAAGGATTACTACACTACATTTCAATTTTTAAATTTATGAATAAGACTAAAGTCTTGCTATATCGATTTTTTGAAATCAACCGCTTGCTATCGCTGCTTTCACTAAAAATAAGCTTACTTCTTAAAAGCTTCTTCCCAGTCACCACAAGATTCATATACACTATATAGAATTGATGTAACCGCGAGCAATATCATTTTCAAATCTGATTTCCACCTATAAATTAAATTTTATTTTTATTTGATCCTTTGTATATGGACTTTGCTCATAATTTTTCATTAAAGCTTATCAATATGATCCTGTATTCAGGAATAAATGTTTTTTTATGTTTTAAATACATATATATTTAAATTATTTTGACTTCTCCATGTTTTAATCTTCAAATATACCTTCTCCAAATCAAGTTCTGAGGACTTAATTATTTCTTTACGAGGGAAAAAATTTAGATAACTGGATGATGAGACTGTAAGAGATACATTTCTTGGTGAGTTGACCAATGATAAATACCTGTAATCAAAATCGTGATCCACCACTGAGAGTTAAAATATTTTGATAAATAAAAGAAAAATTCATATATTTTTTTTTAGATGTGTGTATCGATTATTTTGTTTGTAGCATACTAGCTAAAATGCATATTAAGTCTACTTAATTGATTTTAAAATGAAATAATTCATCATTAAATCAATTAAGCTATCATTTTATCGTCAAAATAAAGGACGTTTATTATAAATTTTCACAGACAACACTAACCTGTTTCGTCCTTCTAAGATCCTTTCGTTTTTTATATCAAAATTAAAAAAATAGAGGCCATGAGCGTGACAAAATCCGCAATCCCTTCTACTCTAATAATACATTTGACTTTCCACATTTTCCTTTTACAAGCTATTCACTTTCATTGTTTGCCAAATATTGTATACATTCGAGTATTGAATCAACAACATACGCTTGAATGTTCTTCATGTTCCAGCCAACGTTTGAAGTCCAAGAGTTTTTTTCGGCTTTCCACTTTTTGTGCTCGTCATTCCGGTTATTAACATTCTCGAGATGCTTGTTCTAATTTCTTTCTTGCCATTGAATCCGTGATATAGTTACAATCACTTCCTGTGTCAAAGAAAATTAATGCTTCTGCTGTTTTTTTCTGATTCATTTGGATTAACTTTATTTCTTTTTCTTTGCACATCATATACGTTTCCCGAATGCCATCATCGGAAACCGTAGCCGCCACTGTCTTTCTGTTCCGTTCGTTCCTTCATCATTTTTGTAATTCTTATTTTGCTTTATTTCGTAGTGCGTTGTGTAACAAACACAACGCACTATTATGGCCAGATCCGCAATAAAAACATTTTAATTCTTCGCGCAAGTTTGTCGCAAGTTTGCAAGAAAATATGTTTTCTTCAAACATATTTCACAGAGTCCTAATTGCTTTAACTTTTCTTTTCTTTCATCCACAGTTGGATATATAGCACATTTCTCATTCCAGTGATTTACCTTCAGAAAAAATCTACGCAAGCGAATATCTCGTTTTTCTGTGGCAATCTGTTAGGACGTATTATTGCTATCTGTTTTACTGTTGAGCAAACTGTTCTACTTCTAATATCATCCCAATTCGAATATCCTCTTCCATATGATCTTGCTCGCTATAAATTTTATTCTATCTACTAGTCTTTTTATCAATGATTTCTCGTCAATATCTTCTCCGATTTTCACTTTTTCTTTGAGATATCTTCTGTTGTCCATCCTCGATTTCTGAATTTCTTCTTCCTCAGATCCTTAGACATATTTTCTTGTATTCTTTCTATTACCATCACATCCAGTTGCACTGTTTTATATTCTCTCCCAGGCCTTTCAATTGAGATAATATGTTCAGAAGCTCCCTTATCATCGAAATGGTTCTTTATCTGAGCATCGAATTCTTTCCAGACTTCTATATAGTTCTTTTATTCTTTGTTTATTTTTTATCATCATATCATTCATACAAATTCTCCATAGCGGGCGAGTAATTTTCTTCATTCACTATGAGGTTACTTATTTGTTCTTTTGCTTTTCCCTTTAGACAGCTTGACAGATACATGAACTCTGCGTTGGTGTCAGATCCATTTTCTTGTGAATTGATTCTTCAAACTGACAAATTGGCCTCACATTTACGGGTTGTCATCAAATTCTACCGGGCTTAAAATCGGGTTTACTAGTCTGTCTTTTCACATTTTCCATTACTTCCTATGAATCCCTCATTAATTCGATTTAGTTCCATAAGCAGTGAAGCTTTTTGACAATAAATCTTACTTCCTGTATCAAAAAGGCAGTTTTCTCATACAAGTAATCCTCGTAACATAATATAACATTCTTCTCCCATTCATCATCTTTTGCTGAACAATAGTTCTTTCCATTCTATCTCCAAATTATTTGCCTTAGAGATTATACCATCTAACATTATTATTTGCCTCTCATTGTTAGATTTCTATTCTTTTAAACGTCCTACCATTCTTTCCTGATCTAGTCCCTCTGGTGGTTTCTTTTCTTGTAACTCTGCTTCTTATTCAACAGCCTTTCCTGCAGTGTTTGAAAGACATTGCAAATTCTTTCTAAGGAGATATGAAGAAAAACTTTTCTTTCTTGTCTCCGTAACACTCATATTTGTTTTTTTTTTTTCACTCTGATTTTTAAGTTTTGTAATATAAGCTGACCCGAATAAAACTTACTTCGTCGTTCTTTCTTTGTCGTTCTCTGGCATCTTTCTTGAATTGTCCTTAGATCACTTCATTCATGATGTGTTCTCAGATGTCTTTCGTGAAACGTATTCTTAGATGTCTTCCATGACGTATCTTTAGGTATCTTTCGTGAAGAATCCTTAAGTCGCTTCTTTATATTCTTAAGTCGTTTCTGGTTAGTTGGACCAAATTTTGTCGCCGATTTTTCTTTAATCATAATAGAAACTGAGGGTTTTTTTGCCTTTCAATGGTAGCACTCAAATTTGAGTAATGAAACCTTTATTACGAATAAATTTGATAACATATCAACAAACATAGCAATTACAAGATCAATAATATAAATTCAGTGGCTTCAATAAAACAATTTAATGACGACAACATAACGGAAAAGATTAAATAATGCCCGCTGTAGATGTCCAACTGCCTCGCTGAAGAACATTCCTCATAATGACTTGGTGTTGGAGTCTCTCTTTGTTAGCTATGTGTCCTGGTACGGTTGTGAATATGAAGAATAGAAGGTTTGTTAGGGTATGGAAATTACAGCTAATAGACAAAGGGCTCGCTTACACTATACATTATACAGTCAATACACACGCACAACATAACTCATTAATGTGGAATCGATGACATCACTGTCTTCGCCATTTTCCATTTTTCCTCGCGAATTCAGCGATACAAGTAATCGATTCATAATTTGTAAGTAGGATAATTAGTGCATTCGTTATCCCAGTGATTTTGGTTACAAAATGCGCAAGGTCTTTTTTCCTTGCTTGGTTTTTGAGAGTCCGTATGTTTTGGTTTTGGTGTCTTAGTCTGGTTTGTAACATATAGCACGAAGGTTTCTCCCTTTGTATTATATTTGACTCATTTTGACTTGATCGCTACTAATGGTTTCTCTCCACTAAGAGCTATATTTCTAGTAACTTCTTCATTTCATTGTATTAGTTCTGCTAGAAGTTTATTGACTATGCAGTTTCCTTGTTCTTTCTTTGACTGATATAATGTCCAGACTGGTAATTTGCCGTCAGTAATGGTTTTTATACTAGAATGCTGCAGATTCTCATCTATGACATCCAGCTGTAGAATTCTTTCCATTGTTTCGAAATTTGATTTCCATTCTTGTTCACTTCTTTTAATCGAATACAATTCATCGTAAAGTGATTTTTTGATAATAAAATATTGACCATATTTTCTTCTTTAAAACATCTCTCACGATTTCTTAGTTTTTAGGAACAATGTCTTAGCCCTTTACGGCTAATGGACCATCTTCTTTTAGACATAATATTAAATAATTTAATTTCTGGATGTTTGAGATATTTCGAAGATACTGCAGCTTCAAAACTGCTCCAGAACTGTCTCCACGATTTCGAATTGCCACTAAAATACTAATGGCAATTGTGGCAATTAATTGTGGTGTGAATTGAAGATTTTTTTTATAGAGGTGACTTAATTGGTTTAAGACTATCTCATAATCATCATTGTAGAGACTTAAAGTTAGAGTCTCTAGCTTCATTTATTAAGTTTAGAATACCTTTACTGTCGTCGACCAAGTCTGCATACTTACTTTCTTTTTTCTTTTGCGGCGTTACTGTTGGTTGTATGACTTCTAGCCAATTTTGGTTTATTGATTCAAGTGTTTTCACTGTTGGTTGTATGAATTCTAGCCAATTTATTGATTCAAGTAGAGTTCGAAACGTTTCTTCTTTCCCTTGATAATCCTTCTTTTGAACTCGTACTGTTGACTTGTTTCTTTTTTGATAGACTTCGATTTGGCGTATTTAGATCGAGTCTTTTTATTTCTTCAGGAAGTCTCAGCAGCTTTTCTTTAGTAACTCCAACTGCTTTTATTAGACTGGTGGACATGTTCCCAGCTCGTCGCACCACAAATATTGTCGAAAAAGAGGTCCACCAATAATTTGTTGCAACAGAGAGTTTTCTCCTTTCGTTGAGAAATGTGAAATTTTGATATGGTAACTCGATGGCGTATGGAAACGCTTTGCGAATATTATTGGTATTATGCAGTGCAATGCACGCTGCGATAATGTTTATTAACTAACGCGTAATACACCAGAAATAGCGTTATGATAATTTTAAAATTAGTAATGAGGGTCTCGACGTAGCGGTTGATAGAAAGGAAGGAAAGAATAAGAGAGAATCATGGTACAATAAGTAGATTCTTTTTATAGTGAAAATGTTTACAACATTTGTAATCTTAAGCCAATATTGGCAAATGCTTATACGGATTATAAACTGATAAAATGATTGATAATCAAATTATTTACAATTTTTACGGTAGTTTGTATAATTGCAAATTGACAGCTGAATGATTTATTACTTTTTTAGAAATACGAATGAAGATAATTTTATATTAAAAATTTACTTTTATTAATAAAAAAATATCTTAATTATCTCGATATGTTTATATTATAAAATATTTCGGTCATTCCAACAACTTGTATGATAATTCATGATTATGCACAGTTATGTACTTTTCTTCCTTTCAGATTTATTCCGAGCAGGTGCTGCGATGTTAGGTGCTGTCGCGAATTTTAATATCGCGAAACCCCCAAATTTATTAAAATCAATTTACCATTCAAATGTTAAATTATGTTAGCAGTATTGTAAATCATTTAACTAAATTTGTGTTTTATACTTTCATTTTCTCATGCTTTATTCTTTATTGTTATCTAATCCTATTCATATCTCTTTTTTTAAACAAAGGGAATAAATTCCTAAACTATCTTCCGATAAGAAAAAATTTCCACATTAATGTTTCATTTTTTCTTTGTTACAATTCATATGCTGTAATTGAATTTCTATAGTTTAACACTTGTTAAATTTTAAATGTAAACCACGCCTATTAAATATGTTTTTTGTGCTAACCAAATTCGTATATATACCCGTGATTAAAATACAAAAATGCACTATAATAAAAATTTCTCTCCCTTCAATCGAGTGGGCAATATACGTGCGACTCTATTCGATTCCTGCTATATTAATAAAATTTTTCGACCACTCTTTCTCTCCACAACAGTTTATGGTGCCACGAGCCGGGACATGTCGGCAACCATAATTCTAAGCTCACAAACGGCAAAAGCTCTTCTCAACGAAGTCAAAACAAGGAATTGACACCGTTGGATGAAATGCTGACCAGAAAAGAAACTTACCAGCAGCACGATGCTCGAAAAAGAATCATTGAAGAGAAGATAATACGTCTCAAACTGCATGTTGAGACACTTGAAACTATTAATACCAAGTGGATCCAATACATTCAACAAGCTCTACTGAAGAAACAATAAGAGAAAGACAAATATTCTCAAATAATCGAGGATAAAAAAGGTATTTTAAATCTAATAAGTGAAGATAGAGAAGTTATTATAACATTAACTATGCATATGAATGACTCAGAGTTTAGTACTCCAACGGTTTAAACAGAGCGAATAAAGGGGCAACCAACTCAAAATAATTATTGTCCAACAGTTAACTTACCTCAACTACCACTCTCTACCTTTAGTAGAAATCCAAAATTGTGGAGAGGATTCTGGAGTAGTAAAAGTTCATTTACAAAATATACCAACTATTTAAAAATTTAATTATTTAATCGAATGTTTAAAGGGAGATGCATTGTCAGCCGTTAGGAGTTATGTTGTAATCCCAGAAAATTATGATGTGATACGGAAGGTCCTTATTGAAAAATTTGAGCAATCACACATTATTAAAAAATCGCTCTACAGTGAGTTACATTCCATCAAGAAGGATAACCGAGAATGGAAAGTAGCTATCGAAAGTATCGAAAGAATACTTCGCCAATTTGAAGGAATAGGCGAAAGCTGCATGCTTGGATTCTGGACAAAGTATACTAACAAAAGGAACAAGAAACATGATCGGTAGCTAAATTATGTCAATTTTTAGCGAAACTGATTCGAAGAAATGAAGAAGTTACAAGAAGCGAGTCTCTCGACATAACCAGGCAACAAAAGATAATGAAAAAAATCAATCCACAACATATTTAAAATTAGTCCACAATATATTTCAGATGAAACTTCGGCTCTAATTATAACGACTCCGCAAACATATATGAAGAAGATAAGTGAAAGGCCTTGCATTTTTTGTGATAAGAATCATTGGGATAATGAATGCCAAACTTACTTTAGTCTAGAACAAAGAATGCACGGTTGAAAGAAAATAATTCTTTCCTAAACTGTCTTCAACCAGGACATACGACAATTAATTGCAAAAAAAGAAAACGTACATGTTTCCATTATAAAGATCGCATAATACCGCATTATGTTATACTAAATATAACAGTCGAGTAAATTGCATGGCATATGGAAAGAATCAAGAATCAAGTAAACAACAATTTTGGGTTATGTTTTGGTCCTTGAAATCTTTATTTAAACGACTTAAGAACAAATGAACATTTACTTCGTAAATACGATGGAACGATTCGCTATCAGTTATAATCTAATATCATTGAGAAAGTATGTCCAGAAATGGACTAGGTTGGTATTATTCATCATCTTTCCATCATGAAGTTGTAACTCCAAGTAAGGCTACAACCAAACTTATAATTGTTTATAATGCATCATCACAACTGAAGGAGAAAAGGGTCTAAACGATGTATTATATCGGGAATCTAATCTTGTTGGAGTAATGCTTCGTTTCTGAATGATGAAATTCGTGACAGTGACAGATATCGAAAAGGCCTTTTTACAATTGGGGTTATTACCAGTAGAAAGAAACTGCACACGGTTTCTTTGGTTAAAGGATATAAGGGAATAGGATAGGCAACAAAAGATAATATTGAACACTATCGATTTAAACGAGTCCTAGAGACAAATGAATTTGAAAAGATTCTTGGTATTAATTGGAACTATGACAAGGATACTATTCAAATAACCTTAAAACCATGGAACGATCAAGAACTAATAAAAAGAACAATATTTCAAATCTTAGCTTATCAATATGATCCCTTAGGATTCGTAATTTCAAGTACAATGCCGATCAAATTATTTCTTCAAAACCTTTGGAAAAAGAAAGTAAGTTGGAATCATTTAATAAATATAAAGGATCAGAAAACATGAGAAGACCTTATATACGCATGGCCAGTGAATGTGAAAGATATACTACGCACTTTTATAGGAATACAAGAAGCATTCAATCTATCACGACCTAAGAGAATCTATGTTTTCTCAGACGTATCCTCAGTTGCAAATGCTACGTTATTCAAGATAATGTAGCTTCGTTGGTTTTCCCTAAGTCACGAATTGCTTCTATCAAAGGTATGACTATTCCAAGATTAGAGTTATTAGCCGTGCTCATAGGAATACGTGGTGCTCAATTTGTTATTAAACAGATGAAATAGAAATGGTCGGAATCCATACGTGTGATACAAAATCATTCTCGCCTATTACCAAAATTCATTCAAAATCGAGTTCAAGAGATACGAGAAACAAAGTTTTCATTTCGCTATATTCCAAATGAATTTAATCCAGCAAATATAGCTACAAGAATCCTCTTCAATTGGCAAGGTTTCAACTATGGTGGAAAGGACCAAATTGGTTAACAAAGAAAGAATCAGACTGGCTACTTACAATATCAACGAAGATTAAAATCAAAGTGAAAGCGAAGAACAAGATCAGAAAATCATTAAACATATTACTATTAACAAAACCTTCAAACTAATCGATGCAACAAGATTCAGCAAATGGATGAGATTGATGAAAGCAACAGCATGGGCATTGAAATTCTTAAATTTAATGTCCAAGCAAAGAATTCCTTGGTTAAATACTTCATCAGAAATGAATCGACTCAACGATGACGATTACGAACTAACTACGGAAGTATTAATTTGACAAGCCAATCGGAAGGACTAACAGGAGAGGAGATAATTAAATGGAATCTATACTGTGAAAAAGGAGTGTGGAAATCAAAAAGTCGTCTAGGAAATTCAGAATTGGATGAACAAAGTTTACATCCTATATATCTTGCTAGACATAATCGCATAACCAAAATCTTTATACAGCCTCTATATAGATAAAACAATTCAACATCAAAAGAGTAGTTCAGGAAAGAGAAATGGAAATAACACCGTAACAAAAGAGAGACGACATAAATGTGACGTATGCGATAAGTTATTCAATCGCCCATGCAAATTGAAAATTCATATGAGAATACATACCGGCGAGAAATCATTTAAATGCAATCAATGCAACGCAACATTCAAACGAATTTATGAAATGCAACGACACGAACCGAAGCATAGCGAAGAACGATTATTCTTATGTGATGAATGTGGCAAAGGATTCAAACGATCAGACAGTCTCCAAAGACACAAACTGATGCATGCGAAGAACGACCATTCGAATGTGAGAAATGTGGCAAAGGATTTAAGCGGAAACAGGATTTTCAACGGCACAAACGGCTGAGCAAGGACAAACAGTCATTCAAATATAATAAACTTGATGGGAAATTCAAAAGTTCTACCAAAACAGTGAACTCCTCCTTGACTATATCGATAGAAGAAAATATCTCTGCTACAACTACATTAATAAACAAAATACTTTCAATCTCAAGACTATAAAGTTATGTTGCATTGACTTACATTGTATTTGTATTATGTTACATTGACTTACATTATATTTGTATTGTGTGTGTTACATTGACTTACATTATATTTGTATTGTGTATGTTATATTGACTTACATTGTATTTGTATTGTGTTGCTATTTGTGCTTTGCCGTTTGTTTTTTGATTCAATGTATAAAATAATTAATGAAACTGAATGAAATACATTGAATAATAATCAGAGATATAATTTCACATTTAATCTTTTGGTTTTTAGGTCTTATTTAAGTCCTTTGTAATAACATTCTTTTCCTTATTACTCGGTTATCATAGTTTATCATATTTATCAACACTTTCTTGCAGATTTCAACAATTACAAAATTAGCTAAGATTCAAATGAAAAATATTATTCAGTTGACAAAAAACATTTAACCTTTTTACGATTTTAAAATTTTTGTTTAAATGATAACGATGTTATGGAGAAATTGCATAACTGCAAGAATTCATTAATTCCTATATAACTTTTAAAAATTTTTTCAATTATTTGAAAAATTTAAATCATTACTTTAAACAAACAAAATAATGCATGAGACGAATAAAAGAAGATTGAGTAGTACATACTTATGTTCTTGAGTGCAGTGCTAAACCAGCTAAATTCAAGCGGTTTTTGATACATCAATAATGGTTTCTGATTGTCATATCGATAACCAGAACATATCGATGACGACAACATCGAACAATTCTTAACAAAACTTCAACGAATGAAATATAGAGAGTAATCAGAAGACTGAACAAGTTGAGTGTTTGTACGGATTCCGAAAACAAGTTCCAATATCAGAAAAGTCACAAATTCGCTCGCGAAACTTCACAAATGTTCTATTCCAAAACTTCTATTTTTTTAAATAGAAACAATGCAAAGACAATACATGATAGAAAAAATATTATTCTAACAATCGCAGTGATAAACACTCTATCAAATATCAGCACACATTTGATCCATTATATTTCAGTCACAGCTTCAAGGCTAAAATAAAAAGTAGTCTTACACTGAGAAACATTTAAAAGAGTTTAAAAAATAGATGTTCCTTTCAGATAATAGATTCCTTTCACTGATGTGCTTATTTTAAATTTAATTCTTTAGCAAAATCAGGAAGAATTGAATAAAATTTAGAAAAAAATTCGAGAAACATTTCGAGAAGTATCATCTATAAATTTAATTAGAAAATAATGTTGAAGATATTATTCTATCATGCTATTCAAATATTTAGTAAAAAAAAAAGATAGTTCGCAAAAAAGAATCAAATATTTAGTAAAAAAAAAAAAAGTCAATTAAATCATTCGAAATATAACAAATAGTTTTAATGATGCGAAGATGGAGAAATCAAATTTTTAAATTAGTTATATAATATTACACACACTTTTTTGATTGCAATTTATTATCAATTTGAAATAGAAATTTTTTTTTCCTCAATTGGAATAATTTTTAAGCATTTTTTTGAATTGAAGAAAAAAAATAACCTCGACCTACATTCAATGGAAATTTCATCGCTATGAACAGCAAGTGTGATATAGGTGACATTTTCATAAAGAATGTAGCAATTTCAAATCAAGAATAGACTTTAACAGAGTGCATTAAATTATTATCATGATATAATCTCACTCTTAAACAGTCTCGATAATCCTTTACCAGTTTATCATACGAATGTTTATCTGATTATTTATTTCGAAATCAAAATATTGGCGCTATTGACTTAAGTAACATTATAATTTAGTATGATTTTTTTTTGTCCATAATATATTCTATAATAAAAATCTTCTGCTTAAGATTGGAATTATTTTTGGTTAACAATGAAGGAAGTTTACTAATTGGTTAGAATTGGTTTTGAATGACGACCAAAGAATCTATGAATTTGATCTAGAGTCTTTGAATATTGTTTCGAAGATTGCTGGACTGTTCCATATCCCAATCGCAGTATGAATAGTTAATGACATATTTCATGGATATCAGATTTTTGTCCAGAAAATTGCGTATTCTGTTTCTGAATTCCTTTTCTAAAAAATTTGAGCTGAAAGCAAGCTGAAGTCTTTACTTTCTCTACAGTTCATCCAAAGTTTGTTGGGTCGACAGTTATTAATGTCTACAAAACGTGGTGATGGTGTTGTGATAGCGAGTGGTGCTGAACGAATGATTGATATCAGGGCACCGTATGATGCTGCTAATATTTCAGTTCTTTTTGGTATTCACCCTGGATTTGCTCGGAAATTCGTTGCAGGCGCGCGATAAATTTCATTAATTTCGTTTGACAATTTTTAGATTTTTATTCACTTACTTTTGAAATTTTTAACTTATTTTTGAAAAGAAACTGAAATTCAAAAATTTTTTTAAGGCAATGCCAAGAAGACTTTGTTAAGAGCGGAATCTCGAAAAACTTTGAAAAGTGCTATGTTGGTACGAAACAAAGAAGATTTGCCAAAAAATCTCATTGTACGTCTAAATGTCATCGAGAAGATTATGAGAGTACCTGAATTTCGAGCTCAGCTAGAAATTGTAAAGGATGAAATAGGAAAAAATAAAAAAGGTGAAATAAACAAAGAAACCAAAAAGAATTGATGGTAGTGAAGATGTAGCATTGGTTAAATTCGATGTTATAATGTGGAGCTAATTTACTTTTACACTGGATATTGGACAAAAAATTATATTTGGCATTCTAAGTAGCAAGATTAATTCCTTTTGATCTGTAACAAAAAGATTTTCATTAAATTTTTTTGTGTTTATTTGTAAATAAAATGGAATGTATGCAATATAAAGGATATGCAATTTTGGCTAAATATCTTTGTTGATTATTCTTAATTTTGATTTGTTGTCAGTTTATGCCAATGAAATATATAATTCCATCTGATACTAAAATATTTTCCAGTTTCATTCGTCTTTGATTTTTGCATCCAGAATATATAGTAAAATGGATTCATTTTAATTCAGATATCAGTTATTAACAAATTGAATGGTATTGGAATTGTTCGCCAATTTAGATTCTAGTTTCTTTACATGTTTTTGCAGAGATTCATACGGTAGATTCATACGGTATGGATATAGTAGTTTAGTAACGTGTATGAGGAAAAAGATGTGGAGGAAATTTTTGGGATTTGATCAAGATTTCATTCGAAATAGTTGGAGAAAAGTGGTATGGAAATTGCAAAAAACGTTAAGAATGGGTGTACGCTGGCCGGTGCTATGGAGTAAGTTCAAATTATTTTCGAATTTAAATATTCGAAAATTGATTTTAATTATGTTGTAAAATTTTGAGCTGAGAGCAAATTGAAGTCTTTGCCTTCTCGACAGTTCATTCAAACGCTTAATGCATCCCAGCAAGAACAACTTTCGTGTATTATCACTGAAATAGAGGTTGGTCAATATTATTTTTTGGGATTTTTTAAAATTCAGGCTTTCCTAAGTAGGAATAATTCAAATGATATATATGTTTAGTAACATGTGTTCATTATTTTATCTTACTATTCCTTATTTTTTTTTAATCATCTAGATTTGTCTCTTTAACACTGAATGATGCATTTTTCGAAATTTACTGTGGTAATGCTTCAAGTACTTATCAGCAATAAATTCAAAAAATGATTTTTTAATAGAACAATTAAGATTATAAGTTTCAGCTAAATAATTATACAATAGTGAATTATCACTATTGTTATGATGGGAATTGGTATTCATTTTGATAGGGTAGGTTTGCTAAGTGAATAAAAACTTTTGATGGATCTTGGATTGAGATTAGCCATTCTTCCTTGAACTTCATGTGTTTTGCTTGTCATATTTTCAACTGGGACACACTTTATTATTTGTTTTGATAATTTCCAGTTTTTAATGAAATTTGAACGATACTATAATGCATTTAAACAAAGACAGAATCCAAAATAAAAATGCATGGTTTTAAAAACAAAAGATTCGTCTGTTGCAGCTGCTATCTCGTTGTTATAATTATTTTCCCGAACACCTATCAGATTCGGACTGGAAAAGATTGCTTCAATGTGAAACTCAAAAACTTACATCAATTCTATATAGTGTATACGAATCTTGTGGTGACTGGGAAGAAGCTTTTAAGAAGTAAGTTTATTTTTTAGTGAAAGCAGCGATAGCAAGCGGTTGATTTCAAAAAATCGATATAGCAAGACTTTAGTCTTACTCATAAATTTAAAAATTGAAATGTAGTGTAGTAATCCTTGAAAAAAGAGGAAATAAAAGGACTGGTTTCTGAGTAATAAAGATTGTTTTCTGTAAAGTATTACGAAACATTCAGATATGTTCCGGTAAGAAATATCAGAGGACCAGAAGAGAAGAATGCCTACGGTCGACGTTTGCATGCACAAACACGATGGTGAAGGATTTTTTCATTTTTCTGCTGCGACGAGGTTCCATTAACAAGTTTCATATCTGCAAACACTAAAAGCTCATAAAAGGTCAACATCGTACTATTGAAATGAGTTTTTAAGGAATGAATCATATAAATGAAAGAACAATTTGAAAAATTTTCTGAATCCCGAGGAAAATAATTGGAGACGTTGATAAATTAGGCAAACATGTTTGTATTTGCTGGGAATTAGATGGAACAGTAATATTCTTTTCTGTTCCTTCTTCTCCCTGCCAAAAAAAAAAGAAAAAAACTATAAAAATATTGGAAACTGTTAAAACAAATGATTTTGTTAAGATAGAAATTATTCCATTTAAATAGGAACTGAAATGAAATAATATAAGGTATGGAAGTTCGTCAAAAATCAAACAGCGAAAATAATTGTTCAACTTCTCTCGCATACAGCGATAGCCTATCAATCTTGTTCTAAATATTATCAACAAAAAAAGTTGTTTTGTAGAGTTGAACTTGATTGAACTTGATTCTCAACAGAATCATTAGGAAATTTGTGAGAAGTTTTTATGTAACACACTATCAACGGAGTTTCTGATCGAAGTACTCTCAAACCTGATCAAAGTATTCTCGGATTCTTTGCGAAGTACAGAGCACATCATCCGTACTACATAACCAAAAACGAACAAGTACATTTCATTTACAGTTTGAATAAAAGAGCTCACTTTTGATTTTTCATTGCCATCATTATCTTTCATTAATAACAGTCTTTCTTCCGTTTCGTATAGCTGCCAATCAGTAGACGATAAATGGTAGAAAATGAAGTATTCATACGGATGGAAGCAATTTTTATATGTGATATTCATAACAAATGCATATAAGATTCAGGTAAATCACACGTTTCACATAACGCAAGTCTTTGTTTCTATGCTGCTTGCTCGTCCTATTGCTTGCCTGGATCAACTATGATTTATTGGTTGATTATATAGGCCTGAGTCCCGTAGATTACTCTGCCAGTGAATCTCGATGATTTCTGTAATGATAAGAATATATATTTATCACATGATTTTCCACTTGCACAATTTACCTTGCATATTTCGCATTGCGTTGATATTATATGTTTACATCGACTTATTTACCTTTTCAAAGAGAACACTTAATTCGACGCTAAATCAGAAATGTAATCAGAAGTATTTAAGAATAACATACACATTTCTGATTTATTTTTAATAAAGTGCTTTTTCCCGCCAGGAAATTCGATTATTTGCACATTTCTTTCATGCAAATCGGTCGCAGTTGAAGAAATACTTACAGTAATTAGAAGTTTGTTCGCGAGACACTAAACTATCAAAGCTTCATATCATCAATCTCAAATTTGATTTTTTTCGTTTCTGAACTTTGTGACATCCTAATATTAATTTTAAATTTCCGATGAAATCAGTTGAAGTTGTGTAATATCGAGAATTTTAGCTTGTAGCTTGTGATGAAGAGGACTCAACGGACACTAGTACACTACCTCGTCTTGGAAGTGGAAAATTTGACGTCGGATGGGTAGAAACTATGGTCAGCGATGGTGAGAATGATGATGGCATCCTATTAACAATTTATTATCCGGCTGATAGCACACCCACAGACGTTCGTAATTTTAAGAAACGAAAATATTATTGAGATCAAATTATATGGCATTTACCTACTAATAATTAGAAGGAATAATGTTAAGTAAACATATGGAAGACAAATTGAAATAAGCAATGCAATCATCGATTAACAATTAATTAAATGAATGAAATGATAAAAATGTAATTTAATTATGATAGCAAATAGTATCATTGTGCTACTAAAGTGTCGAGAATTAAAGGGAATTTTTTCGTTTAGGAAAAATCGCAGAATCCCTTATGGCTTACAAGAAAGGAATACGTTGATGGCGTAGCAGCATATCGAATGTATCATCTTTATTTTTCACTTCATGAACGAATGGATCATTGGTGAGAAAAGGTATATTCAGTAAATGATACCAGTGAATCTCAATTTCTTTTTTCAAAACAGCCCTGTAAATATTAATTTTTGAAAGAAGATATGGAATAATTTGGGAAATTTCTTAAAAAATTTCGAAATTTCTTTCTATGTAACAATTATTTTTCCTACAAAAATAGAGCAGAATAGAGTAACACTAATATTTCTTTGGCATGTTACTTCAAGTCTATAAAATAGTTAAATTTTACTGAATTTTATATTATCTTAACCTGTTGCTTTCAGAATACCTGCACGTCGGCATGTTGCGTTAAATAGCACTGCAGGAAACTTTCCAATTTTGATATTTTCCATGGGCTTGCAGCATGTCGTAACTTTTACTCAGTTTATTGTTCATCCTTAGCAAGTCATGGTTATATTGTAGCAGTTATTGAGCACGGGTATTATGTTTTTTTTTTTCTGGATGGAAATGATAAAGTCATATGAAATTTACTGTATTATTACAAGAGTAACCAAAGTATAATACTATAGTTTTATACTACAGAAATCATTGCAAAAAATGGTTGTTACTTTCCATGATATTTAAAAATTACTGTCAAAAAATCATTATATATTTTTCCAGAGATGGTTCAGCTTGTTGGACGTATAAATTGAAAATTGATAAAACGACGGGTAAAAAAATAGAAATACCAATGAAAATTCGTAAACTTATGCCAACCGACAATGAATTCCAGTTACGGAATGGACAAGTTTGTGATTTTTTGTTATTGTAATGATTTGAGCCAAGTTTTCACATAAACCCAAGAAATGTATAAAATGAGAAAAGGCGGGTAACCGATGAATGAAATTGTTGCAAAGTAAAAATATGAAATTCAGTAAAAATACGAACTGCATGATGTGAATTAGACTTCCGAACCAGAAATCAATATATGAAAGTGCCTGTATTAGCTTCTTGTATAGGGTAAAAGATAAGGACATCTTTTAGTAATTGCTTGATAAGCTTCACTACAGTAAAATAATAATTTAAAATTAAACACTACAGTTTTTTTTCAGCTTCATAAACGAGTAGCGGAATGTGTTAAAACGGCACATTTACTGAAAGAATTAAATCTCGGACAATTTACATCGGACCGACGAGCTAAAAGAAAATTATTATTGGGAAATGATTTTCTATGGCCACAATTCAAGGTTTTCTTATGATTATAAAGTCATACACAAGTTTCATTTGAATTCATTTACAAAGCGATTTCTCAGTTTTAGCTTAATTTTATTTATGCAAGTCTCTTATAAATTTCTTATAAAATTTTTAATTTTAGATCATTATCGAAATTCTCAAAAAATTTATAAACTAGAAAATTTTTCTAAAATGATTGAAATGATTTATAGGGTCGCTTAGATACAAGTAGGATATTTATTGCTGGTCATTCGTTCGGTGGTGCAACAGCTATCGCAGCAGCTGCAGCCGCACCTACTATTTTTACTGTGAGTTGTTTCCTAATGAGATGAAATTCTTCTCACTTTTAATGAAACGAAATGAAATGTACTCTAATTTTTCGTTTTCAGGCTGTCGTGGTGATCGATGGATGGATGTTTCCCATTGACAAAGAAATGCTTACACGTGTTCGACAACCTGTTTTGTTCATAAATGCAGAAAACTTTCAGTGGGAAGCAAACACAAAAGATATGTTGCGAATTATCAAAAACTCAGAGCGCAGTGTTTTACTTACACTTAAGTATGGCTAAAAGATTCTAAAATATGGTTAAAGTTTCCAAAAGTATAGGAACAGAAATTAACGGAGTATAAAGGAAAAGAAAAATTTTTTCAGTATGGAAGTTGCAATATTTTGGAATATCTTCAAAATATTGTTTCTATAACTGTTTGAAAATGAATAAGCATGAAAGTAATATATGCAACAATTACTAAGTATCCAGAAATAATTACTTTTACAAGAGAATGAGACAGTTTTGATTTTCAGTGGAGCCATGCACCACACTTTCACAGATTTCCCTCTTTTGCTCCCGAAATTGTACAGCGATTGGTTCGGTATAGACGGTGATTACGATCCGGTGGAATATTTTGAAGCATTTATTGGATTAACAAAGGATTTCTTGAAATCTTATTATGAAGACCCTCATGCTTCTCTTAACTTGTCGACATATAGAAATATTGTCACGATGGGAGTGAAATATTCTTTAAGAATAGGAAAAATAGGAGATAAAATTATGTCATAAATGCATCTTTATCTCTTTTTTGTTCATCTATATGAATTCCACTTACCCTTTTCATTTACAACATTTATTTAATCTTTCATCTATTTCATTCCACCTATTATTGAATTCCACCTATTATTTTCTTCTTTAGTAAGTGTACAAATCCATTATGGCAGAAAAAGTAATGAAATATACAGTCAGGCCTGAAGCCATTTAAAATTATATTACCTGAAACTTATTAAATTATAGCCTTTATCGCTTTTCTTCGAAAAAATTATTGTTACTTCTTTCTTCATCTTTTTTTCTGACATAAAATTTTCAAATGTTCCACTTAATCCATTATGTACTCTAACTGTCGACAAGTTTATATGATAAAACCAAATGCTTTTATCCGTACTGTTTAAACTGAAAATACCGACTATCACTTTTATTTTAAAAATTTTTCAAAAATCCATTTGACACCGAGACGATAATTCAAATATAGGATACAGTTCAGTCTTTACTAACAAGAAGCACATAGAAAAGGCAATCCAATCAACAAATTAAGAATTTATTATGTCTTATTTCAGCTTAAGATTAAGTCGTATCATTTCAGCCAAATTAAATGCACAAGATTTCCGGGATATCCGGTACTTCAATCTTGTCATACTTTATCTTCAACACAATAAAAACAAAAATTTCCAAATTTTACGCCATTGTTTAACTGAAACTGCATGGATGATTTGGCGTTATCTATCGCGAAAGTCACGAAAAAAAAAATAAATTTTATACAAATAAAAATGGGAATGCTTTCCATGATTTATGATTCATTAATTATCTCACTTTATATCTGTTTAAATTTACATTCCCTAGAAATGTTCCCATGTTTTTTTTACCATCTTTAACCAAATTCACATCCTTTTTTTGTCTAAAAAATTGCATCTGCAAATTCCTTTGTTCAATAATGATTTTATTATAATTCTTATACTGTAATCAGATCTCTTATAGTTTTTACAGTTATGTAAATGAACATCTGTTGAAATTCCTAAATTAAAATCGCTCCCACTTCTTAACTAAGCTTGTCAAAATTTTTACAAGGTTTATTCCTATATGATCTCACTTGCTCAATAAATCCTCTTCATATCAATTTGTCCTATATACAATCAATCCTACGGATTACCATCAACAGCAAAAAATTTTTCACAACACCAATTTATATTGCCGCCGGCAGGGGTCATAATGTCGACCTCTCTTAATCAATCAGCACAAGCAACAATCGGTAGAGTAATAGAACTTCTGGAAGAAATCAAAGAACTTGATCTATCACTACCATATCGGAACCAGCCGCTAGAAGATTAGAAACAGCAATACGAAATTAAGAAACGGATCGTCAAGGATAAAATCAAGCGATTTTAAATATATATTGGTACACTGGAAACGATCAATTAAAAATGGTTGGACCTCATACAACAAGCTACAAAAACAACAAAGAAAGAAGAAGGAAAGTACGAGGAAATGATCAACGATAAACAAAGTATTTCACACATGATTAATAATAGTAAGAAAACTATTATCACCTTAAGTTCATATTATGATGATTTGGAATTATCCCTTCAACAAGAAAGGTTGATGTTTACTAAAGAAAAAGAAATTATGAAACCCTCATCTGCTTATCATTCAACAATAAATTTACCACAGTTACCACTACCAACTTTTAGTGGAAATTTAAAGCTGTAGCGAGAATTTTGGAATAGCTTTAATGCAGCTATATACCTTCAGGAAATTCCAAATATTCAAAAGCTTACTTATTTGATTTCATGTTTCAAGAGAGAAGCATTAGAAGCTATAAGAGGGTTTGATGTAGCTCCGAGAATTACAAATTAATGAGACAGGTTTTAATCGATAAATATGGTAATCCTGCTACTATCAAGAAATCGTTATATAACGAATTCCATCCCACTCAACGGAACAACAAAGAATGGAAAACAAAAGTCGAAACGATGGAAAAAATCCTTTGACAATTAGAAGCATTGGACGAGAATCTGGAACATTCCAGTATTGAAGTAACGATCGAAAGTAGACTACCAGCATGGATTTTGGATAAAGTCTCAAATGAAAACAGAGAGAATCTTGGACAGTAAGTAGTTTTCGAAAATTTCTAATGACATTAATCCAAAGAAATGAAGAATTAAACAGGAACCAAAAAACTCCGCTAGAACCAATCCCAAAAAGAGCACTCCATTTTCAAAGAAGAAGAGGAACTTCCGCCTTATTTATAACAAAACAATCAAATGAGGTAATTATGCGATCTTTATAATGGAAACATGTACGTTTTCTTTTTTTGCAATTAATTGTCGTATGTCCTGGTTGAAGACAGTTTAGGAAAGAATTATTTTCTTTCAACCGTGCATTCTTTGTTCTAGACTAAAGTAAGTTTGGCATTCATTATCCCAATGATTCTTATCACAAAAAATGCAAGGCCTTTCACTTATCTTCTTCATATATGTTTGCGGAGTCGTTATAATTAGAGCCGAAGTTTCATCTGAAATATATTGTGGACTAATTTTAAATATGTTGTGGATTGATTTTTTTCATTATCTTTTGTTGCCTGGTTATGTCGAGAGACTCGCTTCTTGTAACTTCTTCATTTCTTCGAATCAGTTTCGCTAAAAATTGACATAATTTAGCTACCGATCATGTTTCTTGTTCCTTTTGTTAGTATACTTTGTCCAGAATCCAAACATGCAGCTTATTTTCAACGATGATTTCAATACTGGGTTGTTCAATCTATGTGCTTCTCTGTCAATAAAGACTGAACTCTATCCTGTATTTGAATATCGTCTCGGTGTCGAAGGGATTTTTGAAAAATTTTTTAAATAAAAGTGATAATCGGTGTTTTTAGTTTGAATTAGTATAAATAAAAGCATTTGGTTTTGTCAAATAAATCTGTTGACAGTTAGAGTGCATAATGGATTAAGTGAAACATTTGAAAATTTTATGTCAGAAAAAAAGATGAAGAAAGAAGTAACAATAATTTTTTCGAAGAAAAGCGATAAAGGCTATAATTTAATAAGTTTCAGGTAATATAAATTTAAATGGCTTCAGGTCTGATTGTATATTTTATTACTTTTTCTGCCATAATGGATTTGTGCACCTCTAAAGAAGCAAATAATAGGTGGAATTCATACAGGTGAAATAGATGAAAGATTAAATAAATATTGTAAATGAAAAGGATAAATGGAATTCATATAGATGAACAAAAAAAGAGATAAAGGCATGCATTTATGACAAGATTTCTTCTCCTATTTTTCCTATTCTTAAAGAATATTTCACTCCCATCGTGACAATATTTCTATATGTCGACAAGTTAAGAGAAGCATGAGGGTCTTCATAATAAGATTTCAAGAAATCCTTTGTTAATCCAATAAATGCTTCAAAATATTCCACCGGATCGTAATCACCGTCTATACCGAACCAATCGCTGTACAATTTCGGAAGCAAAAGAGGGAAATCTGTGAAAGTGTGGTGCATGGCTCCGCTGAAAATCAAAACTGTCTCATTCTCTTGTAAAAGTAATTATTTTTGGATACTTAGTAATTGTTGCATATATTATTTCCATGATTTATTTTCAAACAGTTTCAGAAATATATTTTGAAGATGTTCCAAAATATTGGAAATTTCTACGTATCACTGAAAAAATTTATAATATTGACTTTTTGATTTCCTTTCTGTTCCATTAATTTCTGTTCCTATACTTTTGGAAACCTTAACCATATTTCAGAATCTTTTAGCCATACTTAAGTGTAAGTAAAACACTGCGTTCTGAGTTTTTGATAATTCGCAACATATTTTTTGTGTTTGCTTCCCACTGAAAGTTTTCTGCATTTATGAACAAAACAGGTTGTCGAACACGTGTAAGCATTTCTTTGTCAATGGGAAACATCCATCCATCGATCACCACGACAGCCTGAAAACGAAAAATTAGAGTACATTTCATTTCGTTTCATTAAAAGTGAGAAGAATTTCATCTCATTAGAAAACAACTCACAGTAAAAATAGTAGGTGCGGCTGCAGCTGCTGCGATAGCTGTTGCACCACCGAACGAATGACCAGCAATAAATATCCTACTTGTATCTAAGCGACCCTATAAATCATTTCAATCATTTTAGAAAATCCAGCTAGTTTATAAATTTTTTGAGAATTTCGATAACGATCTAAAATTAAAAATTTTATAAGAAATTTATAAGAGACTTGCATAAATAAAATTAAGCTAAAACTGAGAAATCGCTTTGTAAATGAATTCAAATGAAACTTGTGTATGACTTTATAATCATAAGAAAACCTTGAATTGTAGCCATAGAAAATCATTTCCCAATAATAATTTTCTTTTAGCTCGTCGGTCCGATGTAAATTGTCCGAGATTTAATTCTTTCAGTAAATGTGCCGTTTTAACACATTCCGCTACTCGTTTATGAAGCTGAAAAAAAACTGTAGTGTTTAATTTTAAATTATTATTTCACTGTAGTGATGCTTATCTATGCAGTTACTACAAGAGAAGTTATATCCGACTATCTTTTTTCATAGCGAAATACCCTATAAAAGAAATTTAAAAAGCAAACTGGCACATTTATATTCATTTTTGGTTCGGAAGTCTATTCACATCATGTAGTTCGTATTTTTACTGAATTTTATATTTTTACCTTGCAATCAATTTCATTCCTCGATTACTTATCTTTTCTCACTTTATACATTTCTTGGGCTTTCAAACAAAAACTTGGCTCAAATCATTATCAACAAGTTTAATAAATAAAGCAAAAATCACAAACTTGTCCATTTCGCAACTGGAATCTATTGTCAGTTGGCAGACGTTTACGAAGTTTTATTGGTATTTCTATTTTTTTACCCGTCATTTTATCAATTTTCAATTTATACGTCCAACAAGCTGAACCATCTCTGGAAAAATATATAATGATTTTTTGACAGTAATTTTTAAATATCATGAAAAGTAACAACCATTTTTTGCAATGATTTCTGTAGTATAAAACTATAGTATTATACTTTGGTTACTCTTGTAATAATACAGTAAATTTCATATGACTTTATCATTTCCATCCAGAAAAAAAAAAAACATAATACCCGTGCTCAATAACTGCTACAATATAACCATGACTTGCTAAGGATGAACAATAAACTGAGTAAAAGTTACGACATGCTGCAAGCCCATGAGAAAATATCAAAATTGGAAAGTTTCCTGCAGTGCTATTTAACGCAACATGCCGACGTGCAGGTATTCTGAAAGCAACAGGTTAAGATAATATAAAATTCAGTAAAATTTTGGCAACTATTTTATAGACTTGAAGTAACATGTCAAAGAAATATTAGTGTTACTCATTCGTCTAAAGTCCTCTGCTAACTTCACTATCAAACTACTCATTGCAATCGTTTTTTGTTGTTTTTCAAGCTCATTAATTATTCTGCTCTATTTTGTAGGAAAAATAATGGAAAATGAATTTAAGAAATTTTTCGAAACTAATTACATATCTTTAATATTTACAAAGACTTTTTGGAAAAAAGTTGAAATTTACTGGTATTACTTAGTGAATATACCTTTTCTCACCAATGATCCATTCGTTCATGACGTGAAACAATAAAGATGACAAATTCTGATATGCTGCTACGCCATCAACGTATTCCTTTCTTGTAAGCCATAAGGGATTCTGCGATTTTTCCTAAACGAAAAAATTCCCTTTAATTCTCGACACTTTAGTAGCACAATGATACTATTTGCTATCATAATTAAATTACATTTTTATCATTTCATTCATTTAATTAATTGTTAATCGGATGATTGCATTGCTTATTTCAATTTATCTTCCATATGTTTACTTAACATTATTCCTTCTAATTATTAGTAGGTAAATGCCATATAATTTGATCTCAATAATATTTTCGTTTCTTAAAATTACGAACGTCTGTGGGTGTGCTATCAGCCGGATAATAAATTGTTAATAGGATGCCATCATCATTCTCACCATCGCTGACCATAGTTTCTACCCATCCGACGTCAAATTTTCCACTTCCAAGACGAGGTAGTGTACTAGTGTCCGTTGAGTCCTCTTCATCACAAGCTACAAGCTAAAATTCTCGATATTACACAACTTCAACTGATTTCATCGGAAATTTAAAATTAATATTAGGATGTCACAAAGTTCAGAAACGAAAAAAATCAAATTTGAGATTGATGATATGAAGCTTTGATAGTTTAGTGTCTCGCGAACAAACTTCTAATTACTGTAAGTATTTCTTCAACTGCGACCGATTTGCATGAAAGAAATGTGCAAATAATCGAATTTCCTGGCGGGAAAAAGCACTTTATTAAAAATAAATCAGAAATGTGTATGTTATTCTTAAATACTTCTGATTACATTTCTGATTTAGCGTCGAATTAAGTGTTCTCTTTGAAAAGGTAAATAAGTCGATGTAAACATATAATATCAACGCAATGCGAAATATGCAAGGTAAATTGTGCAAGTGGAAAATCATGTGATAAATATATATTCTTATCATTACAGAAATCATCGAGATTCACTGGCAGAGTAATCTACGGGACTCAGGCCTATATAATCAACCAATAAATCATAGTTGATCCAGGCAAGCAATAGGACGAGCAAGCAGCATAGAAACAAAGACTTGCGTTATGTGAAACGTGTGATTTACCTGAATCTTATATGCATTTGTTATGAATATCACATATAAAAATTGCTTCCATCCGTATGAATACTTCATTTTCTACCATTTATCGTCTACTGATTGGCAGCTATACGAAACGGAAGAAAGACTGTTATTAATGAAAGATAATGATGGCAATGAAAAATCAAAAGTGAGCTCTTTTATTCAAACTGTAAATGAAATGTACTTGTTCGTTTTTGGTTATGTAGTACGGATGATGTGCTCTGTACTTCGCAAAGAATCCGAGAATACTTTGATCAGGTTTGAGAGTACTTCGATCAGAAACTCCGTTGATAGTGTGTTACATAAAAACTTCTCACAAATTTCCTAATGATTCTGTTGAGAATCAAGTTCAATCAAGTTCAACTCTACAAAACAACTTTTTTTGTTGATAATATTTAGAACAAGATTGATAGGCTATCGCTGTATGCGAGAGAAGTTAAAAGTTATTTTGATTTTTGACGAACTTTCATGTCTAATATTATTTCATTTCAGTTCCTATTAAAATGGAATAATTTCTATCTTAGGCGACATTTGTTTTAACAGTTCCCAATATTTTTATAATTTTTTTTTTTTTTTTTTGGCAGGGAGAAGAAACAACAGAAAAGAATATTACTGTTCCATCTAATTCACAACAAATACAAACATGTTTGCCCAATTCATCACGTAACGTCTCCAATTATTTTCCTCGGGATTCAGAAAATTTTTCATATAAAATATGATTCATTCCTTAAAAACTCATTTCAATAGTACGACGATGATCTTTTATGAGCTTTTAGTGTTTGCGGATATGAAACTTGTTAATGGAGCCTCGTCGCAACAGAAAAATGAAAAAATCCTTCACCAAAAGTATTCAAATTTTGATATTTTATTCGATTTTTAAGAAAATGCTTTGCAGCGATGCTTATGTTCCTAATTTACAGAATATCAAATGAACGAAAAATGACGCTAAGAGCGTTGACTTCACCCGGTGGTCGATCTCCCGAAGTTCCAAATACGCCAAAAAGTAATTTATCATTTCAGTTGCACAAAGGCATCTCTAAATTTTAAAAGATCAAATTATAAATATCAATATCCAGCTGCTTAACTTATCTTACTTATGTTAGATCGATAGCATTAGAGAAAAACAAGTTTGAAAAGTAGAGCTTTTAACCAGAATAAAAAATCTGGTTGTAAGCTTCATGAATTTGTTGATTTTTTACAGTTTGTAAAACAGCTGCAAAATCTAAATCAGAGAATTGCATATCTAAAGCTGATATGGTGGCAGTAAGTTATGCGGCTCATTAATATTTTTAATTAAATTGAAAATTAGAAAAAATCTAACTCTGGTGAAGCCAGCCGAGAACTTAAGGTTATCTATTTACTTTAATTAGACTTTACAAGTATCAAGTTATATAATAAAAATAAAAAGATTGCACAAGAGTGGAATTCTACATTTTTCCATTCTAGATTACAATTAAATCAACCATATCGTCATTCAAACCATTGAAATTAATAATGAAGAAAACTACAAGTATTCGGATGCTGAAAAATTATTTGCAATCGCGATTTGGCTGCGCTCATCAAATAATTCTTATTCATAATGATAAGGAATTAAAGTGAGTTGTTGTTTTAAAATTCTTCCCTCAGAATTGAATCAGAAGCTAAATGCGTATTCATACTGTATTTTTTGGGGAATAACTTTTATAATTGTAATAATTCACTATGTAATTATTAACCAATCCGCAAGACACTAATGTACTTCTCGCTGATTTTTTTAACCTTGATAAAGATTAGGGCTGGTTCTGTCTTTCAATAGACACCTCAACTTGAATAATTAGAGATAAATATGATAATACACCAACGGACGCAGCGATTACATTATAAAAGAAATTCAATATTACAAGACAATTTCAATGACGATTCATAATTCAAAGGAAAAGAGAGACTTATTAATATCCGATATGTCCATTCCAACTCATCTTATTGAAGCACACTTTTTAAAATTGTTTTGATGCTCAGCACTTTCTTCTTCCTATAGATGGAGGATCCTAGCATAGTTCTGTGATTTAAAAAAAAAAGCGCTCTTTTTTAGAGCTCAGAGATACAACAGGCAGACAATTTTAGCTACATTTTACATTACATAGATATCCAGCAATATTAAATACAGAACAGCGAAATTATTAATTCCTAGGTTCTCCTCGCGATTTCAGCAACACTACTAATACTGCAGTTTTTTATCTATTTCCTATACCTTTTAATTATAGATTTGAGGAAAATGTTTCAATACTGCAATTATTTTCCGTATCATTTCTACCAAAATGAAAATAGAATTCCTCATGTGTTGAAGTTCAACGAGGAATACTTAAGTGTGACTAAAATTTTGAAAACAATTTTAATTTCTTCTAGGTACGAAGACTGCTCTCTGGCATCAGTTGGTATTACCTCAGGTAGTGTGCTATGGTTGTTAGTAAAGCCAATTACTGGTAATAATGATCGTGAAGAAATTGCATCACTAATTCGAATGTCTCAGTCACTCGCTAATCTTCGAAAATTGATTCGTACACTACCACCGATCGACAATTCTGAATCGAGTCTTCCTGGGCACTTCTTACTTTCGATTACTTTTTCTTTTTTCACTTATCAATTCTTCTGTCTTTTCTAATTATATAAATATATTCTCTTACTACTTCTTTTTAGAAATAGCTATTCCTGCAGATGTACTAAAATAATTATTTCAATTCATTCCATGCTTATATTAAAACCATATTCTTACATTTAGATCTGCTGAACGTATTGAAGTTACATCCTTAGGATATAAGGAAGCAGAAAATAAACAAATGCGAGAAAAGATGAAATTATTGATACGGCAAAGACAAAAAGTTCGACGGAATAATGTAAAAAATTTATCAAAAAATAAACAGCAAAAAATTCAAGAGATATCTGGGAAAGCAGTAACTGCCGATTTACTGTCACAGTTATCGTAGGTCTTCCAACAACCTTTCTTATAATATATTTGATATCTTGAAGCATCAAAACAGTCCTCACTATATGCAGATCTCCCATCACTTTATCGCCAATCCTTCCAACTTCAAAAGCTCTGATATTGTGAAACAGAAAGAATTAGCAATATATTTCGACCCACCGGAAACAGTTGAACAGAGAAAATTTGAAAAGGAAGAATTATTTGATGTTCCATCAAATGAGAGTGAATTACTTAAGGTGAGAGTTCTTATCGAACCGCAAACAAGAACAATTCATCATTCCAACTGTATAGATTTTTTTAATAATAATGTTCATAAAATTTAGTTCCTTTAGCATCCATATTTTGTATAATGATATATGATCATATCACCGAAAGATATGCTTAGTTGATGACCGGCAGTTCTGCTAAAAGTCCATATCATAAACTTTCATTAATTCCTAAAACTCTGTTGAAGTTTTTTTTTTTGGTTCAAGTACCGTTATTCTCATTAAGTTGAGTGTTAAGAAACAGAGTGGTGCTGAATCATTTAGATAAAAGATGAGATAAAGAAAAAACGATGTGGTCTGTGTCGAATGAAGTTGCAAATAGCTGACAGAGAAATAAAATGCATATGTAGACATATATTTTGCAGTAAACATCGTAATCCGCAGATACATAGGTGAATTTCATTTTGAATTTGAATCACTTTATATGTCTGAAGTCTTGACATTAGAAATTTTTCTTCGAAGCCTTGACAAAATAATTTAATACTTATTCTCGCCGCTATTAATATTAATTAGATTCACCAGACATTATACTTAACGTCTACACGATTCGCCATATAATCCTCGATGCTTATTAAGGGATTTCGTTCTTTTTGCAAAATTTTCCTCATCATAAGCTTCGGAAATAATTCTACTAATTTAAATAATAAAGTTTCTAATTCTTAATTTAGTTATTTGAGATGTAGAATTTCAGGTGCAGTGTCGATTTAAAATCAATCGATCGAATACATAACAGGATGATACTACCAAAATTAGAGCGAGACATCTCAAAATCAAAAACATAAAGTGCGCTAAAATTAATTTGGTTTTAAAATATTTCAAAAAAAAATCCTCTCCTCTTTAAAGCTGATTATAAAATAATGTTATTTCTATACACCTTAATGTCGTTGTATTGTATACGATAAAATTTGCTATGCTTGCAGTTATGTGCATATTTAAAAACTAATTTTATTTAGAAATTCGATTTTTCTCCAAGCATATTAGTGTAATCTTCTCATCGCATTTCCAATCTCTGATTAAGCTCTGTTAAGAGACGTTTCTCATAATCGTGTATGTGTGCATGCAAACGTCGACCGTAGGCATTCTTCTCTTCTGGTCCTCTGATATTTCTTACCGGAACATATCTGAATGTTTCGTAATGCTTTACAGAAAACAATCTTTATTACTCAGAAACCAGTCCTTTTATTTCCTCTTTTTTCAAAGATTACTACACTACATTTCAATTTTTAAATTTATGAGTAAGACTAAAGTCTTGCTATATCGATTTTTTGAAATCAACCGCTTGCTATCGCTGCTTTCACTAAAAAATAAACTTACTTCTTAAAAGCTTCTTCCCAGTCACCACAAGATTCGTATACACTATATAGAATTGATGTAACCGCGAGCAATGTCATACTTTTCGAACCTGATTTCCACCTATAAATTAAATTTCATTTTTATTTGATCTTTTGTATATGGACTTTGCTCATAATTTTTCATTAAAAGCTTATCAATATGATCAGCTGTTATAGAGAAATGATTATTTTCACATAATTAAAACAATTTAGAAGAATTTTCTATTTTTGATTGCTTCATAAAAATTGCAGTCTTCAATGTATTATGTCTCCTGATTTCTGGGAGTAATTTCTCCTGATCCACATAAGTTGTAGAGGAACCAGAAATAAGCTACATTAATGTGAAAAGGACTTTTTTTAAAAAATTAATCGCCGTTTTTTTTCTAAATGCCAAAAGCAATGATCCAATTATCATTATAGAGAAAACACAACTAACTTGACATATTTGTCGATAGGAAGTCGGCACACTTTGATTCCATCCTGCTCCGCAGCCAATAGTGTTGCGTGCGGGTGCAAACGGTGTTGTGCAACCCTATCTACTATGCCACCCAAAACATATGCTTTTGAGCCTTCTACCTGTATGCAGGAATAAATGTTTTTTTTTTATGTTTTAAATACATATATATTTAAATTATTTTGACTTCTCCATGTTTTAATCTTCAAATATACCTTCTCCAAATCAAGTTCTGCATGAGGACTTAAATAAATTATTTCTTCACGAGGGAAAAAATTTAGATAACTAGATGATGAGACTGTAAGAGATACATTTCTTGGTGAGTTGACCAATGATAAATACCTGTAATCAAAATCGTGATCCACCACTAAGAATTAAAATATTTTTGATAAATAAAAGAAAAATTCATATATTTTTTTTTAGATGTGTGTATCGATTATTTTGTTTGTAGCATACTAGCTAAAATGCTTATTAAGTCTACTTAATTGATTTTAAAATGAAATAATTCATCATTAAATCAATTAAACTATCATTTTATCGTCAAAATAAAGGACGTTTATTATAAATTTTCACAAACAACACTAACCTGTCTCGTCCTTCTAAGATCCTTTCGTTTTTTATATCAAAATTAAAAAAATAGAGAGGCCACGAGCGTCGTCGATCTCGGTTATCACTTGCTAAATAGGACAGCTGGATTAAAGTTTGAGAGAGAGCTTGTGGTGAGAGATCATTTAGAAATCGACAATCAACGAATAGCGCTGGCCTTGAATCTAATTGGAGATTATGGAGATGATTCATTAACCTTCGTTGATCAGCAATGCGTTCTAAAGACAATATATGGAAAAATAATATGACATTTAAGAAATTGCGATTTTAGATAATATTAAAAAATTATTTAAAAAAAAGACTCCCACTTTAATAAACGAATATTGCCTTTCAAATTGTTGGTCATAAACTATATTTTGAGCTCGAAAAATATACAATAAAGATTCTGCTGTTAGTTTTTGGTTATACTTTATGTGAGATCGCCAACACTAATTCAATAACGTACTCTGTTGTGTTGTACCCACAAACATTGCAAATCCTGATGTCGGTTTCGAAGTCGTAAGCTTCTCCGAAATTTTCAATTGACGTTTTGCTTTATATTTCAACTCTTTTAGTTCTTTTTGATGACAAAACTTGATATGATTGAATCGTTGCTTCTGAGTTTCACATTGAAGCAATCTTTTCCAGTCCGAATCTGATAGGTGTTCGGGAAAATAATTATAACAACGAGATAGCAGCTGCAACAGACGAATCTTTTGTTTTTAAAACCATGCATTTTTATTTTGGATTCTGTCTTTGTTTAAATGCATTATAGTATCGTTCAAATTTCATTAAAAACTGGAAATTATCAAAACAAATAATAAAGTGTGTCCCAGTTGAAAATATGACAAGCAAAACACATGAAGTTCAAGGAAGAATGGCTAATCTCAATCCAAGATCCATCAAAAGTTTTTATTCACTTAGCAAACCTACCCTATCAAAATGAATACCAATTCCCATCATAACAATAGTGATAATTCACTATTGTATAATTATTTAGCTGAAACTTATAATCTTAATTGTTCTATTAAAAAATCATTTTTTGAATTTATTGCTGATAAGTACTTGAAGCATTACCACAGTAAATTTCGAAAAATGCATCATTCAGTGTTAAAGAGACAAATCTAGATGATTAAAAAAAATAAGGAATAGTAAGATAAAATAATGAACACATGTTACTAAACATATATATCATTTGAATTATTCCTACTTAGGAAAGCCTGAATTTTAAAAAATCCCAAAAAATAATATTGACCAACCTCTATTTCAGTGATAATACACGAAAGTTGTTCTTGCTGGGATGCATTAAGCGTTTGAATGAACTGTCGAGAAGGCAAAGACTTCAATTTGCTCTCAGCTCAAAATTTTACAACATAATTAAAATCAATTTTCGAATATTTAAATTCGAAAATAATTTGAACTTACTCCATAGCACCGGCCAGCGTACACCCATTCTTAACGTTTTTTGCAATTTCCATACCACTTTTCTCCAACTATTTCGAATGAAATCTTGATCAAATCCCAAAAATTTCCTCCACATCTTTTTCCTCATACACGTTACTAAACTACTATATCCATACCGTATGAATCTACCGTATGAATCTCTGCAAAAACATGTAAAGAAACTAGAATCTAAATTGGCGAACAATTCCAATACCATTCAATTTGTTAATAACTGATATCTGAATTAAAATGAATCCATTTTACTATATATTCTGGATGCAAAAATCAAAGACGAATGAAACTGGAAAATATTTTAGTATCAGATGGAATTATATATTTCATTGGCATAAACTGACAACAAATCAAAATTAAGAATAATCAACAAAGATATTTAGCCAAAATTGCATATCCTTTATATTGCATACATTCCATTTTATTTACAAATAAACACAAAAAAATTTAATGAAAATCTTTTTGTTACAGATCAAAAGGAATTAATCTTGCTACTTAGAATGCCAAATATAATTTTTTGTCCAATATCCAGTGTAAAAGTAAATTAGCTCCACATTATAACATCGAATTTAACCAATGCTACATCTTCACTACCATCAATTCTTTTTGGTTTCTTTGTTTATTTCACCTTTTTTATTTTTTCCTATTTCATCCTTTACAATTTCTAGCTGAGCTCGAAATTCAGGTACTCTCATAATCTTCTCGATGACATTTAGACGTACAATGAGATTTTTTGGCAAATCTTCTTTGTTTCGTACCAACATAGCACTTTTCAAAGTTTTTCGAGATTCCGCTCTTAACAAAGTCTTCTTGGCATTGCCTTAAAAAAATTTTTGAATTTCAGTTTCTTTTCAAAAATAAGTTAAAAATTTCAAAAGTAAGTGAATAAAAATCTAAAAATTGTCAAACGAAATTAATGAAATTTATCGCGCGCCTGCAACGAATTTCCGAGCAAATCCAGGGTGAATACCAAAAAGAACTGAAATATTAGCAGCATCATACGGTGCCCTGATATCAATCATTCGTTCAGCACCACTCGCTATCACAACACCATCACCACGTTTTGTAGACATTAATAACTGTCGACCGTTTGTTAATACCTACAATTACTAAAATTGTTTAAAATTTTACGATCCAAAAATTTTTATGAATTTATTGGTGTAAACATGAAAAAAAAATATTCATAAAAGTTATGAAAATGCCTCATGTTATAATTCTTAACAAAAATCATTTTCTAGCGCCTATTCAAATTTCACATACTTTAACACCGGTAACTACGAAGAGTACCTCTCGTCTTTGACTGCTATCTTTTAAAGCATCGGCATAGGTGATCTCGAACGTTATACCATCATTAATACAAAGCTGAATTATCTGGAATAAAACTATACTACAGCATTTCGAATCTACGGCTGGAACATGCATGCAACCATTTGTAAGCTCCGAAAGGTTTAAGTGTTCGATTTACGTCTTGTAGTCCCAATTTCTCAGAAAACGAAATAATCAAACTTTCTTTAGATAAAACAATTTAAAAATCCTAAAAATCCACCTTGCTTTTATTAAGCCAACCAACAGATGTTGATGCTTGCTCATAAGTGATAATATCAACAAATTCACCCTTCCTACTTAATGTCTGAAGGATCTGATCATCTGATGGACGTACGGCAATCAAGTCATATTTTTTCAACTGAGGATGATGCATAAGCAAATGAACTTCTGTATTGCTTGATATCGTAGTAGTTAGGCGGCTAAAAATAAGAAATGAATTTAGTATTACAATTCAATTAATTTACTGCTAAATCTCATAACTTTCTGCATAGTCCTATCTTTTCCAAACAAATCGTGGGAATCATAATAAAAAATAAAAAAATCTGGAATTTCATCTTACATAACATAAAGAGTTATATTTATGAAGAAAAAATTGCCAAAAAAAAAACCTGAAAATTCTGAGACGTTTCCCATTTGTATCAAGCACACTGGTATCCAGTTCGGCACAATCAATGTTAACTGGGTTTGGTATAACGTTCCGTTCTTTGCCACCCTTCTTTTTTTTGCGTGGTGGTTCATCATCCTAAAACAAATTAAGACAAATGTTGTTCCCTAACGAAATTAGAGAAAACTAGAAAAACAGAAAATAGAAAAGTTCAACAACATGCGCACTCATTATTTATTTTGTAAGGATTCTCGAATCGATAACAATCTTGATTACCTGCCCTCTACTTTTTAAAATTCCCATTTCTGAGATAAATCACTGGATACCAGTGTGCTTGATACAAATGGGAAACGGATAATGACCCATTATTTCTGCGTACTTTACAAGGAAAGACTTACCGAATTTACATTCCCTTGCATCATCTGTCCTATATCAGTATTAATTACGATACTATCGTAACCCATCCTTACTGCTCGACGTACCATTGCCATAGTTTCATCCATATTACCCGTATGCCTGATATTCATTTCAGCAAATTGGAACTGATCATCCACAAATGACAAAGACATACTCCTTTAACAATTTGATCACACTATATTTTCACTGATATCGTATAAAAAGAAAGTCATCATAGTCTATTAACTTTTAAAATCTATGAAACCACTGCAGTCATAAAAAAAAGGAAGATCTTTATAACTTATTCGCAATCAAAAAAGCAACAGAACTAAGAGAAAGAGAATCGGCAATAATATAGCCACTCAATTTCCATATCAGCGTGTTTGATGTCCATAATACAATAATATCTGCACTCTCTTTTAAAATCTGATTTCATATAATTTCGGCAACAACGGAATGCAACATATAATTTTCAAGTAAATTAGATAAAATTTATTCAAAATTTACATTTGCGAATCAAAAAGGCAGATACAAGGAAAGAAGTTATATCAGTGAAATCTATACTGATTCTCTTATTACCCTAAAAATAAGAAATTAAAAGAAATAACTACATACGCTATAAAAATGACTGTTCAAAATCTTATTAATGTTACATGTTCTTGAATTAATCATTTATATAAATTTCTGACAAAAATATAAAAATTTAACAACTTTATACAATCTCGAGACTCAATCTTATATCTGAAAAGAATCTTTTAAAAGCACAGCAAAAATATCTGTAGTGGTTAAAATAAAAAGAAATTCGTTATCAGCATGAACACCAACAATATTCTCCGTTACAGCACTAGCATCGCATAATTCAGAAGGTTTGGATAAAGATATCAATTGTTGCTTAGCAACTCCAGCTTGACGTCCTGTTTTTCGGTTCCGCAAATCTGAATAAAACTGACTCTTATCAAATATTTACACTATCACGCATAATGTGGTAAATGATAAAATACCCGAAGTTATAGTAGATGATTGCCAATAAACAAATGCATGCCGTTTCGCCTCAACAATAACAGCATAAGAACAATCAGCTGGACAGGTGCTGAATTTTCGCTGCGTTTTAGATGCCTACAAAACATTCCAAATCTATGCATAGCAAATCGAATTATTTATTTCTACCGAAATGAAGCTGTTAAAATATTAATGCAGTCCATCTTTTAGTATTAGGAAAATACATTTAAATTCCGATATCGCCAATTCTCAAAATAATTTGCAACAGCGAAAATACTCAATTTTTACGTAAGCAGCTTAAATATTCCGTAAATTTTTTCTGAAAAGTAATATTATTAAAACTGCAAACTTTTATTGGCTTGTCCATAAAATTATAATTTAACAAATTTTAACAACAGCATTCAAACTCAATATATACTTGAACGTATCCGAACGCATTGAATGTTGCATAATGTTGAACTTTCCTACTTTCTTCCGTAAATTTCCATAAAATGCCATCAACGTCCATACGGATGCAAACAGAACGTGGTCCAGAATCCAAAGAAACAGAAAATAAGATATTGTGTGTGCTTATATCACTCTGAAAATACATGTACTATGCATTACATTCAATTTCTCATGTTTTCATTGATAATAATATTACTAATAACATCGTTATTTTTATTTGCAAATATGAAACTGCTTTAAAAAATACACAGTTTCTAGTCCCAAAATCATTTTACACGAGAGAAAGTTCTAAGCAAGTTAAATGTCCTAAATTTTAACTAAAATAATAATGAATTATCACATCATGATTTAATGTTTGTGAAGCACAATTTAACCAGCGAATTTTACAAATGTCATCTGCACTAATATCACAATCCTCCATTTGTTCGGTGTTAAAGTTTTGATAAGCTCCACCACTGTCTAGAACCTGAACAAACGAATTCTACAGCCAAATTTTTAGAAAGAGAATTTAGAAACAGAACTATATAATTTTCTAAACAAAATCTGATATCCATAAAATATGTCATTAACTTCATACCTGCGATTCAGATGTGAAACGCTCCAGCATCTTTGAAGCAATATTCAAAGACTCTGGATCAACTTCATATATTCCTTGGTTGTCACCCAAAACCAGTTCTGACCAATTAGTTGAACTCCCTTCATTTTTGGCCAAAAATAATTCCAATCTTAAGCGGAAAATTTATATTATAGAATATTATGGACAAACAAAAAATGAATATTCTCAATGATAACTTAAGAAACTGATACGTTATAAATGAAAGGCAAATACAAGTGGTAAAATGAGATTGAAAAGCATACTGGGACCGATAATATCGGTATCGCAAACAAATTTACTTGTTATCATCGATAGTATAAGTTGATGACGCTGGATCAATTGAGCCACCAAGAATCCCACCGACAAGTATTGTACCTTTTACTGACAAGTGAACAGATGTCGCACTCAGCGATAACGAAACATCTCTCTTTGAAATTGTCTCGTCACAAGTAAATACTGCTGCCACATCTGTTCCTGTTTGATACCAAGCGTATCTCTTCTTTGCCAGTTTCACAGTTTCATCTTCTAGAAATATTAATTTAAACTGAAAATTTTATAAATTTAATTGGAAAATTTGAAATATAGTTTTAAAAACATTCTTCGAAAAAATCTTACTGTATTCCTTCTTCACTTCCTGATCTGCAGTATCTGCAGTATCCGATGTACTTATTCCATTCCGACAAAAATTTAGATCACCAGTACTAATAACGATTAAGCTTTCAGGCAATCTGTCGAATGTTACCATTTCAATATGACCGGTGCATATAATACTGCGAGTCTCAGTTACATTCATTTTTCCATCTTCTAAAGAAAAACAAGCTTGAGATGGAATACATTTGATGGTTAGAAAGTATATGAAAATTGAAGCCTTTACAATATAAGTTCCCTTTGATTATAATGGCTTCTTTCCAGTTTCACGTCTTTCTGTTCTGATTATAAAGGATCTCATGAAGTGCTCATAACAACAAGTCAGAATGTATAAAAATATAAATGAAATCAATCAGTTCAAACTAGTCAATTTTTTAATCAACAAATTCCTAAAAATTTAATCAAGGTAAAAAAAAAGCTGACCGCTGGTAATAATCAACCAGATTATTTTGTTCGAAAAATTCCCTTGATTTGAAGATTTTTTGTTGGGCACAATAGATCGTAGTAATACATCATACTTGTTTCCCATATAACGGCTTTCAATAATTATAAATGGACTTACTTCATTATTAACAATAAGCGGTTGGACACTTAAACATTCCTAAATTAAACGAATTTTTCAAAAAAAAAGAACAATTCAAACTACAAACACGCAAAGGAAAAGCTAGTATAACTCTATTTTTTGAAAATTCACACAAGAAAAAAAAGAATGAAAATGTTCCTGATGACCTCCCAAGTTGCTGCACCACATCGGTCGCCTGTAATATACATCGTTAGACGACCAAATCCATTAGATACGAAGGCATAACCAGCATTTGGAAACGATATTGTGGCTGGATATCGATCCTGCATTTCTTTCTCGTCAAGTGATGCAGCGATAATTGTACAATTTTTACAAACTGAGAATTTCTTGGTCTGCAAAATCCTGAGTGATAAATTAGCTGAAACAACCAGCATGAATTCTCTAAGAAAATACTTGTAAACAAGATAAAACAATCAATTTCCATCTTTCTTTTCGATTTACGAATGAAGATTTTGTCAAACTTTCGAATTTTTTATAAAGCAATAAAAAATCCTTTTCATCGTTTCCCATTCTCATCTAGAATATAATATAGATGGTCATAATGAGAACATCTCACCACTGCTAATACATATTTATTTATAAAAACCAAAGTTATTATAAAAACCAAATACTATCCGAAAATCATATAATTATCCAATAATATCTAAATTATTTAATGCATTTTTTTTAGTTGGTTTCGCAGAGCTAATCATGCAAACCTATAATTTCAGATTCAGTTAAAAAGCATTTTGACTGAACCAACAAGCTGAAGTTTCAGTAAAAAACTATCATGAAATTAAAGCTAAAAAATACTGCGTAGTAATTTAATTACCTGAATATCAAAACAAATTGAGCATAAATGAAAATCTAGCAAAAGAGTCATGAATCGCCTCTGTCTAGAATCGGATGAATAAGGATCGTATATCAGATAATTGATATCACTAAACAATTTAGTATGTTCGAATCCATATTGAATATTGCTTGTTTGTAATTCCCGCACTAGAAATATCCTTTAGTATATCACTTACAGTAATTTTTTTTATTAATTACTAAAATAATATTAGACTGTTTCGATCTTGACGAATAATACAGTTTACCATAATTATTCTCAATTCAAAAATCACCAGATTGCTTATTTAAATCCTAATCATTTTTTTTCTACAAAATGATTTTTATATTACATAATCACTTCATAATAAAGCTATCGAATACTTTATGTTGTATTTTTTTCAAATCTCGCATCATTTTATGCTCATTTTATACCCATAAAGTGATGCGAGATTTAGATAAAAATATAATTAATACTAAAAAAAATACGCTGAAATATTAGAGGAAGAGACCTGGCACTTGCAAAGGATGACTATAAGTAGGAGAAGGATCAAGCGATAGCTTGTAACCGTCAAAATTAGCATCAAGCAACGACGGATCTGGTTTAATATCGATAAAACTCCCCGACATCAGAATCCTTCTATTTCGAGGAAAGCTAAAATTCAATGTAAGCAACTTTTCAAAATGCATTCAATCAAGTCGAAGAAGCATCATTTAGCATACATCAGGATAAGAAATATGCAAATTTGTCACTTGGCGATTCTGGATCACCGACCGCATTTGACGTATTCGGGAGACTTTTACCCTAGTTCCTGCACCCAGTCAATAATCACTCATAAAAAATCATATGGGGGAAAAATGGTAAAATCTCTGAAACTACTCTTATCTCCGACCCAAAAGAGAGATAACGCTGTACTCTCTCAATCTCCTCCTAAACTATTTCTATTTCTCTCTGCTCTCTGCATGCTCTACATTTCGGATTTAATTAAATGGAATTTTTACATGATAATTCTGTTTTGCTAGGAAATAATCAAATTGATATAATTACAACAGTATAAAGTACCATTCCCGCAATAAAAAAAAAAAATGATAAAAGAGAACGAGATTAAACATCCTCTCTTGTCATCAATTAACAGAAGAGAAATGGGTCCTCTGAAATTGGGTAAAGAAATTTGGCTCGTTATGGAACAAAAAATGGATGATCCGGAAATGATCTGAGAATCGATAATACAACACTTCTGATGAATCATTACTTTTTATTGTTATCAACGAGCAGAGTACAGATATTATGGTCAGTAGTCAGATGATATAGTAAAATTAAGTGAAATTTTCAAACTATTAGTTTTCAAAACCAAACATTTTATTCTGTTAAAATTTCTAAAATTTTAAGAAATTTTTTTTTTGATTTTTCGTTTTTTTTGCTTGAGATTTTTAAGCGTTTAACGCTGTTACGAAGCTTTCCTCATAATAGCATTTTAAGTATTTTATGAATTTGAGTAATTCGAGATTCGATTCGAAAAAAAGAATGACTCGAGATTCGGAATTCACCTTAATATGTATTCGGAAGCTGTAATTTGATGATATTTAAGGAACAGTGAACAATAAAAAATGCTTTTTATACATTTTATCACAATGGACATCGTCCACCGTCTACTTTTATCAAGTTGCATCTTCACTTATTTCAATATTGATTTTGTGATCTTGAATTGATTAATTCTTCTTATCTGAATTCTTGCTTGAATGGAAGAAGCAGTTTTATTCAAAATTTCAAATCAGAAATTGATTGACTAAAGTTACATATGGTGTTAATTTCATATATGTTTAATTCAATTAAATTTAATCAAACGTGGCCCTTGATTACAATCCACTTGGCTGTAATTTATTAGAATATGAAAAATTATGCGAAACCTTAGTGTAACAATACTCTTAAATTAGATCAGTTTGTGTGAAATAAACCATTTAAGATTGGAATTGTAATCTTTTGAAGTTTATTTTCAAAAGAAAAAAATCAAATAAAATTATCAGAGTATTTAGTAAAGGAATGGAGTGGCATCTATTAATATGGAGAATCCTTAAAGTTTGTTTGGAAAGTTAAATATTCCATCTATGAACCATTTCACTTACATATATTACTAATCAGATATTTTAATGATAATAATACAAACGCGATATTTTGCTATCGCTGAAATATATTGTATGAATGATATGTGTCTAATTAGAATTAACTTTGCAGCATGAAAGAAAAGAGAGTTGCATCATCCAAATGAGTATTTAAAATTAGGTTAACTATAGTATCGACCTCATTAACATTTTCACTAATAATAGTATACTGTCTCGAAAAACTTTACTGCGGAGCGGAATATCTCTTTTCTGACAACCACGATCATTCGACTTGTCAAAGATTAACTTTCATTTCTTCTTTTATGTTTCACATTTAAAGACTGTTTTCAAATTTATCATTTAAATGACACATCAATGATAGGCAGATTATATAAGATTGCCCTTAGATTAGGAAAACTGCATCTTGAAGTGGAAAAGTTTTGTAAACAATTGTAGCACAACATAGTTCTGGAATATAGGTGTTTTTACTTCGATGTCCAAATTAAGCTAATTTAGGAAATTTAAGATAAAAATGATAAATGAAAGGAATAATTGACTTTACAGAAAACATTATTTAAATGATTGGGCGCTGAAAGAGCTTATAATAAATAATTAAGAAAAAATTTAAAAATAAGGAAATAATGGGACACATATTCTTGATATTCAGAAGTGTCGGGATTATTCTCAAATATATTAGTAATACCTGAAATGATTTTGATCATGTTACGATGAAGTTATTTCTAGGATATAATATAGGTAAAATTAAAGATAAAGTCCGGCGTGCTACTACTGCAACGAGGTCATTTCCAGGGTCCTTCACCCAACAATCAACAATGAATGATTGCATCCTTTCTCCATTTATCGTATTGCGCTTTGTGACAATAATCACTAATGGATCATATACTACATCATGATCGTTGGTGATTTGATTATTCTCTAGGAATGATCGAAAATTCATTCTTCTGATCTTTATTATCAATAATGCTCGATCATCAAAAATATACAGTTCATTTTTCATGGATCAAGTTTATTTATTCTTTTTTATTTATAGTAATAGAATAATCTTTCGTCCAATTATTCCCTCATTACTTTCATTTATTGTAAAAATTTGTCTAAATAAATCGTAGAAATTAATTTCTATTTTTACCATAAATGATGAGAATTATTCTTTGCTTTCTCTTTGCCAAAATTTGGAAATATATAAGCAATCTATTAATTAGTGAGTATACTTCTTACGATATCAAGTAATTCATTAATTAGTGAATATATTTACTACCGATATTCAAACAATCAGGAATCATTAATTAGTGGATACACTTATTGCCGGTTATTTGACTATTACATAAAGAAAATTTAAGTGTTAACATGCAAAACTATTATTTAGAATGTATTTCTTACAAGCCTTGCTTTTTTTGCAATAAATTATAATCGTTGACAATCGACCTTCCTGCTGTTTTGGTTTTACTTTTTTAGTTAGTGTGAATTAAATATTTTAAATTGACCTCTTGGATGGACAGATCATTTTTCGGAACATAAGTAAGCTGCCTTAATTTATATTTGGACTTGTCTGGAAACAGGATCTTATAAAGAAATTAAAACTTGGAATATAAAATATAAATAACCATAATTTTCCTCTAGTGATGAAAATATTTAAATGACTGTCCGTATTTTTGGATATCAGCAATTGGAAATATTATTCATTATTCATTTGCTATTTGCATACTATTTTTTAATAGAAATTTGATTATTTAATCAGATATGTCCCAACTATAATTGTGTTTTCCAATAAAAAAATCACATCAAAGAGACAATGCGAATCACAGAGAATTTAATAAATAATATTTGAACTATTATAATTTAAAGTAACATTTATATTTTGTTGCAAAAAAATATTTTCTCGAACGCATTCTGATAAATAAGAAACGAAGACAAAAGATGATAAGGAAAAGAGAGATAACAGTCATTTTATCATTGCTTTGCTAGTGATGCGAATTATAATATAACTATTTTAGTTTCTTAATTCTTTGGTTAAAAAAGACTTTTCTTTCAATCAACTGAAATGAAATACAATTTCTGACGATTAAGAGATCATTTATAATCAAAGATTCTCATGCACTAGAACAATTAATGACAGGTATTTTTATTATTGTTTATGCAATATGTGGAGTTCAATTTGTTCACTTTGCTATTTTTTACCTTATTGCTATCCTCGATTGCAATAGAAAGTCGAGAGAGATCGACTGAAACAAGATTGAATAACTAAAAGTGTAAAATACGGCAGTAGATATTTCATCTTCCCAGATTTCAGTAATTCACCGATACAATTTCAAATTCAATTAAAAGTTTTGTATCTATTAGATTTTTACATAAATAAGGTAATTCCTTGTTTGGAAAAAATCTCTAAAATTGCCAATCGAATTGAAAGATGCAAAAAATTATGAAATCTTTTCATAGAAAAATTATCGAAATGAAATTTGATTTTCTGATAGAAATAAAATTGAACGTGATGCCTTCACGAATCTTATCCAACTATAATTGGAGTTTCTCGGGGAAGTAATTACTTTTATTGCTCTATCAGTCTCTAGCTATATGATTCAATTTCACGATTATCAGCTGAAAGATCTGCTGTATAAGATTTCTTAATTCTGAAATCATTATATGGTTTTTGGTGATAAATTTTCTTTGGCTAATTAATTATTTAAATATCAGAGAATGTGAAAAAAAGAAGAGAGGTGAGAATAACCATTTTTAAAGAGTTTTAAGATTTGAAAAAAAATTTCAATTTATTTTGATAATTTTGATTCATCTTTCCTCGGTAATAGCTGATTGACTTCTCGATATATTTGGGTCATATGATTATCAATAGCGAAAAAGAACTGAAGAAAAGGTAAGAAACGAAAGGTCATTGGTATACATTTCGAGGGTCGATTGTAGAAATGAAAAAATAATGAAAAATTGTTAACTATACAAAGCTATGTAGAAGTTATTCTAAAAATAACTGAAATTCATTTTGTATATTCGAGAGTTACGTCAAATAATACAAAATCCATCGAGAAAAAATGAGCTGAAATGCGGCGGGCGTACATTTTTAAAGTATTGGTATTGAATTCTTCGATCGATTTTTCATTTAAATACATTTGAAAAGAGCATTTTAGGAAGATAATATTTTGACCCTTTTAAAAAATGATCAAATTTTGAACTTTGAATGTTTATTTTTTCATTTAAAGGCTATATAAAATAAGTTACAAAATAAGTTTCATAATTGAAGGTCAAAAATATAAATTAAAGGAAAAAAATTTGTGCTAAAATAACATATTTATTTGAAAATGCCTTATAAAATTGCAAATTAGCTTGGTAATTAATGAGAATAATAGAAACAAAATGTCCTTAAAGTTACTTAAAGCAGAAAAAAATTGATGCATACTAATAAGAATTTCCTTTTTCAATCTTATCTCAGATAAAACTTTAAGAAATCACATTGATTATAAGCAAATTAATTGATTAGATTGAAACAATATATTATTAATATGCCTACTTTATAATAATAATAATGGTAATAATAATAATTGTTTTAATAATAATTTTTATAATATCAGTCTTTTCAATATATTATTCAAATAAACTTATCGAGATAAACTGATAAAGCATGCATTAAGCTATTGAAATACTGGAAAGACTGATAGAGTAATTACTATTATTATTATTGTTATTATTCATATTATCAAAGAAATAAAATCGAAGATCGCTTTTGGAGTGATTCTAACTTACTTTTTGAAAAAATGTCACATATCTGAAATTGTTTGTTTCATCTCAGATGAAGAAGTAAAGTACGAATTTATTTTTAAACTTTTTGTTAACATATAATACTGTTTCCATACATTTTCTCTTCATTATTTATAGTTCATTTGCCAAGAATATTGTAACTGTGATACTCGACCTTAGTATCGGATTAACTTAACGTAAAAATGACTTCCAAATTTACTTAAATTATTAGAATTATTCGGCAGTTTACTTGTACCTAACTTTTTTCTTAAAAATGTTTGACTCATTGAAAAAGGAACAGGATAATAACAGTTATCACGAGAATAAAAGTGACGTTCGTTAACAATATCTAGAAGCATTAATAATCCAATACCTGTTATCCATCATGCAATCCATTAATAAATCCAATAAAAGTGCTAATCCATCAAGAGAACCCAATCAAAGTGACAAAAGTTAAATTGATTGATTCTTGCATTGATTTGCAAATAAAATGTCTGCTTGCTTTGTTTCTTTCTTTAGCAAAAATTAATTTACCTATGCAATATCTTTCCTTGTGTGATGTATATATATATATATAATATATCAATATATTTGTCATTAAAAAAGATTTTTGTCAACTATTCAATCCAAATAATACAATGATACTTGTTTCATATTCATCCTGCTTCCTTGACCTTTTGCAAATAGATAAGACCTGAAGCTGATGTAGATAAGGCCTAAAGTTGACATTTATAAAGCCTAAAGTTTATTGGATTGTCATTCGCAGAATGTCTACAAAAAAAAAAATAAAAAAAAATTGGCTCGCAATCTAAATGTGGCTTACTTATGATTTGCCATAATTTGTTTTTCAAAATTTCATCCATAACTTATCAATTATAGCAGATTAAGGTAATATATGCAACAATGAACGTCAAAAATGAATTCGAATTGATATACATACTGAGATCACAGAATATTTCTGACACCAAAGTATCCACCTTTTCAGAATCCGATTTATTTTGGAATTTTTAGGAGCTAATTTTTGAAACCATTTTACATAAGTCTGTGTGTGTATGTGTGTATGTTTGTATGTGCGTATGGGTATGTGTGTGCGTATATATATGTATGTGTGTGTGTGTGTATGTATGGGCACTTATATAGCAAACTATACATGTTCATTCTCATCTGCCGGCTCTAAAATCAATTTCTATTATTTGCTTGTAATGGACTTTGCGAAATGTCTGACGAGATGATTGCATGCTATAAACTCGCTGAACAGATATTTCACTTTTTCCTTGCGTTCGCTATTTTTTATCAAATTTAAAGAGATGAAAATTTCTCGATGATTTATGAAGACGTGCAAATTCTCAAGACACGGGAAACGCTTGCTAAGAAACGGAATCTTTTAAGCGTTTCCCGCGTGTTAAGAATATGTATCTCCTAAAAAATTAAAAAGTTTTCTATTCATTCACCATTGGAAACGTTATGTATCATTTAATTTGATACGAAAAAGAAAATTATTGTTGATTTTTTAGCTAAATATAGATGCTTCATAATGTCTCACAGTGCATTATGTAATAAATGCATTGTGCAAACTGCATGCACAACCACCTCACTTACATATGCAAAAACTGTCAATTCTACCCTGCCTCATCCAAAACTTCAACTTCTCGATAATTTTATTTAAATTTCACTTTTATTACATTTGTCCTTCTTTTTGATTTCTCTCCAATCAGAAATATGACCCTTGAACCTTACTCTGCAAATTTGCTTAGCAGTTTACAAATAGTTTTCAGTTCGAGAAGTTTTTTCGATAAAAGTCGCAAAATAAATTCCTTTAAATAGAGAAAAATCATTTCAACTTTAAAATATTATCAATTTTATTGGTTTAAGAATCGAAATTTCGTTACTCTCAGAAATTGAAATTTCACATTTTTGTTCTTATAATTTATGTAGCACGATATTATTAACTTTGCCTAATTAATATCTTATACTAATTGGGTGTGGAAATTTAAAAAGAAATTAAAATCTATGAGACCAAATTTTCAAGGAAAAATTAGGCTTAGACATAAAAGAGCGATTTTTTGGAATTTTTCTTTTCCGAAGTCATTTTTTTCAAATTTCGATGTCATCATTTTGCCCAAGATTGCAATCATTTTTGAAAAAAAAAAATTGAAATTTATTTGAGATTGTGAAAGAAGCGATATGTATACATACAAGTGGCAATACTTTATTTCATTCTATTCCATCTATTAAATTTCAAAAGCTCGTCGAAACTTTCCATCCAAATTAGACATTTATCTGAAGTGTCTTGAAAGACAAAATGGTTTCAAGCGATACAAATGTTTGTTTTTATTTACTCGATCTCTTTGTAATAATATATAAATAAGTAAAATTAGGAATATATCATATAATGTACCAATTTGACATGTTATTAATTAACTGGAATAATTGAAAAACTAAGTTTAGATTTTCTTTGAATTTCCGTCGAAATATTACTGTCGAGAAAATAAACTATACATGAAGGATAACTTAATATGATCAGAAAATAATATTATCAGTGATCATCAAAATTAGTAAAAGAATCCTTTTCAGTCATTTCAGAATCTCAAACTTAGTAAACAAACCAAAGAGACGAGCGATGATAACGATTCCGGAACGAATGGTTATTTTAAAAATTTCTAAATTTTAAACAAAATTTATCAAATTGTTATTTTCAAGGAAATTTGATTAGTTTTTCAATATAACCACAGATTAAAAAATAATTTGCAAATTTAGAGATCAGTTATGGTCCTGGAGTAGTTCAGAAGTTGTGTGCTCGATTTTTACAATTATCTAAGGAACCGAATGCAGTACCTCTTATCCGATCACCACGCTTCAAACGGCGAAAATTATCAACAGAAAAGAATTTCACTGTAATCAGTGAAATTCGTCGATGCAACACGCAAACTTTTCCTACTTCAGATCTGACGTCAGTTTTCTTCGTGAGATGCATTCGAATATTTTTTTATAATTTCTCAAATATTTTTTCTATTAAATTTATATTTTTATTAATTTTTTATATTTCTCGAATTTAGAAGACCGAAATTTCAGATTAGTAATGTCATGCAAGACAGTCATTAATTTTTAATTATAGAAATAATATTCTTCTTAATACTGCTGAAAACAATATGAACTTCTGTAGTGAACAAAAAAGTGAATTGCAACTTGCAACGGCGATGCAGGTATGCTCCTTTCAATAATTCAGGTATGACAAAAAAAAGCTCTAACCTGATAACATTTTGATCAAATTCATGTTTTCTTGATTTCTTTCTCGAAATGTTCCAAACAATATTCAAATCAACAGATGATTGACCCGGCAAAGTTAAACGAGACTTATTTATATCACACTACCGTGATTCCTGCTAATACGAAAACAAATCGCAAAGCAAAAAAAATCGAATCAATACGAGAAAAGTTTGAGAAAATTTCTATCACCTCATCTGTTATCCCACATAAAAAGGTCTATTAAATCATTACATTATTATCATGAATTTACATACTCTTTCCCTAAAATTGTGAAGAAAACTTCTTGATATAGCTGAAGCGGGAATTTTTCTTTCCTGATTTCTAAAATTTTCCTAACCTTTTTTTATTTGCTTAGTTCAACAAAGTTCATTTTCGTCGAGAATGCAGTTTATTTGGTGTAAACAGCGAATCTGTAAAGAGAGAGCCTGAATTGGTAGGAATACAGGAACAAATTCAGAAAGCTCAGCATGATGGTAATGGTATAGTATTATATTAAAATTTTTTATTGATATGTAGGAATTAATAAAGATTTAGATGATCTTGCCCGGAATTTTATTTATATTATTTAGCTTCATAGAAGGAATCAAAGACAAAATCTAACGTTGAACGATAGTTTTTTCAGAAAATTTCGAAACAGAACGAAACAAAGGAGATATGCAGCAGCTACCAGTTTCAACCGATATGGTAAATGTGCTAATGAAATTGGAGTCATCTGATGATGATAATCTCATTGCTACGGAGCCTTCCAAAGTATCAAGTATATCGTCCTTGTCCGATTTCGACGATTTCCAGGTATTTTCGTACTGTTGACGATATTCTTTCTGATCGTGACAAAACTTGAAGTGGGTGATTATTCTTCTCAATTCCCACAGATTTCTTCAATTTCTTGTTTTTAGCACTTGGAATGAATCTTAAACTGGGATAATTAAATCTTTATTGCGATAACTTCTATAACATGTCAATGAATGCAACAATTACAATATTAATGATACAACAAGAATGATAAATAACTAAAGAAAAAGCTATCCGAAAATATCCGGTATCCCTCTCAACTGACTTCGGATGTCCATCTAAAAATGATGTTGATGAGAATTCTTGACGCACTGAGGTCACTCAATCACCTAGTATTTGGATGTATGATAATATAATTTACAATCGCTTGACCTATATTTTGGTTATCGAAGGGATTTCCTCGCTCTTTCAGCGACACTCGGGAGGCGACAAGGATTTAGAGGCTAGGCTCTCAGATCTGGAGATCTCTAAAAGAATATAGATGTTCTACAACGCGAGCTAACCGCGTGCTATTCCACATCCTCAATCGATGTCCGTCTTTTCCTTCGATCAGCTTTTCTACTCGATCCATTTTCTAGGAATTTCTAAGACAGTTTTCTTTTAATAATATCAATTCGCCATTGATTGGCTTTCGTCGTACGTAATTGCGAGGATATTTATGCATTTTTCGCGTCCTTTTCCTCAATTCTTCCAAATATTCTTTTTGCCATATCTTCCACAAACACTGTAACTTTTTCCGGGTGTTTTAGTGACGACTAATTAATTCTTGCTGATTGCTGTAACTTTGTATTAATGCATTCGGTTCATCATTCGCACGTAAATTGTTCTCTACTCTGATGAATTATTTACATTATAGTCAGGCCATAAAAAATTCCCTGGACATAACACTTTCTCTTCATTCCTCTCATATTCTATCAGTGGTCTTTCGTTTACTAAGAATTCAATCTCGCTTATCATCGTAATGATTTCGTTTTCTTCCAAGAGATTTTTCTTCACTGCTTTCTGTAAAGTTCTCTTTACTACTCCAATCATCCTTTCATTTTCCCATGGAGCTCCAAGGGTAATAAATTGCCACTTTAGTGGTCTTTGTACTTGAATACTATTCTCTTGAATCAACTTAGAAGCTAAAATGAAGTTCTTGGCATTGTCGGATAGTACAAACTTTGGACGTAGTTTTCGACTAATATGTTCTGAATGAGTAGGACATGTTTTTCATGATTTCCATATAAATGGCTCTTGTGACTAGACACGTGAGTAGAGTTACCCAGCGCTTTGACACTGTCCCGTTGTCCTTCATCCACATAAGACCAAGAAGGTCTATCCCGATTTTCTCGAATGGTCTGCTTACAATCTGGTGGATAAGCTGGAAACTCTGGCTGTTGAAAGAGTATAGCATTCCATCTGTTCCATTCTTTACAGAGTTTCCTAAGAATGGTTTTGATGCATGTTCTTCCACGAGATATCCAATATGTCTGATGAACTTTGACCCAAATTAAATTGGTGTGGCATGAAATATCCTTTAGTGGTATTGTTTAACGATCAACTTCGCAATTCTTTCTCTACATATGAAATGTGAGAAGTTCATTAATTTTGATTGAGACTAACCAAGCCTCCCCAGACTTCTCCAGATACCATCTGCATCACGTATTTCTAAGACTGACTTCTTTTCGAGCATATATTGTGACGCCAATTACCCGTTTTCCGAGTGTCTACGAAAACATAGAGATCTCGTTTTCTTTTGGAACCCATTGCGATATTTTAATTTCTGGCATATGAATGTTTCGGTCAACTTCTCACACTGATACCTATCGTATGTTTCCAACCAACTAATCATCTCAATTGGTGCCACTTTGCCTTTTTGCACTGATGTCTTCCATAGTATTATAATAGGACAGAGTAGTCCTAAAGGATCAAAAATTGAAGCCGAAAATTGTAGTATCTGGTATTTTGATAGTAAACTTTCTTTAGTGATAAGCCATCTCCATTGAAATAGGTCTTTCTCTCTGTTCCATTTAATGCCTAGAAATTTTTTGGTGACTCCCGTTTCTTTTTGCTGATAGCTTTCCTTGTTGAAATCGAAGTTCAAATAAAATTCTCTCAGGTTCATTTTTGGTTTTACAAAAAATCTGTCTGCTTCATCCACCTTTCTAATTCTTTCTTGCACATTCTCAGTTGATAACACTACGTTATCAACGTAGATATCTTTTACTTTTCCAGATATATCGTTTCTTTTCGGATATCTCCCAACCACAAGAATCTGGTGACATCCATGTCATCCTTATGTAGACCTACTTGTAGGAATGCCTTCTCTACATCCGCCATTATAATGTAAGGTATTCGCTTTCATGTAATATTATTCCTATCAGTGATGGCAGCATAACTGGTCCTTATAGGCATTCGTTCAGCGACGGACTTCTGTAGTTTTTGCTGATGCATCAAACACTATCTGCAATTTCATTGTAGTTTTCTGTGGACTTATTACCGTCTGATGCGAAGATAAGCTGCTCATTCTTTATTCTCTTCCTTCCTCACGTTTTCTATAACTCATTCTTAAAGTTCTAGGACATTTCTGCATTTTCTTATTGTGGATTTCAACCGTCCTAGAATTAGACCGTATTCCTTTGCTGGGACAACATCATTACTTTTCCACGGCTATTTTACGACACATCTTTCTTCTTCATCTCGAATTATAGACCTTTGAAAAGCATTCACTATTTCATTGTCTTGGTTATCGGTTGTCAATTTCTTGGTTCCAATAGCCTCGAGTTTCCAGTTTTCTTCTACTTGATCATTGAGTAGTTTGTGACTCCTTCTTTGCTCCATTATTCTTTATCTCAGATCCGATATTCCACAAGATACTGATTTTAATTTTACTCTTGATTTATTTCTGGATGCGCCCTCTCTTACAGTACTTATTCCTGTACCATCACAATCCAGCCCAATTCCTCCGATTTTACTGGATTAGAAATAGCTAATTATGCAATCGTTTCTATCCCAAATAATACATTTGGTGTTCTCCATTTCCTCTTCAATAATTTCCCGGCGGTATCAGTTTGTTCGTATTTTATTCTCCCAGTAATCGATTCTGATATATATGCTTGAGCATTCCTTATGTTTCCAGACGTTGTTCTGATTCTAAATGTTGTCATTGTGCTAAAGTAACTTTTGCCACTAGCAACTCCTGTAATTTTGATTTCATTCCTTGTTCTTTCCAGTACTAGACCTAATTTATTGGTCGTGGCTTCGGTGATCAAATTGCATTCACTTCCGAAATCCAAAAAGATTAATGCTTTCTGATATTTTTCTCGCTCGTATAGATTAACTAGCATCGCTTCTTTGCAAATCATGTATCTCATGGTTCCTGAATCAATCTCTACTCCAGTTGTTGCAGCTATCTTCAGCTTTTCATAGGATGATTTCTCAACCTCGATGGAATCTTCTTCTGTGCTATTTTTTTTCGGGACGCTACACGGAGCACTGCTATAATTTGTTTTAGAATGAAAACATGTAATGGTCCTTCTGCAATTTTCTGTTAAATGAGATTCCCTTAAGCATGATTTACACAATCCTAACTCCTCTAGTTTTTCCACTTTCACTGTTACTATTGAGTACATTTTACACTTATCATTCCAATGATCACCATTGCAAAACGCGCAAGATAATCGTCTTTTATTTTCTGCTAATCGGTCCTGTTTACATTGAGATTTGATGCTGTCGCACAAACGGTCATTCGTTTCATTTCTCGAGAATTAAATTTAGATCAAGCATTCTGAAGACTAAATATCGATGTCTCATTTCACGTTGCTTGTCGGTATGTGTCGCACATGCTTCTTAATTTCTATCTACTGCCTTTGCTTCATAACCCCTAAGGTATCTGTAACCTTTATATATTCCTTTAAAAATATTACTGTGCCTTGCATTGTCCATTCAGGTTTCCTTAACTTCTACTACCAAGTTACCTAAGAGGTAATCCAGCGATTTTCCAGTTCTGGTACTCCATAACTGATTTATCTCTAAATTCTCTCCTAATTCTTTTAATTGGAAAAGAATGCTCAATAGTTCCCTTAACAAAGCGATTAAATTTTTGTTTGACCTATACAAATTCTGCAACCCGGTATATAAATTCAGTATTCTTCTTTATCTTTCGCTGTTCGCTTCTTCAAATTCATCATTGCTAATGTATAATTCTCTTCATTGACAGCTAAATCACTTATATATTTTAGTGCTTCTCCTTTTAAACATCCGAGTATCAATCATCTCTTCAAATTGTGTTATAAACAGCCCTAAAGTTTTGGATTCCATCGAATTTCACAGTCTTTATTTCTGAAGATTTGCTTATCTTTACCAATTTCTCATTAATTCAGTTAAGTATTTTCTTCTTTTTCTTTTTCACTTGACTTCACGTTTAATTTTCACGTTTACCTGATTTACGTTTATTTCACGCTTAATGTCTCACGTTTAATGTTGATTTCAATTTTGATTTTCACGTTTAATTTTTTTTGAACTTGATTTCACGTTTTATGTTTCACGTTTAATTTTTTGATTTTGCACATAATGATATTTTTTTTTTCGGTCTATTTTTCTACTAGAAATATCCGAACATAATGCATTTTATGACAACTGCTAAATAAGCATTCTTCTTATGTCCAAATATAACTTGTATAAGTCGATTTCATAATCCACATCTTTGTCTTCAACAAAGCGTATTGCTTCTTTCCATTCCTTTTTTAATGCACTTTGCTTTGAAATAATTCTATCAATTATTTTTAGATGACCATTCGTGAGCATTCTTTTTCTTTTTGATGAGATCGACTTGTTTTCTTTCCTTAATTCTTCTTGTATTTCGTCCGCGCAACACTTTCTGCTTTTTCAATCTGTCGCAAGCCTATTCAAATTCGTTCTCTTAAGGTAAGACACAGACTTTCTATTTTTTTTTCCTTATGCTTCTGGTTAAACTACCTTCGCTTTCCATCATTTCTTTATTGTCCAGGTAAAACAAAAATCGCTATTGTTTCTTTCTTTTATTCGAAGGTTCAGCTCCCAAATTTGTCGACGATTTCCTTTCTGGTGTGACAAAAATTGAAGCGAATAATTTTTCTTCATAATCCCCATAGATTTCTTCAATTCCTTGTTTTTAGCATTTGGAATTGAATCTCAAACTGAGGTAATTGAATCTTTATTACGATAACTTCTATAACATGTCAATGAATGCAACAATTACAAAATTAATGATACAATAAGAAATTCTAATAGCGATAAATAACTCAAAGAAAAAGCTATCCGAAGATACCTGGTATGCCCTTCAACTGACTTCGGATGTCCATCTAACCAAAATGATGTTGATGAGAATTCTCCACGCACTGAGATCATTCTTGAGGTCACTAGATCACCTAGTATTTGGGACGCATAAACATGATAATATAATTTACAATCTCGACCTACATTTTGGTTATCGAAGGGACTTCCTCGCTCTTTCAGCACAGATATTTAAGATCAGTAAAGTATTATCCTGCCATAATGAAGTAAAGGATAGAAATATTTGCAGAGTTAACTGTGATATAACCTAACTTACTCAACTTATACTATGTAATTTTATTAATAATATAATTGTTCGCCGAATGATTAATTATTTTTTTCCATTTCCTTTTATTCTCTATCTTAAATATTTTCTCATAAAGTAATAATATTTCATTGTATCTGACGCGTAATTTCTTGCGGTAGTAAAAAAATTGCTATGCATTTGCAGAAGCAACCACAAGAAATGAAGAATGAGACAAGGGCTGAGAAACAAATCATTGATGAATTTGGCCTCAGTGGAATAAAAGAGTCATCATTTCAGTGTGAACCTCCTCCTACCATTACTAATAATACCTCCATTGTTTTCAATACTTCAGGTAAATTCTATAGCGATTCTTTATTGACCTTCAAATCTATGCTTTTCTTAAATTAATTATAACAACAGTCGTTACATTCAACGCAATAAATTTCAAAACAGTAAAGATAACAGTATTTTTCATTATGCAAAATCTGTCTATTTCATTTTCTTTTTTCCCTTTTAGATTTTTCTTAATGCAACATATTACTTAATTTTTCAATTTCCTTTAAATGCTTAGCTTAAAAAAAAGTGCTAAATAGTCTTTTTACTTAAAAACATTAATAGTCCTTTCAATTTCCTTTTAAATATTCGCCAGTTTGTTGATTTTTTTTGACTGTCAACTTATATATCTGAAGAGCCAATAATATTAAATTATGATCACAATATCCATAATTTCTAAGGATTCTAATTTTTCAAATTTTTTTATACTTGTAACTTATTTTACTAAAAGTCTATTATCTTACGGTGCTGCAACAAAATTACGACTTATTCGGATACAGAATATCTGAATGAAACGAATAGAATGATATATTTTTAATTGATAGAAACAATCGATCCCGAGAAATCATATCAAACCTCTTCCAGGAGGAGTAGTGATAGAGAGAACATAAATCAACAGCAATTTTAGCAATGTATTGAAGATGCAAAATACCACTGAATTTCAAGACTTCTAACGATATTTTATAGTGTAATAAGAAGATAAATGATGATTTGACAATTCCAAGCAATCGAGATGTGTCAAAGTGAAAAAATTGATAAACTTTTCGTAGTAGTTTATGAAAACTTCGAAAGAGAAATATAATTTAATTAAACTAATTTACAGTTAAAATGCTTGAGAGGGAGCAGAACGAAGATGATAGCTTGCAAGAAGTACATCATTTGCTAAAAAAATTCAACACAATTCGAGAACAACGAGCCAAAAAACTCACCATTGAGGACATAAGTGTTAAAATGGACAATAATCGATATGATATGATTGATGACGATCTATTGATGCAGCTGCAAGTAATGAACAAACTACGTATAGAAAGAATTCAGTCAATATTTACTTCATGCTATTCACTTCCGTATTTTAATGAATCAAAATTGAGCGGCAAAAAAAAATTTAAATTTTCACTGTCTCTTAGTTATCTGAGATTTAGAACTTATTCACAATTCGAATCATTTTTTATCTCCATATTATCTCGAAAGGTTTATTGTGACAAAATTAGCTTTTTAAAATTAGCTTTTTTTAACGTTTACTATTCTAGTACCAATACATCTGTCAAGTTTCAATTCCTCATTCTCACTTGTCGTCTGATTCCGGCTTGCATCCATTATACAAAGAGAAGAAAGAATGTTTAAAAAATATCAACTTGAACAAAAAATGAATGCATTAGAAGTAATGGAATCTGACTTCCAACCTATCTGTCAAAAATTCATTCAGGTTGGTATTTCTTACGGTTTAAATATAGGTATTTTTAATGATTTACCGCTTATTTCATTGTGTCCCAGGAAATTTGAATGAAACTATTAAACTATACGCGTAAAACTTGTATTTAACAATCTTTCTAAATATTAGGGTGTGTCTCTCTCATTGTATAAAAGAATTTTTCTAACTGTTCGATTAAAAACAGGTTAATTTTTCACTAATATTCACTTATTTTTTCAAATATTCCATCTCATAACATTTAAATAAGCATTCATCATCACCAATATTTATTAATTTCTTCTTTTTAAAAAGAAATGCATCTACAGTATTTAACCGGTAAATAGTCCTAAATGGAAAATAAAATTGAGCAAATCGAGAAATGATTTCTTGACAGGTATGTCAATATTTTGGTTAGTTGGCAAGTATTTTTTGTAATAAAAATAGCAAGCATCCTTGTTTGAATAAATTGGCAGTGATTAATCCAACCAAATATGTTGTGTCTCGTATTGAAGTCGATATTGGTGATAATTGTTTGGCGTTTCAGTCCACTTCCATAGTTGAATAGCTTTTTATTTTATGCTTATCAACTTTAGACAACTATTTCAAATTTAACTAATTAAAACTTATAAACTTTTTCTTCTTCATCTTCAATTTGTTTACAATAGATGCGAATTTATTTTTTTTGTTTTATTTTTTTTTAAAGATCATAATATTATGATGCGAGTAACTTCGGGACCTCTCAGAATTATTCAACATAGCTTTGAAACTCTTTTTAAAAATATTTATAAGAGTAAAAATTCTAGAATAAATCTTTTTTTGCATCCTAGTCACATTTCAAACAAGTTTTGTTTTATCATCAGTGATTAATAGAAGATGACGAAATTTGAAAACAGCAACACGGCTTACTATCATTCATTCATAATGTTTGAAGTAACTGTGATAATACCGGAGAAACTGATTTATTTGCTTTGGAATGAAAGAAAAATATTATGTTAATATATCATCACTGCTCGAACAAATGGTCTAACTTTTATTTTCTTTAAATGAAGAAATTATGTTATGAAGAATGATTAATTATGATATTATTAAATGGTTAAATTGAAAAAAGTTATTGTATGATAAAATAGAAATGTAATTCTAAACATTTAGTTTGTTGTATTAGTAAAAGGAACAGGTGAAAAAATGATAAGAATTAATTATTATTCGTGAGATTTATAAGAGATAGCTGCAATAATCTTGATGATTATTCTTTATTCCAATAATGATCTAATCTCTAGGAACTATTGTTTCTGATACATTCTTCAAAGGAAATAAGAAACATTCTTACTGCATTCTCATACTTCTTTAAAATGTCATTTATCATTTCAAAAAATGTATCACCAAAGAGAGGGCAGTTATATATATACCTACTATTCTACATTTTTTTTTTTATAATACAATCCTTGCACTGCGTCATTTTTTTTAAATAAAAATTTGAGAGTTTGATCAGCTACTGGAAAATTTATCTTTTTCATTAATTAAATATTTGAATTTTCTATTTTGCTTTGTTGATTAATCGCTGCACATTCGGAATTTTTCAATTTCGTTAATTAATTCCCTTCATTCTACAATTTCTTTTTATTCGAGGGTTTAGTAATTTGCTAGCGATAAGAAGAAGTGATAATTTTAAGAGCAGATTTCGAGTTTCTTCAAGGAAAAATTAAAACTAAACTTAGTTATTTTACGAGTACATTTAATATCGCAATAGGGCAAATTTAATATCATATAATTAATTTTGCAATATCAAAAAAGATCTTTTTTATTAACCCTTTTTCAAATATACATTATATAGTAATTTGTAATAGCAATATCGCTTGAGATTTTCCATATCATTTCTTCCTAATCTTCCGCCATCTTTATTTTAACAATTACAAATTTGCATTCTCTGATCTACTTGATAAGCAATTCTCTGATCTTCAAGATTACAATAACCTATTTCTTACCATTCTATTCTTTTTAATAAAATTGTCCATTGATAGGAAGAAAATATTATATTCATTTTCATATATTATTTAAGAAATAAAGCAAGAATTATTGTATCGATAAAAGATATAAGTATGCTTTGAAATAGAAAAGTAATTGCAAGATAAATCAAATCAGTAGAAATCAAAGAAGTTGAAATGATTTTAAAATGTTCAGAAAAGTGAAAATATTACTGAAATAATGGAAAATTGATATTTTTTTTTTCAATAACTGCAAAGTAAACAACGATAAATTATTGACTAAATGACTCTCTTCTCCTTCTAAAATACGATAAATACTTGGCCACTTTATATTTCATCTGTGGCATTTTCTCTCGTTGGACAATATTTTTTGCTTTTTTTACCTTTTTTTCTTGACATTTTCATCTAAGTTTGATTTTGTAAATAAACACGAATCCTTGAATAATGAACATTTCATGGCTGTTAGAATCATTCAATCAACTTTTTATACATTTTAGTTAACATTGTAGCAAAAGTATATTGTGACTTATGTTTGGTTAATTACAACAGATACAAAATGTAAGCATTTATTCCTTCTGTATGTACACAATACTTATTGTCAGAATGCTCCCAACCTAATAAGTCATATTTCGTCAATTTCTTTCAGAAGCATATATTCTTGTTAGTTTCTCTCACAGAAGCATACAAATATGATAAATTTTATTTATATACTACAAAAAAAGAAAAAAAAACGAAGAAATTTAATTCAGTTCAAATTTAATAATTTTAAAGCCTTCTTGTGTTTTCATTTACATAAAAATATATTTAAACTTATTTTCAAATGAATTAATTTGGATAGAAGAGCCTTTATTGAATATATAGTTGACATACGAGATGTTATTGAAAAATTTGCAAATAAGTCTTATCTCGTTATCTTGCCAGTCATTATCGGTTCCGTAAATGATGTTTTGGCAGGTGTCTCTGGTAGTGTAGTGGCCTATATTGATTTTAGCATTTTATGAGCCAAGCTTCAAGCTAAAATTGTAAGGTTAAAATATCTGAATAAGTCCTATTCCAAATTGCAATTAGCGTGCTTATTGCAATACAAGTTCCTATATAAATATAATTATTGTTAACGATGATTCGGACAGTCCATTAATCGACATTTCACCTCTTTCCATCTATCTCATTCGGCTGAATAACATTTTTGCATATATTAATTACACTCGTTGTATTGCCTGATTCATGCATGCACCATACCTACAATCAATTTATCCACCTATCACATTTCTCATGACCCAATTCAATTTCATTTCTCCCTTATTTGCATGAATCTCAGGCAACATGATTTGTATTGTTTATACTTAATTAGATACAGCATTTAAATTTTCACATTTATCACTAGTATTGAGAAGTATAGTCTTCATTGTAGAATAATAATAACTTTTACTTATCTGTCTTTCATCTTATTTTCATGCTTAATTTTTATCGCTTATTTGCCTATCTGTTTTTATAGTTTTTGAATAGATTATATTTGTTTTATGCTTATTTTTATATATGGAACAATCATAAACAGGTAATGCTCACCCATAACGCATTCGCAATTTTTGGAATGCAATTTAGAAATTATATGAATTTTCTCTATCTCTCATTATATGCACTATTCAGTTATGAGCATTTTCAAACAAACTTAGATGGACAAGTATTTTCAGCTATTTTCATGGTTCAATTCATAATTTATTAAGAAAAGTCATATTTTAATGCTATAATTTGATTGTATTTGTTCGTTTCGCATTAGAGGTATGTCAGAAATTCTCCTAAAATATAATTGTTCAGAAATTCTCTTAAGAAGTATGTCAGAAATTCTCTTAAAATGTAATTATTCCCTCAGTCACTTCCACATTTCACTTTCTTTCAACTTTTATGAACTTTTTTTTCGAGCAAAATTTTCGAATGTGAAATTTAACTAAAATTCGAACTTGAAGGAATTTGAGTAGTAACTTTTTTATGCTATTATGATAGAAGGCATATGAAATAGTGGTGCTTCGTATGATGAAATAAATCATAGCGGAAATAAAATATTGTAGGTAATATTAAATTTGATTACTAATATCTATGTCTAAATATAGCTATAGATTCAATTGCTTTAAATAAATATGATGAAATGATGATTATATTTCTTTTCTATCAAATGAAAAGAAACCGTTATGCGAAATTAAAAAAGTGCGATTGACCTTTGACTTGGGAATATTGTAAATTAAAAGATATTGATTTCCAAAATCATACTAGAACTAGTAGGAGCTTCTACATGAACCTTAGGTAACCATACATGAAAAAAATAAATAGGAAATTTAACTAAAAAACACAAACTCAATAAAAAACAAATTCATAAGAAAAAAAAAATCATAATAAACAAAATTTAAAAAAAAAAAACATGACTATACAAAAACAAATAAGGCATACCAAAAAACAAAGTATAAAAAACTAAATAATATATGTTGATGAAATGAGGTGTAAATATGCAATCTATACTTGATACTTGTCATATAAATGTTTAGAATTTTCCATATGAAAAAAAATTTTTGAAAAAGATGATAAAAAATTTTTATGAAAAAAAATGATAAATGATAAAAGCGTACCGACACTGTCCTTCTCTCTTTCATTCAACTTGTTGACATTTTAAGAATTTTTTCCTTAATTTCAAAAAAATTTCGAATTTTTTTATTCATACAGCACCCTCTCTGACGACTAAGAATCAGAACAGTTATAATGTGAATAAGTGATGCATTGATGCTTCTATCATTTATTATAAATATTTTATTTTGTCAGGAAATCGAATAAGTTCCCTTTCGTCAAGCGAGAAAATAATCATTGAGCGATTTGAAAAGGTTAATTTAAAAAAAGCTCTGAGAATGAGAGGAAATGGGAAGTTTAAGTAAATAAGTAAAAGTAATTTATTAAGTTGTTAATGAGACTGATTTACTTGTTAGTAATTCTTTAAATGATTACAAATTTTGAGGAAATTTTTTTTGTTTTTATTATGAAATTGCAGAACAGGATCTTTGAATTAAAGCAGGTGATTATAGGCTTCTATAATTACCTGTAATGACTTGAATTATGTATTATACTGTGGCTGTTCGAAATGCAATTCAACAATGTTCAACAATGAAAGATGAAAAATGATTTTCAACACCTTTATTCCATTAATCAATTCTTCCAGAAAAGACTTTTAAAATGACATTAATAAAGAATTGTTCAAAATCATTACCTGAAGAATTGTTTACAATCAGTACATTTTAATATTCTCAGATTCTTAGATTGCAGTTGAGCAGAATTGGATTTTGAATAAGTAATTTTGTTTGAATTTTCTTAGAAATTTTGATATTTTAATTTGTGTCTTTTCAAAGATCCGAATCGATCTCGGAAAGAATGAGATCATACTAAATTATAATGTTGCAACTTAAGTTGATAGCACCAATATTTGATTTCGAAATAAATAATCAGATAAACATTCGTATCATTAGCTGCTAAAGGATTATCGAGACTGTTTAAGAGTGAGATTATATCATGATAATAATTTAATGCACTCTGTTAAAGTCTATTCTTGATTTGAAATTGCTACATTCTTTATGAAAATGTCACCTATATCACACTTGCTGTTCATAGCGATGAAATTCCATTGAATGTAGGTCGAGGTTATTTTTTTTCTTCAATTCAAAAAAATGCTTAAAATTATTCCAATTGAGGAAAAAAAATTTCTATTTCAAATTGATAATAAATTGCAATCAAAAAAGTGTGTGTAATATTATATAACTAATTTAAAAATTTGATTTCTCCATCTTCGCATCATTAAAACTATTTGTTATATTTCGAATGATTTAATTGACTTTTTTTTTTTACTAAATATTTGATTCTTTTTTGCGAACTATCTTTTTTTTTTACTAAATATTTGAATAGCATGATAGAATAATATCTTCAACATTATTTTCTAATTAAATTTATAGATGATACTTCTCGAAATGTTTCTCGAATTTTTTTCTAAATTTTATTCAATTCTTCCTGATTTTGCTAAAGAATTAAATTTAAAATAAGCACATCAGTGAAAGGAATCTATTATCTGAAAGGAACATCTATTTTTTAAACTCTTTTAAATGTTTCTCAGTGTAAGACTACTTTTTATTTTAGCCTTGAAGCTGTGACTGAAATATAATGGGTCAAATGTGTACTGATATTTGATAGAGTGTTTATCACTGCGATTGTTAGAATAATATTTTTTATCATGTATTGTCTTTGCATTGTTTCTATTTAAAAAAATAGAAGTTTTGGAATAGAACATTTGTGAAGTTTCGCGAGCGAATTTGTGACTTTTCTGGATATTGGAACTTGTTTTCGGAATCCGTACAAACACTCAACTTGTTCAGTCTTCTGATTACTCTCTATATTTCATTCGTTGAAGTTTTGTTAAGAATTGTCGTCGTCATCGATATGTTCTGGTTATCGATATGACAATCAGAGACCATTATTGATGTATCAAAAACCGCTTGAATTTAGCTGGTTTAGCACTGCACTCAAGAACATAAGTATGTACTACTCAATCTTCTTTTATTCGTCTCATGCATTATTTTGTTTGTTTAAAGTAATGATTTAAATTTTTCAAATAATTGAAAAAATTTTTAAAAGTTATATAGGAATTAATGAATTCTTGCAGTTATGCAATTTCTCCATAACATCGTTATCATTTAATCAAATATTTCGGATCATTTTTGCTTCCCTCTTCTGGAAAAAGTTAACTTTTTTTAGGAATATCTGAAAATTATTTCTTTGTTTGCAAATATTTGATGATAAAAAAAGGAAATAGTGCTATCTTCATGTTTCTTAAACAATTGTAATAATCAAGTGGACAAACAGATAAATTTATAATTGGTAAATAAATAAATAAATAATGGCATATGAATATTATCACTGAATTATCATTTGGAAATAAATAATAATCAGATTTTGTGTAAAATATCGATTACTGATGAAATTAATTTTTCTTTAAAAAATTGATTTTTGTCTTTCCTTCAGAAAAAATAAATTAATTTTAAAATATTTTATCACCTTATCACTGCTATTGAATATTTCATCTCCCTCCGAATTTTCATAATGAAATGATAAACTGGACAAGAAATATTTTATTTTTATTTCATTTTTCCTACTTCTAAATATTTGTTTTGTCATTTTTTTTAAATTTAATTATAAATATTTTCTATGATATTCAAAAGAAATTATTTTCAAATTTTGTACAATTTAAGCTAGAAATGTGTTGCAACAATATTGCGAAAATTTTGCAATACAATTTTGCATTTTCCAAAGCAAAAGTTCAATAAAACTTCCTAGTAGAGAGAATTAATATGATATTGACATGGCAATGTTGTATCATATTTTTCTTTTATCTCAGAAGAAATGAATGATAAAGCGAAAGTTGAAAAAGAAACGGAGAAAAATGGTACGATAGCTGACGTGTCATCTACTTTCACTCGAAATAAAGAATGCCCTATAATGGAATTAAAAACGGATAGTGAACAATCGGAATTCGTTAAAGACCGAATCGAATTAGAACCGAATGAAGCAGTTCTGCCAGTTAGCAATAATGTTGACTCATTGAACACAGTCTATAGCAAGAAATCGAATTGGGAAACTCATCGGAAAAGTTTAACTGCGGTGTACTTAGAAAAGAAGAATCTGATGAAAAAAGCAGATCTGATCGAAGAGTTGCAAGAAGGATTGCACAATGATGAATTATCAAAAGCGAGAATTCCTAAGGTAGAAAAACCGTTCATTTGAACTTTTCGCAATTTTTAGCATATATAAGAAAAAAAAAGTTCAGATTCTTATTGTAAATCTACAAGCACTGTTGAAGTTTCATCTGATAATTGAAAATAATAGTATTTGATATTTTGACGAGATTTTGCTTCTAGCTGATTCAAGAATTTTCATCCGACGACGATAACAATTTGTTTGAATTTTAAATTTCTTCGGTTCTTGTAGCTTTTTAATAAGAAAATAGATAATTCTTGATATCTTAGGGGTTTTTTCAAAATTTTTTGAAATTTTAGTTCTGTTCAATTTTGCGAATTTTAGTATTTCAAAAACGATGGACCGGTGCGACAGTCATTGCTGAATTTGGTTATGGATGAGGACGTGCCAGAACTAATGGAAGCTATGGCTGAAAAGGTTCCATCTTATGAAGTTTGCGATGAATTGATTAATTTAGAATGACCACTGTTCTATCATTATTGCTTACTTCTTTCCAAAATTATTTTTATAGTTATAGTTATAGTTAAGCTGTTAAAAATCCAAATTAATTCAACTGAATGTAAATTTAATTTTTCAGTTAGAATTCATATTTGAAGATCTAACACCGACTGTTTCTAATGCTGGGGAAGGAATATTACGCAAGTCAACGAAGCGGTCACGTTCACGTCCGAGGGTTAGTGATCAAGCGAAATGGCTACTATGCGATTTGGACGAATTAAAATGATTAAGCATAAGTAAAAGCATTTAGTTTTTACAGGAAGCAAGGTTAGAATTTCATTCATCATCACCAACGGTCTTCACATATCCCGATGAAGAATCAGCTGTTGAAAAAGCACAGTGGGATGAAGGGAAACAGATCACTTTTAGAGTTTATCGAGAACTCTGTGAAAAGTATGTATTTGTTGACAGAGAATGGATCGACAAACTCAAAGATTTCCTTTCTTCAGTTTTATTACTTCATTACTTCATGTATTGCTCATTTATCTTAGAAAAAAAGAATGTTTAATGGACGAGAATCACAAATATCAAAATCCATTACGGCCTTCAGAAATGACGAGTAATACAGAATTCTCATTCGTAAGAAGTAAGTTTCAATATTTTAACGAAAACTTTTACTAATTCGTTTAAAGATTGGATTTTGTCCAGTCAATTTATGGTACAAAGTAAACATTTGTAGAAAAGAATACCCTTGTTGGTCTTTCATAAAAACTAAAATAAACAAAGATTAAAGGCAAGTCAAAGAACGGCTACACTTAATTCAGCGTGATTTAGTACCAAATTTTAATTTACAGAAATGCCAATTTCATCGCCTTCATAACTTACATTTCTATCACTGCCATAAATTAATACAATTTTAGTTTTCAAATGCATGGCTCTTTATACTTCTTAAAAATTCAATTTTTTTAGCGGTAACATTAATGGAGGAACCGTCAATGGCAGAAAGTTTACTAGGTGTCACCGGTTGTATCTCATACGACAGTAATCCTATGGATTTAGTTCGATTCAATGAGAAAACAATGTAAGTATCACGAGTTTTATATATATGCAGTAGATCAAAAACAACTACTCTTCCAGATCGCTGATAGCCGGTAAATGAATATACATCTATCCAAATGCAAGCAGCAAAAGACTAGAATTATTGTTTTGTGAATAACATTTCCCGGTACACCCTTGTGCTAATATATGCAACGAAAAGATAGCAGATACTAATGAGCTTTTATAAAAATGCATAATTCATTTTTACAATCAAGCTGTTATTAGTTATGATTACAACGCTGATTGTTATCAATACCTCTTCACTTGCTTAATTATACATAATTTATAATTATATGATTCTCAGATTTAGTTTGTGAAACAGTTAAATATGCCCACTCTTCGATAATGTAAAACATCACCGAAAAATTTTTAACAACTCACTGAAATATTAATAAATGCATTTTTATTAATGAACAAAACACATTTTGAATCCAGCAAAATGTCAGATAAATAATTGAACTTTAAAAATAATCCAGAACTAAACAACGAATCTAATTACTTGATAGCGAAAGAAGAAAAATTAAGTGCTAGAATTATACTTTTTTCCTACTACTAATTTATATATCGTCACTGTTATAATTTGACGATTACAACAAAAAAAAAAAAACAACAATTTTTCATTATGGATCACGGCGTCACATTTTTAAATCAATGAAAACAAATGATTTTATTATTACAATTATTTATTTATGAAAAATGTGACACGGGACGAAAAAACCACTGTTTCCGCAAATACTCGTTTAAGAAAATAATTTTTTTGAGTTTCAACCGATGACATTTAGAGTATGAGTGATCATTTAATACAATTTTTTGGTTCGTTCTATGCTGAAACATATGAATTAGTAATAAGAATTTCTGTATTAATATAATATTGATGAATGACACCTCAGCGCAACGATACAAACATGGCATCATTTCTTGAGCTTCATTGTTAACAGTTATTAAATTTCAAACTTTATAAGCGAATAATGTTCTTAAAATGCATTAAAGAGAGCTTAAGAACTGAAATAATTTCCACGATTGACATTCTCCAATTTTTAGTTAAAAGAATAAAAGAACTAAATAAAAAAAAATGAAAATAGTTACTTTTACCTAGATATCATTCAATTCACTTTAGTGCCGGATTAATAAAATTACAATTTATTAGCAAAGTAACTGTTTTATTTCTTTTCTCATAAAATATACCATATTAAATTTGTTTTGAATAAATTTTCCCTAAATGGACTTAATAAATAATTAACTTTAATACAAAATTCTTAAAATTAATTCAACCAACCTTTTCAACAATAGTTGCTGAATCCAAGTATTACTTATAAACCTACGGTCTACCTGAAAAGTGTTCATTTTTCGTACAGAAAAAAAATTATAAAAGGTACATGAAAACTCAAATCACTTTGGTCACTAAAAATCCATTTATTGATGTTAATGTTGTAAAAATTACACGCAAAGCATCTGTAATATCTGCAGCACACAATGGCGTTTTCATTGACAATAAAACATAGGAGTCAGTAAAGCGATCTCGTTCAGCCCTAAAAAAACCGATAGTCTCTTTTTCTGGCAAGAATTTAGAACTGAAGCAATAATCTCATAAAAAAAAAATTACCGTCTTTTACGAGCGCCAAACATATGACATATTCCAGTGCTATTCGTCAGATGACTTCTTTTCATTTTCAGCGCTTCTTCCAATATATTTTTCAAAAGCATCTGCAGTAACAACAGCAATAACTAAATGACATGATAAATCAGTTGTGCAAGTATATCCATAATACAAAACTGCAAAATCAGAAGTCACTACTGAATGATAAACAGCATACTTTCGAGGCGTCAAGCAGCATATTGCAAAGATCGTCATTACACTGTTGCCATTTAAGTTCATTTCGTGGAAGTATAAATAATATTCGTTTCCTGATCTGAATCAGGATATTATTTTCAGTATTTTTTTTAGTATTGTTATTTTTAAGTACCGGGGAGAGTTCATGCCATCCTTTACTAGGAGAAACGGAAATTGTAATATAAATAGAATTGCGCTGATGTAACTATTGAAACCAATCAAGATTTCGGAAGCATTTGAAATATGAATTAAATATCATGTGATAACGATTTGCAAGGAAGTCTCCGCAAATTATATGCTAAGCTAATTATTGGGGAACAAACTTTCAGTCAAAGTAACATAATCATTTAATTAATTCATCATCTAATAGAAAAACAAATAGACAGAAGTGAATATTACTAGTTAGAACGCTTAAAATAATTACTTAAAATAAGGTAACTTCATATCAGATGCTTACCACACAATATTTAAAATGAAATACAGATAAACCTGCTCCTTTGACCAATCCCATGTCAGTTCATTTTCGATAACATTTCGACCTGCTTCTGAAGGCACAACGGATTGCTGCTGCAATTAGAATCAATTGACTTGATCTGCAAATATACTCCAATAAAAGAATTTTACAGTATCATACATTGTACGAATTAAAACCAAGCTTACCCCAAATTCATTAGCGAAATTTCTAAAAATCTCATCGGTTTTATGTCGCTTCTTATTCATTTTGCCACTGGCCATATTGAATTCATTTACGGTAATTGTTTGTGATTACTTTAATATTAAAAGCATGAACAGCATGAATTGAAAAGCAGCGATGCAGCAAATTAAAATATTATTTTTGATTGAAAAAAAAAATGTTATTTTCATTGAATAGATATTCCATGGATGAAAAACCAGGAATTAAACGGGAATTCAAAATACTGAAATGTTGTTGCAGATAATTTATTGTCAAATATAAATAAGTGGAAATACTTCGCTGATAATTCTCAGTACTTTATTAACAACTTTCGTCAACAATAGAACAGGATTTCCTCAACGTAAGAAATAATGAGACAGTTTCATTCCATATGCTACATTTACTCTTTCAGCAGTTATTCTCAATCAGAAAAAAATTTTGTCAAATATAAATAAGTGGGAATACTTCGCTGACAATTCTTAGTAGTTCACCAACAAATTTCGTCAACAGAACAGGATATTTCTTTAACCTAAGAAATATGACATAGTTTTTATTCTGAAGGAAAATTTTTATAAATTAAGCAAAAAGTACCAATTTTTCATTTGCTAGGAAAATAAATTATGCAAAACTTGGGGAGAAAAAAAAAATTGCACGTTGCTAACTATATATTCAACTACTCACAATCAAAACATTCATAGAATGATTGTAAATTTTGATTTCAGCTATAAACATTCATACTATTGATTTCATTAAATTGCAAAATTTCGAAGTTTGATTGATACAAAGTAAACAACCAAAAAAGAACACTGAAAAATAGTTCTGATGAGAATTATCAAATGAAAGCATAACTCTGTATAAAAGTCATTACCAAATAACAGACAAATCACAGCTTGCTAAATAGAAACATGCATTATTAAAAGATAAATTAAACAGACATAGCATATGCTTATCACTCTCAGCAACAAGCGCACTGATTGTATGTGGTGAAAAGATGCAGCTGGAATAATTAATTACATATGTATACGATGGTATATAAGAATAATAACACAATAAAACTTATTTAATTGGCCAAAATAAATAAAAAGCTAAATATAAAAGTTGCGGAAATTAATATGCAAAAATTACTTCCTCATTGTTGCCTCATGGATTTTGACTTAACATTGTTTTAATGAATTCTACTGCACTAGTAAACTGAGTCCACCAGTACGCTTCTATGCCTGTTATTTGATTTGCATAAAATGCACCAATATATTGGATATTTGATAATAGAGCCAATGGATTTGCCTAAAAAATAATGGTCTTCATAGAAGTCTCACTTACGTACTTTATTCAATTATTTCTTCGAATGCTCGAAATAAAAAGATCAAAGTGTACATGCATGTCTTCACTTTCTTAGTCGATCAACAGACAAATTCACCATTTTGTTTGTGAAAGGAGTTAAACAATAACACTATTATTTCTACAAAGATTTGATTATGGCATCTTTATTAATAGATACTATACTTTTTTAATACGCTGCAATAGACGGTAGAAAAATTTTCACCTGAATAAGGACGTAAACAAGTACAGGAGTAATATCATCTGCTGAAGCGGTCCCTCTCTCGGACGCAAGAATAATGAGATTTTCTATGGTTTCGCAGCATCTAACAATACAGGCCATCTTATCTCGTGGTGACTTATATGCATTTATAATTCCAATTTCTGCTTGCGCTGATGGCCACGGACATTCGCCGCGTAATCTCTAAAATATAAACAAATACACATGAGTGACTACTCCAGATTCTTGACTTGATTTGAAAACTTGTTGGAAATTAAATTATGAATCGAAACATTACAGATGAAGATGAGCTTTTAAATAAATAAAATAAATTCTTTTTTCAAAAAAACTAAACAAAGAAGAAACAAAATCCTACCACCGCAATGCGCAACTGAGGGTGATCCGGATTAATCACCGTTGCTAATTTTTGGACTGATTTGTGGAAAACACTGAAAATATGTCTCACAAGTTAAATTACATTCATGCAATGAATTTTAATAGACAGGAAAAGGATTCCAAACAGATTTAGAACAGAAATAATGAAAAATTTAAATAATGAAAAATCTAATTGTTTGAAACGTGACATAACCATTCCAGTAGAAAGAAACCTGTCTCTACTTTGGTCAGCTTCACCATTTGGATAAAGTGCATAGGCATAGAGTTGAGCCATTAATGAACGTTCAACACTTTTCTTTACAAATGAGATTCTTTCTGTATTTGCAAAACGCCACATTTTCTCATGCGGTAAACTTTCATATAATGAATTCAAAGCACGTTCCATTATATCCGTTCTTTCATCCTGCAAAAATTTTGAAATTTCTTCAGTGAGTTTGTTAAGAATATTAACAAAAATATTTAGTAGAAATAATATTATATACCTGAGCTTTCAGAGTCTGAAATTCAGCAATAAATCTTCGTAGCTGCAAATCACGTTCTTCCAAATAAAATCGAACAAGCATGTCTACCAGACATTCACCGATCAATAATTTCTCTCTGTAATCCATCAGAATGGCATCATTGTCCGTCTCCAATGCCTTAAACACCACCAGGGTCGCTGAGGTGATTACTGCTACTATGGTATCAGAGATTCCTTTGGGCCATTTATTTCGAACTATAGCATAAGTAATTTCATCTTACATATTCCCATCGTCGGAAGAGTTTTAACTAGTCAGAACTTACAACTCTTAAATAAAAACTTAGTCGGAGTTTTCAATTTGTTTAAAATTTGTAAAACATTTGCTTACGCCACAATGATGCCTCTCAAGATTAAAGGAGTAAAAATTATGATACTGCAAACCTCTGAAGACGAATGGTTAGTTTTTCTAGATTAGAGCGCAACTGAAGTAGATTAAGACGAGACTGTTGTAGATAAAGCATATATGCAGTCCGCTTTCTGTGTTCTCCTTTCAGAGTTCTTAATAGTTTTTTAATCCTAAAAAAATTTCTTCACAGAAAAATTCATCTGCCTTGTATTCCAAAATGCTATTTAGTTCTATTTAATATTATAAGAAAAAGAAGTGCCAAAATCAACAAGAGATAATATAATTTGAGAGCTGAGACTTATTTAATATTTCAAAATTTGAATTCAGAAAAATTCGTTTTTGAAACCAAGTGAAATTTTAAAAAAATATGCAACTTACGCTCTATCATCGAATGCAATTAAACAACGCATGACTTCACGAATTTGTGCACAAAGAGCCTTATCTTGCCCATTGATGCTTTCTGCCAAAAGAATTTGTAGAAATTCTGTCAACTGTCGTGCATCATTCTTTCCACTACAATATATTGCGATGTATAATCATTAAAGAAAATCACAAATTTTCAAATAAATTTTTAAATCATCACCTCATCTTCATTTTGGAATTGCGTAGAATATTTTCACCTCCAACAGAAGATACTCCAGGTAATGAAGCTACTGAACTCAGCACTAAACGTAATTTTCGCTTAACATCAACAAAAGCACGACACTGGATAAGATTATCAGGATCATAATATAATTCTAAATTTTCCGGTGTCTTCATAGTTTTCTCCTAGAATAAAGTGTAATTTATAGCAATAAAAAGTTAAAATAATATAAATTTCAAATAGCTAATATCGAATTTTTACAATTATCCTTGAATCGAACAAAAGAATGCATTATAATTTAAAGATTGCCTTCATCTTTTGCTGGTCATTTTCGTTCAGAAACTGCTCATTTCTTTGAACTGAATATGAATGGACTGCTTTTCCTTTATATTTATCAAGAATTTCATTTGCCTGCTTATTCAAATCTGAAGTGATATTCAATTCATCGAGAGAATGACTTTCAACAAATCGACCTGCACCTGAAAACCCACTTATTCATTGAATTACAGTGCTAGTAGCCTGCCTTAATTTTTCGTCGAAGAAATTTGCAGTATTGTCACATACTTACCAAAAGATGTCGCTGAAAAATCTTTTTCATTCGTACTCTTCAAAGATGTGATTTCATTCATTGTTGTAGCTTGAGATAATGACTGGCGAAGTGAACTAACCACAGCGCCTAAATTAAGAAAAAATTGAAGCAGTTCTTCATCATCTTTTTTCCTGTCACTTTATTATTATAAGCAAAAGTTTATCTCTTCTCCCCACTTGCTCAGTTTACAAAACTTATAATATCATTTCATATAGAGAAGATCAAATGAAATCTCATAGAGAGGACGCATCAATAAATTTTAATGAAATTATTTGCAAGACATAAAATCACAGGATTTTTAGAAAGCAATACGAATATTTCGCAAAAATAATCTAAAACGCACTCGAAATGATAAAATAAAAGAGGAACCTTTTCTCATCTTTAGCGATTCGCCCACTTTATGCAAGCCATGAAGTATATTAATTTTCTTTCGCATTAGCGGACTCTCATTTCTTTCAATATCGTCATTCTGAGATCCTTCAAAAAAGAGTAAAACAATAAATTTCAGTGAAATAAATTAGTTTAATAATAAGATTATAACATAACATTTGGTACTATATGGTAAAAATAATTTAAAATATTAAGTAATGCGATAAAACCAATCCAAAAAAAAACTCTTAATTTTAACTCAAAAAGCATTTGTAATACTTACGCAAGCGAGAAGACGCAGAAGGAAAACGATTTGTTTTTGGCATAGCGCCACTATTCGCCCAATTTGCTCTTATAACTTCCTCATCTATTTTATCTTCGTTGGTGCGACTGGTTTTTCCCATCTAAAAAGGCAAAAAAAATGACCGCTCTCTTGACAAAGCTTGCTATGGATTCAAATAAATTTAAACTTATAACTTCGAAATAAAAGAAATAAATATTGTTAAATAATCGAAAAAAATTCGGATTTCGAAAATAAACTTTGGTAACATATGAAGGAATGAATCGAACTTACTGAACATATAAATGCTTACCATTGCATGTCCTTCATATTCATTACATTTTTCGATTTTTCTTGTATTTATCACAATGATATCATTTTGTGACGAATTTATTAAATCATCATTAGCCCGAATAGCATTTGATCCTGCTTCTCCATCATCATTACAGAAGGAACTTGCTGTTATCATTACTGAAGCAGCTGGACTGGTCAACGCTAGTTCACCTATACTGTTGCGAAAAGATGGAGTGTAATCGCCAGGCAATGATGAAAGTGCGTCATCATTAAGATCCCTAAAAATTTTAATTTAATAACCCTTAGAATGGTCATTTTATTAATTTGAAAATCGTATAATAATTGCAGCAAAAACATTACCCAAAAAGATGATAACCAACTTGGAAAATTCAGAGTCGACGTCAGATTTTGAATAGAAGGAACTTCCACTAGATTGACGTCTGAGACGTTCACGACTTTGGCCATTTGATGTTGAAGTTACCAGATTCATCTGGTTTAATTCACGAAAAATTAACGTATCAGCCGATGGTGTAGACACTGATTTCCTGAAACAAGGAACAGATGAAGTTGCCACTTGGAACCAATTTATAATAGCTTCAAAAATTTCAAAATCTTCATTTGAGACTTTTTTTTAGTTGAAAGAATGTAAGGAAACTATTACTTCTCAACATGCTGAAATGAGAAACTGCTCCCTTTAGAAGATTCATTTTGGATTTGGCCTCCAAATGTTGATTGAATAGTCGTGCTACCATCTGCTATCACGCTGCTTTCGATACAAGCACAGGCTAACATCGTTGCATTTGCACTACCACTAGCAGCTGAAGTACGGATGAGTAAATGAAATTATTTCTGCATTTATGAAAAAAGCTCATCGTTAAGAGTGATGTTAAAAGAAGCCAACTGATGAGGAAAGAAATATTCTTATTCTTGAAAATTCTTCAAAAAAGTTTAAGAAAAATGTAAACCAGATGCAACATCAGCATTATCAGGATCATCAATCATCAATAAATCATCATTTCTTTGAACCGGATCTGCCTCAGAATCACTGGCCACTGCATCTACAGACCATGTATCACTTCGGTCTTCCCCATTGCTTACCATCGCTAAAGATGCAATAGTACTGCCAAGGATAGACCGTTGTGAAGCCATTCCTGTAAAAGCACTTGATATCATATCTTGCAAGATCTTTTAACATCGATATAAAACAATCATAACCCGCACAGTTGCATATTCAGATAATTGTAATATTAAATCAGGACAACAATTACTACATGGAATGAAATGATATTAAAACATACTGTTTGATCTACTTTCATTCCGAGGCTCACCAACTTCTACAACTGCCGGTAGCATAGGAGGAGCAATGGCAGACGTATTGTCGCCTTCTTGTCTCGTATCAAAACCAAAACCTTCTGTATCCGATGGTAGAACATCGGTGGACCAACTTTCACTTATAAGTGAATGTGTTTCATCACCTAAAATTATATACCATAAAAACCGGAGTTATAAATATAACGAGCAGTAAGAAATTTTTCAAAGTCCAGTGAAGTCAAATGTCACAGCATATTAAAAATAAATTCTAATTTAATAGTTTTAATACCGCGAAAGTAACAAGTACGTTCTGTATTTAAAAACTGATTTAAAATTATAATTGCTCTCCTACAAGTGAAGCATAAGACGCATCAAGTAAAATCTCATAAATTTCAAATGCGATAATGAACATACGATATTTATGACGACTCTCTCCTTGCGGAGGCAAACAAAATTTTCCGAATTTGTCTTCGAGGCCTTCAGTATTTTCGCGACGAACAATTACTGGCAGATTGGGGAGATTATTTTGACGAGCATTATTATTTCCTTGCATTGCATTATTAACATTTTCTGCAATAATGCATTTTACAATCAGCTTGAAGAAATGGTCGAAAAAGAACTTATTTCGTCTTATAATGAATTTGTCAATCTCGATTTTACTATCATTTAGTTATTAAATTAATTACTTATAATAAAATTAGCATTTACTTTCTCAAGTTAATATTTACGACAGATGGCATTTTAATTCGAAAAAATTCTTATTCCTAAAATGCCTTCCAGAATGTTGATTAAAATATGCTTAGAGGATAGGCGACAACCTGCTTAATCCCATCTTTTAACTTACCGCCATTTGACGGAGCAGCTGATCGAGCTGAACGCGAACATCCCGATTGGAAGCTGGATCACTGATGCTTGGTGAACCACGACCGGACACATTTGTACTACTAGGAACAACATCACTGAAATTGTCTGGTAAAGTTGATATATCTTCAGCATCATCATCCATACCATCAGCGTTGCCTTAAAAAACTATTATTTCGAAACATGAAACTGAATCAACCATATGAAGACAACATAGATAAAAGAAATAAATGACTGGGATAAAATATAGCTTGTAAAATATTTGGAGGTAAAATATGCCACCGAATTGATTTACCTTCAATAGAAGAGGATAGACTTGCTGCTTCTTCATCGTCGCTCCCACCATCAGTTGTACGATCTAAAAACAGTTTAATTTCAAGTTTGACTCAAAAATTTTTGAGAAGAAACAATCTATATTTAAAATACAACAGATGATTACCAATGCTTTCAGTATCAACAAAACGAGTTCGTTTTTCGGCTGATTCATCCGATGTTTTATGTTTTCGAACTCGTTGTGGATTCTGAACTGATTCCATGAATTTTTCTTCAGAACACATTCCCAATGGTTCCCTACTTTCACCAAGAGGAAATACAAGCACCTGAAATGATCATCACAAATTCAAAAAGTGAAGATTATGAGATGATTCGAAAATGTTCTTTTATTTGGAATCAGAATTTTTGCTTCATTGCAAATTAGTAATAAGAAATTCTTTGTTTAATTTATCCAATATAAATATAAAATATAACCAGTACCTCAATATTTCTTGTTTGAATACGAAATGATTCAGTAGGTTCCACTGACTTGAAATTTCTGGATCGTAGACCTTTCTGATCATTGTTTTGAACTAAAAATGTTACTCTTTCTTTGGTCAGTGACATTGAAAATCATATTTTTTAAAAATCAAATTCTTACTCAAATTCAACATCTTGGAATCACTAGAGAAAGAACCCATATTTCGATCATTCGATTGATTTCTCTGGAACTGTAAATAATGGACATTATTTAATACAAAACAAATAAATTTATGTGAATACGAAACTCAGGGAACAGAAATCAATATCAGCGTTGAAAACTCCAAAGCAAAAATTTAAAACATCGAAAAATAATCATTTGTCTTATTTACCACCACTTTTTCGGTATATTTTAATTATTTCATGAAAGCTAACAATCCCAACATTTGACATATCATTCCGTACAAGTCTTATTGGTAATCGTCGTAATATTCCAGTTAATGTCTGTCGCAATGACTCATTACTCAAAGCAGTAATTGATAAACAACGAACAGCACTAATCTGTAACAATTTTCTCCAAATATTTTGAAACTTTTCTGATTATGTTATGTTTTTTGTTAAATAAAAGTGGATAAAAAAAGAAAAGCAAAAAGGGAAAAAGTTTATGAAAAAGTATGGTATCTATAATTCTAAGTTTAGGCAATATCAAAATTTAAGATGTGATAAAAAATTTCAAGTTAATTTCTTGAAAAAAAGTCACCGCTTACCAAACAGTCTAGTTCTGCAACAGTACCTACGAACGTGCGTCGGACAAACTGTTCAATAACTTGGGGTGGTGATTCAGTACTGGTCGCGCATATGCTTTCTACTGAATCACCATGTGTCGTGAGAACATGCTGCATAACACATGACATCGATTGCTAAAAAGATCGTGATATAGATTCTAAAAAAGAAGTCGTTTTACTAACTTAAGCTAGTACCTATTTTTTATTTAACGATATCATGCACGTTTTTTATTTACGACATTATTCCTTTAAAATTTAAGGCCATGAAATATAAAAAAAAGTTATAAATATAAAATAATTACCTGATCGAACTGAGAATAAAAATGCGCGATATGAGTTGAAGGAGGCTCAAATGGTGCAATAGCTAATGTCTGCAAAATTTGTCCGATCTGCATCAAATTAAATCTATAACATTTCATCATTAATGAACAAGCAACAGTATTGAAATTACTAATTTTGTTTTTCTCAACTGATAAAAGATTTTTCTTTTAAGCTAACAGTTTTTTTTTTTGATCAAGCACTTGATAAATGTATCAAAGAGAAAAAATTAATCAATAATTTTAGTATCTGTTTATAAATAAATTTCAATATGCGAAATAAAACATTAAATTACAAAAAATAACTCAAAAGATAAATGAAAATACGAACATTATATGCATGTTTACTTTGTTTTTCCGAAATATTCTCACCTTGCAATATAAGTTATTGGGGTATCTGATATGATTCCAAGCGGTTCAGGATTTGCAATGGCGGGACAAATAAGGTAGGTAAAAATTAAATCCGTACAAATCAAAGTTGCCTGCAATATTTTAATATTGAATATTGAGCTTCGAAATAAATATACAGAAAAAAGTAAAAGACTACATCAAATTTGTACCCAGTTGATTAAAAAGTTTGCAACATTTGGAAAAAATCATACCTGCTCACGAGTGAGTTTTCTCTGATCAACTAAAACAGTATACAGTCGTCGAACGATGCAACTCAAGCTTTGAGGAAAACAAGACATTACATCTGTTATTGCTGAAAAAACATTTAAACAACTGACAATAAAATCATTCATAAATTACTAATATTTATTGATATGTTCAGTGAATTACCTCGGATAAATCGATTTGCAACTGATACCAATTTTGATTCAACGTATCGACGATGAGCCGTTAATTTTTGCAAAAAAGTGAGCGAATTTTCATCTTCGCCAAAACTAAAAAAAAAATCTTCCGGTGAAAATCCAAATTTTTTGCATTATCAAAATGATCAAAGTTATAATAAAATTATCAGGTAAAAAACTTTTTGCACATACCGCCTTCTTCTTTCTTCCACTGGAAAACGTATTAAAGTTTTTGTCGGTTCGATATCCAAAAAAACGTCATCCTGAGACAATACTAACATCACCGGGTCGTGTAGAGCTGCTGTCAGAAAAATCTAAATCAGATATACCGATAATAAAATGATTATAGAAGTCTGTGTTTATTTTATCAAGGACAATCTCTGTTCTCAGTCGAAATGAAAATGATATCAAACCTTTGAAGAATACATCCCTTCAGAGAACAAACGATAAAGTTGACAAAAAGAGACATTTCCTCGGCGCAATAACAATCGTGGATCAGAATGTGAAGCTAATTGAACATCCAGCAGATGAAAAAGAGTTTCCAATACGCGACGTTCATCGTCCGGAAAAACTGCACATCCATATAAAAGGCTATAGACACATGGAACCAATTCAGCAAACGATGAATCGTTGTTCTAAAATTTCATTTTTGACAATCTTGCAACACTGCGAAACAGCAGGATTATTTTTGAAGGCAACATAACAAATAACTCGAAATAACAAACAACTGAATGTGGGGGCTTTTTAAACTACGACCATTACGACTAATGCTGATATTTACATTCAGTGAGTAATTTATGGCACCAAAATAACTTTTAAAGCATAAAAGGTGAGTAATTTTTATGATGCACAGACCAGAATTGATACCTTTGCTATTTGGTCAACTGTATGTAATATTTCAGCTACTAAATTCGGTGAATTCAACAATAAGTTCAACAATTCTGTAACGCTACTATAATGCTGTCCATCAATACGACGATATCCATCAATAAAACGAGCAGATTCGAATTGGGAAGTTAAAAAGCAACAATTTTCGGGTCGAACATCCGGATGGGAATTGATAAGACGCGATAAAATTGTCTGAAATTTACTTCTCTGATAACTTTGGCTTTATCACAATTTATCACAGATGTTACCAACAAAACATTCTGAGGGAGACAGCAAACCGTAAATGTAATGAAGTTCAGTACATTAAACTATGACTTACCAAGTAACGTTAAGTGAAAGTTAAGATAAATATATTAAAAACATTTCATCCAAATAATGACTTGTATTGATTATGCAAAGAAAAACGTTTGTCGTGAAATTTACTTGTTCTTGTCTGCATATCCAGGCTAAATGTGATAATTCACTTTGTGCATTATCAACCTCTTCGTTAAGTCGTTGTAGAGTGTCTAGTTCACTGGCTACAAGTAATTTTTCGGATCGTAACCTTTCGCACAGCATCGTAAGTGTATCCAGTCCTGAGTGTTCATTACACAAATCCATCATGCCAATTCTTTTTAACTTGAAAAAACTAATAAAATTAAAAGAAAATAAGATGATATTATTTGCCAATCAAAAATATATATAACTGAAATTGTCGTCATCAAAATGAGCGATACAAATAACTGAATAAAAACTCACTTTCAACACGGATAGACACTGTAATAAAAAATAAAACTTTAATTTTCCGAAAGAAAAACAAAAAACGCTCAACTCCAAATATCTATTCCACCCATTTACTGGTAATGTATAACAGGTTTAAAATTATAAAAAATATTAATAATTGCCATGGCAATCCAAATCGATTACAACAACAAATAATGACAAAGTTTATTCATTCCCAATGTAAATAAATATTGCATATTACAATCAATTCATAAAATAAATATATACATTGCCTAATTTTAAACTGCACAATGAATGCTATACAACAATTAGAAATTGCTTATTTGGGAGTCCAACGTATCGAAAAAAAATTTATTTATACTAGAGTACCAGAAAACTTCTAAAAATTTAGGCAAAATTAGCACGTGGCAGTTCTTTATCTTCATTTCTAGCACGATAATTAGATATGCGATTCTCAATTTCTGGTCGAAAATGGCGAATCAGACCCTGAAAAATGAAGACTGAAAATAATTTTATTTTATCCAATTACCTTAATTCAATTAAGAAAAATATTCAATTATCAGTAGCATCATTAGAGCTTCCATAGAGTCATTTATTTTGAATTTTGTTGTACTTGACTAAATTGTTCTTTTCTATTAAAAGGATTTAAACTGGATAAGGTGGAAGATTTTTCAAGAGCATTATCTATTATATCATAATTTGACAGTCATAAACTCACTTGTACAGGCCACGCAGCTGCATCACCAAGAGCACAAATTGTATGTGCTTCAATTTGCTTACTTATTTCCCATATACTATCGATTTCATCGGATTTTGCTTGGCCTTTAACAAACCGCCACATCACAGAATTCAACCACTTGGTCCCTTCCCTGCACGGAGTGCACTGAAAAATCTATGTTGGCTGTTATTTTTCAAAGACATCAGTGAATGTAGATTGCAATTTATAATTCAAAAATTACGGAAATAAAATAAATATATATAAATCTAATCAATTTGAACATGAACCAGCCTTGAATTCTAATAAATTCCTACCAATTTTCTGAGCATAAAAGAAAATTCGATCAAATATTAAAATAATGTTATCTTTTAAAAGTAACCGACTATATCACTAAAGAGGAATTAGCTTATACCTGTCCACAACTTTCGTGTCGGTAGAAGTGCGAAAGTCTGGCAATGCATTTCACAATATCAGCTTGCTTATTCATAACAATTACTGCAGCAGTCCCCAAACCAGTTTGTACAGCGACCAAAGCATCATAATCCATAAGGACGGTTTCACAGATACTTCAAAATAATTTGAATACAAAATGACCTAAACGTGCAGCATAGAAACTTAGGCAGTATCTATTCACAAAGAAATCCGTCTTCGGAAATGAAAAAAAAATCATAGGTAAGACTCATGTCTGAAATAATGCAATAATGGTCATTACATACAAAAACTAACTCTTTAAGGAATCATTGGAACTGATGAACCACCTGGTATTATTGCCATGAGATTATCCCAACCACCGATAACGCCTCCGCAGTGACGTTCGATTAATTCCTTCAGCGGAATAGACATTTCCTCTTCGACAGTGCATGGATTCATAACATGTCCCGATATACAATAGAGCTAAAAAACCCAAACTATGCAACAAATTAAATTCACCATTAATTCATTAGTATGTTAGTCAATCAGAAATCAAATCCGATTATCTGTTACCTTTGTTCCATGATTGCGATCACGTCCTAATGAAGAATACCATGCAGCTCCACGCTTACATATGGCAGGTGCTGAAGCGATAGTTTCGATATTGTTTACTGTAGTCGGACAACCAAATAAACCGATATCAGCTGGAAACGGTGGTTTCAGACGTGGCTTACCTTGCTTTCCTTCGATAGATTCTATTAGAGCCTGAAAATTTTTTGCATAGAGAATTCCAACAGATTTTGCGATAATTACTGCGGAATTAAAAAACTTGAAATAAGAAAAATAAAGAAAAAAAACTTTTCTCAGTAAAACTAACTGTTTCTTCACCACATATGTAAGCTCCAGCACCCCGGTGAACGAATATATCGAAGCTATAACCTGTATCACAACTATTTTTGCCAATAAATCCAGCCTAAAAAAAGAAATGAAATCCAGTGCAGAAAAAAAAAACTGCATTTTTTATTGCAGTGAAATCTATTACTGACGCTGCATTACTAAGCATTATTTAAAGGTATCGTAGCATATATTTTGTTGTCCTATACAATTAGGAGTGCAAAATCCAGTGAGAAGAATCAAAATCTATCCGAATCTGAGTGATTACTACATTTTGATGCGTTAAGCAATAATACCCGGACATATTGAATCCCAATTTGTAAATCTTACTTTGTAGGCTTCGTGTATAGCTTCTTGTAATATACAAGCTTCATTATAGAATTCTCCTCTTATGTAAATATATGCAGCGCGAGCGCCCATTGCATAACCAGCAATCAAAGCACCTTCGATTAATTTATGTGGATGATGACGTATTACTTCCCGATCTTTACACGTTCCCGGCTCTCCTTCATCTGCATTTATGCACAAATATTTCGGCCTAAAAATGCTTCATAATCTCTGCGTACCACCATAATTAATATTCAGACTTACACTGTTTTTAAATTTATAAGAATGCAATAATAATTTAATTCAGTGGTGAAGATTCTAATTACTTTGGACAGAGAAAGCAAGAGAAAAGTTGCTGGAAAAAATAGAACTGCAATTATTAGAAACAAGAATGAAATAGTAACAGCTTATTTATTTCACTGTGAAAATTGAAACGATCAACCTGCCATCGAATGGACGTTTCATAAAGCTCCATTTCATGCCCGTTGGAAAACCAGCGCCACCGCGACCTCTCATACCCGATGCACTCATTTCTTTGATAATCCAATCCTGACCTTTCAACATCACTTCCTTCGTCTTATACCAATCTCCCTAGAAATTAATTTTTTAGAGTCATTCCTAAAACTTGAAACTCATTATCGAATAATTTGCTTCCTCCAAATACTGAATAAATTACAAGTTTCATTGCTGATTTTAACCGGAAATCATATCTGCCATAAAGATTTGTAAAAACGCGATCTTCATCTTTCAATGGACCGAATTTTGTCTTCTGCGGTTTCGTTGATCCATCTTTAACTACAGTTGTTTTAGTACGGATATTAGTCGAAACAAGTCCTGAAAGATATGTTAAAAAACAAAGTCATATAACAGAGAATTAACATTACCATGAAAAGCGTAATCGGATAAACAAACATATGGACAATTATCAGAAATTCTTTAAAATGTATGCCTCCAATTTTAATGATAAGTACAGTTTAATGAAGTTTTTAATGATAATAAACTTGCAAAAATGTTATAGCATGAACTGATTTTTAAACACTTCATTTTTTCTAAAAATAAAAAAAATTACCAACTCTGTGCACAGGTAACTTCGTAAAAAAGCCAATGACCATAGAACCCATCTAAAAATTGCCAATGAATTACAGTTTTCATAACTATTATAAGAGCAAAGATAATGGTTATTTAATTCGAATGACGAATTTTTCGGGATTTTGCCACCATTAACTATTTTATTTTTTCTTCTTAGATAATTTTCTTCTTTAATTCATATATATGCAGTAATAGGTATTAGAGGGATTTAATTAGTACGCTGAAACAGTGAGCGTATAAACGTTTGTAACCTACAAATAATCGAAAGATGAATATCAATGAAAACGACGTCTGGGACATTCAAACATAATAATTATAAAACCAACGTAACAAACTATTCAATGACTCATATATGATCAATTTAGAGTTAAGTATCACATCTGATTGGCATATTAATTTCATGCATCAGTCACATCCTACATATTATTAAGTATCTAATAAAATTACTGCTTATAATACTTCTGAATATAAATTTATTTCACAGGTTCAACTGTACGTATTGCAAAGATATAAAAGAAAGGAGATATTTATATCATTTAGCTTTATATTTCATGGCAGGATCAAGTGGAATTATTTATTCATATCATGAGAGAATCAAGTAAGGGTGGACTGTTCATATAATGAGAGAATTTATTCATATCACAACTATCGAGGTATAAACTGGAATAAGTACTATGAAGGATATCCCCATGTACTACGACGGATACCCACTCTTCCTCTCTCACCATCATGCAATTAGCGACTTTCTTTTGCAGAGCAACGGCCGTGGCCATAAAATACCAGTTCGCAGCGATGAAATTTGGCACTATCGATTGTTGAAGAAATAGCTGAAGGAGATAAACAGGATCAGTTGGATGGGCGAGAGAGTTCGTTAAGATCAGGATGGATTATTTTAATAGATGTGACTGACGAGGTTGAGCTTATCTGTTATGTTTGGTTTTATCACATTTATATTAACTTGAAGGACTTGGATTCGCTGTGATTATGGCATCATTGCAAGCACACGAAGATACCGATGATAATCTTTATCCTATTGCCATACTTATTGATGAACTCCGTAACGAAGATGTACAATTACGTCTGAATAGTATACGTAAATTATCAACTATTGCACTTGCTTTGGGTGTTGAACGTACACGTGGCGAGTTGATTCAGTTTTTAACAGGTATGTTTTAGTGATTTGTCGCAGTTTAGAAAATAAGTACGGTTAGCTGTTGTTAAAATCAGTGGTAATTAATTTGTCGTAAGAATTTAATTTGAAAAATTATGTAGGAAACTATAAAATGAATGTTGGTAGTAATTCTTCTCTCATTTAGAAATACAGATTTTTTTTTCGATTTATTTGTTATAGATACTATTTATGATGAAGATGAAGTACTTCTTGCTTTGGCGGAGCAGTTAGGCAACTTCACGCCATTGGTTGGTGGCCCAGATTATGTATACTGTTTGCTTCCACCACTTGAAAATTTAGCCACTGTTGAGGAAACTGTAGTACGTGATAAAGCTGTAGAAAGCTTACGTAAAATTGCTGATAAACATTCAAGTGCTGCCCTCGAAGAACATTTCATTCCAATGATCAGACGTTTAGCTACAGGTTGAATTCGTTTTAATTTCTTTTATGCTTTAGTTTTTTTCATATAAACAAAGCATATATCTTGAAACACATACAATTTTGTATTTTTTATAGTGAGTTAAAATAAACTATTTTGAAGACAGTGTCGGTAGTGCAGTTTTTTGCTTGGCGTTCGCTTTTGTAATTACAAAATTCTAGAAATAAAAGTCCATTTTCTAAAATATATTTTTATTCATAAATATTAAGCTTCATAAATATGATAGAAACCAGAAAGATATATATATATGTATATTCTCATAAATATATTCTTAAATATTAAGCTTCTTCAACTATACGTTGGTCTTAAGCTTGCAATTCTATTTACTAATTTATTGCAGGAGACTGGTTCACATCACGTACCTCGGCTTGTGGACTTTTCAGTGTTGCTTACCCAAGAGTAAGCCCTGCTATAAAAGCGGAGCTTCGGAAGTAATTTTTATTCATAAGAAATGAAAATTTTTGTTCTCATAATATTGGAAAATTTGTCATAAAATATTCTTCAGTTTATTTCGGACATTATGTCGTGATGATACACCAATGGTGCGACGTGCTGCAGCTTCAAAATTAGGAGAATTTGCTAAAGTATTCGAAGCCGACTTTCTTCGTGATGAACTTCTTCAGATGTTTATGGATTTGGCTTCAGATGAGCAGGTTAAAAATTTACATATAGATATAGTCTTGAAGAAAACAGTACAGTAATGACAAACTATGCAAAAATGACTTATAGGATTCTGTGCGATTGTTGGCAGTTGAAGCATGCATTTCTATCGCTGCTTTATTGACAGAAGATCAGCGCAAAGAACTCATTAAACCAATTCTGATCAATCTAATTGAGGATAAAAGCTGGCGTGTGCGTTATATGGTCGCTGAAAAATTTACTGATGTAAGCATTTCCATGCAGATATACAGCAGTTGAAAAGCTATTGACATTCTTATTATAGATTTAAATGATTTTTTAGATTATTAAAGCTTTTTTTACATTATTGTTAAAGTATTATATATTTAACTAATTTTTTTAGATTATTAAAAAGTATGGAATAAAATAGAGCCCTATTTTAGATTGTCATGTCGACCTAGAACTATTGTCTTTGAAAATTTCTGTGAGATTGATAATTTTAATCAATATTTGATTTATGCCTCAAGAATCAAGAGTGGAATAGATAGCAGCATTTAAATAGTGATTCTGTTTTTAATTAAATTGTGGCAATAAATGAAATTTTTGAAAATAAGTTTAATATTGCACTTTAAGATACAATCTGCTGTTGGCAAAGACATAACAATAAACGAACTTCTTCCGGCCTTCAGTAGTCTTCTGAAAGATATGGAAGGCGAAGTGCGTAGTGCAGCTGCTGCAAAAATACAAGGTAATCTCTTTTTACTTTCGAATTTATTTTGAACAATATTTCAATTTGTTGAGCTATAATTTTATAATATATCATATTTCCAGTGTTTTGTGCTGCACTTCCTGCAGTTGGTCGAGAAAAAGCTATCCTGACTCATGTTTTACCTGTTGTGAAAGAGCTAGTTACCGATCCAAATCAACATGTGAAAACGGCTCTTGCATCTGTGATCATGGGTTTAGCTCCAATACTTGGAAAAGATCTCACAATGGAGCACCTTCTGCCAATTTACTTGACTCTTTTGCGTGACGAAAACTGCTGAAGTCCGATTAAATATAATTTCATCTCTGGATAAGGTTTGTTTTTATGAATTAATACTAGTTAATAAATCTTTAGTAGTTCTGTAGATATCCGAAATCTACGATCTATGAGAAACTAAAAAAAATGGTTTTCTTAAATAGCAATTCAAGAAATATTTAAGCAACTGAACAAATTTTAGCATATGGAATAAGAAAAATTTTAAATTATAGGTGCTGAAGTATTCAATTTTTGTTTTTTCTTTGCAGGTAAATGAAGTGATCGGCGCATCACAATTATCACAATCGTTGCTACCATCGATTGTAGAATTAGCAGAAGATGGCAAATGGCGAGTGCGTCTAGCGATTGTTGACTTCATGCCATTACTTGCCGCTCAATTGGTAGGGATTTTGACCATAAATTTTTATGACTTTTATTTTTTTTTAAGATTTAATGTCAAATAAATTTTCATCTAATAAAGACGCATCAGTTAAAGTATATTCGATTTCAATACACTACTTTTGCAAGCAGAACAAATGTTGGTCTATATTCCGATTAAATTTGGTTTATCTTATTTGCTGCTTCAGGGACAAGAATTTTTCGATGAAAAACTACTTCCGCTTTGCATGGCCTGGTTAACCGACCATGGTAATACTTAAATCATAAACTGAAAAAACTTCATTATTTTTCCTTGTTATTTCATACAACTAAAAATAAGAAAACCAAAAATAAGTGAAAAAATTTATGCAAAATAAATTTAGAAAAGTAAAAATCATTTTCTTTTTTTAGTTTATGCTATACGCGAAGCAGCGACAGGAATCTTGAAACAACTAACGGAAAAATTCGGTGCAGATTGGGCGATGAAACAAGTGGTACCAAAGGTAGAGATGTTTTCCTCGCAAAAAAGTGGATCACCTATTTTTTCTCTTTATTCTCACTGTTGGTCAACTATGTGCACGGACAAGAACACCACATTTTCTACTCCATAGTTCTAGAGCTTTAATTGCAAATATTTTTTATTCACTGGCCCTATTCATTGGCAGCACACGAATGTACAAAACATAATTCACTTTTAATATTTCAGGTGACAGCACTTGCAAGTGACACAAACTATTTGCATCGTATGGCATGTTTATTTTGTTTCAACACTCTTTGTGAAGCTCTTGGCATGGATCATACTGTTAAGGAAATTTTACCTGTAGTTCAACAGGTCCAGTTTATGCTCTTCCCCCATTTTGAATTAAAATTACTAAAATTACTTTTGTGAAATAGAATATTATGCATACATATCATTCTTTGAATTAGAATTTTATTCACATGCGTTTTTCAGCTAAGTGATGACCATGTACCGAATGTCAGATTCAATGTGGCTAAAACTCTTCTTCGTATTGGACACACAGTTGATCAGGGGTATATATAGATATTTTTTTATATCATAAATAAATTGGTATGCATCAAAAGTATTCTAGATTGCCAAGTTACTGATTCATCACTAATGAAAATTTCTACTACATGAGTCGAACTCAAGATTTTTAGTCGAAAATCGGAAAACATTTATTCATATCCAATTAATTATTGCTTTTTTAGAGTAATTAACAGTCAGATCAAACCATTATTGATTAAGATGTGCAATGATAGCGAATTCGACGTCAGATATTTTGCAGACGAAACGCGAATGGGTTTGTTTTACTTCATTTTAGTTTTTCACCACTAATCTATGAGTTAGATGATTAGTAGTATGACAGTGTATGGTCTCTTCAACTGTAAAGTCATATCAAGAAACTACAGCGTACCACTAAGTTGAAACAAGTTCTGATAGACGAAGGCATAAAAGAGAAAAGTTTTGAAATATGTTAACAAAGTAATTTTATTGTTAATAATAATAAAAGTAATTTCTTACTGTTCTCATTGCTTAGTCGTACGACAACAGTAGGAGCAGAGCCTTCTTCTCATAGACTTATTATCAGGGTACATATCAAACGAAAAACTTGTTCCAGACATCTTTATATTAGAATTTTTATTTCAGCATTGGGATTGGCAGCCTGATTTTTGAAGAATTTGCGTGAAATTTATGGAATTTTAATTGTTTTCTCTTCTAATGTTCGAATGACAAAAGTTCTTGCCATGATATGTAAAATGAAGTTTATTTAAGTGCTTCAGCAATAGAATCTGACAGACTTCTTGCAAATTCCGACTCTATTTTACTCATTGCGTAAAGTATCAGTTCCAATTCTAGGGACTGGTTATCATTTGTAAATTGTTTGCAGTTTTATGTATTGTTCTGTTTCTTTGTTTTTATGCTATATTTATTATCATAAAAATTGTGCTTCTTATCGCTTATTGCAATGAAATGTATTGCACTCTTTTCTTGAGCGATGTTGTGATTTTAGTAAAGAGAAATACTATTTATAGATAATAGATCAAGACGGCAGATATCTCTGTCATTTATGAATGATAGAAAATTCATGACATAACACCTCGTTTCATATGCAAAATGTTCGAAAGAAGTCAAAAGATTTAAAACTATCTTGATCTCTTTATGGTATGCTGCCTATCTTCCTCTTCTAATGCATAAGCTATACATTCATGGCTTTGTTTATATATCTTGGAAAATCCTCAGAAATTAAATCGAGTTTGGGAGAGTTCGTGCCAATACAAGTAGAGTTTTCTTGATTATACATTGTCATACAAAATGTCATCAAGAGCAATAAAATCACGTGGTTTGGATAGCTTGATTCATCCGGCAGAATAACTTTGAGATATGATGAATTATTAGGCTAGGACATGGAATTCTTAGAATATTGTTTTAAATAAAGTCAAAATTTAAGTTGCGGAGCTCTTCGCTTCGTAACTTAACAAAAAAAATATAATTTTCTTCGAATGTTTTAGTAATTCGTATAAAGACGACTAGCAACACGAGAGTAAGTAGGATTGGAATATCGTGAAGCATACAAATAGTCACCTCTAGTAGACGCCGAACTGAGGTTCAATTCTTTTTCTCGACGTGATTGCCATGTTGGTGACAACCAATACCTGTAATCATGCTTATATTTTAATATGTTCTTACCAAAAAGTATGCAAAAAAAATGATTTACCAGATCCTTTGAAAGTATTTTCGATTTTTTTGAAATTTCTAATTTTTTTTTCAGATTTTTTAAAAAAAAAAAACTTTACTTGGATAAAGTGCCAACAGTCATACATCGCTTTTTGTACATATTTACCGCATCTTCTATAGGCATATATCTGAATTCAATTACAATATGTCAAGCAAAAAAGTGAAAAAAAAAATTCATGCATTAATTATTATAAATAAGATTAAGAATTAGAAATGAACACTGAATTGATCATGCACATGAGAATAGATTATTTTAATGACTGCACGCTAAATCATCTATTCATCAGAATTTCTTCTCGGCTAATTGAATTCAAAAAATATTTTGTTAACCCTAAGTTCTTCAGATATTTGTCTTGGCTAATTTGATTTCAAAAAGTTGCTTAGCCAAGTCTTCATTTCTTCAGAACAATATTATTCTTTGATTGACAAATTATTTAAAAAATGAATCTTTTGGTTTTAATTAGATCACTGCTTACAAATATTAATAGTTCATTTGACTTACCGTACATAATTTCGTACGGGAGTAATTGGACGTTCAATGTGTGTAGTGTAATTGGATGTTGTAAAATGTCCCGTATTATAGGCATTTGGTCGCCCTTCCAACCATCGTTTCGTTCTCAAATCTCGCATACTGTAATCCCTAGTTGACATCTGTAATTAGTCACAAAAATAGATTTTAGATGGTTTACAAAATTCTAACTAATTATACTTTTTTTCTCGAAGAAGCAGTAGAAAGAAGAGCTCAAAGTCCGAAATATCCTCTCTTCTTCATTGTTATGAATGGAAGTTTCAAAGTTCTATCTTAAATGCAACTTACCGATTCAGTTTGTGTAAGAATACCAAGGCCAGTATCTGTGCTTCCATATGAATACCTTACATAAGGATATTTATCAGTATAGTGAGGTGTACTGCGCTGTAAACCAACACTATGAAGCGGTGGTGTCCGAGTTAACACTGAGTTGTACAATGACCGCCCAAATAATGAAGAAGCTGAAACAACAATAAGTCATTTAAATATCAGCAATAAAATCAACAAAGAAAAGTTTAAATCGTCGAAATTCTTTTAGTATGAAACAAATCCTCTTAATTATTAAGCTCTATATTTAGTTAGCTTCATCTTGTAATTTGAAAAAGCAAATTTGATTAATAAAATACTTTCTGAGAATTAAAACTCAAAATCTTTGAACCATACAACTTCGTGACAGCGACTTTGACATATATCCACCACCGTAACCATATTGTGGCATAGTAAGAGCACCGCTTCCAAATGATGATGCACCGGATCCTAGCGAAAATGAATATGATCGTCGCACCGATTTGGCTCCGCGTGCTTCAGATCTGGATCTAGCCAACGGTGAAATATAATGATACGTCGGACTAGGCAGCAAACTATTCATCTCGTTGTATTCTTTACAACTATTGATAATGCGTCAATTAGCAGATGGTTAATTGGCCTCCTGAAATAGCATTTAAATTTAAATTGTTATAATTTCTTTGTGCTCTCGTCGAAGCCATTTAAACATTTATAAATATGATATTTGTGGATAATACTTCATATAGATATATTATCAATGTTTAAAATTAACTTTGTAAATCATGATTTCTTTATAATCGGCTTATCATTGAGAGAATGCATGATGAGAGTTCTGATGTGTTAAAAAAAATTACTCTTATCACTTTCATAATGAACATTATCACTCCTATTAGTACTGCCATCACAGTCATCAATTAATAGCCTAGTAGAGATAGTTCTTCAAGTTGAATATTCTTATTTGTAAATTTTACTCAAAATTAAATAGATTGCTATATTTTTAATCTATTTTGGAAAAGGGGTCAAAAGAGCATAAAAAGATTTCGATTATGATAAGTGGTAGTTTTAGCAAATATGACATCACCGATAAAAATTTATTTGGAAAAATACATCGAAACTTTTTAGATGAAATACACACTACAACAGCGAGCAAATATAAACGAAATTTGATAGCAGAAAAAAATAATCTAGAGCAAATGAGAAGAGGTATACGTAATTGTCATGTTCAAATAAGTGATCAACAGCTGATCATAATAATTGATTGATAATTGATTAAATCTCAAATCTGTACAGTTATTTCGGCATATCGAACAATAAACCAAATAATATGTAATTTTCTAAATGAAAATAAATAAGCTAAAAAATGTATGAATGAAAAAAAGACGGAAGTAAAAGTTTTGGTCATTGAAATTAAAGAAAGTATATAAAACTAATAGAATCAACAACTGAAAAGCTATAAAAAGCTTTATTAATTTTAGAAATTCTGCTAAAAAGCTAGAGAAAATGCTACGAGAATAAAATATATATTATTTGCCGCTGTTGAAGTTATACAAAGACAGAAAGGGAGGAAATCATAAAAAGTCATTATTAGGGAGAAGATAGGCCACCGACCGTTTGAATTCTATGATATCTATCTATTTGAAACATAACAAAATTCTATCCTATAGTAATGGTAAGATATACTTTTAAGACTTGCTGCAAAAAAGAGATAGTGTTGCGAAGAGAAGCGATTACTCAGTAATATTTAGAGAAATAAAATGAAAAAAGAATTTTAAAGCAGCAGCAGTAATAATAACAGCAGTTGTAGGATTATGAATAAAAGTAGCAGCAGGGATAAAAGCAAAGTCTAATGCGTGCTGTACTTCCAACAATCCAAGCAACTGTTTACAACGAACATTACACAAACAAAATTGACATACTCACAAACGGCTCGTTCCTTCTGCACTTATTTTCAACAATCATTATTCAAATTATATTTTGCGGCTTCATTAAATGAAGCAAATGCTATATTATTTGCTTAAAATATATTTATGAAATTTTTTTGCTTCTCTCATTACAAGCATGTTCATACAAAGAATCCTGAAGTTCTTATAGTTACAAAGTTTATGCAATCTTCTTATTAGTTTGTCGCATTAATGCTATAGCAAGGAATGATTGGGTTGAGAGAGTTCGGAAAAAAGTTGCTAGTAACATCTCGAAATGAAAAAGCATTCAAATTCCAGCATGCAAATACTAGAAGTGTACGAGTTCATTTCATACCAATTATAATAAATCTTATAAATTAAAAAAAATCATCTTTGAATAGAAAATAAGAAAAATAAATTTCAAGTTTCCTGAACATATTAATCAAATTCAAGCCGTCTACGAAATTTGGTTGGGGTAACATCATCTTCATCATTGACATACTGTCGGCGCTTTCGCCTAAAAACCGTCGACCGACTTGTAGTAGGAAGTGGTAAATCGCAATCATTACATGCGTATGGTACCTGGAATTCAACTAACTAATACCAAAACGTGTAAACATTAAAGAAAATGAATCTAAAAATAACTGCTATCTTCATTTTATACTATTTAATTATTTTAAACTTATATTTAAATTCTATCTATTTACAAGTTGCAAAATGAGATTTATAAAACATTTTATAATTTTTTTTATGTTGTGAAGCATATAATAAATATGTAAAAATTATCTTACCGATCGGAAATAATAAGAATTGAGTGCTTGAGTTGCATTCCATCTTTTGTTTGGATCAAATCTGAAAGATTTTCTACTTTATTTATTAATAGGCTTCTTAATATTTTTACAGCAGATTAACAAATATATAACAAACTGCAAAAACTGGTGAAAATATATGTCTCCAATTTAGTAAGAGGATGAAAATATTGAAAATGACAAAAAGAACTGAAAATACCTTAAGCACTGATAAATTAATTCGATAAGATCATCGCCGGCAGCAGTGAATATACTTTTAAGAGGCACAACTGGCATTGGTTTTATAGTTATAAAATCGGGAAATTCTTCCAATCCCTGAAAATGGAAAAGAGCAATAAACAAAAAAGTAGACAACTGTCAAATTTCAATCTTACCACTTACCGACCAATCTTCCGTCGTTGGTGTTCCTAAAATACTGTATATCTTCACAAGTTGATCGATATCTGACTCACCAGGAAAAATTGGCACCTGGAAGAGAAGGAAGAATATTTAGTTACAGAATCATAAAATATACTAGTTTATGTAGTCTAAAATGAAATATTTAGTTATAGAATCATAAAATATACTAGTTTATGTAGTCTAAAATGAAAATATTACCAAATTAATTGCTAAACAAGAACTTTTTCGCTGGAGCAAAGAAAGTTTTACTACTGATAAAAAATGAAAATATAACCCGCAGTAGAAGCTCGGCAATAATACATCCAACGGACCACATATCGATACCGACACCATATGAACGTGCTGCGTAAAGCAATTCTGGTGCACGATACCATCTTGTTACTACCTATAAAATTTCTTAAACAGGATAAATTTATCGTGCAGCATATTCTAATAAATTCGCTTATGAACTAATCAAATATGGACTGTAATATAGTTGAAAATTGTCTGGTACAAGTCACTATAGATTTCAAAAGTTAATAATTCATGCGAGCGTTTAAATGATCATCAATGACGGATTTTGAGAAATACAAAGTTAGTAATGATAAAAGCACTGTAGCCATACTTGATGTGTGTAATGACGATTTGGTGAACCGAAAAATCGAGCTAAACCAAAATCCGCTATTTTAATTCTACCTTGCAAATTAATCAATAAATTATTTGGTTTTAAATCCTGAAATTATACTCCACTCCAATGCAGTATCTAATAATAAGAATTATATTTCAAGTCGAAAATATTTAAAATACAAGAAATTTAAGATTGGAAGAACAGCACAGTGAGTCATTGCATAGATTTATCAAAATACTTACCCGATGCAAGACCCAATGCAAATGGAGATATTCGAGTCCTAGCAACATTTGTAGTACCATATTTTTTATATGTTCAGGCATCAAAATTATTGCTTTATCTTTCACCAAATGTTCCAAATCTGTCTCCATGAAATCAAATACAAGTTGAATATTTGTTTTGTGTCCGATCACATCTAAGAGCTGTAAATCAGAAGTGAATCAGAAGCATTTTATTTTGCTTTGTTTTTCATTATTTTCTCAAACAACAAAGATTTTTTCATGAAATGTTTCAGATCCATTTTTAGCTTCAGTACTTCAAGCTAATTTTGAAGCCTGTATACTAACTCAAAAAAAGAAAAAAGAAAAAGAAATTTTCTAGCAACTATGAAAATAAAGCAGGACGGGAAGCGTTAATTAACATTACAGTTATTAAAAATAATAAGTTTAAGTTAATTATTTATTTTATGGTATCAGAGTAGATTCTTTAAACGATATATAAATTAAAGCAACTTTTCAACATAGAACGCATGATGTGCGAGAATAATCTTGCAAATAAAAAATTAGCAAAATTATTTAAAAAAAAGCACAAAGCAGTGAATTTTGAGTAATAAACCTGTTGTACAGTATTTCAATGTTTGCCTATATGTTTTATAACCAAGATATTGCGGAATTTAATCGGATATTCTGTGTTAGTGACAAATTAAATTTATCTTTCTTTCATCTTCATAATCATAAGATGCAGAATCGAATTCAGAGGAAATAAACAAAAATCATTTCATTTATCATGATTTATAAGTAAACTAAAATGTAAAAAATATTACTCCAATAATATTATCATGATGCAATTCTTGCAGCAATTTGATTTCTCTCAATGCAGTTCGATTTACACCGTCCATTGCTTCATGCCTTGAACCAAGTTTTATCTAAAGAATACCTTATTTTTCACAATAATAAATTGGGTAAACCAGTACTTATAATAAATGATTTTCTTGTTCCGATTTTTTGCAGAAGTTTGTAAAAAATAAGATTTGAAAAAAATATTTAGAATATTAATCTCTATATTTGTAATTTTTAATGGACTCAGATTTATTGTTTATTGTGAAAAATTCTTGGAAATAACCTTTTTTATTGCAACAAATTCATTTGTTTCTGTATCTTTGGCTTTGTAAACATTGGCAAACTGAAATAATTAAACTAGTATCGTACCAAAATTATTCTTTATTTCATATTTTTTTCAAACAATAAATTTGCATCATCATAGAGGTGTGCTTTGCGAAATATAACAAATGTTGAAATTTAAATGTATGTACTCTAATCTCAAGAATTCAAGACAAATGTAATACAAGCGATTACAAAATAAGCTTGGAAGGAATAACTCGATTCAGTCCAGTAACTATTTTTCACCGGTGTTACAACGAATTAGTAATCATAAAAACTTCTAGTGATTTTACCTGTCCCTCACCAAGATGTTTGATTTTTTCATACCGATTTTTCGCCACATCCTTAGACATCACGGAATTCAGTGATTTGCTTTTTGGCCTATTTCTGTCGATCTTAACAAATATCTTAATTTAATGCTTGTCGAATAGAGCCAAGACAACTCTCACAATGAAGAAATGAAAAAAAAATCCCAATAATCTCGAAGTATGTATCGTTTAAAGAAGACATACAATGATGCTACAATTCATACAAATGACCAGACAAAAATTTCCTTTTCATAATTTTATTTTTCATACAATTTCCTGCTCATTTGTGCTTGACATCCTCTTTCGGTCAACTGATTTTATCATCGGAGATCAAATAAATGCACTTCAGAAAACAACAAATTAGATTAACATGAAATCAATGCTATATATTCCTTTATTATCAGAAAACAACAATTCAATTAAATTGAACATTCACAATAACTCAGATGAAATAATAATCATGATGCATAAATGTGATATACAAATAATTAAATTTATTTCAATCTTCAAGCGAAATTAGTAGAAATAAACTTGAAAAACCTTGAAAATTATATTAAAGGAATGAGAAATTTTGCAACGGATCTTCTATTTTTTTTTGATATTTGATCTGATGAGCAGTTGGGCGCATTTGAATTTTGCGTTTTCTTCTTCCTTTCTTTTTCTCTAATTCACTTCGGTAATTAATTCCTCGTAACGATAATGGAACTATAAAACAATGTTCACTTTTAAAAATTTGTTGGACTTCAAAAAAAAACAATATTTAGATATCAAATTAAAACAAATGCAATTCAGAAACTTAAATTATGGTTTCAGTGAATAAAATGATAAATACCCATATAATCCGGAACATCGGCAATAGCAGGACTGTGGACGTTTACAGAGAATAACTTCTTATCGTGTATCAAAGCCGCTTTTTCACGAGGATTTTTAGCAAAATAAGCTTCTAATTGCTTCGAACGCAATATTTCCGCTCGTATTTCCGCTAATCTAGCTTCTCTGATTGCAGTTTTTGTACAAGCAGCGAGTACTTCCTGCAAAAAATTTTTCGTATTCACCATAAAAACCAACATGCTTGAATTTCCGCATTGCAATATAGTGGCAATGTTACATATTATGATATTCGTTACTTCGATTATTCCAGAAATATAAGTACAAATCTGTTAAAAACTTCCAGTTTTTCTAAAAAAATCATAGGTTTTCTTCACAAACAAACAAATAAAATCAATTTAATGACATACTCGAGTTCTTAGCATGAATGATTCTAGCTCCTTGATGCGAACTTCATAAGGAGTGATTGCACGATGTCCTAACTGTGAATTAATTTCTTCTTGGACTTCTTCCAAAAGAGGTCTTTCTTGAGGTGACACAAATGACAAAGCATTGCCTTTGTTCCATCCTCTAGCAGTTCTTAAACATCACAAATTAATGTACTAAATCATGAACGAAAAACATTATAATAACCAAGTTTTTTAAATCAAGAAAATTTTACAATGAATTTCGGAACTGCGGATTTATATTTTACTCATATTCTAATCAATACCTGCCTACACGATGTATATAGGAGTTAAGTGACGTAGGAAAATCAAAATTAATGACATTTGCAACATGATGGAAATCAATGCCTCGCGAGACTCCTGATTCTTTGTCGATATGCTTTCGTTTCTTTTTTTGCATTTTCTTCTTTTTAGATAACTAAAAATAAGATTACGACTAAAAAAATAGAGCAAGAAACTGAGGAATAAAATAAAATCGTGATACTTTATCTACACTATTTTAAATAGTAAAAAGAAACCATACATCTTTATTGTTATCATCCTCGTTTTTCATTGTTGCTTGTGATTCGCCAGATATATCATTTACATCAGAAGCTATGACATAGGAATATCGTCCTCCATTAAACTCTTCCACAACATGACAACGGCTATTAATTGGCATTTGAGCATTCAAAATGCAAGATCGAATATTGAACGTTTGTAGAAAAAGTCCAAGTCTGGAGAAAAATAAAGCTGTAAAATTGAAAAGTGGCATACAAGAAAAAATAAAAGAATTCAACAAAAATAACAAAAAATATAATGAAATAAATCTATTTATTGGGAACTTAAAAAATTAAATAATAGAAGCAAATTCTTTTTAGCGAACAACGGTATACTATAAATCAGTGACATTATTATAAAAGTTATGCAGATGTTAATAAGTATATCTAAATATATGTTTCTATCTACTTGATAAATAAATCATACAAACCGATATTTCAGAACATATCTGAAGCTTTCCGTTAATAGCAGAAAAAAATGCTTTACTAACATCAATCAGACAAGATCAATGAACTCACTGGTAACAACGATCAGTATCTTTAACAAAAATGATCGATTTGCCAATAATTAATTTCAATTTCAATAGCGCCAAGAAGATAGCGAACCGCTCTTCTTCACTTTGACAAGAAATATGATACTGTGAAAGCTGGTCGCTATTTGGTAGTTGCCCTTCCTAAAAATAATGTTGAAAAAATTTTATCTGTAAATAATTTTTATAAGTTTATGCAATCTGAAATTGAGCGAGAACATAATAAACTCGAAAACACACCTTCAGTTTCATTAAAACAATTGGACCAGTCACATATAAGTCTTTAAGTGCTTCTACTTTTTCGGTCATTGTTGCTGAAGTGAATATTGTCTGATGGTGTAAAGGCAGAAAATTTTTTATAAGTCTGAAAAAAAAAAACACCAACAACAAAATTCCATATATAAAAGAAAAACCCATAGAAATCTAGCAAAGTAAACTTTCTGATAATAACAAATTATCACCTCATTTCTTCAGCATACCCAAATGACAACAGCAAATCAGCTTCGTCCAGAATAACGTGCTTAACTGATTCGCATGGTTTACCATATCTCCTCATTGCGTGTAAAAGTCGACTAGGTGTAGAAACAATAAAGTCGGGTTTCTTCTAAAAACTTAATTTGAATAAGATCTTCAGTTTATAAAAGAACTATTAGTGATGCATTACCAAAAGAATTTTTTCAACTAACCGAAAGCCAGTCATCATCATCAGTATTCACATTCAGCTCTGCAAAATTCAATGACATCAAGAAAGGAAACTTCTCTGTTAATCTGCACAACAATGAATAAGTCTGAAATAAACATACTGTAACGAATCTAGATCTAATTTTATGAATAAAAATGAAGAGAGATCAGACACTAGTATCTACAACTGAGCATTATAAATAGTGAATGGAAATGAAAAATAATACATAAATTAAGCAAAATGATATTCACCTGTTTAGCCAGTTCTTTTGAAGGAACAATAAAAAGCACATATGGACCAGCATCTTCATTACTTGACGAATTCTAAAACAAAAATAATTCAAAAATATTGCAATCAGACTTTAATAACTCAACTTTAAATTTTATATTATATACGACAAGTTATGACAGTGCAAATTCTTAAAAAAGGCAATAAAGAGAATACAAAAATTCTAACTTGAAAAATGCTAAGAAATTTTTCTTAAGGAATTTCAGGATATTTCATAAAATTTTATGTTAATGAAAAAATCAAATGACTAACACATTTTAAGTTGTAGAATCTTCTGTACAACAGGAAGCATAAATGCAGCTGTTTTGCCACTACCCGTTCGCGCTCGTGCAAGAATATTCTTATTTTCAAAAACAGCTGGTATCATTCGGCTCTGAATCAATGTTGGACGTTCCCATCCAAGCTCACCAATAATCTGCATGAATTGAAGGAATTCAAGATAATAAGAAACCAAAAAAAAATATCACTACTAACAAAATATAACAAATAATTGCAAAAATTAATTATTTCATTTGTATTTTAATGGAATTTTCTTTTGCCTATTTTCTTATTCTTATTCACTTTCTCTTCTTCTATTCGTTGTCATTACTGGAAAATTATTTTTTTTTTAAGATTATAACTTCGAAGCAGACTATGAGTGAAGCTTGCTTTTAACAGTTGTTCATCCAAACTAAAATCCTGGAAAGTCATTGTTGATTCAAAATCTGTTGTCGGCTCTACACGTTCAAAGCATGGTGATGGCTGAATAACGTGTTTTCTGGAATATACTCAATGTCTCATTGATATTTTAAAATGATGTAAATAATACAGTAATAATTTAAGTAATGAGCCATATTTTACTAAGATTGTCTTTAATATTAAAATATATTAATATGATCTCAGAGTAACGTCCACAAAGATAAGAGACAATGCATTAACTTACTTAGATTTTTTACTCCTATGCTTTTTCGTAGGGCATTTGATCACTTTTTCGTATTTATTAGAGGCAACTTTCTCCATCGGATCATGATCGTCCTGAAAGTAGTAATAATAAACACATTCTGATTCTAAATTTAAATTTAATAATTTTACAAAAATTAATTATGCTACAGATTATGCTGAAAAAAAAAAACCGTGAAATCCGAAGTTTTCATAATATCACTCCTCTTGGTAAATTTATTATGAACTCACATTTTCTTCATTTTCCAAATTTATCGTTTCATCTATTTCAGTTGATTTCTTTGCTTCTTTTTTCTTCGTTAGCATAATGAATTTATGCAGAACTAATAAAAAAAGTAAATGATATATATCAGAGAATTTGCAACTTATATCATTTTCAGTATAAATTCAAATATGCATCATAGATGTCGTCTAAATTTGCTACTATCGTCTAAATTTCTCGGAAACAAGAATGATTCGGATTCCTTTAAAAAATTAAAAAAAAATTGCCTTCCAACAATAAGGGTAGTCTTTAAAAAGGAAGAGAAATTCTCTATTCAAGTGTTTATATTATTTTCAAATCTTATCACACATCCTATAATGAATAACCTGCCCGTGGTTTACCGTCATTTACTGGTTCGGCCATTCCATAGAGATATGTATTATGGGTTAAAACAGTTGAATGTAAGCATATTGAAGTTGTAGACATTTTGGTTCAGTTGATCAGGTGGTTTTGTTGATTGATCATGGATAGATTTTATGGATTGTTTAACTGATATGTATTCCTGAAATGCACCTTGACTATATTCATTATCAAACGTAGAATTGTTCGGTAACTATAGAAATATATGTATTATAGAAGTTTTTATATGAATATTCTTTACATTTACACAAATTGTGAATAGTTTCCTTGTACGTTTTATACTCTTTTCATGGTAAGAATGAGTCTTGTGGATAATTTTGGTATGGACTCATGTCCCAGTGGACAAATGAAAGCTTTTAAGCAGAAATTGGCCGAAGTTCATGCATCACCACCCTGGATGAGGCCAGTGATTAAGGAAGCATCGGAATGGAATCCTTACTCGTTTGAAGGAGGGCAAGTTTCAAGTGTTATTTCAATAGTAATAGAATTATTAAAAGTCTATGTTGGTTGGGAAGATTATAATCAAAAGTCTATGTTGGTTGAGAAAATTTTTATAGTTTTTTATAGTATCTCAGTTTTACAAATGCGTAGCATTAGAAATTAGATCATTTGAATCATACTTATAGCTCAATTAGTAATTTTGTTAGCCAAACCAGGGATAGGCTATATTTTTATTTCTTTTGGTTTTTATATCTTTTTTTGTGTGAAAGATTATGTGTAGATAACAAGAGAGGAGAAGATATTCATTCCAGAACTACAGCAGCAATTGCTGGCGATAATTTCGCTGTTATGGCGAGTGATACACGCATGTCACAATTTGAAATCAACATCTTGACTCGAGATGCTGAGAAAATCCACATCTTGTAAGGTTTTATTTTATTGCGTTACGGATGGAAATTTATTCAAATGAGTTTTTCACTCTACATAAAGGAATTTTAGCATTTATGAATTCCTGGCTTACAAATAAATGTTTTAGGAATGATTCAATTGTACTTTCATGTGCTGGATTTTATGGCGATGTTCTGCAGCTGAAACGGTTATTGGAGGTTTGTTTTAAACAAAACGATGAAATTTTTCACTTGCTTACTTATTCACTTGCAGCCTTTTCTCAGTTTAAAAAAAGAATTTTCAAATAATATTTTTAAAGATACAGTGGAATAATGTTATTAATTGCGATATTGTGATTTTGCAGCAATGTATAATTGACAAAGTAACTATTTCGGATTGTGATGTTAATCTTATAGCAGAATTAATCATATAATTCTTGAATTCTTTCGTTATTTCATAGGCTCGCCTACACAAATATCGGTTTGATTATCGTGGAGATATGACAGTGGACTTATGTGCAGAATTACTCTCGCGGAATTTATATTATCGGCGTTTTTTTCCATATTACACCGGTGCAATATTAGCCGGCATTGATGAAAATGGTATGAATTTTTATTTTTTTTTTAAATCATGTTTTATTGACATATTAAAGATTTTGACTTTTTCAGTTAAATACAGTTCTTATAATTTATTTATTAATTAATTTTTTTTTAAGGTAAAGGAGCTGTGTTTAGCTATGATCCCATCGGTTGCATTGAACACATCGCGTACACTGCTTCCGGTAGTGCCGAGCCAATGATTATGCCTTTTTTTGATTGTCAGGTGAATTTCATATTGCACTTCTTTGGTTGTATTTACTTTGGTCGTTGAATGCTACATTTAACTAAACTGTTTGTGAAATCAGCAAAATTTTATACATGTTTTATCTCCGCAGTTTTAACTATTTGGATTACTATTACCATTTGAATACCAAAGGCTGATGTCAAAACACTACAAAACTTATATCGATTATCCTAAAAGCAATTAAATTGCTTATTTAATATTTTTATGATCATCTTAGATATTCAGCCTAATTTTATTTATGCAAATTCTACTTTATGTGTCAGATTCTAATAACAACTGATATGTCAGATTCTTGTTCATTATTTGTTGATATTGATTTGAATATCACTAATTGTTTTCGTTTAGATTGGTTTAGTGACAATGTCAGGTGATGTAGAGAAGCCGCATTTAACTATTGAGCGAGCCACTTCACTTATGAAAGATGCTTTTCGTGTAGCAGCAGAACGTGAAATAAGCACGGGAGACAAGATACATTTGGTGATTGCTGAAGCAGGCAAACCAATTCGTAAACTACATTTACCTCTTCGTGAAGATTAGATTGCTTGTCACCATGTGATTGCATCAGTAACCCGTTATTGGATTTTTTATAATTATAGTAGAAAGAGATTGCATTCTGACAGATTATTTTAGTGTAAAAAATCGGTTTCAACTTTTTTGGCCAGTTATGCATTAAAATTGTCTTAAGCAACGAATGGCATCCTGTAAAATCCAATTTATATTCTTGTAAATATCGAGTTCTCTTTTAGTGGAACATGAATTCTGCCTCAAAAATCTGCATGAAGTAAATGAAAATTTATCGTAAATGAAAAAATTTTAATTTTCATGTCGATTTTTTGTTCTTTGAAAACTAAAGTGATTTATCCTGTTTTCTTTCGTTAAACAACTATTAATTTTAGAAGGTAACACATCCCTTTTATTGAATTTTGTAGAATCGCCCTTATATTCTGTTTCGCCCTTATAAACAATTCTAATATAAAATATTTGGATAGGTGTTTCATTTTTTATTAATGTTGGTTATAACACAGTTTATACTTTTCAAGGTGAATATATCAGCAAATTTTAGCATCAGGAGAATGGATAAGCTCTATATCTTTTGGATCTTATAAGTTGTATTATTGACAAAAACATCAATAAAAGATTTTCATTGGATTATACTGTTTGATCGATATTCTCACTGAATCATTAATCATCATGAGTCAAATCTTGCAGTATACTCACTGAATACATTAATCATCGTGAGTCAAATCTCGCGGATGTTTTATCCATTCCTAATATTACTAAAAAATTTTTAATTTTACCAAAATTAAAAGTAGGTCAAATGTTATGCTACCACCTTTTTTTTCATTTTTTGTTTAATTGGATTTCAACATGCATTTTCTGAATGTAAATGATAATGCGACCTTATGGAATGAATATCCTTGATTCATTAAACAAAAAAGATACTGAGAAATTCCTGGTAGGTTGCAAAAGCCTAGACAAGTTCCTAATTAAGCTGGTTTTCCCACTACCATTTGGATCAGTAATATTTTGTTATTACGGGTGCAGAATAAATCTTCACATCGAGCATAGATTATCTTTCCTTTATTTGTCCTTATGGTAGTAAATTACTTACTCATCATGCCGTTTGAAGTTAGTGGTCGTACGAATATGATTATTACGACCACAAAAAAGAAATTTTATTTTTGATCTAATCTAAACTATGATAAATATCCAGATACTAATGCTGAGAAAACAAACCACGATTATTCTACTGAAAAAGATATGTCTTATTTAGTTTTTATTACCCTGAAGAGGAAGATGAATTTGACATTGACTTAAATGAAATATCAACTATTTATTCAGCATAGATTTGTTATAATCTCAGCGAAGGTGGTGCTGTATCTATATAGATGGAATCAGATTTTGTTAGCATTAGAAATGTTTCGGCGAAAAGATAATGATTATGAGGATGAGAAATGTTTTTTCGCTGGGAAATTAGGAAGCACGAAAGATTTTCGGTTACAGACCGCTTTTCCAGATTAATATTGAGCTTCAGGAAATTTTCATAGTATTTGTTATGTGATTCAATTCGAAACTAAAAGATATGTTCGGAAGCACATATGGATTTTCTTTTAATTTAAGGTAAGCTTTGTTCAAACATTTACATTCATTATTTTTACCTACTATTTTGCACCTATTAGTATTTTCCACTATTTTTTGTCGATGAGTGATAAAGTTTAAAATAGCAAGTTTCATTTTACATTTCATTATGCTGCGGTATACATATTTTATTTTTTTTCTTTTTTTAGGTTTCTATATGTAGTATGTATCCTACAGTTTCTGGCATCAGCACCGATTGTTGATACCGGATGGATGTCGACTTATAATGTTTCGCCTTTCGAAAAGTTTGTTTTTAACTGATTCATTTGGTCTCTCAGTCTTTTTGTAATTATTCTGACACATTTTTTTGGACCGTTTATATATATATATAAATGGATTCAATGAAAGACAGTATTTTTTTCATATATTTTTAATATCATTTTACCTTTTATTCAATATAAAAAAAATGTCGACATCAGTTACTACTGACAAAAAATGATAATTGGAAAGGAAGTATTTAATCGTATTTCGTATTTCAGTGCGTGATAACAAATATATCCGGACAATTTTTTTTTTTTCTTCTAAAAATAAAAATGAAATATTGAAAATAAAAGTCATTGTAAAAAATCATTTCACTTAATTCTGTAAAATATTATTTCCTTGCTTTAAACAAGACACTATCGATTTTCCAGAGTTTGTTTATTGTTCCTTCCGAAATAAATCTGCTTCGATTGTGACCTGTTGATAGTTTTAATGATTGATAGTTTAATGAATTTCTTTAGAGTTTAGCTTATCAAAAATTCATATATGATAAAAAATAAAATGCACTAGAAGAAATGATGACTAGTTGTTCTGCTATAGTTCTAGGTCTTATTTTTAAGATTAGATTTGATGATGAGTAATAGTAATTATAGACAAGCCGTTGCAGTTTTTAAGCTTTATTTTCAGCTGTAGATCGATTTAAGAACTCCCAGAACTATTTCATTATGCAGGTTTTTGTTTGAAAGGAAAATTTTGTAATATTATTCCAATTTTATAGCTAAAGCTAACTTTTAAAAATTATAAGTTGCAGGTTTCTTTCTGACCATCGCTTCCCAATTTGTTCTATTTATGAAGAGAATAAATGTGATGGATCAGGCAATGACACACGATCTCGAGCGGCAAGTCCCAAATTAAACATAGAAACAACAAAAAGTGGAGCGGGAAATATTTTAAAATACGAATCTACAACTCTTTTGGAGTAAATGCTTATGATTCATAAAACAAAAACATTTTCCTTAGTTTCTGTAGATTAATATTAATGATCATCAGTAATTGAGCTAATTAGTTTAAAATTTCGACGAAATGATGAAATTTTTTAAGATAACTTTATTCACTGATTATCTATTGTGCAATCAAGAACAAAAAATTTAAGGAAAGTTCGAACATTGAAAAATGAAATGATTTAAATGACTTTTTATGATTTCTTAAATGATTTAATTATTAAATTAATGGTTGGTAAACAGAATCTTTCAAAGAGGAATAGAAAAAGAGAAAATGAAAAGGGAGCAATGGAGAGGAAAGCGTCTTATATAATCTGGAATTCACTGAAAAGTTTGAATCAGTAACATTTATTTTGCATTCGCACAGATGTTTAGTTTATATTTCTCGAAATTTTAGGAATACAGAAGTAAGAAATGATGTTATTCTATCTGCACAAGTAGTTTTTCCTTTTTCTGACGAACAACCGCCAATCGTTACATTTGACGAATGGACTAAGGAAAAATTAAAAAAAGAAGAGATTAGAAAAGCTGAACAGCAACAGGTTGAAATTTGAGCTAGTTCTATCCTGGTACAGAAAAAACCTAAAATTAATAATTGTTGTATTCATGATTTACTTTATGAGACTTTAAAAATGTAGAAAAATGATTTATTTTATCAGACTTTTAAAACATTAAGATTGGAAACGAAATTTTGAAATTTCTACAATTTTCCTTTAGAACGATGAGCTATGATTACAATCAAATAGTTAGATGTTTATTTGTTTGACATAGAAAATATCTTCAGAATAATCAACAGAAGGTGATTATCCACACGGATAGTGGTGAGAGTTCAAAAATAGATTCTAGTGCAATTCCTGCTTCCAAAGTGGCCGAAAATGTTGCACGACTTGCTCCACCGAACATGATTTCTCAGGAAGCTACAGCGAGGAACTATGCGTCAAAAGAATGTGGTGCCAAAGTTCTTTTTAGCAATGAAGAGGCTGAAAATAAGGTCATCATATATATATATATATATCCTATTAAACTCTTCTCAGAACATCAAATAATATTGTTTTTAATGCATTGTAGAATGCCATACTGAATGAAAAGGAAGCGGATGATTATATGCGTAATCCTTGTCAACGTGCAGAACATAAATGGCTTATTATTGAACTTTGCGAAACTATACAGGTATGAATTCCAACAGCAGAGTATAGTCAACGGTGATTGGAATTTGTTAATATTCATTAAATTTTCAAAAAATTTCGTACATATAGTTTTTCGAAATTTATATGTCTTTTTTTGTCGCTGCTTATCATGAAGATGCGTAATCTGATTTTCAGCCAACTGTTTTGGAAATAGCAAATTTTGAGTTATTCTCATCAGGACCACAAAATATAGGAATTTGGGGAAGTGAACGTTATCCTTCAAATGAATGGATGCATTTGGGTGATTTTATCGTTGAGAATAATCGTGAAATACAACGGTTTCCAATTGCTGCTCGTTCATACATCAAGTTTCTGCGGGTTAATTTTTTTTGCTTTGTATGTATTCCATTTTAGAGGTGTATATTAATATATTAATACCTCGGCTTTTATAGAAGAAATTTGTGATTTTAGCAAATTTTAGCAATTTGAATAATTGCAGATAGTGTTCATCAGTGACTAAATGAAAATATAGATTGTATTTTTTCAGTTAGAATTATTATCACATTATGGTCGCGAGCATTACTGCACGCTTAGCTTGGTACGATTTCTTGGGATTTCAATGGTTGATGAGTACGAAGCTGAAGCTGAAGCTGCTGCAGTTTCAGATACATCATTTTCCATTCCCATTGTAGGCATTTCATCCATAGCCGCAGAATATCGAATAATTTTGATTTTTTTAATAATCCATCTTAATAGTTTTAATGAAGGATAGTAGTTTTAGCTTGAATTGATAAAAAGAGAATGTATTAATTTGTTTGTTTACTTCCTGAACAGATTTCCATCTCATCGATGTCTTCTACGAAACTCTGTTTTCAGAAAGTGGAGACAATAAACAATACAACAACAGAAAAGGCGGATAATGCTGTTACCTCCACTAATATCGCGAAAGAAGATGTTTCATTAATACGTGAAACAACCGAGGTTTCTTTGATCTTTATTGTTTAGGTATTTATTTTTATATATCGTAAGCAATATTTGTCTTGCTCATTTAAATTCAGTATTTTGTTATAATGAATTTTATTAAAGAAAAATGATAGTGTTAACGATTTACCGTTTGTTGATGCTGTGGTCAACGCAGTTGGTAGTATAGGAATTGGTAATATAAAGGGTGTCTTCGAGTCGACCTTTCTAATGAAAAAAATGAAAGTTTCATCACAAAATGTTACTAGGTTTGAATGTTTTTATATATGTCACAAAAAATCTTTGGTAGAGTTATGCACGTAATTTATGTACCTTATTTATAAAATTTACAAAAAGACTGAAAGAAAAAATTTTCAGAGTATTTTTAATTGTACATTATAGTCTATTAAAGCACTAAATTAATTCATTCTTTTAAATATTCTAAGTAGAAAGGCTCGTGAATTTCAATATTGTATTTATCAATGAACTTTTTGCTTGTATTTTATAGAAATAATGCAACAGTGTTAGAATTATGCACGAAGTGTTTTCCTAATACTGTCAATAACTATGTATTGTTCTGTCGAGCATTTTTCGGATTTCAGTATGGCTTTATTGGTGCTGACAATACTAATGCAACAAAAATTAAGCAGGTTATTAGTTGAATGTTTTCATATTTTGAGTTTTTTTTATATATTCATAGTAATATCATTTGATGCTTTTTGTATTTGATAATTAATATTTATTATAGATTCATATTCATTCTTCTTTAAAAAATCGAAGGCGAACTCTGGAGTTCTTCCTTGCTTCTATTTTGCCAACTTATATTTGTGATCCAAAAACAGGAAGTTTTGAAAATTTGCAAAATCCCACTTCAAATAATCTAACAGAATCAGATAGCATTTCAACAATATCTCCAAACATAAATTCACCAGCAACTTCAAATTTGTTGAATGGGAAGTTAAGTGGAGGTGAGAACGAATTGAAACACATTTTGTAGACTATTGAATGTATTACTTTATAGTTTTTGTTTAGAATTATACATATATTATTTTACAGGATTTATGATTCCTGGAGGAGTTATGAGCCACAAAGAATCGATATTTATGAAATTAAATAAGCGGATCAGTAATTTAGAATTGAATATGTCTCTTAGCAGTGAATATTTATCAGAACTAAGTAGACGTTATGTTTTGCAAAACAATGAAGGTCGACGACAGACTGAATTAATTATCAAACAAGCGGAAGAAGCTGCTGTTAATGCTATCAAACCTTCTATTCATGCTTTGAAAATTCAGGTTTTCAATTTTAAAATAAATTCTAAGAAAATGAAACATATATGTACAAAAGATTTAATGAATTGAAGGACATTCTTTGCAGATGGATGTTCTGGCGGCTAACTTAAGAGAACTCACTGAAACAGTCAAAGGTTTACCGCAGTTAGCTACTCCAGTGCATAACACCATGATATTGAAGCATCCCGTAAGTAGAGGCAGTGATACAGATGCGTCATTGGCTCGTTCTCAAGCGCATGTATATAGTTATCTTGGCATGTGGACGGTGTGTTTTGTTTACTTTGTAATCATTATCTTCGTTATCATTTTGAAATTCTTAACTTCGTTATCACTTCTTTTTTCGTGATTTATTGAGGATAATGAATTAGATTGTCTCTATCATTGGTATAGAATTTTGTGACTTAGACTGATTTTGTTGCAGGTTGTAGTATTTTTAAAAAATATATGGTTTTATAAAATGATCATTCTTACGATTAGTAGTTTAGTAAAATAAAATCAGAAGATATTAACATAATTATTGCAAGTAGCTCGCGCCAAGAGCCAAATTTACTTCCATCAGGAGTACTTGTTATTTTACAAGCTAATTAATGATCATAAAGTGAATTGCATTTCAGAGTGGTGAACTAATCTGCATCGTTATTTTTATGAATGTTTTAACTCTATTGATTCTGTTGTTGTTACACTGTGTTTGCACCATTATTAATCGAAGCTGTACCCAACAAATAGTGGATAAGCAGAAATTCATTCGGGAAAATTCCGATGTTCGATCGACTGGTATGTTCGCTAAATTGCTTGCATTTTTTGAAAAGCTTTTCGAAATTGATTTTATTGCTTATGAAAAATATTAAATTATAGATGAAGTGAGAGAGACGAATACATTCATTTCAGCTGAAGTATATCCTGAACAGCAGTTGACTGCAGAAATCCCGACTGTAGTTTGTGATGTAACTAACGTTACTCAAACTAAATGTAACGCTCCTTTGGCACCATCCATTGAGACTTTTTCGTTAGCGGAAAATGAAACGAAGGAAGAAAATTTTCTTAATAGGTCGCAATCAGTGGAAGTATTTGATCGACCTTCGTCTCAACTTTCAGCAAGTAGTGAACAGAATCCATGGCAAAAAAGTAAACGGAAAAATAAGAAACGAAAGAGAAATCCTAGAAATGAAAATTTAAATAAATCATTATATGGTTTCAAGCTTCTATCAAATTTAGGGACTAATTAATTTTCATATTCATTGAAATTTTGAAATTTAGTGAAAATAAGTGAACAATCTTTGAAATTCGAAATTTCTCAAAATATTTTATGTTTCTCTCGAGTTCAAATGAATTCATCAGCCCAGTTTATCTTATCCTAAATTCTAGGTTGTCTGATTTATATTTCTCTTCTTTTGTAATGAATATATTCCTATTAATGCAATTTGTGATATCACATTTTTGATTTTCCTATTCATATTTTATCCGTCGAAAATGACAATATTTTGTTTTCTGTATTCTTTCCACGCTCATTCAATTTCCTGAGATTTGCAAGATATTTGTTGAAAGTGCGGAAAAGAATATGGATTTCTTCAATTAATAAGGGTGACGAAAGGAAATACTTGGAAAGTTGGATTATCCTATCAAATTAAAATTTTGATGAGATTCAAATTCATTTTTTCTTACAGGAATTTTTTTTAAGCATGTTTGCGAATTTCTTTCTTTTTATCTTCATTCAATTCAATCGAGTTTTAAGATCTGTAAGATAAAGCGAAGAGATTTCTTTGTATGTCTAAAAACTTCAACTCAAGTAATTAGGTAATATATTATTCTTGCAAATGATTTGTCATGCTTTTTATATTACTCGGTGACTGAAAACTGTGTAATTCCTTTGTGAGAGCAGCAGTCTTGTCTTTTCATAGTTTCTTTAAATTAATCTATTTTGTTATGAGGATTTGTTTCACACCTGGATGAATATAGTGAATTTACGGAATCAATGAGAATTATTCAGAGAATAATCTACTAAATTTTATACAAATATATCTATAATATTCATAAGGATGCCAGAAATAAATGAAATTTTTGAACACAACTTGCAATTAATTTATTTTTTTTTTTCATACAAATCCATTTACGCAACTTTCCTTAAATCTCATTTTGGACGGGTCTTTTGCTTATTTAATTCACTTCTATATGTGTATAATCTGTATGTATATTTGTGTACAACTGAAAATGATCAATTTATGATTTAGTTATTTCTGCCAATATCGATACATTAACTTCGATCTGTTATTATGGGCAGAAAATAAATAGCTTCCAAGAAAAATTACATACTAAAATTGAATTGAACTGATGCCTTATCTCTATTTGTTAATTATCACTAAAATTTCACTGCAGATCATTTCAGTTTGATCCTTAGAAGTCCAATTAGTCAATAAGTCCTAGTCGGTGACCTTACTGTCCAGTTGATGTCCTCAAGAAAGTGATGCATTGATACAGTTGTAAAATATGTAACACAAAGGATATTAATGAGAAATCTGTTGCAATTAGCACAATGCTTATGAAATAAAATTGTACAATATTCAACATGCAATAGAATTGTAATTTCATTTTTAGACATCAATAATTTTTGATCTCTTGCAGGCGCAGTTGGTTTTTTTGTGAAAACTGACTAAATTTGATTTTCAACAAATTTTGTATATAAGAAATAGAGAATAAATTATGGATTAGATATTACTATGAAAATGAAGAATGGATTGTTTTTAATAATAACTTTTGTTTTTATTATTTGGGAAAATCAGAATTTTACAATTAAAAAGCAATATTCAAACTCATACATTTATTAGGTATTGTTCTCGAGAAAAAAATCTTTGAAAATTCGTTTATTTTTCCAGGTGCCGTAAAAGTTAAAATTAAGGGTGTATTCTGAAGAAAAAATAGGGTAACTATTATGAGAAATTGCGAATTTTTCTTAAAAAGTAGATTTTTTTCCTGGCAAGTTACGGGAAAAACATTAAATATTTTCGGATATAGAATATGGTTCTTCATATTGTACTATAATCTCAATCTTCATTTTGTTTCTTATTATCATTTATCTTAACAATATTAATAGCATTTTTTTCACAGCAAGTGTATTAGTGAAAAGTGGAATAATCTGTTATTAACATCCATTATCAAAGATTATCATTTGGTGTGAGCGGTTGTTTCGTTACAATTGCGATTTTCTACGAAAGAATTAGATTTCAAAATGGTCGATCCATTTAGGATGCGTTATGTATGTTTCAGTTTCAAATTCAAATATTCATTGCTAATTTACGATGAAAATATACTCTTCAAATTTGAACAATCAAAAAATTTCTCTGTAGAGAAGGCGACCAAAAAAAATATCGACGCAAGAAAGCGATATATATACAGGTCTGGAAAAGGTATGTATTTAATTTCATTATGTTCATATATTAATTCACTATAATTTAATGAAGATCATTCCAAACTAGAAAATCGAGTGAACATTATTTGTGCATAAATTTGCAGTCTGATCGTGAATTATCAGCCGCAAATGTGATCAATGATAATACAAAACGGAGAAAAATGAGGTTCATTTTCATACTAGAGTAATAGTTGGCATCATCCGATGATAAGAAATTCTCGTTTTTTGTTGATGATTCATTTCTTAAAAATATCACATTGGAAGAAGCATTTCAGATCGGATGATTCCGACAATCCATATCGTCGACTATACAGTGTTAGTTTTTTAAATCGCTGGAAATAAAACAATTTTTAACTTTGTTTTTGTGGTTTAATCTTTTTTTATAATTTTTTGAATTTGTTTCTCACAATTTTTTATTCCGGAGGTCTTCTGAAATTTCGTTCATTATAATTTATCTTCGGGAAATTTGTTAGCATTTCGGGATATTGTCTTTTATTGCATTTGAACTATTATACTGTTATTGGAAACAATAGGCGAATTAATTCCCCTTCCTAATCCACAAATCGAAAAAATTTTTCTTTTGAAATTTTCAAAATTAAATATTACTGCTTATTTCAATGTTATTGGAAAATATAGTTTTTTAATATATGTAGACTACGCCGTATGCGTCATCGAGCGAATTCGTTGCGCAATCAGTAGCCGGAGGGGTATTATTTTCAAATTTGTTAGAATTGTTAAAGTTTTTAGATATGAATAATGAATAGAATGATTACATGAAAATAATATTATATATATATATTATGCAAAGAATTATGAGCACTAAACTTTATTGCTTAATTGTATATTTTATGAGTATATCTCTTACAAATATCTCGAATTCAGCCATTACCAGTTCCTAGTATAATATTTGAAATCGAGGAAGAGCCAACTAGGACATGGTACTATTGTCGTTGGACAATTTATTGGATATTATGGATGATATCATTTATCCTTACTTATTTCCTCATTTTTCGTCGATATTATTGTCCGCTTCTTATGGAATTCTAATTATACATATATTTAATTATACATTTCTTCTGGTAATTACACATTTCTTCTCGGTATTTTTTTTTAATCAATTCCTTCTTTAATTAATTTATTTCAAGATTCATTTAAATCAACTGCAATGTTTACAATACTTGTATATTAATTTTGTATAAAATAGTATTTCAACAATTAATGATCAATAAAAAAGATAATTCTGCCGAGGATTTGACATTTGTATAAAATTCTTTTATCAAGATTATGAATGAGTTTTTTTGGGAAATCGAGTGCATATATATTCGATTTGATGATTTTAGCAATTATTGGAATTTGAAATTCGATTAAAAATGGTTAAAAAAAGAAGCATATTATGATTTAACTTTTGCTAACTTATTCTATTTATTTTTGATGATTCTTTTCTAAATAATAAGATGCCTAATTTACCACAATGTGTTGAAACTGTAAAATGAGCAATCCATACTATTAATATAAAATGAACTGAAATGATCTTTTACTGGATAAATGACCAGGATGACCAGAAATTATTCTAATATTTCTTAAATTAATGATGCAGTTTTAAAATTCATAAAATTTTACGATTCGTAAGATCCAATTATTCAACATAATGTCTATTGTATTGTTGCATCATCTTATCACTGCTTTTTAGAATCCTTTTTTCCATCTTATTATTGCTTCTTAGAACTTTTTTCTATCTTCTTTTTACATGAATTTGTGATTAGATGTCATATTCATTAATTCCTAACCTTAAATCCAACATTCTCGAATATCTGTCCAAGAATGAAAACAAACTGTCTTGCTAGTTGATCTGCTTTTGTATCCAGGGATTTTGGGAAGTCATTCGAAGATATGTATAATTGCACGAACTTATTAATTTGCACATAAATACTGTCGCGAATTTTAATATCGCAAAACCTCCAAATAAATAAAATAAATTTACGATTCAAATGGTAAATTATGTTAGCAGTATTATAAATCATTTAACCAAATTTGTTTTATACATTCATTTCTCATGCTTTATTCTTTGTTGTTATCTAATCCTATTCACATCTCTTTTTTTAAACAAAGGGAATAAATTCCTACACTATCTTCCGATAAGGAAAAATTCCCACATTAATGTTTCAATTTTCCTTTGTTACAATTCATATGCTGTAGTTGAATTTCTATAGTTTAACACTTGTTAAATTTTAAATGTAAACCACGCCTATTAAATATGTTTTTTGTGCTAACCAAATTCATATATATACCCGTGATTAAAATACAAAAATGCATCATAATAAAAATTTCTCTCCCTTCAATCGAGTAGACAATATACGCGCGACTCTATTCGATTCCTGCTAATCTTACTAAATAAAAATCTCCGAACATTTTTTTTTTTTTGCCAGCTGGAAATGCTTCATTTTAAGTGGATTAAATTAAATAAGTCTCTTGAGCTAAGTTCATTTCATATTTCCTAGTTGAAATGCAAAGTTACTTAAAGATCTGGAATACATAAGATTCGGGTTGAAATTAAATTCCAGTTCTGCTTGTTGGATTGGAATTAAAAAAAAAATAGAAATATACAAGACAAAAGCTATTTGCATAAGTATCAAATTTTATTCTATTAACATATGCCTTATCATATCATTTCTATTAATTAAAATGATACGACTATTTTCTTTCACAAATTAATAAACTTAAACTAAGTTTTATTGAAGGGGAATAGAAATTAAAAATTCAAAGACAAAAAATCTCAGATATTTATTGATATTTGTTGCTGTGATATCGTCTTTCCCCAATGCCATCGTCATTTTTTTAAATAAATTTTTCATTGCAAAAATAGAACCAAAAAAAATACATTAAGCAAATTGCATTAATTGCAATTAATAATGATGGTAGTTATTTAAGTTTCTTTTATTAATGTTATCACCTAAGCCAAAAAACTCACATTTTTAGATTTAATGGTGTGGCCAATTCTTAGAGAAGTCCAAAATAACTAAAAAGTTTGTTGCGTTTACAGTTATCTAGTACTTAAAATTAATTTAAAAATGAAATGAAATGAAAAATACTATTTGCTAAAGGATTGATGATGCAGTGATTTCAATACGACCATAGTTGATTCACTGCGAGATTACTAATAATTATTATTATATATAATTGTGAATTGGACTTATTTCATAGTTACATAATCATTTCAGAGCTGAACATTCGGCCATATTGATAGTGATCGGTTTTTCAAAATAATCAGTCAAATTATAATTAGCAATTTTTCGGTTTATTTGAAATTTCAAATACATCTAACACATGCATACTAAGTAATCATAATGATATTTAGAGGAAAAGATTTGACTCATTAATATATTTCTTGAAAAATTGTTGTTGATGGATTAACACGGAAAAACCTATCAACAACATGGAATAAAATTTCTATCGATATCTATTTGATATCATATTCATTTATCTATCTGATCATTCATTTGATTCAGTAGATCTCTTGATTCTTGTACTTCTTGTCATATCAATTCAACTTAATAATTTAGTCATTTCAATTTAATTTAGCAGTATGTGGAATCATGAGACCTTTGAAAGATTATATTTGTTAAGGCAAGCAACAGCTTAATTAAATCTGATTGAAATTCACAGCATTGAAACTTTACCAAACTTCATTCAAATTTTCAGCACAATAGATGCACGAATGCATTTAATCTTGATATCATTTTATCTGAGCATTCAGTTCGTTATATTTTCCACTTTTCATACCATGTTTTATCATTTTCGCAAATCGTTTATTTGTAATAATTCACTTTACGTTAACCAAAAAAATTAGCGATTAAAATTATTTCCTCTTACCATTATTAAATCTTGGATGCATACTTATCTTAAGTAGGATTCAAAAATAGAATGCAAGCAAAACATTCAAATGAGAAATTCTTTCAAATAAGAAAAATAACCAATTTATATATTCAATTCTATCTTTGCAAAGAAATGTAAATTTCAATTCTTAAAATATTTAAAAATTGATATTGAAAAATGATGCCTTTTTCAATCTTCAAATCAACCAATGAATCTAAAAATCAGGGTCACTGAACTAAAATTTGAGAAATAATTCAGTTACGAAATAATTTAGATGAACTTTTGTTCAATATTGAATTTACGAAGCTGAAAACACAACAGAAAACATTTCAGCTCATTTATTTTGTTTTTGAATAAAAAATTAAATGAATAAATAAAAATCGAAAAAATGGAAATTTCGATTTCGATAGCCAGCAAATCACAACCCCGAAAATGATATAAAATGTCGCTGTTATTTTCAAGCAGTATATATTCATTTTAAGGACTTTCTTTTTTTTAAATCCCCAAAGTGTACATCTAATTTTAATTAAAAACTTAGAGGAAAAATCTGTTGATTTTAAGCTGATAAATGAGACTAAAAGAGTTAAGAATATTTCAAAATATATATATATATATATATATATGCATATAAAATTCGAGCTGACAATATTTCAAAAAAAAGTGTTAAAAAAAACACGACATATTGTTAAATTATTGAAAAAAAAACGATTGCTTGATTCACTGAATGTAATTTCTGACACTCGTTTGCTCATTTTATTCAATTATTATTCTGTCTATCACTCATCTCGATTAATTAAAGGAATTCTCTTCTCTATTTTTCTTTAGTAAACAATAAATTCTCATATAAATTTGCATGCTACACAACTAACTAACCAATCAAAGACTTTCACGACATCAACAAGGGTAAATTTTTCTACAGTACAATTCATCGCCGACACATGTAAAATGTTCGCTTCGATGTTTGTATTACAAAAAAATAGAAATTAAATGATCAGGTTATAGTACGAATGTAAACATGCGACACAATTTATTTATCCATAAAAAATTTTAAGAAATTCAGTTAAACATTTATATATATATATATATATTATTACAGTATGTATTACAATCGAATAACAACAAAAACAAAAAAGGAATAAGGAGAGAGAGTATCCGCTAATTCTTTCTATATTTTTATAATAATTTAATGAAATCAGTTAACAGATCGTAGGAAAGGAATTTGGAAAAAAAGACGTTGACATTACTTTAATGAATCTAAAAAAAAGAAAAAATTGGGTTCAGATATTTCCATATTCTCTGGATTCTGCAAGCAAATGACTTAAACATTTGGAAGAAGGCTCTTGAATTTTGACTCTATCAATCGAATGAAGCTTCAGTTTTGCTTTCATCTTCTCCTTAGAAAAGTTCTAGGGACAAAAGAATTGATAAATAGAAAATTCTTAGGAGCTTCAAAGGAACTTTCATAAAAAAAATCAAAGATAAAATGACGCATGCATCCTGCACTTCTGAGCATCTGAATTTTCAAAAGAACTCATCATCAATAATAAAATGGAAATTATTCAGTGTAAGCGACCGTAATTAAGGAATAAAAATGAGGACTGTGCAATTATCAAGACAACTTTATGGATCGAAACATTCGCACTCATTCGTGCTGAATGACTGCATTATAATTAAGTATATCATTCTCATCTCTCAATAAACGACAGCAAAAGAAAAACGAAACACCATTACCCTTTCAGCGGCCCGAGGATCCCTGCTAGCTTTTTTCGTCATACATTTTTCAATTCAAATAATGACATTGATGTCAGCACTACTGCAAAACAGCATTAATCTTTTTTTGACTCAACGAAAGGCTCAATTTCGCTGCACCTCTACCGTAATATGTAAATGCTCAGCATTGAATTCCAAGGTAAATCCCACTTTACTAAATTTCTTAAATATGGTCAGATATTGAGAGAATCAGCCCAACGTGCTAACTGTCTCTCTCGTAGTTATTCAGGATAAGTAAAAAACAATGAAATAACTTTAAACTTTGAGTAAAAATGCAGTAAACAAAAAAAAAATTTTATTTTAAAGACTCAAAAACAATTGAGGAGGGCAACACATCACAGCAAGCAAGAGAGCATCATTTTTAAGAGAATCTCGGAAGACCACACACATTCATATATAATTATATACTCGTACAGTATTTGGTTTTAACAATGAGAGAGCGAAAGAGTGATAAAAACGACCTCCCAAATTTCACAAATTTGCAATCCTTTTAAGATTTCAAAATTTTAGCTAATAATATTAAGAACACAAATGGTCGATGATGGCATGATCAAAACGTAAGATACTGTACAGATGGAAAAGCTCGAGACCAAGAGGGAATAACAGGTACTAAAATGAAACCATTCACGCTTATGCATATTGAATACATAATGATTATGGAAAAAATAATAACAGCAGCATCTGTATCAGCAAATTTTAGTTTTTTAAGTTCGTGAAAAAGTAACCTGAGAAAAAACAAAGAGCAGAGACGATGGCCTAAATGGGAAGTGGGTCTGAAAAGGCTTGAAAGAATGATTTCAAAAAAAAAGCTCCAAAAAAAATTTCATTGCATGTCGAAATGACTACAAAACAAATACAGTTCCTACCTATTTTTTTTCCAAAATCTGCGGCAACTAAAACGGAGAAATGATGCAATCTCGTTAAGGCTCGGTTTAGTTCTAAAACAAAATTGACTAAGCTCAATGAAACAATCAACGAACGGAGATAACGCTATCTAATAAACTGCAGTGTATTTATTGCACCTACTTGCAAAATTTGATATCCCAAGGAAACATACGATCGAGATCATTTGCAACTTTTTTCTTTTGTATATAAAAGGACGAGAAAAAGATGACAAACAACCTGCAATGAAAAGATTGATAAAAGTAAAGATAGTGCATAGGAAAGAATGAAATTAGATGAGAAAAGACGTTCGGCCAAGCAAATTAATAAATGATAATATAATGATAATAATAATGCTAACAATGGCGAAGCAACGATGAGCACTTGCTGATGGAGTTGTTTTTGCTAATCATAACTGACGATAACATCGAAAACCATATCAGGAGAAAAGGATAACGGCATTAATGCTTAGCTGATCAATTAATGATTAGTGACATATATAATAAAAAAAAACACCAATAATAAAACAATATAATCAAACAAAATAGAAACGAAAGAATTAAATTAATTGTACGCTGAGAATAAAAACGCAAACGACAAAAATACCCGAAGTAACGAGAACCGATATTTTCCTCTCCGGAAAAAAAACATCGAAATGCGAGGCAACCACAGAACAGTAAGCTTTCAACGATCAGTAGCAACATTCATCATGTTGCTTAAAATCCTAGTTTTGAAAAACATTTACAGACGGAACAGGTGAAAGTTGAAACGTTTAAACATCACCGACTGATCGTATGAAAGTAACTGTACATGCGAGCATGGAATAAGTGTTGATAGTAGTAAGCATTTGGTATGGAAGCATAAATTTAACATCCCAATGAATTTACACTTTAAATAAAAAAGACAAAGAGAAAAAAACACATGAAATGCTTTGAAGTGACAGTACAATGTAAATAAGGAAGAACCATTTGGTTACTTATAAAGTATGTAAGTAAACATATAAATATTACGAAAGCTACCTCAAAATTTCTGACAAACTACTAATGGGTGAATTATAGGACACCAAAAATTAAAGACTCTAATAATGAATGCAGCAAGTGGAGGCTATTGTACCGTAGTGAACACTACATGTACTTAATGCACATACAGGCTTACGCTTATGCTTATGCTATGAGTAAATAAATGTTACAGCAAATAGCCTAACAAAATATCCATTAAAAACTTCTATTCTGCATATGAAGCAGATTATACAAAGACACGGTTCGCTCATACGCTTACTGTATTCATTCAAATTTTGCTTGTTAGAAGAAAAGTTAGGTTTCTTATTCCCACTTTAGTATTCATAAGTTATGATCAAAACCGATTAAGAGATGAATTCAGAGAGCAATTGGAAACACAAATTTGTTTCCAACTTATGAATGAGCACTTCAAAGAGTTCACAAGTATACGAATCGAACCAATCTTGTTTCCCTGACATAACATATAAATAGCTCGACAATGCACAGAAGCTGATCTTCGCATTCCGAGTGAGCTTTAGCTGAGCTGAACGAATGGAAATGTATGCGGAGCTTCTGGAAATTTAAGAGTAATGATTGAGGAAAAGAAAAAGGAAAAATCAATATATGAAAGGAGGGAGTATCAATCGAAACATGGCCAGCATATGAAATCCCACCCAAAACCCTCTCAACAAGTAATTTCACAGTAGCTTCACATACTGCATCAGTGAGCTTGAAATTAATAAAAAAATATGCGAGAATTTGAAAATATCAACAACTGCTCAATTGAACTACAACTTACACGAGATTCAAGTGTATAAATATGGAGGAAAAGAAAATTATCACGACACGACTAACTGCGGTTATTCTACTAAATGACCAAAGTAAATGAAAAAAAGAAACACGTAAGAAATGGATGATTTGACATAATACAACAAGAATCAATTAAGACATCGACATAAATGACCCATGAGAACTGAAGAGAAAGACACGAAGAATGTTTAGATTACTTTTCTTGATAATAAAAAAATGAATCCATTAGAAACAGAATTATTCCACATACTTCTTTTCTGAAAAATGAGTTGCTGCATACACTCTTGAGAATCATCATTACCACCACAGTATTTGAACATTTCTTGCACTACAGCTGGTTCATCTCTCATCTCGGAAAATTTTTAAAATCACTGCATGTAGTATACAGAAATAGCTATATGATATCATAATAATGCACGAGATGATGGAGGTGTTAGGTGCAACTCTTTTAAAGAAAATACAAAAAGCAAATAAGAATCTGCGCGCGTTCATCTAGTTCAAAAAATGAGAAATTGTTGAATCAGAGATAGTATTATATATATGATCATTTAGGATTAACACAACGATAATGAAGATATAAGTTCATTACGCATGAATTGAGCTGCACACGCACCGTGAGGTTGAATTCCGTTGAAAATTTCATGGTGGAAAATGAGAAGATACATGATGAAAAAGGCAGGTATAGCGATGCATGCGTGCCTTTGCTGACTAGTCAGTATTTCACATCTACACTACATAGAAAAGAGTTTCTGTTGTTCAACACGCACAGCAACATCCAAAATACTGTCACCAAAACGAGGAGAGGTTGTCGTTGTTACAGCTGGTTGTGATTGTGGTGGTTGCATTCGCTGAGTTTCAGCTAAACTCGTTGCTGGCTACAAAAATTTTTTTCAATTCTTAATTGGTATTTCCTCATGACAGTTGGTTTTTTTTAATTCTTCTTCATGCAAACTATGCAATTCATTATTACTTCACTAATTCTCAGTACCTACTTTCATTCTGACCTTATATTAGCTCTTTCTCTTATTTTACATCAATTTAATACGGCATGAGCACATAGACCATTACGTGATCGAACTTCACAGAACTTATATGATATGGCATACTTCACTCTATCTCCACATCTCTGTATATATACTCCTAAAGTATATATAGTGAATGTATGCTCCAAGTGGATCGGCAATAAATTGGAGCTGTGGGACGAACCAAACGTTGAATTAAAGTATCAGAGTTTTCGCTCATGAGACCCATGAAATGCGTTAGCCTGATATAGACATCAGGACATTGGCTATGGAAGTTGGAAACCGTTAAGGAGTGTGTAACAACTCATCTGCCAAATGTGATATTCCAGATTATACGCGCGAATTATTTCCAGAATTTAAGTAAAAACTACCATCAATTCATATCTCAATATATTTCCAAGAATAAATTCTGAAATTTCAGTAAAACGCCTACTCTGACATTAGCAGCACCGGAATTCCCACGTATTCGCTCACGAATTGTTGAAATTTCTGTTTTAGTCGCAGCAATTTCGATTACAAGACGACTATATTCTGACCGTTGCTCTGATGTCATGAGATCTGTCGGAGTATCCATCCTTCCACTTCCACCTTCAGGGTCGTTATTCTTAAAAGTTAATATAAGATACAAAACTATCTATGTACTAATTTCGTAAAATCAATAAATGAAATCTCCTCTGTTCCCTCAAAAATAAACTTACAATTTTCACAGCATTCATGAGACGAGCTAAATCATTTTCTGCTTGTTCCAATACCGGGATGCGACTGAGTAGCGTGCGCATTTCTGAGAGTGCTTCATTCGGAAGTGGCTTACTAAGAAGTGAAACATCAATCAATCCTGCAATTATTTCATTTTAATAATATAAAATCATATCTTTTTGACCGTTTAATTCATAATAAAATAAAAGAGCTTATATTTTAAGCACCTTTCGCAACAGCCTGGCGTAACTGTTCAACAATCTGTTGCGTGGAAGCAGGCATTGTTGTGCTACTTCCGCCATCTGGCGGCATCCAACCGCTCTCCAATGATGAAGGCTGATGTTCAGAAAGAATTTCCCAAAGAGTTGGAATAGTTGTTGATTTCGCAGTTCCTGAAGTCGAACGATTACTCCATCCTAAAGAGACGATTTCAAAATTACTTTCAGGAAAAGAAAAATGAATTAAGATTAGATTCAAATGTAAACTGAAATAAATAAGGTGATTTTCAGTTATCGATAAATAATGATTTTCAATCGTCGATAAATAAACCAGAAATATAAACCTGCATTAGATGAAGCTGTAGCAATATTTGCTTGTATATTTCTAGTTGGCCATGATGTAACAGAATTTGTTGAAATTGGTGCAACATTATTATTCGATGATTTTGAAGAAAGATCACCCCAACCAAGAGCAGCAATTGCTCGACCGTCTGAAATAAAAAGTTTTTTTGCGAGTAGAATATGAATCAATTAAACTAAGAAAAATAGTCTAGATTGCATTAAAAGACAATAATCAGAAAAAACTTATTACTCTCACTATCTGAATTGTCATATTCTTTTCCGGCCGGTATGAGCCATCGTTTGATTTCTTCTGAAATAAGTTCTGAATAAAATTAACATTAATTTTTATTAATTAATTAAGTAGAGTAGAGCTCATATACTGAGAACATGAAAAAAAAGCAAACTTTGTTGCTTCTCTGGATCACCCCACGCAGCAGTACCAGTATCTCTTTGCCATTTACGAACTTCACCTTCTGGATCTTGCCAGACAGCATTTTCACCCATAAACTACAATTCGAACAATATATAAAATCTAAAAAACGATGCAAGCATGTGACAAGAATGCACTGGTCTATGAAAATATTTTTTTTAATTAAAAAAAAAAAACATGCAAACCGAATCAGATTTTGAGACTTGTGAATAGGAATTGAAAGTATTGGGAGGAGGTGGGGAACGATTCACAAAATTTTGAGTGAACTGTGGTTTTGGTACAACAGGTACCGCCGTTACTGCTGCGCCACCGCTTCCTGTTGAAGGGTTCCACTGTGTCAATCCACTCGGTATCTATAATCATGAAATCATTTACAAAACCATTCTTTCCCAAAAAAATTTACAAAAAAAAAGTTAATACTGATTATTGTCCTACCAATCTTGAATTTAAATCAAGACCACAATTTACAAATCTTCATGATAAACTTAAATAAACTGGGTTCTTCTGAAGTAATATGAACTTGACAATTTCAGGACAAAATTATATAATATCATAATTTTTTAACTACATTCAATTTCCAGCCCAGATTTTCAAAAGATCAATGGCGGTAATAAGAGACTTCAAAAAAATAAATAAAATCAATTAAATCTTACATTATACTCGACATTAGGTGGTGGGAGATACATTCCATTAACTGCGTTGTTTACAGCTGGAGTGCCACCCCAAACATTCTGCAATCGACTTCTTTGAGGTGGTGGAATACTTGATGGTGGCACCGGCGGCTGTATCGGTTCATTCATCGGACGCTGCACCCAATTCCCCATCACAGCGTTACTTTCAAATGGCGGACCGCTGAATCGTGCTGGCAGAGGAAAAACGTTCCCACGCGGTGCATTTTGCTGCCAATCTACATATGCACCAGAATATAATTGTTTTCATTTAGTTTGAATAATATTTAGCATGCATGCATTCTATAAAAATGAATAAGGATAAAACATAACATCGAAAAACAAACTATTATTATTTCAAATACTTACTTGCAGCATAAGCATGCGGTGGTGGACCTGCTGGAAATACTGGAGGGCGCTGAGCACTACCCCAAACTTGCTCTTCATTTGGCCATAATTTATTCTGAGTTAAACCGCCACAAAACGGTACTGCTGCTCGTACTGCTTGCGACTGAGTAGACATATCCCAATTTCGCTGTTCTGCATTATTTCCCAAAAATTAGAGAACTACTGAGAATTTTAATGATTCCATAGTAAACAAAAGTTTTTCTTAAAAGATAAAATGAAATATCATTATAGTTTCAGAATAAAATATTAACCAATTTCAGGTTGCGACCAACCATTTGCTGCGCCACAACCGGCAAAAGTCGGAGGAAAATGGCTAGTTCCTGCAATTAATATGTTTTTCTATAGTCATCCTTGAAATCACGCCACTTCAAGAAATAATATCCGAGATATGATCCATTTCAATATCCACATATATACATCTACAGCGGTGAATTTTAGGAAAGATAACCATCGTTACATCATTTTCTATTTCGACTTGCCATCACCAACAGTCTTTATCACCGACATTTTAGGAAAATTACATTTCTAAAACGGTAAACCTGATTTACTGCACAAAATCGGTCAAAAATTGCATTAAAACAAACCACTTAATGGTTCCTGTTCTAAAGAAAACTGGTTGAGAGGCGTTGCCTGCCAGATGCCCAATGCTTCATTGATATTTGCTTCTAGAATAAGTGTAACAGTATGTAGAAAAAATTTTATACTGCCTCTAAATAATGGGAAAACCAAATAGTGAAACGAATGTTTTACCTAGTGATTTTGGCTCTTGCCAAACAACTTTTGCATTACTATTCCGAAAAGCTGGCGGTACAATTGATCGCATATGCTCATCGAATGCTGCATTGTTACTGTAATCGCTAACACCACCCCAACGATTCTGTAAAAAGTTGCTTCAAACAAATCATGGACATTATACAATCAGAAAATGATTTCAACAAATCGGATGAAGATTATTACAATGATTGGAAAAAAAGATACAGTCCATAAGAATTAAATACAATTATTTATTGGATTTGATTGTTCGGGATACAAGATAAGTCACAATAACTACTTTTCCATTATTCGAAATAATTACTTGTTGTTGTTCGATACTCCACGAACTTAGTGAAGCCGTCTCAGCCTGCGTGCTTTCAACTGGAGCCCACATGAGGCCACTTCCTTTTACTTCTCTGCGACCTCTCGTTAATAAATGTGGTTAGTTCCTGCACATGTATATATACATACATATATATACCTTCTGTTGATGTCCATGCATATACAGTATGAAATATGCGTTTTTTCTTCATAAAAAATGAAGCTTATTTCACAGAAACAAGCTACATCAAAAAAAAAAAAAAAATTTAAGTCTACAGTATACGATATAGTTCTGATTTCCAGAAATATTAATCCCCAGAGATTTGACACTGATAAATATTTATGTAACACTGAGAAGCCTAACTTTCGCTATATTTATGCTCTGATCGCTACATCGATGTTATGAATAATGTTTAACTAGAAACTAGAAGCAGCTTCATCTCATATCGAAAAATAAAGGGAACTAATGAAAAGGTAACTATGACTGACTTAGACGGGAACTGTAATTTGATACACAATAATGTGATATCCTTGCATGCAACCTGAGAGAGGAAATGTTTCATATGATTCGAATCAAATAAAATAATCAATTTCATTGTTCAAAAATCATCAGCATTATTGATAACAACTTGCTTTTGCAAGTCCACTTATTTCATATTCCAAACATATCACAAATTTTTAGCAACAGGAAATTTATAGAAGACATTACATAAATGGCAATGCGTATCAGCAGAGAATATTCCTGAAGTGATCTTTTTTAAATGCCTCAGATATTTAATTTATGATCACAATATGCAATTTCTCATAATTTTAATAAATTTGCAATAAATAGAGTTATATGCTAGCATACGATTTATGAAGTCTGTAAAAACTGAATCAAATTCCATAGTGTGAATCAAATCTATTCGCAGTGAAATTTAGCGCCATGTATATTTGAACACCAGAACCTAAATGTAAAGATAATAATTTTTTTAACTATGAAACAATGATGACGCTGGATGATGGAAATCAATTTTATTGAATTCTTGAAGAAAAAAAATTTTCAAACTTTATACAGATTTAGCATAGCAACGAAACCTTATTTACTCAATTCCATGTGGAATTCCCAATGAACTAATCAAAAGATGACTAAATATCTCATTATAAGATTAAAATATCACATAACCACAATTTCTAATCAAGACCATTACGAATATGATCAACGATTAAAGGACCAATCATATATGATAAATTAAAAAATCTGGAATAAAGGAAAGGTCTGAGATTACAGTAAAAGGAATAATGACGCTCAACTCTTCAGGTGTGCAATAACTAGGTAGAGTGAAGTAAATATTATAAGACAGTTAAAATTTCTAAATAACGATGAGTTTCATCTTCTCACTCCGAAGATATAGAGGTCAAAGTATATAACATGCTAATATATCCTATTCTTTCTTAGAAGAAACTAGCAATAACAAACTAAACATATAGATCATAAATGTATCATTATCAGCCATAAACTTTATATATCATTTGATGTTTATGCATGGACTACATAATTCAGGCTTATCTAATATTGTCTGATTTATTTTTGTGAATGAAGCCAGCCAAGTTAGATACATATTCTCAAATGACTGATCTCTCGGGAGTGATATTATCCCGAAGTGAACAACAAAGTGCGAACATCGAGAGCAATAAGTATACTTCTAGCATGAGCCATGATGTGCAATCATCTCAAATGGCAGTCTAAATTGAAGAATTGAATCGTACATTGCATCGTACATCGATGAAATAGCCTAGGCATAAACAGAGGAGAAGAAGAGATGTATAGGGGAAACATGCTCCAGGTTAGGCAAGACAAACACTAAAAGGTTGCTCTTGCAGAGCGCGCAACACAGCATGCATCAGCAAGCACATAAAAGAAAAATTGCCCTCATAGAGAAAAGGGAAAGTCGTGCAGTTGCAGCAGCAGTGGTAGCAGCAATAGCGATGTGACGAAGAGAGAGCGAATAAAGGGAAAGATAGGTATGATGATTGAGGGAAAGAAAGCGTGAGATATGCACGTTAAGATATATGATGATATGTACTACTGCTGCTGTTGCTACTGCTGTTGTTGCTGCAGTTGCGCTGCCTGCTGCTATTGTTGCTGTTGTATTAAACGTTCCACTCGTCAACACAATTCGGAATCAATCTATCATTATGTAGCTCTCATTGCAACAGATTCCTCTGACTAGTTTGACCATCCCTTTCCTTCCATACCTCCTTCACAATAATCCATCTATCTGTGCATTTTTAGCGTCTTCTCGTAGTTCGACTTCTGGATGAAAGTATATATCGCACGTTCCAGAATCTTTGTGCAATTGTGCAACTGAGCACAATGCCATTTAGTGCACAAAATAATAATAATAAAAATAGTAATACCTGAAGAAGGAGCAGAAGGAAAAGGAGCAGCACGCAACTCCGATGAAGTTGCTCGGAGATAACGCGCACTCTTATGTTGTCGCTCTGACGGCTATGGCCATTTTTTTCCGCGTCCAACGACTACTACTATTCGTTGCATTTTCGCAGTTTATTTTCAGGAATTCTTGCCCTGTCTGCAGAATTTCACTTAACAACAAAACAACATAGCACACTCTTCCTTCTCATCCTTTTCCCTCTCTCTTATCTCTCTTATCCTGCCTTGAAAAAAATAGTTAAGACAATTGGAAAGGAAATGTGCAAATTGTCGACAACTTGCCATATGTATGCGATATGAAAGACATGAGAACATGCATATGCATGCACGGTGCATGCATGCATGCATATTGGACGGAAATGGAACATAACGCCTGCTTCCTCTGCATCTGATTGACAATGCTTAACTTCTCTATCTCAATTCATTTTTAATGTCAATTATTACAAGTCATTAAGATTCTTCTTATAAATCGACCTTTCTTTTTGCTCCCTTCCTTTCCATTTATCATCAAAAAATATTTCTGATCATTCTGATATCAAACATACTTTCTTTTATGCTTCAAAAATGCTCAAAATCGATCCAAAAACATTCGTGCACATTAAACATTAAGCTAAATGCATTCATAAAATTAAACGTTAAATCAGAAATGTTCATTTCATATCATTGCTCTATATTTATCTATATATACATGTATAATCAGTGTCGCTTTGAATTTTCGAAGCATACACGATGCACAATAATCGATAGACAAAAAGCAGTCGAGAATTGAGAACTAACAAACAAAAAGTTCTTTTCTTGAATAGCGATATCAAATGATCGGTGAGAGCATTTATTTCCACCCTATATATATTTCACATATATATATATACACTTTAATCATTTTGAAGCTAATTTCATTTTGAAAAAAGACTGATTATGATGTGATCTATAAGAAAAACGTCACTTCGCGGAGTTCTATTTATCAGATATATGAGATAAATGCTATAAAAAAAGCACTTCTAAGACTAAGCAAACTATAGAATGTGACATTTAATAAGAAGTTGCAATTTCAATGTGCACTAAATATTCTTCTATTAAACTTTCCTTTTTTAGAAACCAAATATTAGGGGAGATATATGGTGAATCACTAGGACTGAATACACATTTAAGAGAAACAATCATGAGATTAGTCATTATTCTGATTAACAAAACGATATGCTTTAATCAAATCACCAATCAGTCATTTCGACATTCGAGCAAAATCGATTTCATCTAGTAGTTTTATAGTTCTAATAATCAATGGTAAAAATGCAATTTAACAATGACGTCTAAAAAACGAACAGCAAAAAAAGAGGAAATTAAGAAATTTCAAATAAGTTAGAAATAAAGTCAGTGCTGGCATTTTTTGTCGTAAGAAGAGAGCGCCAATGAATAAATTGAATGTTATGAAGCTTTGCAGATAAACAAGAACACCCTCTATCATCTTCCCGCTCAATGAACTTAAACACCAAAACAATTAACAATCATATGACCTTTGACATTCTCCATAAGCAGACTTTCTCAGTACTCAAATGATATATAACAGTTCTAGGCGCCAAAAAAGACAGGGGATAGGATGAGGGAAAGAAAGAAAAACAGAAAGTATGATAACTTCCTTAGCGGATATGAAGGATGGGGATGAGGATGATAATAATGATGATGATGATGATGTCACTGGACCCAGTAACAGCTGTGTTTTGTTGTTGGATTTGTTCTCCTGTTTCTCGATACCTCCTCTCGCCTTTCTACCACTCCACTCTCGAGCTCCTACACCGATCGCAGTAACGGTAGTGATGGGAAGCGACAGGTGCAACAGCGCCAGCAATCGAGTTTGAATGGCACAATGTTTGTCCATTCCTCTCCCTCCTTCTCTTCCGCAACAACTATGACTGGTTTACGATCGACCGATCGATGCCCATTTCACGACAACGCATATCGCATACATATATTGACCAGTGCGACCCATATTTATTTATGGAAGAGTCGTTAGCATGACCTATAATCAGAAAGAACAAATCAGAATATTGAGATATTTGCCTATAGATAGATATTACCACATACAGCTATCGACTGAACTATTTCCCTATCCGTCAGCAATAATATTTGTCACACATTTAATGCAACTTATCGCTCTTCTATGCGATTCTTAGCTTCGATGTATTTTAGTACTACCCATATTTCTATATAGAGATTTCCGAGCAGTACTACCTGATGTCACTTGCAGTGTGATATTTCATAGGGCGGCTAAAATGTCTATTAAAATTCTGATAAACTGATGAATCCTGCCATGCAGCGAGATAAACTTACTACTATTTTCACCTCTAAAAAAGCACCCCTATTAAATAGTATAAACGATAATAAGATATTTCGTTGATAATTTACTGTTGTTTTGAAATATCTCATAAACTCAACACCACAGGTGCACAAGAATTGAGCCATGTGGATAAACAAATGTAGTGGTAGAAATGATAATAAGTTGACATCGGACAATTTTGTTTAAAATTGAATTTGATATGAAAACGAGTACGGAAGCATACGTATGTTTTTATGCAATTTCATAATATAAATACAAAACTGACCTTTGATATTTTAAAACATGAATAAAAATGCACTGTTTCAATGACAGCAACAATTGCAGAAACCCGTATATGTGAGTCGGAGGTTAATTTTTTTGTAAAATTTATAGAATTATGCAAAATATGCAAATTTTAAAATTAAAAAGATAAATGCGAAAACAAAGTATCCCACCCACAAATGGATCAGATAACAACGAGTATTTTAAATGATTTCTATAGAAACTTGAACACCTAATTCTCGGTTCACTGCCAATAAAAAAATATTAAGACAGATACAAACTTAATTACAAAGATATGCATAATCTTGTCGTTGGTGCCCAGCAATACACAATTCATGGAAAAGTTTTAAAAGTAGGAATTATAAAGTTTGTCTCTTAGGTAGTGGAAATATTATGCAAAATATGTTAAATTACCATTATTTCTGAACAATCGTGATCCAAAAATTAACAAAATCAAAATGTTCAATTTTTAAATTTTTCGCAGAGCTTTAGTTTTCCACTTGCCTTTAACTAATTCAATATGTAATGTATAAGTTAATTCTAAAAGACTCATCAAATTACAACATGAACATCGATAGGAAACAAAAGAAAAAAACATCACAATTCAAAATAAAACATTGTACTGCGATAACTATTTCTAATATAATATTTTAAAATCGAGCAATATTTCTAGTGCTTCTGAAAGAATTATAAATATGGAGGGTTAGGAATGTTTTTAACGGTTATTTCATGGAAGAAATTGATAAAGTGAATTATGCATTAAACTGATGTAACGGAATGAAATTAAAATAACGTGGGCGAAAATTTTTGGAGTTATATAACCTATGAACAAAAATGAAATACACTAGAATTTAGTTCATCAAAATATGATCTAAATTCAGGCTTTAATCCGAATGCTGCTATTGTGATCATATTCATGAAATGCAAAAAGAATGGATTTACTGAAAAAATTACTTATTTGAAAGTAATTATTGTAACAAACCAAAATTATTTAATTTATAGAAGTGATTTCAAAAACTTCAAATAAAGATGAATGATTTACAAAAGACTGAATTCTGCGCTCGTAGTTCTTCTTACAGCAATTTGTTCAATGTTTCGAGTACCAAAAAAGTCCATTTTTTGACATACATATATACAACATGTCCTATTAGAATGGAAAAAATTGTCAAGCAGTAACATTGATGATAAGTTCTAAAACAAATAATTCAAAATCTAAGAATGTGAAAACTGAAACAGAAACTGGAGCATTGAGAGCTATAAGTATATGTCAGCTCACTGCAAAATTTGATAGAAGACTTTATACAATTAATTCCTAATATCAGCGCCACGACGTATTCGTTCATATTCTCCGTCATTTTCTGACGGACTATCATCGTCCCTGGAAAGAAAAATTAAGTAATGAAAATTAATCTTGAACTTGTTAAAAAAGCTTAAATTTCCACATGACGAGCTAACTTATAAGCATAGGTGATATCGAGAAACCACATTATTATCTAACTGCAATTAACTATGTTTCATGTCACAATTCTTAAAAGAACCTATTCCTTTCATTTAGGACTGCAAGTTCAACAACTTCCATCGGTACCTGCTGCTGTCGCATCACATCGTCTACGTCATCATCTAAAACCCGACTAAAAATCAAAATTAATATCAGTAAATATCACAGGTCAGTATTAAAGTAATTAAGATCAGTCAGTGAGAAGTAACTACGAAGTACTTTGTAAAGAACAGCTCCCAAAACTCACCATTTTCAGAATCTTCTAGATTCTGACGGTCAATCTGAGGTATTCTATCAACATTCAGTGCTTGCGCTGCATTGTCAGCAGTTGGTACAGTAGCGGCTCCTGTAGCTTGCTGAAGTGTTCCATCTAATGAATGACATTCGGGCTGCGGCTCAAGGAAGTCCCAAATAAGTATCGTATCATCATGAGAGGAAGATACTATTGGAATTCATCAAACTGCAAAACGAAACACTCGGCCTGTATGTTCCTAAAATTAAAATATTACACGACTAAAAAAGTTTTCATTATTTTATTCAATGGTTGCAATATTGTTATTTGCTGATATATAATATAACTGTACATTAAGCATATTAACTCTTCATCCAGATCTCATTCATATCAGTTTTCAGATTTGCCAATACCAATTTTATCCCGGATTGTTATTCCAATCCATATACACCCAACCAAACAATCATGTTTCTTTAATTTGAAGTTTTGAAGTAAATGTTCATCATGTAGTTCAGCAAGTTTTTGCAATGCATGAAACAAAGTCCTTGGCTTTTACCACATTTTCATTTTAAATCACTTACCATCAATGTTAATAAGCATATGCTATCAGGAGGTGAACGCGGATTCATTGCTGCTTGGAGATCCCAAACTTTGATCCTACTGAAATTGAAATTGAAAAACAAAATCATAGACGACATTCAATTAAACCTAAGCCTGCATATAACAAAACTTAGACATACCCATCATAAGCACCAGAAACAATACGTTTCGAATCGAATCGAATACAACGAACAAGTTGCTCGTGGCCTTCTAAAACCCTCAGACAAGCACCTATTTCAATATCCCATAACCTGAAATTGCAGAGAAAATAAAACAAGTATCAAAAATAGAAAATTTTTTATAATAAAAATACGTTTTTTTATACCAATTATAAAACAAACCTGATAGTGTTATCACTTGAACCAGATACAACTAATCGATCATGATACTGCAAACATGCAATGCCACGCCTATGACCAATCATGGTACGTACAAATTCACATGTATCAGTACTCCAAACCTAGTAAATAAAAATCATGAATTAGCACCCTCAAGCTGGAAGTTTTTGTTGTAGAAAAAATAATATATCTTTTCAATGCGTGGTAATATGTTTTATAAATTTCGGTAAATCAAACTTTATAAAAATATGTTGTTAAATTTAACAAAGATTTGGAAAGATAAGAGGCATAATTAAAGCTTAAAATTGGATAAAGTCTTAATATCACAAACATATGTATGAAAATCTATATACTTACTTTAATTGTACGATCACCTGAGGCTGAAACAATATACTTGCTATCAAAATCTACAACATTAACAGCAGCACGATGAGCCACAAGCACACGACGCACGTTGATTTCTCGTGGAGAAATCATACCCCAAACAGCTATTGAACGATCCTTTGAACTGAATTTTTTTTTAATTAAAAAATTTTGTAGCATTTTGTGCTTATATATATAAACAAATTCTTATTGGACAAGATTAAAAAATATTCTAGATCGGAAGCATACCAGGTAACCATCATGCCATTCTGAAAACGTAAGTGTAAAACTGCCTCGACGTGATGCATCAGTGTATGCAACAATTCTCCCGTATGTACATCCCACACTCTGCAAACTTTTTACTATTCCGAAACTTAAAATTATCAAAATTGAAAAATTCACCAGTAATTAGTTAAAAAAGCGTATCAAAATGAAGTGATATGTAACATATTTTTTTCAATAGAAAAAAGATAAAAGTTATGATTTTAGAGTAATAATAATGAAAAACAAAAAGAGAATAAAAACTTATGAAGTGCTTAAGAAGTATATGGAAATTTCAAACTCATAAAATTAGAATTTCAAAATGTCTGAAAGACAGATCCCAGCGTTAGCTAAAAAGGGACAACTCAAATCTGATTACTTAAACTGAAATTAAGTGATGTCTTAAACTTCTTGAATTTACAGATTATTTTCAAACAATGCTATCTCTCACATCGCGACATCAATGTAAAACATGAAATTGTTTACTCCATCAAAATTACAAGAAAATACTACAATGTCTGCATACCTTACTGTGGTATCACTGCTTCCACTAATAATGACTCGATCATCATACTGCAGACAGAGCACTGAACCAGTATGTCCACGTAAAGTTTTCGAACATTGTAAATCCTTTCGTTGCCAAATTTTGATTGTGTGATCTCGTAAACCCGATATTATTTTATCATCGTCATACTGCAGACAATATACACCTAAAAAAGTGTAAAGGTATACTACAATGTCTGCATACCTTATTATGATATCACTGCTGCTCCCACTAATTAAAAAATTTTTTTTTAACAATTTCTCCTAGCTTTCATTCTTAAGTAAAATAAAAGTTTAAAGAAGGTCTTATAAAAATATTAAGTAATCGAGAAATTAAGATAAATTCCTAACTGCATCCCAAACTGCAAACATAACAATACAACACTAATAAGAATCATAAACGAAGCACCTCTACTAGGTTCTGAATGACATGTAATGCGAGATAATACATGCCGTCCATTCTGCCAGTTAGATTTGAGCGATTCAATATCTTGATTTATTTTAGGATATAAATTTCTGTAGAAATGATGCTGAGCTTCTAATGAATCAACTGTATTTCTGAAAAAGTATAAAAAATTTATATTGATATTTAGGAAATTAAAGTAAGGCTATCTATTGTTTGTTTGAAAATTTTCTCAATTCAATGTTACATAAAATTCTTCTTACCAAAATATAAAGTTGATATTTTCATGATATAATGAGAGCGGAAACGCAGATAAATTTTACTCATATAAATATTAGAGAGTACAAAAAGGGTTATAGACTGAAGTCATCTACATGGCAATGGCAACAACTGCCACTATCAAATGAAACTGAACATTTTTTTAACTTGTTTAACAAATATGTCATTGTGATACACAAAAGTTATATGCTTGTGGTTCTATTTGTCAACAAGTTGCTCGACTGATCATTCGTCATAGCTTTTAATGTATAACTTAATTATATTATATCCACCTATTTTTATTATTGAAGTAAATTTCAACGAAAAAAGTGGAAATCAATGACTTAAATCTAAAAAATTAAAATATGAAAATAACCTGAGTTGTTCAGTAAGGTTCGGAGGATATCCCAATTCTTGAAATATCAAGGTGTGAGCTTTTTCTTTCGATACGAATAAAAAGTTTCGCCTAAAATTACTTATCAGTAAGAAAATCAAAAAAGAAATTTCACTATGCACCCCAAATACTGGTCCCATATCCAAATTCGGAAGATCTTAAAATGTCGAAACCAAAAACACTACCATCCACGTTTATCAACAACTCCTTTCCAGACCGGATCAGTCAGAACATTTCGTTCAATCAATCGGCGCCATAGCTTTCCATGCGATATAATGCGTCGCCATGTACGACTGACCTTTTCACTTGAATTCAACCAACGAGCATCAAGGAAAGATAGAACATATCTTGCTAATCGATCTGAAAATTTTGATGCTATCATCAATAACAGCAAGTGAGCTGTACATAGCGCTCGAAGCATACAGTCAATTTCCAACATTTGAAGTACATCGCCAATTTTTTAAATCAAACATTTAGTATCCATCCTTATTATAATTTTTTCTAGCCAAGGCAGATAAGGCAATTCTCAATATCTCAATAAGACATGGGTTGTATTCGGAACCAGAGTTCGTTGTTTGTCTTCGAAATAAAATGTTTTTTCCAATATACCATACAAATTTTTTATAAAAACCTGGCAAGAACGCAATAAAGTCTCGTTGCAAAATAGGTTTCAAATATGCATCTATCTGTCCGTGTTGATCATGGCACATATTACGGATAAGAATTTTCACGAAATCCACTTGATCTTGGTCTGTCCAACTAATGAACTTCTGCAAAAATAAGTCAAAATTGGCAACAGAAAAAGAGCTTATCAATTCTTTCAAGAATATTTATATGAATAAATTATAGGATTTTAAATTTTATGATCGTTACATTAGTTAATGAAGTGTTCACAGCATTAACTGATGTAATATATTAGCGGAATCTTATGTTCAGTTCGAGCTAAAAATATAATAAAATCTTCAAACATAGTATATATACATCCCCAAAATTTTATTGTAATCTTTATACATTATGCGATCTCCAAAATATTTTGTGTTCTTTAACTGCTCAATTTGCAGGTGTCTGGATGCCATATGCTAGTTCATATTCGAAAAGTACAGATAATGATATTCATATAAGTGAAGCAGAGTTACTGAAGAAAAGCGCTGCCTTCAGCAATGCTCGCTTTATGAAATGAGCTGCAACAAACATGAATTTAATTGCTTTAAATGCTTTAAATATGAAGTCAATAACTCACTTCTAGTACAGACTGTCTTTCATTCAAATAAGTTGCACTCAAATTTTTTTCCTTTTCTCTAAGCGAAAGATCTGCCATTAGTTCAGCTGTTGATTCCCCCTGAAGCGAGGTCAGGCTGTAATAAATAAAAATCCGGCACGTTGTGAATTTTCATACATTTAAATGAGACCAAAAGCTGATTTCGTATACAAAAGAAATGTCAAACTGACAATTACTTTCAAATAGTTCATTCAATCTAAGTTCATTCAATATTTAAGTTAACATCTTCATTTAACAAAACACTAATCAAACTATTACAGACGAAAATCATCCACTTCATAAGACATGCTAAAGAACAGATGTTTTTTGTTGATTCAATTCTTTGCTGCTAAAAGCATATTAAAAAATACTAATCATATTATTAGAAATGAAAAATAACCTAATTTATAAAGCACACAGATAACTAGATGCTTCCTCTCATGAAAGTGGGAATTTTTATTAAATATAAAGACATGGAACATTATATCTCTCAAACAAAAATGTTGTATTTGCAATGATATGGTGATCTTTTATGTGTTTTTATCTGTCGATTTTATTATTTAAAAATATTTGAAATGAAAACGTTTCCTATCAATTCAGAATTAGCAACACTGAAGTAAGCTATATAATAAAAGTAGGCTACATACACTGGGCCAAATGGGCCAATGATAATCAATAAAGAAATCAAAAACAAAAACTAACAGTGATTTCGTCAGCACAACCGTAGTGATCTCCTTGACTATTAGGAAGTACATTATTCTTTGTTGACATCGCGACACTGATTGGACTCTTCGTCCGTTCTTGAACACGTGGCTCTAAAACAAAGATACAAAATACACCGCCAGAAAATTCAAACGCTTAAAGAAATTGACGTACTGATTGTTGTGAACGAATAACACAAAAACATACAAGTAATACACTGAAAAGTTCTTGAGTAAATATTTATAATTAGGTTAACATATGCTGTATGCTATGCCTACCTAATCATATGGTAGGCCATTCGATCTTTAATAGCATTGATGTTAAGAACGACTATTCTGAACCATTCAGCTGTTATTTTATTACTCTCATCTGAAAGTTGAGCAAGAATAAAACTGTTAGCTTAAAATGTAAAGTTTCAAAATTCTATAACTTTCAAATATAGTTTTTTGGTCAAATATTCATGAGTGTTTGACTGAGGTCTCTCATAAATTCCCATGAGGACAATAAGAGAGATATCGAGATTAGCGCTCAAAATAGCAGACCGTTCAATATCATTCTCTTGTGAAGCTGAAAGTCATGAAAAACTTGCTGGGAAATTTTGCCCACTCTCTGACCTCTCACAAACTCACAAATGTTCCCTTCATCCCCTATTCCCTGAATAATAAGATTCTGCACTAACAATAACAATTTTACAATGCTACAGTTCTCGGAATGAAAGACGACAGAATGCATCGAATTGAGAGTGACAGGGATGATGTGCAGAATAGTTGAAAATCGATAGTTTTGAGGAGAGTGCTGAGAAGCAGCGAACCATCCTGTAGCGCTTATAGCGTGCTAATGTGGAAGTTTGGGTGATGGAATATTTGACCTGTCTTGCTTTTCTTTTCTGATACTCGTTCTGTGACCCCGTAGAGCACGTAGATAGAGTACTTCTCCTGCTCAGAGCTTAGTTCAATATCAGTAAAGAGAGAAACATTCCACTTCTACAGTACCACCTTACCATTGTCCAAGAAATTGAAGAGTGCTATTCAAAGATTCAAAAAATAATCCTCATGCTACGATAATTAATTTCTCTCTTATTCTTTGAGCACTTTCCTTTGGCAGTAACTGACCATATTAGTTATTCAAATTGATATCACATTTCACTGGAATGAATATGTAAGTGATATTTTTGGAAATTTGTTTAAAAATAGAACCCGTTATGTCTGCTCGAATCATAAATGTTAAGATGTTTAAATAAATTGACCTTCAAGAATCATCATTATGTACGTGTTTGAAGAAGAAGTGATCAGTGATATTTCATTTTTACTGTTTTTAAGAAATTAAATCTCACTGTAAAATATAACATCATATCGACCAAAAGAATGCAAGGAGTCATAATGTTGTGTGAATATTCGATGATTTGAGAGAATTCGCTATAGAAGCGATAAATGATAATAGCCATATGAACTTTTATCATTTGATAAAGGATCATCGCATCTGCATTTCCTAACTCCTTTTCTTACAAAAATATCTATTTTTATGTTCCTAAGGCATCTTTCATCGTAATGCATTTTGATATATCTTTTCATTGCTAAAATATGCGTATTCCTGAAAAATTTTTTAAAAAGAAATTTAATAATTTTTAATCAAATTTCATTCAAAAATACAGTTAGAAATATGGGAATCACCATTTTCTGACTTTTGAGATTACAGATCATAATTTATACAATTAGTAATTAGTAGGATTACTGGACGTTTTTCCTTTATTCTTCGAGAACTTTTGAAGCTTTCGTTTGGCTTCCATTACCGAAGTTTTTTTTTATATGAATTGGATGTAATATAATCACTGGAAGCAGTTACTTATGGATCATTTCAGTAAGCAAAGAAAGATGCTACAAAATATTCGTAAGAAACAGTAAAGAAAAAAACAGAGCATCGATTTGACCCTTTTATCTGCTTTGTGATACCTACGATATTAGTTTAACTATTATTGATTTGATGTCATAACCCATTTCATTAGGAAAAATAGGAGAGCAAATAGACATAACTTTTGAGGGGACCATTCATTATGAAATTGGGGTCATCAGTTTTTATTAATCTCGAGTTTTTATTAATTTCGAGAGTATACTTTTTAATATATTATGGGAATTTAAAATGCGTACAATGAAATGAACAGTCAAAGCGTGAAGTATAGAAGAAAAGCCTAAAATTATTTTTTTGTGCTAAATTCAAGATATTACATCATGTGATGAACATTTAACACATTCACAATCGAGAAATAAATGTACACTTCATATGACTATTTGACCCTATTAGCCAAATGAACTATTTTATTCTATTTTTACTTGCGCAGCTAGTTACTACGAAAAAAATGAAGTTTGTATACTGCGATTTGTTGTTCATAGCAATATTAGTCACATCTTTCCTGTCGTAACAAGTAGTTGAGAATTCAGTTTTGAATATAGCCTTTTCCTTATGAGGAATCTGAAAGAAAACAAGTTTTGCATAAGATTCATGTGTTTTTATATTCAATTCTTAAGCAGATAACGAGACAGAATCATTACTGTCTTACAAACTCAACAAAGCAAAAACTTAAATTAGTTGCATATTACCTTTTACTTATATTTCTGTTGCGTGTTGTAAATGATCGCTATTATTACCTATCACAAGATAATACATCTCAACATTTATTTTTTTTAAATTTCAGTTTTGCTAACATCATGTTAGGCCAGAAACAATCTACGGAATATGTCCATTTATTTATTAATAATTGCATCAGCTATGAAACGGCCATTCAGTTGGTTTTTTATTTATTAAAATAGGTGAAAAACTCCAAAATACTAGTATGCTGTTTATCACTAGTGCTTTCATCATAGTATCAGATTGATCTCCAACATCAATTGTTACAACAGCATTGAATTTGTATTTAGGAGATAGATAGTGCTTTATTCTCATTACTATGCTAATAGAAGGAATGAATTTCTTTCTAATATTATTTTAGAAGTAAGACAGCCGAATGTCAGTATCAATGAATTAATATTTCTTGATAAGAGTCTTGTTTAAAGTGACGTATTAAATTTGTTGAAGGCTTTTGCAATCAGTTCTTTCAAGCAACATTGGTCCAGAACTTCGAATTACCAATTTTGAGCGTAACGACAGAATTTCATGGCGAGTAATTCTTGTTTCATTATATCATCATTCACTAACTGTTGTTTTCTTTCCTATTTTACTTGTCATTTAATGAAGAATCGAGAAATTTTGCAGTCTTCCGGGAAAATTATTAATATTTTCAGGGTTGAAATAGCACTATTTGGTAAAATAGATGAAGAAATAATAAGCGTTTTCAAGTCACATTGTGCAGAGATCGGATTGGAAAACATCGAAATCATTTCTGATCGATCTGAACCAAATTTAAGTATGTTATATAGGAAGTTTTGTCAAATCGATCATTTTTGTGTTATTTTTATCACATTATTATCATTATTGTGATCTTCTTCAGAATCACTTTCATTGTTACTATCGTTATAATCGTAATAATTTATGATTAATAAGATTCAGTATATGACAAGTTATAATTTGATCATACTTACTAAATCTGGCATGTCTTTATACTGATAACAATAAAAGTGTTTTTCCAGCAATAGTTCATTCGAGCCTATCAATCAAGTTCTATATTTTATATTATAGACATATATGATTCTTTTATTTCAGATATTAGGAATCATTCAACTGCTTATCAGCAACAGTCATATTTCACAAAAGAAATGGAATTGGTAAGTTTTATTTAGTAAGTCTTTGTTGGTTTATAATATTCATTAAATAGTATTTATTTTGTTAAATACTTTAGAAGAGATGCTTCCCTTTCTTTTGTTGAATGCTATTTTCATGTATGGACAGAAGTAGAAGAAATGCGTAAAATCGATCATATTTGTAATATGATTACAGAGACATTATTCAATTCACAATAGTAGTGAAAATTCTACTATATATTATGTTTATCTGCATAGATAATTTTATATTTATTATTTTGCTCATAATATTTCCAAGTTTTTCTATTCATGCTATATAATTTTGCAGCTTAAACAACACAATGAAACAAGCAACAGAAGAGGATCTTATAATTCATCATATCAGCTGATGCTTCATAATAAGGAGAAAATAGCGGTATACATTTTAGTCAATTTATTTTAATCATATAAAAATAATCCTGTCCGCTGTTACCAAAAGTTACTATGATGTATGTATAGAATATTATAAAAAATAGAAACTTAATACAACGTATTATATTTATTTAATATAGTGTATTTTCTGATAATGTTATTATATAGCAATAGAAACTTATTTTAATAAAACAACTTGATTGTTATGTTATTTGATTGTTGTGTTATTCTTATACTTCCAGTCTCCGATGAATGCGATAATATTCTGTTACACTAAAAAATACCGTAAAAGCTATAACAGCCAATATCATATTTGCAAATGACCATGCAAAAATTGTTGCTGTTTTCCTATGTACCATTATATGTCGATAGAACTCAGACAGACTTTTGCCGATAACTTTTGAAAATATATCTATTATGCTATTGTGAATTGCAACAATATTCATTTTCCATCCTAAAACGGGATAAAGTACTAAAATTGAATTGTATGGATAAAGGGAGGTATTAAATAAATTACTTTACACATAGCAGTCAATTTATTGACTCTTAATGTATTGTGAGAACATTCTTTAATGTGTTCTTAAAAAAATTTTTTAAACAATTTAGTTTTATCTTTAGTTTATGAAGCAACAAATACGCGAATGGAGTGCTTATGTCCAAGACATGGATGAATCTGCAGAGCAGGTTACAAATTGTATATTTTTTATACATTTGATCTTTATTTCAATCAATAAAAAGAAATTTTATGGTACTTTCTTATTGATTTTTTTTATCATAATATTATAGATGGTGGAAAAACAAGTACAAGAATCTGGTTCGGTTGCTGAATGTATAAATATAGTCACTAAGGTAGAACATCATTTTCTTCAAAAAAATCGACGTCTGAAATATCGTTATGTAAAGAACTAGCTAAGTAAAATAGATTTTTTTTTCCAAATTTAACATATCTAAAACTTCCTACTTTAATTTGCTTTTATGCCCTTTTATCTAGTAGAATCTATTATGAAAAAATGAAGTGTACTTTCTCTCAGAATTTTTTGTTTTTCCTTAACAGTTTCAGTCTCTCAGAATAGGTGTAGTTTCTAACTGAACTAAATGAAATGATCAATTAAAGTGTTGTTTTAGGCGGATGGTAATAATGATCGAGACAATAAAAGCACTTCAGATTGTACGGGATTGCATCCTTTAGTGAAAATCGATTACAATTACGCATACATGGTTGTTCTATTCCTAAAATGTATTCCTGAAATTCATAACTTAGGAAATGAATAATTAGGCATTATCTCTTCCTCATTCTATTTTTGTTATTTCCTCTTTGCTTTGTGATCTTTTTATTCATCCGAAAAATGCACTTCATCAGTTTACAGTTTTTTGTATTGAAACAAAACTCGAACAATGAAATTTTAAAATTTCGTGGAAGTTTCTGATTTATTACTTGAAAGTTTTGACGAAGTAATAATATAAGTGTAATGTTCTTTTTTATTAATTTTTCGATATGCAATCTTTAAGGAGTCTCAGTGTATACTATTGCAATAACAGGTTTGATTATTGTTTCAGATCGCAAGATGTTCTGTTCCTCCAATGCATATAGAACATGAAAGCGATATTGTTGAAGCTCAATCTTGGTCGTCGGAAGATAAGGGTTAGTCATATATTTTCTTAAAATCCAACTCGAAATAGCAAATTTTAATGTATTTCAAGAATTAATGAATAAGTGAAACTGTCAGTTATTTGGTTTTATATTCAGCTGTCAAGCTCAAAATGTGAACATAGAAGGAAACACTTGGTTAAATTTTTATATCGATTTTTGATTTTATTTTATGTATGGTAGCATTACAGTTTATGGCAAACCTCCTACCTTCGTTCTTGACTCTTATTCTACAAAATTTTTGGATTTGATATTTGGCAACCAAGTTTCCCTTGAAAATAATGTTGGCAAGTTTTTTCTTTCAGAAATAAAATAAAAATGTTTAAACTTGAAATTAAATTAACACTGATCTTGTCATTAATATTGCACTCAGAATGAGAAGAAGTTGAAGTTTTTTTTAAAAAAAGGAAATGAAAATGGGCTTGTTTCTTCGACGTGGCATTTTGAGATAATTTTTTTCATCATTACTATTTATCAGAATTTCTTCATTTTTTTGATTGATTGTAGAATAGATAGAAATAAGAATTCTTCTAGAAATATGGATTGTTCAATATTAAAGTATGTCCAATTAATTTTGCTGGTTATTTTGTTTTTGGCTTAAATTAGAGTTTTATTTTTTCAGGAAAAGGCATAAATGAAACCCACAATGTAAATCATCGCCGTCCGAAACTGGTTCATAACTTTTTAATTTTTTTTTTGAGATAACGCTATTAATTTTCCCATTTCAGTATAAATTTTTTCTGATTGCAGATTCCATCTCCACCATGGCAGCAATCTGTATGTTGTTTTCGTGGTAGATTCAATTACGAAATAGGAAGATTGACGGTACTTAATAAAATTAATGGGCAACTTGAATTTAGCAACGTCGATGATCACGAATTTTTAGAAAAAGAAGTATTTTTTTTTTTCATTTTTATTTTTAATCCTTTTTTCAATATTATTATATTCACTATATGATGTGCAGTAAGGAGTTGTAGATTTCGTAAGATACTTTATTGTTTTCACTTTTTTTTTTCAAACCACAAACAAATTTACTAATCTATTAAACCTTTAGATCCTAAAACGAAAGTGCAGATTAGAAATTTTTAACGAGATAGATGCAAAACATATGCAAATGTTGAGAAAATCGCCAAGTGCTGCAGGATTAATCACTGAGTTAGTAACATAATATTACGGAATAAATTTCTTTTAATTAATTCCTTTTTCCTTAAAAATCTCTTAAATTAAATATTATATAGAAGAAAAATTTTATTAGCATTACTGGAAATCACTGTCTTAAAGCGATTGGCATGATCCTTATTACTCATGGTCATCAGTTCTTACATACAACTTTGCAATTTTTCACTTTTTTCTTTTTCAGTTCTTTTTTTTGTAATGTTTTTTGGATTTCCCTTTCTTTTGAATTTATTATTAAGTTTAAGAAAAAGATATTCATTTGCTTGGAAAACCACCCTCTTAGAGTCTATTTTTTAAACTTCAAGAGATTTTGGCATGACTTTTGCTTAGATAAAATGAAAAAAGATATATTTGTAGTTGATTTTTTTGCAGAATTTTTGAGGTGGTTTAAAGAGAACTTATATTTTTACGATGTGTGATTTTATTTTAAACATTGGAAAAATTTATTTTTATTATAGAGAACAATGATTACATGAGTATTAATGATTTAGACTTATGAACCATGAAATAGAACGTTTTGCATGTGGATTACCGGTATATAATATCAGGAAAGACATCCAGAATATTCTGTGCAGTGAGGTTAAAATGCTTTTTCTGTTCTCTGATTTTATTTGATTTTCAAATGTTACAGCAAATAATGTATTAGATACTTGTTCTTCGTTACCAAAATTGTGTTCGGTTAACAGCATTCGTTTTATTATTGATTTTTTTCCTGAATTTATCCCTAATTTAACTTACATTGCAATTTAGAGCAGAGTACTGATCATAATAGCAGATACTGGTTCGGGTAAAAGTACTCAGATCCCACAATATTTGGCATTCGATGGCCATCAACTGCTTCACAGAAAATTCTCTGCAGTCAGCCACGCAAGGTTTCTATTTTAGCACCATTTGTTGGAGATGTTTGTAATGTGAATGAAATTGCGCATAGAAGGGAATATATCTTTTTTTAGGTTGCTGTATGCAAACTGGCTATGAGAGTAGCGAATGAGACATCACTGAGTAGCCATTGTTTGGTTAACGCCTCCGTATATAAAAATGAGTAAGTTCTTTTATATTTTTCGAATGAAATAATTCATTAAAAAGATTTTGGATGATGTATATGGTTCATAAGTTAGACTCATATTCTTTGGGATGTATTATGATGCTGGTTATATTTTCAAAATTCAAACATGTCCGTTGTCTCATTTTTTATTTTCATAATACCTAGGTTGTTATCTGTATCATCAATATATTTCAGGCTTAAACCTAATTTGAATGCAAAAATAAATTTCATAACAGAGAAGCATCTTTTGGATTATATACAACAAGATCATAAATTGTCGCAGTTTGGATGCGTCATAATTGATGAAGTCCACGAAAGGACAGTCAATACTGACATTTGTTTGGGAATGATGAAAAAAATACTGAGATTACGACCAGATATGAAATTGGTCAGTTCTGGTAAAAAATTTATGATGAACTTATGCATGAGGACTTTTAAATATTCGTTTCCCTCAAAATTACTATTACTACTTATTTTAGGTAATAACTTCCGCAACATTAGATCCAGAACCATTGTTGAATTATTTTTCTGAGTTTCAAGGAAAAAAATTAGAAGTTCCGGGGCGTCAATATGCCATCAAGATTTGTTATGAGCCACCAATTTCCGGATGTAAAGGGTTAGTTTAAAGATTTTCCGCTAAGTAATAAGATTGATTTGTTCTTTACTAAATAATCTTTCTGGATTATCTTTTTTTTTGCATAAATTTTGCACGGACAGACTTGTCTACATGAATAAATATATAGTTCTTATCGATCATTATAACTTTATTGTAAGACTGTACAATATTTATTATTATCCTCTTATACATCCTTTAGCTTCTGTATTATTTTGATTTTTCAACCACATTTATATTTAAGCTTTTAGCTCTTGAGGTCACTATTTTTAATAATTTGTTATAAACCATTTTTATTCTATCTTCCTGTCTGCTTTTTAGTAAATTTTTTTTTTTTAGAATTAAAAGTTTGATGCGGGATTATGTCGATCGAACGGTGGAAAAAGTAATAAAAATTTGTGAGAGTGAAGCTAAGAAGTTACCTTTTGAAGATATTCCTTGGGAATATAGCTTGGAAACGCATGCAGCACACATTATGGCTTTTTTATCCAAGTATGATGATTTGATGTTGAAATCAAATTTCGTTATTGTTTATCTAAATTCTTTGAGATATTTATTACTCAGAATTAGTGTTTAATGATGCCTGGGAATCGGGCTTATGTATTGGAAGTTGTCTTATTTGATTCCAGAATTATTCCGCAGTCTTAATTGTTCTTGAAAAATAAGTATATTCACATCTGGAAATTTATGCTAACATTTCTCGTTTATTACTTGTTTTCCTTGTAGTTTTATTATAGTTTCTTCTGGAAATCATTTTTAGTCCTCGCGAGACACTGATAGCTGAGGAACGTCTCGCCAAGCGATTGGCTGAACTTAAGCATAGCGTGCAGGTGAAAATCATGACATTATATGGAAATATGCCAGTTGAAGATCGAATTGAAGTTTTCGCTTCTCTGGAGCCTGGATATCACCATAAGGTTGTTGGGCTTCGCAGATTTTCTTGATTTATTATTATTCTTATTTTACAATGCTATTTTATTTTCAAAATTTCATTGCAGGTTATTTTTGCAACAAATATCGGTGAAACTTCGATCACAATTCCAGGTGTTCGTTATATTGTAGATTGTGGCTTGGCCAAGGCATGTCATATTTCTTCGTTTTATTTCTTTATGAAATTTTGCAACTTCAAAAGATAAGAAAGTCAGAATCGATCGTATAAAAAAATCGTCTAGTTAAAAGGTTATATAATTGATAGAGTCGTAAAATAATGACTCGATTCTCGCTAAAAAAATCGTCTAATTAAAAGATTATATAAAGTAAAATAATGATTTCCATTTAGGTAAAAAAATTTGATGCCATCAGACGAAAGAATATCTTGGAACTGGGTTTAATATCGAAAAGTGCAGCAAAGCAACGAGCTGGAAGAGCTGGAAGGACAGCACCAGGTTGAAAGGATTTTTCTGATAGGAAATGACCTCTTTCGATTATGCTGTAAAAGAACTCGCTATCATATTATTATTCTAAATCACCCAAATAATTTTCATTTTTTTGACCGGTAAAGTTGTGATGATAAGCCGAGAAGAATAGCCAACCATCATGAATATTTGAACAGATAAAAAAAGATGAAGTTGGAAAATAAGCAGAATAAAAATAATTCAGAAATTAGCGAAATTCATCGGCTGGAATTAATCTTAAGTTACTTGTGACCACAAATCATCATTGAGATCAGGCTGTGATTGGATTTTGTTTAGGGATTTGTTATCGGCTTTACTCGGAAGAGCAATATGAGGAAATGGAATCCATAGACGTTCCAAAAATTCTTCTTACTGACCTTACTGAAATAATGTTGTATATGATAGATGCTGGTATTATGAATCCTACAGAGTTTGATTTCATTGAGAAACCAAATTCAGGTGCCCTGCTGCATTCACAAACGATTTTGAGGTATATTTTTTAAAGAAAATTATCTATTTTTCAATTTTAAAGATGTGTGATTGTTGAAAAAAATATTACAGATCGCTTCAAGCCATTGAATGCTGTGAAACCAAACTAATTTTAACCCCGCTAGGTAGAAAGATGAAACAATTACCTGTGGAGCCACGTTTAGCAAAAATGGTTTTGGATTCTGTGCAGTATGACTTAGTAGCTGAAACAGCAGTTGTCTGCGCATATATTCATGTTGGATCATTTTTTCATCGTGGAAATAATCAAAATGTAATTTTTTAAAATATTTGAATAGAAAATAACTTTGTCATCCAGTATTTACACTTTCTCATTATCATTTAGAAAAAATATTTTTTGCAAATCATCTGTTTAATTGATAATATTTTCATAACATTTGCAAATTTTCTGTGATATGAACTGGGAGTAAAAGAAATCGAGAAATTTGGTGCATTTTCTCTTTCGTGCTTGCTGATTAAGATCTTAGCATCTTTACATATGCTGTTACTTCCCAGTTTTTTTGCCATTACCACAAGATATAGTATTTATCATTTCTACTACTACTGTTAGTTAAAGATTAGCTCATTGTTGTTTTCGTAAAAGCATTATTATTTTCACTGATTCGGAGATAATGAACAGCAATTTTTTTGCCTTGGGATTTGTGAGAAGATAGTGAAATATCATATATATATACATATATATTAATGTGAGATGAATTGTTAGACACTTCTTTTCAGAAATTCATTCTAGCAGATCAAAAGAAATTATCGTTTTGTGAAGAAAGTGGTGATCCAATGACATCTTTAGCAGTAAGTTTAGTTTTTGGTACGTAAATAATGAATTAGTTTTATAAGAATTTATGTAGATTTAGATTTTATATATTTTTTTTTCAAAGTGATTGTAGGCTAAGTTTACTTCTATTATTTGCTTTTTCTTACTCTCTTTTTTCTGCTAGTAATAAATTTGCTACCATTCAAAAGGAAAAATTTTACGAATTTTTAACATGGTAATAGTTTTGTCGTCTCATTACAACTATTATTTGGCTGTTTCCATACTTTAATTTATTTTCTAGGTATTCCTTCAATATATAAGAACACCAAGAAATCGATTAAAAAATTGGTGTTTTAAAAATTATATAAATTCGAAACATATGAAGTCCGTGCTTAACATTGCCTGTAAGATCTGCAGAATTGTTTCTTATCTTACAGTGAGTGTGCATTCATTTTTTTGACTTTTTATACTTCGCAAATTATTGTGAAGTGAATTTTCGATTGTCGTTTTTTATGCTTTATAGATTATTTCATTTTTTGAAATAGAAACCAGGTTATATGGTTTTATTCGAAGTTCTATTGGTTTATTTAATTTAGGGTGTTAGTGGTTTTATTCGAAGTTCTATTGGTTTTATTCGAAGTTCTATTGGTTTATTTAATTTAGGGTGTCAGTGCAAATATAAACAAGATTGATATTTCGAAAGCACGAAGAATTATTCCTAAACTTTTCTGTCGATCCTTCGGAAGTAATCTAGCAATGTATTCTGGTCTACCAGAACATGAATATTATGATTTCACTGAGAAAAAATACGTCTTCGTATGTTTTAATCTATTTCAGAACTAATTAAAATTTCAAACATATTCGCAGTAGTAGGAACTAGGGAATTTTCTTATCCTATTATTCGTTTGTTTTATTAATGCAATTTTGACAACAGTTCCGAATTAATTAGTGAATTTGTTCATTTCAGTTTATTGTCAATTGCTTTAATGTTGTAGATTCATCCGTCATCAGCTTTGAAGTATAGCGATGTAACTCCTGAGTTTATTGTTTATGAATGTTCACTCTATACATCAAAAGATTTTGTATTGAACGTGTGCGCTGCGGATTCCTCTTGGTTAAATGAAATTGATCAAAATGTGTTGGAAGAAAAAAAAAAGGTATTATGTTTGCTTTTAATGCTTACCAAATATGCAGCTTGTTATTTTCATGTACATTTTTAAAATCTTTTTTACAGTCTATTCCTTTCTTTTATGTCAAAAAATAATCATATCAAAAAAATTCGAATATATCTCATGAATTGTATTTTATCAAACTTCATGATAATAATTTTTGGTTTTAATATTTTTATCCTCTCTGCTTTGGATGCTACAAATTTTTTTCTAAAGCGAATTTTTGTTAATTTATTAATGGATTGTTAACAAGTTTTTAAAATTTTTTACAGAAGAAGTTAGTGCCGTATAATGTTAGATGTGGAAATGTTATGAAGAAGTGGATCATGGCACATATGGACATTCTTCATCAGGAGGTATATCATATGTATAAAAATTTTACTTCAGGGCAGCAATATAGAGTTTATATGTATTCTCAATCTTTCACCTGAAGTAAGAGATTGAAAGATGGTGCATTTTCTTTGCTTGATGTTAAATACAATATTTGTAATAGGAAGGCAATTAAGAACTAAATTAATCAATGAGAGAGATTTTCGTCGTTGCAATAAATTTTGTTTAGCTAGGAAAGGAATGCGTGTGGAAGAAAAGATTTGATGATCCGTACCATAGACTCCTGATTTATGTTCCTGTTAATGATCTTCAAAAGGTGCAGAATTTTTTTATTTGGCCAAACTAATGAAGTTTTTCTTAAAAGTTGTAGTGTAAATGTTCTGTAAGGATTAGAGAAGTAATGCCATGAGTTTAATGAAATAGATTTATTCTATACAGAGATTGGAATAAATTTTTTGACTTAAAATATTTTTGACTATAGCTGCATTTTCAGATGAAGACGTTTGTTGAACGGATTATAGAAGAAAAAGTAAATGTGCTAAGTAATCAGACGAGGGAAGTGCCGATAATGCATACAGATTACATGGTCAGTTTTTACTTTTCTGCTTATATATCTGAATGAGAAATTAATTTTGGAAATGAATGTCATGACTGGATGGTTATGGTTAACATGTGAATTAAATTTTTGAATTCTTCTTGCTTATAATACTTCACGATGCTTCCAAATACGAGTAGCAAATGAATTGCATAAATTCTCCTTCTAGCTGCACATGTCTGGTAGCGGTAAACCTTTAGAGATCTTAATGCCCGGTGAATTCTGCAGTATGTATGTTGGAGGAGGCGATATTAACTGGGACGATGTTGCACATAGAATGAAATTGGAAGAGTATTTTGGCAAGGTTTGTTCTTCAATAAATTGAGCGAATGTTTTTTAGTAAATTAAGAGAATTTTGCCGGAGTACTTCACTGCAGTAGTAATATCATTTTAATGAAAATATTAATTTATTCGAAAAAGTTTAGCCAAAAACCATGCTACCTTTTTAATTATTATCGATTCTAAGTTAGTTATTTTAGCGATTTTAAGAAAAAATTCATAAATCTTGTGCTCCTTTTTATAATGGTCATTTTTATAGTTCGGAAAAATCACGGAATTCGTGACTTTTGGTAAAAATTATCAAAAGAAAACTGGACATTCTTGCATAATTCGGATGGAAAATAAAGAAGTTGCGAAGCGTGCTTTTATTTGCAGCAATGAGAATCGTTGCGACTTCAATATTGAAGTTTGTTTTTTTTTTCTTTTTTTTTATCTTCATTTTTTAACTTTTTTGATAATTTAAATATCAACTGCAAAATTGGCATTGTTCTATATATCATTGTTCACATGATTTTTATCAAGCAAATTTTTTTATCAAGCAACTGCAAAATTGGCATTATATCATTGTTCACATGTTTTAATTGTGGACTATTTCAGCCTCGTTTTGGACGAAAGTATTTGGGCAGAGTAGGCAGTTATCATCCATCTGCTTACCGATTACTTATTAAGTGGTGGCGTAGACCTAGCTATGGCTGTGGTCAAATAAAGGTTATTTGCTTATTTATGGATTATTTTTAATTGTCAGAATACTTTAATAAAGAATTTAGATAGCATATCAGTTACTATATTTAATCCACTGTATTCATTTTTGAATGTCATTCAAAAAAGCTAATATTTTGGTCACTCTTTCAGACTTAGATCTTTCAAAACATTTAAGATAAAGAGTGATGAAATTTGCAACATCTATTGCGCATTCTCTTTCAGTTAAAATCTCGTGACTTCGAGCAGCGAATGTACGCTTTTGATGTTATTTCAAACCATTTGGGGCGTTTTCAGCCTTCATTGTTATCGGAAGACTTACCGGTAAGTATCATAATTTTTTCTCTTTTATTCATGCACTGTTGTCCAGTAATAATTATTTTTACAGGAGAGAGATCCCAGTGTAAGCGTCGATGATTTGTATAAGGTGTGTTTTGACGAATATTTGTAAATTTGTTTTTTTTGTGAAACCGATATTCATTTGATATGTTGTCTTTATACGATTTTTAATTTTTTTAGATAAAGTTATTATCTGTTCCATTAGATATTGATAACAAACAACTGCTTCATATCTGTGGACCGTTATTGAATGCTTATGGTATAGAATTCGATGAAATATATGTGGTGAGAAAGAAGATGTATCCTATTGAAGACAAGACGTATGTTTAGTTGGTCTCTTATATTTGTATAATTTCTCTGGTGGTTTTTCTAGATTTTTCGATTTTCGATGAAACTTTTTTTCCAGGGCTTTGGAAGAGCATTCTCAGCGAATCTCCAACCATATTATAAATGTGGTGAAAGATGCAGGTACTTCTCTGATATCTTTTTTGAATAAGCTTACAGTTCGAAGAACATATAGTTCAGAAATAAACAGAGCTCTTTATGAAAATGATCCAGTTTTAATAGCGTTCATCATTTTTTTTCCATTTTACTCATTGTGTTATATAACATATTTATCATCAGTTCCCCTTATTATAATACATTGGAATGCTAATTTATGTTAATTTTTTTCGTAAATATTCATAGTTACAGACAATGATCATCTTTTAAATAATGATTCTCCTATTTCAGTAAGCAGTGATAGTTATCCATTTCGAAGTTAAGATACGCGCACCAAGACATCCCAGCGAAACTGAATTTATGGCGTTTGTTCTGTTTAATGATATGAATCTTGGAATACGTGTAGGTAATGCATTAAAAGAAGCAGCGGAAAATGGCATACCTTTGGAAATGGGGCCATTAAACCAAATGCACGAAGTTCGTTTTATCAGTTTTATTTTTGTCTTTTTTTTTACAAAATCATGATGCAACTACAATATGTTTTATTATTTTGACAATTCAAATATCTTAAGTTGTGTTTCATATTAATTATAACCAATTTCTTATTTCTAGATGTAAAATATCATAGCTTATGATATACAATTTCTTTTAAAATCTTTGATCAACAGTGATAAACTGGAAATATTGACGTTCAATTATTTAGGCTCATGTGCAACAAATATTTCAATATCATATGAAGATTTCAACAGCTCTTTTCAATGCTATTTTCGATGATTTAAGAAATATTTATAATGGAATTGATCATGAACATGTAGATTTTAACCATCACAATGATGCACATCACAAAGTGTGTCATCTCTTCATTGCTGGGGAAAACTTCATGCAAGTTTTTTCTTAGATTTTTTAGTGAATTGCAATACATTTCCTATGTTTTTTTTTTGCTTTTGCAAGATTATACTGCCTGCTAAAATGTATTCATTTTAGTTTCGTAAACGAAGTTAAAGCTGCCGTTGACAAGATAATTAATGGTTGTACGATTAGGTGTAGAGATGGTGAGAGAATTGATGGCGTAGAATTGCCCTGTCATCGATTGCTTACAAAGTAATTGATCTTTTTTTAAAAATTGAAAAATAGAACGATACAATTTTCTGAGATCAAAAAAACATCATACATCAGTATAAACAGTTCAAGTATGGTATGAATATGGTGATATTTCGACCAGTTCATCATCAAAAAAAATATTGAAAAATAGTAATATGTATTGCATTTTTTAGGGTTGGTGAGGATTTTTTGCACAACTTACCACAAAAGTATACAATATTTCTGAACATATCGCCGTATAAGATGGAAATAAAGATTCAAGGAAGTATTTCAAATGTCGAAAAGGCCAAAATAGAAATCAAGCGTTTTTTACGAGAATGGTAATCAGTTCTTAACATATTCTGCTTCGATTAAATTTTTATTAATGGCAGGGCAATAGAACAATATTATTCATAATTGAAATTAAAATATTAGTCGAAGGAAAATAATTATTTAATAAGGAATTTCATACAAATGAATATCTTATCTATTTATCTCTGCATTGTTTCTATATTTTAAAATTTTTATTTACTGTCTTTTATACATATTCTAGGTTAGATGCAGATGTTAATCAGATTTTGGTTCTGCAACCACCCGATTACCAACCAGGAACACTGAAAACACTTCTAGCTCAAAATGGTTATGATCTTTATTCACTGGAAAAACAATTCGGTTGTGGCTTGCATTTGGATGCTAACATTGTCAAGCGCGAACTGTCATTCATTGGCAAGGAAGCCCAATTCCAAGAGCTCTTAGTTAGTTATTTAAAAAATTCTTAAGCGTGCAAACAGAAGTTCATAATTTTCTAATGTAGTGAGCAAAATTGTTTGAGTCAAAAGTCTAAAATATTCGTATATATAACTACACGAACCTGTAAAATTTGTCAAATTTTTAATCAAATTTGAATTAATTCTTGATCATCCTTTCGTGACTACTTTTTTGCATTAAAATTGCGATCAACCTTACTCTAAATAAGAGCTCGAATTAAATTAAATTAAATAGGACTTCTGTTGCGAATTCTTACCTCATATAATCTCTTCTTATGCATTCAATATTACGAAGGAGATTAGAGTTATTTTTTGCTTAAATTTTTCATTTTGTACAGTTAGTCATATCAGAATTAGTTCATTATCTTTATGTCGTTTCAGAATATACTGCGTTCTATTTCTGATAGCATTCAGTCGAAGAATTCTTCAGAAACTGCTTTCAGTGAAGTCGGGATACCAAAGTGTGTTATCTGTCTTTGTGTTGCAGATTTAGAAAATTATTGTCTGGAAGTATGTGGGCATTATGCGTGCAGATCGTGTTTAAATATGCAAGTAAATTGTTTTCTGAATATTTTGAAGTTAATTCTCTATAACGCTTTTTAATTATGAAAATATTTATGAAAGGATTTATGTTTGCTCGATTTTAATTATGAAAAATAGCAACGATGTATTGTTATTTTAGCTTTTTATCATGTTTATATATATTTATAAGTTTTAATAACAATGATTATGCTTTCATCGTCATAATATTATTATATTCTGAATATTGCAAGTGGCTTCGGGATCTTTACTTATTATATTTAAATAGAACTTGCTGAGAATTCTTGCCTCATATAATCTCTTTTTCAACTAATTCAGCTGAAAACATCAATTGAAACGCGTCACTTTCCGATTGTTTGTGTTGCTTGTGAGAAACCATTCACATGGTTGGATTTGGAAGTTCTTGTGCTTGGAAACTTAGATCGCAATAAAGATGATGACCCTCAAAAATTGCAGTCATTATCAGACGCGTCTCTGGCTTGTTTTATTGAACGTCACGGAGATCTTTATAAAAACTGCCTAACACCTGATTGTCGAGGATTACATCCCGTTAGTTATTCGCATATTTCTTGATTTTTTATAATGAATGCATTGTTACAAATTTTTAAATTGCTTGAACATATATTTCTCTTAATTTCTATAATGCATAAGGTCACGATTGATGCTGGTTTGGGCCGATGTAGTTTGTGTGGTCGTGTACAGTGCACTAAATGCGGAAAAGAAGAACACGAATCAATAACATGTGAGGAATATGCAATACTGAAAGTTAATGCTGATGAATCAGTGAAGAAATGGATACGATAAGTTTCATTTTGTTTTCCTGGTGTTAATTTTTTCAGTCATTTCACTTTGCTGATGTTAATTTTGTCAATTTTTTGACATATTTTTCCTTTATCAATTTAGAAATACAGCTCTGAGGTAATATGGTCTTTGGAGATGAGAAGTGATATTTGAAATATAATTTAAAAATAGTGAATTATATAAACAAATGAAGCAAAGTTGGTAAAAAATTGAAATTTTGATATTAATAGAATGAAAAATATATATGGCAGCGATTATAGATAATGTATTTGAGTGGTAAATTAAGTGGAACTTGGCAGTTAGCAAATATATTTCTTTCGAGAAATCGATATCTGGTCTTTCCTAATATACAGTTTTGTTTCTTTCGCTTAAAAATATGAATGTATTTGTGTAATATTGATGATTTCATAATGAAAATCTTACGGCATAATCGATCTTTATAGCTTACGCAGATATTTGCTAGCTATACTGATGCTTAAAAAAGTCTTAATTATCAATAATTATTTTAGAGAGGATCAGACAACGCGACGAATATGTCCAAATGTAAATTGTCAAGCTGTCATTGAAAAGTTAGGAGGATGCAATCACATGCAATGCCTGCGATGCAAACAACATTTTTGCTGGGTTTGTATGTTTGCTGTGAGTTATTGTATATTTTTGTCGAAAAAACCTTGGATCTGTTTTGTTATTTGCTTATTCTCCCTTTTTTTTGGTGTGAATGCTATAGGCTCCAGAAAGCAATGAAATTTATGCTCATATGGATGCAGAACATGGTGGTTCAGGAGTTGATGTGCATGAATTGATGGTGGAAATGGAAAATGATCCATTTATTCGTGAATATATTGAAAGGCAACATCCGGAGTTGTTAGTAAGTCCTTTAAAAGGCACTATAATCTTTTTTAATGAGATCTTTTTAATTTAAAATGTTCTTAGTTTCAAATTTATTTCTTCTAAATATTCAAATAGATTTAGTCGAATTTATTTAGCGAAAAAAGTTGATGATAGATGATAAGTCTAATTAAATTAAAAAGACTATAATTATAGTTTTTTTTTTTTTTCAGTTGGAGCCGGAGTTTAACTTCGGCGAAGAGGCGGCATTTTGGATAATGCATGATGAAGATGCTGTTGATGAATTATTGATGGCGAATGATGAAGTTCACAATTTTTTTGAATATCAGCAAGAACTAAATGAATTATTTGCTGAAGAAAGAGATGAACCAGTTATTGGCTTTGAAGTTCATACCGATTTTGAAGAAGATGAAGAGGAGGATGCAGACATTGTGTGAACTAAATGATTTTTGTTGTCTTATTGCGATAATACTTGATAGCATCTGTGTTATAATATCTCATTTTGTAAATACTATCATAAAATTGTAAATAAATCCTAAAAAATGGCAGCATTATTTTATTGTTGCATAATGCATTTTGTAGTCGTAGTTTCTTGTGTGCTTCCTCAAAAATCTTATAAGCATTTCATCCTTTCTTTCTGCTATTTTCATTTTTGCTCAGATATTTGGTCCCATCGTCTTTTTATATACCAACTTTTTGTTTGAACAACACAGTTTAATTAGAATATTCAATAAATAGGATGTTGGAATATCAATGTATCCTTGATATAAAGAATAGACATTAATTTATCGTTGCTTACAAAATACCTTCTTGACATCTTTAAAAACAAAATCCCTGTATAGATTGTTTTCTTTATTTTATAAGTTTGTCAAGATACCATTCCATTCTGAAAACATTCTATTACCTTTTATAGGTCATTGAATTGTTTCTCATGTTGAACTCTATCGATTTCAGCCATATTATTATGCATTTTTTTGTTTTTTACTTTCTATTTACCACTTTAAAATCTCGCGAAAATATTATTTGGTTTATGCATTTGACTCATGATACCTTGGTTCATGGAATTAAAAAATATGTCATTCACAATATTTGTATCTGGTTTTCAAAGAGATTTTATGAAGAATAAGTTTTCCAGTGATACTTTGAAGAATAGTTTGTCCACTGTAAAATTCTCCAAACTCATGTTGTGAGATTTTTCACAGACATTACGGTATATGTGATTCGGTTTATGCGATATGTGACTGATATGTTTTTCCTTTATTCTTCGAGAACTTTTGAAGCTTTCGTTTGGCTTCCATTACCGAAGTTTTTTTTTATATGAATTGGATGTAATATAATCACTGGAAGCAGTTACTTATGGATCATTTCAGTAAGCAAAGAAAGATGCTACAAAATATTCGTAAGAAACAGTAAAGAAAAAAACAGAGCATCGATTTGACCCTTTTATCTGCTTTGTGATACCTACGATATTAGTTTAACTGTTATTGATTTGATGTCATAACCCATTTCATTAGGAAAAATAGGAGAGCAAATAGACATAACTTTTGAGGGGACCATTCATTATGAAATTGGGGTCATCAGTTTTTATTAATCTCGAGTTTTTATTAATTTCGAGAGTATACTTTTTAATATATTATGGGAATTTAAAATGCGTACAATGAAATGAACAGTCAAAGCGTGAAGTATAGAAGAAAAGCCTAAAAATTATTTTTTTGTGCTAAATTCAAGATATTACATCATGTGATGAACATTTAACACATTCACAATCGAGAAATAAATGTACACTTCATATGACTATTTGACCCTATTAGCCAAATGAACTATTTTACTTATATTTCTTCTCTACACAACGCAATCATCAGGTTAGAATCCTTTTTTTACTTCTTCAAAAAAATCTACAATCAAAATACCGTTATGTAAAGTACCAGCTCGGTGAATTAGAATATTTCTGTTCCAAATTTAAAGCACTTTATTTTATACTTTACTTTCATATACCAGAATACTTATAAAACGAATGTGCCTTTCTCGAAACTGTTCTCAGTCTTTTTTTGGTATTTTCCCATCTTTTATTTCTTTAATCATCAGCTCTGATATAAGCGAATTCCACTTATACTATGCAATGTACACCTTTCTACAGAGGTCTTGTTTATCCTGTAATTTTTTTTGTTTTTTTTGAAAGAATTGAAGAGGGATATAATTTTGTTTATAAATTTTTTTCTTTTTCGGGAGAACTGAGCACTTGTTATATGCGACTGATCACAAATATCCAACAATTTATTTATTGCAGAAAATAAGAAAGCAAAAATTAATTTTAACGATACGATTTCTGGTATCGAGCTCTTGCACCAGGACCACCGAACTTCTTCGGCTCCCGTCGTCGAGGATCCGCTACCAACAAATTACGATCATATGATACTAGTTGTTCCTTAAGCTCCTTTTTACTCTGTTCGTCAACGAACTTCTGATAATAAGCAACAATGGCTTTCGCTAACGCCTGTCGAACTGCATAAATCTGCAAAGAATCAAAACAGTTTATTTCATTCGTAATTTGAGATTTATGAAATTAATTTAATAGTGAAATGCTGAAGAATCGTTCTTTTCTTGTCTTTTGTTACTATATTACCATAAAACTGCACAGTTTGTGATATAATAAAGTAAAAATATTAGTAAGATAAAAGGATGTTTGATGTACTATATCTATCGATTTTTTTAATAAAAAGTCTCCAAATCATTCAGTACCATTTGACATGAAATTTGTAATCTGTCATATTTGGAGTATGGATAATTCTAAGAAAAAAAAGCGGTTGTGATAAAATAAAAGATGTTAAAACACCAAAACTAGATGCAATATGCAATATGAGTCACACTAGTCATCAAACGAAGGCATGCTTATGTAATCCAGAATCTACAAAATCAATCACGTTCAGTAAATACGCTGACTGATAAACAAATATATTGTCTTTTCACCTAAATAAACTGAACAATTATCAAAAAAAAAAAAGAAAAACTAAAAGAAAACATTCATCAATCTCCTTTGCTTCACAGACAATATATCTCAGAAAAACTAGAATGAAAATAACCTGAGCGACATGTCCGCCACCATTTACCCTCACTCTTATATCTACATCTTGATAACGTTCCTTGCCCAGTATTAATAGCGGCTCCTGGAAAGATAAGGTTTTTTGAAATATGGAATCGTTAATAAAGCGATTAATAAATGAAGAAATCACTGACAAGTGATATAAAAACAACTTGGATAAAGCGAATAAATTAAAAAATTGTATGCTCACAGTTTCAGCACTATGACTTTATTAGTAGACTCTAAAATCATGGAGCTAGTATAATATACCTGAAGTTTGATACGCAAAATTTCCGGCTGCATATGCTCCAAAGGCCTGCCATTTACCTAAAATAATGATTGATTAAGAAAGAAATACTGAATTTCTCAGCATCGAAAAATAATAAATTTTCTAACAAATATATTGTCTTTTCAGCTAAATAAACTGAACAATTATCAAAAAATAAAAAAAGGGAAAAGTAGGAGAAAAAATAAAAGAAACAAGATGAAAGAACCAGTGAATGTATTAAATGCAAGCAAAAAAAATACCTTGATAAGACCGCGTCCTTTCTTGCAATAAGCAACAGCTGTAGCGGTTTCTTCCTTCCAAATACCTGTACAGACTGAGTGACAACCATAACTAAAACTGCTACAACTAAAGTTTTAAGGGATAATATGTGGCCAATAGTTATACTGTGAAACATAAAGTAGAAAACGAATCTATTAATAAAGTAATGCAATAAAGAGAAAATATCAATTGTATACAACAAACTAAACTATCCTAGACTTCATTAAGTCGGTTGATTATTCTTCTCAGTCGATTGGTATGACTAGCATGTGAAATATAAATAATTTTTCAGAAGAATTAATAAGAATTTCATGTATACTAGAGATTAGCAGACTATAGCTAATTATCTTATTTTTTCATTTCTCACATTCAGATTACTAAAGTTCAGCCAATTTGCGAAGTGCAGCAGTGCATATATAAGTGAAATTACCGACAAAATATGCAAAAGTAATTAAAAGAAAGATAATTCAGTCCAGTGATAAAAGGACGAAACATTTGTAGCAAACTACGTGTACGTTCAACTATTTCCTCCTTAACAACTCATTTATTATTTCATATCATTATTAACAGAACTTATGAGAAAATCTACAATTGAGTACCATTCAACAAATCGCAAATCAGTCAGTTAATAAGAAAATTCATTCGTATGTGCATGATAATGGGAAAAGAATAGAATACGGTAATATGGAGATTTTAACTATCGCATAGTATAGTAAATATATAAATAGTAAATATTTACATGAAGTATACATCACATCCATGCAAAAAATGAACATCTTAAATATACTTTACTTTGAAAAAAGCCTATAATAAGCGAGAATTCGATACAGTACACAGAGCAATAAGCTTTTCAATTCGTATGGTATGTCTTTCTCGTCGCAAATCGCTTCGCAGCAACTTATTTCGCTATTTAGGTAAGGCAAACTTTCATAAATACACCATCATCCTCATTCTCTTCAAAACATACACTATTTTGATACATGAACCGTCTATTTGAACTGGCAGATGTCTGTAATCTTTTCCTGACATAGTGATAGAGGTAGTAGCAAAATGCAATCAATCGTTTTAAAAACCAGTCAAAATATAACATTTAAAGCGGGAGCGGAATTTATCGTTGGTTGATAGGCAAGAAATAGTAGTTTATCTCTTTGTTGGTAAGAGGTGGACAATGACTTGACGGATAGATTGGTCATTCGATCATGAAAAGATTGGAAGGTAGAATGAGGTGAGCTGAAACAATTACTAAAATGAACGATACTGCTATTATTATATCTTCCTCGAAATGCTATAATTAAAATGCAAATGCATATTTAGATTACTAATTTGATGTTTAAGATATAAGTCAAATATATACGAAGAGATTTGAAATTTAAAAAATTTTGGATAATAATGCCATACCGACTTTGAATTTTGATTTGATTAATGATTTTTTAAGAAAAATAATGCCAACATTTTAGCAATTCAATTTTAAATATTTTTTCGATTAAAAAATTATTAAAACACTTTTTTAATATTTATATGTATATATTTCATTTTTTCCTTTATTTAGGAAATATTATGATATATTTAGTTCATTAGTTATCATAATAAAATATTTTATTTATCTTCTTTTCCCATAATTTCTAGTTATATGTAGAAATTCGAGATTTCTGAAATCATCCACTTATATCTGAAATAAAAATTTTCATCGATTTATTATGACGCTATGGATATCCAAAGCAAAACTTTCGCTCAAAAATGTTTGAGCTTAACCACAAACAAACCTTTCAGCACTTCATCTTGCAGCGAATATAGAATTGCTTGATTTTCATCACTGCCTGCAATGATAAAACAGAATCTTCCGGCAAAAGTATTTCATGAATTTTCTATGCAGTGTCTATAAATCAAAAGTTGTTTTACCTATTCAGAATTGATTAATGCAACTCAACACAAATATTTCCCCGCCATTATTCTTAGCTTATTTGTTAGTTTTATAAACTGACTAAAATCGTATCGTATCTGTTCATTACTATTTAATTTGTCCAGTAGAATCCTTGCAAAATTTTGTCTATTAATTAGTATATTTATTCTCATTTTTTCATAAATTTTCTTTTTTTAAGATTAATTAATATTCTTTTGCATTTTCATATTGCCGGATAATGCAGAAATGATTTATTGAATTTTGAAGATAGAATAAGATCACAGGAATTCATTAATGTTTAGGGTTTTTGGCATTTTCTTGCCGCTATAACTTCGATTACAAATACACTAAAATTGAGCTTACACAATGTGGAATCATCCGTGCAGATACATTCGCTAAGTTGTGATATATTCCGAACAGTACTCGGTGAAGATCTTTGTGAATATTTACTCACCAGTGCTGTGTCCATAAGTTCGCTTAGTACGCAGTACCAGTCTGGCAACTAAATATATGCAAATGGTACCCTTTTCCAGTTTGTAATATCATATTTCTGTATGCTTCTTGCTTAATAAGCAAATGTTACATTTTATATGGCCTATCACTACTCTGATAATAGTAAGAAGTAATATGACAATTTCATATATTTTTAAAATTTCATTATGAAAAAGAAACTATTGCTGGCAAGAAAGTATTGGTTTTGTAAGGTGGTTTCCATAATGTATGCGTAATTAGTTCGCTTTTGCCATTCATCCAAAAATAATCGATGATTATGTCGTTGTCATGACGAAGCTGAATCTGAGTGAATATTTGCTAGATTAGATATGACAGTAAAAAACGTACTGAAATTAATGAGTGTGATTTCATTATATCAGAAATGTAATATAATGATAGATGAAACTTTCGGAGTCAATTCAGTAGTCAGTGCATTTTTAATTGCAATTCGAAATTTCGTTTAGATAACAGGTCATGGAACTGTAAGACATAATTTGCAAGATTATTCCCTAGAAGGTTTGATTCATCTTTCATTTTTTTCTGACAACGACTTGAATCATTCATATATTGCTGGACTTATTGGAACCTTGCATTTGAATTCTTTTGATTCTTGCTCAATCTGATAAGCTAAGCAATAGCTTTCATCGTAAAGTATTAGCTGCTCGACACAAGTTGGAAGTATTTGTTGAAGCAGTAGCTTCAGCTGCGATACATCTGGCCTTGACACATAAGCTGCTACGAATTTTAATGTTTTGGATTTCTTCAGTGAAGGATAACTTTTAAAAAATGCCTTATTGGTAGTACTAATCGAATATAACGATGGAGCCAATGTTAGGTAAGTTAGGTGATCCAAGATATCTGCAAAATAATAGGGAATATTGGCAAGATTGAAATATTGGAACATTGGAATCAAAATGGTATTTAAATGCTATGTTACTGCAAGGATGAGAGGTTGTTATAGATTATAGTTTTTTGCAATTATACTGATCGAAAGCTTACTTATAGCTTGAAAACAAGTAGACGCATCTTGAGATGGCACGAGAGCACCCATCAAACATAGTTTTTCCAATGTTTTCTGGTATTTCAAACAAAGCAGCCTTAAGACTGGTCCTGTTAATACGACACCCTGCAAATTGCTGCTTGAAGTAATAAGATTATTTTATTCTTTAAAATATGAATAGATGTAAGAAAATGAATTTTAAGTGGACGAAATTTTTTAAATCAAATCAAATATTATAGAAATTTAAGTCAATTATTGCATACCTGCAGCTTGATATCGCTAAGAGATGTTGATGCAAGTTGCTTCACCTGTTGTTCGTGAATAATATTCCGATGACATTTATCCTCATTATATCGTTGTTGTATGTGAAATAAATGCAATTTCTTGAATGAAAATAATGATTCAATTAGTGAATCGTACTGACTCCTAAATATTTATTTCCTCTAGAAAGGAAGAATTCTTTTCTTATTTATCCCTCCTTGGGATATGAAGTAACAGACTGCTTTCCACTCAGATAAGAATTTCTGAAATTCTTGTCTGATAATACTTTTGAAAAAAAATCAACATTTAATCAACAAAATATATATTAACAATCTAAATTTTGCATAATTTTATTTGGATTCTTCCAATAAAAACTACCATTCTTCATCATCCCGTTGAAACCGAATTTTATTTTAGGAGTGTGTCTAACTCTAATTGTGATGCAAACAATTATATTTCACAATGATAAATTAAAATTACTCTCCATATCACTAAGAGGTCGATGTTTTCAGTTGTTTATACATTTAAGGCTTAGAATGATTGGAATCAAAATTCAATTTTGTTTTCGATCGATTAATATAAGTGTTTTTCGCTATTAAACAAAAGGAGAATCATGTAGAAACTTATTAATATAACGAGTTTTTCTTCATTTTTTTATTCAAAAAAAAAAAAAAAAATTACTCAGCAAAAAAGCTGCTGCAAATGTGAAGTTCATCGATATTCACCAGATCACGCAAGACATTATTATTTACATCGCATAGGGCATGTTCATCATGGATCGCCAATTTTCGGATTGATGGACATCTTTTCAGGAGCGGTGCTATTATCGATTTCTATAATTATAATTTTTGCTTATTTTCCAAAATAAATGAAAGATATTCTTGAGCTTTCTGTTCCCAGCCCCTTCTTCCAATTTCAAATATCTTACGAAGCGGATCGGCATTATACAACGAGCTTCGGGATCAGTTCATAAGTTAATTTTCTCGATGCTACTCTACTCATTTTACGGTTTCATAAAGATTTGATATTGCTCTATTTATTTTCCAGTTTTATATGGTAATTTAGTTGGTCTAGATATTTCAATTCTAGAATCGTCCAACCATTATTTATTCCTGTTTTTCAGAAAATGCATCAAACAGGCTGATTAACTGAATTTTGATGTTCCACTTCTATAAAACCTTCGCCGGACAAAGTGATACCATGAAGACGAATCGAACAGCATAGCACATCTTCCCACTAAAATTTCTGCTGTCACTTTTGACCTCTAGCTTTTCTTTATTTTAAATATTTTTTTTAATAGTTCTCAACAGTTAGCGTTATTTTTAGAATTTCCTAGTTTCCTTTGGTAATTTAAATCCATTCCTCGCTTTTTCTAGACAAGCCTAAATGCTAAGCAGTAAGTTTAGCATTCCATTCATACCTTCAATTCAATTAACTATTTGAAATTATGGAATTGAAATTTTTAAAAACTCAAGAACACTGCTATCATTATTTTAACAGTTAATTTGATCCATGTACCTTATTGAATAAGCTATAAAAGGCAGTACTGATAGCAGCAAGTCGAATCCTGCTTTGTATATCAAGATATCGAAATAAACGCCAAATGACATCATCTGATAAATAATCCAACATTCTCGTACTTTTATACCTCTATGATCAATGAAATAATTTTAATCGAGAAATAGCAGTAGTATTAAGAATACTTTTATTTCTGATAAAGTGAAAACTGAAATATCATAAAATTTAAATGTACTATTTTATTCTCTCAACTTATTTTAATCTTATTTAAAATCTTGCATGCATATTGCAATATTTGCAATTTCAACGCTATCAAGCAGCAGAAACCGACCGATTAATGCTGCTTCGAATGATTTCATCAATTGATTGCGGGTTGAAATTCATAAGATTATGATGGAACATTTATGTAGATTAAGATGCAGTTAAAGATTTGAATATTCTTGTTATTATTAGTTAAAAAGTTTACTCAATGACTGGCAATCAATAACAGTTACCGAATAGCGATGCAACAAATATCCCGAAAATTCGGAGTGTATCGGGATTCATTGTGCTAACCACTGAAAAGTTGTCTACGACTAATATTGATTCTCTATTACTATTATCAGTAGTAAAAGTAGAAATTTCATACTGACTTTTATCAATGTTAAAGGTCGAAAAGGAAAATATTTATAATTTATTCGATTCAGCAATACCTCTAATAACGTATACCAATATGAATTGAGCGTGATGAATATGCATAAAATTGGAGAAGTCAACAAGCTTATTTCATTTGAATGAATAAATCACCGTGTTTGTGTTTATTTATATTGGATATTGGCAATATTTTTACAATCAAATTGTCCAATATTTTTGCTTAGAACAACAAAATGTATGAAAGATTTTGACTGTTATTGCACTTCCATAATTCGTGCATTGATATCCGTTCAAACTCATTGATTTCCGTTTCAAAATTTTATTTCAAATAAGCATATTACAGTGATATTTTAGCAATGGAAAGTTTGCATTTTGTCAGTTCAGATCGTTTTAATCTAAATTTTGGAAAGTTCTGAACTGAAAAAGAGCAAAGGACATAATATATCAACGATGGTAGAAAGATCAACATTGCGGTGAAGTGACTAATCTCTGATGATTTCCACAATTTATTACTAATAGTTAAATCGAAAAATGTGTACACAACATTTGATACTTATTTCTCTAAATGGAAGCGAGTCATAATGATATCTAGAAATAGACACATAATCCTGAGATTACTCGGGAATAGAGAAAGAGAAAAAGCATATTTGGAGCGTATTTGCTTGGGAAGGCTGGAGGATGAGTAATAATACGATCACGTGAAAGGATGAAAGGATCGCTTTATGTGCTTACTCGAAATAAGAGCAAACTCGTCATGAAAAATATTTCCATTCTCGACTGTCTCTTAAAAAGTCTCACTGTTCAAACATCGGTGTGTACCACCATAATTGTAATGTATGTTTGAAATGATACATACCAGTTATTTTCCCCCGCTCTTCTTTCATAAATGAATAAATGCCACTTATCTTCCTGTATTTCTCTTAAATTTCTTTTTACGATTTCTCGACTACCAAAAATGTCGCAATTTAATACAAAATACGATATCTTTGTTTTTGAGTAAATAAACATAGTACGATACTTTATTACGATACTTTATTACGATCATTTATATCTATATCAAGTTTTTTTTATTCAGCACTATTATGCAATATTCATGATCTAGTTTTATTATTATATTGCAGTATTATTTGCAGTTAATGGAGACAATACTTTATAGATGATACTAAATGAACGAGAATATCATCAAGAGAGGTTATACAATTGTAACTGTTGCACAACTGGTATTCCTATTTTTTGTTGAAAATTTTTTATTTTTTAAATTGATATGATTTCACTCAGATTTCGATAGAAGAAAAAATCTATTTTAAAAAGATCAATGATAACATTTTCAAAAGATCAATGATAACATTAAAGTGGACTAAACAAAATTTATCATAAAATAGAATAGAGGCAGTATTACTGTCATATATTTATAAAATAAGTTTCGCAAACTATGCCTTATATTCTTAAAATTAATTTCAACGATTGATCGATTATTCAAAATCCACACTGATAATAATCGCTCTATTCAAAATTTTTGGCAAAAATAAGATTGAAAAGAAATCCTGCATATCAATATGAAATAAATAAATAAATTCAATCGAATGCTTGCTGATCATTATGAAATAAGTCTAATTAAACCCTAATTAGTAAATATAAAATTGAACTGAATAATCTCAGATTAATTTAGAGTTTTGCGTCTATCGCTTTATTCGTTAGTTCATTTATTTGGAAGAACAGTGATGTATATATTCAATTTGGTTATAATGGTTATGGTTGGCAGACATTAATTATTGCATGCTTAATTTTCATCTCAATTATCAATCTAATCAGTTTACTTACAAAATTAAGTGGCACAAATGTATTCCAAGAATATAGTAAATTCAAGGTATAATTTAGTCACTTTTTGCCTTTTATTTCTTCTCCTTTAATTTTAATTTTTCTAAAATCCATCTATCAAATTTAAAACTTTTTTAGAAGTTCAAATGAGAATGAACGAATATTAATCAACTGATTGAGCAGATATTAATTTGATAATTTTATAAGCATAAATGATATTTTCACATTTATTCATTTTAGTTATTGGTCATTTATGGATTCTGTGCATTGCTGACGATAGTTGCTGCTTCATTAGAAGTATGGAATAGCAAACTTGCATCAATTGCTCAAAACAGTACCTTGTATCCACGTTTGTTATCACTGCTGTAAATTACATTTCGAATCTTTGATCAAGATTTAAACTTCAATTTACTACAACCGATAACTTTAATACTAAATCTTTTAGAAGTTTTGAGAGGCTAATTGCTTTAAAATATTACTATCAGTTCTTTAATCATCGGTCTTTGATATATTTCGGCAGCTATTTGTCAACAATTTTGTACAAATTTAAAGTGAATATATTATTATATAATGTATCTTCAATTTCTATCAACGTAGAATTTTTGTTTATGGAAGTAAATGAATATTGTAGCAAAAATAAAATTATCTTAATTAGCAACTGATATTTAGAGATATCAAATTTCTTCTTTAAATTAAGTTTTTTTTTAATCTAAATGAAAAATAAGATTAGTTAATTACAGGTATTTTGTTGGCTACTTGTTGTATCGCATGCTGCCATCATTTTAATCATTTTATTTTCACAACAACGTTAAATCGATTGAGGATATCACTTTTTTGAATATTTTACTCTATTTACTGTAATGGATTTATTAAGTAAAATGCCATTTATAATAAAAATGAATCGAATTTATGAATAGTCTTGGGCATCATTTCGATAATGCCTTTTTGTTGGCAAATGAATTTAATGCTCCAAGGAACAGATTAAGGCTCAGCCATGCATGAAAGTAAAACCTGTACAGATTAAAGTTCATTCTCGACCATCTAAGATACGAGCAGATACATCTATATGAATTGAGACAGATTTTTGGACATTCTTTTCTTTTGATCAATTAAAAGTACATGAGTGTGATAATATTTCTAAAATTTAGATGTGCTAAAGGAAATAAGTGGAATCAATAGAAATAAGTTTAGCCTTTGGCAGTTTCGATGTTTAAACGAAGGAATTTAATCGCCTATTTGGTTTTGTTTATTCTCGAGAAATGTCATTCTGTTGTGCTTATATTTAAATTTCAATTTTTTTTTTGTTTTGCATAAAATATATCTTCTATTATCGTTATGAAAAGAAACATAAATGATGTTGATATTAGAAAGAATAAAAGATAGGTATTTCAGAGCGATACATATTGTAGTAATTTTGTGTTTTTTTTTTTTATTTCAATTAACAAACAATTGACGTGGGCATATACATATTATATGAGCTAAATTAAAATTAAATTAACAGTTCGTAAATTTTAATAAATAATTAATAAATTTTAAGTTTAATGGTCACCTGGCTTATTTCCAATTCAATTTGAAATAAATATGAAATGTCTGTGTAACATTGTGAAAAATCTTAATAATTTAACAATTATTGAAATATGTAACTGAAAAACACTGTTTCATAAATTTACTTCAATACCACTATCTTTTCAATTCCACTATCTCTTTTCAAATCGGGAATCAATTGCTGTGATGATTCTGATCAACATCATTTATCAACTTCTCTTCTTGTTTACCTGTATCATTTGCTTGTTAAATTCGAGAACTAATTTATGCAATCATTATGCAAATAAAGCTTATTTGCAAGTCATTGTAATCTATTTTCTCAATATTTAATACAATGCATCGTTGACAAGTCATTTTAGATAATAAAATTTAATTCTAACAGAATCTAAGTTTATTTGAGTTTGATGTTATTTTTTTCAGCTCAGTGTTGTAACTTATGTTGAATTTGTGCACGATGACAAAGCTTAAATATTACTGCTTTTTTTAAAATCCAACTTATCCATTACAACAATATCATAAATTATCTGATTGATTTGGAAATAAAAAAATTTGATGTTAGTGTGTTTCACACTCAATTTAAATTGTATTTTACAGATCACAGGACAAGTTCATGAAGTATAAGCATGATGCTTGGCATTTCAGTGAAACATTACTTCTTATAGTAATTCTTTTTGAATTATGTGATAGTTTAATAATCAGTGATAAAATGTTTATACTAACGAGCTATGTTTAACGATCTGATTACGATCTGCTTGTGCTTCTGGTAGCTAAATCATAAAACCTATTACTTGTTGAAGAAGTTGTAAAAATATCATTTTTAGAAAAATTTCATTCTTTTCTATTTCTTAATCTTGTTTAATGTGTAATCAACGAATTTGAAGTATTTCCTCCGCTGAACTTAAAATATTGTTTATTCTCGATCTTTACATTAGTTTTCTTTCCTTCCGCTTCACTATTCTTAGCCGTTTCCTGGACTTGGCTCATTCTTTAATCGAAGCATCATTTCTGGTCCAGACTCTTTCCGTTGGTCAACTTAGCGTATTTGTTATTGCTTTGCTTTAAAGACTAATGCATTTCGTTGCATCCATCTTTCACATTTGCCATTTTCTTATTTCTTTCTTTATTTGAATGGAATTTTTGCCTATCATAGATAAAACCAGAATTCTTCCTGTTTTTCTGATGTTGTTATTCTGTCCATTCTCATCTTCCAGTAATATGAATCACAGTTTAATCCGAAAATGCATCACATTTTATTCACAGATTCTGAAAGACTTTATCGATGTAATTCATGTACAGCTCTCAATAACATTGATCATACGTATTATGAAGGGTTGAATTATCGAACATCTTTATGCTACTTGAATTTATCTAGTAATTATTAAGTCTTTTAATGGATTCGAAAAAATCTTTATGTTTGCAATACTTTTTATAATTGATAAACTATCATAAAGTTTTGTACTGGCTAGAAAAAATATTTACATTTGAAACAGCCAATGATGAAAATCTAGTAATATAATGCTGATAAGTTATCAGCATTATTATGCTTGAATATATATTTCCGTCTTTTTCCTGAAATGTTTATCTTCTATTATCAAAGAATGGTTTTTCTCGTCCGAAAAAATATTATAAGAATAACGGACGATAAAATGCTAGGTGTTGTCTGGTTAGCCAGGTAACAGCTACAAGCGAAAGTTAAAGCAATGGTAGTCGTATTAAAAATAAACTAATTATAGAAAGTATTTTATGCTCATTAGTATGATACAGTACTATCAATATTCAAGCTATAATTTTAGATGTTTTTGTTTAATAGAAGCCTTCTTCTTTGGTGCTAGAATGGTATATTTTTCGGGCCTCAATTTTAAATTTTGCATTATTGGTAGTTTCTAATTTGTGCGGTGGTAGTTGATTGGACGTTTATTTTTGATAGGAATAAATGGGGTTTTTCTCAAGCATTAACTCTACTTAAAACGATAAAACAATATAATATCTCGTGAGCTTATCTTTTTTCTCGAGAATTGAAATTTGATGCAGAAGAATTTATATAAAAGTTTTTAGATTTCCAATCTTCCAATCTCGAATCAGAATTTCGTTTCTATTAGATTAAAAGATATATTTACACTCTTCGATTTATGTTTAAGAGAGCAGAGAGTTCTTATGCATATCCTTTGAAGATGCAGAACTTTTAACTGCCAACGTTGTTCGGATTCTCAGAGCTTTTACCTACTGACATTGTTCGGGATTCTCAGTAAATTCGAAATATCATGTGAAAGAATTGAAACCAATCTTATTTATATGAAAAAAAAGTATTGAAAATATGTGATCTAAGCGAGATGATATTCAATTGGGAAAAGTTTCATAATGCTTATTTTACAAAAAAAAAAGTGAAGTGAGAAGGTCGCATTAAATTTTATAAACTTTTACATCAAATTTCATTACATTTTGCTGATAATATCTACGCGTACCATCACAAAAGACAGGATAATAACCAGATGTTGAGATTATCAACAATCGTAAACATAATCGCAAAATAGATCATAATATTTTCGAATGATAGGGTAGGATTGATTGTCGCCGAGACCGAAAATTGATTGTTGCCGAGACCGAAATGATTAGCGGATTAGTTATGATGGAATTTATCTCATCCAGCAAAATGATATTTTTTTTTTTTTTTCTGTTTTATCCGTCTTCAGTCATCGCTTCTCTCCCAAGCATTCTGATGGCATTCTTCGTATCTTCTTATTTTTGTTCAGCCAAACCAGGCATATATTTATTTGCACTTTCATCCATCTTCATTATTTTCATTTTCATAAACTTCAAGAATTTGTTACAAGTTTTTTTCTTTTCTTTCCATTTTCAACATTACAATAATGAAGAAGAGCGTTCTTACTGATTAGTTCTTATTTTTAAAAGATATTGATCATCCATAAAAGATCTTTTAATGACAAATCTCGAGAAAGTTTTTATTCATTTTCAAGACTTATATTTTTGTCTTTATTCAAAGTACTAATTTGTACAGATTGCACAATTATTTCAAGCTTCAATGAACTAAGGCTAGTTGGTGTGAAAATGGAAGATTTTTAAAAACGAAGCTGGCACAGAGCCTAGGAAATTTGGTTGGCTTTATATTTGCAATATATTTATTATCAAATTAACAAATGAAAGCTAATTTTAGACATCGTTAACCAGATGTAATTTGTAATTTCTGCATTTTTAAATTGATTTGATCAATTGATGATAGCATTTCTGTTCATATTCTCATTTCTCATCACTTCTACTTGTTCTTTTCTTCTTCATTTATCCTATTACTTCATTGTATTTCCTCTTTTAATAAAAAATAATTTTAGCAATACTGAAATGATGTTGTTGCAAACTCACATAATACTATAATTTAATCGGAATTTAAACAACGAATTAACTTCCAAAATATTGAAGTCAAGTAATTTAGTATTCTAAGTAAAGTTAAAATTAAGAAAGTAAAATGCAGCAAAATGAAATCTTAAAAGTTATTGAGAGAATAATAATTCTTAAATTCTCGACTGATAAGATATAATTTTAAATTATTATGAAAAATTTAACCAGATTATTTCACGATGCTAACAATTGAAATGATTACTAACATTCAAACGAAATATATGTTATAAATGATTTATCTTTAAGAACAAACAATTTTAATTTGAATTTTTTATTTAAATTGTCTTTAGCATTTTGAGTGAGAATTGAAAAGTCCAATGTGGCAATATTTTTACCTGATATAATGATCGTGAGTTCGAGAATGATCATATACATTGCAAATTGATGCAAAAATGAATATATTGTTGTTAGATGTTGTCATTGAATATATTTTAAAAAAGAATAAAATTATATCTTTTAATATTCTGACTGATGTCTATTTAGTTTATTCTAATATACGATCAAAAAATGATATCAAATAATAGTTAAACTTAAATGATTTTGTTTTGTGAATTCGAAATTTTGCTTTATGAATTTTAAATTAGTGTAAGCAAAATATGCAATATCATCAGCAGTAATATGTTTGGCCAGAGAATTGCTAATGAGATAATTGGATAGATTCGAGAAATTTTGAATCTCTTCATGTTTCTGACAATGAGAAGATCAGCGGTAATTGTTAGCAACTTCCGATCTAATAAAAACTCATCGGAATCATCAAAGCTGTTCAAATAGCTATACGAGAAGTTAAAAATTAATGAATTGAATGTGGAAAATGTTACAATCATTTACCGTTTGAAGAAGTTTAGTTAAGGTGGAAAGGCTCAATTAGTAAGTGTCTGTTGATTCGATTTATAATAAAATTGATCATTTTGAAGATGTGTTCTTTTATTCTATGCAATCGTATTGAATTATTTTTTTGATGAAACTTCGGTGATATAGCAATGAAACTTCGGTGATATACGACAACAGTCGATGACGATCTCAATGATTGCGATAAAAAAGCTCTAAAGAATTTCTCAAACGAATCTTTCACAAAAAAATTAGTCAGAAAAAAATTTTTTGTTTGATTGAAACTCAGAGAAAAAAAAACCATTAGATATGTTTAATCTTGGACTCAGCAACTTCAAAATTCAAAAAATGAAATGTTTCATTTTTGTCTTCGGCATGACAGCTTCGATTCATATCAGTAATCAATATTTGAATGTGTGATAAATTTTGCTTCATCTGCATATTTTTTGACCTTTCAATAATTGGCTAATTCTTCAATCATTCAAATTATTCTTGCTGCAAAATGACATTTTTTTTAGTCGAAATGATTGAAGAATGTAATCGATTGGTAAAAGATCAAATATAGTGGAAATGATTTTTTAAATTTTCAAGAATTGATAAAATCTCGAAACATTTTTAATTTCTATAACATAAGTATAACGAAATATATTCTTGTTTCTTTGATAAAACATATCGATTATTATGATAATTATTTTTATAGATAAAGGCGGGAGTGTAGGCTTATGAGCTATTTTTCAGACATTTAATTTTCCGCCTCAAAAGAGCATTATTTTGGCGTTATCCAATTATTTTTCATTCTTTCTTCTCCATTCATGAAAAAAGGCTTCTTTTACGCTTTGTTTTTTTTTTGCTAACAAACTTATTAGTATAGTTTTTATTTGAAAAGATTCATTGTCACTTCAATTTCTTAGATAAAAAAATTTTAATTTCATGGCATTTTTGCAAGTTACTGCTGGCTCAACATGGTCTATTTCTTATTTTTAATTAAGTTTCATTCTCAGCAAGAAAAAAAGCTTTACACCTGATTGAAGCACATGCCTTATAACATTAATAAAAGATTGCCGTTGATGATTCGTTTTACGAACTAACTTTTATTCAACTATCTTTTTTTTCTTTTCCTCTCTCTCTCTTTCTCATGCAAAGTATCGTCTTTATAATATTACTTAATGGATGAAAAAATTTGAAAGCGAAATTAGCTTTCGATGAATCGTATTTCCGAAATTTGCTTCTTTACTTCATTTTGAACTAGGCTGTATTATCATTTGATGCCAACTGCATCCTTCTTTATCTTCTAAAAATCATTTTTCGCTCTTATCCTGTTCTTCTCATACGTATTTCACGTGTATTTTACACGTTTAAGGACAATTGTAATAAGTGTAGTTTAAAGACACGTTTAAAGATAAGTGTAATGTATGATAAGTGTAATCTTATTATTATATTCATTATTACATGAGATTTTATTTTGATGATTTTTTGTTTTCTCATCTTGAATTCAGTGCTTTTCAATAATTTTTAATTTTTTAGTGATTGTCCAAATTTTTTTTGACTGAATTTTAAGTAAAGTTTTGCTTATTTTTATCATTGTTGAGTATAAAAATCCAGAAGGTGACAAAACATTCAAAATTCGCCGAGATTGGTATCAATTCTCGAGAGTGCAATTTGCTCTTTTGTTATTCATAAAAATATTAAGAGAAAAAGGAAAAAGTTTGCGATTAGGGGCAGTTTTTTTAGATGATATTGCAGAAGAAATGATGGATCTATGGTTCCTTAGTTTCTCTATAACAAAACTTTTATACCCAAGGGTAACTTTCTCAAGCTTTTATATCTTTTAGTCAGAATTTTCAGAATATCTAGAAAACATACTGACGATTTATCTTATCAGATTTTTTTGGCAAATCTTCTCTTTTGACATAACTAAAAATAAATTTGGGATGTTTCAAAAAGAGATGTCAAGAATAACATAGCCATTTATATCCCAATAAATTAAAAAGTTTTCCATTGAAATTTATTTGTGCATGCCACTGAGACCTTTTCAATTACTTCCTTTTCTTATCAACTTATTTTTTAATAAAAAATGTGATCGGTCAAAATTCTAGAAATTTTATATGATCATGAATAGCATATCCAATTTTATACATTTTTGTCTTTCAGAACACATTCGAAATCCATCGGGATTTCAACTCCAGTTCAATCCAACTATGTAAATTCCTTAGATTACAGCATAAATTAGAAAGGAAATTTAATTTTTTCTTTTTAATTTTTCAAATATCCTCACTCATTTCTTCGCTATTTCTTACTTCTATTTCTGGCAAAATTCTTCACCGATCGGAAGATATCACTGAGAAATGAATCTTCTAAAAATTTTTTTTCTGACCAACCAAATTCAGTATCACTTTCCTCTTTTAGCATGCTATTTTAACCATTTGCTTATAAGGTATACATTCAACTGATAATAACATAACTCAAATATTTTTCGAGCCTTAATTTGGCTCTCAATTATTTGATGAATAGGATCAAATGGACAAATTTTTATTCAAATAAATATATCAAAAGTTATTTCATTAAAATAAATGTCAAAAGTTTAATAAAGTATTAAATTGCATATTTGGCAAAAGTTTTAGTCATTTGACAGCAAAATGGGTTTTTTCTTAACCTATGGATACTATGTAAAAATGTCGAATATTGAAAATATTGAGATATTGGCTTTAAATATTTGTATGATTTCGGAAAATCCTTTTTTTCTTTTCACTTAATATTTTATGTAAATTGTGAAATTTAAATTATAAACTTCCATTCATTCCAATTTCACTGATATTATCAAAAGAATCCAATTTCACTGATATTATCAAAAGAATCCAATTTCACTGATATTATCAAAACAACAATTGCATATTTGTTTCAATGTAATATTAAATTTTTGGTTCAAAATAATGAAAAAAGTTTATTTGCAAAACGGAGAACTTTTTTTAGCATTTTTTTCAACAACAACATATGGTACATATTATGAGAAATTAGTCTTTCTTCGCTTGCATTAAAGAAAATTGCAAATTATTGCTGCATGCAAATGTATGTGGCAATAAGACCAAAATTTATTGCACAAAATTTTATTTTTTATACTCAAATATTTGTTAAATCACATTTTCTTATACAGCAGCAATATCGATTGAGTTTTATATTTAATTTTAAGACTTAATGATTTGTAAAATTTTCTACAAAGTCTTATGCTTGGCTTTTTTTAAAAAAATACCCAAAATGAATCGCATATTTCAGAAAATATCGAAATGCATATTTGATAGTCCGTTTCTGACGAAGTAAAATTATCTCGGAAGTTGTAATATTATTTCAGTTAAATTATCTCGGAAGTTGTAATATTATTTCAGTTTATGCGAAATACAGTGGTTATGAGTGATGATTATACGTATGGAAGGCCACCTGCTGCTACTTCATTTGTCCGCACCTGTAGGCTCTTTATCATGATATCGAGCTTATTCTGTTTTCATTAATTTTGAAAAATTTCATAATTCTAATTCAGTTGAAACTTTCTTTCGATTAAACAACAAGTCGACAAACTTTTTCATCAATTTATATTTTTAAATTTGATAAATATAAAGTCGAATTTCAAATTGATGTTGAATCAGAATATGGAATTATGCTTGCAGTATTATGTGGCGCTCCCTTATTTTCGGATCCGAAATATCGTTCTTCCAATAAACTGAAGTCAACACAATTCTGTAATTACACGCCGTTATCACGTTTCAAACAAGATAAAATTGGAGCATCATCAGCTCAAGAATCCTCAAGAATAACAAATAATATTCAAAAGAATCAACCGTCCATTTCGGTAAAGATGTATCAGGTTGATATATCTTATTTCTATCTGTTTGACAAAATGACAATGTTTGAATATTACAACAATTCTCAAGAACTGATACTACATGCAGATGCATGCATATATATTAAAAATAGCGAATGATTACAGAGAGAAAATTGTGAAGGTTTAGATTCTTGTTGCAGGATGGTTGTAATGGCTACAGAAGCTCAACAAAGCATTTCTTCTCGAGTAGTGCACAAAAACGTAATGAATTTATGGTTGAGGTGGACCATCAATTAGCAATGGTTAATACTTTTAAATGATTTTATTGAATTTATTATCATAATATTATCATCGTACATCAGATGATTTAATGCGAATGTGACAATGAAATTTCTTAAAGATCACTTTATGGTATATCATCATACATCTTCATTTTCTGAAATGATTCTCGAGTAATCTTAATATGAAGGAATAATTCAGAAAAGTGATTTTTGCGAGCTAGATCACGTACAGCAATATTACGAAAAGCTTATATGTCAATTAACAATGAGCAATTCAACGTTGATGCGTGAAAATCAAAGGTACCAAATTCGATTTAAGGTAAATTAATATTCATTCTTCTATTGCATTGTATTTTACCCCAATTATGGTAGTAAATATAATCGACAGCCTTTTTTCTTCTTTTTCATGTGATCGTTATTTCTTAGAAATTTAAAAAATTTAATGATAAATGGAAGTGAGAAATGATAAGACTTTTCTTCAATAGCAAATCATATTCATTATATATTTGAAAATTTATCTGAAAAAAAGAAATATCTTCTAGCAGAGAGTTTTTCAGCAAATCATATTTTTTAAGTATTCTAGAAATGATAAATGAAAATTTTGCGAAAAATTGTCAGTGCATTTGATCTATCGAAAAAAAATAGAAAGTCTGATTAAATCAACTTGCAGCAACTAAGGACACTTCTGGATGACCATCTTGACCATTTGAATAACATATATTTCACTTTATTTTTAAATGGATTCAATGCTATTCAATTTCCTGATGGTAAGTTTTACGAAGCACAGGACAGTAATATTGATGGTATCCAATAACTATATCCTAAGATTTATTTAACAATCAAAGAACAATTGAAAATGGACAAGTTTGATACTGATTTCATTATCTTATGTACAAATAAAAGATTAGATATGTTTAATTGGCCATGCGCTAATTATTTAGAGAGTTTCTAGGACGGAATTTATTCTCAGATAACTTTTATAAATAACTAAATTTAGGCCAAACGGTGAATCTGGCAGAATTTCAAGGCACAAAATTGAAACTAATCCCACGTACAAACATATTACCAGTTGATGTTTCATCAACTACAACTGATGAAGATCTTTTTAATTCTCCTTCTCATAACAGTAAAAATTCAAAAATTTTTTTCTGATATATTTTCTCTCGAATACCATAATATCAACATATACAATTAAATGAGATGACAATCCAATTCACTCTAAATTTCATATCTATGGTTCAGAATTTTTAAGAAATATCAATTTTATTAGATCATATTATTCTCTAACTCAAATAAATCGTCTAATCATATATTTTCTTCCAGATAACGGCAGTTACACCGATATTTCTCGTATCAAAACTTTCAACGAGGTACTAACGATTAATTTTTTATTTAAAAATATCAGTGAAAAAAATTTAAATAAAAAATAATTTTAGGATATGAGAATGAAACAAAATACAGATAATCCGTTAAATGATAACAACCAATCTTCGAGAAACACTCTACTACACAGAAATGATGATATCGAAGGTTATCTACAGTGGATGAATGGACAAGCCACAAATTGGTAACTGAGCGCTAATTTTTCTATTCATCAACTTAAAACATCTAATCCAAACTTTTTTCTCTCGATCTAATATCAGTGATGTTTCGCGATAACACTACACAAAATTGTTCAGAAATTTGCGAATTTAAAATGACTCAATTAATCTACTTTTATAGCGTTGGAAGCTGAAATAGATATGATAGCAACATCGAACACCAGCAAACGAATTCCGTATCAGTGATTATTTATCGTAAATATTATATGCAATCTAGTGCTTAACATTTATCTTTATTTATAACACAAAATTTTATTTAAAAAGTTTTTAAGAAAAGCACAGACAAAATGAAGCAAACTTTCAGCAAGTGATAATATGATGAAAAAAACAAGCTTGCAGATTTTAGTTAACGCTACTTAGCAAAATGCTGATTTCAAAGACATACTTTCATTATAACTAACTAAATCAAGTTAGCATTCGCCAAAAAGACTAAAAATATTTTATAATTAATAAGAATGTGAATGCTAATATTTTTAACAATCAAATACGAAAATAAAAACGATGTCCTTATCATACACTTTTAATAAATGCGAGTATTAAACTTTATTATTCTTGGAGCTTAATTATGATAAAAATATATCGCTGAGAGCGAAACTGATAATTTAATGTGAAAAGCATATTTAAAAACAGAGTTGATCATTGCTTTTCGGGCACAAACTTTCTCAGAAATAGGATACGTGAAAATGAAAATAATTTTTTATTGTAAAGAAGTTTTTCATGAGAATTGCTTTAAAAGATAATGAAAAACATTAAGCCGAGATCACCATGAATATATGGCAGTATTATAAAAATTCAAATGAACTAAGCCACATTGTTGAATAATTATAGATCATGATCATTATTACAGAATCTAGGAAAGAAATCATTCATTCTCGTTATCAGCTTCTTTAATTGGTGGCGCATAAGGTTGTCGAATTTGCCGCTTTGACCCTTAAATAAATATATATCCCCATTGCTTTTAGAAAAGTCGAAATATGGAAAAAAGATTAAATAAGCTAGGTTTTCTATATATTCAGGAAAAAAACTGCTAAATATGGATGCTAACAAAATAATTGCCGATAACAGTAGACTAACTTTTTCTTGTTGGCGTACTTTCAATTGCTGATATCTCATTGTCTAGACCGAAAGTGAGCTGAAAATATAATAAAATCGTTAAAACTAACCAATCAAAAAAGTTGATTAATACAGAAAAACCAATCAATCAAAAAAAGAAAAGGAACTTCGCCAATATTGTGTTGTGGTGTCGAAACTGCTCGCATTGGCAGCTCGCTATCGTCATTTGACTGTTGAAACTGTATTTTTTGGCTTCGTCTTCTAACCTCCGCAGTTTTAATTGGAATAAAACTTCCTTCTGTACTGGTTGAAGGTTGCTGTAAAAATGCGAAATGTGAAAAAAAATTATAGCTATAAAATACGAAAATAAAAAATCATTTAATTACACTACGCACTTTTCAATATTTTGGAATTCCCAGGGAGGTTCAAAACACACAAAAATGTGTCCTGAAAACTTCAAATAAACTAAAAACACAACAAATTCATTTTTCACTTAATGAATGAAATGGAGACATACAACAATTTCGACGTTTTCTCTCTTTACATGATCCCTTGTCGTTTGTCCTTCAATAAATCCCGTTAGTTTTCGATTACTTTTATCGACAGAATCAGTTCGCGGGACATCGCCTAAATGTGAATGCGATAAAACGAGCAAACTTTTTTCAGTTTTCGGTCGGAAAATTTTAGTACTTTACAAATGGGAAAAATAATATGTGTAACTTATTCAAATTCCAGAAAAAAAGAAAAAAAAGAAAACGAATAAATTCAAAACTACCTAAATCATCTTGTTCACTTTGCATTTCAGTCTGTGCAACCATTCCCATTTCACATCTCTTTTAGAATCACTGAGTCCGGACGTGTTGAAGATATCGCGCCATCAACAGCAAATGAAATCCTTTTATTTTTTGAAAAAGGTACTTTCGGTACTACATTATTGTTGCTCGGAGCTTTTATTCTTTTTTCTTTTTCCTTAAATATGATACAATTGTATCAACACAATTATGAGATAGCAATATTTGGTCTTTAATCAGATTATCAAAAACTAAAGAAAACATTGAAAATCTTAAAATTTAGCCATGTAATCAAAGACATTGGCAATATGGTTTATCATCAGATAACTGAGAATATAGCTTATTTTTGGTATCATTTGGCACTGTCAATTTTGCATATGATAGGTTCATATTTCCAGAATATATTTGGAATTTTGCATTGCTTAAATCAGTCAGTCAACTGATCATAATTTGATCCTCCGAAAAAAGAAAACTCGAAAGATTACAAAATATATACTTCAAGTTTCTCGAGGTCAAACTTTATTTCAGCTTTCAATTGTTTATCACTCGCCAAAAATTCATCTAATTGTTCGCGATGATCTTTACATAGCTCCCTTAAAAAATTTCAGTAAAAATAGTAAGTTCAGATTCCAAATTTAATATTAAATCTGCTTAAAAATTATAAGATAAGTAAGATCGATTGATTTTGATATTCAACGTTAAAATGTCTACCGCAGAACTCTGATGATTCCGAATTCCAGTTCAGGCAGGCGCTTCTCTTGCAGGTAATATTTCAGTTGTATGATGTGAGGTAAAATAGCATCGATGATACCTTTACGAAATGCTTGTGTTACAACCTTTCTTGCTGCTTCCTAAAATGCAATTTTAATATATATATTTCAAATTCTGCTTGCAATACTTATTTTCTTGCTTCTTCAGCAATTTTCCAGAGCAACGAATACAGATGAAGACGAATTCATTAAGCCAATACCTGAACATTTGATGGCGGTTCGTCATCATCATCATCTGCTTCATTTGGCGATCTTCTACCCAAGGCCATGGACAATTTTATTTCCGAACAACACATTATCTGCAGCAGAACAACATACAGCATAGTAATTACAAAGAAAGACATTATGGGTAAATATTGTAACTTAAAAATAGAAATATGTTCTAGATAATCTATTAACAAATAAGTTATACTTCGTAACAATCTTCAAGCAAGGCTTTAACTCGATGATCGCAAATGTTCAGCACACCATCTACTATAGCTGAATACACCTCCTGACCAATACGCATTCCAATCGTAAATTTGTTCTCATCATTAAATGTTTTAATCTAAATGGAAATAATGATAAATCATTTGTTTTCCAATACTTTTGTACCAGAATACTAGAACTAAAATTATTAAGAACCCTACTAGCAATAAAATATCTATGCAACTCTTGAAATTTATTTAAACCGAACTCATATCTATCAGATGTAATTCAAAACATCAAAAATTTCAAGCTGAAAATATGCTAACAAACCATAAATCGATAAAGTCTCATTCTCGCATTCTTTAATCGAAACCCTGATAAAGAACATTTTAAGTCTTGTCTCTCCGCCGTATCGTCTTCTATGGCTAAAGATGAAAAAAAGGAAAATTACTCATTGATCTGTCCAAGAAGGAGAGATTTAAAATTTTCATGTAAAACCTTTTACCATTCTTTGTCGCCAACCATAAACCGTGTGTAACTGAATTGAAATAAAAAACACATTCTAAGAAATGATTTACAAACATGTTCGGGAATTGCACAAGCAGAACATCAACCTAAAATAGAAGCACTATAAGTTATATAAATTGTATAAGTTGACTAATAAGTTCTTTCTTATTGAACTACTCACCAAACACATTTCTGCATATTCGCGAACCTCCTTATTCTCGTCCAAAATTGTTGATACAAATCTATACATAATCTGAAAACAGTAATAATAATTATTTTTTAGCTTCCTAAAATGATTCAATGAATATATGTTACCTGTCCTGCCCAACGTACAAACTGTTCTTTGATGAGATGCGTCAACAACATAAGTGTCTGTTTTCTCACCAATGTAGATGAATCCTTCAGGCAAGAAGCTATGATAGCACTATGACGATCAACTAACAATGTGTACCTGAACAATAAATAAATAATACAAATACAAAAAGGGAGCTAAATATGTTTGTGATCAATAAATAAGAAGTCAAAAATTTTTTGCTTGATGGTTTTTAAACACTATGTGAAATTTGAAAGAACCTTTTGCAAAGATCGCAAATTACACCAACAATATTGCTTCGAACCAAGTGATTACTATTCACTAGAAGCTGTCGTGACAGCACCGGAACGCATTTCTTTGCAAGTTTCTCATCCTAAAAATGAAATAAAATTATAGCATAAATCAACAAAAAAAAAACAGTTTTTGTTAAGAATTATACTTACTTGGAGACACATTTTACCAATTGCCAAAACTGCTTGTGCTCTTACGGCTGGAGTCAGTACTTCCATGTTGACAGCATGCTGACCCAAGAATGTAGGACCCAATTCGTGACTTGTTGGTTGTGATGTTCTACATTCTTGATTTATTGATGCAGATACTTTCTGACTGCCTTCTACATTATTACTAGGATGACTAGATTTGGAGCTCTGGAGAAAGCCAATTGTAGAAACACAGAGTTTAGGAACATTACAATCTGCATTTTGTTGTATATCAACTTGTTGTGGTTCTTGTTTGACAAAACCCTTAAATTGTTTGGAATTTCACTATAAAAACTGAATGCAACAACAAATAAGTTAGAGCGCGAGATTTGTCGAACTTGATCATGTTTCGCCTTCCTCAAATTTTATTATTCTTTTTTTGCTTCTCTTCCTCCGAACATTTTCGTTGTAAAAAAAAAATAACAAACAGTAACAAAACAACAACAAGATATGTAAGGTTATCGGTTCACAAAATAAAAAAAACACGAACGGAAAGTTTACTTCCATATTAGGACAGTGTGTGGCGGCTGATGGATGAGCTGAAGGCACTGTTGGCAATAAATTGCATGAAGTGCCTATAACTTCAAGAAATCCGAAACATTCTTATAAATTTACATATAAAATTCTTTATTGCATATCGTTTCAAAATTACTTCATGATTGAACAGAAAATGATTTGAGTTCTCTAATAGCATCTTCCTCAGAAATATCTATTGATAAGTTCAGTAAAGCAACGGAAATTATGCTAGAGCTATTGAAGGAATTTCAAAAAAAAATACAAACCTGTTTGAATCAACTGCTGCTGTATTACATCAGAAGCCATTATTAATTGCATGATATCAAATGTTTTCGGATTTGTGCTTAGTAAAATCGGGCTGTACTGGATTGCTTCACCCAATGAAATTATAATTCGTACGAGAAGTTCTGATATTTTATCACTTCAAATGAATTTTTGTTAATGAAATCAATTAAAAATGAGCAAAAAGAACAGGACTGCAACTTATTTGAATCAAAAAAAAAATTTCTATTTATTTGTTTTATTTATTAATTTAATTAGTTCATTTATTAATTTACTTACTTTTCCTGGGAAAATCGAGCTTCACCAGAGGCATCAATCGGACGAAAAATAATACTGTGCAAAATTTTAAGTGATTTGTTTATCAAAATGCGGTTAAATTCAAGCATCTGTTTTCCACCTTTGCAACTATCACCAACAGCATTACACAAACGAGCAAACGCATAATAGATATGAGCAATGTGAATCTCGTTGACGCTAAAACATAGAATTTCTAGTTTTTGAAATTTGGCTAAATATGAAAAGATTTCCAAAATATCTGATAACATAAATTCCAGTCAACTTCTAAATAGCTGATAAAGTTATTCTGATAACATAAATTCCAGTCAACTTCTAAATACCTAAATTCAATTAGTTTTGTGCTAAAATCTTCAATTAGTTGGTTTCGATTTGTTTCACTTATATAATCAGCAGATCGCGCAATAACTTCGGCTACGTAACCAACTAAGTTACTTCCATCACTTTCATTTAATGTGTACCAGAAACGAATGGTTGCAGATTCATCAATCTAAACAAATTTAAAAATGAACAATATGTCGGAGAGCTCTATTTCGAAATGTATTTGTTCCAAAATTAATTTCTGTCAGAAAATATAATGTTCGCTATCCATTTTCATCAAAAAAAACAACTATACCTTGAATATACTGCTTAGAAAGTTCAATAACATCCAAACAATATTCACATTCTTCGAATCGCCACAATTCTTTAGTAAGCTCTTAACAGCGCGTTCTGTCAATTCTCCCTCTTTCGCTTGATGAAGTAAAGATCGTAATAATAGACGCCTATAATTCAATTCATAAAAAATTCGTAAAAATAAAGTGCAAATTATAATAATCTAAGAACTAAAGAATAATGTATCATTAAAAAACACCATCTTAGTTCGTTTCTTTCCTTCCTATTCTCTCCACCAGCATAGACTTCAGCAAACTAATTATTAGATGAGAGAATTTAATAAAGAAAAATTTTGGACCTATGATTGACTTCTTGAGAATTTAATAAAGAAAAATTTTGGACCTATGATTGACTTCTTGTTCCACTGCTTCCAAAATACGCCAAACAACAGGTGCTGCATCGTCCAGGGCTGGTAAAATAAGTGTTTCCTATAATATTTCCCTATTTAATTAAATTATAAGATAAACATAATTTCTAAATAAAACTACACAAACTATTTTAGTATTCCACGTAAAGAAAATTTATGTAGAAAATGAACCTACAGAACTTTAATAATGTCAATAAAAAAGTCAGAAAAATAAATTTGAAAACCAAAACTCACCAGAACTAATTTGGATGCTAGCTGTACAACCGACTGCTCACGATCATTGATCAGAGGCAGGACTGATGCAAGCCAAGCTTTATCAAACATGCTACTGTTCGTACCCAAGCATAAGAGCAAACGGCTCAAAGATTCCGCAGCTTGTTTTCTTACCAATACAGAGGAGTCTCGACAATGCTGCTGAAAAATGCTGGAAAAGTATACATAAAAATTTAATATACAGTGTATCCCAATGTAAACTTCATTCGTTCCGGCTCTTTGACATTATCCGTTTAAAAAATAATGGCACCTGAAAAATTGGTAAAAATTCTGTTCGTTGTGATTCGGAAAAAACTAGAAAAAAGCGATTCGAGAGCAACTATCGCTGCCTTGCGAGTAGATGCCTGAAATATTTAAGAAAACGTTGAATGCAGCAATATTTTTTTTTTTAATTTTAATTTTTGATTTTACGATGAAACAAATATCGAAACTGGAAATAAAAAAGTGATATATCAGTACTCTTGTGTCCAAACATCGAGTAGTAATAATCCTCACTAGCATAGGATCATTCTGATATTTCTCAGCAGCATCCTCATCTTCACTGTTATAAGCATAAACCTATAAAATAATTTGCTTTTTCAAAAATTCTTGACAGCATAAATAATACTATAAGATAAACATCTTAGTTAAAAAATTTAACTCATTAATGAATACAGCGATACCAAAAAAACATATCAGTCCAAAGAAATATTAACTTACCGAAGTTTTTGGCAAATTCAAAAGTTTGCTGCGCATATTTTCATCATTAAGCAATATTGCAACTTGCATCAAAGCTCGAGTTCGTACCAATGGGGATTTATCATTACAGCTTCTCAGTAAAAGAACCAAAATAGTCTGATAAAGATCGATTTTTCTCATCAGATTATTACTATAAATGGATCTTTAAAATTCGCTCATTATCGTTTGATATTTCATAGATAAAATTTAATATTTGTGCAATTACAATGTTACCGAAATATTTCCCAATGCCGAATGATACGACTATAAGATTATTTTAAAGCTACTGTTCCTCAGAGTAATTTTCTTTATTTCCTTTTTTTAGTCCTCAACTCATGACAAAATAGAATTTGAAGCTTAACAATCCTACATTAATTAAGTATTAAATCAGTAAAAATATAGTAATTCCGATTGCTATCGATCAAAACATTACATAAAATCTATATAAATTAATATAATCATGAGACATTTCTAAAAGATTACATAGCCATATCTGACAAAGATTACGGTTTTTAAATATAAGGAGATATTTTTCTAGTTTTCATGGCAAGAAATATAGAAGCACAGGAATTGGATTTTTTAGCTATTTAGAATAATGCAAAGAAAAAAATTGAACCTTGTCGCTTTTTTTTCTTTGTTTTGTTTTCGGCTTGTTGCCTATTATTATCATCTGGAATTTATATTAAAAAATATTAAAATTATTTTTAACTATAATTTACAATTATCGCAAATGGAGGAATGAAATCACGATACCATCTTTATTAGCTTCGTCTACTTCCATTGACACTTTCTCGCTACTGGATAGATTCTAAAAATAAGTTTTGAAACTTATGATCCAACAACAGATGCAGTCAACTCGAGTATATCATGTTTTAAAAAATATCAAATCATGCCTAATTGGGCAACAGTAAAATAAACATGATGATACTTATTGTTTTATCGCTCTGAAGTGAAAAAAGCAATTGGCCGATTTGTCATAACGGAGAAAGTGGAATATTTAAAAATTACATTTTCGATCTCGTCGTAGCTATTTGTTTCTTCTTTAATCGCATTTGTTGAAATTACATTTTCTTGCTCATAAGTGACTTTAAGGATATGACCTGAAATTATTTCCTAAATTAGAAATTACATAAAAATATAATCCGTGCAGCGCTGCCTTATTTAAAGAAAATTTTATGTTCCAGAAAATGAACTCTAAAAGCTCCAAAAATGAACTAATTTTTCAAAATGGAATCATAAATCTAAGTTACTTAAAAAATTTACAAGATTAGGAGCGGGGATTTACCATATTGTTTTATAAATGGTACTGCAATTTCAACAACAAAACCACGGACTGTAACTTTGGGATTGACACCAGTTAGTAACAAGAAAGTGGCAAAATCCTATAAATAGAAATATGTAAGTATTTTTTATAATTGATATAAATAAAAATTTATGAATTAATTTTTAAATGTCGTCAAGAATTACTCGGATATATTTGGGAGGTAGGTAAGCAAGGACTTCAACAACAGAACTTGCCACTTTTGAACGATAATCACTGCGATCTGGACAACGAAAACAAACATTTTGAAGAAGCAATAAAATAATGAATATCTCTTCATCGTAACCTTTCTAAAACATTAATTAAAGTTCGTTTTCGTTTAAATTAACGAGATTAAATTTTTTTTACAAAAGGCAGTATAAGTAGAAATACTTCTATATTTTTTGAAGTAAAAAATCATCAAACAGAATTATATGTTCAAAATCTTTCTAAATTATGAAATTGAGATTTATTATAACGTTTAATTATTGCCTTACTTCTATTCTTATTCTAATAAAACTCAGCATCGCTTCTTTATAAGTATTCATTAATTTTGGTGGATGAGAATTCGTGGGAAATACAGTATTTTCAAGTGTCCACAATAATAACCGCGGCATCACAATTCTTCCATATACCACGCTAGAGACAGAATGTCGATTATTTAGGCAGCAATGCATCAAAGCGAATGATCGATCAGAGAAAGTTCGTAATCTCTGTAAATATTTTCTGCATTTTTATAAAATGTAAACAGTATACATTTTTTAATATTTGATCCATTAAATTTGCATTAATATATAGCAAATTATGATGTTGCAAAAAAAAAAACTACTGATCTAGGAACATTCGACAAACCTGAAAATCTGATAGTCGTTTGCATTCTGAGAAGGATGTTTTTTCGGAAAAATCAAGTTGCATTAGCTGTTGTAAAAAAATTGCCAGCGATATTAAAGACTGCTGAGCTGATGCAAGCCGGCCTGAAACATTAGAAAATTTTGGAATACTAAATGCAAATATTGGAGTGATCATATTAGCAGCTGATGTGCATAAACCTCTGTTTAAGAAGACAAACAATGAATCCAGAAAGTCACATAGCATATATCTCAATTCTGTTTCGTCCTCCAAAGTAAGGTGCTCAAAATCTGCAAAATATAATTCTATTAAAGCAGATTAGATTTTTATATTAACAAGTTTGACAAAGTAGAAATATAGTAGCATATTAGTATGCTGTAATACATCACATTGCTTTATATCCTATATTATTCATGAAGTTCTCTTTTCATGGTTTTTTTTTTTTTTTTTTGCATCTTCATATAGATTAGACTAAAGCAATAATATATTTAGAAAAATGCTATTAGAAGAAACCTGTTTGTTCTCTTCTTGAATTATTTGCAACAAATGGTTTCTTCTTTTTATTTCTAGTGTCACCATTTATTCCTACACGATTATGAATTGACGAAAGCTGACCATTATTAAGTAATGTCCGAATTAATCGCGATTCTTCCAAAGCTCTCTGCAAGTGAGTGATAAAAATTATAAATTTCTACTTTTATCACATGAAATTTTAAAACCAATTTGATAAAAAAATTGAAAAAAATCACTTGGAAAAGATAATCATTGAAAATTTTGAAAGCTTGTGCTCCACTTAAACAACACAATGAGACATAAATTCGAGAACCAATTAGTCCGATTTTTTTGATCATCAAAGCCACTGAAACTAATGATTTTGGGAGCGATAGTGAGCATCAACAAACACATTATATTAAGCCAATTTTACCATATAATACTATTGTGATAGTTTTATAGTGAATAAAAGAAAAGATAATTGAAACATAGATTTTCTATGGACATAGAATAAAGTAACATGAAATAGCCAGTTGATTATTTCGAAAACAAACTACTAACCGAATATCTAATCTATCTAATTTCGATCATAATTTTTCTGAGTAAATTGTTGATAGAAAACTCGAAAATGATCCAAAACATCAATTCCAAACGGAACATTTTAACAATAAGAAAATTTTCTCATTTAGCTCGAATATGATCTACGTTTTGGAACAAAATTTTCCATTATACCATAAGAATGAAAAACTTATAGCAAGGAGAAAAAACAAATGCTTACACATCAGATTGCTGTCCCCGTTCAATCAAATACCATGCAAAAACGCATAATTTCTTTGCATCAAAATTTCTTCCAGCCATTTCGTGCCATATTTCGGTTGACGAATTTCTTTTCTCAGCATACATTAATAATCGAAAACATACTAGAAAATTCAAATTACAAGAAAATTACTAAAAAATTGCCATTAATTTTTTTTAGAGAGTATTTTTTTATTGATCCAGATTGATTAATTACTTACATTCTGAAAGGCGTTGTGAATAATCGAAAGCCTGAAGGATTGAAAATCGTATCGCATGTGCAAAGCTGCTGAAGTCCGAAAAATTATCTTCAAAGCTGAAAAATGCTAGATTCATGGTGATGATTGTTATTTAAATTCTTCTTATAATATCTATATTAATAGTTATAAACCAGTTTTGGATGAGTATTCGAACATTAATCGCTTAAATTCTCTCACAAATCTCATAATTATATAAGGTGGTAAAATGCTTACCATGCGATGATCCATTCATCATTTATTTCAGAAAAAATACTGCTTACATCGTCCAATGCTTCAAATAGTTTATGTTTTTCATCCATTCAAATGAAATCGTCAACTAAATAAAGATAGAAAGAAATTCAAATTCGAATATTTCAGATATTCGGGAGGATTAAATTTGTTTTAAGAGCGAGTGAAATATGCACAATTGACAGATCGGGAATAAAGTGAAACGGATGAGATGAATGGATTAAAAAAGTAATGGAGGAACAGTATCTGCAAGAATTAGCATCTCTTTTGATTTCTATGTCAGAATGATGGAGTGAATCCATATATAATAATAAATTAATAATTTTCCTCGAAATTGATGTAGCACATATCTATCTTTTCCTTTACTCTAATCTTTTGGCTTTCAACCATTTCAATAGACTATCAGCTGTTTCTCAAACCTTTCTATCCTAATTTCTTAATGGGGGAATTCAATGTTAGGCCAAGTCAAATGATGAAGTCTATCAAACAATCATCGAATTTTTATTTATTCAGCCTTAAGATTCAAATATGCGCGCCACAATTGGCACATTTGGAACTTCCGGCTATTACAGCCGAATATTGCTTTGAAAGCACTTCAATCCGAAGTGTCTTCACAGCAATATTCGCAGGGCGAAGGGGGAGATTGTTGTTGGCGAAGTCATTTTATGATTTGCAGTTAAAAAACTTTGAAGATCTAAATATTGGTAAATCTCGGGAAGAATGTATCGCAGTATGAACGATACTATACCTTTTTCTTCTGGGTATATCTAAGGTGAAATTGAGAGCTGTGTATGAAATATATATTCATATTTATTGCATAGTTCATTTTTTGTTTCTTTTCCTTTTATTTATGTATTTATTTTCCTCTATTTTTTCTTATTTAAAATAATTAAATATCACATTCGAAGGTCGGCGTACGTTTTGCTTACTTTTATGTAATTTAGATGACGTAAATTGACCTACTTGTATTTAGATATTTGCTAATCTTTCATATTGAATACAAATTATTGAATTTTTTCCAGCGGTCAATTTTACATTAGCATATCTGCCATAAATATGTCTGAATATACATATGTCTGTGTAATCTTCTCGAACAATTATGTGTTAATTGTCCAGGGAACATATAATGCTATTATATGCTTGTCTTGTATTACTATAATATTGATTTTTTCAAAAAGGATCGATTTTGAAATGTTATTTTTTTAAAGGTAACACAATAATTGTGGATATTTTATTGCACATGTGCGGCAGTAGAAATTGTAACTACTATTAACTGTGATGACGAGAAAAAGATTGAAGAAAAATTCGAAAAAATATGGAACAAAGAAAAGAATACAAAGTACCGCGAGAGCAATTCCTTGCAAAACTGATGGAGCAGATGTTCCAAACTATGTAATTTCGGAATCACAACAAAATGTGGTAAATATTTTCATTGCATTTGATAGATAAACATAGATAAGCCTGATCAACATCTAAATGAAAGAAATCTATAATTTCGCCATAGACTGGATCATAAAAGTGAAATCATCTAGAACTAATATCCTTAGCTTGACAAATAAAAAAATCCCAACATTCTACAAAATTGTTGCACCATCGGATAATTCATCATTTAGCTTGTTTGTTGACAATTTATTACTTTCGAACATAATATGCCTGTTCAGTTACTGATTGGAGAATTTTATAAGCTTATTGCCCCAATATTATCACTTACATCACAATAAATTTGCTAAAGTTGCTTTTTATAATTTAATTAGATTTAGAAGAATTTTATAAATTATAAATTCCAGTTCTGTACCGAACAGATTTCTGGTCCACATATGAATATGGTAGCAAATAAGGCCTTAGTGTGAAATAATTTGTTGGTCGCTTTAAAAAATGATTTTTTTCCTCAACTTTCAAATAATATAACATTTTTCTTATATGTAATAATAAAATTTCAGGAGTCAACAACTGGAAGTGAAGAAAATGCAAATGTGCTTTTCGGTATTAGTAGTGGACCAATTACTTTTGCAATACCGCCCATTGTTAACGAAAATTCCAGCAAAAAAAAAACTCAGATTCGAGTATTGTTTTTCCTCTAACCAAAAAATTACGCAATGAATTGACGAACTTTTCGATAAACTTAAGCTGTTTTTTTTAGGAATTAATGAAAAATCTATATTACTATTATTCGTGATGTGAAAATATTAGCCACATTTGTTGCATTTGCTAACATGCAAATCATGTCATTATTATCTAAAATATTCATTTCTTTTTAAAGACTATCATGGCGATTAACGTTTTTATTTTATTTCTTTAATTTCTAAAAAATAATTTTTGATTTTAATAGTTTCGGCCAAAGATAACAACTGAACATGGATTCAGTTCTCATAGCGATGTTTGGCAACCAAAAGTGATGGATATTGAAGTAAACGACAATGAAAGCCATCCTCGTGGTTTGCTATTGCATTGTGTATTACTTATCCAACATAATATGGTGATCATAACACCACACCAAAAAAATCTTTTGCACTGATATTTTTATTCTGAACATTCTTCTATCTTAAAATTATTCCGAATAAAAATCGGAATTCATTATGTTGCAGTCATATCTAGATTACTGTATTTTGAAAAGTGACTTGCATAAAGCTCCTTTCCAGGAATTTTTTGGATGAAACATTTGAAATTTTTTTACCATTTGTTTCGGGTGTGTGATTAAGCTTTATTAAAATTCACTAGAAAAAATTAAGTTGCAAACGAATATTAATTTAATGAAAAAATTGATAGCAATGAGATAGTAGCAATGCTTAGTTTTGTAAAACTTGCAGGTTTAACAGGATTAATAAATTTGGGTAACACATGCTACATGAATGCGGCTATTCAAGCACTTTCAAATTGTTCTCCTTTTTCTGACTTCTTCCGTTCACTTGATTCCGTTTCTTCGTTTGCTTCAAAGATATTAGACAATAATGAAGAACCGCCTATTTCGCGCTCATTTCGTTGTCTACTACAGGCACTCTGGTCAGAGGAACGAACTCGTTATGTTAATCCACAACTTTTTCTTACTGTATGTTCCATTTTTAACGAATCACTTTTATGATTTATGTAAAATATACAATTTTGAGGAAAATCATAATTTCATGAATTTTTTTTTTTTTAGCAAGTTCGCCATTACTGCCCACAATTTCGTAGTTTGATGCAGCAGGATGCTCAGGAATTTATTAGATGCCTTCTGGATGTTTTGCATCGTGAATTACGTCAACCTGTTTTTGCTGTAAGTTCAAAGCTATTTTTCGTTATTTCTATTTTCATATATGCCCAGTTTTTCATTTATTTGAATATTTCACAATAATTTATGTTTTACAGTGGGAATATCGTCATATTGCACGCAGGTGTAATACACAGTTGAAAGATGAAAACATCTTTGGTTTTATACGGAGCAGATATATTCCGCCACGTTCCAGTAGTCACGCATCTGATGATGATGAACATTATGAAACTGCCGATAGTGGCTGGAGTTCTGATGGAGTAAGTGAACTTTTTGTGGTATTTTTTGTTCAATTCAGAATCTTTTAAAGAAATTTCTCAATTTACTGAATTATTCCAGGAGGTGTCTGCAGCTTCAAAAGCAAGTAAGCATTCCATATCCATAAGCAATAATCAACTAACACAGATTCCAGATCATTCTACGAATGAACAACAATCAGCAGAAACGAATCAGCGTAATCGAATTTTATTGTTTTCTTTTTTTTTGATTATAACCTACTGCATGCAAGAATTTTTTTGATTACACTAAATACGTAAAATTCAAACTTGAAACTAATAAATTTATCTATGCCGTTGAAGACTTTACCTTGATAATCTTTTTTTGATTTCCTTTGTTTACAGAATTACTTTAGAGAGCTTTCAGGGAGCAGGCAATCTACATCACCTATTTATTATCGAAGTCTGGTAACAGAAGTCTTTGATGGGCGTTTAAGCAGTGTTGTAAAATGTCTTACGTGTCATCATCTTTCAGAGACTTATGAAACTTTCCAGGTTAGTTTAATTTCTTCTGTGGCGATATGGCTTATGATTTTTTTTACAACTTTTAAAATTTTCAATTTTGAATTTTTATGTATTGTAAAACGATTATTGAAGGATTTGTCTTTGAGCATTCCAACAAGAGAACAACTTGAGCATATTGCTTCACGTTCAATGAATCTGAACAATAAAGACGAAGTAAACAGGAACGAGCAAGCAAGTCTTCTTGAATATGTGCTTGCAAGTATACTCTAGTACTATCCGACCAATATTTTATTATTTTTTTTCACTTTTTCACATATAATTATAGAAAAAATGAATAATTATATATATGAAGTTATATAATTTTTTATTTTCCATTACAGAATGAAGTTTATGGCAGTACGAACAACTTTTGGCAATGGCCATGGTGGCTTGGAGGAGGCTTATTTCGTTCACTGTATCATTATTTCGTTGGGGATTCAGTTTCTCTAAATGACGCACTTGCAGCGTTCTTCTTGCCCGATGATCTTTGCGGCGAAAATATGTATTCTTGCGAAAAATGTGCAAAGTATTAGATTTTTTGATGAAATAATTTGTAAATCTCTTAAATAGATTCTATGACTAAAACTATCATCGAGTTTTGTCACGGATCCACTTGAGAGATTCGTATACGATAATATTTGGCAAGTTGTCGCATAGTTAGGAGAAAGGAAAATGTTTGCAATTAAATGATAACTCAAATGCGATTTTTTACTACTTGTTTTTGATGGCTGTAAAAAGGATTTTTACAGCATTGAATTCCATTATTTTCAGATTACGGAACGGTGTCAAAATTTGCAAAATCATCAGTCCACCAGAAATTTTATGCATACATTTGAAACGGTTTCGGCACGAACTGTCATATTCTGTCAAGGTTTATTTTCTTGTTCTTTTAAATTCTTTGTAATTGTTCTTAAGCAGCATAATTTCGCGAGTATCCCAAAAAAAGACTTACAGATACGGAACAGGGTTACATTTCCAATATATGATCTAGATTTGACACCATTCATCGCAAATTCCGAAGGAAACAAAGATCCAGTGCTGTATGATTTAGTTGCATTCATCACACATTATGGTGGAAATGCTGAGAGTGAGTCATTAGTTACATAATTGCTTTAAGCTAGTATCCTTTCATTAATACTGGACCGACATTACAGTGATTGAATTCATTCTATCTGAGAGTATATGTATAAGCTATACACTTCAGTGATGACGTGCTCTTATGATCTTACATTGAATTACTGAATAAAGTTTCTTTTTACTTAAAGGCGGACATTATGTTGCTTATTGCAAGAATGAGATTGATGATAACTGGTACGAATTTGATGATACCGTAATAACTCGATTGGAAATTGCTGAAGTCTTGAGTAAAGAAGCATATGTATTATTTTATCAAAGGCAATCATCGCAGAATATGGACAACATTCGGATACGTGTAAGACAGATGCTTGAAGAAGAAAATTATAAAACAAAGGTTAAATTATAACAATTCGTGTTTCTTTTTTCTCTTAAATTATCAGTAGCGCGTGTTCAGCATTTTTATTTTCTATTATTTTATACATTAATATTTATTCCAAATGAAGTAGATGTTTGTCATGCATGATTGGAATCAAACGAATTAAAAACATTTTAAAATATAAAATGAAATTAAGCAGTGATAACGATATTTTTCACCTGGATTTCACAATTAACTATTTTTCTTTTCATGTGAAGGTCCCGTTACATCATTATATTTCTCGGGAATGGTTGCATCGTTTTTCAACGTTTTCAAATCCTGGACCCATTACAAATTATGATTTTCTTTGTCAACATGCACAAATCCTTCCACGTAGAGCAGCACATCTTACTGATTATTATGCGACAATCAGCAGTTCATTGTGGAATTTTCTTTATGAAAAGTAAATTTAAAAATATATCATAAAGTCTTATTAGTGATGTCAATATTATTTAAATTAAGATGTTTAAGTATACTTTTGCCATCATTGTAAAATTTCTGGGAAATCTTTGATAATGTACAGCTCGTTTTTTCTTTAGAAAAAAATAGTGAAATTCTTACCCTTTAGTCGTAATATTGATGTTGAATTTTATGCATGATTATTTTAAAAAAGACGATTAATTAAAATTTAGATTTGATGGTGGACCTTCAAGTTCTGAATTGCACTACTGTTTGCCCTGTCAAAATGAGTTTCAAATAATAAAGCGTAAACGTGAAATTGAACTTAAAGCATTCTTAACATTGGAAGGACAACTCAATCGATTAAAAAATGATATCCCGGCGCTTACTTATGGTTATTATCTGCCACCGAATGTTATCGCGAAAGTTTGGATTGACAAATGGAAGGCATTTGTTGAAGAAAATGAATTTGGTAATTACAAACTTCCAAGCATTACATTTGAAATTTCATTTTTAATATGAAAAAGTAAGTTTATTATGCTCTTACTTAAGCGCATAATAAACATTTAGTGCTATTCTCGTTTGTAATTGCTCAAATTTAATTGATTTTCAGTTCTATAATCGATTTTATACATGTTTAAGCGATACTTATGAAAATCTTTCTAATTTAACTATTGGATTTTTTAGAAATGGAATAAAATAAACTGAAATTACTATAGTTTTGCTCTATCATTATCGATTTTTGCTCTTAATAGAAGGTTATTGGATCTTATTCAAGATTATTAATAATTATTACATTTCTAGAAATATTTTTCTTCTGAGTCTTACAATTTTAATTACATTTCAGAACCACCAGGATCTATTGACAATAATATTATATTAGTTTCCAGTAATACTTGTGATACAAAATTACATTTGCGAGCTTCACAATATGTGCAGTTACCTCGTGAAGCCTGGCTATTTTTCCAATCAATATATGGCGGTGGACCTGAAGTAAATTTACTTTTTGTGTTTCCATAATTTTCTTGAATTTTATTGGCAGCGTTGTTTTCCCTGACGTTTTCTCTCGCTCGGATCTCATCATTCTACTTTATAGATATCACTTATCTTATATAGCTGTGACCAATGAATCTTGCTGTGATTTTATCCCACAGAATCTTTGCTTAACGAGTTCACGCTATCTTATACTTCATATCAAAATTTTTTACTTTTCATTTTTAGTTGCTGTGCATTCCGGAAGATCATCCGTCTTTGGAAAACCTGCGAGAATTGGTTGCAAAAGCTAGCGAAAAGATTACGAAAACATTGGAAAACTTGAAAAAGAGAAATGTAGTTGAAATACCTTTGTCGTCATGAACATGAACTATTGAAATAACTGGGGACGAGGAATATTAGTTCGACATTACCATGCAATTACATTTTTTGTTCGTTATACTGATTTTCTGGGAATGTATACGATTCGTGCATTTATGCTGTCTTGAAATTTACTTGTTCAGATGTCTAGCATTATATTGCAGCAGTGATTAGGTCTGCTGAGATCATAAGCCTTCTGAGTGTTTTGAGTTTTATCATATATGATCAATTTTGAAATTTGTTAACTTGCTTTGCTTCAATTTCTGTTAAGGTAAAACTTTATCAGGAAGAGCTTCAATATCTATTTTTTTCTCTTCTCTTTGTATGTCGCTGAATTATCAAGTGTTACCATATCAAAATAAAGACCAGTTAATCTGTTTCTGAGTTGGACGCAATGAATTTCTTAACTTATTATTTGATAAAAGGCAGATTTGTTTATTGTTTAATTTTATTTGATAAAGGGATTGTTTAATAGTTGAATGTTTTTAAGACATATTATTCAGTCTATCAAAAATGACTTAGATAACTGCTAACATTACAATAATTTTCTAAATATAAATTAAAATAATTTTGCTAAATTATGTCAATTCACTGCGGCATATCAAATTCCTTCTTTCCTTATCAAAAAAAAAAAAAAACAGTTTCATATTAAAAGCTAGGAAAAACAGCATCCAAATTATTCGCAAATTGAAAATGTCAAATTAGTGTTTGGAAAATAAACGAATTGATGGGCATTTTATTTGCAAACTTACTGAAATCCAATTCCAGATGAACATAACAGAACATGTGTCTGCTTTTAAATATTAAATACAATATGGAAGAAGTAACTCCAACTTGTGTCATTGATAGCTTAGATGTTTTGAAAAGATATGAAATGTTTAAATAATTAAATAGGACATCTCTAAAATGGTTATATGACCTACGATATGTTTCTTTGTTTCAGATATCATAAGGAATAGTTTATTCGAATTTCTACATTCAACACATCGATCTAAATTACAAATTAATTATGATAGAATATTATATGCAAATGAGGAAGTTTATGAAAATTTCATGAAAATCTATCAACTTCAGTATCATAAATTTTGCAGAGTTCTTCTTAGGAATTATTGTATACATTTGTAGGTCTGCAAAGTGGCCGGTTGTCGGTAAACTGTTAAGGATACATAATGGTTGAAGTTATTTCTAATCCTGAAAAAGGTTTAATAAGTTTTACTAGAATGATGTGATACATTTATATGGTTGTTTAGATGTGAAAGCATGCATTCGTTAAAATTAAATAATTGAAAACAAAAAATTTTTTTTTCAAACAAAATTTCAATATCAAATTCATCTCTAAAAAAATTTAGATATAATGAAAATAATTTATTTACATCCTGGAGATGTTCTTGGTGATTGGACTGTTTTGGATAAAATTGGCGAAGGTGGATTTGGTGCTGTTTATTCGGTAAGTTGCATGACTAATTATCATTATAATAACTACTTAATTATTTATAATCTCTATCAGTTGTAAACAACGATGAAAATGATTATTGTAAATAATCGTGAAGATCACTGAATTAATAATTACTAAAAAGGTTAAAGGTAAAGGATAAAAAAGGTAACGAATATGCCATGAAAACCGAAAGTGTTAATGCAGCTGCTAAAGTAAGTGTGTATTACGTTATTCATAGTTAATTCATAATTTAAATTAATTTTTAGCAAAAAACGAAAATAGTGTGTTTTCAAGGAAGTCTGATTTTTTTTTTTTTTTTGAACGGTCTATTGTATTAGTGGAAATTTGAATATATATATATATTGCTATTTAATTCGACCGCTATTTTTAGTGGGAACTTATGACCCATATGTATTTCATCTGTGCAATTACAGGTACTGAAAGCGGAATACTATGTTTTGAGAGAATTGAAGAAAGCAAAGGCGAAACATTTTTGTGATATTTTGGATAGTGGTTTGATTGGCGAGAATAAATATGTAGTAATGACATTGGTTGGACAATCTCTTACCGTTAGTATTACTATGCCTTTTCATTTAATAAATAAATTTTCATTTTTCAAATATATGACGGGAAAACATGAACGAAAATGAATTTTAATCATTGGAGATCAAACTTTAGGATCTAAATCAAAATTTAAAAAAAATTTTTAGGATCTAAGGAAACATGATCCAACGCAGAAAATACAAAAATTCACTATGGGTTGTGCACTCTCAGTAGGTATAAAATGTTTGGAAGCAATTGAAGAACTTCATAATATTGGGTTAATTACTATTTTCGTAAAAAGAATTTTAAGATTTTCAAAAGTTTAAATCTTTAAATCCTAGGGAAAAATTTAATAAATGCAATATGTGTTTGTAAAATCATTTTGAATTTTAAGATATCTGCATCGTGATATCAAGCCCAGCAACTTTGCAATTGGTCGTAAAAATCTACGACAAATTTATTTACTCGATTTTGGTATGTGTCGTAAATATCTTAACAGTCAGTTATTCATACGCAATCCACGACGATCTGCTGGTTTCCGCGGCACTGTCAGGTGATATGAATTTATTTTCGGATTTCATCAAGCTGTTCCTTTTAATTGGAGAATCTTTTGAAAATTAACAAAACTTGAAAGGTTATTTTTTCCAATTGGCTATTCAGAAATGCATTGCAAGTTAAGTCCATGAAAATGATTAACGCTTTTTAAATCCACTAAAAGTGTCAGAGTTAATTTCAACTGTTTTAAATTTAGATTCAAACTATTTTTTGCAGATATGCGTCAATAAGTACTCATATATCACGTGAGCAATGCAGGAAAGATGATCTGGAAAGTTGGATGTATCAGCAAGTTTGTAGTTCTCATTTCTTTCTGCTTCGCGAAATTTTAAATTATAATGATAATGACGGAAGTCATAATTACGAGAATAGTATGCCGATTTACTGTTTAGAACAAACAATTTTATGATAAAAAGTGATATAATTATATCTGCTCTCACCTTTATCCTTCGTTCAGAATATTTTCAGTAGAAATTTCATCAATTGAAAATTATGTGATACAATTCTTTTCGAATCTCATCCATTAAAAGCAACTACACCCTTTTCCAATTTCGTCTAATAGTAGATATAATATTCATTACTCCATTTTTTGCATTCTATCTTTATTCTTCCTTATTATTATGATGAATTTTCTGGTGGAACTAACGGTAGGTTACTTACCATGGAAAAATATGCAAGATAAAGATGAAGTAGGTCGATGTAAGCAACTTTGTCGCAAGGATGAATATATCAAAGAATTGTTTGGTGGCTGTCCAAGAGAATATATCACAATTATGGAACTTATCGATTCCATTAGGTTATGCTTATCTTTCATAGATGATTATTGATAACGTTTCTTATCTTTTTTCCTTCTGTTTTACATTCTTTTTTATAAAATTGATATAATTTTCTAGATATTATTCGGAACCAGAATATAGCAAGATAACAGATTTATTGCGTGATGCGTTGCGAAATAATGATGTATCGGAATATCCGTATGACTGGGAGAAATATCTTAAACCGTCAAAAAATATTGCAGAGACAGAAATTAAAGCTTTATAAACATATAATAGTAAACAAAAAAACAAACAACAATTATAAACATTTGCGCCGATTCGTTCTAAACATTTCCACTGGGAAATATGAATAACACATATTTGATCGTTTGTGCATTTGAAGAAATGATAAGAATGGATATTACCACAAATATCGATAATGCCATATTGAGCCATTTTGTCTTTCACATGGAAGTTGCTCGAAAAAGAAGTTAAACTGTATAAAACAATTAATCTTAATTATTGAGGTGAACTAAATTCGTCTTTTCCGTTAATGTTCTTGTTCTAGTCAAAAATAATTATCAGATAATTATCAGATATCTCTCTGCCTTTCTCAGCAAATATAGATGATTGAATTCCAACTAACTGCAATCTTGCTTTCTGCAAACATAACAGGTAACATCATGATATCTCGCTTTTCATGCCGTTACCCTATCCGTATTATTATATAAACTAATTGCTTAAACGAAAATAAACAAACGCTGCCGAAGGCAAATTTCACATTGCATGAAAATATTATTATCAGCCCGTTTCCCTATTTCGCCTATTTGCTTTTTCATTTCAACATATTCTAGATACCTTACTTTTAAATATGATAAAATGCTGATCTTTGCTTCATTGATTATTTTAATGCTTGTAAAATATTGAATTGAAACGAGTGAAACATCTAAAACTGTTATTTTTAATGATATCACTTGAGCTAATCGTAATGAGATTCGGCCACTGGCTGGAATTTTTTAAGATGTCTTTTCCCTGAAAGAACTAAAGAAATTCCAAACAATCGAAGGAATAATTTGCATCAGTTTGCGCAAAACTAAGATTCCGCTTTGGAATTATCAACAGAGAACATCTGTTGATAAAAATCATGAGATGACAGTTACAAAGCGAATCAAAAAGATTCTTTCCTCTTTGATAAAAAATTCGAACAAAAAATACTTTTCTGAAAATTCAAAATCATTAAACATTAACGCCTTATGAAAATCTTTGAAATTCTTGTCCGATTAGGCATGTAAGAATTCGTTAAAAAAACAGTAAAATATTGTTGGGCACTGATCTAGTGATCTGTCTTTGCTTCATTGATTACTAGGTACAGTGATATAGTGATTTGTCTTTGTTTCATTGATTACTGACACTGATCGAGTTCTGCCTTTGCTTCATTGATTATTAGGCACTGATCTAGTTGCTCTTTTGCTTTATTGATTATTAGGTACTGTAATCTAGTGATTTGTCTTTGTTTCATTGATTACTGACACTGATCGAGTTCTGCCTTTGCTTTATTGATTATTAGGCACTGATCTAGTTGCTCTTTTGCTTCATTGATTATTAGGTACTGTAATCTAGTGATTTGTCTTTGTTTCATTGATTACTAGACTGCCTTTGCTTCATTGATTATTAGGCACTGATCTAGTGACTTGTCCCTGCTTCATTGATTATTAGGCACTGATCTAGTTGCTCTTTTGTTTCATTGATTATTATCTTATTATTAAAAGAAGTTTTCCATTCCTTCAAAGTTCTAGTCAGACGAATTCATGCTAAATTTGATATCTGAGATTATAAAATGATGACAGTTAAAATAAAACCTTGGTTTTAAGACCAATCACTACGAATAGTTCGAGTTTTAGTTCGGGACAATTAGCTATAGTAATTCTAGCAAAAATTGTCACGCTGTAAGAATAGTTTTCTTGAATAAGTTCAAGAAATATTTTTAAATAGTTTCAAGAATGATTCATGATGGTAAAAAATTACTCCATCAACTTCCTCTCTGTTAAAGATAAAAAATCTACACTTATGAATCCTAGCCAGAATCTTCTGAAATGACCCAATAACTCAACGGGTCAATCAATCCATCCTACTTCTTTCAAACTCTCCTCAGTAATTAAGAACATTAATAATTACACTTTGTTTTGTTGATTTTACGGCACGACCAGCTGTATGACTTTTTCGGTTTTCATTTTTATGTCAGTGGTATTAGCGATTAGCATTCTCTTGGTGATATTAGTGATTAACAGATTCTTTTGCAAAAGTGAATTCCATTGGAATGATAGATTATAGGAGAATTCTGGAAGTATTGCTGTCATATGTAAGCGAGAAAAATGACTTTTTTTTCCATACAGTAACATCATCTGATAATAGTGCTTGACAGCTCGTTTGCCATGATAGTATTAACTTTTTGCATGTATCGATATGTCTCTAACTCTCCTCTTTCGGCACAGTAATTTCAATGGAAATGAAAACAAGTAATTGGATGATTGATTATGCAATAAATATTCGAGAATGAGTGCATGTCTATCTCTCATTGACAAAAACTTTCAACTGTTAGAGCCTAAAATGTCATGCAGATTTCATTTGTTATAACTGATTATCATTTCCCAGAAATTGTTTTATTCGAACTTGCAAACTTTATTCTTCTATTCTATTCCAATCAGAAGATAGAAATACTCGGTGATAAGTTGCTGCCTTCATCTCCTAAAATAACGCTTATATCGATATTTCTTGTGTCAAAGTATGTCTGTTTATACTCAGTGTAAGAATACTTTTCAGTGTTGTTAGTATGATGTATGATAATATGACATCATAATCATTTCTTAGTCGACTGTATTGTTTCATTAGATGGTTGAAAAGGGAATAGAAATAATCTTATCAATTATCTAATCTCTTTTTTTTAACGCAGACTGTCGTGCACAAAGAAGAAAAATGAATTTATATAGTTGTATATCGGAAATAAAGAAATAATCTGAAGTAATTTCACAACGTTAATCATGTTATCACTACCAATAAACGATGTGATAGGAAGAAAATGGACAACGAAGTGCGTGGTTATGATCAAATTGAGCCGATTCCTTAGTTAGATTTATTTACTGTTATGATTTAAAGCTTAATAATATAATAATGCATTTCAAATATTGCAAATTTTTCCAAAGAATTCATTTATAGACTGCTGTTCCGGAATGCCATGTAAATTGCAATTTCAAGATTATCAATAATATGACAATTTATGTAGTATTTAAATAAATCCATTACATGTCGTACTTTTTGTGTAGGATCTGGGAAGATAATTTATTCGTGTAGAGTTGCAAATTTATATAACTGCATATTTAGGGAAAAGTAACATTTGAAATAATTTGTATTTCCACTATATCTATTAGAATTTGAGCTAATTTTCTTATGTTTTTCTTTTGTTTGAGGTCATTATGTACCACGTCGCTGTTTTATCGTATTTTCTATCATATCGGCTTTTTTTCTTATCCGAGAAGGTATATTATTCAGTTCTTCGGATAAAACGCCACAGGTATGTATATTTATGATTTGGATTTTTATACGAATCTACCGGTAAGTATTTTTTGTTGTAATGGAACTTCTGATCTAATGGATTATCGTATTATAGATTGTATCGAATACCACTAATGCTTCAAATTTTGTTATTTCACTGATGATAACTGCAACTGAGCTTTTAAAATATTTTTTTGAAGAATAATATATTTAATATCTTACTGTCAAGTTTAAGTAACGCCTAAATTTTCGCTTTTCAAAATAATGTTTTTGATTCAATAGGGTTTTGGAGAGCAAAGTAAATTCAATATTTTATTCAAATCATAAAGTTGTTATTACTTAAACAGAGCAGTAAGAGTGGAATTTAGATTTCATATATTGTTATTACTTAAACAGAGCAGTAAGAGTGGAAGTTAGGCTTCATATATTTTATTTTCTTCCAAATTTAATTCTTTTTTCTGCGAGAATCTTGTAAATGAAAATAATTATAAAACTTTGTGAAATTTGAATATTCGTATTTTTTAAATAACTTAAATGCATTGAGACTGCAGTTAATTTAAATTTAAAGGAAATAGTTCTTTCATCCTTTCTTATTTAATTGAAATTATTTAGAATTTATTATCCGATAAAGGTGTAACACCGTCAGATGTTGATAATAATTGGGAATCTGTTGCTGTGATTTTAGTTATGGCAGCAAAAAGAGAACGTGCTATCAAAAATCATTTGAATCAATTGATCAAGTTTGTTTTGGTTTTAATTTTGATCTTACTGAACCGAGACAGTGCATGCGCTATAATGAATTATTCCATGTAATCAATTTTGTTTTGAATTCTAATAGTTTATTAAAGTGACTTAAACGTTACTATATTGCTGATTTATCCCTATTTGATTTTGCTGTAATTATCTTGGTTAACCAGCCATAGTTAATTTCATAAATATAGACTAATATAGTTTTAGTGCACTCTTCCGTGTTACTTTTAAATAAATCAAGGAAGAAAACTTTGGGAGGAAAAATTTTTTCTGTTATTTTTATTCACAATTAATATCGAACGTTCATAAAATAATTCGATTGATACTAGATTAAAATATCTATTCAAAAAAAAAAGAAATGATTTTGCTTCTTACAGATTACGACCTTCTGCTGTTCAATTTCCTATTGTTATCAGCCAAGATGGTGATAATCAGGCGGTAATGGAAGCTATTTCATCTTTCACTAGTGAGGAAAATAAAATTAACTTTATTCATGTAAGTTTACTCCTATTCAATTAAATACAGTCTATAGATTTTCAAGCCAGTTCAGTTCATTTATGTTTTGCAAAATCTGTTTTTTTTTTTAATAATTAACTTGAATAGAAATAAATAAGAAAGTATTTCATTAGAAAAAAAAAATTTCATTAGTAATAATGAAATCGGGCTCTGAATTTTGTTCATTCATTAAATAGTGGGGTAGCCATTCTTTTTTAAATCATTGTCAACTATACATATGAATATTTTTTCTTTCAGCATAAAAAACAAGCAGAACCTCCTAGTGATTTAGATGCTAATTCCAAAAATTATTTTCACATTGCACATCATTAACAAGTGGGCTCTTGACAAAATATTTTTCGAAATGAAGTATGATACGGCGATCATTACTGAAGGTATCATATTGCTTTACGATTATTTCACATTTTTTTCCAAAAATAAAAAATATGACATTATGATATTTATATCATTTTATTTTATGTATGGATATACTGGAATATCTCGGTCGTGTTAATGACCATCCAAAGTCATCATATTTCTTTAATTGTCATAGGAACTGTATCATATAATTAATTGTGGGTTGCATTTTTATTCTTACATAATTGATTTTTTTCAGATGATCTTGATCTAGCGGATGATTTTTTTTCATATTTTGCGGCTTCAAAATCAATACTGCTTGTTGATGAAACAGTTTGGTGTATCAGTGCATGGAATGATAATGGAGGTGCTAACATCACTGATCGTAAACACGGAGAAAAATTGTACAGGACAGATTTTTTTCCGGGACTGGGTATTGCTAATTGATTTCAATTTTTTCCTTAAAATCGAAACTTTTTGATGCATTTTTGTATAAACTGCTGTTTGATTAGGATTGTTATATTTCTGAACGATTCACTTCGTTATATTCGTTAATTTTTTTTTCCTATGGGATTAGGACAAATTAGGATAATTAACAAAGTGGCAATTATTGACAGGACGAAACTTTGTTAATTAATCAATTCACATTTCGTGCAATCCAGTTTATTTCGTTACAAATATCTCGATAACTTTGTCTGGATCTTTTTGTTCGAAACTTCAATGGAATAATATCATCACATTCGTCGATTTTATTTTTTCAGGATGGATGCTTACTGCAGAGCTATGGAACGAATTATCAACTAGTTGGCCTAAGATCTACTGGGATGATTGGATGAGACGCCAAGATATACGCAAGGAGAGAGTTTGCATCCGACCAGAAGTTTCAAGAACTTCTCATAATAATAATCTAGCAGGAAAAGGCTCAAGTGGGTAAGTGATGATGTTGAAAATCATTCTTTTTTTATATGATTTCTTTCTTCTTTATGCTTAACAAGGAATTGTTTACAGTGGATTGTACAAGAAATATCTGGCGTCTATTCGTTTGCCTGAAATAGCAGTTGATTTTTCGAAATTGGATTTAAGCTATTTAATCAAAAGTAACTATGACAGGTTCATATTATTACTAAAATATTCTATTGTTTACTCATTTTCTTAAATCAATTTCCTTTACAAGTTAAACATTATTTTCAAAATATTTATAGTATAAAACTCCAATTATTGGCATCTTTTTTTTTTAGTTTGCTGAGCCAAAAACTCTCACATGCTGTTATATTATCATTAGATGAATTTTTGGATGGGGCTTTTTCTGGATCTGGGCCTTTTTGTATTATATATAAACACCTAGGGAATACCGGCGCCTCGGAAAATCAATTGGACTGATGCTTGATATTAGAGTAAGTTTCTATTTTCTTGAAAAAAAAAATTGAAGCGATCAAATATCTGGTTTGTGTTACGTATTTGAAATCTGCTGAGATTTGTTTAAATTGTAACATAGTTTTGTTACAAAAAATAGTTATGAAACAACTTTCTTTATTTTTCTTCATAAATTTTAGAAATTTTGCAGTCTGGAATGCCGCGAACAGCATATTATGGCATCGTAACTTTCATATATAATTCGCAACGTTTTTATGCAGCTCCGGAAAAACTAAATTTTTCTGCACGTAATTTTGGTGTTCAGTTATCATCTGACTATTATGATGAAAAGTGGGATAAAATGACGCGGTACCTCGAATTCCAGGAAACATATTGCATACCTTCAAAGTAACACTTTTTTTTGTCTTTTATCATTATCATTGACAGCAATGAACATCGATCTTAGACCGACTTTTGTTCATAATGAGTGATGGAAATTGTGTTTCCTATTTAATTTATATTATTCTTCCAATATATTTTAAGAGATAAATTATTTATTTTAACAATAAATGTAAAAATGCCGTTAAAAAATGGAACTGTAACAATCAGTTATTTCTTTTCATTCTTCAAAATTTTCTCTGTTGTTAATATCAATGAAATTTAGATATAACGGAAAATGCGACCCGAATGATCCAGATCTTATTGCTTGGTTCGCAAAAAAAAGATTGTCAAAAAGACTTAAACATTGGGGTGAAATGATCGTCAACTAAATGGAAAGAGTAATAAATATCAGCCAACTTAAGCGTTAAGTTTTAGATTAATTTTATGATTTATTTATGTATGAGAATTTAGTGTTATTTAAACTTATTTTTGTGTGCATAGCTGTTAAATCATATATTACACACAGAAATGGATATCATTGGAGTGCAAAAATATTTTGTCGACTATAGATTTTTTATTATCGTCAAATTTGGGCGGATTTCTTTGGTTAGCTACATTTATATTTGAAGTCTTTTTTTTAAAATAAGTTCATGCAAAAAGATGTAATATTTAAACCGATTGTTGAAAGTTAACAAAATATATTTAACTTGGGGCGCTAGATTTAAAACAAATTTGACTTAACAAGATATCATTTAAAAATTCTCAATGGTTATTATCTCGAATCAGGTTTTTTTTTTTTGCATGTTGACAGCATTTTCTGAACGAATATATTTTGGACTTTGAGTATGTATGAGAATGATATACATGAAAAATTGCATTCTAAAGAAACATTTGATGATACCAGATTCGTTCATGATTTTCTTTAACATTATGTATTATTCACATTCACATGTGAACTGTAAACAGAGCATTACCTTAGTTTCTTATCATTGCTCTTCTTTTTATTGAGTTCTGCATAAAAGAGCATTTTTGAAATAAACTTTCAAAAATTTAGATGTTTTGATAATAAATATCTTTATCAAAATATCTATATTTGTTCGAATGTGTTCTAATTTTATCTTTTATAGATCTTTAATTCCGCTTGCTCCACTGCTTTCTTTTTTGCAATATTCCATGCATAATATTTTCTATGCTGTAATACTCATTTGCACATTATGCTTTGTTATTTGTTAGTTACCTCAATACTTCCCATAATTTCTTTATTATTCTTTCATTCTTTCTTATATGGTTTAATGTTAATTTATATTGCAGTTCAAAAATTCGGTGTTTATTATTACTGACTATCACTTTTAAAATTAGCATTGTTATCATTTCAGGTTCCTACTTATCCTGTGATATATTTATGCGTGTCATTTTTTTTCTATTCGATTACATATTATACGGCTATTAATTTCAGATTTTTAGAATATGGGGGGAGGAAGAGACTATCTTCACATCCCAAGAATTTATTACGTCTTTTCCATTATTAAATATTTATCTATATGATAGAATGATCATGTTGAGGATTTTAATTTTATCAGCTTTTTATTTCTTTTAGATGGAGTACAGATCTCATTTATTTAATTTCTGTTTGTAGGTTCCGTTATGTTGACGCTAGTAAGTAGTGATTAAATGTCGCTTTTTAGCTGTTGATTGATCAGAGATATACTTTCATTGGAAATAATGAACACTAATGGTAGGAATGTCATCACGCATCATCATTGTTTTTTGCATCTATCAAGACAATTATAGTAATAAGATTCATTTTAATGCTTGTGATGAAATGATTATTTTAAATGATCTTATTCGTCGAGAATTTTAAATTTTTATTTAGAAAGGAAGCAAAATAAGAACTAAGCAATTTATCTCGTTCCAAGAAAATCGAAGTTTCTATTTAAGTTGTGCAAAATATTCATTGCTTTTAAAGGTTATATATATTTTTTAATGTGAAGAGCTTCGTCTAAATAGTGTTCATCTAATTTTTCATCTTCCTTGTCATTTTATCACTTACAATCATGCTACAATCATGCTACACAATCACATTCAGTTGTAAATTTTAAATTGTTCGTGAAAAGCCATAAATATTCTTAATATCTTTTTATGATTTACAAAAAACAGGGTATCCATGAAAAATGTAATGTAATTAATAATAAAAGTTTGGTATTCTCAGAAATAATAAAAGTGAACGATGGGATATTTACAGTTTTCTTTATAATCTGTTCTTTCACATACAATACTTCATTTTGCAACTAAAATGATTGAGCAAAGGAATGAGCTTAATTCTCGCCTAAGTTTAGTCACAGACATCCCTCCTCGCTTTCGGTAACTTTTCCGGTACATATTTATTTCCAAGTCCGATTTAAACTGAACCTTTAAACGTTACATGAATTTATCAAAGTTGCACCTCTCAACGATTCGAAGATTAATTATAATAAGAAAGATTTCTGCAAGGTTAATAGTGCAAATGTTTTCACATTTCTTTTTTCACTCCCTCTTTTTTCACCCAATCTCCTCCCCTCCACCCGATAGGCAAAGGTATCTTTTTGCATTACTTCCGTATCAGTGATAATATTCTATATTTGAAAGATTTGCCCGAGATTTTCCCCGGAAGAGGGTTGATTTTAACGGCATGGATGATTTGAAACAATCCTAGAAAGTATGGCTGCTTGAACGATTATGCTTGAAATTGTTGATATTTCGACAGTTTCATCGGCATGCTTTTATTTTGCTTGTTCTTATCACTATATGTCGCGAATAAATTGCGAAAAGATTCCTTGATAAAAAAAACTGGGAGTATCACTGAGCATCACTGGAGTATCAATCTCCAAAAGAACCAGAAAAGCAGAGAATGCAATGATTCCTTTGTGTTGGATTTCACATGAATGTGTATATATTGTACGTGCGTATCTACTGTATACGAGATAAAAGTGTCATCCTTTGTCTATGAGCAGCATTTCCCTCATGCTAGCAGAGGTTCTATTTCTTATAATCAGCTGTATCAGGATCTTCCATCCATAAAGGATGAGTGTGCTGGTCATCCAAATCATTTCAATTATAAGTGCTCGGCGAATTAGTTGAAGGATGGTATTAAGAGTGGTGCTGAATTTTTCATATTTTTACCGTTATTTCGCTTTATTTGAATTTAACTCGTTGAATTTGTTATTTGTTAGAATAACTTTTTGTATTAAGGTTCAATTACCTAAGTTTGGGATTGGTATCTTTAGATTTTGTCTCTGGTTACAACTTAAGTGAAAATAAAGAATTCGCAACTCTGTGTATTTTGTTGCAATTCAAAAAATATAGTTTTTTTTTCACTACACCATATCTATTTTTGCTTGGCTCCTAATTAATATTTCCATTGCTTCTGTGTATTTTTAGTTGAAAAGATAAAATTCATGACTGAAGAATTGATAATGGAACATTATCACTATGAACTGGAATTAGTTCGAGATCAGTTCGAAGACAAAAGTTGATGAATGTCAGGAAAATTCATCAATTCTTTTTAGATGCTGGTATGATAATGTTAATATACTATTAATGAATGATATGAGACAAAGATGCCAGCATGATTTGCCTCTATCACTCTTCGGAGATGTTTATGATGTCAGGTGTCCAGTGATTATTTCTATTTTAACTATTGGTTGTTTCCGTCGGGAATCGTTTCAGCTTTCAACTACATAATATAATTAAATATAACAATCAATGATACTTTAATCAGTAAACAAATTGTAGCAACTTTTCCATATATTCAAGAAGTACATGATTCTGCTTATGAGTGGCTTCAGCCTAATTCTTTTCAGATTCCAGTTTTGCTATATTGCGACCACTACACGGACATCCGAAGAACAAGTAATAATGAATGAGAACAGTAAAACATATGTTTTAAAACAAAATGAATTGACCTCGAAACAAAGGGAGAAACAAAATGAATTGACCTCGAAACAAAGGGAGAACAAAATGAATTGACCTCGAGATAGACGGCGAATAATTGCTAATTGAGAAGAATCCTTCAGGATATTTTTGGCATTGAGATTGAGAGAATAATTATACTAAAAAAAAATAATAGCAAACCAAAGCTTCTTAGCTTTTACTATCGATCAATTAAGCAACATAATTTCTTATATGCACTTGCACGCATATCAATCTTTGCATTATTGATCTATCGATATTATCTGAAAATATCAAAACCAGTAGTTCTGGTAATAGTTTGAAATCTCCACTAGAATGATATGCAGTCACTTCACTTGGCTATCCATAATTCCAAATTCATATCGTTTGGAAATTTTAGCTTAATCAACTACTAATAAGTGTTTTTTTCGATTTCCATGATACTACTGTCTTGAGCAATATGTTATACGTATCACTGAATAAAATATTTCTGCTTAATTGTGTGCCAAATAATTTTCAATCGATTGAATCTGTGAAGTAATTACGATGGATGATTGATTGATCAAATGATATTTGACTCAAAATTCCTCAAAATGATCAACCATTTTTTTACCTATTATTTTTTATCATGATATAAGAATAATGCAACTCATATTTAATAATGCTAAGAAATTTACCATATGCAAATTCCTGCATAAAAAAATCGATAATTCGTCGCAAAAAATACTTGGGAAATTTTGATTTTTTTTCTACATGACTGAGTGATCATATAAATAGAAAGCAATTCATTCCTACTTTTTATACCTGGTTATTATATCTTTCCATCATGCTTTAAAAGTTGCTATGAGAGGTGCTACTGTATAGGGAATTGACGATAGGTGACCTGACGTTAGGAATTGACGAATGATTTAAAGCTTAATCTATGAATTCTTCTTTTGTTTACTTTTTATTTATCGAAGCGATCATTTTTGAAGAGATAAATGAGTTAGTTCCTGGGAACGATCGATCAAGTATGGAATGCAATTAATTAAAGGAACTTAATTAAAAGACATAAAATTATCAATATAAGCTAAACTTGTTGCTTGCTGTATCATTCATATAAATGATATATGATTATTCCGATCATTTCTTCAGCATCAACAAAAACATAATGCACACAATGATTGTTTACGAAATAAATACGCAATGTTGATACCGAACGATCGATGATCTGAAAAATGAGACCTCACATGCTCTGATCTTCAAGTATTAGATTCTTCCAACTTTATTGCTCAGCTCAAGTTTTATTTTAAAAAAAAAGTCTCCTGCACAGTGCAGTGGATGATGCTATTACTACAAACAACTACCGCTGCAATCAACAGATCTGCATCGATCATCACTAATTCACTAATCGCTCCCTTTAGTTCTCGACAATGTCGCTAGCTAAAAACCTGAAGTTGGCATTCTACCTCGTGCTTCTTCTCTCTTCTTTTCTACATTTTCTCTGTTTCCCCCTAAGCGATAGATAGATCACAATTTGAAGTTGCTGTAACTTTAAATCTCGATGTTCCAGAAAGCATCAATGACGAGAAACAACTGTTGATATTGTTAAATATATGAAATGAATGGTCAGGAGCTACAGCAACATTCTTCTCTCTTATTTTCTTGTATATATTTCTCATATTTACAAAGTTTGCCATCCTAGACGAGTAGTACCGTCCAAAGTTGGAGGAGAAAGATTTTGAATACATAAATCGACCGCATTTTCCTTACCACACTTGTAAACTATTCCTCTTAGCACTATCTTTTTCGTTATTCTTAATGCAAACTATCTCTATCATATAATTAATTAATTAAATTGATTAATTCATCTCCACTATAACTGCATATTTCTCATGTCACTTATATCAATTCATTTCTGTTTCTATTTTTATTAAGTTAATTTCCTGTGGAAAATGTCTAATTTGCAACAAGTGAAAATTTTTTGGTAAATCAAAATTTATTTATTTTTTGATTTAATATTGAAATTATCATTAAATAAAAAATTGAGTGCTGCTTACATAATTAACTTAATAATAGTCTTACTTAAAAATTTAATTATCATTTGTTGTTAGGTTTCTTAACATTCATATTTCATCCTATCACTTTTTTCTCGTTTGTGGAAGAGACATCGAAAGGATATCGCAGAAGTATAGAGAGAATATAAAATAAATATTTTTATAAAAATTTATTCTATGGAAAGCTTTTAATCTAAATTTTAGAAATAAAGTATAGTATGGAAAGCATCCCTCCAGATGGCACATTTTTGTTTTATGACTTTTAATCAACAGTCTCGAACAATCTCGAGATACGGCAAAATATATGTGAAGAAAACGAATAAGATGGACGATTAAAATTAGTTTATATCAAGCAAATACAAATATCATTTCTGATTACACTGTAACAAGTTATCAGTAAAGTATAACAAATGTTAAGAAAATAATTCTGCTTTTTCCCTTTCTAAAAATTAGTACTTGGATATAGCGAGAAGATCATTTCTTTGGCTTTCATGTAATGTCATCGTTAGGAGAGATATCAGCCTTATTAGGGCCTATCATTAATCACTTCCTCCACTAATCATTTCACTCGTCTAAATGGCTAATTAATAATACGTGAACTTTCATCAACAAACTTATTAATCATAGCAGTATGTTAGTTCGACTGATGAATAATTTATTGATATATTTGTGCCAGATTAAGTACACTATCGTGACATATAGTAGGCAAAGTTCCAGGCTTCAGACTTTAATATTTTAATTTTTTATATGTTTTCCATTTCCTATACTTATTCATCAGTTGCCATTGATATTATCTTATCTATTCTTATCTTCGAATTGTTCACTTTCATTTCATTTCTTTAAAATTAATGTACTAATATTCTTTATCATTCTTTATCAGTGTTCAAATAATAACTTGGCCTATTTTTATCTAAATATGCCTTACAATATGATATTCAATCCCATTATTAGTTTAAGATTAGCTTTCATTTTATAGTGATTAATTCAAATTCAATAAATTTGATAAATTGTTGAAATATCTGAGAAATAAAATTTAATTATTGGTTAGCCATTTGCTCATTATTTTTGTTTTTTTTGTATATAGTGACTAATATAGTAGTGTCCATAAATTTAAATTACCTTTCCTCTTTGACGACGATCTCATATGATCGTAAGAAATTTACTGATCGATTATATTCTTTATCCCAACTCTACATATCTTAATAATATTTGCAAACTTTCAATAAAGTTGAAAGGTAAAAGTAAACTTCATTTTAAATATTGTCGTAGACAAGTGCATACATATCCTTCAATAATTTTGTCAAGATTTTTGCCTACGAAAAATACAAGTCTCATGATTTAATTACCACTTGAATTCAATAATTTCTTGATTTTGACCAATAACTAAACTTCATTTCTTAAATATTACAGCAATTTATCAAATTTGTCAAATTTTAATTATCACTGATAAAATGTAAGTTAATCATGATTTCTAGATATTGCAGCAATTCATCAAATTTGTTAAATTTTAATCATCACTGATAAAATGTGCACTAAGCTTACACTAATAGTTTATTTAATTCAAAATTTTTCCACGATATCCTAAAAACAATTCAAAATTTTCATAAAATCTTAAAAATCGGATGAACAGCACAATTATGAAAATTAATGACATTTCTAAGATTTCTCTAGTTTATTTTTTACTAAAAGATAGGATATGAATAATGATCAAAATCTTCTGAAGAAGCATTACCATTGCATTTTTACTTTGCCGAAAGTATTTTGGCCATCTTTATATTTCATCATATCTCTTATCTCCATGGCGATAAGCAAATCCATTTGCATCAAATTTATATTATCCATCATTACAATAGTTAAGTTAAATTTACTATCAATATTGGCCATCTACAATTATAGTTCTAAAAGTCACACATTACTTTTCATTTTCCTTCTTCCATCCTCTGACTTCAGTTTCTAAACTTTTTACTCTTAGTTTTAATCCTTTTTACTTCAAGTACTTTTTACTTTCAGTTTTAATCCTTTTCCTTTCAACTTAGTAACTTTTCTTCACTTTCAAAAAAAATTGTTACAACAGAGAAATGAAGTAAAAAACAAAAAAAAAAAAAAATTGCAATGATCGGGCGAAGAGAAATAGATCAAATTTAACACAGTGATTAAATAACTGATATCATTACTTTAATTTTATAAGATCAATAAATGATTTCAAAGAAATCCAAATTGAATTACCAGAACAATCTTAATAAATAAAATATTTCCTTATTTGAGTAACATCTCATTTCATTGCTTTAAACTACAATTAATGAAATCACTTAAAATCATTTCGAGTTATCAGATTTAGATAAACGTTTAGTTCACATAAACTAAATGTTCTTAACAATAAAATCCAAGTTTTTTTGTCCAATTAATTTTTCTATTGTCTTTTTTCCATATCAATGACAGGAAAATGAATAAGCAGTAATTACTTCATGTTAAGATGAAGACTGTGATTTTATTGACATTAATTTTTTTTTTTGTACGTTTTTTTTTCTATCATTATCATTATTAGGTAGGTCTTGATAATTCCGTCATTTAAATCGATCTGAAAGCTTAATAATTCCGATATCTAAAAATTATACTTTTAGATGATTTTTTCTGAAAAATGTCATATTATTTGTTTATTTTGCATTTCCTCCGTCTATTATAATTTTGGCTATATTTCTCATATTTTCTAATAGGCATATATACCAGTTGAATATTAGCTTATCTCACCTTTGAACTTTAAAGTTGAATTTAGATTCAAATTCTTTCAGATTGTTGCATGCATATGGAATAGTGCGATGCTTTCGCGTACTTTAGCGCAAGTATTTATATCTGATGATATGCTTGTATTATACGATTCTATTTATCGATCGTGGATTATTCTGAAAATTGAAGGTTAAATTTTTTTTTGGAAAAGTGAAATTCGGCATATCAATTTATGCATATAGTATTACTGATAATATCATCGATTACATTTAAAGTTTGCAGGAGCTATTTTCTCCATAAACTGAAATACTATCCGCGGTTGGCTTTATTTGATGAATCAACAGCGATTCTCAATTACAGCAAAAGATTCTTGTATTGATGGTCCCCAGAGAAATTCGCTATATGCAACAAATAATTACTGTTCAGCTCGCCAACAATCTCATATACCTGTATCCAAAGCTAATTTTCAAGGTTATGACAAAATATAATTACTTCACAAATATATCGAGAAAACGAACTGTTCGAGAATAATCCATTAAATATAAATGATGATATGCTATTTCTCAAAGTCGATATTTTCAGAAGGATTTCAACTTAATTCTTCAGTAAACACAAAACGAGCATCTGGTTGTAGCAATATCTCATGTTCCATACCTGTTGCACGACCACATATTGAAACTGCATATTCATACTACGATACTGATTTTTCTCATTTCGGAGAAACTCGTTTTCCTGATTATAAAACAAGTAGATTGGAATATTTTTTTAGAATTTATTATTTTAAGCGCAATCGTATTGATATGATTTGATTTGTGATAAACTATGAAATTCCTCCTTGTTATTATCATCCGAAAGTAAAGTAAAATTAAAGCTTGCAGAAGAAATGTATTCTCGATACTTAAACATTTCCAATAAGATTCATTTTTAGTGATACCTATTAGTGTACGCCTATCAGTGTTATTAGATAAATTGTTAGAACAGATTGATCCGCCTCATTGAAATTTTAAATTTTACAAAATTATTATGGTTTCGTTCAAATTTCGAGTAATATATCTTTTCGTGAAAGAGTTCAATTTATTATTTGCTTAATGAAAATGTGAGAATTATGCATTTGTTCAATATATTTTCAGAAAAAGCATTAAGTCATAATCAGCAATTTTATTCGGTGGAGGAGCATCACGACGATTTCACTCTTCGTACACCTAATAATACAACAAATTATCGTAATCTAAATATTACTATTCCCGAGGATCACTTCAACGAACAAATAAGAAATTCAAAGCTTGCGAAAGAAGTTGATTTATTGATCACTTCCCATTCGAATCCTTCCGTCAATTTATATTCAAAAGATAACGGTAATTTCTAAATTTCTCTTTTCCTCTACAACATAAACTAAAAACGATTGATATTTTTCAAAGAATTGCTTACTAAACGAATATAATTATTGATAATTATTTAGATTTATTAGTGATTTTCTTTAATTTAATTCGATTTAATCTACGAATTTCAAATAGTTTCAGGAATTATTAGCGAAAATAGCTCAGATAATATACAACTATATTGACTGTCAATTTTTTGGTTTTATTTATCTAATTAATACAATTTAAGTTTTATTGAGCAAGAAGTGTGGTAGAAATTCCACATCATCTTTCATCATTTAGAAAATGACCGATGGTGTCATCGAATAGTTCATGACCAGAAAGTACTAAATAGCAAATCAATAAAATTTAAACTTCTCCATTTAGTTAAGATTAAGAATTAAAATGATTAGTGATAGTAAAAGCCTTGACCTAAAAAAAGTGATAATTGCGATAGAATTGTTGTTTCATTAAAGTGATCGATACATCTATTCTAATGGCTTATTCAGAAGGAAAATAAACTCATCGATCATTACTCTCTTATTCGTCATTTTTTTCAAAGCGACGATTAAATCTTTTCATTGCCTTTTAGCTTTAAAAAAAAGAAAAATTGGATAAATTTTCGTTAATTTTATCAATTTTTTTCAAATATCACACTGAATGACGTTTATTGAAGAGAAACAGATTTTTACAGTTTTTTGGAAAATTTTTGGAAAATCTTGAAAATAAAAAAAACTTTTTCCAAGCAGATCGAGCAGGAAATCATTTAACACAGAATACTTCCCGAGCAACCGATCAATTATTTCGTGATATTAAGAGGACAGATCGTATTCCATATAAAAAACCTCAAGTTTGTTCTTTTCTTCTCTTTCAAAATGACATATAAAAAAATGTTCTAAATTTTATCAGAAGTCATGAAAGTTCAAAATGACTTCGGCTGATTATTTGCATTTTTACTACGAAAGATGTGCAAGGATGAAATAATTGAAAGAGATAAACAATTGAAAGAGATAAACAAGTGATAAACAATATTTATTCATTCTTTTATATAATATCTGAGAATTCGATGATAAAATTTGATTGCAGAATGTATTTATTGCTGCTATCATTGATGAAATGATGTCTAAATTGCAATTTTCAATTAATGAATATCAATGCAGTAACAAATGATTTTATATTTATCCATTGTTTTATATAATGTCTGAGAAATGACGAATTCATTTTGATAATCTGAATAATGTAGCACGAATTTTGATTTCTTTTTTGATTACTTGCCACTGATAATTCAAGCTTATCAATGTTTATTTGAAATCGGCGAAGTCCTACTCTGTAATGAGTTACAGCTTGGATAAACGGTTTATTGATTACGGTAAAATTCAATAGACATTATAGGATAATTACCAAGTATAGTTATATCAGGAATAAAATAAACTAAATCTGCAGCAGATGATTCCGCGGAAGAATCCCGAATAAAAAAGGGAAGTAATATGCTTTAGAAGTAATGTTGAAAAAATGATAATTCTCACTTCTTATATATTGAATGTTTTACAAAGATATGTTATAATTTCATTCCATCGGATACGAAAACGATAAGCAAATAAAGCAGCTATACTACATTTTACAACAACTTAACTATCAAATTTACAACAACTTAACTAAAAATCAAATACAATTATGATCCCTAAAACAGAAGACTTTATTTATTAGATGTGAATTTACAGATGTTTCAGATATATGAAATGTAAACTGAGGAATTTATTTATCAATTGATAAATGATTAAAATGGAACAAATTTTTAAAATCTAAATACTTTGTTTATTTGAACATATTTATACAAAAATTATTTCGATTTTTACGATACATTATGGACTGTTTGCGTATAAATCTCGACATGATTTTAACTCCTAAAAGTTAATTTGATAAATTTCTAAAGAATTATTTTCACTTTCACTATTCCATCATATTTTTTTAGATATATTTTGTTGGCGATAGAAAAGTTGAACGTCTAACTTATCATCCGACTAGAAGTCAACATACATACGGATCATATCCAATTGTTGAATTATCAATACCAAAAGAAGCATCGAATGAAGATGCATTGATTAATGTTCCATATATTGATCAAGATACTAACTGGCATTATTTGTTAAGAAACGATTCAGAATCAAACAATCATAAAATCAGATATCAAACTTCTTCATCGCATGATTCAGATGAAATAATCGCTTCCGAATACGAACTTTTAAATATTGGTGGTAAGATGTTGTCTTCTCAATATGAAAATTCTTTTTAACATAAAAGAATATAATTAACATTGCTAACTGCTAAACAGTGATTCAAATAAATTTTGCATATTTATATATTCGTTTTGAACGCATAATTCAACATAACTATCATATACTGTAGAATGCTTCAATCATGTTATAAAACGTTGAGTTAACATATCAAAATTTCTGCTCGTGAAACCCCCTGAAAAAGCTCTGATTTGATAAGGCGTTCTATCATCTAACGTTTATATCACCTATCGTATCATTGTATTCTGAAAGTCTTACATTACAATCATCAATTCAATAATTGCAAGAAGTAAATATCAAAAATTAAATATGTGGTGCCAAATTTAAATCTTATCTATGCAGCCTTTAATTCATTTCCGATTAAACCGATGATATATAATGTGTCACTAAAAAGAATGCAGTTAATGGATAAAATAATTAATTAAAAAGCAATTATCCTTCATTGGCAAGTAATGAAAATACTTCTAGGAGAGCAGACAAGAACAAATAAAAATAATACATCAAAATCTGCTACAGTACCTATCATCGATTACTCAAGTTTAGACGCATTTCTCGACGGATCATTATTACAGGAAAAAGGAAATATGTCAAAATCAACGAAAGAATGGCGGTTTGTACTAAATGATAATTTCACTAATTTTAAATTCGTTTCAAAGTTTGGCTTTCTATGTAAAAAAAAGATTATGAAAAATGAAGGATATATGGTATAGTGAAAATTTAAATTCGATTTTATATTCTAAAATAAAGTAAGAGAATTTGGAATTTTAAAAATTCAGTGATCCAGTTGAGATTACTTTAATCAACTTACATCATCGTAAATTGATCTAGTTCAGATCATCATTTTCAACGATGCGAAATCGTTTTGGTAATCTTGGGCCGTTAGCAGATGAGGAAATATCGAGTAATTATGATTTTACAACTAATGGCTCGAAAACATTGCCGATAAGAGAACTTGCAAAATCAACAAGTCAAGGGAATCTTACATTTAATGAGCATTTAGATTCCAATCAAAGGTTGGCTATTAAAATTGCTTGACCTGATTATCAAATCTTTTGTTAGCATAATGAAAAATAGATTACCTGAAACAATAGTTTTATGTTTCCTTTAGGCGACGATCACTTCTTGCTAATGCAGTTGAACGACGTCGTGCTGCTGAAGCGCCTGAATTACGGCGTCCGGCATCTCGTCGAGAACTGGGCGATTTTTGGGCAGCAACTATTAAAAATTGTTCAGGTAATGATTGTTAGCAGTAGTATTTTGCCGTTGTTGATATGATAATCATTTAATACCTAGCACTACATCAATAATTTCAATAGTGCCACGCATTTCGTCGCCACTAACGGCTGCTCAACGTAAGGAATTCCTAAATGTATCGATTAATGAAACTGATACAAATCGATCAGGTCGACGATTTTCTGGTGATGATTTAGCGAGACGAAAGGCAAATTTTTTAGAGGCAGTCAAGAGTTCATCTTCATTAACAGATCATGTTCCGAATAAAAGATCGATCACCGTTCTTCCATCAATCAATGTAAGCTATTTCGAACGGTATGACCTATTACCGACAATTTATATAATTCAAAAATAATATAACAATATTAAATTAAAAAATTATTTTCAGAAATAATTGATTCTTTAGTTGTATGTTAAAAAGATTTGCTAAATTTTTATGATTTCACAGATAGAAACCAAAGAAAATAGCGCCAAGAAAAGCACTAATGAGCCAAATTTTGCATCTTTGGACAGTGCGGTAGCGGAACTTAATAATAGCGATTATGTACTTGATCGTAGTGGTGGATGTGGTAAATTTCCTCTCGATGATTTATTGTCGTCCAGTCCAGTTGGGAAGAAAGAAGGCAAGTGATCAAAGTTAATGTTAATTATCTTAAAATTTTTTTTAATTCTGTTTTCCATCATATTCGCGAATATATCAATATCCATAATCAGATAATTAATTCCCAATGAAATCATACAACCTATAATTACTTTTATATTGTATCGCTTCTTATAGAGACATATGGTGAATATAGTTTATGCAAGAATTTTATGAAATTACCATATTACTAATACGGTAATTTCATAAAATTTACTTTAAAGATTAAATAATTGATGTTCTAGATAGGGAAGTTATGATAATGATAAGATATGATCAATAACTTCTTATCTGATTTGAAATCTTGAAGAATATATTTAGCATTGTTTTAATATCATACAATTATTGATGCTTTAGTATAAGAAGGATTAGTTGAGTTAAATTGATAGGAATAACCGTCAAATGTGTTACAAACTACTTCTCATACAATTGAAAATATTTGATTCGATTACCTGAAAGCAAAATCTTTCAGTATTACCATCATTAGTCAATGGTGCATTATTAACACACAGTCCAAGTCCTGATGCGACAAGTGATACGAGCTCGAGTTATAATGCGCCTAGTGGATTACCACATCCAAAACCAAAGCATAACATACGTGAACAGCTGATACAGGCTGGATTTGAACCACGTGGAAGTAATTCTTGTTTCTCTTAATATTTTATAAAATTTTTAAATTATGAATTTCATGGAACGATCAATAATATATCAGAGATCACCAACGTAAGGTCATTCAATTAATTATATATTCTTATATTAAATGTAATTAAATATAACACAGAAAACTTTATGATTTTGAATACTTTATTTTTTACTAATCTTTAAATAATATAGCAACAATCTATGTGAATCGTAGTGGAATACGTTTCGGGAGTGCACCAAATTTCCCGGTACCATCTAATGGTAGCGTTGCATCACGCATATCCGAATTCGAGAAAAAACCAGGTGCACCGAATTTACAGATCGCTTGTGCATTAAATGGTACAGAGCGACAAAGAAATGAGGTTTGCTTCTTGATTTTTATTATATATTTCTTTGTTCTTAGTTCGTAAAGTATAATTGATGATACTTTGGAAATAAAGTTCAAAGTTCAAATAAGTTCAGTTTCTATTTCATCGAAATTTCAACTTTCCAAGCAAAAATAAATTGAAAATATGAAATCATTTAAATTTCAATTAACAATCGGAAATTTAGAAATTTTTTAGCAGATTTTACACTACTTTCGTAACTTATCATCGCTCATGATATCCTTATCATATCACAACGATATCTGAATAATACAAACTTTAATGAATACTTGTCTTTAATTTATCTAGATATATATATATATATATATATAGCATGAAGAGAATATGCTCAATAATACTAAATACATTTTGTTAATTTTGCAAATTCCATTTATAAAAGTAGTCAATTAAATTTATTTATCCAACGATATTTCAGGTTTCTCCTATCAGATCACCATCAGGACCCATGTCACCACGATCATCAGTATATCGTACTAAGCCGGTAATTCATGCTGATATAAATTCTGCATCGTTGCGTGTAAATCAGCAACCTTCCAATATAGAATCAGTCTTTGAATTCCCAATATCAAAACAGTTTGTCGGAGTTCAGGTAAACTTCACAAATTATCTGTCATAAATATGAAGAAGACGCTTATTTATCTGCTCGTCTTTCAGACTGATAATATCATATCAATTTGAATTAATTTCGCTATAAATCCAAAATTTCTATCTTTTCATCCATCAACTTTAAAAAATTTTAAATTAAATATTTTCCAACTTTCAATAGCAGTGATGATAGTAATAAAAATGTCCCAATTTCTCTTCCTTATCAGTTTAATTTTTACTTTTTTTCCTATATTACTTATTATCATTTTATTTGATAAAATAATGCAACTTTCTTCACTTTTCTCGATTATTTTCTCGAGTGCTGATATCTTCAATTTTTCTAGCTATTTTAACATAGTTTTCTAAAATTCTTTGTTCCTATCAAAGATGTGAGAATATAATCTAAATAGAAAAAGTGTTCGTTTCTACTTATTTTTTGATTATTGTGAAAGTTATCTTATCGTATGAGTCAAAGCATCTCTAATAATCCAGACTATAATATTGATATGAACTTGGTCAATCATAACTGTATCAGATATCATTCGACTCCTTTCATAGTTATCATCAAATTTAGATCGATTTCCTGCACGAAATCATTTCCTCGGTTATCACAAATTTTTCGGCATTAATGTTAAACATAACTTTCACTGCCCAACTGAACTTTGTCACCAGTATTTCAAATCGTGATAGAGTGATAAGGGATATATAGTTGATATAAATATTAATAGCAGGTTGCTTATTGATGATCGCCTTGTTATCCTTCCTATTTAATCTATTTAATCTGAACATGTATAAATTAAGAAGCAGAAAAATCATCTGATCTTAAATCATCTGATCTTTTAAATATTCGTTTGGTATTCCACCCTTTCTTTCTCTCTCACTATATCTTAATATATTTCTATTTATTTGTCGTCTTGTTTATTTACTTATTTGTTTCATGTTTGTTTATTTATTTATTTATCAACAATTCCCATCATTTGTTTATTTTCTTATTCGTAACTTTCATGTCTTTTAATTATTAGAATTTTTCACCTTCCTGCAATACTTTTTTCAAGAATTTGAAAGATTTTTATCGGTTCTTTTTTTTTTTCAATCAAATCTCTGTCCTTTCTTCGAGAACAAATCCGATATTTTAGCAATATATTTGCATTAATAATATTAGATTAACAATATTACATAATTATCTTATCAACGATTTATGCGAGAATTTTCAATGGCCCACCTGCAGTTATATATATTTTGCATATTTTCAAATTTTCTACAGGAATTATCAGAGTCAAAATAGATCAGTTTCCCAGTTCTGTTAATTTATGGCAGAAATCGATTGTGTTGAACTTATTTCGTGATAGGATTGACCTATAACCCTAGGAAAGAAAAACTCAAATTGATTGTATTCTTTCATAAAGATATAATCTAAATGTATCATTTAAATGAGCCTTTTGTTACTAAAATATTTTTCTTTATAAACAAAAAAGCTTCTTTACAAACTGTATATTTTTATCTTTTTTTTTTTCACAAATGCAACTTTTTTGGATTGACCATCAACTGGACACTATTCTAATTTCAGACATCAAATAGCATTGTTTAAATGGTCAATTCATTTATGATATAAATAATTCCCGGTAGAATTCCCGGTGAAATAAATCTTGAAAATTTCTCCCTTTGACAAGCATTTTCAATTTTCCATAATTTCAACTCAATAAGTTGTCAGAATTGTTGTACTTGAAATTATTTTTTGTTCAACAAAAATCTGAAAAATTCTTCTTTATTTACAACCTTTTTTGATTATTTCTTGAAAAAAATTTCCAGAATCTTATAAACATATTTAAAATCAACGAATTGTTTTTTTTTTTTTTTTCAGGAAGAAATCCCATGTCAGAATATCGAAAATACCTCGAGCGTAGTGAAATCTGCAGAAACTGAAGCAAATGATTTGTTTAGGATCAAGTATGTATTATTTAATGTGTTTATAAAAAATTAAGTGCTTATTTAAGTTTTTAAGATTGTAAAGAAAAATAATTAGTCCATTACTGATCTTATCATTATTGCTATTGCAGAGACTTACAGGAAGCTAAAAATTTTGTGCTCCAATCACCGATAAAATCTCGAAGAGTTAAAAATAAAACAAGGTAAAAGAGTTATTTTATCTTTTATGATTTGGACTTTTGAAAATCAGTTAAGAATTATATTTCTATTCAATAGTAATATCTCAGGGCATTCATATAAACACCATGTCGTTGTAAGCAAAATTAAAAAATGTAATAATTGAAATTCAAATATAGTTGCTGAATAATTTATGCAGTTTTCTTAAAAATTGATCAGTGATAATTTTGATATAATTTCAGTGATCAAAATGAAGATTTGAAATCATATCGTAGTATTGCGGAACGACGTTTAGAGAAGAAAAATATGACAATAAAGGTAAGCGTTAATAAATCATAAGGTAATACCACTGTTAGAAACATTTTAATATGTTTTTCTTCCATTTTTTTCTTCTATTTATATTCAAAATATAATTAACATATAAAACCTTTCTTTTTCCGTCAGATACTACATTATAGTCGCGGAATCTGTCTTTGGTATGTATTCAGAATATCGTATCGACCATTACACAATCATCACATATAGTAAAATAATTAAAAATATTCAACAAATCGTCAATAAATTCTTTTTTCTTGAATTTGGGGAAAAGAAATTTAAATAATTCTCAAATTTCATTGCAGCAAAATGGAGTTAAAGTGGAATCGGAATGGCCTACAACTCCTCCTTTGCCGAAAGTACAAATTGTGGATGTTCCAAGGCAGGCAAAAATAATTTTATATGAGGATATATATATGTATTCAGATGGACTATTGATTTGTTTTTACCTGTTTTCAATCAGATAAGGAATAATTAAGAGACACCTGGATTAATATTATTCCATAATTGTTTATTTTAAATGATAAGAATAGACCAGCAATTCTTCATTGATACTTCATTTGATTATTTTTGAATGAAAAAAATAAAAATATGATTAAGAAAAATAAGTTCGTATTTAGTTGTTTTTTTTTTAAGATTTTTCTTCCCGAAAGGAATTCCCATTTCGATGTCCGAGAATGAAGAAGCATTGCGACGAGTTAGCGATGTATTCAGCGACCTTGGAAATAAAGTATGTATTATATATTATATTTAAATAAAATGACGTAATTCAAACTTTCTATTTTTCAATTTTTAAATTTAATTCAGGTAGGAATGATCGATATGGCCGAAATATGTCGAGCAGCCGGTATACCCATCTACTGGAAACGGGCTGTTTATGATTCTTGCTGTAACAATCTGTTCAGACCAATTACTTTGGCTGATTTCGCTTCTTGGTGGAAGAGGTACTTTGCTTAGTTTGCTTATAATCATTTCCTTTATTATGGTACTTAAAGAAACTACTCTAAATTCCAGAAAAGGTCAGTAAAATTTTTATCACTGATATGATGACCTGGAAATTTACTAAAATTCATTCACACAATGGATATTATTATTCATCCAAGTCAATCCAAAGGTCAACATGCACTAATCATCCTTCCATTTATATATTCTATCCTATCTCTAATCTTATCATTGTTCTTCCGAATTCCTTAAGTTTTATAACACAGGTGGCATGATAGGATGACATACATAGGTGACGAGATAAGATGATATCATTGGCATGCAATAAGATTTTAAATTAGACGACACGAAATAATAAATGATTTTTAGGATGACTGCTGTGGCACATGATGAAGCAGCCCGTTTCGTGTATACCCTAGCTGGGCCTAATCGAGATTATTTGGTCAAAGAAGACCTGGCACCAATCCTTAAAGATCTCATTGAAACCTTTCCGGGATTGCATTTTCTTCGTGAAGCTGAAGAATTTCATTCAAGATATGTTGAAACGGTTTGTTTTCTTTCTTAGTTTAAAATCAATCGAAATTGTTTATTTCTCACTTAATTCCGTAACTTCATTTATTTTTTCTATGAAAATTGAACTTAAATTTATAACAATCTGTTTTCCCATGAAAATTGAGCCTAAGTATATAAGCTAATCTGTTTTCCCATGAAAATTGAGCCTAAGTATATAAGTTAGCCTATTTTTCCATGAAAATTGAAGTAATTACCAATGAAATTTGATCAGTGAAATGTTTTGAATCAAAAAGAATTTGAATAGAAATGAAATGATCTCAATTGTAGAGAAATCATTAGTACTACTATAATACATATCAGTTAGGTTTATTCATCTATTTAGTAGAAGCCAAGGTTTTTATGAGAAACTAATATTATGGTTGGTTTATTTATTTAATTATTATTTCTTGTTTGTTTTCTTCCAGGTAATAGTAAGGATATTTTGGGCAGTTAATCGGTCATGGACTGGTCGCATTACAATTAACGAACTGCGTCGTTCGAATTTCCTAGAAGTAAGTAAATTAGTTAAAAATTGAGATTTATTAAGCTAAACTATTTGTTCATAATATAGCAATGATTACTTGAACTTTGATTTCTAGAAAAAAGAGAAAAAGACATGAGAATAAGACGATTCAATTAAATTTTTTTTCTCCATTCGATTTAAGTTGTATCGATTTATTGGATTATCAATCGAAATAATCGAATTCTGAAGTCGCCAGATGTTATATTTCGAAATTTTTTATTTTCTCTTATCAGTAGCTTTTTAGACAGTTAGGAAGTTGGAGACAACGGACGATATCAATGCGATAACAAATTACTTCAGTTACGAACATTTCTATGTAATATATTGCAAATTTTATGAATTAGACAAAGATCACGATTTAATTATCAACAAAATCGATATGTCGCAACACTGCAACGGAGGTGAAAATTTTAATATCAAATTTTCTGGTTGTAAAACATTTAAATAATATATTACCTTGATAATTCTATCTATTCATTTCGCTGATTACACACTGTCCAATCATTATTATGATTAGTGATAGCGATCAGCAATCGCACATACATTTACAACATATTTATAAATCTTAATTCAAGCCAATTATTGTTTTCAGCACTTCCACCACAAATTATCGATAGGATATTTAGCGGAGCAGTAACAAGATCACCAGCTGGAAGGCGTATTCGAGAAGCGCTTGAAACAATCGGTTACACGGATTTTGTAGCATTTCTACTAGCAGAAGAAGACAAAAGACATCCTACCAGGTATTTTCTTATCTTGTCATGTTTTTAATTTACCTTATATTATATATCTAGTCGGGAATGGCTCTGATAGATTATCAAATCTTATAGTCGGGAGTAGCTTATCAAATTATAAAGCTTTAATCGACAATGAGTTAAGTGAAACTTCTCTCAAATAGCTTATATGAAATGAAAATTAATTGGATAAACTTAAAGCGATGTAGAAATCGTTTATTATTTTAATAAATCTGTTGAATGTTAACAAATTTTTTACAGCGTCGAGTATTGGTTTCGATGCTTAGATTTAGATGGTGACGGTGTATTATCAATGTATGAAATGGAATACTTCTATAATGGTGTAAAAAATAAAATGGATCAGCATAATATTGATTCGATGCGGTTTGATGATGTAATTTGTAATGTAAGCTCTTTTTAAATTTATATTTCTTGAAAATTATTCATTAATAAGAGAAGATTCTATTTTCATTATAATGATTGAATTCTCAGAATTTTAGAAACCTTTAAAATCAAATATATTTTATAGCTATTGGATTTAATACGACCGAAACAACCGAATGTCATTTCATTGTCGGATCTCAAAAAATGCCCTTTATGTACCAGGTTTTTCAATACATTTGTTAACTGGGTGAAATACTATGAACAAGAAGCTAACGAAGGAGAACGAGCTACTGTGGTTTGATTTTTTAATTAACGAGACATTTATTTATTTTGCTCATCTTTTATATATCTCACTTATGTGACACTTACGTGACAATTACTTTACTTACGTGGCAAACCAATCTAATAATATGTAGAAAACTGTGTAAAAGTAACGAATCCTCAAAAAGTTTTAAAAAGAATTTCGATAATTACAGACTGATGGTGAAGAAGAACTGAACGACTGGGATAGGTATTGCTTGGAAGAGTATGAAGCGCTTATGGCAGATGATCAGGAAAATGATGAGCTCGAGGATATGTTCGTTTCAACTTATTTTCAATTTAAACTTACCCTCAAAGTTTGCAATGTCAATCACATACTCTGTTATACTAATTAACGATGCATTTCCTATTATTGTCCTGCAAGGAATTAAATCACTAGAAGTTCAACAGGCATCTATTTTTACTTATTTAATGCATCTTTAAATCAATAAAATGAATTGACAGTAAAGAGAAGAATTGCAGTAATTTAAATTTGGACGATGATGATGAACTACTGATCAGTAACAACGTTAACACAACAACTAATCTGTCACTGCGCGAATTTGGCGATTCTCAACGAACAAAAATTTTAGAAGCAATATGAAAATAATATCAAATCGATAAATATTGTCTCAAATTATCAACTGATGTAAGAATTATTTTGCAAATTAGTATATGTTAAATATTATTGTTAGCATTTATTGTTTATTTAGAGCAATGGTTACTTTTTCTTTTTGTTATGGTTTTCAATTTCACAAATTAAGCAGTAAAACAGAAAAAATAAGTTGATTATTAACATAGATATGTAAGTTGGTGAGATTCATAAATGAACTGGTTCAGTTGATAACAGTGATAAAAAAAATGATTATTGAGGCTGCTAATAGGTAAGTAATGATAATACTAATAAAGAATAGATCATAGACGATAATTTTGGAAAAGTAAACAGCTAAGAAATAGTGAAAACGGTAAAAAAATAAGAATTAAGCCATTTGTAATTAAAAATATGGTTTTTTTACTTTGCAAATCTTGAAATTAAGATATTTTTAACTCAAGAAATTTGAGATTCGTTGAGAGAGCAATTATTTTGGAAGGAATGTTTGCTGAAATTGAGCTAATTTGTTATGTCTTCTATTTAAGTGTATTCATCATCATTAAAAGAGACGGAAACTGTGCGGAAAAAAACCAAATTTCCATAGTATAAATACCAATAGTTTACTCTGGAGTAATACTTTAACTTCTGATAAATAAGAAATTAGCGAATTTATTACAACTAATAAGTTTAGATCAAACTTTATTTAAATCCCATCTGTTCCATCTCTTCAATCTTCTCCGTATCCACTACTTCATAAAAGCTTCTTCCTTCTTGTGAAGTCTTCAAAACAAATCCATTGATTTAACAATTGTAAAAAAGAATCTTATTTTCATTGAAAAAAAAAACCGCTGAATGCGATCAAAATTGAACAACGTATTCGGCTACCACAATAAGTTTTTAATAAACTTTCTTACCTTCAGATAACCAGCAATCTGTATCAAACTTACTTTTTTATTCAATAATGCATTCACTTGATTGTTTTGTTTACTTTTTCTATTTCTTAGGCTGTAAAAACACTCTAAGCCATAATGCTGTCTATGTGCCTAATCGTATCAGTTTTCAATATGATCTGATAAATGTTATGTACTACTTCATCTAGCAACAACTGGAATTATAAATCTGAAAAAATATCGCGCGGTAATCCAGTAGCAAAAAAATCCGTTTTCATTTTTTTTCGTGCATTGAGTCTTGCTCGAAAGAAGTAGTTAGCAAACTTTTTCATCTTTTCTGAATTATTATTTTATTGAAATTCCAAAAAATTGGCAATGGATTGCGAAAATACGGTGGATTTTGTGACAGAATGATTACTTGTAAATGCGAAGTAAAAACTTTAAACTTCTCCTTCAATTATAGCAGTTGTTCAACAATTTTGAAACAAAAAAGGAAAATATTCTTGAAAAACTCTTTTAAAACCCAACAAAGTACCGAAGATCGAAGAGCAACGCAAACGTAACAATGGAACAAAATTTCGAATAGAAAGAAAATTCGCAAAGAACTGGATAAACTCTTTTGTGCTCATAAGAATGTAACAATCAGAAGAAAAGCGAAAAAATTTAATGAACATTTCAAAAATATTTAAATCTAATTAAAACAATATCAGTTTCAAAAATGTGTAAATTCTAGAGAAAATAGTGTGAAGAAAACTAAACGTATCAAAAATATAAAAAAGAGAAGTCCATCAATGGATTCGACCAAAATTTCACGTTGAATTCGGAGATTAAAGGAAATTTAATGAGAAATACAAATGCTTCAAGCATAAAGCCAATTTATTTCATAATAAGAATTAAAAATAAACATAAAAAGAATTACCGTGAAATATAAATAAAATGGTTTAAAATATATAAAAATGCAAATAGCAACAAAAATAGTGAACTAAAAAAACGTTATCGTTGATCTAATCGTTCTTTCGGTTCCATGATAACTATCGAATTGCCACGAATAACAACCATACCGATTTCATTTTTATCACCACTCTATAATATAAAAATTCTTAATAATTATCGGTAATATAGCCGATATTGATGACTTCAAGATATACGACAGATTCAAGCTCGAAAAATGCGAATGAAAATTTCCTAAACCGCAAAAACAATCTGCTTATCATATGAAATCACAAAAGAATTCATTCCAATAAAATATTGAGATTCATCTTCTGTTTATGCAGTCTATTCAATATTTTTAAAGACTCCCATTTCTACTCTTAACTAAATACAATGCATAAACAAAGAAAGAATGTCTATTTTTATACTGAATCTAGACACTTCATTTCAGGAATCATTACTGTATCCTTTGTCTATATGAATCCATGGCATAAAGTTCTAGTTTCGACTAAACGACTAATTTAATTTACTGCTCAAACACTGGAAGAAGACATAATGCCAAACCTTCAAGTTTTCGACAGCATCCTCAACAACAATATTCATGAATGGATCGAAACCTCGAAGAATGCCTGATACGCTTCGATTGCCATTCAATTTCAGGTCAACCTGCTTGTCCATATATTTCTTCAGCTCGGGTGGATGTGTTTTACTCATTTTGCACTTTATTCTTACCTTCAAAGATAAATCTACAAATAATACAAAAGCAGTTAGAAACTTATAAGAACAAATATAAGAAACAAATACTAAACGAAACGAAGAAAAGTGATAAAATGAAGTGATATAACTAATATTAATGGCAAATCATGTATTTTATAAGTGTTATTTAGCAAAAAACGATTTTTTTTTAGCAACAACAATGATGAAATTGTAGAAGTTCAAGTAATTACTGCAGAAAGTTGAAATATAATGTCGGAGTTGACCTTCGACTCAAAGATAGCCTAGAATTAAGTGAACTATTCTTTATACTTTCTATCCACTAATCTTTAACATTCTAAAGTATCTTTGTGATGGAAAAGAAAACACATTACAATGCCCAATCATACCCAAGAGTAACACACAGCAATAATTCAAAGGATAGAGGTACATCAATTAAAATAAAAATACCTCAGCTATTCGCCCTCAAACCTTACCTCTCAAGACCCCATGAAATTTTGCAGCTCCACAAACCAGAGAGAAATGAATGATTGGAATGATCGGTAGTAGAAGAGAAGGAAGTGTGTTGGAAAAAAATAGTAGCATGTGAAGGAGGAATTAGAGATTGAAAGATTCTTTGACACATATACGTGTTTAGCCATAACAATGAGTAAAAAGAGAGAAAGAAAAAGAAAAGTTCAAGTGGCAGAGACTGTGTAGTGATAAATAACGGTGAGATATAAATTTGATAATTGTCTGAAGCGGAGTCGTTTGTTCCAGTTTAATCATCTTTTGTTGCCTATTGTCATGTGAATATTTGGCTCAATTATTTTTGCCCTTTTTTCCTAATACGTCTTTCGCTAATGATGCTATTCAAATTGAAGTTACATATTATGTGAAACTTTCCAATGTAAATTTATAATGTATTGCAAGCAAGTGCAGAAGGCAGCAAAATAGACAGTGATGAAAAGAGGGGAAGGAAGTGTGGTGCATGATGCTGTAATATTTAGATTGATATGTACTTATTTGCACTTTCAATAAGACATATGTTCTTGTAAATGTCAAAGATCATTAGGATAAGAGAAGAATAGTTGGCAGACATGGCTGTATGATTCATTTTTATATTAAAATGTTTCGCTGTGTTTGCCGCATTTATGTTTTAAAAATGGGATGGAATTAATATCATCACATCATCTCATATTTATTTCACTTTCTTCCTTCCTTACATTTCCTTGATGATGTTTACATTTATCATTTATGATTCAGATCAATAAATTTGGCATAGATTATGTGAGATGCATTATCAGAGATTGAGATGTTTCGTCTGTTTCAAATATTCTCCTAATACATCTTGTAGAAGATTTATGAATATGTGTACACTTGTTCACTTAGAAATGCTCACTTGTTCATGTGTATTTTTACAGATTCGATATTGATGAGCCAGAAGAAGACACTTGGAACTGTTACAGAATGTACTGAAATTTGTGATGATTCAATATCATTGTTGAACGATGGCAATCTGACAAATTCAAATAATGCAAGAATTTCTATCGGTAAGGATCAAAGTATTACAAGTTTAATTTTCACGACAATTTGATGTTGTTAAAAACTGATACAAGATTTTTTTTATTACTTTTTTTGTGGACTGCGCTTTCTTTTTTTTCCTATTAAGGTCTTTATGATCCTTAAAGTAAGGGAAAAATTGTTAAAAAAATTACTATAGAAAGGATTAAAACTTGATAAGTAGACTTCAGATTGGATTTTGCATCGTTATTCCATGTTAAATTATAGAGATAATTTAATGTTATTTTTTTTACTTAATCCATGTGAAAAGTGAGGGAAAGAATTTAATTTATCGATTATTTTGATTCAGATGTTAAGTGCAGATTGGGATTATTTCATATGAAAGAAGCTTTCAATGCTTTGCTTATAGAAGAAGAATATAGTGAGGTAACAAAAAATGACGAGAAAGATGGGAAGAAGTGGATTTATGCGAAGCCATCCAGATTTAATTTTGCGTCGTTTTTTCATGCTAAATCACGTCAAAAATACAAAAGGTTCGCGCTTGATCTATCTTTTATTAATTAAACAAAATTTCTTCAATTGAAATGATATTCGATATGTTATTTTTACCATCCGTGTTTTCGCAATTTCAAATTATATCATTTTTCAGATTATATAAATGTGTTTGATCTCTATGATTTAATCCTTAGTGTAATAAATTTTGAGTTATATGGAAAGTAGTCGATGAAGTTTGCTAATATTGGTTTCAGCACGTACTTAACTTTTCTAAAATTTTTTCCAACAATCAATTTGATCATAGTTTGATTCAAACGAGTGTTTCAACAAATATGGAATGATAGTACTTTCTCGGAATCGTTTTATTTTTTATTTTGTATCTGCTATTTTTGCTATTTGTTTTCCCTTACAAAGTGATACTGAAGTATGGATCCCTATCTGGATGTAGTACAAGAGTGGAATACTGCAGATAAAATTATTAATGAAGTTGTAGATCAGCGATTAGATAATAAAATGGTATTTTAGTAGATAGCCTGCTTTTTAGTATTGTGAATCATTCAACAAATCAGATCAGAAAATAGTGACACTGATGTGGACATAAATTCTATTAGTAAATGATGTAGCATGAATCTTTAGAATTTCTAATTTACTTCATTACACAAAGAATTTGGTTATGAAATCAAAACCAGTTCTATTCTCCATTTTTTCTTCGTTTACCAGATAAAGATCAGAAATGACCAACTTGGAAATAGTTGACAAGATTGGTAAGACAAAACATAACAACTGGCTTTAATTAAAAATTCTAGATTTCTAAATTATTTATGCAGAAGTTTCCGTCCCAGAATTTTAATGTTATTAGCATGCGTTAACAGCTCAAATTGATAAAGTTGCTGTTAAAATCTTACTTCAAACAGAATCTCTTTCCATCGGAAAATTATTTAAAATCCATAACTTTTTATTTAGAGACACTTTATATAATTATACCAAAAAATTTAGGAGGGAATGGGTAAACTAGGGACCATGCTTGGATTTGGCGAAATATTTTATAAACTACTGAAATTTAAAGGTCATGGCCTTATCAAATCGTTATTCATGTATTCGTGGAGTTTTGTAGTCTCAAACCTTTCAAAATAAGAAAAATAAGTGAAAAATTATTAAAGACTTGATTGTATTTTTATTCTTTTTATTTTTCTGGCAAAAATGAATTCTACAATGTTGCAGGAAATAGTGAACAGTTCTTGACAAATGAGAAGTCAGAATTTAGTGATGAAATTTTTATCCTTGCATACAAGTAAATTACTACTTTAAATAAATTTTTTTAATCATTGATATAGATAAACAAGTTTTGTGTTTAAAACCTTAAACAGAAAATAATTACATTACATTCCAATTAAGAAATTTCCATACTTCTGCTCTGTTCAAAATATGTATGTTTATCGGTCGGGGGAATGGATCAATCACTGACAGCAATTATTGTTTTTTATTTTGGCAGAAATCGTTGTCTTAATGTTGCTGATCGTTCAATGATTTCAATTAATTTGCAAAGGTGTCCCTTTCTTTAGATGAAGTTTTTTTCCAATTTTCGGCAATGCAAAACTCATTTAATTATTTTTCATCTAAATGTTGCAGTGTTGAATGTCACAACAGTTAATTAATGATTAGTTTGTTCACAGATGAATGCTTTGTTTGCAGTGTCCGCTTCTTTCTATAATTATTATTGAGTAAGATGCGCTAACACAAATTTTCCAATATTCCATTATTTAAGTTAGCTCATGTAGCATCTATCCAGAAACTTCTTTTTTTTGTATTGAATATTACATTTGTTTTCTCTAAGAAATCATATCCAGAAAAATTAGAACATATGAGGTGTTGTTTCTGCAGTGATATGAAACATTTTAATACATTATTTCGAGTTTATAATTAATACAGAACAAGGATTTGCGCAAAATATTTGCCAGTTTTTTAAAGTTTTTAAATGGAAAATTTTAATTTTCTCAAATTTTTTAGCCATATATTTTTCTTTAAAACAATTTATTTTAATGGACATATATTTTTAAGGATAATAAGGAAATCTTATTCAAGACAAAATTATGATCTGTTCTACTTCCATAATGAAAAATACATAAAACTATTTCTATTTCAGAAGCAGTAGTGTAATAGACATAACATCAACGAAGGGTATCATTGAAATGGTTCGAATAAATAACGGTCATACATTATCTAATGTAAATGCAGGTTCGGTACCACAGTTAGATTCCCGAGTCCAAGACAGTTGTTCATCAAGTATCGGAGCGCAGTCTCAATTTCTGAATAGTGAGGATGAACAAGGTAAGTTTCTTGTATTTTATGATCACCAAATATGCGATAAAGCACTTTCTGATGGTTAGTTACTATGTCGAATGTAAAGAAGCATTGACTTTCTGAAGTGAGGGCATCAATACTAATTACCATCATTTCTATCAGACAATAAGGAATAAAGTTTCAATAATATTGCATCTTTCAGCACTTTTTAATTGTTTTTACAGTACTTTCGAATTGTTTTTACATTAATATATCGATAAAGCATCCATATCAGTTAGTTCTGTAATTATTTTATTATAGATAATATTAATGATAATTAACAGAATGACATCCGTTATTTCATCTACACTTAAGAATAAGAAAGACGTCTTTTTAAAATCTTGTGGAATAAATAACAGCACTACATAGTTTTTAAGTTTTTATTAGTTTTTATTCTTATAGGCTTTGTTGTTAATGACAGCGAAGCAGACTCTGAGCAGATGCTACAAAATATCAATAATGAATCTTCAAATTTTGGTGCAGTCGCTACATCTGATACTATTTCAACACAACCAGTTGCACAATATTCACCAGCAAACAGTACCTGTATTCCATCTCGAAAATGTTGGGAATGTCCATTATGTTTCATCCGGCAACCGTTAGCAAACTTTCCCCGTCTTTCCTGTTGCAATCATCGATCATGCAAAACTTGCCTAGTGCAGGTTAGATTTCGTTGGTATAGCATTTTTATTTAATCATCAGGATTCAGTTATTGTACATTTTATTTGATAATAACAACTTATCCAGAAACAGACGTACGTAATGATTGTTAAATTATGTTAATATCTTTTTACATCTTCTTATCTTCATCAGCTAACTAACATTTACAAAAAATTGTTTGTAAAAAATTTTTGTTATTAAATATTTAATAGAAGTAAATTTTTTTATTCTGTCTTTAAAATTTCAATTATTTGCAGTACCTTCAAGTAGAGATAATGGAAAGCAGAGTACAGTTAACGTGTCCAGAATGCAGTGAGCTACTTCATCCAACCGATATATACGATCTTATGGCACACTGCCCTGATTTAATCAAAAAATACGAAACATTTGCATTAAGACGCGTTTTAATGATGGATCCAGATACTCGATGGTGCCCAGCACCTGATTGCACGTTAGTTTTTCCATTTTTTTATTTCAAGCTCTTCTTTGTTTTCAAAAATATGAGCTTAATGGATTCAAGTGATAAATTTTGTTTTTATTCCGCTATTGTTAATAAACAATTGAGCTAAAAAAGGCACTAATTATAATGGCAAATAAATTTACATAAGCGCATACTTGATATTATGGTTATTAGTAAGACAAATTCAACCGCACAAGAACGAAAATCTCCCGTGAATAACTTGAATAACTACGTGAATAACGTGAATAACTACGATGATGATCAGAAATGTCCCATAATAATGTTTCAAATAGTTTAACCAGATACTGCAAATATTAGAAACTTAGACCTGTAGATCGAAGTTACTTTTAAGTTGGAAAGAAATTAATTAATAGAAATGGTCTAGCTGACACCATAATTGATATGATGAAAAGCTGTCATGAGCGAACGATGCATCGAAAATGTTTTGAATATGAAGGTTATTAATAGAAAACATAATTAACACTTATTCCTCTATTGTTAGATCTAAAGTTAATATTCAAATTTAGGTATGCGGTTATTGCAACAGCATGTGCTGCTTGTCCCGAATTGCGGTGTGAACGGCCAGGTTGTGGTGCGCTTTTTTGCTATCATTGCAAAGGACCATGGCATGCTAGTCAAACATGTGATGAAGCTCGTAAGGAACGTGGTGAAATATATCGACGATCAGTGCCACAACTTTCAGCTACTCAAGAAAACACTCTTAAACGTATTTTTTTGATCTGGAATTTTGATAATTTATTTTAAATTATTGATCGTAGTATATAATACTTTTGAAAAGGGCATCTGATGCCATCCATGCGAACATTTTCAATCCTTATTAAACAGTTCGCTTCGTTTCCACGCATACCGTGTGCATATAAAGGAAGTAAAAAAAATCCGCCTTTTTTATCTTCATTACTTTTTTAAAAATTTAGGTGGGGATATTAAAGCGTGTCCTCGATGTCGTACATACATTGTTAAAATGAACGATGGTTCGTGCAATCACATGGTCTGTGCGATGTGCAGTGCTCAGTTCTGCTGGCTGTGTTTGCGCGAAATCAATGACTTGCATTATCTAAGGTAGTTAATTAATATATTTTATATTAGCAAAAAAATCAAATGCTGGTCAATAGAATTTTCATTAAAAACTGCTCTTAGATAATACTTCATGAAAAAGCTGAGCTGTAAAATAATATGTTTATTTGATAATATTGAAAAAAAATTTTGAAGAGAGAAAACTGAGTAATTTTTGTTTTTTAGTCCCACGGGTTGTACTTTCTGGGGGAAAAAACCTTGGACCAGAAAGAAAAAATTACTATGTCAAGTTGGAACTCTGATTGGTGCACCTGTTGGTATTGCATTGATTGCAGGTTTGGCTATACCAGGCATAATTTTTGGAGTACCCGTATTTGTTGGAAGGTAATTTGTTTGGGATGTATTCCTAATTCTTATTTTTTACTATGTTAAATGCCTCTTGATCCTTCGAAATCATCTAAATATAATACTTGCCAGTATATTTATTACGTAGTTATTAATTATTAATGTATATTTATTGCTTAGTTTTTAGTTAGATTATTCTATTTAAATTTGTTCATTATTGGCCGACATCATATTAATGTGATCATTTTGGAATCATCATAATTCGGTTTCCGAACTTACTTTTCCATCTCGTCCACATAACTGATCAAGTTGAATCTCAGATTCGTAATGCAGGCACTCAGTTTATATGGGGGACAGTGTGTCATTTTTTTTTTAAAAATAATTGTATGAATTCCATTTTTGTTGCAGAATTTTTGTCGAATGTTCAATATTCGCTTAATCACAATGAATTAATTAACTATTTTTGATGTTTTTCAGGAAAGTAAACCAGCGTTTTGCTCATCTAACTAAAATTCGTAGACGTTGTTTAACTGCTGGAAGCGTGATAGGCTCACTAATCGTTAGCCCAGTTTTGGCTGTAATGGCTGTTGGTTAGTTCGTGTATTATGAGAAAAATATTGTTTTTTCAGTTATAAGAAACTGTATTGCTTTTCATCACATTTTTTTTTTTTTTTTTGACCATTTCAACATAGCGAATTGCAAATTTTGTACAATTTCTTTATATATGGTTGTCATGGGATAAAATATTCATTAATAGTATCTGCTAAGTAAATCATATATTAGTGTACATGTACATTTACAGGTGTAGGAGTTCCCATTATGCTAGCTTACGTTTATGGTGTTGTGCCACTGTCTTTGTGTAGAAATGGTGGATGTGGTGTTGGGAATGGTTCATCGAAACCTGATCAAGATGATCTTGATGACGATGAAATTTGGCATGAAGTGAATATGCGTATGTTTTGATATCGCTCCTGCAGTCCTGTTCTTTCACTTAGTAAAGAACGCAATATATGTAAGATAAATGAATTTGTATTATACCAATATCGCAGGAAGCCACGAAAAATCTCCACTGTTGAACGACATGGAACGGCAAGACGGTACATCTGTCATCACCAGAATATCTGTAAATAGTGGTTTATCAAGTGCACAACAACTGCCTAGTCGTTTACAGGTACAAGCAGAATTATGTCGTCGCAGGCCAAGTGTAGAATCAGGTGAACTCATTATCGTATTCGGGAAAATTATATACAATTGGTTACGTAAATTTCTTTCATTTATATCTATTCATTTTCAGGAATCAATAGTTTAGGCGAAAAGTGCAACTATGAAGAAGCGAGCACCAAAGCTATGGCCGGTTCGCAATATAATGATGATAAGGTAAGTCAAATTAAATTTTTAGACTTATTTAATGATGCAGATGAAATAATTTTGGAATTTGCATTTTTGAGTTAATACTGCAAAAAGCATAAATTTGGATATTATTTATTTTTGATCATCTGCTATCTCAGTTACAAAACTCTTTCAAAAAAAAAAACAAACAAACTTATTGATTTGATTATGATTTGATAAGAAAAATTGAAATTGATATCATTAATAAATTGAATGATATTTGAATATTATAGAGTTTACAAACAGTATGTTCTGGACAAGAAGCAGTGAGTTATTGCGAAGAAGTGGCAAGCATTGCTGCATTATCGGGTTCGGCTGTCGATGCGAAGTCACTCACTGATAGTGCCAGTGCGCGTGTATTTTCAACACAGGTGTGCTATCGCGAGCGAGATCCGAGTCCATCATCGCAGCATGCGATTGCTTGTCATGATTTTTCAAAATCAGGTTATTCAATTAATCTGTTATTTGTCAAGTTGGTAATTGTTTAGTTTATAAAAAAACTGCAAAAAATTTAAATCAGGTATTAAAGTGTTGAATTCTTATTGCTTTATAATTCTTATTGCTTTATATTTTTTTATGTCTAAATAATGCATTTTGTCATCAATTTTTTTTAGCGGTTATAAATTTTAATTGATGAATTTCATGTTAAATTCTTTATTTAAACAAATTTTCAAAGATTTCAGGTGATGAGCGTTCTTGTGAAAGTCAACAAAATAGTCGGCAAGAAATAATTGCTCATATCCGGTAATTATTGTTTTCGTGCACTTTAATATAAAGTGATTATTTTATTTATCTTATGTTTAATTAGGCAGTTTTTTCTGTTTATAATATTGTAGAGAAGATACTCTGTCATGGGGTGGTGCTTGCAAACGTCGTAGCGCTGCAAATAGCGGTTTAATATCACATCGGGTTACGCAAACATATTCCGGTGGAAAATGTAGCTTCATTGCTGAGAATGTTTCAGGTAATTGTTGCTGAGTTTTTTCTTAATATAGTAAATTATCAAATTTATTTTGGATATTGATAATGATACCATTTCAATTGAATAGACTTAGTAGTTGATTACAAATAATATAACAAATTATATTTTAACTAAAAGTACGGAAACAAAGAGATGTACGGCAAAAGAAAAAAAATGTATTCTATAAAAATTCTTACTTAGTATTTTTATAGGTGAGGATTTTGATGAATTGGTTCTAATGCCTGATGAAACGATTCCCCAATCTAGTGATTCAAGTAAAAGTTTAAGGCAATCATCTTCAGGTTCAGTTAAACCTCACCAGGTATAGAAATTTTTCGATACCTGGACTATTTGAGTTGATATCTATAATAACAAGCATTTGAAGATATGAATTAAGTGTTATAATTTATTACGTATTCTGAAATTGCTAATGTTTATTAATTTAACCCATTAGAATAATAAAATGTCCAGTATGAAATACTCTTCACCTGTCATGAAGTCAGAAGATTTTTTGACATCTTCAGATTCTAACAGCGATAAATTAATGTTGTTTAATATTTTGCTTTATTCGAAAAATAACTATATATCTTTCAGGCTATGCGTTCCTCTCATTCGAGTGATTCTACTGATTCTAAAGCTGATCGTTTTCACATTCGTGCACTTTTCGATACTATGAAGAGAATCGTTTCAGATGATGTTGCTGTTGAATCGGAAAAGGAGTAAGAATCAAAGATTTTGCTTTAGAATAATTTTCATTCCATGTTTTAGATAATTTCTTTTGAATTTTTGAACATTAATGAATAGTATAAATAATGAATAGTGATAATTTGTATAGGTAACTTGTTTTCTTGCTTTGTCTTATAGCTTTTTCATAAAATAGTAGGAGTTTTTTACTATATTTTCATATACCGATAGATTTTGTAAAAATAATAATTTATTATTAAAAACTCAGGAACATTTCAGGTTGGAAGTTCAACAGATCGGTAATTTTAATTTCCGTTCGGTTTTACACCATCCACCACACAAGAATGTAGTTTCAAATAACATTGGTTAGATTTCTTTTTTGTTTTTTTAAATGCCCAATTTTAAAAGACCTTGAATTATTTATCATTTGTAATACATGAACTGTTATGTTGAAAATTACAGTTAGCCAATTTTTCTATGATTCACATCTATTGCTTATTTTGGTATAGTTCCTATCGGCAGTGATGTGATTATGTGCTGAACATAATTGTGAATGAATTTCTGAAAATGATTGCTTGGATTATCTTTTAAATAATTATCGTTTAAACTGGCAGTATTTCTCTTTTTTCAGATTCATGTAGTCGTACTGGTGCATGTTCGAGTGACATTGACCAAGGCATGCTACATTCCAATTCAGAGCATTCCATTGCAACAAATTACACAAAGGCAGGTTGTAATAGTGAGGAAAAAAACGATGCAAGGAATAAACAACGTTTATTTTCAAATTTTTTTGTTAAACGTTAAAAATAGTACTGTCTGTTTTTTGATGTATTTCGTTCTTTCTCACCTACTTTTCATTATTGTTCCTTTCAAAATTCTGTATATATAGTTCCATATCATAATAAGGTGCGTTATAAATGATTTGTTAATCTCACTGTACATTAATTTTGCGGGTATCTGAACTTTTATTTAACAGGCACTGCATTTTTCTATATTTAATAAGTATCTAATTATTTACCACTTGCTGAAAAATAAATTTCTGTATTTTTGTTCTCTTTCCAGTAAAATAATTCATCGATGTTTTCATTACTTTACTACTTAATCTAGAAAATGATAAGATTTGTCTCCTTGTATTATTGAAATGCAAATAATATGGTATTACTGAGAGTTATTGGATGTAGAATAACTGATATTTTTTATGACAAGTGCGCAGTAGAAGTTAAGTTGAGTTTGAAAATGAATTCAATAAAAACAAAGAATAAAGATTATGGAATTAACAATTAGTTGCAGGAATGCTATATGATGCAGTTGGTTTCGATTCATTATATTTTATTATTTCGAATGGAAGTTCATATTCCCCACTTTGCTGTCTGTTTGGTGTCATAGAAGTTATCAGCTTTAATGCCTTACTAAATAAATACTGCAATTTGTTCTTGCTTAATAAGGTCCTCAGACCTATTTAAATATTTTCACGATACTTTTGTTTTTTGTTTGACTTTTAAGTTTTGGATTTCAAGTTTTCACTGCATAAAGCAAGTAAAGTTTGGACATATTTCGCCATCCATCGATTTAAACATGACATGTAATGTGTAAGGGAATTTATAAGAAGAAGCGGAATTGATATTTTTAGTTTATTAAATGAAAAAGGACAATTTCATAACAATTGATAAATGATAACTACTAGATAGACATCAGCATATATAATGCGAATGTTTTCATACTACGATAAAGTGCTGTTTTCCGAATAGCATTTTCAGATGATTTTATTTTAATTATTTTGACTAAATATTTCTACGAGATGTTATATCCGAAACGTGATTATTACAATCCGTGTTGTTTTATTGTTATATTTCCTTTCAACTTTTAAGATAATTTCTGTATTTTAGTACATAATCAATTGAAGAGCGTGTTTGCAAATTTATCAAAGACCGCTGGAAAAGTTTTATCGATTATTCGAGATTTCTGCTTGCAAGGTTACGCTTTAAGCTATTTATATGCGATGTTGAGCTAATTAAATATACATGTTGAAGAATTATTTAATTTGGTTTTTTTCGAGGCGAATTTTTCTTCTCAAAGTATATTGTTTTAGCTTTTGGATTTCCCACATTATAACATTATTTTTTCATTCATTCTGTTCACTGCCTTTCACCATTTTTTTTTTCTTTTCCAAAATTATTTGTTATTTTATTTCAGATTTTGTTTCATAAACGGTGAAACATGGCAGATGATGATTTAAAACTCGATCTGACAGGTAAAAAGAAGAAATCCAAGAAGCCAATTGTGCTGGATGACGAAACAACAAAAAAGATGAAAATGCAGCTCCAACTGTAGATTCGGAAGAGCTAGTGCTAGGGCCGAAAAAAAAGAAAAAGCACCAAAAGTAGTCGTTGTTGATGAGGAGCATGTTCCGGAAGAGGCATCTGAAGTTGCCGTAGGTGCTGGTTTATCAAATCTTATTGATTCAAAAAATGCATGGCCTGATTATACATACGAGCAACTACTGGAACTGGTTTTCGGTATAATGCGTGAGAAGAATCCGGAATTGGCGGCCGGTGAAAAGAAGAAATTCGTGATGAAGCCACCTCAAGTGGCTCGAGCTGGTAGCAAAAAGACAGCGTTCGCTAATTTTGCAGAAATTTGTCGGTTACTGAAACGACAGCCGAAGCATGTACTACAATTTTTGTTGGCAGAATTGGGTACAACAGGTTCAATCGATGGCAACAGTTGTTTGATTGTTAAAGGACGTTTCCAACAGAAGCATATTGAAAGTGTTTTGCGCAAGTACATTAAAGAATATGTTACTTGTCATACGTGTAGGTCTTCTGAGACAGAATTGACGAAAGATACTCGTTTGTTTTTCTTGGAATGTAAAACTTGTGGTAGTCGGTGTTCCGTTACTGCTATCAAAAGTGGGTTTACTGCTATGGTGGGAAAACGTGCTGCACTACGACGAGCTGCAGAAGCTACCGCTGGTAAATAAATAATAAACATCGAAATTTTCTGTTATTTTTCGTAATTTCTGAAGAGTACAACAAAAATTTTATTTTTATAATTTTGCAAAGAATTCTAAAATTATCGATGGGCATCATTTCCTATATGTGATTCTTTTATTTGGAGATTTTTTTCTTTATTTCTTTTTTCTGATTCAAACTTACTTTTATCGTAGGAAGTTTTCAATTTAAAGAATCGAATTTTATGGTTCTTCAAAATTTAAATTTAATGATTTATAACAATTTGCAGTGGATTTTATGTATTTTATTCCTTCCGTCCTTCTAGCCATGACAATTTTGTATTACATTAACAGTATGTGCTTGTTTTTCATGTACCAATAAAGTTTCCTATGGTACTGATTGCAGTAGTTCGAAACAAAGTATCACGAGAGAATGCCTGCTTTTATTTAATAGACATGAATAGAACATCGATCTCAAGCTATTAAGCATATTGTGGAAGTTCTGCGTTGGGTTCATTGTATCTCGTGAAGAGATGTTTTTTCGTAATGCCGAGAATTCTACTATTTATCGACTTTGTAGTGGTAGAATTTGAATTTAAATTTTAGATCCATCCCAATAATATTTCTGTAGCTTTAATGCAATACATGAATACTTCTGGCAAATAAGTTCGGGCAAAGTCCACCAAATATAGAATGATTTTGCACTTGCTTAATAAATTTATATCAGCCCAAAATTAATCATTATTTTATATTATATGATAATTTGATATAAACTTGATTTTCATATTATTTTGTCCTCAATGAGTTCTCGTATATTGGCCGAACCTGGCACTTGAAATAAGATCTAATGATCCGTTCCTTTCTTAATGGCTATTGAAATGAAGGTCATCATCTGCATAGTAAGCTAAATGGGTTGGCATTAAAAAAAAGTTTGCAAAATTTTTATCAATTATCTTTCATGAAATGTAAGATTATCTTCCTTAACAATGTAATTTGGTTGTCAATTAGAAGTATTGGAACTTTCTAAAAGTACCATTCATCCTTTTATTACTTAATTTCAGCTTTCAACAAACGATATGGAGTACTTGAAAATATCGAATCTAAATAATTTGGAAGGTTTAAAGAAGCAAATATGTTCAAATTGTGGTCGAAAACGAATGTATTTTTGTTACAATTGCAAAGTTTATATGCCTGATGTGGAGAAATTAGTTCCACGACTAGAGGTTGAATTCTTGATTTGACAATATGTTAATTTAATCACTTTCAAAGCAAATAAACAAAGCTAGTTTGAGCAGAAGAAATCCAGGAATAAGTAATTTCCTATTCTGTTCTGTTATGATTGTAAGAATAATTTTTGAGCAAAATATATCACAAAGAAGCTGATAATACCACTTCTGATAGTATCACTATCTGTTAGCTATCATTTAAGCAAAAAACGAGATTATTTCTAATATATAATTTTCAGCTGCCAATTCACATTGATATTATCAAACATCCACAGGAAAAAAACAGTAAAAGTACCGCTTTGCACTGTCTCCTTCTTGCACCATCTTCTACTACACTATACGAGTCATCTAGCATACCTGATTATGATTCTTCCACTTACAAACAGGAAAATACGGTATTCTTTTCAACTTTAATGCTCATTTTCTTGTGATAATGTTTGAGTAATATTTTTTTCTTAAAACCAGTAGAGATTCTTCACTCATTAATTTATGCTTGCATATAGAAATAATAAAAATAAACTTTTTCTTGCAAGCAAACTATGCATTTTTGCAGGTACTGGTAGTTTACTCCGAAAATGCCTTATCAGTCGATGATTTTATCAAGAAACGAGGTCCTATTAGACGTTTTGTATTCCTTGACTCAACTTGGTTCCAGGTCTTCTTTTATAACATTTTATTTAATTACTATTTTTCAGCAATAGTTTCAGGTCTTTCGTTAAAGGCTTAGGAGGCTTCATTTTTGGGCTAATATTCTATCGAGAACACCGAATAAATTTTAATTTCTGTTTGGTATTTTCCTTTTAAATAATTTGTTAGATACAATTACTCCATTAAACATGCATTTTTAATATTAACTTGAAGAATCAAAGTATTTCCCGAAGTAACTGGTTTTCTGAATTTTGCATTTTCAATAGATATAGAGTAAATAACTTTATATTCCTTCATGCTTTGACTTTCTCTAAAATATATATTGCGGATGCCTGAGTTAGAGACTCAACTATCAACACTCTTGGCATCATTGGATGATCGGGAAAGTGACCAACAAAAAATGGCTCATCGAAATTTTTTTTCAGATTGGTGGATTGAAGTTACTATCACAATTACAACATCTTCCTATCGTAACTTTGCGATCTTACAAAACAAAATACTGGCGATCCCAGGTTGAGTTTATATCTCAGTTTATCGGCTATGTTTATCTTTTTCGTCTGCAAAATGGGAGCAAATGCGAAAAGGTTTTTTCAAATCACTACAGTATCTCATTAAAAGGAAAATAATTTTCATTTATGCTTTCGATTTTTTGTGGAATTTTCAGCGAGGTTTGTCGGATTATCATCTTGCTACAATTGAAGCAATCTATTATGCGCTTAGAGAGGCTTTTGAAACTTCCTCTACTACCCAATATGATGGCTGTTTTGATAATCTTTTATTCTGGTTTTTCGCTTTCCGTTCGAAAGTTGATAAAGGATTTTTAAAAGGCGAGGGACAAAGTGCTCTATAAGTTTCAATTTTATTGTGGAATGGTAATTTTGTTAATATTCTTTACAATCAAAGTGAAATTTTTCAGCTGTATTTGGAGATATTTGCGGTTAGATCTTTGATTTGATTGTTTTTTTCTTTTTTTTTTTTAAATCCTTTTCTGAATGAATGATACAGAGCAAAGTCAAAAGAACAAGAGAGAGGAGAGAGAGAGAGAGAGTGAAAGGACAAGTTTTGTTATAATATTTTTAAAGGCGATGTAACTGTGCAATATTATCAAAAGAAATATAGCAACTTAAATTTTCAATAATATTCTTTATGTTCAGACATAATATGCAAAGCTTTTATACACATAAATGTGTCAAATAGTTGTTAATTTCATTGATTTATATTTTATTAAATGTGATAAAGACAGCATATGTCTGAATAATAATAAGAAATAAAAAGTATAGTTGTCTCTTCAGGATGTTCCTCATCTTCCACTATCTCTTGCATTAATCTACTGAGTTGCATTTCTCGACTGTATATTCTGAGTAGAACATATTCTCGATCACGGAGCATTTTGAGATGTTTTGCTTGCATAATTGCAGATGATATATATATACATATAGATTTTGATTGATCAAATGTGCAACCTGCATCAGTAGAAAATAAATTATTGCAATTATTATGTACATTACAGTAACTGCATTTTCGTTTTCATTTGCAAATATAATCATTTATTGATACAAACTGTAACATAACTGTTATATATCAAAATAGCAATACTTTTGCTAAGATAAGAGGAACAATTATAGATTCGTTTGATCTTTTTGGTTATTGGAAGTAGCATCATGCATTGAAGGCTGATACTTATTGATTGATTTAATTGTAGATTTTATGATAGTATATCTAGACGGTTATCCTGAAGAAAAATCAACATTTTATACCTTCTACAGGATGAATGTAATTGAATGTGAAGTCTGGCCAGGCTTCTGTTATAGAATCTTCAAAATGCATACTAATACATCGAACGAAAAGCTCACCGTCGGCTGACTTCAGATAATGCAAAATGCATTCTTAAAAAATGATTCTGGATTCTGCTAAATGCATTCATTAGAAAAATTAATGTGTGTAGAATCAGCGAACAATATGAAAAGTTGAAGATATGATAACTGGTTCTGATAATAGTTGTGATCATAAGCCTAGTTATTGTAAAGGAATAACTAATATATTTTTTTTATACTAGTCATCAAGTTCAAAATTACTTATTATGTGAAAGACAGATGGTTTTGGTATGAATAATAAAGTTTAAGAGGAGTTATTATAGCTAGGCGTTATTCTTAACTTATTTAAATCATTTGAAGTGATTAAAACTCTTTCCTTTCCTGTAATCATAATTTGATAATTACACTGTTAATCTTCTATATCAATTATCTTTTTTATATCATTTATTCATATTAAATTACTTCTTTCATCCCTTAAATATGCAATCTATTAATTACAACATTTAACGCCGTTATTTACCAAAAACAAAATATTTATATATTTTTTCGGGACAATTTGTTATTTTTAATTTACGCAAGTAGTTTCTCCACCAACGCATTTTTATAGACATTTTATCGGCTTTCAAAAGAACTAATTGATAATTGTTATCAAATATGTTTGAGAGCTACAATGATTAATGATTACACTGAATATTTCAAGAAGGAAAAAAAATTGCGAATGTTTGGAATGAAAATTTTATTATTTGAATTTGCAAAAGACGGTCCGATCGGGATGAGATTCGAACGCGGGGAAACCCCAATGGATTAGCAGTCCATCGCCTTAACCACTCGGCCACCCGATCAGTGCTTAACAGGCATACTCAATTTATTAATGAATGAATGTTTGATATTTTTATATTCTACTAAAATGCTTGGCAAATTATTTTTTTTTTAAATTCCATATGGCCTAGAGGGACATATTTTGCTAAATGAGCCAAGAAATGAGTTACATTTAATGAGCCCAGAAATGAGCCACACTGTACGCATTCACTTATCTACACATTCTCCATTTATACTATTTACCATTTACAGGTGCTTTTCAGTGTGAGCATATATATAATAATTTTAGATATGATTTATTCCTCCTTCTTCTTGGCACTGACCGCTCATATTGGCGCCGGGCCGCCTTTTCTGTATTTTCAGTATCATTTGACTTAATATATTATTCTTCCATACTTCCAAGACTAATAAGCGAAGTTTGGCTAAACCTAGCAATTCTTGTTAGGAATTATTCTAAAGTCAGAAAATAGACATATTTCTGATTTTTAATTTAACATTTGGAATTCAAAAGATCTCAGTGGTGGAATTCAATATTTATCAGTATATTATCAGCTTTATAGCTATGATGGAAAATATATAAAGTGCAATTCTTTGATGAATATTTGTTTAGTCTCAATATTTTGTCCTTTTTAAATAAACATTCAGTTTTTGAATGTACGCCAACCAGTATTTCAGTACATTGGTCTTCAAGTATCAAACTCGAAAAATTTAAATTTAAGTTTTCAAGTACTCATTGATTATTCTGATTAACATCTTTTTAAAGTTAACCAAATATTGTTTTATATCAAACTTTTCGTAATATACTTTTCAACATCAGCTTATTGAAATTAAGTTTAGCAATATCCCGAAGCTTATTAATGAGCTTAATTGAGCAAATTGAATTATGGCAAATTGATTTATATTTGTTATCAGTTTTAGCACAGCAAATTGATTAATACTGTATATTAAAGATTTTAAACTGATATTATAATCAGTGTATTAACTGGCGTCAATTTTTGACGAATCTTATCAATTATCCAACATTGATTGGTTATTAATTAATTCATTTCAATATCATTTTAAGTTAAATATTTCAATATTTAAATTTAATTTCAATAAATGCCTATATACTATACTATCAAATCTTTCATGCAAATATCTTTACATATCTTTAATTAATAACTATTAATAGTTAAGCAGAATAATATTTGTTATTAATATTAAATTAATGTTATAATTAGCACATTAAAGAATATATTGAAAGAAAGAATTAAAAGAGCTGAATATTTTTTCGGTATGCTAAAATTATGCATGAAATGAGTGAAAATTGCTTTATGCATTAGCAATTTATAATTTTTTCTTTATTAAAATTAATAGAATTGATTGATAATTGCTATCGAACAATCATTTTCTCGAACTGATTGATAATTGCTATCGAACAATCATTTTCTCGAACTGATTGATAATTGCTATCGAACAATCATTTTCTCGAACTGATTGATAATTGCTATCGAACAATCATTTTGTCGAATTGATTGACAATTGCTATCAAACAATCATTTCCTCCGACAAAATTTCACAAAAGAATTATGATTCAATGGATTCTGAATCAGAAAAAAATTCGAACACAAATCTAAACATTCTTTACAAATATAATCATTTCCGAGCAATTTTTATGAAAACATAAAGCTCAAACAGACAAAACAAAGCAAACGATACTTTTTCTTTCGATTTCATTTTTTATAAATTTAATTCAATTTTCTTTAATAATTGCTGATTTTGTTAGAATAATGAATGCGAATTTAGTAATAATATAAATCAATCAATCTGTTCGCTTATCAAATTTATCTGTTTATCTTTTTATTTTACATTTACCAGCGATTTTCACTGATTATTCAAAAAGTCTAAAAAAACGAAACTTTACTTTGGATGGTGGATGATATGAGAGAGTGAAACTAATATCTTGATTATTTTATATGCGAAAATAATTTCAGCTTCTTTAATTTCAAATTCTTCTTTTTAAATCATATCATATGCTGTGATTTAAAATTTTATCATATCACTATTCAGCCAGTATCTGCAATACAAAATTATTAATTAACGGAAACAACAAATATGTTATCGAAGTCAACAGAGAGTTTATTCTCAGTAGATTAAAAATAAATGTTATCTGAGAATATCATTAATGGAGCCGATTGCTAGATTTCCTTCATCGTTATTATTCAATCGAAGAACTTCTCGAAATTGAGATTTTTTCCTTCTGATATACTAATTATATCCGATCGTTTCTTCTGAAAATTTCTATTTGCTCTAATGATTATGATTATTTTGATTTGCACTGATTTGATATTCTGATTCTTCATATCGTAGTTGTTTGTTTACAACGTATCAATCCTAGCACAGTTTACAACATGTTAACGCAAAACGAATTTGTTTATTCCATGTCTAAGAGTTGACACTTAATTTACAATATGTTAACTATAACATAAAGGTTAAAAGCTTGATTATATCACGATATTTCCATAAAACGATGATTCATGAATACGATGATTCATCGATTATTTCGTCATAGATTTTTTAAAAATATTTCGATTTTTTTTAACACTGAATTCATTAAAATTGACATCTTCCAAATGTGAAGACATCAGTTTTGATCAAAATTTAATTTCCATTAGTTTAGTCAACATTCTTAGTCATTTTCATAAGGCAATTAAGGAAGGTGTGGATTTGATGAAAAATTAGATTACAATAACTTCCGAAACTTAAACAATCTTTTTTTCATATTTCTTTGTAGTAATACTTAGGTACGAGAATAAATTCATTCCAAATATACGCAATTCAAATTCAATTTCGCCTACCAATTTGATTTATCTTTTTTTTGGAAAATTATTTGGAAATTTCCTTTTGCCACAGATTTTCATTTTTGACAATACTGGAAATGGAAATATCTTTTCATTTATCACATATGACAAGTTTTCTGTTAAGCTAATGATTGAAATCAACTCTTGGTATTTCAGTATTGAAATCAATTCTTGGTATTTCAGTATTGAAATCAACTCTTGGTATTTCAGTATTGAAATCAATTCTTGGTATTTCAGTATTGAAATCAATTCTTGGTATTTCAGTATTGAAATCAACTCTTGGTATTTCAGTATTGAAATCAACTCTTGGTATTTCAGTATTGAAATCAGTTCTTGGTATTTCAGTATTGAAATCAGTTCTTGGTATTTCAGTATTGAAAATTACAGTAAATATTACGTTTTTCTGTAGATATATAATAAAAAGTGAACCTACAGTAAATATGACGTACGATAGGAATAATGAAGTTGTTAATGAATGAATGATTCATTGATACTTATTTACATTTGCAATGATTCATTTATTTAATTAATTATACATTCAGCAACAAGCAACAACATTTCAAAGACCGTCTAATCTATCTCAAACAAAATACTTCCAATTTGAATCCACACATTTACATATATATAGATTCTTCTGTATGTTTACTTCCTTGTTCAATTTCATACTTCTAAAAATACACTTTACTTCGATTGACTTCATTTTACATTTCAAATATCGCAGCTCTTTACTGATAGGAAAAAATATCAATATATCAGGAGGAAGAAAATATCAGAAAAAAAAGTAACTTTTAACAAAAATTATTAATGCAAGAAGATAGCGTCGATGTTAAATCTTTACTTCGCAATTATTATAAACTGCAAAAGCAACTTGTAAATTTAATTTGATATTAAATAATAATATTGCTGATAATATTAGGACTTCTTCGATCACTTATTTATGTAAAGTTGCTTTATCAGATAATGATAAATATTAGAGATAAATAATCAAAATGATTGCTTTCAGTATTTATTCTTTTTAGTATTTGAGGTATCAAATTTTGCTCAATTTTATTAAATTATTAAGTTATTTAATTCAGTGTCATTTCATTTCTAAAATGTCTGCATGATGTTCGATCGCCAACATTGATCGCTCAAATCGCTAATCTTGAGATTGCTATAGTAGCATAATTATATAGAATAAGCCAAATTTCTTTCGACAAAAAAGTTTTCTCGAGAAAATAAAGGACATTGGCTGAGAACAAGGAAGTTGGAAAGAAAATTGAGCGAAATCTTCTCTTTTATGATATTTAATATAATTTTCCTTCTTATCAGAGTTGTCTCTCGAGTAAGAAAGATCTTTCATGCAATAATACTATTATTTCATTTCTATTTCCGTGGATGATTCGCTTTTTCTTAATTACTTTCTCGACATTCATCCGTCATCTCAATATCATCATCATTTTTCAAACTAAAATAAACAAGCGATGAAAGAGCTATTTATTTCATGATTATTGATATCATCAGAAATTATTGATTTAACTTCACTTTCTGAAACAAATTAACAACTTAATTCCAAACTATTTTCTTGCATCCAAATTTTCTTAGTAAAAAGATTGAATTTATTTTATACGCTATATATTGCTGTTATGATTATAATTTTTATCACATGAGCAATAAATGAAGTCGTAATACTTGTATTGCGACTTGTTTTGATATGCGTTAAAATAGGTTCGAATCTTCTTGACAAATGCCTCTTATTTCTTGATTTAATTGATTATCAAAAACAAGACAAACATGTAATTTGAAATAATTCATTAATGAATTATTTCATTAATGAATTAAAAAATATTCAATCAATTTAGATCAAGAAATGGGAATGCGAAAAATCATTAATTGATTGGAAATCACTTAAACTGAATACCTGAAGTTTCTCTTATTTCACCTTTATGATTCATCTTTATAAATTAAGCTTAGGTAAAGAATTTATCCTAAAAAAAGCGAAAAAAAAAACGCTTCTGATTTATCCAATCGAGAATGAATGAAAAGATAATGAATATGTAATGATTATGTAAATTAAGCTTAAACTTTCTTTATTTCTTTGTAATTTTATCAACATATACAAACAAATATTTTTCATTTGTCTTTTTTTCTTCGCATCCTTTTTTAAATAAAAAAAAAGACATAAAAGAACGCAAAGAGAAAAAATAAATAAAAAGCAAACCATAAAATCAACAGACTGAAAAAAAATTCGCTTTGTTTATTTTGCGATGTTTTCCTTCTCTTTTTTTTCGAAAATAAAATTTTTCTCACTCTAAAATACACCAAAAATGCCACTATAAACTATTTTTTTAGGGAAAATTTAAAATTTCGTCAGGTTCCACTTGCATGCTCGAGAATGAATTCAGTGGCACTGTATGCTCGAGAACGATTTCCAATAACATTGTATGCTCGAGAATGAATTCAGTGGCACTGTATGCTCGAGAACGATTTCCAATAACATTGTATGCTCGAGAATGAATTCCAATGGCATAGTATTTTATGCATTCAAGTATTCCTTCAATATTTTCAAATATTAATATTTCTATTCTTCGTAGTGGATCACTTGGCTCATAGATCTTTGAAGGATGCAATTAGCTGCGACAAATAGTGCGAATTGCATAAAAATTTCAAGAATTTTTTTTTAGTGTTTGTTTATTCTTCTTCATTTCAATAATCTGTTTCCTTTTTTTTTTTTTTGAAGGAAAATAGATTGCGATGCAGATTACGACGTATCTTTGCAGAATGGAATTCTATTCTTACAATGTCATATTAACTGATATGTTTGAAATTTTCTTTTAAAAAACAAAATTTTGGAATAATATTTTGCTTATAATCCGTCGTCTTATCAGTAATATCAACTTATGAATTAATTATCACTAATTAATCTGAAATCAATAACTTAAAGACTTCTTCCAATCATTATTGCTTTATAATGAAATCCGAATGGAAAAACAAGTTTTCAATATAATATTTAAGCATTTCGTTCTCTCCAATAAATCATACTGGTTCGTAATCAGATTGGTTCGTACTTTAATTTGTTCAGCTGATAACTTTCACTATTTTGCGAATTTCGCTTATCAAAAAAAAAAAAAAAATGCGAAAAATACATAAATGTAGGAATTAATTAAATAAAATTTTGACTTTATCAGCATATTTCATCCTAATATCTGAACCAGTATGATTTATTGGAGAGAATTTTTTCCTGAAATTCATATCTCTGTTACGAGCAATCATATCTTCTCAACAAAGATTATGCTTGCTTTAAAAAGTTTTTTCTTTTAGAAGTTTTTGTTATAAGAAAATGAATAACAAAGAAACTTCAATATTGTTATCAGAATTCAGCCTTATATCGATCGCAAGTTTATATGTACTTTTATTTTCCATCTCAAGCTGATTATTTGAAATATCATTAACTTTCATCTTTTGTCTCCCATCCTCTCAAATTGTTCCATCCACTTAATTACATAGAATCTTTTGTTCCAGATTCTTACTATTTTCAACAATATTTTTCTTTTTTCTATGTACGTCATCTCGAAGAAATTTTTCACTTTTATTATGAAAGAAGGTAAATACGTTTTCAAACTTCTCCAATTACTTCTTTAAATTCCGTCCATCGATATTAGTTAGAAGTAAGTACGTTTTCAAACTTCTCCAATTACTTCTTCAAATTCCATCCATCGATATTAGTTAAAGCAAAAAGTCTTCGGAGAAGATTGCGAATCGAATTTAAATTTCTTTCTATTTAACAAATAATATTTCAAAAAAGTGCATTTTGTTGTCGAAGACTTGTCACTTCAAATTATTTTCTTCTCAAAATATCGATTGTGTCTATCGCGAGAAATCTATCTGAAATTTGATTATTGATAAACTGCACTTTCATCATTTCAACTTTTCAATTTTAATTTATTTCGCTGTCCTTTTTCATACTTTACAATTTATGTATTTAACAGAAATGATGAAATGAGAATGGAGTAAATATGACATCATCGAGAATAACTTCTACATCAGTCTTCTACTGTAATTCAATTCAGTTTAGTTTGCGCATATTTTATCAGTGAATATTTGTGATAGAATATGAATAACGTAGTTAAACTGATTCCGTAGAGCGAATTTTTTTTATCACCTGCCATGAAAAAATTTTTTGTAATAAAGAAAAATCTGATAGAAGTAATTCATTGTTATTATTTCAAGAAATAACCTAAATTTTGAATGGTGATCTACTGATCTGTGCTGATAAAGGTTTTTATTATAAATGATAATCATAGATCAGTATGTGATTTTATGCTATCTCAGCTAGTTTTGCGCAACTAAGAAAAATTTCACAAATGAAAAGATAATCAATCGATTTTTACAGATTTAAAAGAGTTATTGATTGAATCGATCGTTTAATTATTTTGCATACTTTTATAACTATCTATTTATTTTTGCTATTATTAAATTTGCATATTTTCTTTCGACTATTTTTCTATTTTCAAATTACTTTAGATTGCTTATTTCACAATTTGAATCGTTCCATTTTTATTGAAAAAGTTCTGAGTTTTCAGTTAATTTACAATTTTAATTCCAAAATTTGAAAATGTCTTAGGATTTTTAAGAATGGTGGACACTTTTAAATTTTAAAGATTTTCCAACGTATATGTAGGTTCGATAAATTATATCTGCAATAATCCTCAAACATTTTTTATGAAACTGGATAGTGATCATTTGAGATCTCTTGGTTAAATCTCTTTCTTCATTGATGCATTTCTTTGAAGCAACTTACTACCAAAAAAAAAAAAAAATTATCACAGAGGGAAAATAAACTTACTTGCAGTCAACAAAGAAACGTCTGATAAAAATGATAAAATTTATCGTCAAAATGCACATTTCATTTGCGTGAAAAATATTGGCACATTTTCTTTAATTAGAGCAAACATTTATTTGCCTTTCACATCTGATCTCAAGAATTCGATAAATTTGCATTTTTGTTATTAATTATTCAGATAAATTGAGTATTGATTTTAAGTACCGAAATCAGAAAAAAATTAAAATTCGATTCAGTTAGGTTTAAGAAAGTTAAATGTCTCAAATAACTTTATTGTACAAATAATTTCCAGATGGATAGATATTTCATTCATGTGAACAAATACTGATTCATATAAATTTTACAAAGTAACTATTTCATAATAATCGATTTGAATGTAAATTTTTATTCAAATTAAATAATTCCCCGATCTATGGGAAAAATAAATTTTAGAATCTATTGATCCGATTCCGATAAACAAACTTTAGAATCTCTTAATCCGATTCTAACGAAGAACTTTAGAATCTCTTAACCTAATTCTGTTTACTGAAAGTGCTTTACCTTTTCTTCATCTATCATATTTCTATTTTGCATTTATCAAACTTTATCAAACTTTTTCTGAGCTTTCCAAGAATTTTTTTTTGAACTCAAGAAAAAAAATGAAACGAATTCATGCAACGAAAATCTTGTAAAATTAAGAGCAACGGAATCAGATAGACGGATGAATGGTAATAGGTACAGCCTTGCCTTGCCTGACACCGATCGTTTGACCTTTCTAACATTTGCTCGAAGTTGACCCGCCCGTTTTTTCCTAATCATACATTTCTTGTTATTTTTTTTTTTTTTTGAGATAAAAAGAAAAGAAAATTCTCAATTCTCTGAAAAAGAGAAAAATATTTGTCTTTTCAAAAAATCTTTCAAATTTAACGCCTTCGTTCAGAATTTGTATGTTTGATGTGAATGAATTGGTATAAAGGAATTTTATTAATTTGAACTTTTTAACTTTTCAATTTTTTTTGAACCTTTTAAGGCATGGCATATTCATGCATTCATTCTATTCCTTTCTTTCCCGATAATATTCAATTCATTCACTAGGCATTGACTGAAATTATTTTTACTAGGCTTTTTTATGTCCAACGAATAATAATATTATTATCCTAGACTTCATGCATCTCTATCTATCAATTTTTTTCCTCGTTCTCTCTGTAAGCATTGTTTTTGAAGATTTTTTGAGTTATTAAAAAATGCTTTCGGACTCCCTTTTTGCTTCTCTTTTATCCCAAATTAATATTTCAATAATTATTTTGCGAACGAATTAATCAGCTTTTCTCTTATCATTTTTTTTTCTTTTGATTTTATCAATTCGCTTCATTATTTGTTCTTTTCATTTCCCTCTGTCTATCTATTTGGTGAGATTAATGCAGACAGTCATTATATTTCCTTTATCATAATTTTTCTCATTCCACTGCGAGAAAAAAAAGTTATACAAATTTTTTACATTCATTTTTAGTTCCATCGATCTATTCATTCTCAATGAAATAAATTTTACATCGAGAATAGGAATTTAAAAAATTTCATTTTTTCTCGAGAACAAAACGAGGAGTATCAAGGATATATGAAATTATTGCTTTGCTGCTTACCTTGTCTGCTTTATTTTACCATTTTAAGCAATAAAATGTTTAGCAAAAAATTAGAACAAAATTCAGTCTTCTTTAGAAATATTTATTTCTCTCTAAAAAATGTTTTGTTGGACTTCAAGTAAGCTTGAAATATTAATGATATTATCCATGTAACATTTCAATGATTTCATCCTTTATCATACTCATTCATGATTCGTTATCATAAAATATTAGTTAAGAATGATAATTGCATTGTGATTTTGTTTAGCCGATCGAAAGCGTAAAGATAGCGCTATCAATATGAGAATTTTTATCTTATAATTTAAATGAAAAAAAAATACGAATGTCTATTAATAATGTTACTTAATTTAAATTTAGCACATTTCGTTTTATTATTTTGTTTTCCCTTTGGAAAATATCATTGGCTAGTATCACTCTCGACGAAAGGTCATGAAAGATAATGTGACTTTCTATTTTGCATTTAAAAGAGAGGAAAAAAAATCGTATAAGAAAAAATGTCAGACGAGAAGTCTGGGAAGGCAGTGCTAAAATTAGGCTAAAGCCTAGCTAACATAATATATAGCCATAATCGATATAGGACAGTCAGTGTACTTTTGGTCTAGCAAGACTAGTAGTTTATCATTCATCACATTCCATTCCATTCATTCCATTCCATTCCATTCTCATATTACAAATGTTCCCAGCATTGCCAGACATAAAGAATGTTAACAATATTATCCTATCTTTTCATTTCATTCATTGATATCTATTATCAATATCATGACTGGTTATTAAAAATGGTTTGCTTAGTCTAGGCATCTTTCTGATAATTAGCTATTGGCTTGCTTAGTCTAAGCTTCTTCTAGTGATTAGCTAGCTATTGGCTTGATTTAGCCATCTATTTTCAATAAATGTCTTGTACTTCTAAAAAAAGTACTGATAACAATATTATTATTATTAATAATGATAATAATAATAATACTTCTTTATTGTGATTGATAATTATATATGCGAAAATAACACAGTTTTATAAGTATTTAATTGATTACTGTATATTTCTCAAAAATTATATTGCGCTTAAATTAAACATTAAAATTTATTAATATGAATCATTTGAAATACCATATATTTTACAAATTTTAACAGAAAGTTTCTATATGATTATGAATTTTAGGAATTTGAATTTAATAAATTCTTTTTTTTAACTTTCCAATTTGATTTACAAATATGGAATGTATTACTGTACATCATCTCTCCAACAACTCGTTTTAGAAGTAACTGTGTTTCTGCTTTCTTCTGTTATTTTTACCCAAGTGTCAAATTTTTTTTGATTTAAAAATGATTTTTATTCGAAAATTTAATTTTATTTCTCATCAGTTGACAATGTTCTCTGATAACATAATACTTGATAATGTTCTCTGATAATATATACTTGACAATGTTCTCTAATATAATACTTGACAATGTTTTCTGATAATATAATACTTGACAATGTTCTCTGGTAATATAATACTCGACAATACTTGACAATGTTCTCTGATAATCGAATATTGACAATGTTCTCTGATAATCGAATACTTAACAATGTTATCTGATAGTCGAATACTTAATAATGTTCTCTGATAATATTTAATGAAATGAAATAAAGTATTTTTATTTAATTTATGGCAAATTATCATTCTCATTTTTTTTAATATTTTTTTTCAATGCATTCAAATGTAGCACTAGACTTCAGAAATCATTTCATTAATAGATATATTTAATTAATACATTTGAATTATTTGTTTGAACTTTTCCGCTTGATTTCTCTCTTATTTCATATCCTTCTTCTTACTGTATTTTGGGAAATGAAATCGTTTAAGGCAATGATGTCATTTCAGCCATTTCAGATTTATTAGCTAATTATTGACACTTACATTCATCTATTTTAATAATAGCTAATTTGTATTCATTCGTTTTTAAAAATAAATATATATTTGATTATTGGGCTAAAAAAATTTATTGTTCAGTTTGAGATATGATTGGTTACAATAAATTCTAATAAATGATACCTTTTTAGTTTCAAAAGCTTACAAACCTATCTCTTGGTACTAGGCTTCTAACTTGGCACTAAAATATATGCCTCATTTTTCTTCCTTCTCATTTCCTTGGACTTTATGCACTTTTAAACTTACTCATTCATGTGACATAAATAATAGGCACTAGGAATGATTATTTTTTAAAAAAGCTTATTAACAATTTATCATATATCAAATCTTCCTACATATTTACTACAGTAAACTTAGAAACAGGTTTTCTGAAGTTACTAGAAATTATACGTATGAATCAACGAAATCTATCCGTTCTTCATCATGATTAAAATCAATCAATGAATCTGAAATGAATTCACTTGGGTTATTTCGTAATATATTAATCATTTTGTTGAGTAATTGAAATAATAAATATTTTATTTAGTAACAGTTTAGGAATATTATATTATAAAGTATCTTATCAGTAGGAAGTATGCATTGATGAATTTGCAGTGCCTATCAAAATTGATCAATTAGATAAGAGTCCAGAAAAGTTTCGAACATAATTGCTCAAAATATCTGTTTAATGAGCAGAATATAAGTGTAAATATTATCATTAAATACTTCTTATCTATTTTAGGAAATCATCTGGCAAGCTGACGATTATTTCTATAAACAGGAATGAATCTTCCAACCTATTATTGGAAATTTTTTTTTTCAATGAAATATTTTTTTAAAAAATTTTTCTCCTAGGCGAAAAGGTCATTCATTATCGATACTATGTGAATCACTTTTATTTACGTCACTGAAAGCGCTTATTGCTCACGTGTAAATCCCGTGTTATCTATTATCAAAGTACTGTATAAATCACTTTTTATCACTGGTATTTTATACTTCTTTCACAAAATAAATTTACACTTCAGAAGATCATAAGATGTCCTGAATGTAGATAGATTAATCAATAAGAGATGATCTATAATAAATTCCGGAACTAACTCTCATAATGACTAATCATATTCCCGTGTCTCGGGACAGGAAGATGGCCAGAATGCAATTTGCAGGAATAATTGTATAATGTAGAATTGAAGTATGAAATATCGGCCGGAACAAGTGCTTTTTGTTCAATTTTTCAACGTTTATTCATCCATCATTTTTCACCATTTCCGACTCTTTCGTATTTAGTCACTGGCAGCGCTCAATACTCACGTGTATATCCCGTGGTTATCCGTTACTGATACTATGTAAATCAATTTTATCACTGATATTTTACACTTCTTTCACGTTATAGAGACTGTTATCAAAACATGAAAGGAAAATTTATGTATGAGTGAATAGTTGAATAAAAGTTTTTTGTTATATAAATGAAATTTGTTAAATTTAAAATTCCTATCGTAATTTCTGAACAGTAAATATCATCTTTTAATCAATTATATATTTAACTTATCGTCTATTCTTTATCAATTAATTCAAAATGATTTTGCAACTGTACAAGTAGATTAATACACTTCTTTTTCCTGATAAAACACTTATTTTTATATCAATTTCCCAATTGTATCGGACAAGAATTTGAGGAGAATAATTTTTTGAAATTGCTTTATTTCAGAGAAGTTATCAAGCGATAATGCCTTATTTACAATTAATAATGTCCTCGTTTTTTGGTATTAAAATCTGAATGCAATAACACATTCGAATTTTTTGATACTATCGAAAATATATCGTTTCAAGAATCTTTCTTTCGTTCATTAAAATAAGGGAAATCTTCTGTTGGTGATATAATTGAATTTTCAATCTTTTTTTATCATTACTTCCTTGTTCGAGACTTTCATTGCAATCTTTTAGTCCATATTTATCACTTGATAGCACTGATAAGGTAAAGATTAATGAGGCATAAATTTGCAAAGTAATTCGTTTCATAAGGCTTTTTCCGCGAAAAAATTTAAAATTTTATCAATCGTACATATCATTGTAACTATAACTTATTACATGATAATTTCTATACTGTTAATTGCGTTTATCATATGCATGTTGTTTCATCAAGAAATATGATTTTCGCATGCTATTGTATGTCATGCAAGTTATTACAGACTGTGAACTGTCTGATATTTGAAAAATATATACTTAATAACATTTAATTAATATTTTTCTGATATTTAAAATGTTGCCGAATATCAGAAATGATTTTTTATTTTCTATTTAAAAATAACAAAAGAGTATCCACATCTGTTTATTGTGTCGAATGTACTTTAAACGCAAATTTTTGTTATGGCAATAAAATTCAATTCTTGTAGATCTGAACGAGTTGTAAATTTTTGTTTACAGATATCAGTTCTATTGATAATCTAGTTTATCAGCTGTTATTTTAATATTGATGTTTTAGTATCATTAACACAGTATACAAATAAAAAAAAGCAGCCAGTTATGTAAACTTGTATATATTTTGATTCTTTCCTAGGAAATAAAAAATACTCTATCATTTGATTTCTCGTTTAATTGAAATTTCTCGTTTATTAATAAATTTGTGCTTAATTTTGGAATGGATAGATTTTTAGTATTTATTTTTTCACTTAGCATTGGTAGTTCTTTCTAATTTAACTATCGTTCAATGTAAAATGTTATAAATTTTAGAGAAAATTTTTATATCAGTTATTATATATTTCTGTGTTTTATTTTAATACATATATTTTCTACTTAATGATTCGATAGCAAATCGATTAAAGCATTTTTTTTAGATAATTTAGATTGGAATAGATTTTTTCCATAATTCAGATTTAAGTCATTTGATAAATTTTTCTATAATTTAGATTAGAACAAAAATAAAAACCTATAATACGCAAATTTCTGAATCATATCAAAATTACAAAGTAATTAATAATCAGTATTGATTACGAAATAAAAAAGGCGAATCATAAATCATAATACAGACTATCATTTAATTATTTGAGCGCAATTTAATCATTTTATCATCCAGAAATAACTATTCTATTATCATTTAATTATTTGAGCGCAATTTAATCATTTTATCATCCAGAAATAACTATTCTATCTATGATAATAAGTGACATGATATGAAACTATAATTGATAAAACATTATTCGTGCCTTTTACTTTGTTAATAGTAGCATCTGCTAATAATGTAGTTGTAAACTATCTTTCCTCCTTATCAATTAAGTGAAATTTTGAAAATACAAATATTTATGTAAAAAAATTCCAATTAATAATTAATCTATCTTATTGAATATATGAATGAATGCATGAATGCATGCATGCATACTGCATCGTATATCAATTATTTTTTATTTGTTTGTATGGCAAGTATAAAACTTGAACAATGTAAATCATGAATGATATATTCTAGATGATACGCTTTCTAAAAATCTGCATGCCATTTCGAAATTTCCCGATTCTTTGTCTAATTAATTTTGTCGGGAATCTTGCATCTTTTTAAACAATGAAGCAATGCTTGCAACAGATATAAATTTGTCATATGCAAAAGTACTTCTTAGATAAGAGAATAATCTTACTTTGATATGTCATATGCAGAAGTGTTGACCTTTAGTACTTCTTAGAAAAAAAGGATATTTTAAATGAACTATTTGATAAATTTTATCTCAGTTCCTTCAGTTGTCTTTCAACGATTTATATAGCGACAGATATTTAGATTAAAGGTCAGGTATTGCATATTTTTCTTATTCCTTCATGCAAACAGTTTGCTTGAATCGTCTGTTCTGTAAATAAACAAACATTTCCTGAATACTGAAAAAAATTGCTGTCCCTCTTTCTACCTGAGTATCTTATCCAAACAATATAAATTGTATAATAGCAACCGGTAGATTTCTCATATCAACTGATATTGACAAAGAGATTGAATTCTCTACGAACTTTTGATAGCATGACCTTCGAACTTTTTATTTGCCTTTTATTTGGAAGCATAATCGCTTTGAACTCATCAAGTGAATTGATAAGATCTGATATGACATGAATTAACAATTCAGAACCGATTTTTCTATTGGAAGGTTTTCTTAAATACATTCGTTGATTTACGATACAACCGTTATTTTTCCAGAAGCTAAGTAAAAAAAGAATCGACGTTTCATTTCACGTCTTCGACAAGAATGCCCTAAAAAGAATGTTATTTAGCTGTGTAAATTTCATTCCTTTCCTTCTTCTCGCCATTTTTCTTTTTTTCCATTTCTATTTAAATTAGAAATAAATACTTCTTTCCATCAATCTTTTTTTTTTTTGCCTACTTCAACTTCTTTTTTTTTGAGAAATTTAGAAGTCATATTTTGTAAAATTATTCTATTCTTCTCTTAAAATATAAATAATTTTAATATTTAAATATTTGAAAAGTTAGCTGATAGCGAAGGAAGCAATAAAAAAGCCATTATCTAAATAATAGGAATGTTTCAAATTTCATTGATAAAAATTGGAATATAAACAAGAAGAAAAGTATTATGACACTAACAAGGATTCTGAAATAATATAATAACACAATAAGTAATTAGTCATTATCTTCTTTGAATGCTTATGAATGCATTATGATATTATTAGAAGAAGAAAAAGGATTCAGATTCATCGATTCAAGTACTACTATCATCATTGATGATGTACTACTATGGGGCCATTATTATTTACATATCATATCACTTTGATGATTAAATGAATCTTAGAGAAGGGCAGGGAAAGGCTATTTTATGGCGACTACTATGGTCATTCCTTATGAATCAGCACAGAAGAATGCTATTTACCTGTCTTCATGATGTCCTTTCTAAGTTCATCCTAAAATAGTATTATACATAAAGGTCTTACTTAAATATTCGATTGATTACGATTGTTGTGTACCATTTCTCGTCACTCTTCTCTAACAATAATAACAATGATAGTAATAATAGTAATAATAATAATGGTAATAATAATGATAATAGTGACAATGCTATTATCGTTATTATTATTATTATTTCGCATATTCAATATTATCATTGTTATTATTATGATAATCGTCCATTCTTTTAGAGGATATATTACATTTCAATTCTAGCTATAATATTGATAATGGAATCTGTAATTTCTATAAATGATAATTACAGATGATAATTCTAGAGTTGCAATCAATTTTAGATCTTTCTTAGCTTGTAGAAAAAGCATATCGTTTTGTGGTGATCAGTTTTCAGGACCTATAATTTTTTTTAAATGATATCACTGGTGTTAGATCAAAAATTTCATTAGTCATATATATTTATAATTTGAAGGAGATTTTCTAATTGTTATTCGAGAATGATATTTCCAAATTTTTACTCGAAATTGCTAGTTACTATTTTATTTTATACCATTCATTGCACGTTATTTGAATTGATACGAAATGTAATATTTTAAGTTATTATGCAAATTTTTTCTTACAAAAATATGTAAAAATATTCGTAAAATTTTTATCACAAATTCATCTCACAAATGTTACTGTTACTTAGAAAAATTAATGATAAAATTTTCATGCTAATTTTTAATTGCTCGATTTTATCAGCATTGGTTTATATCAAATGATCTTCCAAAGTTTACCGTATTTTCCAGTTATCAAGTGTGATATTCGCCAGTGATTACGCTGAATGATCATTTGGTCTTACTTACGACTCATCCGGCACTAACCGACGGATCGTATCAAAGCATTTCAATTTGCTGCGGTAGCTATCCAAAAAAGCAAAAGCAGAAGAAACGTTTGAAAATAATTAGAAAAAACATTATCCTGATTAAAGTTTTGGTTCGTTATCTTGATTAAAAAGTTTTGCTTAAATATATTTTTTTTTAAAAAATCGCAATTCAAATTCAAAAGAAATCGTTGTTATTATTAATACTGATATGATTATATTGAGAGTAAATCACTGATATGATTATATTGAGAGTAAATCACTGATATGATTGTAATGAAATGTCGTATATTTTCTTAAATCAAATTAACTTTAAAATAATTGCAGAAATTTGGTGATAGGGAAGATTTCGAGACGAAATATTAATTGGATAAAATGGTAGAAGGTATTTCAACTCCTTTGAAATCATTTGTTGATGGTAAACGGTCCGCTGCAAAGAATCTCATAAAATGTTTGTTTTTAAACTTTCATCTAACATGCTTGCTTCTTTTCTTTTATTTACTCTTCTTGCGAATTCGCTAAATTAAATGATTAAATGATTGCGATTTTTTTTTTTAAACGAATCTGATTTGATCGTATTCGACGTATCGTTTAAATTACTGCGATGATCGTATTGCGATGAATGGATTCATTTCTTCTTTTCTAATTTTTAAACAATAATACTTTCCAATGTTTTTGTTTTTTTTTTTTACTTATAAAATAGTTTTGATAATTAAAATGCGGCCTTCTATAAAATAAGGTGCACCTGTAATTATCAAAATTTGTTTAAATTATGGTATTGAAGTGATGTGCAACAATTATTTTTTGAAATTACGAAAGATGAAGTACCAAAAAAAATTATGTTGAATTTGTGGGTAGGCAAGCAGATGGAATTGGGAATTAAGATATCCTGGCGGGAAGGTTGCAGGAAGGCAAACATTCTTCATTTTTGGCCATCGATAAAATGCAAATAATATGAAAAAATTCCACACGATGCTGGCATTCAATAATAATAATACATATATAATTCTATAACAGTGGAAGCTTTTGTATACTGACAACTGATAAGAACACTGATAAGATATTAAAATAGATCTTCAAGTTTGCAGTAAATAATAAATTTATTATATTGTAGTTTGCATTATTTTAGATGCAAAAATGACAACAGATGAAGTTAAAAGTGAAGATGAGATTAAAAATAGCGAAGAAAATAGAGAAACGAGATTAGAGATGGAGACGAAAATTGATGATAGAGATATTGCAAATGAAATAACAGCCGAAAAGTTACTTATTTTGACGGAATCAGCGACCGTATTATCATTTGCTTGCACACTTGATGCAAAGGTATCTTCAACTAATTAATTCAACTAGACTAATTGCAACTTTTGTCGTACGCGACAATATGCGTGAAAAATTGCTTTAAATAAAGAATACGTAAAATTCTCGCAAATAGAACACGTCACAAAATTCCATCAAATATATAGTCGTCACAGATCATCGTCATATATTTCATATCAATGCGTTATTTCTTTAATTATCGTCATGCTTTTACATACTTTTATTCGTGGACGTAACAATGTTACGTGTTACGTGTAAAAAGGAAATAAGTTGAAAAACATTTGATTATCTTTTATCTCTTCAACAGTAATTCTCATTTTAATAACCATAAAAGAATATTCCATTTTAATATTCTTGCAAAGGAAGAGGAAAAATAAATAATTTTTAATTTAAGACATTTAAATAAACGTCTATTAATTTCAATCATATCAGTATTAGTATCACATTATTCTTATTTTCAATTATAACAGTAGTATCACATTCTGTTAATTTCAAGCATATCAGTATCAGTATCACATTATGCTCATTCTGTTAATTTCTTTAGTCATATCAGCTTCAATCATATCATTATTATGCTCATTCCTTTTCTTGATTCACTTCCAGGGCCGTATTTTTCGAGCTGATGATGGCATGGCTATGTTACTTGGATACATTTCAATGAGAGAACTTCTAGGCATTGAAATATTAAAGCTTATCCCCGCTGTACAGGTAAATGTATCTCTTAAATATGTTAATATGCTCTTTAATTTTTGCCAAATTTATTCTCTTCATAATTATCATTCATAAATGATTGGATTACAGCTTGAAGCCAACACCGAAATACAATATGTTTGTGCCCTGAGTGTTCGCGGTAGTTCAATCCCGGTAACTGTGAAAGTTAATACCGAAAGAGATCCAGAAAGTGAGTGAACGAATTTTTCATTTTGATTTTTGAAGTGAGAAAATTTTTTTGCTTTGAAATTTGAATTTGACCATACTTTACCGGCAGATAGTTTAGATTTATAATTTCCGTTATATATTTAAGAATATAATTCTTTTTCCAATATTTGATGATAAGATAGTTCTCGAATTTTTGATGATAAGAACTTCTCGTTGCACCTTCAGCAATTTATCGATATAGTAAACAATATTCATTCTCCCTCGTTTCTCTTCTAATCCGATAATATAATTTAAATCTTTCATTGACAAGTAATTCAAGATCTACAGAAGAGTAAATTTCAAGATCGAGAAAAGAGTATAAACAACTAATGGATTTGAAAATCCAAAGAGCCTAAAACTTTCTTACATATAGCATTTTCTTTTCAAAAATTTCAAATTTAATAAGTCCCTCATAGGGGGAAGTATGAGAAGAATGATAGATGATAATTATTTAATTTAAACTTCTATTCGACGATTCTTTCTCCCACAAAAGTAGGTCACATTCCAGAATCTTATCCCTAATTATTGTACTTTCTTTTTCAAAACTATAGAAATAAAGCAAGCGAATCATCATCGTTGTACATAAACCAGCATATCCTCTATAATCTCGAGGTTTTTATGAGAGACTTTTAGACAATAGCAAGTTGAAAACTTATTTAACTTTTCGACCCTCTAAAGTTCTTTGCGAATGAAAATTAAAGTTTGTAATTTCTTAGCCAATTATCGATATCATCCATACACAAGGATAGTATGAAAAGAGCGATTGTAACTTGAGCAATTGAAGATCAAACTTTCTTCGCACGAATTAATTTCTGTAATATATTCGAGAATCTTAATAATGCCATTCAGTGTTGTTAATATAACATCAGCGAATCAAATTTTAGATGATTTCATTAGCTTCTGAAACCTCAATATTACTGCAAACAGTTCGTAATAACAGAATGTCCATACATATCCTAAACTAGTTAATGGCCAACAATTTTTCAAAAGGAAACTTGACATGATTCTATGCTGTATGAATGAGTGAATCCTTTGCATTTCTCTTCTTGGCACTTGCCAAATAATACTGGCCATATTTGATTGATACAGCCAAGCACTAAATCTTTTCTAAAATATTAACTGAGAATATAAGTTTGGACGTTTCTTCAATATCTTCTTGATAAAGATAATTAAAATGTGTTCAATGAGTTAATTTAACGAATATGAAAATATGAATAATGCTGGAAGTTAGTATCTTTTTATAGAATAAGTAATCAATGATTATTAGATATTTTTTTCTGATCGAATTGATAAAATCAATCGTTTTTTTTTCCAGCACAACGACCGCTTATGTATGAATTACGAATTCGAGCATTTTCCAGCATCAGCGGTATTGTCATCTTAACAGAATCAGGCGCTTTGTGTAATTTCAATGAAAATTTCATTGAAATATTGATCGGGAAAAGAAAAAAAGAAATGCTAAAAGATATAGCTGTATGTATTTCAATTATCTTCATCTCATCTCGGGAAATTTTTCTATAAAATAGAAGCAAATTACAGATAAATGGTTTGTTATTTCGAATAGAATTCGATTACAAATTTTAGCATTGCTTCAGCTCCAAATCTATAATCGATTATTCGGTATAAAACTGAAAAATCCATAATCGATTATTCGGTATAAAACTGAAAATCTGTAATCGATTATTCAATATCTTGAATGATGACTCTTTTTCAGCATATCACGGATATAATTCCAAAATTTCATAGTCATATTTCGACGTCACCGTTGGATGAAACATCTAATGAAGAAGCGATGAAAATGCTTCATTTATTCGAGAGTTCTACCGGCAAAGGTACGTATTTTCATCATCATTAGGAACTAATTTAGACATTATAGAGATATATTATAAAATTTTGAAATCAAATTAAAGCAAAAAGTATAAACAAAATTTAAAGATTCAATGATTGATAATGTATTCGATTGCAGATTGCTCACCTTTAATTCATTCTCAGAATAATTGTTCATCGGTTACCTCTCTGATAAATGATTTAGCGATATCATTGACAAAGATGGAATCAATAGAGAATGTTAGTAGCAATTTATCGCATTCATCCATTTCAGATGCTGAAGAAACATGCTCATCGATACCTTCAACGAGGTTCGTTCCTTCAATATCATTCCTTCACTTCTGATATTCAACAGTGTTTGTTATCTGAAGCAATGAACATTTAATATGATCAAAGAATATTACTTTTAGCTCACAATTTATTGAAAGCGTACAACTTGATAGCAACATTGAATCATGGAATCAGACGATAATTGATGGAAAGAATAATCGGAATACATCAATTGTAGAAGGTTCATTTCATGGATTTGCAAAGCATTCAGATGGCAATTTGATTGGTTGGTGATTTTATTTTTAACTTCATTATTTTCATAATTAAAATTTTCCAGAGTAGAGTGAGACGAATTTTGTATTTATTATTTATTGATAAATCCAGAATTGCTGGCCTACAAAATAAGCAAAGAATCTAAAAGAATGTCTTAGTTATTTTCAGAGAATTAAATAATTTTTCATATGGAAGGGAATTATATACCTTTTTAGCCATATGTTTTAATATAAAACGTTTGGAGCCAAGTAACGGTGCAAGTTGGGCAGTTTATATTAATTACAATAAATCAGCCGCCGATTCTCACTTTTCTGACAATATGGAAAAGAAGGGATCAATCGACGAAAATGTTTATGATGATGATAATGACAATATCTGTGTGTATAATGATAACGATTATCAATGTGATTTTAAAGTTGAGAAGAATCAGATGCATACAGTTAGTTTTGATAATAATGAAAGACCTTTTGCTTAGTTCAAATAAAAAATTTATTGATTATTTGCTATGATCAAATAGGATTATATTTTTTAAGTCTTTGTTCACACCTGTTTTTTTTTGTTTAGTTAATTACTTCGTCGTTCACTTGTTTGATATCTGCAGGTTGGAAATATACAACAGATGGAAGATGATAATGCACAGGAAATAGCAGGTGAATATTCAGAATATTATGATACACACCATCTAATTGGTAATGGTGCATTTGGTTCGGTGAAATTGGCAACTCGAAAGGATACCGGAGTTTTAGTGAGAATTATCAATTCCTTATTTCTTCATTAAAACCAAATCTAAAATCGATGATTCAGTATTAGCAAGAATTTTAATCTAATTACTAATAGATACTAATTTAACTGAAAAATTACTTTTTGTTTGAAATTTGATATGAATCTTGAAGAATGCGAAATTCTTCGTCATACAACTTCAGGCGGTGGCAAAGTTTGTTTGTAAATCAAAAATTTTTGCTGAAAGTTGGGTACCAAGTGCTAAACGTGGTAATCGAGTGGTACCAATAGAACTTCATCTTCTCGAGACATTATCTCATCCAAATATTGTGAAAGTTTGTTTTCTTAAATTCAGAAGATAGCTTTCTATATTTCTTAAATTTCTATAACTATTCTACAAATAATCTCGTGATAGACTGTTTTTGCAGTTATTAGATGTTTTTGAAAATAATATGTATTACCAATTGGTGATGGAGAAACTTGGTTGTGGAATGGATCTATTTGAATTTATTGAACAACAGCCAAAATTGGATGAACCAATTATAAGTTATATTTTTAAACAGGTTGACAAATTAGAAATTATTTTATTATTTTAATTTTGTTTAACCTAACTCTCCTATCCATCACTTAGTGTTTACAATCTCTCTCTCTCTCTCTCTCTATTAATAATACAATTATGACATTTTTGTTTTATCAAATTAAATTTTTTCTACGAATTTTGCAAAGAGAACTGTCATTGTAAAAAACTAAAAAAAATTTAAATAAATTTAATTAGTAAAATGAAAAAATTTCATTTCAGATAGTTAGTGCAGTGGCTTATCTTCACTCGAAAAATATTGTACATCGTGATTTAAAAGATGAAAATGTTATCATTGATCAAAATTTTTCATGTAAATTGATTGATTTTGGATCAGCTGCATATTTTGATCATAATTTTTTTTTTCAACATTTTGTGGAACGATGGAATACTGTAGTCCTGAAGTTTTGAGAGGGAATAAGTGAGTCTTTTTCATCTTTTTAAATGCTCAATTTTACGGTTTTCAAATTTAGAATTGTTGAGTGAAAATTATTATATAGTTCTTTTTATTTATGACAATGGATCATTGTTATTCCTTGATTGATTTGTTCAGATATCGAGGTCCTGAACTAGAAATGTGGTCTTTGGGAATTCTATTGTATACTCTTGTATTTTTCGAGAATCCTTTTCGCAGTCTGCAGGAAGCGATGTATGCTGAAATTGAATTTCCCTGGGAAGTTTCAGAAGGTAAATATGTTTTAAAACATTCACGAAATGTATCACGTATTGTATGTCATTCTTAAGCTATATAAATAAAGAAAACTCTCGACTTACTTATCTCGTCTACATATCATTATATGTTTCAAGAATATATAATATGAAGGATAAATCGAAAAAAAAATTATAAACAAAAGAATTGTATTTATGATTCGAAAACGGATCTTGGAGAATTAATTTAAAATTTTCATTCATGATAAGAAAAGTTTAAATTTATTTTAAATTATTGCAGGATTGTTCCAAGTAATTGCTTGGCTTCTGCAGCGTGATCCACAGCTTCGGGCCACAATACGAGAGATTAGCAATCATTGGGTAAAACAATCAGTTGATCTAAGCAAGTATAAATTCCAGGATGTGCTGAAAAAATGCGGTAAAACTAATATTATTAATTTCTTTTAATGATTATTTGTTCTTTGAAAATAAGAAAGAGTATAAAGTTAAAAGTTTTTCTAACCTAAAATTAGATGATTATATGGTTGTAAAGTAGATGATTACCTGATTGAAAATAGATGATTACCTGGTCACTACTAGGCCAATATTTCATCATGTCTTCACTCATATCGGGATAAGATATCCACTGGAGGATTTTTTTTTAATTTTAAAAAAGTTATGCAAGATTTAGAGCATTGAGCAAAATTTTGCAGTTCAAGATTTAACAGTTTATTTATATTACATTCATTCTTTCCAACTCTAAATAATTTAATTTCAGATCACTCGCAATTTGATCCGTCGGACTATACGTCAGAATTGGCAAATCATTTCAAGAGTAGATCAAATTATTCATCAGTATTAGAAATTCAAGCTACATCAAATGCAAGAAATGAATCAAAAATTGATAGCATATAGTTATTGATAGCATATAATTATCATCCATCCATATCATTCATGCAATTGCACTATTTGATTGTATTGCATTTTGCAATATAAATTTTAACTATGTATTAGATTTTTTTTAATTTTTATTAAATTAATTTAGTCTTTGTGGATAGAAAAATATTGACTAAAATATAATTAGTCGGGATAGTAATTAATTAACCAATTATTTTTGCAATCCTGCTTACATCTTTCTTTGCTGAAAATTTCTTTCATTTGCTCAAAAAAAAATTTGATTTAGAAAAGTTCATAAAATAATAGGATGAAAATTCAGTATAAAAAAACTTCCTCTAACAGACATTAAAATTTGATTCATCAAATTAATTACAGTAATAATTATATGAATCTTTCTCTGCTGATTTTCTCAAAAAAATAGAAAATTTTCTTTAAGATTAGATTCAAAAAAAAATCAATTAATAAAGTAATTGAATGAAATGGAAAATTCAATATAATATAAAAATACCATACTAGCAATCTAACTCACAATATATTTTTTTTAATATTTTAATTAAACCTTTGCTTTCACTTATTCCATCTTTTCACTGTCAATAATATTTTCGTAAAATCAATTGCTTTTAATTATTGATTAATTCCATAAATCTACTTATCAATTTATCTGTACATATTCATTCATCATTCATATAAGATTTTTGAAATCGCATTTTTAAAAGAAAATTCATAAATTGTAATTCCCTTCAAATGATTAGGCTTTAATCAAATATTTATAAATGACGATGGTTTTTATTTTAAAAATGAAAAATTCTGCTCTTTCATTTCATTGATAATACATTTAATTTTTTTAACTTTATTTGTACAACCAAATGCTTTTATATTTCTCTGTGCTTTCATCAAAAGTTATGTTAATATTCAGGGTGTATTTGTTTTTATGTTATTTTGATTAGAATATAACAGATGATATGATATTAATAATGTATTCAATACTTGAAATATATCTGATAACTTCTTAAAATAACTTTAGCAAATTACTTTAGAGTATCACTACGGTTCATCGATTTTTCTGCACGAATAATAAGACTTTTTTGGATTTACCATTAGTATTAGTTGTTATCACTTTCAGTTATGTATTCATCGTTAAAATGATAATTATGATAAAATGATAATTATAATATTAGCTTAAAATATGATTAGATGATAAGATACAAGTGATAGATATCTGTTCTTACATTTGATTCCATCTATCTACAAAATTTTTATGCTATTTGTAGGCTATCTTTTGAGATGCATCGAAAAACGATGCCTGATCAAGTTGAGAGTCAAATAGTGCCTTTATTTTTTAAATATTTTCATTAGATGCGGTATTTTTCACCATCGTGATTCATTTAGATCGCAGTGCAGTCAAAATATCGATAATTCACTTAGATCGCTACATTTGCGAAATTTAAGAATTATAAATTGTGCTTAAATTTTACAGTTCTTTCATTATCTTGCAACCAAACTGATTTTATTTAAGTCTTATTTTAGTATTACTATGTAAGTATATCGTACTTCTTTCAATGCTTTATTTTCTATTAAATATGTACTGATTGCAACATACAATGATTGCAGTTGTAGAGATATCTGCAAATTATGAAATATGAAATTATCAAAGAAGTTTCATTAATTGATTAACATATCAGATAGGCTAATATGATGAATCTGTTCAATGAAATTGCTTCTTCCTGAATCTTTAAAATATGATGTCACTGCTCATTTACTAGATAAAAGATTTATTTTGAGGATTCTGATAATGTTGTTGTCGGTAGAGCAGCTGTATCAGTTGTTGTAGGAGATGCAAATGTCGTAGTGAGTGACGACGGCATTGCACTTTTGACAGTTGATGTTGGTGATGCGTATGATTCAGATAACTTTGATGACGTTTCTAATGGGATTGATCTGGAATAAAAATAAAATAGTCAGGGATGAGTTCTCGAGAAATTTGAAGTAACAAATATTGAAAGAAGTATATCATCAGTAATGAAGAATGATCAAGAAATTTTCTCGAAGAATATTGAATAACCTTAACTGGATAACAACATTAAATTCGGATATTCCAGATATTCAGTAAAACATCTAACAATGGTATTATTTTCTTGAAGTTCGGAGGTTATTAGTCATTAGTTTTTTACTCTAAGTTCTTCAAGAAATTCTCACCATGATACAAGTAACTACCTGGTTTGCTTGCTTACTTCTCCGAGATTACTTGTATGGTTGACTGAGGTCGCTGTTGAAGGAACTGCTGCAGTATTGAACGACGACGAACTATTTCTGATAATTCTTCCAGCTTCAGTACTTTGAATCGTTGGAGGAAATTGTTTCTCTGATATTATATCTTGCGATTTTTGCGTAGGTTTTTCTGGAATCTGGCAAACTATTTTGTGATCTAGAATTTTCTTTAAGTCTAACCAATTTAGTCAAAACTTTAATTTAAGTTTCTACAATTTTTAATCAGTGATTTATTTGAATTATTTAGATATCTTGCTAAAAATTTTATTTCAATTATTCTCGAGAAATTTCATTTCTCAAAAATTCCTTTTTACTCTCAAAAATTATACAAATATGCAATAAATAAGATTATGAAAGATATCTGATTATTCAGAAATAGTAATATATTTACTCGAAGATTATTTGGTAATTTTGTAGTATACTTTACAACTCTTTTCTGCCATACTGTACTTCCATATTTCCTTATAATTAGAAATCACGATCGAATGGATTCTAAGATTTGAATAAAAAGGAATACCTAATGCAAAATGATCGCTTACAGGCACTGATCCTTGAATATAAATGTTAGAGGTCGATGTAAGTTCATTCTCGTATTTCGTAAGATAATAGCAATCAATATCGTATGGCTTCTCATTGTAAATGAGAAATTCACCATCTTTTAAAGAATAAAAAACATAAATTTTGGGATTGAATAAACGATTAAATTTATCCTTTTCGCTTTAATATACAACAACATTTGAATAGAAATATTTTCCAAAAACTTATCCGTTCTTCCATTTTGATAAGACTAGCTTTTAAAGCCCTTAAATTATGGCAGGCCTAACTTTTAAGGCTCTTAAAAATATAGTTGTAATTTCAAATTAGATTCAAAATAAAAAATTAAGATGAAATTACTTCCGAAAGGTGAATGACATTTGGTGCATGTAAAACAACATCTATGCCACAATTTATTCATTGCTCTTATGCATGTCTCGCGTAAAGCTTTATTACAGACTGCATAAATAAATATTGAAAGAATTTTTTGAAACTCGTAAATCCCAAAAATTTGTTAAATTTAATTAAAATTATCACAGAAAAAAAGAAAGACAATTTTCGAGAATGAAATAAAAGATTAATAAAATTTTTTTTAATTTAGTGAATAAGAATTATGATATTTTTATCAGAAAAAATAATCAATAATCTAATAACCGTTGCATCTTGGATGATATTCTTCCATATAGCAATCGATACAAATCGGATAATTCCTATTACTGCGATATTCTCGAAATGGTCTACCATTATAACCAACCGGACATTTGCAGCTAATACAATTGAAATGTTCTCGATGCCATACTTTGTCAAGTGAATAGATCACTCGATGCTTAAATAATTTGCATAATTTATAGAATTCGTCTTGTTGGTTTATATCAACAAAATCTTTTCCTTTCGATAAATAAATTTAAAATAGTAAATACTTTAGCAATTAATAATAAAATCTAATGCAACTATTATATCTCAACAGAAATTTCAATGATATGTCAAACTTTTTTGATTCTAATTATGAATTAAAAGTTTGGAATTTAATTTCTGATTTTTGATGAAATTTATTAAAATAATAAAAATGTTTTACTTTGTCTTATTCGCTATTATTAATAAATTTCACTTAAAATTATTAGTAGAGAATTGATTATAATTAATAATTTCGATTTGTTAACAATATTTGATGAAACTTTTATTTACCATAAGAGCTTGCTTTCTAGTAACCAATTCATTACAACTATTACAACGAATCATCCATTTTGCTTTACTTTTTCTCGAAAATTTATTTGATGCTATTAGAGTTAGACCTGAAGTTGCAAGAATTCTCGAAATAGAATTCGAATTGCTTCCACTTTCTGCTCTAATATGCATGCTAAAACAAAAATTAGTTGATAACTGTATACTACTTTGTTTATTGTACTTCTACCGTATTTTTCGACATTTACAGTAAACTACTTCAATATGACATCCACTAGCTAATACTTATTTAGATGAATTTAATTATTAAGATTGTATATACATAAAACTACGAATGTACACGGATTTACACGTTAAGATGGATGTACATGTAAGATGGAATTACTTTTTTCCATACGCAAATTCAAGTAATAGTAACGGAAAAAAATTAAGAGACAGCCAGTCAGTAAAGGTGAATTTTCATCAATAGCTATCTGTTACGTTTTTTCCATATATCCATACATTTTCAATATATCGAGAACATATTCTCGAGATGAAATAGCAGGTATATTAATTAGGTGTTCACCATGTGGCATATGCGAAATAAATAAAAAAAATTGATCAAAAATTCACTTGAACTAATTTGTATTAAAATTTTACTGTCAATCGTTGGTGCTTTAATGAGAATTGAAATCTGTTTATGAATATTTGAGTGACCTTCACCAATAGGTCAGAGAATAATGAGTCAAAGAGATTTCCGCTTGCTCAAATATCATCAATCAATGTTAGATAAGGTCAAAAGAAAAAGTTAACATTTTTGAATATTCCACAAACATCTTATATCTTTATTATCATCATTATTTAACTCTAAGTGAACTTTGAAAATAGCGAAAACTAGAAAACAAATCAATCAATAAATCCATTCATTCATATCGATTTATTAGTAATTTGATGGAAAATATCATGGCTTCAATTCTTTGAAGATGAATAGTTTCATTTGATTCTCTATTAGGAATCAGTCGATCATTTTCTAAATCGATCATTATTTCAAATTGATAATTGATATTTTTGCACTATCATTTACTTCCTTTTCATTCACATATAAAAGACTTTTTTATCACTAAATTTTTGTTTTAATAAAGAATGAACGAAATAAAATAAATCAAATTGTTTCAATGTTTTTTGACATACCAATTATTCTGACTTCAAGGTGAGACAAAAAAAAAACGATATGAAATTCGATGAATTATGTTGAATACGATTAATTAAAATATATCAATTAAATAAATGTCGAGAACAAGAATTACCGCCAACGTTCGTTTACAATTAACAGTCATTTCAATAAATCATAAATAATCAGTCGATTCTTTCTTTTGTCAATGAACTCATCGATGTTTGAATTTTTATTCAATTTATTGATCTGCCAAGTTTTAAAATTAGAACATTCAATTAAATTTTCATTTCTAATTTTTCTGATAGAATCCTAAACAAAACAACGGAGTAGAAATAGTTTAATGAATAGCATTGTTAATCTCTTAAAAAAAAGTTTGCTGTAAATTGACAGGAGAATTCGAGATTCCATGATATACCAAATTTCTTCACATCGAATTAACTTTACCGCTTGATAGTAAAAGCAGATTTTATCTTAAATTATAAGCAAATGCCCATGAAATATTATTAGCTTTTGTGAATATTACCGTATTAATGATAAGATTATATGATAACATTAATTTACTGTAATTTAAATAAAATTGAATGCTAATGTTTGATCTTATAATGAATTGAGCATTTGATTTTCTATTAAGATGATAAAAGATAACGATTGCATTTTTCTCCAGCTCTTCAACTGGCATTCTTCAAAGATCTCTCATATAGTTCAAACTTAATTTCTTGATAATTTAAATGCTCAATAAACTAATATTAATTCATCATTCCATTTTTTATTTTTGAAATCACAATAGAAATATAAAAATATTCTATGAAACTATGAAATATTTCAAAAAAAGATGGAGTCGTTTGAAGTTTCAAATCGCCAAAATTGGATTGTTGCCAATTTTAATGAGAAAAATTAATAAATAATTACAAATTTGAATGTTAACTGTGATATTATTTTGTTAAATATATTTCATCGCCAATTTTTAGCAAAGAGTTTAAATAATTTACTTTAAAAAATAGCCTTGAAAAACTTTCATTTTCCCAGAAATCTAGTCGTTTAACAAAGGCATTAATCTTCAGTTAAGCAGCTTTTTCAAATATACGGTATAAAAAAAAACGGTGATAAAATTTCACTTTCTGATAACTTGCTTATCAGAACTATAAGGATAACAGATGTTACAAATGTGCCGTACAATTACAAAATTTCATTTTCTTTTCTTTTGAAAGTCGGTTAATTCATCAGTTTTATGAGAAGAGGAAACACTTTCAAAAAATAAAAAAACAGCGATAATTTCGAAGTTCTGAGAGTTGCCTGAATTCAAACAATTTCTATAAATCATTATGAACTTACTAGGAACTTTCTGATTCTTATCCATTGATTTTTTTTTTTTTGATTATTCTATTCTTGTTCTGTACTTTGGAAAATAGAAAAATGATTTGAATGAATCCCTCAAAATGAATAAATTCTGCGCTCACAATTATAGTTCGATAATCAGAAGAACAGTTGGATGAGTTGTTGATTTATGATATGTTTGTCAAATACGAAGATATATAGATCGACTGAGTATTTCTCGCCATTTCATTTATTTATTTCAATACTTAAAATCAGTCCGATTTATTTTCTTACTTTCAGATTCCATTCTCTTTTTTCTTTGCTCGTTGACCGTTTTATTTTATTTTATTTTTTTTTTAAATATCTTTTAGCCATGGATTACTATGGATTATGGCCAAATTTTCAGCGTACAAGAATCTTGGCTTCTAATTCTTAACAAAAAACTGGATTTTTTATATTTTTAAATACTAAATCTTTCAATCCGTATGAATATTTTTATGATTTCATTTTATTTAAACATTTTCTTACAAATGTATTTTATTGCATTCGATTTTAAATTATTTATATTTAAATAAACCTAAGGCTCATCTTATTTTTTCAGTCCTTAACAATGTTCCAATTTATCTTCTGTCTTCTGCTACTCATTGGTACAAATTTTGGAACAAATACTGGTATTTATATTGGCTCTTTTTTTTTCTGCAGAAATAGACAAATCTCTGCACAATATACTTCAATCAAGAACTTTCATCAATTTTTTAATATTTCTCTTTCTTTTTGGAACAGAAAATTATAACAGCAAAATGCATAAGAGATGTGATATTTCATTATTAATGAACACTTTATGGAATTATCCGTAACAACCTGAAAGGAAAAATGTTATATATAAATATCAAAATTTAATCTATTCCTGATAAATTTGAATACTGTATCGAAAATGAATTATAACAATGGCTATTGGTATTTTTAAAAAACCAACTTTCTACAGTATTTTACAATGTTATGATTCAGGATACACCTTGTAACAAAAATATTTATTCAAGATTTGCGGAATTCGTTCGTAACAGTTGCGCCAAAATATGCAGTTTTTGCGAATCTAATATTTTCGTACTGAATCTGAAATCACTGCTGAAAATTTTCCATATAAATATTATTATTAATCAAATATTTTGGTGTAATATTTTGGTGTAACTATTACAAGGCTATTTCTGATCAGTGATAGACAGTTATAGGATTAACAATAGAATAAATTATCGATCATAGAGATATCATCAGTTACAGTTTAATTATGCATATAACTTTCAGGTATTCTACACACCAGTGATAGATCAGGTATATGTTATGATAAGGATCCTGACTGTTCGGATGATGTCTGTCGAAATTATCCATATACAGCGAAGGAACGATGTCCCAAATATTGTGGCTTATGCCATGATTCTTCACTCGGGAGTGGCAATCGTTTATCATCAGGATTCTCATCTTCATATCAGCAAAGTTCATCATCATCATCATCATCATCATCATTAAAAAGTGGAATCACTGGATCGACAATCACCAGAAAAGATGGTGATAATTGATTCATGAAAAAAAAAGAATCGAAAAAGAATTACTGTGTATGAATGAAAATTTATTCACAACCTTACATCTCAAAAATATAATTTTAAAATAAGCAGATGTTGAACTTATCATTTGTTATCATCTGGGAGTTATTCAAGCAACTTTGAGAGTTCGAAGACACGTTATTGTATAAATCTAATTAGAGGCTAAGAAAGGCTAAATTAAAAGTTCTAACAAAATTTCTATTCTCTAACCAACTGATGATGTTTGATTTCTTCTGTACCTGAAATTCTAGAATTCAGTAGATCAGTCATCAAATTGCTAGAACATTCGCTCCACAAACTTGTCGCTTGTAACTCCTTCAGAATGAAGGACATACTTCTGAATCCTTCAAGTTGAAATTTTAATTTCATCATTTTTCATTGTAGAAATCAAATCATCCTTCCCTTGCATTGATAAAGACAGTGATTGCAATATGGAAATTTGCCGCAATTTTCCGTATACGGCAAAGGAACGTTGTGCAAAGACGTGCGGTCTATGTTCCAGCGATACCTCCAGTTCAGGAACTATTTCCGGCCATCATACAATAATGGGAATAGACAAATCGAGAGAAGGAACAACTTCGTCATTATTGTCTAGACGAGGTCATCAAATAGAAACATCTACTGGAATTACACAGCCAGAATATAACTATTGATTCATTCCTAAGTTTAATTGCAAGCTTTCACTAATTCTCAAGGCTTATTAACTTTTGATTTAGAATGCACTGATTTGAAACCTTAGCAGCCTTTCTGTTTCACTGTAAAAGAAGAGGAACTATTTTTTGCAGGAAATGAACCCTTCAGTAGTGGCCTATGTTTCGACAAAAAACTCGACTGCAAAAAAGAAACATGTCGAGATTTTCCGTTTACTGCTAAAGAAGAATGCGCGAAAACATGCGGTTTTTGTAGTAGCGACAAAACCATGTCATCTTCTTCATCGTCGGGTACAGCTTTTGGTACGATGTCGCCAAGTCGTCATGCATCAATTCGCACCAACGAACGTGGTGGTATTGGTGGAACTCATAGCACATCGCCATATTCCATCCTTTCAAAAGGTTCTCATTTCATATTTAAGTCGGTATCTAAAATATGACCTTTTATGTATACAGATACGATGTAGCATTTTTGACCTGAATTATTTGACCTTATTTTCATCCTTCCCAAATAAATACACTTATATCTGGAAATCTTCATAGTCGTTCTTTTGATCTCATCAATACATTCTAATCACATACAATACTTAACAATTATGTAAAAGATTTATTTAATTTTTGTTTATCGATTTCATAGCAGTTCTGATGATGCATGAAGCTAATATAAATATAACTGATTCTTGATTTATATGACAAATATATTATTCTCGAATTATGTGATAAATACACTAAAATGTAGTCGTTTGTCTGAATGATCGCGGAAGTTATAGATCTACGAGATTTAGATCTAATTATCTTAGAAGTATTATTTGTAAACAAACTGAATTATCATCTCCTTCATATCAGATGATGACTGCTAATGTTTATTTTTAAGAAAAGGATCTAGAATGCACTGATTTGAATACCGATTGCACTCAACAAACTTGCAAAGACTATCCTTATACTGCCAAAGAACGTTGCGCCAAAACTTGTGGATTCTGTCGTAGAGAAATAACTGGTGGTGGTGATGCAACGAATATCGGAAGTCGACATTCATCTTTTACTGATAAACAGAGAAGTAGGACTTCCGAGTTAGATTCACGTGATAGCTCATTGCGAGGTTTGTATCATAATAAAAACAATGAATTCCTCGTGATATCATGAACTAGTGTAGCAAAATTCATAGTTTCTCTGATAATGGATTATTCTTTAACTCGCTAAATTTTATGACTATAACCTAAACCATAACTGGAAAATTGAAAAACAGAAACTAATTGATCATAGCCATGCAGTTTAGTATTTATCACTCTGCTTCATTCAATCATTTTAAAGTTTCAGGAATCAAGTCATCAGCAACTACTGAAGATTGTAGGGATACAGATTCGCAATGTTCAGAAAAATCATGCCTAGATCGTCCATACACAGCGCGCACAAAATGTGCTAAAACATGTGGTTTTTGTGGTTCGATAGTCGATCTCGAATCTCCTCTTGTCGATAATTTAGATAAAGGTAGTATAATTACTCTCGATGATGATGTAACGACGCAATCAACAGCAACATTTGGCCGTCATCCGACTTATGGAGGTGCCACATCGACACAAAGTTCACGTCATTTATCAGTCAGCAGTCGAATTGATTCATCACGTAGACCTTCTTTGTCATCGACGTACATACAGCAGCCAACAAGAAGACCATTTCAGGGAATTATGGGTAGATATCCCGGCAGAACAGGTACATACTTTATTTTGAAACAGTAATATTCATCTAAGAATCTTTCATTAAATAAGAAATCCTCAAGAAATCTTATAAAATGAATCTTTTCCTCATCGAGAGATAAAATAGTTCAAATAAAAAAAACGTTCAAGACAACTCAAAATACAAGTGTTAAATTCTTATAATCTTTTTTTTATACTGCTAAAATATAATTTAACTTCTTTTAGGCCGATGTGCTGATGAAAATATGTATTGTGAAAAGGAAGATTGCCACAAGTATCCAAGATTTGGTCAAAGATATTGCGAAAAAACTTGTAATTATTGTTAAACAGCCAGTAAATAATCGGTTTTACTTCTAGAATTATATATAGGAGATATGAAAATCATGGAAAACACTTCACTACATTGCAATTTATCCAATTTATCGATAAAGAAATTATTGATCACATAATTATGTACACAAAATTGCGAAAAATTAATAGAAAGCGAAGTATAAATACTTAAAGCAATGAACATAATAATATTTCGCAGTTTATCTATGAGATAACTACAAAGGACATCAGTCTGTGAAAAATATTTAATATGCTTTTTTTGCTGCAGGAAAAAAACACAAAAAAATATCATTTGGAACAAAAGTAACGGAGAATTAAAAAAAGGTTTTCAATTAATTCATGACTATATAATTTTAACATCAACTCTTGATATGCTAATGATATATAATTAAAAGATAATATGGACGTATTCTTATATAATTAAAAGATAATATGGATGTATTCTGTTATTTGCCCGACTAATTATGAAAAGAATAAAATCTCAGATATATTGAAATTTTATTCAGGCAAATGTATAGCCTAAGAGAAATCCAGCAGAATAACTACCCAATAAATATGCGTTGTTTCGCAAAAAATCGCTTACCTGTAAAAAAAATGAGTGGATGAAGTGCGGCAAAATAAAAATTCATATTATATATCACTATCATAGAGAATTTCGAAAAATAAAATAAAATATCCTGAGCAAATAAATTTGATGCATTTAGAACAAGAGATAATTTCCTTTGGAATTTATTTTTGAATTACTTTTTAAGATTACTCTATATTTAAATCTTATTAAAGAGAAAATAGCATTACCTAATGAACGAATAAGTTCGCATAGAAAAGAGAAAAATTTACCTCGCCATCTGAAATAGCACTTCTGTTGTTTGTCATTCGTGTAATATCTTTACGCAGTTGTTCAACATCACGTCGAAACTTCGACTGATTGAATTTGATATAGCCTCGAGAATTACAAAACTGAAATCCATCAATACCGATTAACAGACTTTCACTGCTGCTTTCAGTTAAAATTGCAACTTCGGTGCAAATGATGCAATTTCGTCAATCAATCGGTCATACTAAATACTTCTTTCAGCTAAGTAATAAAAAAATTTTAAGAAATAAATATAAGTGGGACATAATGTTAGTTCTGCATTAAAAAAACAAACAACCAAACAAATTATTCTGAAATTACCTATAGTAATAACGCAGAACAGTCTTCTGGTAAGGAAGTTGTTGAATTATCTTAAAAAATTATTTTTCCTGGGTTCTTTTAGAAGACCAACAAAATTTGCCAAGCCAAAACAAGTGAAGTAACAGCTGCCCGTTTAAATCACAAAAAATAGAGACTTAAGTAAATCAGTAATTTTTTGACAAGGAAAACTGACGACATACATAAGAAAATCCCACAATAAAGAAATAATTGAACATAAGAAAACAAAAATCCCACAATAAAGAAATAATTGAACATAAGAAAACAAATGAAATACATACAATGTAACTTTATGAGTGCTATAATTCAGTACAATATGCAATCACAAAAATCTATGATATTTTACTGAAAATGTTATAGTTATGTATAGAAAATGATTTGAATACATCGGCTACTAGACAGCTAATAATTTATTGTTACAAAGTAAAATTGAAATGCACAAAAGATACTATCTAGAAAATACATAAAACCAAACATAAAGTTTATCAGAAAGAAAATACGCACGGAAGAATGAAATGAATTCAGGAAACTAAAGAAAATGACTCTGTCGCATTATTCTGTTTTTACTGAATTTTTTCATTTGGAAAGGATAATCTAAAACTACGGAAAATAAAGTAACAGAGGACCGAACATAATTGGGAATTCAGTACTATATTTAAGCTAAAGCGCTTATGTAAATTAATCCTTTTCTGCGGGATAGTATAAAATGAAGAGGGACTACTTCATTTTTTGTATCTTTATATGATTATTTAATCAAAACTACTGTCGAATCCAAAACTGGAATTTATTACTTGAAAATTCTTGTCTAATCAAACTTCGAGAATAGCTGATGCATTCACATTAATTCATTACTTATTTTCAATGTTTTTTTTTTTTTTTTTAAGACCTCTCCGATACATAATATAGAAAAAAAGGGTGGGATAGAACCAACGCAGAAAGATAGCCAAACGATAACTTAATGGTGCAAGAATCAATTCTGTGTTTCGATTTACCAGAGCCTTTATGATACGTTCAGCCGCATAACTTGGTGCTAGCCCCTTTGCTTGATCAGGATCATCTTCATCTATCGATTTACCTTCTGTAGTAAGCGCATGACGCCCAAAACCTGTATTCATATAAGCTGCACTTACAACAAGAATCTGCGTATTAAATCGTTCTTCAGTCCGCAAACAATCGAAAAACGCCTGGAATTAAACAATATTTTGTATGTTTTTAAGCAAAAGATCAGAATGAAAAATCGATACTCCTAAATCATAATGTTTCATGTTTTCGAGTAATCATGCAAAAGCCAATGAGTTTTATGAAACAACGAAAAAAGGCTAGTAACTCAGCTGCATTACTAAACTCAAAGGATTTCCAGAATTCATTCTATGAATTACAGAGAGAGAGAAGGAATACAGAATAAAAATGAATGCAAGAAACACCTGAGCGGCATGTTTACTAGCTGAGTAAGAACTTCGGAACGGTACAGCAAGACGACCTTGTACGCTGCTAATGTATACAATTGCTCCATCTTCCGGAATATAATTAATTAAAGCTTTGGTTATTGCAACATGACCAAAGTAATTCACTTCCATTATCTCAAATATCTATTGTTTTGAGAATTCACTAGGTTTTTGAAATAAAAAAAAACCGGAATAGTGAGAAAACTTGCTTATATATTTTAAATCACAATAGAGAGAGTTTAAAAATGAGAAAATTAGGTATAAGTTATAAGTGACATATTGAGAGTTCAATTCTTAAAGTCTTGATAGTTCTGAAAGTCAGAAAGAAGAACAAGTTCATTCTGTGTTCTGTGATATACATCACTATAAAAAAATAATCATTAGATCCAACTTATGCTTAATATATGTTTTAGACGCTTCAAAAGAGTTCCAAAGACATGCACTATATACAAATCACTAAATTTTAACGGAACTACAGACAATTCGACCAAAAATGGATGTTTAAATCTATCAGAGATGATAAATATTAAATATCTATTGCATCGCTATATCCTATCTCAAGAAATGTCTAAAGAATCTGAGAAATTTCTACATTTTCAAGAAAAAGAAAACATAGATATAAAACATATGAAAGCTAACTTGTCGATGTACATCCATTGGTGTATCCTTGCAACTTCCACGCATGCTTAAACCAGCATTGTTAACAAGAATATCAATTCGTTGAGTAACGGCAAGCGAGACGAGTTCCGCAACACAATTTGGATCGCTTATATCCAGATATTTATAAACTGGTTCATTCCTATTAGTGACATCTGGCAATAACTTCAATTCTTCACAAAGTTCCTTCAGTTTATCAATACTGCGTGCTGTTAAAATTACTTTAGCGCCTCTTCGATAAAAACAAATAGCTAATTCTCGGCCAAGACCTGAACTGGCTCCGGTGATTAATACAACACGATCGCGTAGATCGAGTTTCGAGCGATGATGTGGCCCAGGTATCAGAGAACACAGGAAACGACTGGCAGTATAAAAACCGACAGGTAATATAATGTAATGAATATATGGTTTTATTGCAGCAATTATATCTGCCACTTGCTGCCAAGTTTGATCCATCTGACTGGTGATAACAACAGTGATAGTGATGGATATTTCTAGAAACATAATCACGGCAGTTAAGGGATCTATTTCATATGTCATATTATAGTGAGAACACGCTACGGACAGAACACCAGCGTTATAATAATATAATATGATCACAGTTCAATACAATGAAAGTAATTTTAGATTTGCTGAAGACATTGAAAACAAATGAAATATAAAGCAAGAATGAAAAATAATGATTATGAAGTTAAGACATTATACAGCAGCTGCTACATTGCATCTGGAATACACTTATCCCGAAATAACAATAGAACCTTTGTATATGTTTGGAAAAGAAGACCGATTGATTACATTTTCCTATTGCACCAAGCAGAGAATGTCGGTAAAGAAATATGGAAAAACCTGGAGTAAAATCAAAGAGCACCCAACAACACCTGCTACTATTTTGCTTCCCTTCGTGAACATATATCCTGTTATCCTGAAATATTACTGAATACTACCAAAAATTGATCGAAAACCGTCATATATCCTAATGAAAAGTGCAAATTATGTACCATGATTTAATGCAACGAAAAGTTTCTTTCATCTAATATGAATCTTCAATAAATATTGAAAACAGTAAATTTCCGATAATCTCAGAAGCAAGCAACAAAAATTGATATGCCAGATATAAAGGAACTATTGCAACCATCGAAAAACTACAATTTTTTATCGACTACCAACTGATGACCCATGAAAATTAACGTACTCAATCAATGTACTTGTCACAGAAAATTATCACTTGCACTTTTAATTACAGCAGTTTTGATCTTATCGTTGTTCATTGTAAAATATTTGATAAGTTCAATTAGATATATAAAAATGGAAGACTTGCCATCCGGCAGTACACCCAACACATATCTGAACAGGGACTGGTTTATCCTGGATACCATTAATGAAAGTGATCGCTCTATCGAAAGTATTTGATAACTGATCGGAAGGAAAGGAACGTGAAGAATGATTCTTTCGCATCCGAAATCTGTCTTTACGACCCACTACATCTTCTCCCTTTTCTAATAATTCATCAATAAGAGTCATGCTAACAACGCCAAGAATACCTGTAAACAATGAATCAAATCATTCTAAATCATAACACAACGCTTCAAACAATTCAAATCATATGTCTCGGGAAACTCGTCATTTCCCGGGAATTACTTTCCAGTAAGAATCCCAATGATAACTTTAGTAGGTCAAGTTTCCAGGTCAACGCTAAGGTCAACTTCTTAACATTCCTCCGGAACCCATGGCTTATCCTATATTCACCGAACCTTCTGCCACACTTCCATATGAATACATTACACGTTACGAAACTTCTGCATATACTTTCATATTTTCTTCCTTCTCTATCCCATTTTTACTTTAACTATTTCGCTTTTTTCTCGATCTCTCTTCAACTAAATTATCGTTATCTTTCTCTTTCTCTTTCTCTCAGTTTCTCGTGACATGACGTACTATATGTTATCGGTCCTTCTCTTACCATGTCTCATTATTTAATATATTTCATCTTTCCTTTCCGTCCTAAATGTTGCAGTATTTGCATTTTCTCTCATCAGGAAATCTTTTCATCTTTTGCTATTATCTGATTTGTCGAGAATTTTTTTTTTTTGTTGCCAACATAAAGAACTGTGTTGAAATCAAAAGGAAAAGGTCAAGCGGAGATTCATTAGTACTTTTACTTTAGTTCTATTTGTCACTCTCGACTTATTTCTCGAGTTTCCCCGTTTTCTTAAACTCTATACACTCTTCACTTCATATCAGTTTCATGCTAAATGTACATACTTTTCAGATTTTAGTAAAGATAACTTCCTGTTATAGACGGAAAGAAACAATGCGAGCTGAACGACCGAGTACGAATGATACTGAGGAAGATTTGCTCGAAATGCAGAAGCAGGTATTGTCACTACTCATCTTGAATCATGCAGCATCAATTTCAAGTTCTAACAAATTATAATAAATTGATTAATGCTTGGGAGAATCAGTCTTTGATATTTGCATATTCCATTATTAACTTTTCATAATAATAACTAATTACAGTCTAAGAGTGATAAGAATGAGAAGAAATTGTATTATTAACTATTTTTAAAACTGATTCCTTTATTTCCTGACATGGATATCTGAAGTAATCCAGTGCCACATGATATTCAATTCTGGATATCTGAAAGTAGTCTGGTACTTTCTCTTAATTACTTTTGGAAATATAGATTCTGAAATAGGTAACAAGTAGAACAATTCCAGTGCTTCGATAACAAAATTTATATTATCAATATGTTAAGTGAAAAGATGAAAAAAAGTTGATTTATGTGTTTTTTTGAATTTAATATTCTCATCAGATTAATGTGCCAATTAAAGCTGTTACTTTGTAGATGTTCAAGAGAAAACACAAGAAACAACAAACTCCTAATAGTAGTGATTCCTTTGCCGAAAAAAGTCTGCAAATCGATAAATTTACTGGTCGTTTCTCCCTCGACCTTGATTCCTTAATTAAGGAAGAATCAAGAATCATTGGAACTTTCTGTACAGGTAATGCTTATTCTCAGATTTATGAAACGTACCGGAACCTTCGAAATCAAAAGCTTCTTTTTGCATGTTTTTTAGCAGGCTATTCATAGCATACAATCGGACATTTCTATACTAGAAGCTTCGAAATCAAAAGCTAATAGTAGTGATTCCTTTGCCACATACTAATGAATTGCATAAGTTAGCATACTTTGCGTTTTTGAAGAATCTTCAAAATTCTGACTTTGTTTCAGATTTATGCTAGAATTAATTGGATTTTTCGTTCTTCATTTGCCGCATTAATCTTAAATTTTATTTCAGGAGCGAAATGTAGAGTTTTATATAATATTGATCAATTAAATAATTGCTCAAATTCATTAATATGTGGAGACTATGCAACAGAAGAAGGATTTCCTGATGTCCTGGATTTATCTAGGTAAGTTTTTTATATAACTTTCTTCGAAATATAAGTAAGTGTTCTTTTGTTGTTTTGATATATTCTTTCAATACAAAGACGTACATTGAAGTTTAACAAGACTTGAATCTTCTTTATTTGTTATCTTCCAGATATTACAAAGATGTTAGTAACTCTGTGAAAAATTTCTCAGCAAACGAAAAAAGCTTTTTTGCAATAGAGTTTGACAGGATACACGGTAGAATTAATGGTAAAGTGTTTTTGTAATTCTTTATAATAATATTTTATGAACTCTCTGTGCCATTTTTATTCATCTTTTTAACTATTCTTAGAATATGAATAATTAATAAATAATTCTCCGAATGGAGTAATTAACAAATAACTGTTTTGTTTGTCATTCAAGTTATATTGGCCCTTATTGTAGATTGTGATAGAGCTGAAGCTTCAACTTCGATTGTTGCAAAATTGGAAACGAATGATATCAATGAAGAAATTGAACTCGAGAATTTGCAGAGGATAGAGAAAATGAGCAAACAAGAGATTGAAAAAGCGAAACAGGAAATCATAGAACGTTTTGGTAAGTTTTTGCGGATTTTCTTGGATTATGTTTCATCAAAAACAAGAAATAGAAGGAAAAAAGGTGAACTTATGCTAATAAGCGTGGATGAAATTTTGTACATTTTTGGTTTCCAGATCCAAATTTACTCGATTTCTTACGAAACAGAGCAAAAAAGAAAAAACAATGGGACGTGAAGCAAATTGAACGAAGTATAATTTCATATATAATTTATAATGATATAAACAATGTGTTCGTGTAATATTATCAGTATTTTATTGTAGAAAGTATTTTTCATTTCATAATTTCTTAAAATCAAAATAATACTCTAGAATGTATCACAGATTGAAGCCGTAACATTGAAAATGCAAGTTAGTTTGATGTGGAAATGATTCAATGACTAAGAATTGTATAATATATTTATTTTTCATAGTAATGCAGTTACAACAAATAATTGTTATATTCTGGTTTCACGAAGCAAGAATAAGTACAGAAAATAGATTTTTTATTATTTTGCTATAAAAAAAGAAAGAACAAAATAAAAAATAACACTACATTATATTTTGTTTGTATTTCTAAGTATTTGCATGCAGTGTTATGTTATTGAATATATCATAATTTTATATGAATTACTATAGTACGTAAAGAAGGCGAACTTTATTTAATTTAGGTCATCAAAATGTTATTAAGTATTTGCAGTTTGTTTCTTATATTAGTTTTGCAAATATTGATTATCTCCTCATTGAAATCTATTTCCATTAATTACGGTTAGAAATATTTAATGTGCGTTTTGTTATAGCTTCAATACCTCAGCAGACAAAACAATCGGCTGATACTACAAGTGATGTAGCATCAGATCTCTGTGCGAATACGAATCAGGAAGCTACCGACAAAATTAAAGAGCTAGAAATATTTGATTTGGAAAAAAACAACTTAGCGTTTCATATGGATTCAAAAACAAGCAGACTGGATGACTCTTATATGCGATTGGCAGCGGTAATTTTATTTCTTTTTGTATTTCAGAACCCTCGCCTTAATTTTACTTCACTATCACGTTTTATTAAGATTAGTCTGTTTTATGATTATGATTTGTTATATTAATGAAAATACTTGATAATTACATCAGTTTTTCTGGAAAACGAAAAGTTCTTAATCTTAGTATTGACTTTCTTTTCAACAATGAAAACTTTTGTCAATTTCTCGTGCTCCTCACATAGGTTCTGTGAAATTGATCATATAAATTATTTTTATTTAGAGTCAAGTTAGGCTTTTTCTGAACCAATTTTCATGCATTAAAATAATAAAGTAATTTCTAATTAACAAGCCATGGAACTTGATATTAATTTGAATAATAAGTTATGATTAGAATTTATGATATCATTTTTATAGGATGCAGCACAAATGGATTTGGCGACGAAATGTTTGCGTACAATATTACCACGGCAGCAGCAAAATATAATCAAGCTGTTCGACAATTTACGAATACCACCGAAGTATTAAAGTTTTTGAACACTTCGAGCATTTTTTTAAATAAAGTGATTTGATAAAGATAAGTGGTATTATATAAAAATGAAAGAAAAATATTATTCAATTAATCTTTCTAAATAAATTGTTGTTCGGCTACGAACTCATTTAATTGCAATTTCGAAGGTTTTCTGATCATACTTTGAATTTCATTTCGTAATTTATCAGTACGATTTCCTTATACTGAAATCTTTTACCTAAGCATACACTGCAGGAATTATGCTGGTGATGATGATTTGTTGGAGAATGCTCGCGCCAATTTAAAAGCAATCAAAGGTCTATACTTAGAACAAAGGTTATCCCATTCTTGAAGTAATTAAATTCGTTTCATAAATGTCAGTGTCTCATTTTTAGAATTTTAATTCTTTGCAAGTGAAATATATTTTGTCATTTAAGGAAAGATAAGGATGGTAATTTATCAGTTCATTTCGCTGAAGGTATAGACCCATTTGGAAAAACAACATGGATGTTTTCTCCTATTCGTAAAGTTCTAGATGTTATGCAAAAAGACGGGTACTGGTTTTCTATAACTTGTCTGTTAATGTTGATTTTTTGTTAATTTCAAATAAAATTTTGAAGTCTCTTCAATGCTTCAATGCTTAATGTATATATATATATATATATATATATATATATGCCGACAGAATCAATCGGGGAAATGTATAAAAAGAATAATAATAACACATTTATATGATATATTTATGCAGTAATAATAATAATTTATTTTTTACTATTACTACTATATCATTGTGTTATTTATTTATTCATTCATTTATCCATTTCATTTTAATTTCGCAAAATATATATATATATATATATACATAACAGTGCTCACTTTTATTCGTTATATGTTTGTAACTGTTTATAACGATTATATCGCTTGTAAAGCTGATATAGAGTAGAGTGTCTTTTGAAAATCAAGGCATTAAGATAATTATAGTAGTGATATAATTTATTTGGAACTGATTTTTAAAAAAAAAATTTGGAAAATCAACTTTTTTAACATAATCTTCACTTTTTCATTATTTCTTATGATAATAATTTATCTTCGTGATGACTAGTGACAAAAACTGGATTTTATGGAATTCTCAGTGAGGTCATCCAATTTTTTGATAAAGAATAGTCAAAAGTTTTTCAGGAAATCAACTGTGCAAGACCTCGTGGTAGTGCGATTGTCACTGTTCTGGGCATTATTAATTATGGTGGAAAGACCCACTCTATATCATGCTTTTGCCACGCCTTGTGAAATTTTTGTTCGCTTAGCAGAAATTTTTATAATGGGTAAATGTTGTAGTTATTATAAAATTTTTGATAAAAGTTGCTTGCATTACTAGCTGATTGTTCGTACGCTTCCTTTGTGCTTGCATTACATTTTTAATTTATGGCTAGTTTGTTGCTGATATTCTATTACCATTAATTTAATAATACTGATTGGTTTAAAAATCCAAAACATTCCTAACCTTAAATATAAAAATTAACATGAACATATTAGTTGGAAAGAAATTAGGTTACTTCTTGTAGATCTCAAAACTTTGTTATGAGTTATTCATATGATACTGATGTTATTATTGTTTTCTTTCTCTCATCTTCTTTTCTGTTTCTTCTCTTTCAGTCTAGATTCCTATTTACTCTTAAAAATTTTCTTGCTTTTTCAAATAAAAAAACTTCCAGAGTTGATGCTCCCAGTCCAGAAAATCGAGTTCATCGTATATAATTTACTTTTTTGATAAAAAAAAAAAAAGTGATGAAATATGTTTAATTAATAAATACTGCTATCGTGACTTTCATTGCCACATTTATTCAGTAATTTTGATATTTGATCGAAGTTAATGTTTCGACTTCTGTTTCATTTTCTAGGTCCTGAAATTTTCAAAGATGAATATATTTCGCAATGTCTAAGTCGATTTTTACATGATTACTTAGAACCGAAAGCTCGTGATGGGCTTCTACGCTTCGCATTAAAAGAACCTGTTGCTGATCTGGATGCATTTGGACCGTTGTAAGTTGTTTTTGATTAATTATGAAGCAAATGCTAATATCGAAATTATTATGGATTTCCCTTATAGTAGCTATATAATTTTCAAGAGTTATTTTTTGCAGTTATGAAGATCTGCTTCAACATTTCGAAGAGTTTTCAATGGGTGATGAAAATTTCACATTGTTTATTCTGCTTGGTGCTTATGCTAATCAGCGATCTTTGGATGGCCTATTGATGAAATGCGCTGTATGGACGCCGAATAGAAATATTGTTCGACAAATGGTTATAAAAAAAGATTCTGGTGTTAGTTTATTGTAATTTTTATGTGATAGTTTTCGGATCCACTGGTTTATTGTTTTAAATTTTTGTGACTTCTTCCGTTTAACTAACATTTCAAAGTGGTGACTTGAATTTTCAAAATCCATGTTTATGTTGATTAGTTGATCTGATACAGTGAACAGTAAGTCATTGTTCAACTGCAGAAATTAGAATAAGGCTTTATTAAAAGATGTAGAGAGAATATACTGATTCCATATGTTTAATATTTCAAGATTCATAACTTTATTTATCTGCGGTTTTTTTAAATAGCTCATTTTTCGGTGTTAGTATATGGATAATTATAGTTATGCACATAGATTTTCTCTTGTTGTATTATATCTCAGATTACATGAAAAACTAATTTGTTCCCAGAAGAATGACAGCTTTTTTGTTAATAATTTTTCGGAAACTGTGAAAAAAATGTTTGCAGGTATTTTTACTGAATTTGGTGACTGCTGGTCAAATGAACGAGGCTAGATTTACTGACAAGAAATATTTTTCTCAGTTTGGAAAATTGCTTCGTATTTATGCTGAAGCAATTCGAGACAATTTTATCATAAAAAATCGTAACCCACTTGTATATGAAATCGCATCATCTGAATTGATAAACTTCATTCAATCGCATATAACAAAAAATACTGATAAGATTGTTAGTTTTTTTTTCTACTTTTATTGAATTTACGTTAAAATATCATTGCTAATACATGATGGGCAAAGCTTAAAGATGATATTATAAACGTTTTCCGAAAAGCACTTTAATTTCAAAATATCTAGTTTTTATTTTTGTTGATAATACAATAAAGAAATAAAATGATGTCTACATTTAGAAAACAATTTGCCTGAATGTTTTGCTTTGAATATAAATAAATATCTCATATTTCAGGACATGGAAGTAATGAAACAATATGATACTTTGGTGCTTACGCTTCGGCAGTCTTTGGTCGGTTGTTTAGATATCCAAATGAATTAAAGAACGGAAGTAATGAAATATTATGCTTTCGTGCTTATCTTCGGGCGTTTTACTCAGGTTTCCATTTAATTAAAGCATATTGTTGTCACTTTATTTGGTTCAATCGCAGTACTAAAATACTGTCGAGAAGTTTGGATTTCAATTCCGCGAGCAGCCAATGCTTGTTGAAGTGAAATGTACAGTTTACTAAAATGCTATTGAATATAATTTGCTATTTATAAAGATGCTTTTTAATTACAATCAGCAAAGATTGTGCTGCTTGCAATTAAAAAGTGACATAGTGCGTGTTGTTAAATTTTTTCATGATATGAAAAATTCTTGTCGTGATAATAAATAACTATTTTATATTGAAATAACGTGATGTTAAATTGTACGATACATAAAACAATTCTTTTATATTTGCATATATCGTGGTTTTCAAGGGCAATAAAAGTTTGATTTTACTTTCATTTTACATCTCGAAATCTTATTTTTCTCAATAAAGACCACTCTTTGAAGAAAATATGAAGAAAATCTATAGGTGGATAGCTCTCGATAATATTATAAAACCTTGATTTCTTCTCAAATCATATCCTATCCCACACTTTCAGTATAATCTCTTAGTATTTTAAGCCTGACCTTTCTAAAGAAGGAATGTTGTTACAGTAAGAAGTTAAACTAACTATGCAAATTTCGAAGTCTATCGTTTCATTTATAATAAATGGATTATTAGTGAAGCAATAGCATTGCTACATGATATATGTGTTCGTATTGGAGAACAGTTAAAAGATGGTGAAGAGTGTTATGATTTCATCTTCGAATATCACTTCCAGCGCAAGTGGATTAACTGATTCTTCCTCCAAAAGTGCAAAGACTATCAAGTATATATTTGTTGCGATTATTTCCTTCAAAAAAGTTCAAATAAAATCCATAGATGGATATTGTCTTCGAATATTCACCAATGGATGTGACCCGTAAAAATAACACCTGTGCATGTGACCCGTAAAAGTAACACCTGTGCATGTGACCCCATTATTGCATATAACTCCTGGAAGTAATATACATAAGGCTAAAAAATATCAGGTAAATTAATTGGAAGAAATGAGAAAGATATTTCAGGTTACGATTGCTGGTTAGTTTGCTTGTGCTTATAACAATGGGTTCTCTATGTCAATTATGCCAAATAATGATCATGACTAGTGGTACTTCCAAAATTGCTGGATTCCTGATTTTATTTATTGCATTTTTTGGGCATGTCTGGATGAGCATACATTCCTGTGCTTTAACCAGGCTCGTATATCATAACATTTTCAGTTTATTATATCGATAATTTTTGAAAATTGATAATTTAAAAATCTAATGAATATTCTTTTTGATGATCTTTAGCTATTTTGTATCATGAAGTTTGGTTAAATATCAAATTTGCAGATTTCCAACTGCAGTAGCATAATGAGATGCTGCGTTAATGATAAGATTAATGATAAGAAGAGCAAAATATCATTACTCATAACATTTTTTTTTCATTTTACCTTATAAACATTCTCGAATGCAATTTCGCTAAAGAGTTCGATGTTTTTTCATGAAAATTTTATAGGAAAACATAGAAGGATAGAATTTCAGAGCTCGAAAAGCATTTTTCGATGAATCAAATGTATTAGAAACATATCAGCCACGAGCAAGAACAATGGGACATTTATTTTCTGTATGTTAAAATTATTTCACATAATAAATGATATTGTTATTTTTATCATAGAAATAAAAAATAAAATACTCGAGAAAATTCTCGAAAATTTTCATATGTATGAACAAATTCCATGACAAAAATTTTCTATTCATTCGGTGATATTCATGGCTAGACATGATAATATGTTAATTTTACTCCAATATCATTGTCATTCCTAACGTCTTTTTATTTCAACTTATTACCTTTTTCAAAAGTATTAAATGGCTGTTATTTACAATTTATTTTTTATTTTTTATTTTATTCTATTTAGCCCGAACCACCAACCCCAGCACCAACCGTGAAGTTCTCGGAAAATACCGAGGAAGATAAAGTGAAGCGATCCATCGAGGAAAATGCTGCATTTCAGGCCTTGCGAGATTCGGTTTGTTCATTTTATAAAAATTCCATAATATTGACAGAAATTTTAATCATAATTTTAATCGTAGAATATAAAAAAAAAGAAAAAAAAATTTTAGTCGTAGAATATACCAAACTTTTTTTAATAAATCTTAAAGAATTTTAAATTTCACAAATTTTCTTCTTTCTCATTTTTTAATAGAAATATTTCAATGACATATTTGAAGATACTGTAAATATGCAGAAATTTTACTTTTTTTTGCAGCATTACGCAAATATGTTTGAGTATGCAATGAAAATGCAAAAAGAAATGCAAGCGATGGAAAAAACCAGCAATCAGCCTAGATCAAATAGTACATTATCATTATCACCAATGGAAACATCTGCTACACAAGTTTCTCAATTAACTTCTGGCCAACAGCCATCACAATCAATGATCGATTCATCATCATCAGAGCAAAATCCATCCAAGAAATCTTCTTTATCAGAAAATAAAGAAATGCATATATGAACTAATTACTGGGATCATTGTTTGATTTAAAATTAAATCAATTAAAATTTTTAAGTCATAAATTTGGACAGCTATTTGTTGCGCAAATAATTTTTAACAAAATTAAGGAATAGTGAAGAGAAAAAAGAGGATTTACTATCACTTGATTCATGAAAATATCAAGTTCAAGATCACCTGGATGACATTGCTATGTGCAGTCATTTTATCTTATGCAAACACATGATCATTAATCATTCTTGAAAAAGATCACCGTTCTAACCTTTGAATAACTTTTTCCCGAAAATCTCCTTTGGCTATAGGTAGCGTTTCACTAAACTTTTACATTGATTCATCTATCCTATCAGATGTTATCCGTCATCCAACATTCTAATTATGTCCGAATCGTAAGATTCGAGAAGATTGAATAATGGGAATCAATCTTCATAAAAAAATTGAGAATTCTAATTCTTCCATTTTTTTGAATGAAAAAAATTCGAAATCTCGATTCCCTTACCAACACCAACACTATATATAAAATGCTTTCGCAGTTATCGTTGCATTCATTATTTGTTAAAAGTTAATCACTCATACATTTCTTAGATAAACAGTTGATCCATCAAAATTTTATTCGGATTTTGCAGATTAATTATAATTCAATTACATTTAATGTTAGATCAAAACTGATAAGAAAACAGTGAATTTAAATTAAACTTATGACTAAAGTCCAGAATATAACAACTTTATTTCGTTCTATTTAAGTTACGACAAAAAAAAGACAAAATTTTATAATTGATAGAAAAATTCGTCTGTTCATTTCAATTCAATTTCATTCAGAAATATTTATAATATAATGAAGATTTATGACAACAGCAGATTACGAATAGAAATTCTTAAGGAAAGTATTTTTATGATAATAATTATTATTTCTGTCGGTTAGAGATCGGTTTCGTTCGCTGGAATTGAACTGATTGAAGTAAAAAAATGTATTTGTTAATTATGAATAGAGTATTTATTTTATTACTGATTCTACCTACTTTGTTGCAATAATTCTACCCGATGATTTTGATTATCTCATTTGGTGATCTTTGCTAGAATTCATAACATTATTTCAACTAATTTTCAACACATATAGTAGTGATGTTTTTTTCTCAGTTTCATGTTCCACGAATTTACTAATGTTTCATTCATATCTTATATTTCTCACTGTCAGAATTTTATGTTTTGTGGAAATTTCTTTTCCTATATTCTTTTGTTTCAATTAATTTATTTCTATGCATTTATACAAAATTATACGTCAGAATTGACGTACCAAGCTTATAGGCTTTTTAAGTTACTTTTAAACTTTCATTTTTTGAAATCAAGGTTATCAATCGAAATAAGGCTAACTGATTTGTTATGATAAAAATACCAATGAAATCTGAAAGCTTCAATAATTATACTATTGAAACCTAAAAACTTCAATACTACTAAAATCTGAAAGCAATATCCAAACTTCATTGAAAATATTTACTGAATACAATTTTGCAGATGTGATTAAAATAATTAAAAATTCCTCATATTCCAGTCAAATATTTCATTTCAAAATAAATCAGCTTCGTCCAAAAATATCCAGATATATTGATAATTTACCTTACTATCTAGTTCCGTTTTCAGTAATGTTTTAAAGAGCTAGATAAGCGATGATTCATCAACGGAATGATATCATAATTCTAGCTCTTCATCAAAAAAACTCCGGATGTAATCTTTCACTTCATATCAATTTGGAATATGAAAAGAGTAAAAACTGACACTAAATCTTATTTTGAAATTGTAGTTATACTGTGATATAGAAAACTTCTAAATAGTTCCGATTTAGAATCAATTTTTAGGTTCAGCCTAAACTTTAAATAAGATTGAATTCAATTAAAATATCATCCAACAAATATTTAACAAAAATCCTTGTTTTAAATTCTGGATGTTTTGTATCTAATCTTGACCAAAAGGGATTTAATACTATCGACAACAGCTATATGAAGTTTAAAATAATATAATAAAAATTATACAGGAAAGATTTACGGTGGAGGAACAAAAATTTTGATCAAATCATCCACATTCGCTGGCAAATTCGTAACCGGACATTTCTTCTTTCGTTCTACGTAGGAATATATACAACCATAACAGAAAACGTATCCAGAAACAGCAAGAGCCTATTGTTAAAAAATTTTCAACGTATATACTATCACCAAGAATGTAATATAGATCAAAACTTTCCCGTCTTTGAATTCAGATATAACCATATGATAATATCATTTCACTTCTAAAATCACTAATGCTAATTAAGCTCATTAATGTGGTCAATACAAGAAATAATGCTTTCTTCTACACTTATATGCTTCAATGTTCTTCACCATCCTATCTCTCATATTTGCTAAGAATACCAGAACAGAAAAGGTAAGAATATATAAATGAGCATAAATAATTGTTTGGTTGTGTTTTGTTGAAAGAAATTCACAAGACATACCGTATCATTGGTACGCTTTTGCATACATAGAGGACATTTATTTGTTTCCAAAAGTAACACAGAATTTTCTCGTAATTTCTAAAAAATAAATATTATTATTTATGGATAGTATTTTAAATCATTATAAATGCAAAAACCAGTAACTCCGAGTGGCATATCTCTTCATTATTTAAAAATACGATTACATGATAAATAACATTATTGCAATTTCATAAGCTAAACTATATAAATTTTACAAAGTCTAAAAAACACCTTGTGAGGCGGTGGTGGATATTTCCAGTTTCTTATTTTTTGCTCCATCCGAAAATTCTCTCCAGTATCACTATTATAGTAGAAATCAAGAAATTGGATTAAATAAAGGCCAAAAGTTATACAACGAGTAAGTAGGCCAGCAAGAATAGCTAAACTCCGCCAAGATCTCCTGAAATTTTATTTATCCATTATTATAAATTTCAAAGATATGAATTATAATGCTACTGTAATTGCAACAGGAATAAAATATCCAGAAAACAATATTCCATCATTTATTTCATTTTTTTATAGCATAGTGTTTAGATATTCATATGTTCACATAGTATATATACAGAATAAAAATAATCATACCTTTTATTTGCTTCGCCGAAAGATGCCAAATCAGTTTGAATAAATTTCACTAAATGTACGTTTGCAAACTTTAATTCTGGTGAATGCACATTACATAAAGATAAAATATAAGCAATTTTTAGAAAGAAAGCAAAAGTAGAGAATAATAATTTGAACCATGGATAATAGTTGACGAGAATATGAATTAATGGAAATTGCTGGAAAAAAAGATAATTTATATTGTTGTAAATATATGCTTTTGATTAGTTAATATGTTCATATATATATATATATATAGGCAGATAGATTTTCGCTTTGGAATAGCTGTTAATAATGCTTCCTGCAATGATGAGTAAGCCCATGTGCCCTATGATTAAGAACAGTGAGTTACCAGAGTTCCCAAACATTTCTTTCAGTGTTTACAATTAAGCTTTCCATAAAAAGTTACTTAACCATTATATATATATTTTTTTTTTAACATAAAACTCACTTTTAAATTATTGATGGTCGTACATGTTGATAACAACGAATGAAATTTCTCTAATTTTTTCACGATGTATGGCCACCCAACCTATAAAGCAATATTTATTAAATTCTTCTTCTCCAAAAATTGCTGACTTTAATATACGACGTTTTGAAATCCAAAAAGAGATTAAAAATTATTATCTTTGCTAGATCCAATCAAGAATGTTTTATCAATTAAAAATCTTATATCAATGACTAAACTCTATAATGAAGTAATATTGTCATGAAAATAGCAAAGTTTAAGAGGAATTGATTGAAAAAAAACGAATAAATAAAACGGCAATAATATAGGTCATTTTCTTTCAACTTTTTTTTTAATATAAACATACTTATGAGTTTTTTTTGCCGCAGATTAAAAAAAGAATTTTCCCAAACATTTGGAAAATTTTCTCTTGTGCATTCTAGTGCTTCATTTTTTTAAATAATACAGTGAAATGAGAAATAAAATATGAAGTATATTATTAGTCAAGCAGAAACTGATACCAAAAATAGTTTCTCATTGTCTAATATCAGTCATTTCTCTTTGCAGTATACTGCGATCCTATTTATGCTCAGCAGTATTAATGAAAAAAGATGCATCTGAAATATTAAGCTCCATTTCATATTTCATTATTTTACGGCGAGCAAAATCATTCATGTGAGAATTAAATCCTTCGCGTGAAAAAACTTAACTGATTTAACTATTAAAAATATTTGTATCTACAATTTACAGCGAATTTCGGATGCAACTTTTGCTTCAGTCTTGGTTAATTTGTGATAAAGATTACGAAATAACTTGGAAACTTTTCTAAGAATAACCTACAAGCATGAACAAGGAACGTAATTTCGGGAATCCTGTAGAGACGGATCTGCATGTGCCATTAATTATCCGTTTTACTCCATAAAAGTTTTCAACAAGTGAACCACCTGAATAAAAAAGAATTTTTTAAATTCCCTATCGAAATAATTCAAGAATCTCAAATACCAAAATTAAATTAGAGCTATGTATAAAACAATTCCCTATCTTGTTGTTCTCCCTTACTCAACTTCTGAAAATAATTGAACTATCAGTTCCAATAATATTTGAATTTAATTATTAATTCATATAACTAATTTTTAAGAAAAATATATCAAATAATAAAACTAACCGTATCTTTTTAAATAAAAACTTTCAAGAACTAAGTCAGCAGCTGCATATGCTTCATCGAACCATTTCCATACCAATCCATATCGCGAAGGATTAGATTCATATAGATACTTAAAATTATTACATTTATTTTAGTTTGAATTATTAAATATTTACTAAACATATTCTACATCTAATTATAAAAGTGGCGTGGCTCAAGAGCTACCGACAAATGCACATAGCAAGACTGAATATATAAAAAGGAAATATTTACTGACAAATCATGAGTCACACAGTTCTTCTCAAATGATTCTATTGTTCTTTGAAACTACTTATACGATTTGTTGCAACTACTTATAAATGACATAAAATAATATAAAGCCTGTCATAAGCTTCAATCAAAAATCCTACATATTGTTTTCCTGTTGATAAAAGCTAAAACAACGATGACAGTATTATATTTAAAGGCTATTTTATATTTGCTTTAGATCTATTATGTTTCGATATTACTCATCATCTATACGATAATTAATATCCATAAATACAATTTCTTTACACGTCATAAGAAATTCGTAGAATTATGAAAAAATGAGCGCTACACCTTTACAATATAATGAACAGCTTGATGAATTGAAATTGATAGACTGTCTTGTGCGATTACTTCAAATATCGACGGTTGTCCAAGTAAGATTTGATTATTTTCGTCTTCAGTCATCACTTTCGTACTGATAAAAAAATTTTCCAATCAACTGATTTAAAAGTTGTACGATATTTAGCAGTAATTTCTCATAATAACTGTAGAAAAATTTGAGAATTTCAAATGAATAATCAACTTCAATATTTGCACTCTTATGACCATTATAAAATCAAAATTTATCAATAAAAATGAAATGAACCAACATCTCGCATCAAGGAAGCTCTTAAAATGCTGAATTTTATACATATTACATAGTGATTATGTATACAAATCTCAGAAATTTGTTTACCATATGGTACATATACAGATAGCGAAACAATTCTAGCAAAACATTAAACAAAAAAAATATTTACATTTTACTAAGAACAAAAAATATTTATGATTTAATAGAAGCTATTACGAAATATTTTTTCATTATAAGAAACAGATACTTGTGGTTACATCCTCAATGCTATTATTGTTTATCAGCTTGATATTCTTTCCCGTATGTTTAAGTAATATTATTTCGAAAATGATATCATTTATTTCACCGATTTTTACTCACCTATGCCAATTATTATATGAGAGAAATATCATAGCTATAAAATAGGCATGCATAGTTAAATCGTCTAAGTTTGTAATTAAAGTTGGAATGAAACATTCTAAAACCAATACATTTAAAAAAAAAATATATAGCAGAAGCATTAAAAAATTTTAATGAGTTCCTTCAGTCCATTGAACAAAGAAATGTATTTCAGGAAGTTGCCCTTCAAAACGACTATTATCTTCACTACCATAAGAATTTCGAAAATTCTGGAAATTAAAATTGACTTCTTCATCAAATGGCAATGGTACTGTTGCTGTTCCGATGCCTTCCTTACCGCTGTATGTTTGTATAGCTCCGTCTGACTGAAACAAGAACTTAGCTATTAAATATATTAGGCTAATCGTGTTTATCAAAGCAGTTCATTAATTTATAAGCAAATACATATGTAAAAAATAATTTTTTTACATGAATATTCATAATTTGCCATTTTTTTAAAATTTCAATGATACTGCAGTCAGTAACAACTCACTAGAAACTTCATCCCAGCCACATAAAAAATATTTGGTCGCACAAGGACTGGTTCTCTGAAACTGGCCACAACAGGTTTTATATCACCTATTGTACCTTGAATGACAACAGTTTCTATCACACTAGTAGAACTTATTGTCAGACCACCATCTCGGACATTTGATGGAGGTAATATCTGCAAAAAAATGTTTGGATTAAGAAATATTATCTTTCTATTTAATTAGAATTTAAAAAAATATCTAAAACAATTTCAAAAACTGAGAAAAAACCAAATGGTAGCAATTCCGATTATTTTTTGTCAGAGTAAACTAAATCTTTGCGACATCCTCGCAAGATTAGGGCATAAGTATACCACGTAGAATTTAGGACAACAGCAGTTTTACTTAAGTTTTCTAAATTTGGTTACTTAATACTTTTTAATTATTTATAGCTTTCGAAATATGTGAATATTTAGCAAAAGAATGTTTGCAAAAATTCCGGTAGACCTGAATTTCCACTTGAGTCTGCCAATCAAGAACCGATTCATCAGTAGCATCCAATGAATGGTTGGACGGTGGATGTGCCGATTTTGTTACTGGTGCAAATCCGAATATCCCGAAACCACTTATCAAAATTTCACGATCCACCATGAAACTAAAACCAAACAAAACATTTTGAAAATGAAGTAAAGGAATTTATTTAGGCTCTCCTGCAACAAATCCACAAAATTAAATGAAACAGAACTGCTGAATCTCAACATACCAGAATTTATTCTCCCTCTTGTTGCAGCGTTTATTGGATAAAACAGGAAAACGTTTAACTACATGTCGTGAACGCCCGTTACATCTTAAACCTGAAAAAAAAGTCAAAAAAAGTAAACTACAAAGGTACTAGTGGTTGATTAAAAGTTAAACACTATTATTCATAAATATTATTTTCCTCAAAATAACATTTTTGTTAAAGTTATGATTTTCTTTCAATCCAAATCAATCAAAACTTCGATGTTATTGCTGTGATCAGAAAAGATATTAGACTCAACCGAGCACACTTAATGAATACAGAACTGTGATACAAAATTTTAAACACATTTTGGAATGTTGTAATTTCTCCAGAAAAATCTAAACAAGAAACCTGTAGGATAAGAAACAGGTGGACGTGGAATAACAGTCAAATGAAGAAACACTTGAGCAATTTCCTCACAGCTTAGTAGCGATGAGATTGCTAAAACATACGAATGAAATAAGCTTTCAATTATTGAGTAATAAAACTGCCTGCACTAAAATTATACTGGACTTAAATTCAATTATAAAAAATCAAGCAAGCAATAATTTTGTAATCATCAAATTTTAATAGTAATTTTAGATAGGCTTACAACAACCAATCCTACATTCCGGAAAATAAAGGTTACATAATAATGAAAAAACAACAAACATGAAGAAAATCGAAGAAATGACCGCACCTGCTTCACCAAATTCATGAACTGTCATTAACGGGAATCGTATAAGTGAAAGTATTGGGCCGAGAACTTTACGCTGATTTAAAGGATTTACTTCGATTTTCCGTCGTTCGCATTCCTAGAAAAAACTGAAAATTTTTCTGCATTAGAAGAAATTAAAGACGTAACTAAATATTTTTTAGTAGTACACGCAACTAAATATTACAGTAAATCATTTGGGTGCAGATAATTCACAATAAACTTCTAAGGTTTATAATATATATTTCAGCACAATATTTGAAATAATTTTGCAACTGCACGCCGATCTTATATATATATATATATAAATCCTGAAATGGCAACTGAAATTCTGGTACATTTTAGCTAAGTCTGACGATTCAAAGCGTATTAATATCATGAAAGAATAATCTAATTCATATATTTAAAACCACTAGAGCAAAATGAACATCTATAATGGAAGATATATCAACAAATAAAAGAATTTTGGGTAAAGAAAGAAGAAAACATAACAGAAAAATAAAAATCTACTTACTTAACATGAAGGACTTTTCATTTTAAAGTATACCTGTTCTGTTGAAGATTCAATCATTACTTGAGTACAGAAAATATATTAAAATGTAAAAGGGAGGACCAGCACATAAAAATATGTTAGCTATCATAAAGCAGAAAACTCTACTCATACAGTCACATATGAATATTTCAATAGTTAGAGAATTAGAATAACTTCAAATTACAAAAACTTCATTTAAAACTGAAACAGCTTCAAAAAACACTTCAGACTTTTTCATTTTAGTCTCAAAAGAGCTGATATTTTATCGAAAACAAGATTGAGTTTGTTACAATTTTTGCTCCAAAATGACAGCTAGCTCATTTTCAGCGATATCCTACTTTTTTATATGCAAAAAATCTATAAGTATTTAGATACAAAAAGATATGAATGCACATATTTTAGAAATATCTTATGTATCGAAAATTACATTGCTAACAATATTTATTTATATATAATTTTATTTTATTACTATTACTTTATAGTTCAATATGTCCATCGTGGGCATTTTCTTTTTTTCAAAAATAATATTTAGGGAAAAAAATTCTAATATGATTTTTCAGAAAGGTCAAGCTTTACTGTAACGGATATAGTAAATGAGTGCTCTGACTGATTTTCTAATTGAAGCTTATTTTTAGCATCCATTTTGACTGTTCTGAAAAATTACGTTAAATCCTCTTTTCCTAAATCTTATTTTTAGGAAATGTGACATAAACAAACCGCTTCGCTCCATGATTGTGCGGCTTTAAAAATAACGAGTTCATTGGTCGGATCCAGTTCATTTCTCCTTAGTACTGTTGCAAGTGTATCCCGATCAATATCTCGAAATCCTATAAAAAAATTCTGTAATGGTAACAAACTGACATTAGCAACATAAAATTACTGAAAATTATATAAAAACGTAAATTAAGAAAAAATTATATTATTTAAAATGTTATGTTGTCCACTATACATTATTTACTAGTTCACTGACTATAATATTTCCAATCCTCAATAGAAACTTGAATTTATATCTTTTTATATATGAAGAAAATCATTTAATTTTCGAATCGTATTATCTACCTGAGGATTTCAGAGCTTCATCTGTATTTGTATCAATCACTTGCAGACAACGTTTTATGAGAAATGGTTCATCGAAGAAACGTGCCTGTGAAAGCAAACAAAATGCATTCGATGCAGTCAAACAATCCAACAAATATCGAACGCAAGTCAAAATGAGAGCTCTTACATCATACTTCTTCGCTGAAATAAGTACAAAATTGGAATGATTGCGAGAGAATATCATAATATAAAAATGTGTTTCTGTGTGATAGTATTTATCTCATAAATCATTAAACAATTTTAAAGAATAAAATGTACAACGAAGATTATAATATGCATTATATCATAAACAAACTAATTAAATCTAATCAAAACAATTAGTCTTAAGTAGCACGAAAAATCCTCATTAATACTGGCTATAAAGATAAAGCAATATAAATGATTTTAAAATTTTTCGGCAATTGAAGCCACTATATCTATTTCTGAATAGTTTAATGATTTAAGAAGTATGCAGAAATCAATTTATATGGAAATATGGTTACTACCTGCATAAAGCGTTTGCATCACATTATCGTCGTCTAATTTAACAGTATCCTTATCTAAATCCGAATAAAGAAAATCAACGAGAGTTATAAAAGCGTGAGGAGTAATATCCGGAATAATAACCGTCATTAGATTGTCATCTTTCTTATCTGTAAAAAACGAATTTGTAAACAGCACTGAAAAATCAGGTTGACACTGAATGGAAATACAGCAGTGTTAACACTACTCATTCTTTTATTAATTATTTCCGCATGAATAAATGTTATCACTTAATTAGTACTGCTGTTTAGTTATCATTCTAAAATCACATGTTCGGATAAAATCAACTTTCCGTAAAGAAATTTTCTGGGATAAAAATAGGAGAGATAACTTACCCTGTGTCATTTTACCATAAAACATTGCAGCAAATACTTTCGAACCGCAGCCAAGAACAAGTCTATGAGCATGAATGGACTAGAAAACAAAAGACACATATTTATCCCAATACGAAAAACTCCAATGAAGTAATCGATTATAAAAGCGCGTATAAAAATACGCTAAAAATATATCAAGAGAAGACAACGCGAATTCGCGCAAATTTATCCTAAATCTAAAACATCCCATTGCATCCATTTTTATCTAAATCTACTATCTTTGTAATATGATCCTGAATTTACTAAGATGTCAAATTAAGGACTGCCTTATGTCAGTTTCGACACAGACAAAACCTACTGATTCAGGTTGCAGTCATTCTCATAAAAGAAAGTCTGTTTACAAGAAAAGGAACTCGAGTGAATACATTGTTAAATTACTTTTTGCTCCATTCCAACGATAAATTCAACATCGCAACCAACATTTTCATTGCGGAAATATTTAAGCCGTTGGGCAAGCGGTACGTTATAACCATTGTTTATACTACAATATGTATGATCTTGATCAGAATTACGGTGATCATTATTATTTTGTTCAAACAGTGTTGCAATATCGACCGTACTCATCTTGAAAATGAAAAATTTACCGTAACTATCGTATGATATTCAGGAAATAAGAGAACGCATTGTATCTGTTAATTAATTAAGAATGTTAGCTTGATTAAATGTTAAAAAGCCTAAAGTGAAGAAAAGAAGAATCAGTTAATCAATCAAATAAGAAAAAACAGAATTATACCTCATATTTCCACATCAACAGTACTTGGAAGAGAAGAGAAAATAAACGACTATTAAAAAAGCAACTGACTGATATCATTTCATAAAAGAAAATCCAAGAAATATTAGAGAGGATGACCTTTTACCTGTTTGACTTAACTTTTTCAAAATTATCCCACAGCTGATTAAATCTTCAACATCTTCAGTACATCTCTCTCATTTCTTCCTACTTTTCTAATTATCGTATCACAAATGCCCTTCGCAGACTGATTAAACATCATTTCGAAGCATAAAATCTTTCGAGAATTCCGGAAAATACCGATATTTTAAAGCATTTGACGGATCGGATAATGGTGCATATTCACGTGTATGCACATTTAAGTCTTGCGATTTTTAATGCTTGCGAGTTTCGCTTTGCTTTCACTTTGATTAATCATTCATTTTCAATGTATACTAAAATCGGTCCATCATTTATTTTCATCTTTTATTAATTTAATTCATTTACTTCTAATTTTATATTATTTATAGCTAAATTCCGTTTAAATCTAATTACTTGATTCTATTATTTACTTTTAACTTCATTATTTAGCTATTACAATGAAAAAAAGGGATATTTGAATAGATACCGGGTTGGGCTGTCTGTCGATTTCCATTGATAAACATATTATCTTGCTATGTTCCTTTGATTACTCATTGTTTATTGTTATGCAACTTTGACGTATCCTAAGCGAAAATTTCTAAGAATATAAATATATGACAGTTCTTGATGTTTTTTTGAAACGGATGGAAAGTGTTGTTTTTCGATTTTGAAACTCTGGCATCATCAGGAATGATTCATTTTTAGCAGAAGGATAAAATATTCTGAAACAACTAATTAAAACCAGGTAACCGAATTATCCAGTTATGTTTCTAATGAAGTTTAATTATCTGTAATTTCTATTTTGATTTGATTCTAAGCAGATTTAAAAGATGAGAAGCAAAAGTGCTTATTGTGCGTATTGTTGGAAGCAAACAAAATAATTCACTATAAAAACTTATTCGCAACAGTTAATTTTGAATATAACTAATCAAATAAAGTTATGCTGAAGAGTAGTGTGAATTTTTTTAGGTCCTTCAAAAAATACTAACTTGTGATTTCTTATTAATAGTTATTAGTTATTGTTTTAACTGATGAAATAAATATCTCGAATAAATTCCGAAAGATTGAGATATCAATCAGTGAAAATCTATAAAAGGAGCTGTAGTGCTAATCTAATTAAAGGGCATAGGTTTGCCTATAAAATTTTTGAATAATTATGCTACAGGCATAAAGTGTTTGTATGCCACAGGTAGACTCAACTATGACTGATTTTGAATAAAATCTTGTAGTCTTTCCTTTGTGGGCTTAATAATATGTCAGCAATTATAGAATAGTATGTATTATCTAAGCTTACCTATAAAAGTTTAATATAATGATAGTATACTATGAAATTCATAAGTTGATTTGACGGTTTGAAATTTGACATGTAAATACCAGTCATCTCATAGAAAATATTACTTATGAAGAGAAGGATTTGCAGGATATGGATAATACTGAGTTGAAGAGATTTTTCGACTTTGATTCGACAGTGTCATGGATTAATAATCATGGTTACCGAAGAATTGCCTTGCAATTCCTGATTATTTCCTTCCTTTATCAGCTGATATCGCTACTCTCTTAGAGAAAGAATGTAATGGAAATGCAAAAACATATATTTTAGCTGACACAACATATCGAAGGTATTCATTGCTCGAAAATTTGATACATTGCATAGTTAAGTTTAATGTTCAAACAATAAAACAATAGATAATGAATGCAAAAATAGATCCTATCTAGATTAAATTCTTTCAAGTTGCATTTAAGATAGAAACACAAGTCAGTACAATAATCAGAGCAAAATTAGCATAATGTATTCCATGGTAGAATTTCTAGAAATATTATAAATAGAGCTTGCACAAAAAATGCCGCGATGAAAAAATTTGTTGCAGTCTTTTAATCATGTATCCATTTTTTAAACATTATTTTTTCATATTCATTTCATATAAAGAAAGTCACTTACTACAACTGTTCTTGTACAACTTTTACAAACTTTATTGTATCTTTGTTGTCAATCATATATTCAAAATTTCAGCTGTTGTGTTGACTTAGTAGCAGCGGAACAATGTAATGCTGACTGCATCATTCATTATGGAGATTCATGTATGAGTGAGACTACTAATCGCCTTCCCATTCGATACGTTTTCGGTAATGCGAACATCGAATGGGAGAAGCTAAAAGAAGCTATAGATGAATATAAAGATAAATTTGAACGATATTGTTGCCTGTTGTACGATGCAGTTTATGCAAACACCTCAGGTTCATCTAAATATTTAAATATTTTCCTATGCTGAAATTAAGATGATATTGAGAATGATCACTATTTATTTTCTAGAGTAAAATAAAATTCAATCTTCTAGAACGCAAAAAATGTTTACATAGTAGAAAAGAATTAAATATGTATTATTTGTTTTTAAACAATAACTAGGAATTTATGATAAAAAATCGATAGTTTACTCAAAAATATTGTTATTGAGTGGATTACAAATAAATAGTTATTTTTGCATGAGATGTCATGGTTTCGTTTAAGATGCCATGTTCGATTGTTTGAGCAAAGTCTCCGGTATCGAATCATTATTCAACTGCAAATTTTTTTATCGATTCAGTAATCTGGATCAATCTTCTACTTCGAGTATGCCTAATTATCTGCATATCTTGCGTTTTTTTTTCCTTTTTTAAGTAACTAAATTTTAATTTTTGTTGATAACTTCATCTTTTTTGCTGGTAACAAGCAGATGTTTTTTTTTTTTTTTTGAAAAAAATTGAAATACGAGCATTTAATGATGGAAAAATAGTACAATTCCATAGTAAGTTGCATATTCTAACAGATTTAAAAATTATTCATTCTTTTTTGTGATCTCATCTCTCTTTTATTCCTCAATTTATTTTAGATATGGGTTGTTGCTTAGGACGTGTTTCACCGGAGAAGAAACATAATTTGACACTTCTATTTATCGGTGACTCAAGTAGTCCATTATTGCCTCTATGGTTGATGACCAATTTAAATTGCCAGTGTTTTTATATTTTCTCCCAATACGCTGAAGTATTCATTTGAAAGTAAATCATTCTTCACTTCGTGTTACTCCAGGGCTCCGAGTAATCTGATTTAGAGAAAAAGTTTAAAGAATAATTATTCATACGTTCAAAACTTCAAGGAAGCTCCGAAAATTTTCCATTATATATCGCATGAGTTGATCTGTATATAAATAAATATAAGGCAGTAATGACAGATCTAAAATTTTTATGATCCTTGAAATAGATGTTCCATATATAGTAATTTATATTTAGTTGGATGAGATCCTGGTTTTGCTCTATTCATTCATGGTCCAAGCTTTGTTGTAATGAACTGATAGTCAGACAGTTATATTGAAAATTCAGAACCCCTGCCATTCGGCTTCTGAAAAAACGGTTATTTTTAATCGAAAAATTACGAGACGCTCAAACTGTTGGTATCGTGGTCAATACACTAGATCTGGTTGGATATAAAGAGGCTCTGGACGGACCAGAAAGTTATGTAAAGTTGCAGGAAAAAAGAGCTATACTCTAGCAATTGGCAAGGTATGATTCGGTTGCAATGTTCACGCAGTATTAGAAAAAATTATTTTGAATTACTTTGATTTCATAGTGCTTTTTCTTTTTGTTCTTTTTTTCTTTTCCTCTTATTCCCTTTCTCCAAAATATATTGTTTTAGATAAACACAAAAGTAAAATGAGTACTTCTTCTAAACGTGCATTAACTTTTAATTATTTCAGATTAATGTGTCGAAACTTTCCAACTTTGCGAATGACATTGAAGCATTTATCGTTCTTTCTTGCCCATATGGCATTATTTTGGATATTTCTGATTTTTATCGTCCAGTTTTAAGTGTTTTTGAAGCGGAAGCCGCATTGAATTCGCAGTGTGAATGGTTAGCGGGTGATGGATGGACAGCAGAATTCAAAAATTTTTTACATAGTAATTACATTTAATTTTTTAATTAAAGCTGCATAAAATAATTGTATGCACTTATATCTATTCATCATTCTGTTAGATAGTTAAACTCTCATAATTTTATTTCAGATTTAGTGGAGACTGTGCGTGTAGTAGTATTGCGATTTCAAATTTTATTATTGCTTTTAGATGAAATAGGCAGTGAAGTTGATGTCAAATCGGATTTGAGTTTAATCACAGGTAAAATGCGTTTTATGGGTGTCAATGATGATGTCAACTGTGATATAAATTCGTGTAATGCCTTAACTGCTTATACAGCCGGTAAGTATTTACTTTTTGAAAATATATCTCATTTTTTTACCAAATTTTCGGAATTTACTCTTTTCAGCAAAAATATATGTATTATTGTTGAAATTACTTTTTTGTCTTGAACATTTAAATATATATTTAAATTTAATGCACTAAAAAGGTTGTATATGGAGAAAATGTTTTTCCATTGAAAACAAATTTTTTTTATTGGATTTTGAACCAATGATTCATGCGAAAACAATGTTTGGAAAACTTGCTATTTTCCAGTTCTGATTATAATGATAGTTATTTCGATTAAATAATTTTATTAGCATCTTTTCTTGTCTCAGTATATCATTCAGAGATTAAAATGTTTGAGGTGATTATTTTTCGCAAAGAACATGGAAAGGACTTAATAATAATTATGCTGGTGAAAGTGTCGTTGTGCAAGAGGGTAGATCAGGTATCGCTTCAAAGTACAATTCTGAACCATCTGTGTGATTCATCTTGTGATTTATTATTGACATCAATCTCTTTTACCTCCTAGTTGTTATTATTTCAATAAAAAATGTACCATTCAAGATTTCTCCATATGCATGAAAGGAAGAATCCTTACTGAGTCAAATACTCAGGATATAATATTATGTCCTGTTGCAGTAATACAGATCAAAGTTGCAGCGATAAGACAATGAGATTAAAATTGACTTGATATCAAAGAGTATTACTGTTGATGTAGCTGAGTTTAGTAAACAGTAAACTCATTGGCAAGAAAACAAGCTGAGACTAATGGGCTTATAATGAAAAAGAATAATTTGAAGTGTTATAATTTGCTTATTGTTTTGAGAGATGGCATTGTTAGCATGGGATTTTTCTGTTGCTTAGATTCATTGTTGCCTGACAGGTGCAAACGAATAAATCGACACTTTTGGAATGTGCTCACTTTAATCCTTACGTCTTCTTAAGGAGGGAAAACATTTGTAATTTTTTGAATAATATTTTTATGATGCTCTATTTGACAGGTTACTCTTTTATATAATAATATTCTCTTTAATTTAGTAAGTTATTTATCAGCTTAACAGGATCAGTAGTATTGGATTTTTATTCTATTTTGGGTTTTATTGACATCTTACTCTTACTAATTCATAGCTTAGAAATTTCTGAGTGTTTATTGAAAGGATGACAAGAAAGTTTTCATTTGATTAAAGATTTGGGACGAGAATTATTTCTGATTGTCGAGATTGTTCCTAATTTCTCGAGATAGAAGACCCTTTCTAAGTCTTCATAGCAAGAAGTGTATTTGAAACAAAAGAGAAATTTTGATTATTTCCATATTTTTCGAAAGTTTTATTTTTTCAAAGAAATTTATTTCCATATAGTTCAGTGAAGGCGTGCGATAGAAAGAAATAGTGAAGGATGAGAGAGATAGAGAAAGGCAATGATTATAGGAAAGAATAACGGTGAAGCGAAATGTCAGGTAGGAAAGGATGACAGGTGTGATCGATTACACGCATATGTGTGTATAGATGTATGCATATATGAGGTGAAATATATATGAGGTATGCATATATGAGGTATATGAGGTTTTTTCCCATTTTTGTTGCGTTTGATATAACGAAGATATCAGTGATGCAGTTCAGCTCCTCCCATTGCTTCTCAGATTGCACTTTGCATGCTGCAGGTCTCGTCGACATGCAAATCATTTGGAATGAAAGTTTCTTATAACTTTTGCGTTCATCAGTATTTATCTCTCATGTGCTACTTTTTCTTTTGTTTTTTGCACGACACGATCTTATGACCTTCGATCATAATCATTAGCTTCCAAAGTAATGCATTGAGATCGCGTGATCTTATTTTTTGCTGTTGTATAATTTTGTATATGAATGTTATTCTGCCACTACTTAGATATCACTTCTCATTTACTTTCAGGCGATTATTTCCATTCTTTTTAGGACAGCTGATTCTTCTTTTAGCTTATGTTAGCTATTGTTTTATTTCATTTAATTATCAGTCCTCTTTTTAGATCGCAAAGTATCAAAAACGATATTATAAGGAAGTGATCTGGAAGATATTGTTCTGCGCATTATATTTTTACTGCATTATACAGTATGCCGATGTCAGTACAAGATCATAGTAAACGTCGTGTTGCTTATTATTACGACGGTATAAAATTTTAATCGTATTTAATTTTTCAGTAATCATTTTCAAGGATTTTGTCTTAAGATTTGTTCCGCGTAGTTTGTTGATTTATTTACTATTTTTTAATTGAAAATGCGAGTAAAATGGTAAAGATTTTTTGAAGACTGTGCGAAAGCAATATTGCAAAGATAAACAGTCTGATAATCTTATCTGTAGTATTTCCATAATATCAGATTTTGTATTCCTCTTAGTGTTGACATCGATTCTTCGTAAATTAATGATTAATTTTTGATTATTAGATGTTTTCATGTCTAGAATAATTGGAGTTTATGCTAAATTTCATTTGATTATCTCTGAAAATTTTTTGAATTGATTCAGTTGTTTTTTGAGTAGTTTTTCGAATTGACATGTTATTACAGCAAACGTTGGAAATTATTATTATGGACAAGGTCATGTGATGAAGCCTCATCGCATTCGAATGACTCATCATCTCCTACTCAATTATGGGATTTACAGGAATCTAGAAGTTTATGTATGTTTAATTTTTTTAGAAACTGATCATCTCTTAATTGTGCTTTCAAAAAATATAAGCAGCAATATCAGTCAGATTGAAATGACTTCTGTATAATCTTTGTTTAGTCGTTACTTGCGAAAAAATTAGAATTACAAGATTATTGGGCTTAGCAGTGGCTTGAAAAAGTTCAGAGTTAGAAATTTATTATTACTTGCAAGAGATTCCGCAAATAAAATTGTTGTTAACCACTGCATATTTAGCGGCCATTCCCAGCAACATTTGAAGAAATGACACGATTTCATACAAATGAATATATGATGTTTTTGCGAACAGCTACACCGGACAACTTGAAACAGTTCAACAAACAAATGTTGAAGTGTAAGTGATTGACTTATTTAGCGGCCATTCCCAGCAACATTTGAAGAAATGACACGATTTCATACAAATGAATATATGATGTTTTTGTGAACAGCTACACCGGACAACTTGAAACAGTTTCAACAAACAAACAAAAATGTTGAAGTATAAATGATTACCTATTTGATTTCATTATTGTTTTGGTGATTTATTCAATTTAATTTCGTTATTGTATTGGAGTTTTTTTTTTGCACGGGAACTTTGGCGTCATTTCAAAAAAATGTTTTAGCTTTTTTTTTTTTTGCAAATAAACCAACTCTTTTTCAGTTAACGTTGGTGAAGATTGCCCAGTTTTCGATGGCTTATTTGAATTTTGTCAACTTTCATGTGGTGGATCTTTAGGTACGTCACATTATCTGAATCAAAAGTACATTTATTGGAGATCTATTTGGTCAAGAAATCATTTATTTTAATATGCTTATAGCAGCTGCAGTAAAGCTGAACAAGCGAAAAGCTGACATAGCAATAAACTGGATGGGAGGTTTGCATCATGCAAAAAAGAGTGAGGCCAGTGGTTTTTGTTATACAAATGATATTGTTTTGGGTATTCTCGAACTTCTCAAATATCACAAAAGGTGAGCATTTCTGAATCCTCTATCACATACATTTGTAATTATATGATGAAAAATGATATTTTGGGATATTATTTTATGCTCTATTATATTATGAAATAAAATATTAAAATTTTGATTTTTCTTTGAACAGTAATGTGTCATATTACTTAGAAAAATAACAATTGCAGTCAGATAGTACATTTCGATATTTACAAATTGATGTAACATAGCTGCTGAAACTACGAATGTTTTGAAATAGAAAAAAATTGAAATGTATAAATTAAGTTATTATGAAAAAGCATGCATTTGTATGGCTGAATTCTGTTTTTGATATAAACGAAAAAAATTCGATAGCAGAAACATACAGATATATTGCAATATGACAAGAAACTTGATGTCTCGAATTGTTCCTTTTTATTGAATAACCGCTTTTTTCAATTTACTAATTGTATGCTCAATTTTAAAATCCAATTCATTTAGGGTCCTTTATGTTGATATCGATGTACATCATGGAGATGGTGTTGAAGAGGCTTTCTATACTACGGATCGTGTCATGACATGTTCTTTTCACAAATATGGTGATTTTTTCCCAGGAACGGGAGAACTGAAAGATATTGGCGCTGGAAGAGGGAAATATTATGCAGTTAATGTACCTCTAAGAGATGGTATTACTGATGAGTCGTATCAAAGCATCTTTGTTCCGGTAAAATTTTGTTCGTTTAACTCCAAAAAACAATGAAGAGCATAATACTCGCTTAAATAAAACTTAGATGGGAGTTTGTTGTTTATTCATTTCTAGATTATACTAAAAATTGGAATGGATAGAGATAGAGGGATAAGAGTTTTTGTTAGATCAAACAAATACTTTTCCTTAATCAGAAATGAGACAGATATTCCATCATTCTTTGAAATTAAATTATATCTTCGCAACTTTCACAGAATTGATTAGCAACTATAACCATCTCCAACTTAATGAGTTAATTATTTGTGTATTTAGGTCATGGAAAGAGTTATGGAAACATTCCAGCCGTGTGCTGTGGTTTTGCAAAATGGAGCCGATTCTTTGAATGGCGACCGTCTAGGCACCTTCAATCTTACTTTGAGAGGTAACGTACTTTTTTGAAGCATGAGCTTCCTAGTAATATCATATTTTTCCGCATTACATTTTCAGTTTTCCAGTATGAACGCTCTTCATTTAACTCTTCTCGAAGATAACACACTATTTTTATTTTTATCCTATTAACGAATTTTCATGAAATTCTTATCAGGCCATGGTGCTTGTGCTCGGTTCTTTCGGGAGCGACATATTCCACTAATGATGTTGGGTGGTGGCGGTTACACACCTAGAAATGTAGCTCGATGCTGGACTTACGAGACATCAATTGCTGTTGATATGGAAGTTTCTGACGGTATATTCATCTTAAGTTATCGAAGTTCTTGGATGAAAGCTTTAGAATGAGTTATCAATTCATTGATTTGTATTAAATAAAAGGATGATGTTGGTGCTTTCTTTATTCAGATCTCCTAGTATTATAGTATCAAAAATCTCTATAAATCAAATATAATTCATTATGATAAACCCATTGAAGTAAGTAGATTTTATAGATCTTCCATACAATGATTATTTCGAATACTTTGGACCACATTATCGACTTCATATCGACCCTTCAAATGCTAACAATGAGAATACTCCTGAGTTTCTGAAAAAGATTCAGTAAGTTTATAGTAACTGAGAATTGCCGAAAATTTTTTGCAACAAAAAATATTTTGCTCAAACTCTAAATCCTCATTATATTTAAAAAAAAAAAAAAATGTTTAAGAGAAGGAGTAATGGAGAACTTAAGACATTTACCACATGTTCCAAGTGTGCAAATGCAGCCGATCGGTGATGAATCTTTTATTACAAAATGTCTTAATGCCGAAGAAGCTGATCGTGATAATGCTAATCCTGACGTCCGGCTACACCGTAAGAAAATCTTTATACAGTATAAAGTTTTACATTTTACGTTAAAGGATAATTTTGCAAAACATTTTAGATACCATGATGGATGCGTCTGTTGAAGACCAAGGTGAATTTTATGATAATGAGAAAGAAGGAGGTGATATACGGAATGAACAGTCTTTCAAACGTTCTGGGTCAGAAACTGAGACTGGCGATACTGAAACAGCAAAGAAACCAAAAATGGAGGTATGTATACTTTTTATTTTCTTTAATATTTTTTGCCTTATTCTCTGAAATAATGTATAAACAAATACCGTCAAGAATATAAGAAAGCTGTAATATTATGTGCAATACTTCGTTTTTTGTTCATAATAACGCATTGATATTTGCTTGTTTTAAAATTTTTGATTATATAGTACAAGTATTTTGCGATCCGCATAATTCAATTTTCAATACGTCGGAGATAGATGGAAGAGAGCGATTTGGAAAATTGCTGTTAAAAAGAGATGGAACGAAACTTCAATAAATCAAGTTTCATTATTAATGTTTTGTAAAATTTTAAATTTCTGTTGATTTGTTTTATTTTAGGAATAAAAGCAGTATCACATATATTTTATTGGAGATGAATAATTTTGGTTGGAAATTTTGAAAAATTGTATTCCAATTTTCGATCGTTAGAAGTTTGGAAAAAAATTATTTTCGTAATATGTTGGCTCGATCTCAGTTTTTCAGAATTTTTTTTGATTTATCTTTTTTAGTAAAATATCTATTGTCAATAATTTGGGTTTAGTCCTCTTTCAATTAATTATACCAATTAATTATAATTTTTATTTGTCTATGAAAAACAGTAAATTGATTAACTGATTTTTTTTCGAAGATATTACATTTCTTACCAAGTATAAATTTAAGTTTTTGATTGCGTGGATATTTCGTATGTATTATTCACTGAAATTATGGAGAAAAAGATTTATGAATTAATTTGAAAAAAGAGGATCGAATAAGAAAATTACGAAAATTACTTTCTTGGCTTAAGAAGAATTAGCTATGTTTTAATGTGCTGAATTTTAAAAAAGGAGCAGAAGCTAAGTTCACGACTTTGCTTTTAAGTGGTAACGTTTCGCAGAATATGTTGGTTTACCTCGTTTTATACTAATAATTTTTCTTTTTGGTTGTTTATAAAAAATCTTGTCTCAAAATTTTTGTATTGTTGAAAAATTCAATTTCTATTGTTAGCAAATTCGTTGCATCGGAAGAGAAACGGCGTTGACATTAACACAGTAAACAATTTATTGATTCCAAAATAAGATTTATATTTTTCAATTGCCTGTATAAATCTACAATAGTTGCAGTCTTCATAATAGATGTGATTATGTTGCGATTATTGTTGTTTAACAGATTGTTATGATTGAGCAATATGTGTATAATTGGACCAGAGGTATACGGGCACTTTGTTATATCCTCATTAAAATTTGTTTCTTATTTTGCTAATTAGCTTCCATTAGTAAGTTATTTTTGCAAATCATATATCAAACGTTTAATCTCCGCATGTGCAGAGTCTTATAAACTGTTGTTGTAAACTGAGATAATATTGCTAATCTTATCATGACATCCGCTAACTGAAATGATTGAAGGGGAATGCAACTTTTGTTAAGGCAACAACTTGTAAATTTATCATTAAGTAATGCAGGAGAACACCACTGCACTTGAGTTAGATCTCATTAATGTCATAGGAGGAAAATTGCAGAGATTGCAACAATGTTTTTGATATGAATTAGTTTTCTTGAGACATCGATTTGATTAATGGCAGCATATAAAGGTATAATGTCTTAGAATTGTTCACCAATTGATGTCATGATTTTGTCACCTGCGGCTTTCTATTTCTAACATTACTGATATTACAAATGATTAATATTTTTTTGTTTCTAAAAATTAAACTGTTGTTATGCTCATTTGTTATCTGTAACACAAATCTAATGGTATCGTTCATGATTTATTCATGCGTTTATCATCCTGATTGCTGTTATTGTAACGAAGAATTGAGTTATGAACTAATTTATTTTGAAGTTTGGTTTCTCGAAAAATTTCCATTTTTTTATACTTTTTTGAAGAAATTTGTATCGATTTATAAACTGTGATCTGGCAAGAAATTTGTCAGAACATTATAAAATCGCAATATAATTTCGGGATTGGGATCCAAATTTTTATTGTGAGATTGATAAGCTTGTCATCAATTTAATCAGTCAAAGTGAATTAGTGAGTCATAAAAATTTCCTTTCTTCTTTTGAAGAAAAAAGGTTCATTTATCTTCACCAATTAATTTTGGCATCTACAATATTTCGATGAGTCATCGACACACTGTACCAAAACGATCAACAAAAGTGTGAAGAGTTTGGAAGATTCCTTTAAATGATCGAAATATGTGAGCAGATAACGTCCATAGTTACTAGTAATGTTTCGCATTCATTTCTCTCTTGTGATATTCTTATCAGATAGTTATTCAATAACTACAAAAACTAATTAGGAGCCTGATAATTACTTAATATCTATGAGTTGATTTTTTGAACTGGTTTTTTTTTCTGTCAGCTCTAATTGGTTTATTTTAATTAATTGACCTTGCGATTTAATCTTTAGTCAAGAAGCTATTGTTGATAGTGATGATATATTATATGCTTAACATTTATCATGAATAGTGGAAATATATTGTCTGTTTAACATTTGTCAAGATTAGAACTTATAGCTTTACATTTTTTGTTTTCTCATTCCCTAATTTAGTATTTGACTATCAAAATTATACATCTATTTTGATGATAACATTTGATATGTGGAAACTTACACTGAATCAACACAAGAACGGAGAAATAATATGAGCTATGAGTCATACATAATTCCTTTGACTTGTCTCATTTGCTTCTGTCATCCTATAATCAATTTACCTAATCCAATAGCTTCCATTCTGTCCCTTTGTCATGTCTGTCTTCGTTAATACCAATATCTTCTTCCCCATCGTCATTTTATATCTGCTTTGATAGCAAAATTTAATATTCTTTATGTTTTCATACGATATGTTACCTATCACTCTTTTGGATATCACTTTCATTATATCAGTATTTTCATCAAGCATGGTATAAGTACTTTCATCATCTGGCAAGGTATTAATACTTTCGTCATCTAGCATGGTATTGACAGTTTCGTATCTAGCATGGTTACCAGTACTTTCATTGCCTACATGGTACTAGTACTTTCATCACTGGAATGGTACCAGTACTTTCATCACCTGGTATGGTATAAATATATCCATACTAATCAAGTAGTGGTTATTAAGTGCGATGATTGATATTGTATGGCATTTTTCAATGAATCATCGTTATGCAGGATCATGTACTTCAGCGTAGATAATACGTAATTTAAATATTTCTTATATGCGGGAAATATTGTGATACTGAAACACAAACATATGGAAAATAAATAAAAAACATGAGAGAATTGTGTAGACATCATTTGCGAATATAAAATTCTCGAGAAGACACAGATGCGACTGTCACGATACTGTCTACAATTATTATTGTTATTATTATCGGTCACAATTTGACCATTCCTTTTTAAGTAACACAACATCCTCAGTAGAATCGTTCTTTATTTTGTGATGTACATATTTATATTTATTCGATGTCGCATATATTTTATGTGTTTTAATAACGATATCACGAATGTAAAGACGATTGGATAGCTTCCAAGAAATATTTAAATTTGTTGACATTTTTAAGCGAAATAAACAGCGCAGTTTTTTTTTTTTTTTTTGGTAAATAAATGCCATATCTTTGTCATGTGGTTTTGTTTCGATTGAATTATCGATATGATCTCGAGTATCAGAATTTAAGTATGTGCTGGATGAGAAATATTTATAACGAGAAATGTCATTTAAAATAACCACGAAGACTTCAGAAAATTATAAATTAATTTTTACTAATTAGTACTGTCTTTACGAAAATGTAGTTCAAAGATTAATTAATTAACTTAACTTGCAACTGACCCTTTTAAAATGTTCACATTTCGAAAACGAATTGAACAAATGAATGAGATGAATTTTTTTCTTCATGTCACAACATGCAATTGTAATGGCAGCATAACTGTCCTGCAGTTTGCATTGCTGCTCTGCTGATATCGACGCCTGTAATCAACGTTATCGTTATTATCACTATCATCATCATCATTATATCACACAGTTATATCATCTCAATTGAACCCGCCAGCAATTCAGTTCGTCCTCTTTGGAAACGAAATTATTTATTGAGCTAAAGATCATATTTGAAAAACTGCTATACCTGAATATCGAAATTCTTCAGATGTGGAAGATAGAATTTATCAGTAAACCTTTCTACCGTAATGATCTTCGACCTTTCCACTGTATTAGCAATTCCCTTTTATTAATGCATCTTCGCTATCTTCGAAGACTTCATAGATGACGTATCTTCTGTTAATCGAAATATGATGAGTCATTTAGTTTAAAAAATGTTCCGATAATCACTGGATAGATTTATTGATTTTTTTCTTTTGTTTTTAAGTAATCAAGGATTTCTGGAAGTAAACAGTTGTTATTGCCTTTTGGAAAGTATTTCAGGATACTAGATGTACTTGATAGACTGATTGAATCCACGTGATAGACATCAATTATTGAAAATAAGTAATTCTGGATAATGTAGATTGCTTTGTCCTGCCGCACAAATTCTATAGTTCATTTATTTGGCATATATTCCAGATTAGAAATTAGTTTTTCAAAGTTTCTTCTTTATTTATTTTTATGATAACATCGGAATTATCTCTCTCAATTAGAAGCCAAATTAAGCCTTAAAACTTTCTCAGTGTAATATCATTAATGGCTATTTTATCCATTCTGAATGCGCTCCTGACTTATTTGAGGTAATAATTTTATTCTTCCTTCTTCCTCAAAAATTAAAAGTTGGAAACTGAGGGAAAAGGTCTTCAGGTCAAGAAAAAAAGAAGGAAAATGACAGTGAAATGTTAAATATATATATCGAGGGAAATAGCAATAACAAAATTCCCATTAATTCTTCTGGATATCATGACATTTTTTCTATCATATTAATATAAATATGTAAATAATTTTTGATAAGGACATTGATCGTTTTGTAACAATTGATGCAGTACAATAGTGGTTTATGATATCAAGGCTAAGCCAGTCTTCCTGATTGCCGAATTTGAATGCTTGCTTTGGTGAATCCGGCCTAGAATAATTTATTTTGAATTATATCAAGAGCTAATGTTTTGATGGTTAATTTATACAAATTTTTCTTTATCAAACGATGACCTATTGATTCTAAATTTGATCAACATAATACAATTCAGTAAGCAGCACCGTGTCATTTAAAAAAAATAACTTGTCAGGTCAATCAATCCATCATTCACCTGAAGCAGTCGGATTTTTAATTTCAGATTTTAACTCAATGATTATCGATGGTCCATATTTTTATCAATAAATAAAGCAACAACATAGGAGAAAGAAAAGTGGCATAGAATTCTAAGCTTCAACTTTCCAGATATCTATTAGCACGATTTATGCTTGGCTGTAGAAATTTTTAATTAATGAAGGAAGGATTCTGTCGGTGATGTTTTCTAACCGTATATTCTGGCTAGTGATTATCATCTGTGCAATCTTACTTTACTATGGAATTTATCGAATTTCGTTTATCCGTTAAAATGAGACATAATGATTAAAGAGTTATGAGAAGTATTAGAATTGTTTCAAAGAAACATTTTCGAGAAGGATGAATCAGAGTGAAACAAAAATCGTTACTGAGGAAGAGAAATTATTATGTTAATAACACCATAATATAAATGGACTCAGATTGCTCTCGATTAATCAGTTGATCGAATTAGCATCATTTTGCCGAAATGATTGACGAGATTGGCTGTTTAGCATGGTTTTAATCCAAAAGCAATTTTCTGGAATGTTGTTGCGTTATTAACTGTTCTATTACTACATTTTGGTTTTAAGGTTTTTCTTCAAGGTTTGTTTTAATTAATTATTTGGTTTCTAATCTAACTAATCTTATTGATTTCATAAGAATGTTATATGAAGTGTTAGCAGTAAAGTCTTCCATATGATCGGAAATTATCAAATTATTTTTTCAAATAATCCTTACAGAAAATGAAGTGAGGATAAAATGCTTGCAAACGAAAGTGAGGGAAATTATGGAGCTATGTTAAGCTCCTTTACGACTTCTGTGAAGGCCGATCTAGATAGTCCTGTAACATCCAATTTTGGGAATCGTATTGTGGAATATCGTGCTGAGGTATGTATTCATTTATTCCTATGATATTCTATATCATTTATGTCGTAATTTGGCAAAGAAAAGTATTTATTTTACTTCACTTTCTTTGTTTTTCATATTTTGATAATATTTAATGATTCCTATCTTAAATTTTAAATATTTAATATTTGTCAGATGTTATAAAGTTTCAATAGACTAATCAATCGCAAACTGGATTATCACTGTTCATTGTTATTATCATTTTGACCGTTTTCCATTCTCGTCTACGAACATAATTTCATTAAACAAAATAGAGTTGGAAATATGGATGTATGAATGTTTATAGTACTTGTCACATTTTGTATTAAATGTTATTTTTGCTTGGAAAATATTGTTGAGGGGAAAATGTGTTCATAATAAAATAATTTTCAGAAGTTTTAATTTTCATCATTTTTCAAATTTTTTAGGCCCAGCGAATTGTTGAGGAAGCTGATGGTTATGCAGTGGATTTTGAAAGATTGCGTAAGGCTGCAAAAGAGGTGGAAGATACTCTAGCGATTCTTGCAAAGCAGTTTCTCGCTTTTGGACAAACAGCTAAAGAGGTAAATTCATATATTGCTATTGAAAGTTAATGAACTAGTATATGAGATGCAATAATTGGGCGACATTTTTAATAAACGTTTGAGATGTTAAATTTTTTTTGAGATCGCCACAAAATGGACTTCAAAATCGGAATCGCAATATGAATCTGATGCTGCTGTTATACTCATGAAAATGGAATGCCACATTAAAGTATAATTTTTGTATTTTCGACTTAAAGCTTCCTAATGAAATTATTTCTCGGGCAAGATCTTTAGCTGTTCATAAATGTTTTCTTATTATTGATAATATTCTAGTATTTCATATGATTAGTTTTCCAATCTGCTATAAAATTCACGAAATTCTAATTCATCGTTTTCAGAATTTGAGTACATTCTGCTTATGCAGTGTTAGTTTTAATATTATTAAAGGATGAAGCCGATTTGACAAATTTACAAATGCGAAATTGGCAAAGTAATATTGTGAATCCGTTTCTAACATTAGTGGAAATCGCACGTGAAATTCGCAATCGAGGGGTAGAACGGGCATGCCGTGATTATGAAAATAAATATATGAAAGCTGAAGCTGATGCAAGGAAACATGCAAAAGTTGGCTTTATTGAATAACAAAGGGTTTACAGTGGATATTAACTTATTCTCCTTATATTGTACATAACATTTGTATCATCATTTCCACTTAATCGGATCAGCGTGTTAGGAACATTTGTGATATATCATATTTTGCTCATAAAGTTTTGTATTTTTCTTCTATGTTTGTCTTTTTTATATTTTCCGAAAAAAAATGTACAAAAAATATTTTTATTGCAGCATGCTGGTTATACTAGAAGTCAGTTGAGTCACGGTGAACTGGCGGAACAGTTGGGACGAGAAAGACTTGTAGTACAATATGAGTTATGCAAAGTTAGTATCGAACAGTTATTCTTATCTCTCAGTAAATTATTGTAATTTAAACTAGATTCTATTGAAATAAGTTTAAGAAGAATTATGATAAAATTTAAGTCCGCTATAGTTCTATTTTTTTAAATAATGGAACTTTACTGAAAACTTATCCCTCGCTTTTAACATTATGAAGTATAAAGTTAGCATTCTATGTGTGCCATTTTTTATATAATGGTTAAGATTGGTATGAAAATAATTATGTTTAGTTCAAGTTATCAGTTATTTGAAACGCCATTTATTAATGAAATTTAGTTCCTTATGTCTGTCGATACAATAGAAGATCGCCGAGGTCCGCAATTGTTGCGACATTTTATGGAACTTGTTCGCAATCAAAACTCGTAGGTTGCATTTTTTCTTGGTATCTACGTGTCACAGTCAAAACTTGTAGATTACATTTATTTTCTTAATTTTTTTTCTGCACGGATGTAAGTTAAGATCATGCTGTATAATAAGTCTTTCGATAAGTCACCTTATTCAATTGTGCGACATTGCGCCAGCATCTGAGTTGTATGTTATAAATCGTCGAAAAAGTTGTCTGATTTTGCTATGATCTTCGAATTTATTTATATAATTTATGTTACAGTTTCACTTTCAGCTATTATGTGAATCGAGTGAGAGTAAACGAAGATTTTCGTCAAGATATGAGTAAACTGGAGGAGCGAATGATGATACGAAATGCAAATCGATGTGCCCAGCGAAATATACTTTGGGATTTAAGAAGCCAGTTGGAAGCGAATGGTGAATTTGCTCGATGCTCAGGTAAATGAAATGAATATGAAAATGACTTAAAATTTTGACCAAATAAATACCACTTTTACTGATGCAACTTCAAATTTGTGTTTCTTATTGTTAAGAAAAGATTTCTTTTCTATTCTTTTAGGAGTATCATTTTTTGTCACATTTCCAGAGGAACTAATTCATTTTATATTTATTTTCAAAACACATTGCACTTACGGCCTTTTTCAGGACGTCGATCGTCAGGGCGTGACTCAGTAAATCTTGGCAGCCGTCTATCCGGAATTAATTTAATCAACGCCAACAATACGCTTTTGATGGATAATGACTCATTAAGTGAATTGGCAACAAGTACAGCATTCTTCCCCGATCTTGATTTTACTCAGTCCGGTTATTTGTACAAGAAAAGTAATAAGAAGTTGCACAAACAGTGGCAGAAGCGTCGTTGTCGCATTGAGGATGGGCACTTTTGGCTTTCACATTCTGATGTATTTTTTTCTTATTGAACTATTCGTGTTCATTAAGATAGAGTGAAAAAAAAAAACTATCCAAATGTATACAAAATCTTTGCTCATACTTTTTTAAGGAATCTGTACCACCAACAAAGCTGAGCTTACTTGTATCAGATTGTAAACCTTCGGCAGATGATCCCAAATCTTTTGATCTGTATTGTCGTGAAAGGACATATCATTTGCAAGCTGATTCAGAAACTGATGCGAAAAGGTATGGTACTAAATCGAATTCTCAGAAATAAAAAATTTTGATTATAAATGTGATTAGTTTCCATTAAACCAAAGTCGAAATAAATATCATACCTGTAATTTAGATGGATGCTTGCATTAAAACGGGAAATAACAAGAGTTAAGACGAAAATGCTATCTGCTGAAACACCTCAAGCAAATGAAGGCGATGGTAGTGGTGCCATTTCTGAAATGTACCAAAGAAAACTGTGTGTCGCAAAAGTACGACAGCTTCCTGGCAATAGTATGTGTGCTGATTGCTCATCAAAAGAAGGTTTACTGTTTACATGACCGAACTTAAATATTAAATAGAACGGTTTCCAAAAAATCAAATTTAAATATTGCAAGGAATAGATTTTTTTTTCGCATGGTCTTCAGATAAATCGAGATTATTTTACATACTTTATTTATTGAAGAAAAATCAATTATGTAATTTTAGATGTGCAGTGGTTATCAAATATTGGTGCACTAGTGTGTATTGCTTGTAGTGGTGTACATCGTGAATTGGGTGTCCACGTAAGTAGGATACAGTCATTAAATTTGGACGTTATATCGCCACTTGAATTTTTTGTAAGTCTATTTTGTATTGGATTCTAAAAACGAATAATTTGAAGAAGTTTATTCAACCTTCACTTTTAAATGAAGTTTTAATATATTTGTTTGGTCAGATTTTGCTTTATTTTTGGACGAAATCTTGACGAGAACTGGACGAATTATTTTTCTATTAATCAGAACTTTATTTTGGTGAAGGCAAATTATGAGTTTTGAATAATTATCTTCAGATCATTGCAGGTACCACTTTCATCGGGTAATGTTATGATCAATCATTTATTTGAATATGATGCAGTCAAATGTGCAACGTGGAAACCAATTCCAGGATGTACAAGGTATGTTCAACATTATCGTATTTTATGCAGCTGTTACTGTCATACTGCTATATTATTGTTTATTAAACTCGTTTGACAGAAAAATAAATTTAGTAATAGCTGTATATTTTTCATAATCGAGAATGATAGTTTTTCGATTATCATATATTCCGCGAATTTGATTTTTGGTTCTGGAGTTATTGTTGTGAAGTAGAAATAAGATTTGATTGCTTTTCAGATTTGATCGTCGACGTTTTATTCAAATGAAATACCGCGATCGTGCTTTTGTACAGAAACTTAATGATCCTGATGCATCTATAACTGAAGCATTTAATGATCGAGACTTTGAGAGTGCATACAGGTATGGCTGTCGTTTAATCCTTTCTTGATTTTCATTGTAAAAAGATATATTCCTTATTAAGAAGTCACTTTTATTCCAAAGTATTGAATATATTTCAGAGCACTGCTTAGTCCAAATTTAACAAGGAAGCCGTTTTTACGAAATGGACCATTCCATCAAATGGTTTTAAGCGGGGCTTCGTCAGCATTGCTTCTTGCGGATTTGGTCATGCAGCTAAGGTCTTTTCTTTTTTATCAAGTTCTGGTGATGCTAAACTTTTACTTATTAATTTGTGTCTATCACGAAATAATTCAAAAGAGACGAAATAATTTATGTAATACGTATAGTATAATTTGTTTTCAGAATTGAGATTTCTGATATGGAAGCAATAATGATAGATTGTATTCGTCATGGAAATGCTGATATGGTGGCTGTTTTATTACGCTATCGCCCTTTGAATTCTACCATTTCTAGCATACATTTGCATTCACTTATTGCATGCTCTGAGAAAGCTCAACAAAAGAAAATAACTGAAATGGTACCAATTTATTCGGTAATTATATTCAGGTTACACAACAACGGAAGTAATCTGAACAATAGTAGTAAACTTGCTAAACTGACAATTTTATTGCCATTGCAATGAGAATTTTATGTAATCTCATTCGATTCTCCTAATTGTTCAGATTTATATTGTTTTTTTGTAAATTTAACAAGAAGTGCTAGTCAGATAGGCTTATTTTCTCAACCTCTCATTTGTCATTTTTAAACAGTAATTCCTCGTACATCTCATCATCACTATTTATAAATCGCAATATTTTGGATTTCTTAAAAGTTTGTTTCATGCATATCATTTTGCGCTCAAAATTTGGTTTTTTCAGTTGCGTTTCACTTCAGTCAGGTGATAGTATGCAGGTGCAAAATGTGAATGTTCCACCAATTTTATTTGTCTCAACACCGGATTCAGGTAAGTTAATTTTTAAAATATGGGTGGATAAATGTTTAGAGGAGGATTTGGATATGCAAGTGAAAGTGAGAATTTGGGAATCGAAGAAAAATTGAGAGTATTTGCGAATTTCAAAAGCGATTTTTCCAGCTTCACTCAGTCGATCATCATCTTCGATTTCGCCCTGTCCACATCTTCCATCGGATTCAACTGCTTCTCAAAATTTCACATCGAAACCTGTTAATGTTCTCATGCGAAATGGTACTACCATCTCCGTTTCACACTGTATCTCTTTTTCCACCATTACCGTTGCTTTGAAATGCCAAACATCCCTATAATTTTAACTTTTCATTTATTCCTGTAACATGTTTTTGAATCACAGTATTTTAATGATATGTAGGAAATTTTTACAGAGAAATATATTTTACTATTTTTTAAAATTTATTTTGTGAAGAATTATTCTTTACTTGCAAAAAACACTAAACGAACGATTCGTTACGGTCTGAGAATAGCAGCAGTTTGACAATTCCAAAGCATAAGAAAAAGAAGCTTTCTCGAACCTTCAGATAAACACAAGAGTTTGTTGAATAATGAAATCTGAGCATCGTTTGAGTTTAAGTTACAGAAAATTAGTTCGTAAGTTGATCATGGTATATCTTGTCGAGAACTCTTGTATTGGTTGTGAGTTGTTAGTGCACTGCACTTAACAAATATGTTAGAAAGTTTATTTTTCATATATAACATCAAAGATAATTTTGTAGCATCCTCATCTACAAAAGACACTGAAGGCAATCATTCATCCAAACAAATTTCTGTTGAGAATGAAACCGCGCGTGTTCTTTGCTTGGAGAAAATGTGGTACGAGTTATCGCTTCGGGCTCTTCCTTATTAGGTTATATACTATATTCTTTATATTTTTGATTTTTAATTTTTCTCTTTTATATTGGTAAACACATGATTATATCATAGTAATATAGTTGATGGTTATCTCTGGCTTGTCAAAGTTGTCACAATATTTTAAAATATAGTTGTGGTCTAAAAAATTTTATAAGTTTTATTTTGTTTTTTTTTTTATTATTTGGTATTGTATATCAGTCGATGCTTTTATCATCATTATGAATAATAGAATTAAAATGTGAGAATTTTTACAAAATTAATTATTTTTTTTTTTGTTATTGATATAACATATTTTTTTTTCTGCTTGCTTTTCGTATTATAGTTCAAGTTATTTTTTTTGGTTTTAAAATTTTTTTAAATGTTTTTTAGAGGTTCTCTGTTTTACATATATGATTCTGCACTCTCCAATATTTTGCTACTCACTTTATAAATTCGGTCTCATTTTTATGGAAAAAGTGTTGTATGGATTTATATTTGATTGTAAAACATAGTCAGATTTATTTTTTTTTCTTTTTGGGAAAAAGTGCAATCAAATTTAATAAGGAAAATATAGTGACATTTTATACAATATAAACTTTTATACAGTGTACAATTTTATACAATTTACAAACTTTGAACTTCGTCGCTTAACTATAAAACATTGTAATTTTCGATATAAAAAACAATTCAAATTATAAATCAATAAATGTTATAACTGTGGTTTTACTACAGGCTCAGAGATTTCATTTTTGCTTTTTTAACCATAGTACTTTTATGATTTGAATTGGCGTCTTTATAGAAACTTCTGCTCATAACAGTACACAGCCGAGTAGTTCCATGGATTTTAGTGATGGAAGAGATTTGCTGGCATTTGAAGTCCCTCTCTGTTCTTCAACACCATCATCTAGTGTTGCCTCCACACACGTAACCGCGCCTCCAAATCATTATGATCAGGTAGATTTTCAAAAATTTGATATTTCCAGTACTGATATTAATACTAATATTGATCATTGTTTGTGATACACAGTGATGTTTCTTGTTTCTACAAGAAACTGCCGAATATAAATATTGAAATTCCAAGCATCCGGAGTTATTATTTTGACATCAGGATTTTCTCTTGTTCTAAATGTAATCTCTGTTTTCCAGACCTTACCGCCTTTTTCAAATTCTTCACCATTACTAATTTCGGCTGCACCGACGCAAAGCAAAGCTAAATGTTATGTTCGATCAACTAGTGAATATTCAAGAATTATGAATTATTCTGAAGTAAAAGTATTTCTTGATATACTAGATATATTGGCCATTTCAAATTATTTGTATTTCAGTGTTTTATTTCCGAATAAACAGACTTATTTTTTTCAGAACTTCAACAATAGATCGGGTACGGTTAGATCTCTTCCAGGACATCTTGCTCCACAAACAAATTCCACCAAAGGTAATATAATTCTATGTATACAATGCTCAATTTTGAGACTTTAATGTAAAGCAATGATGATTTATGTTGATTATTTTTTTATAATTTAAGAATTATCTCGTATTAAATCAATTTGATATGAGGTATAATTTTCAGATTTGATATAATATGATTTCACTTAACAGTTGCTTAATAATTTTATTATTGAGACTGATAATATACATACGCTTCCTCTTATGCATATCAACAAATATAGCTAAAATATGGGAAAAATGGGCTTTTTTGGTTTCGCTCTTTTTTATGTAACATGACATACCGTTGATTTATCCCATTTATATGTTATTTCTTTATCTTATATACGTCATAAGATAAAGATAGATTAAACTGTACCACTCTTTTTCGAGTTTCAAGCAACACAGAAAACACATATTGTTAATTAACTTAATTTTTTACGGAATAAATACTGCAGATAGTGGCAATTGAATATTTTGAAGTTCTGTTGTGCAGATGTATTCGAGGTGAATACGACGAAAGTAGTTTCACTGGTCATATTGACATTTCTGATCAGTCAAGAGATGAATGTCACATGAAAAATTAGACATGATTATTTATTTCAGATAATGATGAACTTCTGGAAACAACATTTCCAATTACTGCTTCAATAAGTCTTGATCCTATTCCTTTGAATGATCAAATGCAGGAAATGAATATATATGTGGTCGCTCGCTCCTGGAAAAGAAGAAATAATTGATAAGCAGAAATGTGTTACGGAAATACGGAATGAGAGACCAGCGTCTGCAAGAAATCCATATCCTACAAATAAGCAAGGCTAGATTAGTAGATTTTCTTGTTTGTCTAATTTTCGATGATTTTCTTTAGCAGTACTATCAGCACTATTTGAAGTATATGATCACAATAGTGCTGTTTCAATTTAATTGATTAAAATTTTCTTTCAATATACTAAATCAATTTTTACCTGAAGAAAGTACTCACTTCCAAATTTAGTGAAATATGCAATTATATACTACAATGGAGATGGAAATGTGAGTGGTATCGTTTGAATCGATTCAGATTTAATACTTGCGAAGTCTTCTAAAGGAAGGGATTATTTAAAGCTTCGTGTTTTAGATGCTGTCAAATCAACTTCGTCATCATCCGAGCAGACTAGTTCGAATTTCACGTCATGTGATGAGCGTGCTTGCTCTCTTCCAATGAAGTCATTAAAAACAAATGGTTTTCAACCGGAAATGCCTTCTCGATATTTGTCGAGAAACACGCGGTTAACACGACCGACGCCTGCACTACCATCATTAGTCGGTGTCAAATTAAAACCACCGATTCCTGCACCAAGACGCTTTCCATCTGTCACCAGGGAGAACAAACAGGTTAGCAGATAGCGAATATTTTAAATAATATTAAAGATACAAATATTATATGAATATGGTTTTTATGGCATACATCCTTGCTGATTATATTGTGTTAATTATCTTATAAATGTTCAACTGTAAATCAAAAAGATCATATTGCAATAATATAGCTAATTATAATTTATAACAAAGTTGCAGTTACTTTTTTCAGTCTAGTTCTCTAAGATGTTTTGTAAAGATCCATTTAATTCTGTAACTGAGTTTTAAATAAGAAGTATGAATTGATCAAAAAGTCAGTAACTATTTAAACTCTTGCACTTCCTTTTCAATTCCTGCTGTCTTTATCATGATGACATTAAATAATAAAAATAATGAATTTTAGAGAGATTTTACACGACGTTGTCGAGCTTTGTACGACTGCAAAGCTGATAATTCTGATGAGTTATCATTTAGACAAGGTGACATAATAATAATTACGAGAGAAAAAATTACTGGTGAAAATGATACCTGGATGGTAAGCTGTTTTTACTGGAAAATGAAGCCATTTGAAATAATAGACAACCTGAATAGACTAGTTATTGGTATACTTTGAAACATTTTTTTGTTTCAATTAATTACAACTTTTTTTATTATTCCTGTGTTGAAAGTATCATTTAATAATAAAATAGCAGATGAGTTTTGGAAAGAATTAATAATTTATCCCTTTTCCTGGAGTTTATCTCGACATTAATACTGAGTAGTAGTGTTCTGGAATCTCTCCTGAAATTACTTGATGGATCAAGCAAAATTTGACATCAATGTATTTTTTTAAATTTACATCAATTGTATCATTCATAATTAATGAGCTAACATATGACAACTTTTTCACTCTTCTAAAAAATGAATCGAACTATGATTGCTGTCATCATTGATGCATATAGCCTAGTGTTTAGCATGAAGTTCATGAATGTATATTACTGAAATTGATTCAAATCATTATTTTCAGGAAGGATATTTGGAAAACAATCCATTATGCAAAGGTGTATTTCCGACTACATTCGTTACATTTCTTTCTTGAATGTTTTTCTTCTTATTAGAACGTATCATATTTATCATTTGAACAGTATGAGCTTTATTGTGACATATCATTTATATTTATTTCTTAATTATATTATTTAATAAAGGAGAAGAATTATAAAAAGCGCTGTTTCGCAAAATTTTGCAGTTGGAAAAAACAAGAATTATTAATTGAAGAATTATTTTAAAAAAATTAAAACTCAGTTTTCGAGCAGATGAAATATCATTGTTTAAAGTCATTTTTTTATAAACTGTGACATATAAAATCTTATAATTTACAAAAATTAATTTTATGCAATGTTTTTTTTCCTCATTCTTTCCATATGCTGTATTTTCAATTATTTCAATTAATTGCCATAAGCTTTTCTCTTTTTTTTAATATATTATGCCTTTCGAAACATTCCTTATTTATTCATTTTTTCCTGCTTAATTCAATCTTCCATTCTGTACTTGCATTCGTAATGTCTATCTTTAAAATATTTTTTTGAAGTTATTAGAAGAAAGTTATACTCGAAGGCTTTCGAATGTAGTATTAGAAAATGGAGGAAGTAACGTTTCGAAAATTTAGTATGTCATACTGAAATTTAAACAAAAAAATTGAAGATGAAACTAACGCCTAGTATTTTGAATTCAACTAATTTTTTTTAGGTGTGACTTTTTCGAATTTTTTTCAAGTACAACTGCACCAGATTTTTATTGGAAATTTGTAATCTTAAACAGTAAAACATGTTGATGATATGCATTTCAGTTGTTGAATTTTAGACATGACTAATTGTTTGCATCAAGAATCCCTGACCAAAAGATTTGCTTCTGTCACTTCCGGCATTGTTGCTACAATAATATAAATTGTATGATGTCATTGTAGGGGCACGTATTTTTTTGAAATTTAGTGATTTCATCATGTAGGTTAGTTTATTAGTTGTTTAATTATTACGTGCTACCTCTTTTTGTATTTATGTTAATTTAGAATAAACAATTTGCTTATGATTCCTAGTGTTGAAGCTATTTAGTAATAATTTGACTATGAATGTTTAATTGCTTATTTCGATTCATTTTTGTGCAGTTTAGTGGGCTTAAATTTGAATGGAATGTTGGATTGATTAATTAGTCGTACACTGCGTACTATGTAAAATTAATAATTTATATGATTTCTGAAATTTTAAAGGTTCTGAAAAAACCTAAATGTATCATAAAAAAGACTTTTTAATTAGGAATAAATAATCATTTTGTCTCTGCCATAATGCCTTTCACGGTTTATTGCTGATGCTGTATTACTGATTGATATAAAATTTAAAAAAAAAACACAAAATTGCAGTATGCAGATGAAAAAGAAAAAATCCCAAAACTAGTACAATAAAGTGTAGAACGTGAAAGTAGCAAGATATGGATTACGTTTAAAATTGGAAAACATTTAAATTAATTTCAGCAATATGTGGCTATTGACAAAATTAGGTGTCTTCGTTTTTGATTTCTATTAGCAGTCCAAGGTATTAAATAACTTCTCCGTTATCATGTTCGGTCTGATAGGTGATAGATCGTAATCAATGCATACAAAATATGTGAAGGTTTATGCTAGTGATTTCAACTTAGAATTTATAAATTGTTTTGTGAGATTTCAGACTATTTAGATTTTTTTTTAAATTAAAAATATTAATATGAAATTATTATTTTGAGTTTAACATGTAGGTTCGATGGTTTCAATTATTTTTTTTTCATAATTATTTTTTTTTTCTTAATTGTTACAGAATGAAAAAATTATATAGTAGTTGATGACTGATAGCAATGACAAGTCTATCAGTATTAAATGTTACATGCGATTATTATATGGAAAAACCAAATGGTTTTAACAAATCTCATTTTCGTACCAATGTCAAAATACCAATCATTCGAATGTTTGGTATCTTGGAGACAGGTAAAAATAGTTATCACTTTTTTGTATTATCAAATCTTAATTCTAACTCTAATGCAGGGAGAAAAACATTAGGTTACAAGATGTATCCTGAGTTTTTCTTCTTATGTTCTATTACATCCTTTATTGAATTCTTGTAACCTGTATTGTAATTATGTATTTTTAATTAATAGATCGAAAAATCATATGTTTTTAATAGGTCAAAATTGTAATTACGTATTTTCAATAGGTCAGAAATGCTGCGTACATGTGCATGGTGTATTTCCATACACAATTATTCGAACTGGTGTACAATTTACGCCAGAATTTGGTTCAATGTTACGCAGCAAAATTAATGCGATCGTTTCGCATTATAATCCACGATATAAATTCAATGTTGATTTTGCAATCTATCAAATCAAGTCAATAACTGCCAAGTAAACTGAATCTTCTTTTTCCCTTCTTTTCAAAATCTGAATAAGATTTTTCGGCAAACATATTTTAATTAGAAATAATTACAAATAATTATTAAGTGCAAGGAAAAACTAATTCTGTAACAGACAGTAATTATAATGCTTTTTAATTTTCAGATCGTTATATGGTTATCATAAAGACAATGAAAATTTTGTGCAGATTTTTTGTTACAGTCCACTTCAGCTTAGAATGTAAGTTTAAAATGCATAATATTTTTGTTGAAGCGGTTTAGCGTTTTTTGTGACGTAAGATTCATTCAAGATTTGGAATTTTATTTTGCGCTTAATACGGTAACTATACCTGGATTGTGCAAATTCATAATAGGATTCAGTACAATGATATATTCTGCCATTTTTAATAGCTTGTTCTTATCATTATATTCTATCATATGTTTGCACTTTCTTTTTTTTGAACTACCTTCAACTCAAAAAAATTGCCAGATTTTTTTTCAGTATAGCGGATGCTCTACAAAGAGAAGTGAGAAAGAATTCAATATTTCAAGTTTATGAGTCACATGTACCCTATATTCTACAATTTTTTGTAGATCATTCTATATTTGGTATGGATCTAGTCAATTTCAGTTCAGTTAAATTCCGTATATCTCCACAGCGAAATTTCAGTGGTTTGTTTTATCATTATGATAGCCCCATAGTTGCTTAAACTGACTTATTTTGAACGTTATTGAGAATGGATCTCATTGCATCATGTAAAGAGACGAAAATAATGTCATAAGACGAAATAACGTTTATAATTAATCATCTGATATCAATTCTTTTCTCCCTCAGTTTTCTCTTTCAACAATTTACACATACATTAGTTGAAATTTTATTTGATAGATAAGTTCTGTCCACCTATTTATTTATGCTTTTTTTGAAAATTTTTTCAGCGAAAATTTTTTCATATTCTTTTTATGTCAAAATTTTTTTGAAAGAAATGTAGTTGTTTTTCAGATCTGTATTATCAAGATTTGAAAGTCGAGAACATCGTTAACAAGTGAGATAATTTAGTTTCATAGATGAAAATTAAAATAAAGATATTTGAGGCTCATGATGCTTTTCTGCCTAGTATTGCTGCAAAGACTTCTTTTAAATCTTTATCACAGAAAACACTGGAATTTTTCCTTTTTGACTTTTCGTTTTTTGGCTATAACGACACACTTTTATTCTTAACATGAAATATGTATGGATTAATACAAGTTTGCCGTTTATTAGAATTTCGGAAAATGTCAAATGCTCGTCTTCATTTATTTATAATACCTGTTTGCAGTATAGAGCTAGTGTCACCGTTGTTGCCTTCGACCACTGTAGCTATTGAATGCGATGTTTTTGCCGCAGATATAACTAACGCTTCTCTTCATTCCATTTCAAGTCAGTTTTTCTTCTTATGCAAGATCAAAAAATAAGACAAGTTTTATCTTTTCAAAATTAGTGAATTTTCATAATCCAATAATTTTTTTAGCACTTTTATCATCTCCATTGATGAACTTTCATATTTTTAATCAAATATACACTTATGTTAAGAAATGTCCTGCAATCCGGGATTGAATTATATATGGCAAGATGAACAGCGACGTCATCAAGAAAGGGGTGAAGAATTGATTAGCAAATTATCACAAAGTAAGTTGAAAATTACTATGCTTTTCACTACAGAAGAATATTGCGAAATTCATATATATGCTTTTGATATTTCTGACTAGAAAGTAGAATAGCATTTCCAAATAATCGCCAGCCATATCTCCAATCCCAATGACAGCCACGTCCTGATAAATGCTGTTATTAATATTCCAAAAATGTTTTTGTGCTGCAATCTACGCACTTCTGGCTGTGATACCCATCCTCTTATGATTATAATCAGCTGATCCACCAGATGCAAATGCATTATCAAGCCAAAAATTATACTCGAAGGTTATTTGGTTAGTATATTAGAAAATGAAGCAGTACCTTTATCTGCTGCAACTACTAAACATGGATCATCTCCATCATAGCTAATCACATTTTCTAGTGGAATTATTTTACTATCAACTATATTGTCAGTAATATCAAGCATTCCTCTGATAAAATCTTTATAGCACTCTTTTTCCCTTAAAGTATTTTCATCTCTATAGAAAGAATTAGACTCGTTTGATAGTGCAGAATACTGGATTAAAATGAGAAATTAAATTGTAATATTATTTTTATCAGAAATAAATTTTTAGCAGAAAGGGCATGGATGGACACCGAAAAAGAAAAAAATTATTTCTATCGTTTACATACTTTCTTCAAGAGCATTGCTCCCACTATTTCCTTTGGCGCTACACAGAACGACGCTTTCCATATTGGAAAGGGTAAAGGACATTTTCTATTGTTCCGTTTTGTTAGGATTTATTTCAGTGAATTGTTTAATGTTTCAAATTAAATTACAGATAATGAAAAAGTTGGAAAAAACGATTCTCTTGAATATGATTTTGAAACAACAGGAACTGGTATGTTTGACGAAGAACTGTTTTTGGAAGGTGAGGATGAAATGAACGAAATAGTGGAAGGCAGTGAACAAGATTTTCAGGAGGTTACTTCATCAAATTTTTATCTTTAGCCGTAGAAATTTCTAAAATTTGTAATTGGAAAGTATTATAAGGTCGTCGAATTGATTGAATGACTACAGGATTTCGATTTGAGAGAAAAAGTTGGAACAATTTGTGAGACAGTGGAGTCTGTAGATGGTCCGAGTAACAATTTAAAACATTCTAAAAGTATGCGCTTCGTATGGTTTTGAATGTCAATTCTTGTAAACAATAAGTGTTAGATATTTTTGCTTCAATATTTAAATTTAGAAGTCCAAATAAAATTATTTAAAAATTCCATGTCCTTTTTTGGTTTTTTGTGTTGTTTAGATGAATTTTTTGTGCATAGTCATTTCAAGAGATTTTTAATTTTTTGCTTTTAAAAATTTTACTTTTTTGTTATATTTTGCTGTACTCTTATGGAATCATGTTCAGTGTTTTTGCTTTTAATATTACTTCAATTTTTGTGCATTTTTTTACTGTGTTGTTGCTTACGTCATTGTTTTTTATAAATTTTTACTTGTTTCAGTTTTTCAATCCAAGTTGCAGCATTTCGATTCAGATTTAATTGATGAATTTTCTGATCAAAGCATTAGCAGTGGTAATATTAGCGACAATGAAATTATTTCAAATACATCTGGTGTTGGAAATATTTCTCAAGTTGGAAAATTTTCAAAGGAAAGTAGCCAGCAGGTATAGTTTAATGACCGTTTCAAAATTTTATTATCCATTTTGATGATTTAGGTAATAGTTCTTGGTCAGTAAATTATTTTTAGATTGCTTATAATATTACAGATTATTGGCTAAAAAATTTAATAAAGATAAACATAGGACTTAATCATTTATTAGTTAGGAAACATTTGTTTTGTTGTTTTGCTTACTTGACGCTCAAAAATAGTTCAGACGTTTATTTACTTAATTCAGCTTTCTTATTGAGTGGCTTTCTTTGTTTCTAAAATGATTCAAATTTATTTTATCTTCCGTAATAAAATATAAATATTACAAGATTTTGCATTAATGATGAAATCTCTTACAGTCTAATAATAGCAATGATTTATTTGAAAATCATCCAGAAAATATCAGAACACCAAATACTTCAAGGATTAAGTCTGGCTGCTCAGGAGGAAGTTTGCGAAATTCCAAAGAATCTTCTCAATATTCATCTCTTTCATTTTCTCCAAAAACTTCACAAATATCTGGTTCTAGTAAATCCTTTAGAAGGCACGTACTTTTCTCAAATAAATTGATTTAGAAATAAAATAAATAATCTTTTTTTGAAACGGAATTATATGCTGAACAATTTTTTTATTTTTATCGTCTCAATAATCCTTTAAAATCAGTATGCAGGACAATCAGTTATGTGATACTTTCAGTCGCGAAAGAGATGAATTTTCTCAATGGAGTGATGAATGGACTGAGAATGAGGCTAGTGTTCAAAATTATTCCAGTACTTTCCAGTATTTATATACCTTAAATTATTATTCAGTAGTTTCGTGCCGTTTTATTTTATAGCATTGTTTAGGAGGCAATCAACTGTGCGCGAAGTTATGAAATGGATATTGAAAGTACTTGGATTCCAAAAGGTCAACAAAAATTTATTATTCGGGACGAGTAAGTATTTCTTTAGTCAACTCAAATTTGAATTCATTTTATTTTCTAATAAGATGTCTTCCCATGTATTCATGTCTTAAAATGTCAGCCTGTTATATTTATAAATATAAGTTGAAAATTCCATTTGTAAGAAAACTCACAGTAGGAGTTCAATTTTTTGTAGTTGTGGTTTTTTTTCTGTTTTTTTACAGTTTTAACAAATATTTTTGAACATTGTTTATGTAGTATTTTGCAGTTTAGAACCAGTATTTTCGAGAATTGAACAGTGGTTGCGCCCTATTAAGCAGTTACCTTTTCGAAAGAAAATTATATTTGATACCGAACAATCCTTCATTGCAGATAATGGTTCGAATTTTTTTCTTAAAATTTTTGAAGAAATTTTATTTTCATTATGAATAATTGCTTACTATTAATATTATCTAAATAATGTTCATATTACGTTTGGTTGAGTCTAAACATGCTTCAAATACATTATTATTTGATATATCTATGAAAAAAAATCTCAACATTAAAAATAAATTTTCTTCAGGAGAGCTTATTGAAAATATGTCTCAACCAACAAAGCAAGTTGTTGCAGAGCAGTTTTTTACAGAATCATTCAATGAAAACAGCTTCATCAACGTAAATCTTCAGTAAAAGGATTAAAATTTGGGAAAAATAGGGGATGGAGAAATTTGATTGAAATTAACCGAATGTTGTTAGAGAAATGAAGTTGATATCAAATTTCAGTATGAAAATACAAAAGAAAAATTGGAACAAACTATAGTTGCCTCTTCGGTAACCCCGCGAACTAGCGAAGCAAAACAGGCAGATATTCATCATCTTTGTGTTATGTCGATGGAAATTCTGGCTTTGTCGTCTCCTGGAATGCCAGTACCGGATCCACAGCATAATCAGGTGACAATATACAATTATATGCAAGCCTTCGTTGCCTTTACTTTAATGTTTTGAGTGCTAAATTTCTAGATTTTTTCAGAAGTATATTTTGATTCATATTTTAGATTTTGGGTATATTTTACACAATTTCGACCGATGTTTGCGTGCAGGATGAAATAAACAATGTGAGTGGTGTTTTGTTGAATATGAATGAATCGCTGATTGGAGAGAACGAGCTTTATACATTCGTAGCTTCTGAAATTGATTTACTTGATGCGTTTGTGAATATTGTTCGGAGGTTTTTTTTTTTTCATTTTTCTTTTTGGCGCTTTCAAAATTATGGCTTTTTTTAACTGATATGCAGTATTGGTATTACAATTTTCCTTCTGTAGAATTAGTGATGATAACATTAACAATTATTTATTCTAATGGGAAATCCTGCAACTACAGAATTACAGGTACGATCCAGATATAGTTATTGGATACAATGCTCAGCGGTATTCTTGGGGTTATTTAACTGAAAGGTCGCTTGTCCTTGGACGGAATTTATTATCGGAAATTTCACGCGTTCCCATCGGTACTTTCAACTTTGTTTTTCAGTATCTGGTTTTACAAAATTCCTGAAGCCCTTAAAAAGCAAAATTAAATCATTATCATTTAATCCGTTCAGTCATCATGAAATAAGAAATATTGTAAAGGTAAAGAGTTGTTAGGTTGAAAAGAATTAGAATGAGACAGGGGAAAGAGAACGTGGTATTTTGATGGCTTCAGTGATTTTATACCTACAGTGTAATTAGAAATTTAATCGACTAAAATAAACGAATTTATATATATAAATAACACTCATCCGGTGATAAAGTTTCCGCATAGCTATAGCAGTTATATCATTCTTCAAAGGAATTTTAGATAAAAACATACACGTTTTGTCGGAAGTTATCCTGATCCATTTGACCTTATCATTATTTATTTACTTATGTGGTCGCTTCCTTTTTAAATTTGCAAATTTAGTCCTACAGTAAAATACTTATCACTGATAATCAGTTAACAATAGGATAAATGAAAATACTACACTGATTTCCGTACCGTCTCATCTACATAAAATGCACAGGATTATAGCAGGAGTTATAAAAAGTTTCAGTTATTTTGCCACATCAGTTCAGTTTTTGTAGATATTAATGATTATTACCGTCCTGGACAGCAGAAAAAAAACCGTTGGATAAAAGAATTAGATCCAACTCCGAGAGGCAGAATACTTATAAATGTGTGGCGTTTTCTTCGACATGAAATCGCATTGAGGTTAGGTTCTTTCAAACTTATTTGACTGTAATTTTAGATTGCTTAATTTTTTTTTTTTGTATTTCACTATGAATTTACTTATTCTATGCTCTCCTTTCGTAACTTTCTTTCATTACAACCTTCATTGTAAGTTTTCTCTTTTTAGAAAACTTTTTGTTTCTTGTAATTGCTTTTGCTCATAGATGACTATATTATTACACTGGTGTGAAGGTAATCGCAATTTTTTATTCAACTTGACTTATATAATATTAATTATTATTTATATATATATTGTGCTGCCAATTTATTAGTTACTGTTTAATATATGTTTTATTTAGTCTTCTCTACTAAGCACGACAAAATCGAATTCATTTCTTACTGAGTTTAAAAAAATAAGCGATAAAATAGTTAATTTGTTTACTTTGTCAATATATTTGATTCAGGAATTTTCTAACGAATGTTAGCAGTTTTTTAAAATTTCGTTTATATGAGGGTCTTAAGGATGAAAAATATATCAATTACTTGTGACTAGTAGACAATGAACAATTGAGGGCAGTGATCGAATTCTTTTGCAGTTACGCACTGAATTAGCGACATCACTCATTTTCCGGTTTTTTCTATTTTATATAAATTAGTGGAAGCGAAAAAGCTGAAAAGTAAATTGATCGAGGATCAAAATTGTCGATTTGGAGCATTGTGTATTTCGCATTCAATGTAATCATACTGAATGGCTTTCTAAACTCTAGAGAAAAACGTTATATTTCAGAAAAACTGTAATATATGAGAGAGAGAAAAGGCGAGAGAATCCAATCACATATTGGCAACAGTATTTCAGTAGACAACAACTTTTTTCTCAGTCACTATATTTAGCTTATTTTTTATCAATTGATTATTACTTTTCCAATCATTCCCACCAATTTTGCTGGAAAACACAATCAGTTAAAGGCAGAAAATGTTTTTAAGATTTCCTTTAATTCCGAAAATTGGATTTCTAACGAGAAGTAATTCCACTTAAACTTTTTTGTTGACAAAAATATGCAAATTATTATGATGCCTGTTTTGACTAATAAATCTATCTATAGATTCGGTTTTAATCATTTAAATTCATAATCCAAAAGTTTAATTATTTTTTACCAATGAATAGAAATGCTTTTAAAAAAAATGCATATTTCTTTTTCAGGAATTATACAATTTCAAATGTCGTTAATAGCGTTTTAAAGCGGAGATTTCCTCAGTACGACTTTCCAACTCTCTCAGACTGGATTTTGTCTGACAAAAGAGATTTGATGTAATTCGTTTTCTTATTTTTTGAAACAACTATTTATCTGGCATATTCTCATTTCCACTTGAGATGTTAAATTTAAAGTAGAGAGCTTTCTAAATTTAAGAAAGTGAAAATCTCTAGTTATGAAATAAGAAAAAGTTTACAGTTGAATGAAATTTTGGGAATATAACACTCGACTTCTAAATAGTTTTCAATTTTATTCCAAATATTGTATGGAAAGTGTTTAGTATTCTGGTTCTTAAACATATGAAACTATATTGTCAATTGAATCTTCAAATTCTTTTCCGATTGGATTTTTTCACGAAGACATCAGAAATGGCGCGTCTTTATGGTATACAGGTATATTAGTTTAAATTATTTTGCATCTTTCTATTATCATGTAATCTAACGGATCAATCATATTTTGAAATTTTCTGAATTTAGTTCAATGAAGTGTTGACACGTGGTTCTCAATTTCGAGTTGAATCAATGCTCTTACGGCTTGCACGTCGAGAAAAATATGTTGCTCCAAGTATCTCACCTGCTCAACGGGGAGCGTAAGTTTTTTTCATTTTGAAATCATGGATGCATCACGTAATTTTGGTACAATGTTGCTGATTATATCGATTTTTTCTTGAAATTTCATTCTCAATTTTTCATATTCATTTTTTCAGAATGTGTTCACCAGAGACATTACCATTAACTATGGAACCGGAATCAGGTTTCTATCGTGATCCAGTCATTGTGCTCGATTTTCAGTCGCTCTATCCATCCATTATTATCGCTTACAATTATTGTTTTACTACATGCTTTGGAAAGATATCACATATTGAGAATATCTGTTCAGCAAACAAAATAATCGAATTTGGTGGTTTGGAATATGATTGTCCGGTTCGTTTATATTATCTTTTCACCTGTTAATTATGTTGATAAAAGGGAACAGAAACGATATATTTTAATTAGTTGATCTTTTTACACGTTTTTTGTTTATCATTACACATTTTTTCTTGAATTTTCCGTGAAATGTTTATGTGCCTTTTTCTATTATTTTTTCCCTTCTTCCTTTATTTCTCAATTACTCGATTTCTTTTCGTCTTTAAAACTTCATTTTTGTCTTCATTAATTATCATTATACAGATGAAGATAATTCAAGGCGAACACAATCCAAAAAACTTAGCTCTTTTATAATTTTTATTTAGATAGATGATATTGTTTCGATGCTTATCACTAATAAATTGCACATATCACCAACAGGAGCAATTTTTTGTCAAAAAACTATTCGAAGAGGTTGTTTTTTCTGCATTTAATCCCAAATTTTCGGTATGATTTCTTAGCCTTACGAGGACATCCCTTTTTATAATAATTATTGATAATTCTAAGGTTTGATGCCCGTGATGCTTGAAGAAATTTTGAATACGAGAGTGATGGTGAAAAAAGCTGCTGAGAATTACAAAAAAGATCGAGTCCGTTAGATTTTTTTGTATTTTCAATAATGTCTTATTCTAAAACAGTTTATGTACTATTTGTTTTTCTGTTTTGATATATTATGTAAGAGCAAAAATTATTAAAGAAGCAATAGTTAAAATTATCCAGGAATAGAAATATGTGAAAATAAAATTTGAGTTATTATCTTTAAGATGAAGAAAATTGCTGGGTTTTAAAATTTTTAAGTATATTTTTTGTTTGTCGAAGATGATATACAGATAGCAGAGAGAGGTATTCCACTTTTTATAATGATGCGGAATTATAATATTAAAACTGATCATGATTTTTTTAATGTCATCGCATAATTTTAATAGAATTCACTGAAGATTCTCTTGCATTCTATTAAAAATTATGGAGTCGATTTTTCATGATCAAATCAAATGTAGCAACTGAAAACTAGACATTTTATAAAGGGAGAAAAACTTTTTTTAAAAAAGATTTAAATTTTCATCAAATTCTCAATAATACATTTTATTTTGAATTGGCATAAATAATTTCTTTTTATAGCACTTAACTCGTATATTGGATGCACGACAAATGGCGTTGAAATTGATTGCGAATGTAACATATGGTTATGCAGCAGCAAATTTCAGTGGCCGCATGCCATGTGTTGAAGTAGCTGACGCCATTGTAAGCAAGGTTAGATTTAAATCCTGTCCTGAAGCAATATGTATGTGTTAAAAAAAGTGTGAATGGAGTGTTCCTGGTGATCTGATTATTTGTAATATTTTAGGGACGAGAAGTTTTAGAGCGAGCTATTAAATTAGTTAACGAAGGAGCTTACGGAAGTTCACGAGTAATATATGGTGATACCGATAGCATGTTTATAGTTTGTCCAGGTTTGTTTTTATACTTATGATGATAAATGATGATAAGTTCCAGATGATTGAGCAGTATGATTAACTATGAAAGTGTTAGAAGAAAAAATTAATAATGAATATAATGACATAATGAAAAACATATTGCACCAACTGATTCTTTTATCTATAAAAGAAAGTTATTTAAGGAGCATCTCGAGCCGAAGCCTTTCACATTGGTAAAAAGATTGCTGAAGATGTGACTAGAACAAATCCGAATCCAATAAAACTAAAATTAGAAAAAATTATGCATCCAGTTATTTTGGAATCGAAAAAACGATACGTAGGAATGAGCTATGAAAGTATTAATGATGTGGAAGGTATTTTCGATGCCAAGGGTATTGAAACAATTCGGAGGGATTCATGCCCGCTTGTTTCAAAGGTTATTCTTCTTTTTTCTCAAAATGATAATAAATTGTTTTGCTTTCCAATTTCTAGCTAATCTTGACAACAATGCCGACTATAAATGAATTTAACGGTAAATGAGTAAGAATTTGTTTTTTTTACAATGTTGATTTCCAATTCTTTCTAACCTTCGCCATAGTATTTCAGATTTTGGAAAAAGCTTTACGTTTACTTTTCACTAATGATATAAATCGGATGGTACGATACCTAGATATGCAACTTTCTAATCTCTCTCAGCTCCCATTATCTGATTTTATCTTTAGTCGTGAATATCGTAAATCATACGCGGAATCAGCGCTTGTGGCATCGAAGTTAATAGCCGAGTGAGGATTATGAAATTTTCTGAGCTACAATTTTAAAATGCTTTTTGTGTAGGCTTGCTAACATTTCTAAATTTTTTTAGGAAAAGAAAAGCTATATGTCCACGTTATGAACCAGAAGTTGGTGAACGAGTTCCATATGTAATCGTTTCCGGTGAACCAAATTGTACCTTGATTTCTTGTGTTCGTGAACCTCATGAGTTTATTTCCGATCGCCGTTTAAAAATCAATTTCGAATATTACGTAAGACGTCAATTGCTGCCTTCACTGCAACGAGCTCTTGACTTTGTCCCACTAAAAATTGAATGGCATTGTCCTACAATTGTTGGTTGCTATAAGTTCGTTTTTTGTGTAATTATTACCAAATTTTTATATGAGTTTAACAAATTTTTATATGAGTAAAGAGGAAAATGTTTATATCTGGCTCTCCATCTTAATATTGAGAGACAACAATTAGAGAGCAAATGTATCAATTTATTGCACTGTTTTCAAGAAAAATTAAATAATTTGTATTCCAGTTTAATCATTCAAATTCGTTTTGAGCACCTAAAATACTTTTTTCTAATGAAGGAATTCACTTTCAGTTGTAAAGCATTAGGTGCACAATTATGGTGTAGCGAATGTATCACTGATCCGAAAGCTCTTTTACTGGCAATATGTGATTATCATCGGGAAAGGCGTCTTCTTGCGAAGCTCAACGATAAGTGTCGTAATTGTTTGTGTAAGTTAAAGTATTCAAATTAACAATGCATATTTAGTATTCATTGTTTTCTTTCATCCTTAATTAAAACGTATAAGAAAATAAATCTTCAGCTGCAAATATTTAGAGAACCGCTTCTTCATATGTCATATATTTTATTTATGTTTTTTTTTATTTTATTAGTGCTTGTTTGTTACTTCAGGTTGAAGTGCGGTATGGGAATGCACTTTTAGTTATTTATTTTTTGTTTTTTGCTATTCTATATTATCACTTTGAATAAAGCCATGGCTCTTTTAGCATTGTTGATCTAAATTATTTAGAATTTTGCGTGGATTTAATCAAAGATTCATTCTTTTGCAGCCTTACGATCCATCAACATCGATTATAACAAATGTATTAATATGACTTGCATTGTCAAACAAAAACGAATTTTCTTAGATTGCTCAGTAGCTGAACTCGCAATAAAAAATCATTTTCTATCAGGAAATAAACCTATCTAGTGAACTTATTGAAAAAAATCTTTGATCGTTAGAAAATATTGTTTTTATTTGGATTATCTGAAATCATCTTATTTGTATTTGTTGTTTAAACTGATATTATTAGAATCGTTTGCTCATTGTACAAAGTAGCCTTTGATTATTTGTGATTTGAGTTAATATTTTTCATATTTTGTGTAAGTATATAAGTTGTTTATGATTCTTACATTCAGAATCTTGCTCTTTTTTAGTTTTTTAGTTTTTTTAGTTATTTGCTTATAACAATAATGATTGTAATTAAGATTTTTTTGAATTCATAAAATCTTCATACACCAGAGAATTGTTATTCATTACTTCTTTGGAAAGAAATGATCAACGAGAGGTGCTGAAATTATGTGGTAGTTCGAACTTACGCAGCAATATTCTACCTGGTTGCGATTACGCAATCATCTTGAAAAATAGTATGTTATGTAGTCTTCAACTACATAGTATTTTTTCAAAACTAATAATCATGAAAGTTTCATGAAAGATTATAATCATCTCGGGGAAGTGGACAATAGTTACAAGTTTCATGTGAAAGATATTTAATCGAAAAAGTTTCATACAAATGTTCTCAAGCAGCAAAAAGTAATGCCTTGGGAAAGAGTTAATAATAAACATAGAAACTATGGAAAAGGGTCCTAACTAAAAGATTCAAAAATTATGAGAAGGTAATTCGCAAACTTTGCTAAAAGAGGTATGAGAGAAAATTGCAAAGATTACCTAGCAAATTTTTAAGCGAAAACTGAAAGCGATTTCAATAAAGATGCGAGGAAATTATCTTGAAGATGAATTCGCAAACTTCTGTTTCTACATTACACATGTACGATATCGAATCTTAACAAATAAGTATACATATGATACAAATCAATATATTCATAGTAACAACGAAACTAATTCTATTCTCTGCTGTAGAAACGAAACTAGCTTCGAAATCTGATTACAGTCATAATTTGATTTTAACAATGAATTTAATTGAGGTTCTGATTTTAGGATCAGAATGAGTTTTGAAGTTTTATAAGATTACAGATCAACATTTCTTTTCTCAATTACTGTAATTGTATTCCTTTTCTATCATTTCATTCTTCTGGAGCAAAGCATGAATTTTACAGAAGTGATATCATCAACCCACTTCATTTTTTTTTTTGAATTGAATAACATTCTATTTGTATCAATTCACTAAAGCAAGAAAATATTTCTCAAAATCGCCATATCAGATTCTTTAAACAGAACAATAGGAAATTATATCTTAAAAGAGAGTAGAATTCATCAATCAGATACCAAATCGTTTATTAAATAAATCATCAAGCAAAATATCGATCAATAAAGATTAAAAATTTCCAATTCTCATAAGCTGTCCGTTATTCAGGATTCGTTATTTTTCAGTGAGGAAATTCACTTTAACATTTTATCAAGTGATTGCGGAAAACAAAAATTATTTCTATTGGTATGAGCATTTTTATCCGAGATCTACCTTCGAGTTATCTTAAAAAAGAAGGAGCAAGATCAATTAATGTGATAGTGATAAAAGAAGAATAGTTGACCACATCAATCTTTAATAATCATTTTTTGAAACCTCTATTAGTAACTTTCCATGCTATCAATGAATTATCAACATTTTTCTTCATCGACAATGGACCATAAATTTTAATAGAAAGATATTTCAAATTATAGCTAGTTGAGAAGTGCGCAAAAAAAGAATTCATATCTTAGTGTTCGTAAGATTTTAGAATAAATAGCGTAAAAGACATTAGATTTTAGAAATTGGATTTGTAGAGTGGAAGAATTCGAGAATCTACTAGAAGAATGTTTCATTTTTATTGATTGGTTTTTGATTGATTTTTCTAGAATTATTTCCATAATTTCAAGATGGAACTTGAGCTACGAAAACGATTACTGACTTCTATTGACAAAGGTATAACAGAAATACAAGTAGTTATTATTGTTCTCACTCGTGAACTTGCATTCAAGGTATGTGAATTATCCTAATTCTTGTTTATAATTAATCGATCTCTTTATTTATGTCTAATTTTAGATCTTCGAAGAAAAGATATCTTCCTGAATGGATAGATAAATGTTTATTCTGATTTATCTTCTTTTGTTTAATTTAATTAAGAAAAGAAATGAAACAAGGAATTGATGGATATTCTTCATCTACACCAAATCCTATCTATTCATTTGTCGGTTTATATTTCAAGAAAATTGCAACATTTTTTAATTCCATCAACAATTCTTGCAGCATTCAAAATTTACAGATTTTCAAAATTTTGAGAGTAGCGTAATTTGTTCAATGTTTGAAGGTTTCAAGTCAACTGAATGAGGATACAGGTGAGAGAAAATGTTTACCGTGCACCAATGATCGACGACTTGAAATTCAAATGAATGAACTACGACAGAACAACTATCCGATAGTAGCTGGCACATTAGGAAGGATCGATGTGTTGTTTTATAGGAATACATTAAGTATGTTAAACATTGTCTTTTTCAAATTTAAAAGTAATTACCACTTTATCATTCATCTTTTTTTACAATTATTTGCTTATCTGATCAGGGGAAGCTCTCAATTACTGATTATTCTGAATCGCTTTTGAAAACATTCTATCTAATATTTACATTGTGATATTGTCTGATTTAACATATTTAAAATCAGCATGTTTGTATTTTAATAAAACAGACCGTAATTTTATAAACCAATATGTTATAATGAGGAGAGGAATTTATTGTAACCTTTATTTATCTTATCATGCTATTATAATGTTTGCTAATCAAATGATTAAATATTCTATTTTTATCAAAATTCCAGAAATTCCTCTTAGAATTAACGAATTTCAAGTTAAATCAAAATATTGTCTTTGACTATGTTTCAGCTTCATTCCAAAGACTTAACATTTTATTTATAAATTTTATTTTATTTATAATCTTAACATGATAAATGTGATATAGAGAATTATTTAGTGGACAAGCAAGTCGTTATAAAATTTTAGGATATTTTGGGCCAAAACTTTTAACAGCTATAATTTCAAGCAAATTTTATTGAAATAAAAAAATTATTTCTTAATTTTTATATTATTTTCATCAATAATGACAAAGTTTTATTTACAGAACCGGCATATATCAAAGAATTATATATTCTGGATTCTATTGCAATGGTGAATTTCCCACTCAAAAGATCATTAGAACGAGTGCTGGGCTTTATTCAAAAGCATATTCAAGTAAGTAGATAGTTATTTGATATTCTCTAAATCAATAATATTACTCTCAACAGCCAATTAATTTGATCATTTTATGATTACACAATACTTAGATGTTAAGATCAATATTTTTAATACCTATTTATTTATTCTCTATATCCTTACATCCAACTTCTCCTAATTTGATTAAATCATTTTGAGTTAGTTCATTAAATTCTCTTATATGCGATATTATGATATCTCTCTGTAAGTGGAACTTTTATAATTATCAAATACAATTTTAATTTTTTAAAACCCATAGGTATATCTTTTTTTTCATACATCTTGAAATATTCCAACACATGGAATATTTCAAGATGTATCATTTTAAATAAATAAAGATACTAAAATTATTTAACTAATCACATGCTCGAGATCGCAACTACACTTCTGATTAACGATTAACCTGTTTAGAAGTATTCAATTATTTTAGATAACTTTGCATTTCCCACCTAACCCTTCAATTGTACGTCAAATACAAGATTTTAATGGAAATGTTTGCTGTTATGGCGTACATCAAGATCTTATTGAAGCAAATCATTTCGCATTACATATTTTGGACGAGGTTTGTTTAAATATGTAAATAACAATACTAATAATAATATAGGCTAATTTTGACGAATTCAACTAGCATTAGGATTAAGCCGGAACAACAGAAATAAGTAGATATTAATTAATTGTTAATTAAAAAGTACTATTTAGTGTATCATAAGTTCTTCCCTAACTTTTTTTAAATTACATGTATTGTTCAGGATATTTTAAACTACAGGGAAAATTGATTTTAGCTTAACCTTTGTAAAATTTATGCCTTCCTTATTCTTCCGAAAGTAAAAATGACTTTATTACAAAAAACATAAAGTTTAAACTTTAATTAATTGGTTTACTCTGCGAAAATTGGACAACATTTCTTCATACTCATTCATCAAATCAGGAATGAAAGATATTACTTTTTTTAGATGGGAAAAATTGATACATTATGCGAGCTCTGTCTAATGAACACATCAGTACCTATACTTATTTGCTGCAGAATGCAAGGAACTGCATTTGCAAATGCAAAAATATTGCGAGCACAAAACTTATCAGTTGTTACTGTGGTTTATCATTTTTTTATCTTTATATGAATTAAAAGACAAATGCAAATTAAGTGATTTGATATTTATAATATCATTTTGAACAATATAATTTCATCTGCCTATTCCAAGTTATTTATATGAGATCCACGGCCTAACGAATTTATTACCATGTAAATCTCAGTATTGGAGCCTAATTATCCAAATTCCATCAGATTATAACAGGGCTGCTTCTTATATTCATATTCCATCTTTTATTATTATTTTCGAGAATGAATTTTCACATATTAAACTTACAATTACTTGCTACTTATCTGTTACTTATATGATTAAAATAATATACAGAGTAGTGATATGTCAACGGAAGAAATTCGTATTGCTATAGAGACATTTCAATTCTGTCAAGTACATATTATGATAGCAACAGGATATATTCGTGGTTTGATGGATTTGAAAACACCAATGGTTATCATCAATTATGATTTACCGAAACCTGATGCATATGCTAGAAGGTAATACTTTCTAGATATGAACTCAGAAGTTGAAAATAAATGAAACTCGGTCAAACATTTTTAGAAATTTAAGGGCAGTTAATGAGATAAGAAAAAGTTGAATCGTGATAACAGAGCTAGCAAATCTTTTCATGTCTTCCCTTTTAATTTAAAATAATGATCTAAAGAGTTATTTGCTCTGTAGATAGATAACTATCTGGATCATAAACTGATTTCATTTCCTATACAGGATCAATTTCACGAATGAAACTTGGATTGCGAAGCGTACCGTTTTTATATCACTGATTAAAACGACTGAAAGACAAAAATTATTGCGCTTAAAAGACGCTTGGTTTACGATGGATCCTAGAGATGTATTCGATTTGATTTTTAGGAATGGTTCAAAATGATCAACTATTTTTTTAAAGAAAGTTATATTATTTAATTTGCAAACTGCAAATTTGGATTTTTATACATTAAAATATTTTTGTCATGGCAAAAAAACAAACTTTTAGTCCCTAAAGAAGGATTTGATTGTGTGAAATGTGGACAAAGTTTATTAATCTATTGTGAGAAATGTTACATACCTTACATAAGACATACTATTTTACCATTATATTTTGTTCTTTTTTAAACTAAATCGAATGACAGGAATCGCTCTTAAAATAATTAATTATTAAACCACTTGAAATTAAGCTGGTTTTCCGCTAAGAGATCTTTTTTTAATACAAGTCTCTTTTCATCTTAGGATAGCGTTTAAGAAAGCAGTTTATGCTGGCACACTTGCTCAGGAATAGTCAATTTCAATTTTGAATTCCATCAAGAATAAAATTTAATTCCGAAATTTCCAATCACCACTCCACTGCGACCATTATCATATCTTCTACACCAATTTTCATTATCTTCTAAAACGATTAATCCATTAAATGATAACAAAATTTCAAATTTCTCGTAAACTCTACAATCCTAACAAAAAGGAAGTTTTTCAGGAAAGGTTATGGACATTGCATTATCTTTTTAAAGCAGAAAATCCAAAAATATTGAATTCCGTAAATTCGGTTAAAGTAGTTTCGACAGTGCCCAGAGTTTTTTAATAAAGGCATTAAGGATAACAAACTTCTTGAACTCTGAATGGATCAAAGTTAAATTCAGAGACACAAATACTTTCATTCATTTTTTTGATAGAGCAGAAAATATGGAATTCTCGAATTCCATACCACTTTCTATCTTTTTGCAGAAACAAAAAAGACAAACGACTTTACGCTAAGTAATGTATAATTTACACCTTATTTCTATTATCTAAATTCAAATTATCTATAATAAAGAAAATTAAACAAAAATAAAAAGTTGATATAATGAATCAATGTTCAAAACTGGTTGATTGCCATAGAACCGTTTTTAAACATTGGAGCATATCGTTCCATTTCAGCTTGAGCCTGAAAATGAAAATGTGTCACGCGCATTTTGTGATTTAAATTTATTTTAATCCTTACCACTTAATGGAAGAAGAACCAGAACCGTCTCTAACTTCCGAAATATTTGAAATTCATAACTGCATTATCCAAATCATTAAAAAATTAACAGAGAATGAAAATATGGGAAAATAGTAAATTTTAATTTTTATAGAATAAAAGCGTTCCGATACTGAAGTAAAATCATTAATAGCTCACTACTATTTCAAATTTCGTTTTGAGAAAATTGTGATGAGTAGAAGAAAATTTAGAAATATGATCAATATTGACCTCTTCACTGATTTTTCTGGGTGGTGGAGGTCGCAGCTTATCAGCATTGAGATATAGAAGAACGAAACTTGACAACTGAATCGCAGTCGACAGTAACGCTAGCCCAAATTTGGCCTGTAAAGTGTTGATAAATGAACGATTACTTTAATAATTACACATATTTACAAAGTTAAATATAAAATTCAAGTATCTTCGAACTGAACTAGCGCATTCTAATTTGAATGAAAAATTTAATTATATGTAGGCAAGTTGAATAACATGTGAATGAGTATATGTTAAGAGGGTTCAATTATAAATATATTAATCAGTTTGTTTATAAAAAAGATAACAATGAGTGCACCAGTAAATTGATAACTTAAAGTACTGATTAAAAAAAAAATGTTTCGACATAACAAGACGTATTGATTTTTTTCTCGCAATTTTCCTAACCTAGCTAATATTAATAAAAGGAAGTCATAATGCTAATAAAACTAATTCGATAAGCAAATAAATCTAAGACTTCGAAAGTTCGAAAACTTATGATCCGAATACATTACTAAGAAAGAATGAGAGAGAGGGAAAAAATGTAAAACCGACGTGATGACTTATAAATCGAGCGGGTGGTGCAAATGCATGACCCAAATGAAAATATCGAGTATTTGAAGCGATTTTAAAAATATTGGTTGCAAATCCTTTCGAATAAAGCATCCTTCACGTACCAACTGTAAACAAAATAAGTCATAAACGAGAAACGAGAAAATCTAATGTTATGACGATAGTTGTAGGAAAATAAAGAAAGATTCTGTCAACAATTATCCACATATAAGAATGGCACTGGTGCAATCTTGGCACATTTAAGGTCAACTGTACATTATAGACCAAATACAAATTCGCCACGATGTCATGCCATACAGCATATGCATATTTTTATATTTCATGCTGATCGTAGTTTAGTCGAATATTTTTCTATGATTAGACTAGTACTATTATTCAAGACTAATACTATTTCAGTACTATTACCATACTGACTAATACTATTATCGTCGTGGCTTAATTACGTACTATGAAGGTTGAAATTAACGTATCACTTATCTCGATAAATGCTACATGTTTCAAATATACGCATTGGTTTAATTAAAATGAATAAGGGATAACATGGTTAGGAAGATTTCAATCAACGATTATAGAGAGCTTAATTAGTGGCTAATTTGAAACTTTAAAACTCTGATTAAAAAGTTAGAATGACCTCCTCCAACCTTCTCCTATCAATCAAATAATATGAAACCTGTTCGCATCGTAAACAACTGTCAAGAACAACCACACGACTTCATTTAACACAAACCAAACATCGCTATTTTCACGTCACGCTGATCACGCCACCAAGCAGGAATATAAATGTATATCAGCAAAGCTATTTTCATATTAGATGAAGAAATGATAGGTGCTATCAAACGCTCCACCAATAAATTCCAAGACTAGGAAATAACTTTACTATCATGAATTAGATGGATATTCTTTATTCTTTCCTAATCAACATGCCAAATTAAAAAAATTACTCAGCTTACTTTCGGAGCATAATCCTATGATTATACAAACGCGAAACGATTCACACTCTCTTCTTTTTCCTTCTATCCGCAATGTAGCCTTTAACGTGTAACTAAATTTGATGCATAGTTCAAATACTTTGACCGGCTATTAACCAAATCAAAAAAAAATTACAAGGATGACTTTTTAATTCAAACATTTATGAACAATATACTACAAAATGAATATTAATAATAAAACCATCAAATACAAGAGACAACAAAATATTCGTGCAGGAATAAAAAACCCTTATGTTTGCCCTAGAGATATTTCACTGAACCATCCAATAACTTTATACATTAACTTGTCGACAATATGAAACTTCATAAGATAAATACAACATTACTTCTAGTAATAACTATAAATACAACAACGAGTCTTGAGAAAAAGTGTAAACGCAACAACTTAAAAAGGTCATCCATGAAATTAAATTCTTTCTGAAAAGACATAACAGTAATATCTTCTGAAAAGACTTTACTGTGTGTACCAGCTAAAACAAAGCTTATAAATCTTTTCAAGGTCCACTGTTTGAAAGCAAAAGTTAAAATATATGTTACATCAAAAGTTAAAAACAAATTCTGACAAATAACTAGCAGGTTAACCTTTGACTGTTTGCTACAAAAATACCTAACATTCAAACACATAAAAAAAAATAATGGTTTAGTCCAATGTGCATCCAATACGAGTTCATGTACAGAAATTGTATGAACAAATAAATTTCAATTCTGCAATAATTTTTAGTTACTAAAAAATTAATAAATCTTCGAATAATGAAGATGTTAAAATATAAAACTTAACCATTCCTTGAATTCCTAAAATTTACGTATTTTTAAGTTCTGTTCTGCTCGGAACTTTAGATGTTAAGAGCTATGTCAAAACAAAATACAGTTATTAGCATAAAAACTTAGAAAGAAATCCAATGCCAAAAATCTTGAAATAGATACTGAAAGTTTTCAAAGTGAGAAAAAGAAGAAAAAATACATGTAGTAGACTTCAATTCGTTCCAGCCCTTTCACAAGATTGTTAGTAAATTTTAAAACATACATTCTGCTAGTTAATAAATTACATATGTTTCAAGCGACAATGCATTCCACTGTTGTTATTTATAAAAGTAAAGTACTGTTTCAATAAATCTCGTTTCGGTATAGCTTTCAACATCAGTCAAAATATGCTAAAAAATCAAAAACATACACATCAGTCACGCAGATAATTCGAGATTATCATTGGAGTCAAACTAAAATTAGAGAAAATAAAATGCGAGGTGAAGATCTATTTTGTCTTAAATTAATGATTGATTATATCTTTCAGTTTTATTGTATTTGATAATTAATAAACATGTACTAATTTCAGAAAAACGCGAAAGTACTTATGTGAAAATGATCCATTGAAATGGAAGAAATTAAATACTAATTTCAAAAGTAAAGCAAAAGTCTACTCATTAGAATATATATATAAATTTTTTTCCTCCAACTAATTATATAAGATATAAAAAAGAAGAAATATAAACAAAGTAAGAAAAAGAAGAAAAAATACATGTAGTACGAGAAACTAAATATTGATAATAATCTGGATGAAAACCAATTTTCAATTTGTAAATAAAAAATGAAATTTACAAAAAATTAAACTGATTTCATTATAAATTTATTTCTTTCCAAAAACCTTAAGAAAATGAAATTTATGAAGAGACTAATCTGACCTTCTCATAAATTTATTGTAATTTATTTGTTCCAAAAATCTTAAAAACAAATTCTTTAAATATTGAAAACACCACTATCAAAATTCTTTACTCCACCATTATGTGTCATAGGTTCCGCAGGTAACACAACTGAAGACATAGATTGAACAGCAACTGTCGTAAGGGTTGACGGCACTACATTCCCTGACCCATTTTTAATGCGTGACATAGTCGGCGGATTGATGTTTAGTGACTGTACTTGAGTAACATTAGTATAACGCGTGTTGCTTGATACCGTAATACCACTTGGCGTCGTGTTGGTGATACGACGTTTGAAATTGACATCCATTACTGGATGTGGAACACTATTCGTACGCTTTACCAAGGATCTTGCAACAGTAGTGGGCCTGACAGTAGTACTACTTGTTCGTGGAGAAATCGCTTTTACATAATGACTAGCTGCAGGCCTTTTAATTATATCATCCTTCATAAGCTGTCTGTAAAATAAACAACTTATTTGTTATTATCTTTTGAAAAAACGAGATTTTTTACAGAAGAATAAGATTAGTTATTTTGGAAACAGATCTTTATAACACTGTCCTAAATATTTGACAACTTCTAATATTTCACTTGCTAAACTTATTTTGCAAATAATAATCTGTTGAGTATCTAAGACCAATTCTTTCATTGCTATCTCCATCACTTTTTCAACTTCCTTTTATTCTTTTTTTTCCAAATTTTTTTAATAACTAAATCAAGCATTATCTTCTTTTTCCTCTTTCTTTATTTACAAAACCTACCTTATTCACTCATTATGAAATCAGTCTATTCAGTTTGACCTGAACTTCCAAAAGTCAATAGAAACCCTACAACAAAAACTTACACTTCCCTTCCTTGGACTGTTTCACTGATGCGCTGCAAATCGCTTGCAAAACGCGATACAGCATCATGCAAACTGTTAGTATCTGAACTTGTCCATTTCCTTGAATTTCATAATTTAAAATACCATTTCCTTTTTAATCAATTTCTAATATGCAATACGTTTGTAAATATAAACAAAATATTGGAAAAAAACAAACGAAGATGTTGGTTATTCATACGAACTACTAGGAAAACTTCCAAAATCAATAAAGGTTCCAACACTTCCTGTATTACCTATTTATTATGTCGATTATTAAAGCTCAAATCTTCCTACCTTATTCATTAACAAATTTTACTATGAATAGCAATATTTGTAAAGCTCTCAAGCACAGTACTTTTGTACAGGTCGCATAAGCAAATAATTTAACTGTAACAGGCGATGTAGCTTATCGCTGAAATCTGCGCATAAATTACAAAAAAAAAAAAAAAAAAAAAAAAAAACCTTTCGACACCATTTTTTGGATTATGCAGATTTGCAATAAGTCCACCTAACTTCTGAAATGCTTGACCAGCCGCCAAAAAAACTTCCGAAACCTAAAAATAAAAAGCTGTTAAGCTATTGGCTTTATATTTGTGAAATAGAATATATTAAAATGAAATATGCGCTAACATATTTTTGCTTCCTAATTAAAGAATCCTGCAGAAATAATAAGAACTTAACATTTATCCAAGCAAAATCATTTGATTCTTTTCTTTATTAAATATGTATTTTTTCTGATGATGGCAATCTTTAATATCACCAACAAATCAACAACCAATATAACACCAATTCATAATGTGTTGAACAACTTAAAACTCGAATTACATGGACTTAGTATTTACAGAGTACCTTTTGAGCAGAGGCACCTGCACTAATCGATTGTTCCTTCAGATTTTCCATGGCAAGAGTGGACGTGCTTGTCGAAGGTACTGGATCATTTTGTCGGTTGTTCATTTTACTCTCTCAGAAATAATTTCAAATATGTATTTACTACTTTTTTTTATTATTATAAAGAAACGAAAGACTTCTGCCTTTTAAACCTCCCATTAAAACGATTACAGATATATTTCTCAGATCTTACCAACCTTACCAAGTAGAGCATAACCTCTCAAAATCACTCCTTTACGTAAATAAAACTATGAGAATTTTTTCGCATTTCAACGTTATAATATCCACGCAGCTAATGAATGAAACGTGATATCTCTGCCAGGAGGAAAAATTAACATACGCATAGCCCAATGGCGGTATCAAAATATTTTCGAAATCTCACGAAAGTAGATTTGCATCGACATGTCTTTTAGAGCATTTACTTATCCAAAATCCAGTTATAGTAGGTTGCAATATTCAAAAACATTCAGTACAAGAAGTACTATCTACTAATTAGCGTCATGTATGTACGAAAATTGTTTAGATCTAGATCGACGAGAAAGAAATCTAAAAATGATAGAATATAATATTGAATCTTCGATGATTTCTTGAATATAATTAAGCGCTTATAAAGGATAAAGCTATGAACTGTTTCAGTTCATCTTTACTACGCAATTCATTCCAATAAATTTGTTGTCTGTACTTGTATTACAGATTTTCGAACAATGCAATTCCCCAAATATTAATAATATTAAAAATAAAATACAATGGAAATATCGTCGTAATGACCTCGAGCAAATTAGCGTACCTCACAAAATTTGCAAAGACATCAAGAGAAGTTAATGAAAGCTACTAAAATAACTGCTGAGGTAAATACGCAAATTCAAATTAAAAAACTCCAATATCCAATCAACAAAATCAAAAACTCCAAACATCATTTTCTGTTTCTTGCCAGCTCTCTATGCTATTTCATAGCTTGAGATTTTTTCCATATAAATTATGATTTATTACTAAATTCCAATTATCCCGAAATATTTTGCATGTATGGAGTTACAACATTTAGGAATCGCTGCATAAAAAATATGAAATTCAAACAACATAATATAACATCCAAAAAATATAATCTGTCCCGAATTTACACCGCATCTTTCTCTCGATTCATGAAGAAAATGATTTCTATTCTCCACTTTGTTCAGCAGTCATAGCATTAGAAATAACCATAAAAATTAGTGCTGCAGCTATATACATCCACTAAAATAGATTTATTATTTATTCCCATCATTCGTTTAACAACAACTTTTCAAAGTTTATGAAAACAACAGACAAGAAATTTGAATTCGAAATTTAAGCGCATTATTTTTTAATTGAAAAAAACCACAAAATTTACGACTTACATATTTCTGAATAAATGATCGGTTATCCTGCTGAGCTCCATGCTGCCTCGCCTGTCGTTCTTTTTCCATCTTTCGAATATTGAAAACTGCATCAGGCCTAAAAGAGTATTAGAAGCTATTATTTCAACTAATAGAAGCTGTTAATTCTATTAGTCCATTTTAAATGTTATTGTTTAGAATTGATATAAATGTTATAAAAATTATTAGGGAAAAATTACAAAGGTAATTCATTAATTGTGTTTATTGTAACTGATCCACTTATTTTGTTGTCCTCTGCAAATGACTTCGTTTCACAAGAGTGGTAATTTGTTCCAACAGAAAATAAATTTTCAGGAAAAATAGCTAACGACTGTAAATTTTGGCTATCAGTGTCCAATAACAATCGAAAATGGTGAGCTCCGTTTGCTTGCAACATCAAACACTGAAATCCGCGCATTTCCAAAGGATTTTTGCAAATTTTTTAACATAAAAAAAGTAACTCTCTTTACAAGCAAATGTTTTAATAAAAGAACTAACCTACTAGACTAATATTAAGCTTGAAACTTTCCAAAAACATTTTTTCAACTATCTGGTATTTCGAGACTGCACTAACATTAACATTTTAATTTATTATCTCTAATTACCGCCATCTACTCATTTATTCTTCATATACAAATATTTTGTACAAGTCGATTTTGCAGGATCAATTCACCGGTTCATTGTAACCCTGTACATCTTCTTTATCGCTATTAACTCTAATGCGGTAAATCCATCCATTCTTTGCAGCTTCTAAGACATCACTGTGCCATTTAATCGGATTTACAGAAGATTGGAAACGAGCTGTATAATTATTATCAAGTGTCCTATCCACAATGATACTACCCAACGAGACAAAATCGTCTGTATCTATAAATAAAAACAAGTACTTAAACAAAAACACCTAAAAGTATTTGAAAATATTCCAGTATATCTATGCATATTTCCTTTAAAGAAAAAATTAATTTCTAAATTAACCTTCGACAATTAATCAAATTTTCAAGTTTTCGAAAGTTTCTTGCAAAGCAAATGTGCTCTTCAAGTAAATATACAAAAATTGTTACAAGCTGTGAAGATAAAAATAAACTAAAAACCTGAGGCCGAATACTGCAAATCGATCCTCCAATGACCAATTGCTTGAACGCACTGTATGTAACAAAGCAACAAAAAAAACATTCTGTAAAGCTTTCGATTTGAACATTAGTCATGCATAGTAGATATCAGGTAAATTCCTCCAAAATTAATGAATCAGGTAATGCAGCATATTAAATGTTCTATTAAAAACTCGACTGTAAAATTTCGAAAATAAACTAAGATTTCTTTAAAATATTGATCAAATTAAGTTTTGTCAATTTTCTGAAAAAGAAATGGTCCAGTGAAATTTAACTGGAATACAAAAATTTTTTATCACAAAATTCAAACAATAAATAAGTTTCATGAAACAAAACATATAATGTTGGAACAACCCGGTCATAAAAGATTTAAAATTATATTTTAATGATTTATAAAACTTTACAATCATTAAACATATAAATATTATCATAATGACATGAAATCTGTACAACCGTAAAGAATTAAAAAACTGATCACTGAATTCCGTTAACTCCAACATTTCAATATGAATAAATTTTTAGAAAAATTGAAGCTAGTAAAATCAGAATTTCAGAACTTCTGCAGAAAATGAAAAAATTTCAGTCAAAATATTGCTGACTGCAAAATTTTGTAGGATCTTATTAATAGTGAGCAAGAAGGAAAAAATGTTCGTAATAAACTTAAGACTGGAAATCAGAAACAAATAGTTCCCACACGGCATAATTTCCGAAAGTTCGACGTCCTTTGAATCTCGCGAGATCTTTTCGAGTGATGATTCCACGGAGCTAAAATATTTCATTGAATTGCATAATAAAAATTGGAATTCTAAATGAAACTGGGAATGAAATTGTGATGATCTGCTGGAAAAAAAAATATAAGAAGCACTTTATTTTCGTCGTCAACAACAGCTATATAACGCAAGCCCAATCCACGAAAGAGATGAAATATCGATGTTAATGAAGCGCTCAACGGTACTCGATGAGGACTTGGATGCATGTATGGAGTTAAGTCTAGCCAACAATTTCTATCTCGTTCAGACAGCTGTAATTTTGCTAAACATTCGTCATATCTGAAAATGCTCATATTACAAATGAAAAAAAGAGATTTAATATGGAATATAATAGATTCTAAAATAACTTACCTCGGGTATTCGTCAGCAAAATCATAAAGTTGAACCAATTCACTTCCATTCACCAGAATTTGACAATCAGAATCTTCGTAAAAGACCTAGAATCACAAAGAAATTATAAATATCAAAGTACGCTGGAATAGTGAAGAACATTTGTTTACAGTAATCCTATTTTATTCGTTTGCAACATATCCTACAAACTTTACAATGCCTTGAAATATGCATCACATGTATTAAAATGTGTAATGAGATTTGGCACGAAAATGTACCATTCGTTATAAATGATACTGGAATGTGCTTTCCGATTATAATGAAATAAGCAGATCAAACATAAACAACCAACATCAGAACTTTTCCTAAACGTTAAAACAACAAATTGAAGAAGTAAAAATTGAAAAGAAAGGAAAATTTAAAAGAAACATGGAATAAATTGAGCTGACCCGCTTCTGAATCAGAATAATCAACTGAGATTTTAGGATCAATCCCTTCAGATGACCATATTCAGGTATTTCTTCTTCGCTTGATGAAGAGTTAATTTCATCAATAACTGGAAAACCATGATGTGATGTAGCATGCAAAACTTCAATCACTCGTGAAACACGTTCTTTCGGCATCATTGTTACTACATCCCTTCTCATTATATGCCTTGAAAGTTTACTAATATTCATGCTCATTTAAAAATGTTCGAAATTAAAGCAAACGGAAGATAAATGAATTATAAAAAACGAAAAATATCTTATGAATAAAATTTGTTTTAATTGCTTTTGAAAATTACATGAAAGTTTTTGTATTTGACAAAAAGATGAGAGAAGTTAATTAAGTCAAAAGATAAGATATTATATTAGCATTTATTTCCAAAGTAACTTTTTTCATATTATTAACATTCCAGTTTACATATCTTTGTTAGCTCTCATGCAATATTTGTAAATAAAATACCCTGCTAATATATTGCGCGATAATTCTGGTGCACACCAACCCAAAATCGGTATCTCGTTTAATTCAATATGTGCATCGTAAAGACCCTGGAATAATTGTACTATCTAGTAATATTTCTGCAACAAATATTTTTACATATACAAAACAATAACTACCTCATTGAATAAGTCGCCAACCCATTTAGTAACCATAAGAACAAGCATTATCGGCAAACCAAATGTAATATCTCTAGTTGCTTCAACGAGAATAGCAGTTAAGCTAATTGTCATCCGCACAACACCACCTAGTTGAGCTGCAGCTCCGGCAAATGCATATTTACCAGGATGTATACCAGTCTGTTCGAAAAAATATTTAGCATTAGGGCAATCATAATAAAACATAATAAAACTTGAAGCTTTCTAAATATGATAAAACTGAATCATAATAGATAATAAACATAATTCAAAAATCGTAAACTGATTGATGGAGCCTATAACTTACAACATCAGGAAACATGTATTCAACGATAACTCCAACAAGACGACCCCATGCTGCGCCAGTTAACAAAGTGGGTATAAAAATACCACTCGGTACTGACAGCCCATATGTCCATAACGATAACAAGTAATACTCGACAGCAAATATTAACAATGTACTAGCCGCATAAGAATCTATAAAAGTAGAGATTTAAAAGACTGCCACTACAAAAGAATTAAATTGGAATTTTAAGATACTCTGCTCTTCCAGTTCTTTACTGAAAGAGAAAAAAGAAGATAAAATTAGAAATCCGATGGAAACACACAATTTTGAAAATGATGAGCTTACTTGCTGGGCTATGAAATAGACTTTTAACACTTTCTTCAGGACTTTGAAAGAATAAATTTGCTACAGCGCTATACTGACCTTTGCGGCACCACAACTGAAAATCAAATTTATTTTTAATGTACTTAGTTAAAGAAATTACTAATTTCTTTTTAAAAATTTTTTTCAGGATTTAAAAGTTGTGATTTTACGTCAAACTTCATCAAAACGTTATAAACTTCACGTCGTAATATTAGTTACTAACTTTTGTAACTTCGGTTAATTTTGGGTTACGACCAACTGGCTGACAGTCATTTACTAAAAATAGTGTAATAAATCCAGTGAATGCAGATGCTGCAGCTACGAGTAAACATTCCATCAGCTTCTGACACTTACTTTGAATATGTCTGAAACAAAAATCAAAAACATTGAACACATCAAAAGAGAATAATTAAAACATCACAAATTTTTTTTGTTTTTTAAAATATCACCCTCAAATTACAGTTTTTTGTTGTACTTGAAATCACAACTAACTTTTTCCTGAATCGTGAAAGTTTCAAATTCAAAAAATTGAACAAAGCGCCAGAAAGGCCTCCAAAAACACCAATAAAAAGAAAGATCGGTATTTCCCAAATGTTGTAGCTATGATTCTGAAAAAAAATAAGTTTTGTTAATATTAAACGAATCTCATATATGTATAAATTTGTTAGAAAAAAAAAAAGAAAATAAATAAGCATTTGTTAACATAAAGCAATATCACCTCAAAAACACCGAAATTTGCTAATCCATTCCACGACAAAAAACCGCCGACTCCATGAAATACGCTAAGAATAAGATTTAGAGTAAATGATGACATCATTGCAGCAAAAAACTGAAAGTGACAGAAAATTCATTAAGTGGAATTATAAGTTATCAATAACTTATAAAATTATAGTTAATAACTTATGCGTTTTCAAGGAATCACTTAAAGAAATGTAATAGTAAAAGAAGAAACCATCCGCCACGTTAAACTCTGGTTCCAAAAACTTGCTCCTTCTTCCAGGCTGAACAAAACTCCACCAATTGGGGCACCAAAAGCCGCAGCCACTCCAGCCGCTGCACCTGCACTGACAAAATCGCGCTTTTCGCTAAAATTTTTTGTCAAAAAATAAAAAAGAATTATTCAAAATTACATATTAATATCGAGAAATTGAACTTTACCGATCATTTCGAAATTGTTCGAAAATATGAAAATCGAATGAAAAAGTGACACATTTGCCTTGCGAAATACCAGCTGCAATCACCGCTCCAGAATGAATCATCGGGCCTTCCTGCATTTAACTCAGATAAAACTTATGATTAGCATATCATAAGATATCATGCTATTTAGAAAACTCGATAAATAGTACTTCAATAACAACTTCATAAAAATTTATAAAAAAGGATAGAATGAGTATTACTTTTCCTGCACTCAAGCCACCAGCAACTGTACATGCCACACCAAATGCTTTTGCAAACAAAGTTTTCAGTCGTACAACACCAGGTATTTCTACACCATTTAGAAAACATTTGACCTGCGATATACCTATAAACCAATCAGCAATGAATAAGAGAAACATTTACTTGTTAAAATCTGTTGCAAATGAACAACACAAACCTGAACCAGCAGCAATAGGAGACAAAAATAAAACTAAACAGGCAGAAATTGTGATCAGAATGCAATTATAGCAAATCCATGCAAATTCTACTGTCCATATGCAACCGCCACCAACTTCCATTCGTTTCTCACACAAATTCAACACTGAAAATGAAGAATCGATATCAGCAAAAACAAGATGTCAAAGTATAGATATCGTATAGCAGCCATTATTTAGAATATATTATTATATGCAACACTCGAATTTACATAAGTCATTAAAACTAAGTCAGCAAGATGCTTACGATTGCTAATAATAAAGCGGAATTTGATTAAACTACTATAATATATCGTTATATCTATAGCAGCTGCAACAATGGCAGTGAAAACTCCAATAAAGAAACACACCACCCATCGATTCACTGATTGGCGAAAAAGTTTCTGCTGCAAATAAGAAATGAATTTAAAATTATAAAACTTCTGACACAATAAATTTAATTAAATAAATATTTTCAAATCAATTATCTCAACTCGAAAAATTTTAATAAGCCTAAAGGGAAACGTTGATATTTCATTCATACTTTTCTCATAACTAATAAAATTTCCGAGCTCAAAATTTCTAACATCATAAAAATTTATACAAAAAAGACATAAATGGAAGGTTACAAAGCAAACACTTCTCAGTGAAAAATAAAAGCATACTTGATGACCAAGTTCCATCTCTTCAGCTTGATAAAGTTTATTTTCGATGATTTCATAATTCAAACTTTCATATCGTGAAGAAACTGCACCTTCTTTCTCTCTGTTTCCATGCGATTTATACCGACGAGATTCTTCTAGTTCGCGTTGTTCACGATGTCTTCTTCTTACTTCTGCAGTCTCATTCGTGAAGGATGCCACTCTTTCTAAACCCGTAACAGGATCTTCATTTGGATCCAAACTAAAAATTATTTAATATATTAAAAAATCCGTTGAATTTACTCGTTCAATCTTCAAATAACAAGATTAAAAAAACTATTTTAAAAATTTCCAACTCTTCTATTCATTATATATAATAACATTCTTCTTATTATTAGTTTTATTCTAACTTTAACTTATATACAATCGGTATGATCACATTTAAAGCGAAAAAAGCTAATCTAACGTTGTTAGTAGTCGCGTTCGATCACTCATACAGATAATGAAATATTAATAATCCGATACAGAATAACAGATAATCTGAAATTTAAATCACTACAATTAATAAGATGAATCTCACCGTTGATAAAAACATTACATCAAAAAACATGATCAAAAATTTCAGGAAAACAAAAAGATTCAACTTTCGGCCATTCAACTCCAACATTTACCGTTAATAAACAAATCTTGTGCACAAAAATAATTAGAATTTGATTAAATCAACCATAACATGCTACCAACCACTGTTTTGTTCACTTTTACAGTTAAGCCGAATTCAAGATCACCATTTCTTATCAGATAAAAAGTAAATATACATTTCAATTTGAACGAACTTCTGACACTGATCATATCTCAATATCATTTTCCGCTCACTCTCCTGCATGATTGATTAGTCGAGATAATTAGTATTACTGAATCCATAATTTTGTAAACAAAATATCTCAATTAAAGATTATATTCTTTTTCAATTATATCGATTATAACTAAGCGTTTATCAGTTATCTATGTTTTAATTTTTCATATGAATCAACTGAGCAGCATCACAAATTTAATCATGTCATAAACCGTTCAGAAATATCAAGATTTCAATCTAGCTTCATCATTCTATGAATTCTAAAATCAAAACTATATTTTATGAATATCAATTAGCAATTAGCAGAAATATAAACTATTGCGGGAAAATTCTTAAACAAGAAAAAATCTTTGAATGATAAGATATTCTGAACGATGAAACAAACTGATGAGAATGATAATTTGCAATGCTATCGAGAATATTAAACAATCTATTCATATTGCCATATCACATAGTGTTACATCAATATATCCTCTTTTCTTTTGTTAGAGGAATCGAAAAGTTTAATCTTCTCTTATCTCTTCCTTTTTAATTCGGAAAATGTCGTTTAAAGTTCGAATAGAAAGTTCAGCAGACATTCGATACTGATAACAATTTCTAATATCAAAAATTCCAACAACACAATTATGAGTAACCACCACTAATTAGTGAAGATTACTAATAGGCAAGAAAATAATCAATTATTTAACTTAAATCATTTGTAAATTGTTGATTTAAATAGATGATTAAATTTCAACGAATTAATTTCCAGTAACTATATGAAATTATAAATAAATGTGAAATCAATAAGTAAAAGCAAACAACGAATACATGAGCATTTTATTAGAAATAAAACAGAGAAATGAAATGAAATGTAATAAAAAAGAGTGATCGAAAAATCCAACGATTTATGATCCAACGATATTTCTTATTTGAAAATATATACAATGATCATTTCACTTCCCAAGTTAATAAATATAAAGTCTTCAAATATTCAACTTGCTCATTGTTTTACTACAAACTAATAATACTGTTGCTATTGCTTAGCAAAGAGGACAAAAAGAAAAACAAACTAATTCTTCTCCTTCGGCAACAACTACAATGACTTTATGAATTATTTTCGTAAGTAATTTGATTTAATTTAATTCAATTAATCGTTGATTGCCTTATTTATTCTTTCCAATAAAAACAGTACAAAAAAAAGAGTTTTTTTTTTCTACTTTTACTATAAATTATTTGCATTACTAATAATAAATCGACATGATTTTCTCAAAATATTTTAGTCTTCCATGACATTTCAAGACTTTATAATGACCAATTTTCTAATATCCAGACATATGAAGCTTAAGATATAACGAAATAATCGATCTGTTAACTTTTGAATCTCTCGATTTCTTTTGCAATTTTTCGATTTCTGCAACTCCTTAAGTGGGAAATGAAGATTTAACATTTTATAGATGGGTTAATTGAATATAGGAATGAGTTTTGCTGCGAGCAATATAAAGCCTTCGTCTTAAGAAAATTAGCACATTAAAAGTGAAAACAAACAATCAACTACTGAAAAGACAAATCACAATAAAAAACAGACGCTATATATTTAAAGATCTGACATTTCACTTATATAATTCTCGAAAGCTTCTTGATGCTTTTTAACAACCAGATCTCTTATGTCCTCATCATTAAGTATTTCGAGTAACAAACTAATAGCAGCATTATTACTCGGTGCATTAGTGCTGCTCCCGTTTCATTTCGCTTGTAATCATCTACCTCTACTAAAGATAATACATTCGAATAATCTCGGCATCTTTTCTCGATAGGTTTTGAAGATATCTTACTCTCAGCACCTAAAAATTCCTTTATTGAAGTACCATTTCTAATAATTCAAAAAATTTACTCATTCCTACAAAAATAAGAGTCAATCGAAACATTTCTCATAATTAAATTCTCCGAAAAAAATCAAAAAGCTTTAGAACAAACTTTTTAAAATAAAATCTGTGATTGCGAATATACCCGACTGATTAAATGTTTTATTCCATTGCCACAAATGAAGCTTAGGCATATCAATCAGTAGCTGCGAATTTCCAAGACCAAATTCAATATCATCTGCTTTACCATTTACTTTCCATACTCTGGTTGAGGATTTATTCTGCAAATAATATAGAAAATTTAGAAGCAATCACATTCAATTTCGGAACACTTAGACCGGAAGATTATGTTTTTTTCCTCTGAAAATTTTACGCTTAAATGAACGTTGCCAATACATCAGATTACTTTGTAAATTTACTTTGTATACAACGTTTCACACACACTATAATGACAGTGATGGTTACAAGCTGCATTATTGCAGAAAGTATATGATAGAAACTATATTAACATTTTAATCGAGACAAGAAGAAATCGCTTCAAAATTTCCAGCACAAATATTCTAAATTCATGTCGATTAAATCTGAATGACATCCAACATTTTACAACAGTAAATCAACTATTAAACATTAACCTCATCGTCCAACGTGACCCAGAATCGTTTACCAACTACTAATGGCCATGAAGTATCGGAGTCACAACCAAACGCAAATTTATGCAATTTGATAATACCAAAGGGTGGACAAAGAAAAGCGGCTGTAGCGCCTTCAGTTGAACTGGGATGACGCTCACGTAAAACTACACCAAGAAAACTCTGCAAAAAAATCTTCTATCGCATATTACATTTACAACTCTATCAACATCTTAAATGAAAAGGTAAATCCAACAGACATAGGGAATTTTGAATTAAATGAATTTTAAATTCAAAATTCAATTCAAAACACTTTAATAAATTAGTTAAAAGGAACTGACACAATTTTTACATGTTTCAGGGATTATGACTTGCTTCGCGGTCCGCACAAATCCATTTCCAGTGGAATAAATATATCCTTGAGAAAAGACTAAAACATCCTCTAAAAATAACACCTGCAAGACACTTCAAATTTAGATACTGAAATTTAAAATAAAAAAAAGCTCAATTAAAGCAACCGTCTACCCAATTTATTTTTCTGATAAATGACTAACCAATGCCTTCAAATTTTCCTTCGAATTTTAATATCTAGATAATAATTTACGCCTTGTTTATTCAGTTATCTAAATTTATATTCATTAAATAAGAAATAAAAAAACTTTTCTGCGAAGGAACCCATGTAATCCAAAAAACATCACATTCACTGAATACATATTAATTGGGAACGGGAAATTATTGTCCGTATTAATTTCCTTAACAGATTCTACCAATCATTTGATATAGTCTCAAACTATGTTTCAGATTTCAGGATGACTTTTTTTCTCAAGTAGACAACTTTTTGCTCCGAAAATTTTCAGGAAATTTTATTCTTTGATTCAAGTAGATTTCCTGCTGTATTCTTCGTCATCCATCCAAATACCTATTCCTTCTTACAAATTCAATTATCTAAGCACAATAGATATACATTGTTAAAACACAGTGTAATTTAGCAACAATTAAAATATATTTATCAGACTAAAAATATGGAGGAAATCACCATTTTTTAAAATTTTCATCCAATTTTCATCGCATGGGTTTGGTCCAAGATCAATTGATTCTGGCCCAAAAATGTATCGTAAATCACTTTCGGAACATACAATTTCCCCATATCCGTTAATAAAACGATCAAAATGGCCTATTTGAAATTCATCTTTATTCTTCTGATGAGTTAATGATGACTGATAAGCGTTTCTTAGCATCTGTATTCCTCTCCCTAAAATATCTCTAAGAAAATTGCAAAACTTTCAAAGTACATTTAATTCCTGTTACAGTTAAATGACTCCATTAGTTCCTCTCTGATAACAATTACATGTAGACCTTTCATACCTATCAAAAAACAAAGAATACTTCTTTATCATTAGCAATCATCCTCCTTTATATTATTAAGATTTTTTTCTTTACAGAATAGGAAATTACTTAAAATACTCTTCTTTCAATTTTGTTACTCATAAACGAAATAATCATTCACAAGTCAATTATAATGAAGAATTCATTATAAAATTAATATTACAAAAGAATCGAGTTCAAATTAATAAAATATCCGTTATTCGAAAATAGTTGCAAATTCAACTGTACTATCACTCTCATCAGTTCGAAAATTTCTAAATTCATCAATGTTCAAAGCAACGTTTCAGTGCTAGGTATGCTTAAATTACTTAATGACAACCTTTGCCGAACTTTGTGAATATTTCAAAATAAAAGCAAATTCTTATTAATTTAATCCCCAAATAAACTAAAATAAAATTCCCATTTTGATCAAAAACAATCAAAAGCAGAAAAAAACGTCATGAATGCGATATCAACAAAAGAGATATCGATAAAAAATTCATTATCACATTTAGTTAGAAAAATAAGAATGTGATGATGTGGAAAATGTAGTCTACTTAAAGCTGAGTACTTTGAAATAATATATCAAGACTATAATTTTTTGAAATAATTTATTTCTAAAATAAAAGCCTTTTCCACAAAATAATGACCAACACAACAGCAGATCCAGAGAACAAAAGTCTGGGATTTATCAAAAATATAAAAATGTATGAAAAAAAAAAGTTTTGTTCAGATTTTCGGACCTCCGAGAGCACTCAACTACGTAACAAGACATTTACTTGCCTTTGTGAGTCTTTTTTATAATTTGTCAAACAGTTCTCGCAGGACAATAATTTATATAAACTACGAAAATTGCTGAAAGAGGACGGATTTTTAAAATTCTTCCGCGCTTTCTGTGTCACGAATAAATTCCTCTTGGAAATGTTTGAATTTTTCGATAAGGTCTTCTAATTTTACTTCTCCTCTTACCTGAAAAGAATGAAACTGTTGAAAAAGTATTTATTCTTTTTTTTGAAAGTCTTGCAAGTAGAAAAGAGTGTATTATAATTCCACTTGTACCTGAATAGAATGCTTGCTCGATTTTAGAATTCGAAAGTAGATTTGATAAGAAGCAATCAATCTTAAGATCTCAGCTGTCTTTGACTGCCGTCTTATCTATTGAGCAATATTAATTGATTGAAATTTTGACAAAAACTAACTGCATTATCACGCGTACGAACATTTACAGTTCCATTTCGTGTTTCAGCTGGTCCAATCACCAGAATGAAATTGAACTGTGCAATTTGAGCATTACGAATCTGTTTGTTTAATGTATCTGACGAATCTGCATCAAATTCAACTTCGAAACCTGCTTCATATATCTGTAAATAGATTTATTAATCCCTTCCACTTGGCATGACTGGATTTTGAACATTACTTAATACTTCCTTCAAATTTTATAACATCTGAACATATTTTCAAAATCAAACTTTTTTTTTAACAGTTTTAAGGTAAACGCAAACGAAATTTTTTCAGTCAAGAGTCTTATATCTACAGTTAGATAAATCTTTATCGAAAAGCAGTCGATGTGCTCAAAAATTATAGTTTTTCCATTAACGAAATGATCAAAGTTTTATTTGAAAATCCATCCTTCTGATGAAACAGTCCGATAGTATACGTTTGATAGTAAATGGATTTCTAATTCTATGCTAATCATAATCTAAGAATACAGTAATAAATTATCCATTCGCACCACTAATAAATAATTTTCGCAAAAATAATTTTTAAAAATTAAAAATTAAAAGGAAAATGGTAATCAAAACTTACTTTTTTCTGCACCATTCTGGCATAAGCATTCTGTGATTCATGGACTGTAATCACTTTCGCCTGAAGAAAAATATAAAATTATTATTTTATTCATTTTTGACAGCGTTAAATAACGATTGCAAACTTGAGTCATTATTTCTTTAACGATATCCTCCATAAATCTTTTTTAAAATTTTTTGGAGGCATGGAAAAATTATATATACTATAAATACGAATGAAATTTAGTATTTGTTAAAAATATCTGTAAATTTGTAAAGGATTTTAATAAAGAAAAAATGTAACTACTTGCTTACTTGTCTCGGTGATAACCAAAATGGCCATTTGCCACCATAATTCTCCGCTAAAATAGCAGTCATTCGCTCTATCGAGCCCAATAGAGCGCGATGAATCATTACTGGTCTTTGTCTTTCATTGTTTTCACTGCAAAATTCATTTGTACATACAACAAAATTATGTATTTTATTCTATTTAAAATAATGAATTTTTCTAGATATGAAAGGAGATCCTTAAGTAAAACATAAGCACAGAGATAGGCAAAAAAGATTATTAGTTAAAAGACCAATAATTCGATAACAAAACGACACCCAACGAAAAAAATGATTCTTAAAATTTTTTCTGAAATAAAATGAGAAACGATGAACTTACTCAAAATAAGTTAAATCAAATCGGAGAGGTAACTGAAAATCAAGCTGTATTGTTGCACATTGATGGAATCTTCGGAGAGCATCTTGAATTGTGATATCGATCTGTAACAACGAAAGAGATTAAGGCTACATTCAGAACATATAGATTTCACAAATCTTAATTCTAAAATTCAACCTTTGGACCATAAAAAGCACATCACCACTATTCAGCTCCCATTTGTGTCCGGATGCATCTAATGCCTCTTTTAATTTATCTTCTGCATTACTCCTGTAATTAGACAATAAGATGAACTTCTTTTTCCAGCATTATTGCGATCAAATGTTACAAAAATCTAGTAAATGATATATTTTTCATAGAAAACAATGAGAAAGGACGAGAAATTTCGAATTTTTAAGTTTATTTGAAGTCGAAACTTGAATAAATAATGAAAAAAAAGTCTCGACGAATTGCTTACCAAGTTTCAATATCACCCAAATATCCCACCTCCGGTCTGGTACTTAAGTTCATTTTGAATGCAAAACCGAACACATCAATATAAACGTATTTAAGAAAATCGATGCATGCCTATGGAAATAATTATGAGCAAAAAATACATAATACTTATAGAAAACTTAACAATTTATGAAAACTACAATTCAAAAAAATGCAAGAACTGAATTTGAATGCCGTCAATAAAGCAAAAAGTCTTTCGAAACTAACCATTATTTCTTCGACAACCTGATCTTGACGACAAAAAATATGTGCATCATCTTGTTGGAAACGTCGCACTCGAGTTAAACCAGTTAGTGCACCGCTCATCTCATTACTTAAAGAAAGAAATTGAAGAGTTTAATTAGAAAACCAATTTTTAACAAAAAATGTAAAACAGTTCTGAATTCTCCACAAACATCAGCTACAAAATCAATACAGGAAATCAATTTAAGATGGTTAACTTAGCTATACTTATAATTAATACTTCATGTCTCTCTTCTCTATTCTTCAAAAATTAGGTTCATTTCAAAATGATACGTTTCTTGAGAATTTCTAAAATCTACTACCGATGCAAAACGCCGAAATCAGCGTATCGGAGAGGTAACTCATTGTGTGTACGCGGCAAGTGAGAATACATTAAACAATGCCCTGGACAGTTCATTGGCTTCAATCCAAATGTCTCCTTCTCAATATCAATTCTAAAATACCCGTTAATGCTTACCTTGATCAAAAAAAAAAAAAAAAACAACTACAAAACTTGCTTTGATTCACTTTTTCTATTTAATTTAATTATTGGAAAAAATTACTTGAACATATTATCCGAATAATGCTCCCAATGTCCTGATTGCTCCCATAATTTGCTATTGTACATATTCGGTGATATGACCTAAATATCGAAAACATATTATGGCAATAAAGTTCAATCAATCCAGACGGCCAGTAACTGGAATCGTCTCGAATGTTTAAAACTATCCAATTATACATCCAGCATATTCCCTAAAGAGAAAGTTAAAGTATCACATAGGTTTTCGAAACTAATTCATAATACTAACCGTTAAATCATTTCATTTCATCAATCTGCTATTGAACTCAAGTCGTTATTTATTTAGATTAAGATATCAAGGAAAAAATTTTTTTTTCTAAATTTAAAGTTTACTAATGAGCTAAACAAATGCTAATAATGAAACCTCAGTAAATCCACGTTTGCGATATTCTTTCCGTATGAAATTGCATAGAGCATTGTATATATGAGCTCCTTTCGGATACCAGAAAGCTGAACCAGGACTTAATGGATGGAAAAAATACAAATCCTGATCACGTCCAATTTTCCTATGATCTCGTTTAGCTGCTTCTTCCTTAAAAATTCGAAAAAAAAATAATAAATAAATAAATAATAATAATAAGGTGCAACATTCGCAATAAAATATATTAAAATTTTTGCAAATATTAAGATAACCATCTCATATAGCATATTGCCCGCGTCTAACTCTCTCATTTCAGAGAATATATCGTTATCTTAGTACTTTCTAGAGATGGTATTCATTGATTACACATTCAAAACTTGGATTGCCACAAAATAATATAATCTTGGCACAAAGTGCTTTAAGAAATGGTACCATGTGATTCAGAAGTACGATGCAGTAATTATGTCTTCAGATTCAAATCAAATTCATATAATGATCAAATATACCTTAGCGTTTATTACTGCTGGCTGCAGTCTTTCGAAGCCAGAGTTAAACCGCCAAGATCTGAGAATTTCTCATTTTAATGGATATTTTTGCACATTTCTGAACGTTGGTCTCATAAATTCTGAGAAAACGCGAAAACATGTGCCAAAAAGTTAGACACTTTTAATAACTTCCTTAACAGTCTTAGCAAAGCAGATAGCAATATAACTTCATCTAAGGTTTCTTGAGAAAAAAACAGTCACTTCACCTAAATAATTTTCTATTTTCCTTTGATCAAACGAACCTGTAATTTTTGCCATTCTTTGAGTTGCTTCGAGTCAGGAAAAGACATTCCGTAAATGCGGATTAAAGATTCGGCGTCCGACCGCCCTTCCCAGTATGAACTTGATGTTTTAGTCACAGTTAAAGCCTCAAATAAACTTAATGTGACATGGTAATTAAAACTTTTTGAATTAAAACAATACCTCTAATCCTATTTACAGGAATAGCAAGGTTTTAATTTTTTTTAAACATTTTGATACAAATTCTATTATTCCCAGTTCGAAAACTTTAATAGAAATTCTACTGTCAAGTTCATCTTCTCGTTTTCGATGAATCAAAATCATCTACCGTTCATAAAAACCAAACAATATCAAATACAATGCATAATGCATACATACGGATCAAACAAAGCTTACTTTCAACTTAAATTTAAAGACATTTAATCATAAAAAGATGTTGCAAATAGTTACCTTTACTTTCCCAGTATGACGCACATGCGGTCCTCGACATAAATCAATCAATGGCCCGCAACGATATACAGTGGTAAAAGGAGTTGTGATTTTCTCATTTATGATACGCACCTAAAAAAATCCCATAATTTTATTTCAGTATTAAAGGAAATTTAAAAAAATAATCCGTCATGCACACATATACACAAAGAAAACCTATTCATACCTTGAATTTATTTGTATTTGAACATTTGCAGCAAATCTTCTTTCGAAACAACCAATCGTTCAAATGGTTGTTTATCCTATAAGCAAGAATACTATATGCAAAAGTATTACAAAAACAGAGAGCACATAATTACTATTATATTTAAAACGATAATCGGCAGTTTATGTTCACTTGACATAATAATTGCATAATCAATCAAAATTAAAAATAAGGAATAACCTTAACAACACATTTAATAATTTGCTCCAATTTTGGAAAATCATCTGGAGTAATTGAGGCTCCCTGAAATATTGCTTTTTTTGCTTTATGCATTTATGGAAATACAAAGTAATAAGCATTTTTAGGTAACAAAAACGTAGTTTTTCGTATTACTAAAATTTATGGGCCGAAAAATAACAGATGATGAATAATAAGCACTGAAATAAAGGAAACAGAAATCACAATAAACCTCTTTCCACATATCATAATAAAATCCTTCTGAAATCGGTGGACCATAACAAAGATGACCGCCACAATAACGCTCCATAGCTTCCCCCATGATATGAGCTGAACTATGCCAAAAAACCTAAAATTCGGATATCAATATGTTGGTTTTTTTCTGTTCTAAGATTTAAAGGGATATCTTGTTCAACCGGAAAACAGCCATAACTTTGACCAATCTTAAGTTTTGGTCCTGATCGGTTTGCATAATTATGCTTTTGCACCACTGAATTCAGAAACATCATTAAACATGAAATTCTGGCAATATTTGAAGTGGTGCAATGATGGTGAAGCTAGAAAAATTTATTGCTTGAATTCCAAAATCGTCACTCTCGTCATGAAATACTTCTGGTACTTGAAGAAGATAATCTGTGAATTTAAGAAAGATGGAGAAAAATTCTGTGAATCGCATACTTTCATTTTCTTATGTTAGCGAAAAGTTGAAAGAACAAATATATAGTTTAGAAGATCGAAACAATAGAAAAAAATTTATTGAAGCGGTAACTCACCTGTTTTCCCTCATCATCATCAAACTTAAGAATTTGTAAAGTTGCGTCACACTCGAATGGTCTATCTAAATCCCACACCTGCAAAATAACTACTTACAGGAAATAAAATTAGGTAAGCACGAGGATATTTAATATAAACAAAAAAGTTCAACAAATTCTAGAGATAAAATTATATATACTTCAACATGAATCCAAAAAAAGTATCGAAAAAAATACAAAATGCTTTAATAGTAATCTGAAAGAAAAATTCAAAGATGTAAAAAGAATGAAAATGCTTCAAATTTTTTATGGAACTGCAATATCATTACTAATGATTTATATAGACCCTAAAAATATGTAAGTTACATTTCATATATCGTTTATCCGAGATATGTGATTAATTGTTTCACTTTCCAAAACCCCTAATTATCTTACATCCATTCTCTCCACCTATTTTATTGCTTTTCCACTGTTCTTCAAAAAAACCAAATAAGTATCGAGATTCTCGAAAAAGCAAAACTGGTAATAGTTCAACTAAAAACTTCGTCGAAATTTAGATTTCCTAAACATAAAAACAAACTTCTCCATTGACTTTTGCTACAACAGCACTATCAGCAAAGCCACGACTGATTTGCTCTGCGATCATCAGTGGAGTTGTACGCCATGATTCTCCCTCCAACTCTTTTCCATTCGGTAAAGTGATTTTAATTTTTTCTGGTTTCTGAAATATCGAGCTTAAGACTTATTAAGCTCGATAGAGATAGAATGATTGGAAATTAAAAGCAAACCAATAATAAAGTAATCATACATTAATTCTTGAAGAAAAAGTAGATAAAACAAATTACGAAAAATACCTTCGCAGCAACTTCTTCATTGTATCTTATCATAAGCTTATCGAACAAAGCGATACGCTCTTCAATAAAATCGGGCCAAGAACTTAGTTCGATTGCAGCTCTAGTAATTTTCTGCAAAAGAACGAAAAGTTAATATCGATAATGCAAAGAAAGCCTAAGTGATTATTTTTCTTTCTGTTCTCTTACTAAAACTTATTTACGTTACTAATGAAAAGAATTTAGGCACCTAAGAGTTGGCAGAAAAAATTATTAAACTATTCAAAATTTTAAACTCTTCGATTAATATCTCTCTACCTGTTCTCTTCTACCACCCATTTCCATCCCTTCTTGTTTTCGAACATTATAGAACTAGAATGTCAGATTTTTGCTGTCATTCCTCCACGCGGTAGTCATTGTAAAAAATAAACAAATTATTCATCTAATAACAATAAATAGCCATTTGCGCTACAAAGGAAATAATTCATACTTCACTCGCTAATCCTTTGAGTTTGTCAACAGTCATACTGATTGAAAAATTTTTGCAAGTATTTCTGTTGCTGCTGGACTGTGATTGGCAATGAAGTCTAGAAATCGATCGTCTGATATTGATGAAACGGTTGCTGCGGTTTCCAACTAGGCAATAAATGCTAGATAAAATCGTCAGCGTGACAAAGTTTAATTCTAAATAGAAGTATTTAAAAATGAAACGAAGAACATTACTGAATAAAAGGAAGACATAGTGAACATGTGAGCAGTCACCGTTCTATAGAAAATACAGAACATAAACAGTAACAAGAACAAGCTTAACATAAACTAGCGACTTTTCTCTTATTGAAGGTGATATATCATCAAGTTTGAAGATGAATACAACAGCGAAAAGCTTCGCCTGGAAGTCAACAAATAGAATGTGGAAAACCGAATCCAACTCAAAACTTCAAATAGCAGTCTCGAGATATATGGTTCTCAACCTAACCAGCCTCAAGACTACGATATTATTCATCCTTGATTAGAAAAGTCACGTAAATGTTTAGCTTATTTCAGATCCATTTCAGTATTCGCAATTAAACAATAATGAATATTTCCTTTTCCAGTCGACCTGTTTCGTAGAATACCACCACACTGTCAAATTGCTATTATATCACGATGATAAAGGCTGTCTGAATGGTTTGGTTTTGTATATATCTGGTTTGAAAATGAAATGCTAGATGCTACAATACTACGATCAGCCAGGAACTACAATGAGCCAAGTAGGTTGAGTTGGTAATATAGCTTCCAAAGGTCACACATATAGCATAAAGAAGCACAACGTAGTTAAAGGCATGTAAATATCGAAATACACTGATATACTGAAATACACTGACCATATAGACGAGGGAGGAATTATGCGTAAATTGGAATTAGGCCTTTAATTATCTAGGACTAGGCCCGTGATCTCCATCAAGTAGATAGAAGTGACTAATTAACGACAAAAATAGCTTATTTTTGTAATTTTTCCTCATTTAAATAAAATATGATATTTAGAAAGAAATACTTACTTGCTTATTTGGCTTCTGTAACAAAGATCGCTGAATTCATATCATTATGGGTATTTATAAATATTGGGAAATGATGTGTCCAGGCTACCATTGCGATGGTTCCATGTTGTCATGAATATATGAGAAGTTCAAATCCTACGTGTCCCGCTGCTGTGTCGTATTTTCACTCTGTCTATCCATCCGGATATCGGTCTTTCTTTGCGATGAGACAACGATATCATCAATAGATACTGTTTATTGATATCGATCCATTATCTTCATCGATTACAACATGTATTATTACCTCAGACTTTTGCCTGATTAATGTTTGAATTATAATTGAAAGAACGAATCATCTTTATAAGCTTTGCATCTTTATAATTCATAAGACATGAAGTTTCTTTAATATTTCCTAAATTTTCTTCATTTTTGGATTGCTTCAAATATTGAACATAAAAACTATATCAAATTAAATGGAAGAAAGAATTTACAAAATGTCTTCAACAATGAAAATAATATAAAAAATACAGAAATCTGCCAGTGTGGAAGATAAAGTCACATTTTACGGCAATTTTCTTTTTTTATTTGGTCAACTTCCACAACTAATATCATATAGGAAATCATTTCATTGATTAGTTTTTATTTCTTATACGCTTAATTTTGATCTGAGTTTATCTGCGATAATTTGCATATTTATTGCTTGAGCTTAATCAAAGTCTGTAAAAAGTTTCCTTTTCAATTCCAGATTTACAAATTATTGTATCCCTTTCTTCAGGTGACCTCGCTGATCTTTCTGCTTCAACTTTCGCTATTGCTTCATTGTTCTTTAATCACTGTCACAGACGACTGTCTTCAACTACTAATTTTTGTTCATTGGAATAGCACAAAGTTTGCAGAATGAATAGTCGAAAAATATTTTGTTTGTTTAATCAATTAAAAGAAAAAAAGATTTGGTATTGCTACAGAATGTAAGGGCCGCCTTTTTTCCAAACTTCGTGAAGGCAAACATTTCTATGCAGTGATAAGGAAGGATAATCACGAGGTCAGTCAGATCTACGCTGTGTAGGAATGATAGCAAGATTGATCATGCGAGTTATTATAGGGGCAGTTCCACTTCTCACTGTGTTACATTTGAAGTTATTTATTGCAATCACATAGAGACACAACACACACTTCAACTTTTAATCAGAAAATATTCATAGCATGAATCGTCACTTATTATCAATCCGATACTCTGATTACTTCACTCCATCCCTATTTTTTATTCTGCTTACGAATCCCTGAATTTAATTACGATGACTTTGACATGTAAGATGAAAGTTCGTTTATTTTGGTCACTGGTAGGTATCATTTCTGGGATAATGGCCGGACCATGTTTTGCTATCATGTATCAAGTAAGTTCATAGTAAATATCATGTGAAGTTCGTTTCAATAACATAAATGATCAAATTGAAACTTATTTATGCTAGACACCACCTCTAAAGATATACATAGTCTTGATTCAAACTCAAATTGCAGACGGTTGGTTTGTTCGAAGAATCAAACTAGAGAAAGTTACTGATAAAAAATCTTCAATTTTAATACTTTTCCAAATAGCCTGACCTTGCATAAAATAAAATACTTTCAATGGTATTTTTTATTTAGACATTCGTCGAAGTAAGTGATAGTAAATAATGATATCTATTAAGAATAATATGCATAATAATATGTAAAAACATTAAGTATGTTCAGAACTGGAGTGCTACAACAATGGCATTTATTAGTTCCATTGCTGCCATAAATCTTTTACTTATTCACCTAAAACATATCAAAGGAACAATTTCGACGTTATCAAACATCAGAATTAAATTCATTTTTGCTATCAGTAAGTTACTTATCTCCCCTGTCTACTTTGTAATAATTCAGAAACGCAATCGTTGGTACTTTAAATTATTGCATCAAAATGAGAAATTATAGTATTTTTATATCCATGGAGAATTGCAAAAAATTCAGCTAATTAGTATTTTGGCCTGAAATTATATTAGAATAGCTATTTAGATTTAAATTTACATACAAAATTGATATGAATACTTACAGATTGTATATTATGTATATCGTGCCTTGCTGGGGTCATTATTTGCCTTGTACTTGCTGCTATTTGGCATCAAAATTTAACACATAAAGGTTTAATGAATGAAAATCTTTGGATAACAGCGGTTTGGTTTTGGATGGCATTTAAATGGTTCATGCTTTCTGCTTACTATATCCGTCGTTATTCATCCTAAGTAATCTTTTATTAAGAAAATCTCGGATTAAGAAATTTCTTTTAAGAAATGAAGACTAAATAAAAATAAAAAAGTAAAGGGAAGAGATCAGATTACTTATAACACTTCGGCTAAAGTTCAAATAATGAAATTAAAAAAATACCAACAAGTCATTAAAATATCAGCGCTCACTTTTCTCCAAATTAAAGTTTGTTTGGATAGCTTCATTCCTTCATTTCTCCCTCTTTAAATACATCGTTGACTTCTTCATCTCTAAATTTCTTTTTCGGTTTGTAACAAATGTAAGTTGCGAGGTAACATTTGAAATGATTTATATGAATTTATAAAATTTGAACTGAGTAAAAATTTTTTTATTTTGAAGAATAAAAATATTGCAGCTTAGCAAAAGTATGGAAGGAAAAATTACAGATCCTTTCAAGCAGATTTGAATGCAAGAATTCTTTATAAAATGAAATTTCTCTGATTGACAATTCCTTTTGAGAAAGAATGAGATTGTAGAATGCGATGAATGCATGGAATGCAAATGATGCATTTAAATTTGCTATTTAAATATTGCAGGATTACAATGAATAAATGCCAAGAGAATACGCCAATTTAACCTGCAATTTTGGTTGTTGGTTGTTATTTTTTCCTTTTTTTTATGATTGTAGCTTATTTGATTCATGCATTTTCTTATTTGCTATTGTTTATTAGTTGCGATGTTTGTTCATTGTTTTCAAATTTTTTAATTTTTGAACTTTTGCATTGTTATTGACATTTCATCAAAATATCCTCAGATATATATGCAAGGTAATTAGCATTTCAGAAGCCATATTTTAATAAAATTAGAAAAATCTCTCAAGAATTGGAATATTAAGCATATTTAAAATAAAGATATTTCTTATGTTATTTAATGAAAACACATCATTATATTTCTGTAGTTTTAGTATATTCTTTATGATTGCTTGACGAACAAGTGACTTCTATTAAACATTGGAAATGTTATCATAAAAGTACTGTAGTCGTTGAAGCGATAAGCAGATCTAGAAATATTTTTTCTTTCCAAATGATTGATTCAATAGAAAGTGGAAAATTGGCAAATTCTTTTTTAATGATTATTCATACTTCTATGAAACAGTATTTGTATGCTGCTTACTATTGAATTAAATCTTTGTTTATCAATATATTTAAAATTACTTTTGAACTTCAATTTATATGTAAATGAAATCTGGATCTGTCACCTCTTCTTTTACATTATCATTGATTGCTTTATTTTTCAAATTATTTGTTATCCATCTTCGCAATCTTCTAATCACATTGTCCATTTCATAATTTATTTTATATACATAGGAAGAAGTATTCTATAATTATTTGCATTCGACTATGAAGTAAATGAAAAAAGGTACGATTATGAAGTTAAAAACGATTATTCTCTAAGAAATATGCTTTGTTGTGATTCAAATGCCACTTTCAATAAGTATATGACCTACATTTCAAAGAAGATTTCAACAATTTCATTCTTACAGTATGAATCATTAAATCATCACAGAAGCTACTAGACAAGCATTCTGAAAATGAAAAGATCAGCAGACACACTTTGTTGGTAATTGTTTCATTAAAAGAATGGAGCAGAAAAATACCGATACGAAAGGGTACAATTATGAAGTTAAAAACGGAAAAAGATACGGTTATGAAGTTATTTCGAAATTTCGAAGAAGTAATGATTAAAATTAGAAATATGTTATCCAAGATTTCTACATTCCTAATATTAAATCGTTTTTAAGAAGAAAAAGTGTTGATGAGGTTTTAATATGTAATTAAATGTCTGATAAAGAAAGAGTTTAGATAGATCATCCGTTGAACATTTTAAGGACAAATAAAGAAGTTTTCGAAGAAGAAACTTTCGTATATGTAATCAATCAAAAAAGATCAGAATATGATATTAAATTTACATAAGACAAAAAAGGCAGAAGAATGGAAGGAAATGATAAAGTATCCTAGAAGACTAATCCTAATATATGTGAATGTGATTGTTCGGCTAATCCATGAATTTGATAATGGATGGAAGTATTTTAAAAGGTATAAAGAAATGGGGGTTAAATAAGAAATCATTTGAAAGTCGAATTAAATATCCTCGGTAAGTATTTTATCGAGATGAGGTTCTGGTTTTGTTTTGACATTTAGATGAATGAATTCGCAACTTGGATTTTCCATGCACTATTGAAAGGATTATTTAACGAGATGTCATTTCTCTGTGTCAGAATCGACTAAATCATTAGATCCCTGAAATATTTTTTTTTTTCAATTTTATATGCTTAGATTCCTATAGGTAGCAAACGGTACATTAAATACGCTTCGATTTTGATCTAACTTTGAAATTCATCTCTTTGTAATTTCATTTTTTAACTGACCATCATTTTATCATAAGTTATGAAAATAATTCGGGATTTGTGATAATTTATAATTTCTGATCTTTGATTTGTGGTTTATTGATGACCCTTAATCTATGATCTTTAATTTTAGATCTACAACCTTCAACTAACCTATGAACTCTGATCTGTAATTTGTGTGTTTAACTTTTGATTTATAACCTTTGATCCGAAATCTCTGCCCTATAATCTGGTACATGATCTACAATCTACGAAAAAATGCACTTGGTCTATGAGCTTTAATCTGTGCCTTTGGTCTATGATCTACAACTTTGATTCTGTGTTCTATAATCTTTGATCTTCATCGTCATCTAATTTTACAAATCTTTTAGCGACATGATACGTTATACAAATCTACAGTTTAATGGAAAACTTTATGAAAGCCTTTACTTGAGCAATTTTTTCATCGAGCATTCGAAAAAAATCGGCTTGGCTGGCACTTCCAACCTGCCTAAAAACTATTTATAGTATGTTATCTGAATATAGACCCTCGAATCAGATTCATTTAAAATTTTGAAAATTCATTCGAATAATTTTTCTAACATCAAGGATTTCGTTCCGAAAATTATTGAAAAAAAATCGTTAAATGACTCAGAATTACTTTATTGGTTTGTTGATATTAACATCAATCGATTCCCGGACTTGTGGATTTAATGACGTCCTGAAATTTTTTTTTTGCTAGCAGATCATTAAGAATCTCCTTATTTACATTTTTAAAAATTAGAATGTAGGTTGCCAAAAAAAATTAAAGAAACCTAAATTGTATATTGACGAAATAAATTTAACTTGAGTCGAGAGTTTCATTTGAAATAAAAATGATATCACCGAATGGTATTAAAATAAATCCAAGAAGCGAAGAAATTATATATGAAATATTTTTCAATTCATGTCGAGATTTTTCGGTTATTCGATTAGTATATTCGAATCTAAGACTCTTTTTGATCAGTGTAAAAGTTAAGATATTAATATAAGCATGAAAATCTACGACAAAAAATCCCAAAAAACTCTAACCAAAACTTTGATGGAAGATTTATTCTGAAACAGACTGCAATAGCAGACTGTATATCATAGTCAGAGAGTATTGATTGGATTAAAAAGTAAGAAGTTTAAATAAATCCCAAATTATTAATTTAATTAATACATTTCAGAAGATTTTACTTTGATTTGAGTATAATTCGATCCGATAAAGATGATCGAATTGGTGCATCCCATTGGATCATTGAGTGGGTATTTTTCATGTAATCAATAGAAGTTCTATCCCCTCTTCTAGCATCACCTTCGTCGGATACTGTAGTTGGATTTAGTGATTCTGTGGTATTTGATGTCACAACTGACTGGGAATTAAAGCGATATTCGCTAACGCCCAATAATGGACGATTTACGACTTCGACAGTTATATCTGTCGAATCGGAATCAACCTCAGGCTCGGCATCGTTCATCTTCGAAAAGCGACATCCCATATCATTCTTTGTATGATTTCTGTAATCAATAACATCATCAAATTTTAAAAATCTTTGATGCTAATTAATTATACTACTAAATCTTATTTAGATTCCCTCATACTTCATAGCAATAATTAGTGGAAGAATATTTCGGAATATCAATATTACTATCTTGATCTTTTCAAAATTCATTGAATATCGATGATTTATTGATCGCAGTATAACATTCATCGTATTTTATTTAAAACTTTACGATTTATTTGTCATTCTGTTGATACTAATTATATATTATTCTAAATATGATTTTTGGATAACAGAAAGTTAGGTGGAAATCGATGATTTCAAGAAACTAACTATATGTAATATATTTAAAAGGCTTCTACAGAATCATCATCATATTTTCAAATATTCTTTTGTAATACATCATCTTCTCTATACTTTTGAGTTGCTTATAACTCATATTATTAATTTATAGATTCGCTCATAAAATTCGCTCTTTTAATACCTGATAGGAAATCAGAAGATGAAGAACAGTTAGTAGAATAGAAGTTGAAAGATCGGAACTGTTATGAATAATATGTACCAATTATCTTTATTTTATTTTTTGAATTGAATCTCGATGGAGCTTATTTACTTATAATTTATGTTTGAAAGGGAAAGGAAAAAAAGAATTATAAAGACTTTTTACTCAAGAAAATGCTATCTGTAATTGAGTATCAGATATCCATCTATTTACAACTGATACTAATGGAAGTTGAATCTCTTTATAACTCTCCCTTTCTCTTTTTTCTCTCTCTCTTTCCTCTCCGATTACTAAGTAGTTTTTCATTTGAAATTATTGAAAAGCTTAATCGGAAACTTAAAATACAATTTCTTGTTACCATGCTAAAGCGGGTTAAAATTAAAACAGAATATGGAATTGAATAAAAATGAAGATCGATGAAGATCTCGAAGAGATAATAAAATCCGCAGTTTCCATTTGATATCAAAATGGAATAAGCATCTGAATGTTAATGTATCATATGATAATGAAATGATTAGGAGAATGTGAGAGGTTCATAAATAATATATGATAAATGATGGATATATGGATTCAAATTTTCTAGATTACACAACGATAAAAGCTAATAGTATGATGCGATCATTTATCAAATATTTTTCTTGCATGTGCGTCCGAGAAAGTTATGATAAAGAAAATGTGATGAAAATTTATTCGATCTGATTTTAATCTGATTTATTTCAGGTTTTCTTCCATTTGACCCAAATTCATTACAGTCTATTTTCAATTAATTCAATTCATTTCTTTTGGCTCATTCTGATATGCTTTTTCTAGAGGCCATTTCAACGAGATAACGAGATTACTGTCATGCTGATAAAAAACTCACTGAAATTATAAATTATTTGGAGCAAAGAAGTATTTTTCTTGAGAGACATTGAAAGAAACCACAAGCATTCTTCTCGAAATAGTTTGTGATTACTATTATTATAAAAGGCATTCTAGGATTTTTGGAAGAGGGACAATGGTACTTGAACTAATTCTAAATACCGGAATGATGTAATTGGTGAAGAAATGATTTGTTAAGAAATCAGTGATATTTGTTTGATAAATAAAATAGCCAAATTAACAGCATCACATTAACAACCAATTCTTATTTATATTTTTACATTCCTTTTTTCTCTAAAAAAACCATGTGTTAAAGCAATGACATCTCTTTTCTCATTTTTCCATTTGCAAAATGAAAAAAAAAAGAAAGAAAAAATATTTGCGCAATGGAAGAATGGAAAAAAGAAAAATAGCCCAGGAAGATTTAGAAAGGCTAAATATGAGCCTAAGGCTTGCTGCTTCTCTTCTGAACGATACAAATGAATAAAAGAGTAAAGAAAATGTTATGATAAAATGATAGAATAAAAAAAAAGCCTAGCCCAGAGTCAACATTGGCACTCAAAAGCTTTCAGTGTATTTGTATACTTGGATCTACATGTCTCTATATATATATATATATATATATATATGTGTTCATAAATCTTTATTTTATGGCCTCAAGCTCTAGGCTTTTAATAATTCGTCTCAAAACAACAACAACTACAAAATTCTCTGGCAACTCGGTATATCTATTTATTTCTATCAAAATAAATTGTCACCAATAATCTCGAGATATGAGCAAATGGGATGATATAACAATCCAAAATGCTCCAGTTTTTATTTCTAGGCATTTATTCTCACAACAGAATTATTTATAAAAAATATTATGCAATATAAACACATAATTAAACAAATATTCATTCGTATACAAAAAAATAACAAACATACATACACATACACACACACACACCACACAACATACACACACACACATCAATGTATCTATCCATTGTTATTCAATTCACAGGAGAATAATTCACATTTCAAATTTATTACCATTTTTAAAATTTCTAATACATTGGCAATGAGATGCTTCTTCGTTACTAGGACGACCAGAAAAATTCGATTTCATCTTAAATTATTCGAAGTATTTGTTAATACTCATTTACTAAAAGGCTCGAGAACAGAAGGAAGAAATATTTTAATTTTAGATCGACCCATAAAACTTCAAAGCAATTCATCTTCTTTGCTTTTTTATAATATGAATATTGTGGCATGTAGAGGCAATACATTTGTCTCTTTCTCTTTAAAAATATTCACTATATTAAAAAACAAATGAATGAATAATAAAGCTGAAAATATATTTTGTGATAGAAACTATACTTTTCATCAGAATATTTCTGATTTATGCATATTACTTTGAAATTATCATCTTTTTGATCAATACTAACCGCTACATTTTTATCACTGATATTAATTGATTTTGTTCTATCATTATCTTACCAAATTATCCTGTCCCTTGCTATCCAACTTTGTTAACATTTTTATACAAATATATTTCCAGCATTTTTATATAACAGAAATAATTCTCCGAGCAAAATGGAAGATTAATGACAAAATAGATTATTCCTTTTTTAGCTATCAAAGAAAGGAAATAAATGATTATAAATAGAAATAATGATTACAAGTAATGAATATAGAGAGAGAAGGCATGAATAAGTGATAATTAAAAATAGCAGATGAATATGGTAAATAAGTTTCGAACTGTAAAAACATAATTTTTTAAATTTATCTATGGAGGAGTTTATGTTAGTTAGTAGAAGTAAATTAGATAAATCAAAATTATTTATATAGATATACTAGAAAGATCACTTGCTATGATAACAAATCAACATTCATCAATAAAATATTATAAGAACAAAAAAAATGGCTACAAATTCTGATAAAACTAATAATAAAACTCGAATTTCAATTAGGATATGCATTATTGCTATTAGCTCTGAGATAATCAATGATAACATATTTCAAATCTTTGTTGAATATTTCAATGCGGAATGCTCCTAGTATTCTGCAGAACTCCTTTATATACAGTTGCAAAAATGCTCCTATTAATATACTCATCATTTATTTTTTAATTAAATAGAAATTCCTTAGGTGCAATCAATAATCTCTGATAGCATGAGAAAACTGATATTTTTTAAATAATTTTAACAAAGTTTAAATATTATTAAAGAAATGTTATGCTAATGGAGAAATAAAAACAAATAAGCGAATATTCCAGTTAATTCACAATAAATGATAAGAAAATTGGCCAACAAAAGTTTAAAGAACCTAAAGAAAGACAGATGAAATGATATAATATAATTAGTAATAATGAGGAGACGTTTGAAGAGACTAATATAGAAGATATCTCATTTTTATTATTTCTATTTACCTTCGAAATTCTGAAAAATGAGAGAGCTTAGGTTTTTTTTCTCAATTAAAAAAAATTAAAAAAAATCGATCAAAGATATACAGCAAAGTAATGCCATTAAGTGTTCATTGTTTTCTTCGCTCAAATCGTTTTGCATGTTCCATTTGCCTTACCAGACGTCTTTCTTGTCTCTCTTTAGCCTTTTGCTAAATTTTCACAATGTCAATTTATGTAAAATGATGTAATTAAGGCTATAAGCAAAGAGCCAAGAGATCAAACAACAGCTCTAAGTTCTCAAATGATGCCAAAACGAAGGATTTCGAAGCATAATCGTTTTCATAAAATAACTTTTTTAAATGAAATTTTTATCAGTTCTGCAAAAAATAGATTGGATATAACGAAGAAAATGATTGCTATATTATCGATATAATAGATCTCATGGAATTTTCGGAATTCAAATTTTCGCCCTAATCATTTTGCAGTTGAAACAGCAATATTGAGCTGGAAACGTAGAAGCTTTGTAAAAATTTAAATAAACAAAAAAAAGCACAACCTAGAGTAAAAGCAAAATTCAAGGTAATTAGGAACTTCATGTATATTTAAATTGAATTCAAATCTAATGTCTAATTCGAGAACCATAGAGAAATCAAATATACAAGAAGACTCTAAAAAATACAACCTTTTTTTAAAATATCTTTTATATAAATCGCAAGAAAACTATGATTATTTCTTATTACAGTTTGAAAAGTTTGAAAAATAAAACGTATTATCATCAGAATTTTCAAAAAATAAAGTAAATGAAATGTTAACTACTCTTCTACAAAATAATCACATCGATAAGCAGAATCCAAGGTAGCAAAGTACAGAAATAAACTTCGCTCAGAATTAAAAAGCTTTTAAACAAATTTAGGTCGGAAGTTTTGCATAGAAGATTAGCTGAAGAGTATGAAATATCTGAAATTTTCATATTTTGTTAAATAAAATTCCCTTACTTCACGCAAAAAGTTGTTAACACTTTCAATATCGACTTGATTGTCCCATTCTTCAGTTTCATCACATGTATTTGTATCTTCTAAGGTGCCAAGTTCACCTAACTGAATATAAAACATATGAATCGGAAAAAGAAGTATTATATGCTTTAAAATCATAACAATCAAAAACTTGACTGTTTTGTCGCAAAAGTAGCGAAATGAAAAACATTTTGTAAAAGCCATTTCATAACATTCCGCAAACTTACATATGGAGGGAGCATATGATCCGTTTTTACAGCAAATAAATTGCTGCTCTGAACTTCCGTGTTATCAGAATTGCCAATGTAAGCCTGAAGAGAAATTGCAAATTCCTGCTAAAATTTGTAAATATAGTTCTAAATAAAAGTTATTTTATAAAAGGAGTCCTAAATAATCGGTACAGAATGAATACTCATATTTTATAATCAGCATAAGCAAGTGCGATAGAATGGATCTAATGTCAGTAATGCTTTTCGTAACAATCTTCACAAAAGTATTTTTTGGACAGCATCCAACCTTCAAAGTTTGCATAACTTTTGGCTGCATACCACTAAAATAGTCCATTTCAATTTTTTCTTCTGCTATCACTTCTGATTCTGCCTTTTTACGACGATATTCCATGATTTTTTCTTCAACAGAAGTGACAAATGGAGTATCACTCCAGCCTTCCCATTTTCCTTCATCGGAAGCTGAAAAGTGATAATTAAATATGCAGCAGAATCATGCTTAAAAAAATTAGGGAAATGATTTCATAGATTTTGCACTACGAAAGGCATGAGAATAACCAAATTAAAAATCTACAATAATGTAAAAAAATTAGATTACATTTCTTAAATAAAATGTTAATAGTGATACAATGACAAACTATCTGAAACCAAAGATCCATCGACTTTTTTTTTTCGTTTCATATTTCTTACTCCCATTGTCCAAATCATTAGAATGAAGTTACCTGATTTAAAATACGTTTCAGAAGTTTGACGAGCAATTGTGTACGGTAATTCTGCAATATTTTTTCTTTGCCTAAAGCAGCAACATAATTTTCTGAGTACAGCAACAACAAGCCGAAATACAAAGAGAGTTCTTTTTTTGAGCGCTTGAATTGTAGACATTACCTCATATTTCCGATTACATACAAATACATACTTTCACTGAAACAATCAGAATATAAGTACTGCAACAAAATATAAGAAAACTGGATCCATAAAAGATCAATTGAGTTTGATAACTTCAAATTCAGAAAACTTGGTTCTAAATCAGAATACTAAATGTTTGTATAACAAATACAAGGTTTTAGCGTCATACACTGAAATGACATCAGAACAAAAGGTATCTAATGTCATTGATAAAGTATGCTTGAAGATATGTCATCAAAACTTGTTTCAGAAATCGGTATAACAAGGCTATTAGTTGAAGGTGGAAGAATGTTAATCAGAGAATTATTAAAATGTAATTTAATCGATAGGTTAATAATCTGTTTCAGTTGGAAAATTTTTGATCAGAATTGTAATTTTGAATATAACTGTGGAAAATCAGGAAAAATATCCTTTGCTGCTATGTAGCATACTAAGTATCACATCATTATAAAAGCATTTATTAATACTTCAAATACAACGATATAAAATCATTAAAATCATAATAACAAGAGTAAAAAATACAGGAAAATATGAATAATGCTTATTATATTTAAAATGTTAATTTTAGACAGAAATACATTGAAAAAAATTCAAAATTACACAGCAAATTATGTAAAATCCATGCAGAAAAACAGGTAAGCATATAAGAAAACTAAAATCTGTGTTATAAAGATAAGAAATAACTTTTCTACATTGTACAAAATCCATAAGTATCAAGATTCCAATAATCATGATCTAATTAAAAATAAATTACAAACTAAAGAAATCTACAATTATTACATGAAAGGAAACAAGAGAAGTAATTATATATAAAAACTTATATCTTAAAGCACAAAAATCTGTTTAATATAACATACACTCAAATTCTGTCACATCAAACTGCATCACCCAACTGTCGTTCCAAAACACCAACATCCAGTAAAAACCTCATTGCATCTCGTTGGCCCATTTCATAATAATTTCTCAAAATCTCAACATTTGGAGGGAATAGAGCTTGCGCTCCTCGAATCATATTTTGCACATTTACCTGAATCATCCAATACTATTTAAAAAAGGGGAAAAAAATATTTCCTTGCATCAACAATTAAATTTTAAAAATTAACCTGCGTGATGTTATTCAAAATGATCACAAATATGAATTATAATTATACTATCATCATTAGGGCTTAAAGAAAAATACTTTCCAATAATCTGAAAATTGAATCTTACTATCTTGAAAGTGAATACATATTCAAACTAAGTTACATTTAAATAAATAACGGTTCAAAATAATCTCGAACACGAGTTATAATTATATTGTTTTCAAAAATGTTGTGGCTGTGGGAACTATAGCTTGTGGTGTTTGAATATGTATTCACTTTCAAGATATATATATATTTTCATTCTTGCAAAGAAAGTGAATTCATTTATAAAGAAATATAGTATAATTAAATAAACAAACTTTTAATTCTTGCGTACCAACTCTCAACCGCCATTCACGAAACGGTCCTACTGAATTGTAATCATTTGGAGAAATAATGGCACTTCCACTAAATGGAGAAATAGTGATTGTTGGCAATTCCTCAAATATCGGCAAATTATTCGTAAATACGCCATCGATATATTGCTAAAATAACGAGGATGAAACATAATTGAAATTGAAAAACTGAATTGAAAAAACTATAACATACACTCAAGATTTCTGCAAAATTTGATATTATTCAATCAGTCGAAGAACTTCATAAAGAATTACTGAAAACTTACCTCACCATCAATCAGAGGAGGGGAAGAACCGGAATAAAGCGGTATATAACAGCTGGCTAGCAAAGCATTAATTAAATAATCTCTCGATGTGAATTGCGATATTAGCCTATTAACATTTCTCTGTAAAATGGCATTTGCTAAATTGTTAAATATTTTTTTAATCATGTCTCATTTTTATCACAATACCAACTAACTTCATTGAAATTATATTTTAAAAGAATCTGGAATGGTTAATTCATATTTCTATTGATAAAAGATAAATGCAATAATTAAAAGAGTGAAAAAATTGTGAAACACTTCAATTTGAGCAATCGCGATAGTAAATAAGTATAAATATTCCTCTAACATTTATGTTAAACATATCTTCTCTGTTTATATTTTTCAAAATCTTTATTTTAACATTGGAAATCTAATAAACAAATAAAATATTTTGCTGATACAAAAATTTTACCTTTTGATCAGTAAGAGATATGTAAAGTCTACCATGTGCATTTGAAATATCTTCCGGAATGTAGAGATCTATAATTTTCTGTAAACTTTTGTGAAGTACGAAATTTGGAGACAGCGCACCAAATCTTAGTGAATGTATTTCGTTAGCCATTTTGATTACATCGTTAAAACCTTTCTGTAAAAAATTCAATAACTACAAAATCATGCACTAAAGCAGTATTGTAGTATTTCTATTTAATATCTATTAGATTTGCTTAATTTAAATTCCTTTTTGTCAAGAACTGGGAACTCTGCAAATAGAATAAACTATACTGTTTAAGCTAGGCAACATCGAATTTCATCATAAGCAAGCAGTTAATACTGAGCATCAAACTAAAATGCTGTTTGAAGACTGTGCATCAAACTAAAAACGATATTTAGGAATCAGTGGAATTCAAAAAAAAGTTCACTACAATTGTTGTAATGGACTAATTTTTCGCATTAGCTTACAATTCTTTGTGAAACAATGTACCTTCAATCTTTGAGAATTCTTATCACACAAATTCTTAAAACTTTCCGCTTATCAGTACAATCTTAACTTTATCACACAAGAAGACATATTTTAAGTAACCTCGGCATTGTCAGGTAAGAATGTCCATAAAGCAGCTGCTAGAGAACCTGCTGATGCACCCGCACAACGTTTTACTCGCTTCATCAACGTCTAAAAGTCGTAATGAATCATGCAATTTTCTTCTTATAGCTAACTAATTCGTCTAGCCATAAAAATAACTAATTTCACAAAGATGATGACCTTCCCATCGCGATTGAGTCCTTGGAGAACTCCAAAATGATAAACACCGAGAAATCCGCAGCCACTGAAGGAAAGCGCGATATCACCTTCACCTAATCCTGAATTATATTCAAGAAAAAAATAAACATAGGAACTAGAAATAAACTAACTTAATTTTAGCTCACCATAATATTGCAAATGTCAATGAAGGAGCTCAAGGATTGCTAACATCAAAAAATAATCGATATCAAAGCCGTCAAATACATCATATATCAGAGTGTACCAAAACAAATAAATAAAACAAACCAATAAGCTTACAGACTCGCATCGGTCCGATTTTCTGTCTTTTCCAACAACAAAAAGTTTTCAAACATTGCTCTAATTGCTTAAAAATATTTGGTTTTTGAGGTGAATACCTGAAACAATCATAGTATCAAAACTAACCATTAGAAAGATTAATTCTAATAATGACTAGTCAGGGATGAATAAATTGTTTTCATACTTTCAAGAGCTTATAAACATATCTGCTATCATATTCACTAGTAAGGATTGATTAGCATCATTTCACCACATGATAAGAATGAGGAATAATTCAAAAAAAATGTGTGATATACCAGGATTTATTATAAAGGATTTCATTATTGATAATATCATTATATCATCGAATTATTCTATCCTGATATATTTCATTGATAAAATAAACAAAACAGCTACTTACAGAATGACTGCATTTGACGATATATTACTGTCAGCCGCATCATAATGTTTATGATTGATTGAAGCAGATGTCACATCTAAATCACAATCTTTTTCCTTTCTATTATTTTCATTCTCGAAATCTTCTTTCACTACATTTACTGTCCTGTAATCTTGGAATTACATATTAATACAAGTTGTAAAAAATCGCTGAAAAAGATATTATTTACTTTTTTTTCTCGTCGTTGGCTCCAAATTAAATTTTTTTTTTTAATTTAGCCTTTATAATTACTGATAATCGTGAAGGAAATCAATTGCTGATGAGAATAACACGAATATCTTCTTAATCAACAGATTCTTAAACACTTTAATTAACAGATTCTTAAGTATCTTCTTAATTAACGGATTCTTAAATATTTTCTTAATTAATGGATTCTTACATGTCTTTTTACTTAACAAATTCTTATGAGGACACCAACGTGTGGTACCAAAATTACTAAAATAATTTCATTTTATTCAAACAGATGAATAATCGATCACTTTTCTCCCTACCAAGCACATATTTTCCCGCACTAATAGTATAATGACTAATAATAAACGATAATTGCTAATACGGAGCTTTTACGAATGACCTTTACATGACCTTTTTGCTATTCGGTAAAAAATGACGCAGGCCAAAATAGATATGAAATATACCTTATCAAATAAGTTAACTAATTGTTAACTCCTAGCAGCGAGATTCAGATAGCAAAATATTTATTGGCCACTTACTTATGCTTCTCACTAATCGTTTCTACGAAGAGATATCACTGACTGATAACATTAATATTTTCAATTCAGGTACTAGCATACCAGCAAACTATTCTAATTCATAGACACATATGTAAATAACAGTTGAAGTAAATAATAAAATATAAACAATCACTTTTCTCTCTCTTTCTCTCTTTCTCTCTATTCTTTATGAGTTAAGAAAAATGTTAACGTAAAGATGCATTATCAAAAATCAGTACATTTTGCGACACACAATGATAAAGTCAATTACCACCGATCGATGATATAAATATCGACGTCAGTGTGAATGAATTATATGTGAAGTTGCCAGTTAGTATGTAAATTACAAGAATAAGTAAAATTATAATTGATATTGGAATTTATTTGCATAAAAAGTATGAATAGGAATAAAAAATAAACAAATATTGTATTGGATAGAGCCATTGCATATCGACAGGATATATTAAAATTAACTCAGTAGCCTGACCTTTCTGAATCGTGACCTTTTTAAGCTATCCTTTTCCGATTTCTAGTTATGTCTGTAATGGCATTGAATTAAGAAAAATTCATATAGATCTGCAAAATAATGACAAGTATGATTTGTGATAAATGGTTCGAATGTCGAGTTACGGTAAATATACTAAATGATAAGATATTCAATCAGTCTTACAGTGCCGATTTTTCGTCGATCATATCCTCCTTTAGATCTAATTAAAACTGCGAAATAGAATGAGTATGATCTGATCATCTAATTCATCTAAATCAGATGGCAAGATATACAGTGAAATGTTAGCAGTTGAAAATTATCAGTTGAAAAAATAAAGATAAATAGAAATTAATAGTTGTAATATCATTTACGTTTCCATGAAAACACCAATTTTATAACAGAATTTTCTCAAAATTAACTAATTAAAGTTGAGCTTATTCAAACTTCTCAAAAAAAACCTTATCAGTGGCGCAATATTGAAATTTGAATAGTAAAACTGATCAAGTTGAAATATTAGGAAATGAATAGGAAATGGATGATTTTATGATAACAAATTTGATATCAATAAGAATTGTCGCAATAAAAATTAGAAATAAATTGTATCTTTTTCTTTCTTTCATATTATCATAAAACAATTTTATGATATTTTTGATAATTTTATACAAGTCTATACTAGTTTTCCTAATACAATAGTACAGAGTCTTCAACTTCTCGAAATAATTCTCGACCTTTTTATCCATATAGCATCTCAAATGCTACTAAAATTTCGTTTTTTTTTCCTTGAGAAGTTGCATTTCAGATTCTTTCAATTCCTATTGAAATATGTAGGGTGTATGTTTTATATAAACATATCTCAATTAGAAATTGTACTTTTCAAAATATTCAGAAAACAAAATTACAAATTTAAAGAAACAATTTTTGATGGACATAAACTTTTCAGTCATTTGATGAACATTTATGATAAGAATGACTGATAGATAACAAAAGATAAAACTGTGAAAATCAAGTGTGTAATTGTAATGAACTGTACAATTGCTAGGTTTTTCGAGACGAATTTTAAGAAAACGATGAATTCCCGAAAAAAACTGTATTCTGATTCTTTATGCAGTTTATATTTTTTCATCGTCAACAACCAGATTCAGAATTTCTTCAGAATTTAATCGGTGAATAAATACCTCTATGTATTATTATCTAATCCTATTAGATTTTGAAACTATTACATATCGGAATAATTTATCAATAGTATTATAATTTTCCTATTACTTAATCATATACATTATTACAATTTTTCTTATCTCTTTAATCAGCACTGTAATTTTCTTATGATTTAAAACGATACAATAATAATATCACAGCAGTGATTTATATATCATTTATAAATCAATCAATAAGATTCGGAAAGAGAATTTCCATTTTTTTGAATTGAAAAATTAGCATATTGCATGAATAACGAAGATAGCTTATTGTAAAACGATGCTAAGCTGAGCTTTTCTAAGTTAAATAAATTCGAAAATTTTATATTATTTCTTTATTTTATTTAAATAATCACTTCTTTTATTATATTAAAAAATTATAACCCATTTAAATTACAACAAAATTACAATTATTCAAATTTTTAAAATTTTTTTTGAAATTATTCGAAGTGATAATTTGAAATTTTATCATTTCCATTTTTAATATTGATAAAATATACATAATACAAAGAATTATCACTTTTCTTCAAATTAAAAATTCTCTAATTCCTCGCATTTCTATGGAAAAGTGATCATCAGCTGATAAGTAATCATATCAGTGACCACTTCCATGATCGCTTTTATTTAATTATTATTCATCTCTCTCATTTTTTCATCGTTAGTTTCACTTTCAAATATCAAATAATTTTGAAAAAGAGAAATTTCAAAGGAAAAAAAGTTTTAGAATACAGTTGGAATCATAGTTCTCAAAATAAATTTTTGATCTTTCTGCAAACACTTTATAAATTTATGTTTTTTAAAATTTACTCAAATTATTTGCAATATCAAATTATCAGATGTCTTATCAATGCCTTTTAAAGAAATGACTTATTTGGGAGTACTTTCCGCATTTTTATTAATTTAAAAAAAATCAGTAAATGAACTTTTAAGGTCAAAAGTTCTTCTATCTGAATTGATTTAATTATTTTCAAGATAAATGGTTTTTACTTTATTTCATTCATTTTTCGTCAATGTTATAGAAAAATTATTCATAAAATTTTTTTATTTATATAGTATTGATTAGTAACGAATATAGTTTGTTAAAGTCTTGAAAATAATTCGAGATATTTTATCAAATTTGATTCAATAAAGAAATTAGAAAAAAGAAGCATAAAAGAGAATCTGAAAGATGGATTCTATTAGAATCTGAAAGATGGATATTTATTCAAAATTCTTGGACAATTTATGGAAACATCATGCGTCATTATCAGCTTATCATATAAGCATACTCCTCTCTGGAGTCATAAGTAATTTTACCTGTCTTCACTAATTAACTTCTATATTTCATTATTTCAATATGCAGTATGCATATAGGTCATCTCGTGAATTATTATTTGTAATTTAGGATAATATGGAATATTTGGGATAATATGGAATATATATAGGAGATGAAATTATCTTTTAACAATTATCAATAACTTACTTCTATGTTTTTGATATGCTAAAATTCCGAATTTTCTGGATGAATAATCTTATCTCTGCTATCAAGCTCCCGAAATGGATTAGCATTTTCCTACTTACAGTTATATATGTTATACGGTTTTATGACTTTTAACTTTACAGAAATTGCCTTATTTTGTTGTATTAGTTAATTTTTGTAGTGATTTTTTTTTTCATAATCAGATCGTTATTTAGATCAGATGATGATCTTAGATCAAATATCATGCTATAGAATATTTTCAAAAGCTATGTTTACAATATGCATCTTTCCAAAAAACTTATCAAATATCGCTTACATTTCTATTTCGTTATTACCTTTCTTTTCGTCCTTAAACTGAACTAAGACAGAAAAAAATAAATAAATAATATGTTCGGCAGTGAAGAGAATTTGTTGTATTTGTTATGTAAAAGATTCCATTCATTCCAACATCGAGAAAACCAATAAAAATACATTCCTATTTGACAAATATCGTCAATGAAGGAATTACTTCGAAAACATTACTTTTCCTTTATGACTCTATGGGAAAAGATTATTAAATTCAGCAACTGATCAGACACAAGTCTCTTTTATAATTAGGCCATAAAATTCTTTTTATAATTTGAGGATCAAGGTAGAGAGGAATTTTAGATCAAAATATGCCATCGGCTAGAAATAAATCGGTGATCAGTGAGAAACGTAGAAGAGTTGATTCACATGAAATTAATTCTGTACGGCAAAATAACAAATTAGGACAAGTGGATGAAATTGATTATAAATAAGGATTAGGTATACTGTATGCAAAATTTCAATGCTATACAAGTATGTGTACTAAACAGGTCTTATTGATCGGCGTGATAACTGATCATTGATGATTTGCTCGGCCATAAATTCTTAAAGTTTACTATATTATTACAAGGTGTTAGATTGATACTGTCCCCAATGAATCATAAAAGAAATCTTTCCTCGATTCTAGCACTGCAGAATTGTAAAAATTCTGAATTATCTATTTCTCTTCTGTTTATGTTTGCTTGAGAGATTCCAAACAACGTTGTTTAATTCTTATCATCATTATTTGCATCATACCTGCTACAATCAGACTTTGCCTAAATTTGATATGATATGCGATATTTCTAAACTTATCTTTCAAATCAAATTTAATATTATATATAATGATTGCCAGGCTACTGTATTTTTCAACTTTCAGTTATTATTAAAAGCATTGGAATAATAACTTATTAGAATATGTTTTAGTTGATAAATTTGTGAATCATTTTTTTCATAATCAATAATAAGTACCAGTTATAGTTCTGGACAAGCAGGATGTATCACATACCGGATCAATAGTTACAATATCTATAATTAATGCGTTCTATCCGGAAATCTCAAACATTCTTTTTCTACTCTGAAATCTCAGAACTCTCTTTCTACCCTGAAATCTGAGACACTTTCTTTCTACCGGAAATCTCAGGCATTCTCTCAGATGACCCTTTTTATTTTAGGTTTAATGGTACCACTGTAAATAAAATAATGCGATACTTATAGTCCTAGTGAGGCACACAGTTTTATCAAATCATGAGGAGGAAAAGGTAGAGAGCATATAGTTATTTCAGGTATTACTGATAGCACATATAACGAGTTAATAAAGTAATTGGATGGAAATAATATCAGAAGACATATAATATTGATAAGACCCACGAATACTTGAATACTCCTTTGATATCACTTTCGCATTTCAGCAATTTTTAAATATTTCAATTTTAATTATACGAAATTTAAAATTTAATAGAATTCAGATTCTAAATTTTAGACATGCACAGCAATTCAAACATATAATCCATAAGGAGTAATTAAATTCCAATTAAATTAGAAAAGAATTTTCGATTTAATTAAAATGTTATCATATCTTAAACACATATCAAAACTTTAAGTTCTAATTTCAGGGCATAATTTTATAATTTTTCGTTTCAATCTTTTATGTCTTTTTATCATTCCCATTTATAATTCTTTTTTTTTTTTGCATTCTCAATGATTTTAATCATTCTGTAAATGCTGCAGGAAATTTCATTTGTAATATTTGTTTTTTTTGTAATGGCATTCAAATTTCCGCTCCACGACGACTATCTTTTCCTATTCCTTCTTTCCCGTTCGATTCAATCTTTTTTTCTTCTGAATTTTCTTCAATTTCAATTTTCATTTTACAGCCTGCTGGAATAGAGAAATACGAACGATTAATTTTATATTTCTATTTGTTATTGCTCTACCACTAAAGCAATGTTCTATTGGACTGATCCGTGTTCGTAGTATTTCATTTACATTGGTACCATTGAACCTGAAAAAAAAGAGTTCTCTGAGAGAATCTATGAGATTTCATATCATTTAAATTGGTACCATTGAATCTGAAATGAAAATGATGATAAGTTGAATCACTAAAACGTCTAAGAGAATGTCTGAGATTTCACGATAGAATGTGTCAATTATAAACTGTCATTCAATTAATTCAAACATAGCTTTAGTTATGCTACACTTATCAGTATAACAGTTTTAGTGATTCAACTGATCAATATCAGTTTGTTTAGGTCATGAAATCAATGATTATTAAATTGATTAACTTATTGAAAATGGAGTTAAATTATAATTTATTAAAGAAATCAAAATATGCGATGCAATTGCAAGAAATTAAATTAAGGAAAAATTTCAAAAAGAAATTTTCATTAAATTGAATATTAATTAAAATGTATTTCTATCGTGTGATTAATATTTTAAATTCGAATATCCATATAATTGTTGCTTATTAAAAAAAAGAAAGTGATTAAGCTATTGAATTTATCATATCAGATTCTCGAGATTTTATTTAAAAATGCTGCAGTGCAAGGATTATTTGAAAATAAGCAACACAAAGATAATATAAAAACAAACAAAATGAAATGAGATAACAAAATAAATGATTTTTGGTAACTTTTTTTATACCGAGGAAATGAGACATATGAAGTAATAATTATAACATTGAAAATGTATTAAAGTTTGTTTTATCACTATTATCTTTCCATATTATAATTAAGGTGATAATAAAGTATAAGTATCCCTGAGATTATTGTATTCCAAAGCTATACTATTGTCGTATGTGTCATTCTTATACAATAATAAGAACGTTGATTTTCTGATCGAATAATGATAATAATAATGATTATGGCAGTGATATAGTTATGAAAAGCGAATTAATATTATTATTTTTGATTCTTATCTAAATAATTTATACTTTTTACTGAAATCTCGATGTTAGACTAAACGTGATGGATCGAGAGCTGGGAGAGAACGACTTGTTGATTTCGGGAAAACAAAATTATAATTCGAATTTTTTTTCAAAATTTACAGAGTAATGATAGAAAATTTTATTATTGGTAAATGATTTTGCAATTATCTAAGTTAATTGAATGATCGGATAAATTCATTGTTCGATACAATATTAAGGTAAATTAGGAATGGAAAATCAGCAGAAAGGTGAGCAGGTATAATTGACCATAAAAAGAAAATAATTGGGAAAAAGAAAATTAGTCAAAAATTGACGTTATAATTGAAATTGTTTTCATAATTAAAACAAAAATATCCATAGGTTAAACTGAGTGAGCAAAATAAATATACGAATAAAATTGAAAGCAAATACTAACAGACTGATAAACAGGTGAGTAGATGAACAGGTATAGCTGAGCGCAAAATATTTTCGCATAAATTTCGCAAGTTTATGCATTATTGTGATATCACTAAATATATTATTTCAATGTCTCCAATGATAATGATCTGCTGTAGAAGTAAATAGAAGTAGTGATAATAATCTAATTCAGGATACGGTCGTACATGAAATCCTTACATGATAGCTGGCTTACTGTATTGCATTAACAAGAGATCAACGATTCGTCTGTTTCCATCATTATCACCATCTACCTATCGATTCACGAAATGCAAATATGACAAAATATATTTCTCATATTTTTATTTAAAATTTTTCTTTTTGTCACTGCCACAAATTCCATAGCCTTATCAGAATTCTGCCAGATTATCAATTCATTTGTTCAGTTTCTTTTCACTTCAACTATTCAACTATTCATCGCAAGAGAGTTCAAACTTAGCAATGCTTGAAATTTTTGTCTTTTTTTGATGTAAACAAAATGTTTCAAATCAAAACAAAATGCATCACTTTGCCTACATCACGGCTTTCCTTAGTCTTTTATATATTTACTATACCTGAAATCTTGATTATTTGTTTGACCTTTCTAAATTAATGGAGAAGTTTTAAATTAACTCATTTAGGATACAGGCATGTATGAAAATCCCGAGGAAAAGCACGCTATCATTGACCTTTCAACTATGTCATTTATCTCTTTTCGTTCGTTCGATTTCAGCTAGAAAATTTGCCATGAAATATTTTCCCGATATGCGGGAATTTTTTTATATTTACGTATGTTTTGATACAAAAAATTTTGTTATCAGTAAAATTCTTTGTGGAAGATATTTATTCACATTTATTTTAACGTCGTTAAATAATTTTTTTCTTTAGAATTTCTAAGATAAATTCGCTTTAATAATCTCAATTTCTGCGTCGACCTTTGACCCAGTTTTATAAAATTTGTTTATTTTTAATTTTTCTGTGAAATTTGTGTTAAAAAAATATTTTTGGCTTTAAAAATGCATTCATCAATTTTAATCAGTATGAATCAAATCGGAATTATTTGAGTGATAATTTCATAATTCATTTGTTGAAGCGAGAGTTCACAATTGATAATATCAACTTTGATACGGCAAATGGATGGCGAAAGAGTTACGACAATTGTTCGTTTGAGAAATATATTCATTGAAGCGTTTCATTGCATATCTGGGTGTGTGGAGCAATTAGTTAGTCTACCTTTTGTATTATCACAATTATTACTTGATCTTTTTTTTATCAACAATTTCCGATTCTTCTACCTATCCGAAAAGTATTGTTCAATTTGCGATCGATTAAAATCAAATTTTTGCAAACTTTTCACAATAATCTTCCCTTCTGATTTTCTATTGTTATTTGAATTCGGAAACTTTAATCAAAAATAATTTCTGATAGTATCAATGCATCAGTAATAGTAAAGATATGCTTTCATTTAAGAAGAAAAAGAAGAGAGCGAAAGAAGATGATAATTGAAGGACGTAATGATAGATCGGATCGAAGATAGATCGGATGGAACTTTTCAACTTTACTTTTCGTTGCTATATTGTTTTTCTTTTTCTACTACTTTTCCTGAACAGATAACGGAAAACAAAAGAAAGATGAGTTTATTTGCATACGAGGAGGGATCTCGGCAACAAAGCAAAATCGACGATATATTGTAAATATTTTTTAAGCAATTTCTTAATCCTACAATTAATTATAGTTTTTTCCGCATTCCCTCTCTCTCTCTCTCTCTCTCTGTCTCTCTTTCTCTTTTTAATAGCAATTTTACAGCGGAAAGAAGCAGAAAAAAATAATAAAAAAAGAAAAAATGATTGGAAGAAATGACAGATAATTTGGTCTGATTGGCTAAATAAAGATTTATTACTTAAAGTTTATTTATCAAAAATTATTATTTGATTATTTCTCTATTTCTTTTAATTTAACAATTGTAAGAGTTATTAGTTTTGCTAATTTTTTTTTTAATAGGATAATTATGGCCATAAAATTAAAAACCAGTTCTGGGAGGTAAATGTCAAACGACGAAAGAACCATGAAAAAAAAGACCCGAAAAAAAAAATTTGATAATACAGGTTTCTGTGATACAATCATTTCTACCTGTCCTTTTTAATCATGTCGTTCTTTCTTTTCTTTCTCTTTTTTTCTCTTTCTCTTGCAAAATATATAAAAAAAAAAAAAAAAAAAAAAACATTTGATCCAGGAAAAGATAATGAGTCAAAAAACAGAAATTATTGATATTGGAATAAAAGAAAAAGAAAAAAAATGATTAATGTTCTCGTAATGGTGTAATTATCTAATTCAATTCAGCAATTCATTCATATATTTTTTATTCCTACGACCATTTCTTCTAATCATTATTTAGGAAATTCTTCTCGTTTAGAAGGTAAAACTTTTAGAATTTAGAAAAAGGGAAAATTATATCACAAACCCAAATAAATGTTTAGGTTTATTCCCGATTTCAGTTCCGCATTCCAGGATTTCAGTTTCTTTTTTTGTACTACTCGTTTCATTTTCTTTATTTAATTTCTTTTTCTCTCATTCGTAAAGGAATTTCACATTACCACTTAGATGGGAAATATTTAACTTTTTTTTGAAATAATTAAATTTCTGATTTCTTTATGGAAGCAAATTACTATCGTCTGGACAATTCCAGGCATTTTAATTTATTTTTAAACGAATTAAAATACTGAATTAATTAAAAATATATAATATCATGAAACATGTTATCATGCAAGCCTGTGATAAATGTTGTTAAATTTCATCTTTTCATATGATTCCAATTTCGATATCATAATAAGAGAATATTTAATAGATGTGGATGAACAATACGAATAAAAACAATTTTATTTTGGATATTTATAAAAGTATTTTTTCAAATACAAATGCTTTCATCTGAAATTTCATCTCAATATTCCTCCAATCTCGAGATTCGGGAATTTTTCAATAGCTGTTAAGAATGATACTTTTTACACGAGTTATTATTAATTAATAATATTAAAAGTAATATCCAAATTTAAAATGAGAAATTTCTGGCAATTGATTGCGCGTTGTCTATGCCATCTTCAATGATGTACCACTTAAGTGATAAAGATTAAACAAAATTGTACTATAATCGACAAGTTGAGTCTTCTTCGAGAAGGAATTTTGAGATAAAAAAATGAAAATATCATCTGTACTTCCTTCTGGCATTTCATCATGTAACAATACTTGAATGAATTCTCGAAATACGACTGCTAATAGCTGTTTTAGTATTCAAGTAATATAATAATTCTTTCAATATTTTATATTTTAATGGTACTTCCTATATTTTATCAACATTTATCTCTTCATAAAAAAAATCAGCCTTGTTAAGCTAGGCTTGTGTTTAATTTTTGTTTACATTTTCCATATTTTTCTTCACAAAATTGAATAAATAAAAAGTTCTTGATATATACAGTAACACAATGATAATATCATCCTGGTTACGCTTTTTTTTTTCAATAGTCTAACAATCATTAAGAATAAAAGGGAAATAATAAAATTAGCCTGATGTTTATCATATCAAACGCTATTTTGAATATATGATAGGATTTATTTTCTAAATTAGTCATTTGCTCTTTGACCTCATTAATATCATTTCATTCCATGCACTTTTTCTTATCAATTTTTTGCTATTTTTTTCTAAATTTCTTTAAATGTTGCATCATGAAATATCTATTAAATTTTATTTTCGAAAACTCCTGCACGTCTTTTTTTTCATCGTGTACTTACTTCTTCGAGAAGGATATTATTCTCGAAACAAACAAACGGTGCCATGGTACAAGTATGTTTACATCTCTGAGCTTTTAATTATTTCAAACTTTGTACTTTTTCTTTTATTTTTTGTAAACATTCTTCCTTATCTGTACATATCCAAAATTAAGCAATTTGATACAATAATTCCAAGGCAACTTTATTTATCATTCATAATAAGTAGTGAAGTTTATTTTCGTCATTTAAGTTCTCGAAGTTTCTTTTGTTATTATTTCCTACAGCATCCGTTTTTATTTTTCGACTCTTTCTTAATTGATCAATTTTATTCGAAAATTTTACATATATATTTTATGGTGTTTTTTCAAGCAACTATATAACCATAATTATGCTTTTTTCTCTCTTTCCATATTTCTCTCTCTCTCCTCCCTTGTCTAGCATCTGTTTAAAATAATTTATAAAATTAAAACCATGTGTGAGAAGATTTTTGTTCAATGATAAATATATTCAAATATTATAATACAATAATCGCTGGGTTTTATTTCATAGAATAATCATTAAGCAACAACTTGTTCATCGTTGAAAAGATCGAATCTCTTCAAATCAACGGTAGATTTCCGACTAGTTCCTAAATTAATTTCAGGATTCCATCTGGATCATATGGCTTTCTTTGCTTTAATTAGAAGATATTTTTGATGTTCAAAGTTTCAGAAAAAATGATTCAAGACAGTATAAATGATTTAATGTTAAGCTCGTCTCCATTAGTCTCAAATTTATTTTCTACCACTCTCTGTATATGGAGTTTTTCGAATGTTGCAGGAATTTTCATTTCAATTATCAATAGGCATTCTGAAGTTATTTATTAATGAGCATTCTGAAGTTATTTATTAATGAGCATTCTGAAGTTATTTATTAATGAGCATTCTGAAGTTATTAATTAATGAGCATTCTGAAGTAATCTACAAATCCATCAAGTTCTATCCATCAATGCTTCCGGTGATACTAAACGCAAGAATAATTTTTTTTTTATGGGAATTGGTTGAAATTACATTTACTGTAATAGTAATAAAACGAAGAGTGATGTTTTCTTGACAAACGAATCAACGAATCTGAAAGCAATTATATATAGTCGAAGATCAATGACGAAGAATAGGAATAAATTGCCATACATTTTCATATGTTATTGATTTTCTCCATCTTAGCTCTATCTACTGAAACATTTCTCTTAATTGCCTTTCTGTTTCTGTAGCATTTTTTCAAGGATAATTAGAATAAATGAGATGACATCAGGCAGTCGTTCCGCCTACGCTATGGCTCTTTGAACATTTACCTTATTCTTGGCTATTATTAAAATTTATATTAAAAGGGAAGACCTAGGCTTATTTTGTCTAGCAATGAATTGATGAATAGTTTCGTGCCAAGCCAAGCATAAAAAGCTTGCGATAACATGCATCATCATTGCTGATTATGATATCATTGTTAGTTAAATGACATGTAGCAATTATATGACAACCTTAGCGTGGGTAGCAGGTTCAGCTTATTCAAAATTAATTAGTTCCAACTTAGCTTTTGCTAATAATATTGGACCTTGGAAAATTCCAAAATTGTATGAATTTAAATTTATTATCTTTTTTTTGCTAAAACAAATGGCGCCTGATGTCTGAGATAAGCAATCAATGATAGCGATTCTCGAAGTGATTGCGCCAACAAATCAAATGAAAATGTGGACTCCTACTGATTTTATTATCAATAAACTTCACAATTAAATTCAAATTAAAAAACGGTCGGTTTATAGATAAGCGGCGCAACGAATGATTTTTGCCTCTAACAGAAGTCGAGACTACTTTTATGATAAGAAAAAAATTGCAACAGAAATGTTTCAAAGTAAAGCTGCTAATAGATAGGAATTTTTAACTAATAAAAATTTAAAAATAGCTCAAAATAGGTTTATTAGATTAGATAACCTCAATATTGTGTTAGACTGAACAAATTTTTCCAATTTTTTTTGAAACATTGACTTAATCATATTTTGCTTGCAGCCGATGATGTGATTTAAGATATTAATGTTAATTCAACATTTCAATAAGATTTAATTTTCTTTGGAAATATTCTTATCAGAGAATTCTCGGCTTAAATATCATTAAAATCAGTTTTATTTGCTTTTTTACTTAACATCCACTGATTGCTTATCTTTTAACAACTAAATTTTTCGATGTACTATATTTTTTGTCTTTTCATATTCCTTACTTAACAAATGATAATATACTTAGACTTTCTGAATTGATCATGTCCATATCATTTTCGAGAATGGGCAAATTATATTTATAATATGATGTCATATGTAAAAGAAAATCGCACTATCATGAAAATGTCATAGTAATTCCATCCATCCAGCTACCAAACCATATGTAGTAGAAAATATTCAGGTTATTATGGATGTTGTCACAGTATCGATCCATTTTTAGATTCGTAAATAAGATGACAAATTTCCGCGAAATCGTAGAAATCATTATTAGTCGCACTAAAATGCGATTTTTTTATTTCCGATTATTGAAATGATTTTTGATAATTGAAATACATTTAAATACTAAATAGCATTACAGGTTTTTCTCCCAATCATTTCAGTATTGCATAATCTGAAATGACATCATCGTTTGTCTAATTTATAAAGTACATATTGGTTTGATAAGCAAAACGAAAACAAAAAAAGGAAAGAAGAAATTCGTCATTGGACAATAGACTGGATGACAAGGGTTGTCTTATCCATAACTTTTTTTAAATTTTCAATTGGCTATTTAAGTTCGCTTATTTATTAAAATTAATTTAATAAATTTCAAGTTGCATGTGTTGCTTGCAATACTTTTAATGAGAATATAAAGCTTATTTTTTCATCCAATCTATTTTGTTAAAGTTAAATATTAAAATTTGAAATTGACAAGTAATATGTTTTGAGTCAAAAAGTCGAGAGTCTATTTAATATCTTTTCAACTTCTTCTTATTCTATAACAACAAAACACTTTATTAGGCTTGCTAGGCTAGCTAAGCTTAGTTCTCTATCTCTTTTCAACTATTTATTTCTTATTAGCCAATGCTTATGCATTCGAATGATGAAAGCAGTAGGCCTCATTTCACATTTCAATTTGCTATGCTGAATAAAGCCAACGAAAGTTTTTTTTTTTTTGTTTTTTGTACTCACAATGGGAGAGACACTTAACATAGCAAACAAAAAACTTATTTCCTTATATGTGCTTCCATTTCATTTCTAAATTTTTGTATAATTTGCATAATGCATTCCTTAGCATGCACAATGCATTCAGTGATAAGCATGCAACATGCAATATGCAGTATCATTCCAGATCATTGGTGCAAATGATCATTATCATATTTGCTATTTTTATGTCATAGGTCAATTTCATAAATATAATAAGATCATGAATATTTTCATTAATAAAATAAAATAAATCATCTTTAATCTACTTCAACCAAATATCCGTTAGTATTTTCAACAACAACTATAATTTTTTAAATTAGATTTCTATATGACAAACTTGCTTAATTTCCCTAATTAATCTTTCGTACAGAAGATTGACAGGTTTAATTTCTCGAAGTGATGACTAAAGCCTTTAAGGCGCAATGACGTATTATCGTTTATTGGGGCAATGTCGATGACCTTTCGCTCCACAGATGATAAATACGAAATTCAGCAATTTATGAGTCGTGTTAAATTAAACCCTTCGTTCATTTTGTCTGGCATTTTTGATAGATCGTTTTTATAGGAAAATATTCTCACACTATTTACATTATCTCGAGATTTTTCATCATACATTCTCGAACTTTCGGGAATCACACAGACATGTTTGTTATATTTGTATTATATTTGATCATTTATCATTCTTTCGAATTCGTATTGGCGCTTATCAGACTAATGTATGTCTGCTGTCATTAAACTCAGTCGATCAAATCGCAGCTGTTCTGAGGAAAATTACGAAACGGGATAAGATGAAAGTTTTAAGAGATAATCATTCTTATGGTTTTTTTCTTCAAATGACTGTGATAATTTATATGAGTGAGATAAGTTATACAACTGATATCGCTAAGATAAATGATGAAATGAAAAGTTCCACTTCTACGAGTGGTGAAGATAATATAGAACGACCATGAAAAGACTTCGAAGAATCAATTTTAAATTTATACGTAAAGAAATGAATGGTAATTATAACAATCAAAGAATGAATTATAAAAATGGATTAGAATTTTTTTTTCATTTGAATTTTAGGAAAGATATTAAAAGAGAAAAGAGATAGTCAAGAGAGGAAAAGGTTGGTGTATTTCCTGAATATTTTAAAACTATTACCTAACCTATCAGGTCATGAGAAGAAAAGGTTGCTGTATTTCCTGAATATTTTAAAATTATTACCTAACCTATGAGGTCATCAGAAGAAAAGGTTGCTGTATTTCCTGAATATTCCACAATTATTACATAAGCTATTAGGTCAAAGGACGATGAACAAGTTGGTGTACTTTTTGAACATTTTGCAATTATTATCCAAAGTATTAGCTTAGAAGAGAAAGAGGTTGGTGTATTTCCTGAATATTCCACAATTATTACCCAACCCTATTAGGTCAAGAGAGGAAATAAAAAAAAAATTAAAAAGAGAGAGAGGGAAAAAAAAAATTATTATCTAACCTATTAGGTCAAAGAGGAAGTGATTAATGTATTTCCTGAATATTTTACAATTATTACCCTACCTATTAGGTCATGAGAAGTCGAGAAGGAAGTTGGTGTACTTTCTGAATATATCTCATACTCATCAAACAACCTATCTATCATATTATCATTTTTTTCGCATCCTGCATATTTATTCTTTCATCTCATTAATATCATTTATTACAATAAAATACTTTTATGCCTTCAAATTTCCATTCATTCATTTTTCCCGTATTATTATCGTAATCGTTTAGACACTCTCTATCATTTGGTTATATTTTCATTTGGTCTTTCTATATTTACTTTACCATCCGTCCATCCATCCATCCATCTAGCCATCTATCTATCTATCAGTCATCAGTCATCAGTCATCAATTCAGTTTATCATCGTTAAACTTTCCCTTCAAATTAATTTCAGTTATATACAAAACTAATAAATGAATAATGAGTTAAAATTGCGGAGACAATCAATCCGTAGAATGTTGTGTGTCCTGATGACCTCATTAAAATTCTTAGTTAATTCCTTAGTAAATAGACGACAATTTTTTTCTTGACAAAATTCTTAGAACATGAATCATCATTTCATGATTTGCTCGCTACGCTTTAACTGTTATCATTTCTCAATCATAAAAAGAAAGTTCAAATTGAATTTCTAAAAAAACGATGAAGAAGGATAAATGAATAAATAACATCTTTCGAATAGTTTTAGATTATTAAAATATCGATCATTCTCTTAACTTATTTTATTTATATCTCAAAATTAAGCATAATTTGTTATCAACTAAATATTAGAATTCAAAAATAAAAAGCGAAGGAATTATTTAAAAAAAAAAATCATAAACCAAACAAAATGAATTTGTTTGTAATTCAATTTCTCCTACAGTGAGATGATATGTTTGTTTATTTTGTATATAAATTGATGTGACAGACTGTAAACAAATCGTACTACAAATAATCATCAATAACTAATTATTGCTATGCATAATTTTCATTTTTACGATCATTTATGAGTACTACCATATTATCGTTGTTGAATGTGAATAAATTTTTGATAGAAATTTTTAGATAAGCCTTTTATACCATTTCTCATTTAATAATCCATGACTTAAATCACAATCCTAATTTGCTCTCGGAGGAAATGATAGAAAAAATAAAACAAGTTGATAAGCTATCATAGATGTATTTGCATTTATGATTTGATAAAATTTAATATCTACCATTGAAATAAATAAATATTTGTGTCTTTTATCATTGCAACATCATTTCTGCAGGAATTGTTGCACTTTTTACTCCAACATTTTTCCACTTTATCTATGAATTTTTTTCGTCACTTTGCAATTTTTCAAAATTAACAAATTTCTCGAAAAGACTTTTTATAGAAAAGAAATTTTGAATGTAACTTATAGTTAATCCCATGTGTAATGTACTGGTGTGAAATTTGTCAAATCTCGATTCCTATCCGGGTCAAACCTGATAAACAGTGATACAACATAGATGAGAAGTACCAGTAGTGTCGCGTCTTTTCTCGAATTTTTGAATTGTTAATTTCTCTGCTTTCCATTCTATTATTATTGATACAATATTGAAATATCATTTCCCCAAGATTAAAATAACTGATACATTTCATTTTACAGACCCATTTTTGAGGATACAATATACTATGGAAATCGTATAGTAACAACTAATAGTGATATTGTCGAAATATGAAGAAGGATTATGTAGTTAATCATATATATAGGGCAAAAGACTGGAATGTGGAAAGACAGGCGGGGGAGACCGTGCTGGGCGGGGGAGACAGTGCTGAGCGGGGAGACTGCACTGGGCGGGGATTGCTTTCTTCTTTATGATCGTGGGTTGATTGGAATTGGATGGATTCTTTTCGAACAAATAATGATGAGGATGGCAATGATTCTGATTTAACATATTTGTCATTGCAACAGTAATCTTCTTGCTTCTTTTCTTCTTTTCTCTTCAATCCTTCTGGCGCTCTTATCGTTCGAGAAATTTTCCGCCATCACTTCTCTCAATATACCTATTTAGTACCGTACCGTCATGTTATTAACACTTATATTATTACTACTAACTAATATTATTATTATTATTATTGCAGTCATTACAACTATTATTACTATCATTATTATTATTGTTAATGATGTTAAGATAAGAATGTCCTTACTTAAATATTCGATTGATTACGATTGTTGTGTACCATTTCTCGTCACTCTTCTCTAACCTTTATGTATAATACTATTTTAGGATGAACTTAGAAAGGACATCATGAAGACAGGTAAATAGCATTCTTCTGTGCTGATTCATAAGGAATGACCATAGTAGTCGCCATAAAATAGCCTTTCCCTGCCCTTCTCTAAGATTCATTTAATCATCAAAGTGATATGATATGTAAATAATAATGGCCCCATAGTAGTACATCATCAATGATAGTAGTACTTGAATCGATGAATCTGAATCCTTCTTTCTTCTTGCTAATAATATCATAATGCATTCATAAGCATTCAAAGAAGATAATGACTAATTACTTATTGTGTTATTATATTATTTCAGAATCCTTGTTAGTGTCATAATACTTTTCTTCTTGTTTATATTCCAATTTTTATCAATGAAATTTGAAACATTCCTATTATTTAGATAATGGCTTTTTTATTGCTTCCTTTGCTATCAGCTAACTTTTCAAATATTTCAAAAAGATTTTTCAACATCAAAATTTTTGCAGATTATGCTGCTCTGTAAAGAAAAGCAGGTCATTACCTTTTCTCTTTTCATCACAATCATCCTCCTAATAATTAGTTATTCTTCTTCCTTATCCTTTTCTTCTTTTCAGATGCCCTGAATCTCTAAATGAAACTGCTCCTATTCTTGACCTCATTTCAATACGAACATCCTTCAATATATCATTTATGTGTGAATTGAACTGTTCAAAGTCCATCAAATCATATCATTTTTCAAACATTCTGACACAACTTACATCCTTTGAACATTTTTCGAGAAATCATAAACTTTTGAGTGTCTTCTCTTCCGAATCAACGAAATCAAATATATAATTCTACTAGCAGTACAAGTAATAAAATATATCTTTAAAAGATCTTAAAAATCATTTTATTATAAATGTCTCTCTTATATGAATAACACATGAATAACCATTGATATTTAAATTGACCAAATGATTTTCAATAATATTTCATTTCATTCTTCTCATTCTTTTTTTTGAAATTTTAATTCTTTTTCATTCTTCCTAAATTCCTCTCTGTGTTCAATTCCATTTTTTCTTTCTTTCACATTTTTGAAATTCTTAATTTAATTTTTTAATTGAAATGAAGATAAGTGAAATTGTCATTTGCAATTAATTACTAGTCGAGAATATACAGTTCTGCATCAGGTGTCATTCATCTTTTGACTACCTGGAATTTATTTCCATATAAAAAAGAATAATAATTATTTAAATGTGCTAACTGATAATCGGATTTCCTTTTTTTCCCGTTTATTCATATTTTATAGTTTATTAATTCTACTGAAATCATTCTTACAGTAATGATAACAATTAATACTGTTAATCAAAGCAAGCACTTGAATGAAATGGATAAAAGTAATTGATTGTTGATAATTCGAGAAATAATGATAAGGTTGTAGAACTTCTCTAAAATGATTTCATCTCATTATTTTTGAGGGACAAGGAAATGACTCGAATCAATCAACTTAAGTTCAGAAGTTGACGAAGCAGTCGATGCATGATCTAACAAAGCGGTCGATTGATAAGCTGATAATGCGAGCGATAGTTAACTCTTATCTATTTGAAAACAAATATATCAATTAGTTTCGAAATCTTTAAGACATTTTCGTTTTTTAAATGAACATCTCTAACTTTCCTCGGCGGTTGTTTATTTTTCCTCCCTCTTTTTCTTTTAGATTTTATAAAATATTATTTGATGAATTTTTAACTTTTCTTCATTGCTGATTATTATAAGTAAATTATATCATCTGTTGATTAGATGAATTTATGAATTTGAGTTTAAATCAAATGATAATGTTTATTTAATATCATTAAACAAACAGATCAAAGATTTAATTATGGAACCCTCTCAACAGTCGAGAAATTGTTGGCTCTTTTAGATTATCATTTTTATCAACATTAATCAGAAAGGAATAATTGGTCGAAAATATTTGTGCAAACACACAATTCATGAAAAAAAAAATAATAGATTATTTTTTTCCCTCATTTCCTCTCTTCTCAGGGACATTGTCATCTGAGATAATCATCAAACAGCCAAGGTTGACCTTTGCTCTTCTTTCATTCCTTCAATCACTTTTAATTTTTAATTTCATTTGTTGATTTTTTAATCGAGCCTAGCTGATTTTTCACTATACGTTGCTGCGTATGAGCCAGAAAGTTACTTTATTTTCGTCAAATTTCAAAAATACACTTATTAAAAAAGGAAGTAATTGAAAAAATTCATTGCTTCTTTTTTAGTAGTTTTGATTATTTTTGAATTTAATTTTTAGCAAATTATCAATTCCCTAAGAATACTATAAAATGAAAGAAAGATGATATATATTTGCATAAATTTTAAGTAATTTAGTACTACTTTTTGTTTACTGATATTGTTTATATCAGTTACTGCTTAATATTCTTGCAAATAATTTTAGTCAATGAAAATAACACGTTCTCATTCTCGAATGCATTCTCATTCTCGAACACATTCGCACTAAGCTCTTCTACAACATATAGATCATCATTCTTCCTTTAAAGATGTATGATTAGGATTAACTTTGAATTATCCATAATTTTCATTCTCGAGTTTATGTGAACTGAGATGGGGAAATCCAAATACATTTAAATTGATAGCAATAACATCCAACAAAAATAGGTTAATGAAATGGAGCGGAACTATTTATTTGAAATGATATTTCAATTTATATATCAAAATGTGTATTTGCAGAAAGGATAGATGAAGAAGGAAATTTGTTGTAATAACTGGTCGTGGAATTCCTTCTCCACTCACCTGAGCAACGTTAAGTGACAAAATGTACGACAGACGCATACATATCAATGTATGGCGAAGAAATGAACGTATAACATACACATACATTATACACGCACAAACACACATACACACATACACATGCACACACATATATATACACATACACATACATACAAGCAAATATCTATGTGTATACATAGATTCTTTTAAGAAAGATTAGGGAATTGTAAATTGGTAGAGAGAAGAGAAGTGGAAAACTTGATTAATGTCGTCATTTACAATCCAAACTAAACGCGTGGGTGGAGCAAAATAGCGACAGAGGAAGGGCGACAGGACGAGCGTTGGATATTATCGATTCGTCGCCGATATGTGACTGACAAATCGACGACGAAACTATTTTCATTTAATTCTCATTACTGATGAATAAAATGTTTTATTTACTGACTGCTGATGATATTGGGGTTTAAGATGAGAAATCTTTGCTGCAGATCTATCTTCAAGTTTTTAAAATGATCAGAAGATAAGGTCAGATGAGATGAGATGAGATGAGATGAGGTGTATATATGTAAGATTTCATATATCGAGAATATTTTATCAATGCTGAAATATAACTCATTTTTGGTGATAATATAGAAGTATCGAGATTGATGGAAAAATCTCTTATTTTTCTTTTCGAAAGATAGCAGAGAAATAATTAGATAATGAGATGAATCAAACATAATTATTTTAGCTTTTATCTAAACTCTTCTTTCTAGTTAATTGAATTTATTAATCTCATAAATATCTATTTCTGTTTACATGGTATGGGATCTGAATGATTTAGACGAAATTGCAAAATTTCTCATTTCCTTCTATCGAGACAATTTAGAATTATGTCTTGACTAGCAAGTGAATACGGAAATTTAGTAGTTCATCAGGTGGTTAAACTGACTTCATATAAAATTAAATCATCGCGAGGAAAGAAACTTAATGTCAGGATGATTCCTATCAGAATAAATTTCTTCTTTATCCATAAATTTAAATCACAAATAAAGGTTGTGAATATTTGATGAGAAAAAAGCTTTTATTAAAGCAATGATATAATGGAAGAATCTTCTCCATTCTCAGAATCTCCTCCATCAGAGAGAAAAGCCACCTTGAAGTTTTTTCTCATTCTGATTTCGTTCAAAATATTTTTCAAATTACTGTATCATAAAGCAATTTCTTTCTTCTTTCTCAAATGATAAATCTTTCATTATCAGTTTCTCGTATCATTGATGCATAGTTTGTTCCACACAAAATTTTCCATCTTTCATTTTATTTTATAACAACTATTTTATTTTTGCGTTTTTTTTCTCTAGCTTTTGATATCTGAGAAATCTGATCTATAATATGCGGAAGAACTGACCTGTAATACTATCTCGCAGTTCACGATTTACTTTGAAATTTAAGTTATGATATGAAATGCATTATATAATCATTTCATTTCATTACAAATTTCCACTGAATTATTTAAAGTTATATTCTTGCTTTGATTTTTTTGAATTTGCTGAGATCAATAATTAGTAATGTTTGATATGATTTTTCACAGATTGATAAATGATGAGTTGAGATAATGACTCACCTAATGATTCATTCCGAGATAATTTGTAAAAAATTAAATATTAAGTACTTGATTGTTTCGTGTCAGGTAGATACAGGTAGGTAGTGCGTGAAATACAAACTTATGCACTTCATGGTAAATACTGCAAATGACATTTTTAGCCTAAGCTATATTTCCCATCTTAATAATTATTTATAAATAACTTTCTGGCTTATTTCTTTGCTTTGATTTATCAGTCATTTATAATTAACTTTTTATGACTCATTCTTTGCTTCGATCTTAGTAGGCAATGTAATTAACTTTTGGCTCATTCTTTGCTTTATCTATTAGCTGAGAAAAGGGACACGAAAGAAATGCATTGGAATCTAAAGTAAAGAAGTTTGAGATTCATTGATAATTGTCGACAAGTTTCTTCTATTCTCTTAGGTAACAGTTAGCTGATGATATCGGACGATGATTTTTTGGGCTAAGAGAAATATGAAATGAAGATGAGGCCTGGAAAGGCTCAAATCTTGTCCTAATACTAGGTCGAAAGAATTATTCTTGAGCAGCTGCATCAGGGATGAATTTGATAATAGATGCATCATCATATCTCCATCGTCATTCACAATGAAATATTCCAAGCCAAATCTCAGTTCTTTATTTATATTTCATTCTTAATCTCATTCATCAGTAGCAGACTTGAATCAGATTCCATTTGATATCATACTTGAATCTGAATCTCCGAATCTAAAAGCTAGTGATATTTGAGACATCACAAAGTGACATATGCTTTGAGCTATCGGAATATCTGTTCTGTTTCATCTAACTTCTTTTAATTTGTCACAGTCCTATATCAAAAAAGCGAACAAATAATTTTAACACGGACACATACATACACTTCTATTCTTCTTTATCACCTTTCAGTTCCATATATGAATTAACTTGTTAAGTTATTATTATCATGATATAACATCCTCCTCTCCTTTTTCTAATATCACTTTTATCATTCTTGAAGAGTTTCAATCTTTGAAAAAAAGCGGAATTTAATATAAGCTAATTTTTTGAATCCATGTCAACCTAATTTTCATATCTTTGTTTAAATTAAACTTTCAAATGCGTAAAAGGATAGTATGTACTTCGCGTAGTCTTTGTAGAATGCTAAAATATCAGAAGCCAAAAAAGACCCATGAAAATCTAGAAGATCCGAGTGAAACTAATTATTAAAATTAGTATGGAATAATGTCGAAGAATCTACAAAGTTAGACGTACGATCACGTAGAAATTCAACTTACATGTTGTATTTTCAGAATCAATATGGCAGGTACTTTCCACCATTTCATAAATTTTTACTTTCTTCATAGCACACTTCAATTTTAGAATTGAAACTTAAATTTCAGAAAAATGACCCCAGAGCAGAGATTATAAGAATACTACCATTTCGTTCTCTCCCTTCGTCCCTGACTTCTCTTTCTCTAATCTCTCCAAACCACTAGTGCACTTTTTTTGCTTGTGTCCAATTCCTATCCCTCTTTCTCTTTGTCAATTGTTGCAGCTACATGACCATCTAGTCTTTTTGACGGACCGTGCACTTCTTGTTAAAATCTGCCACTTTGTTGGAATTAACGTATAATTATAAAGTTGCTTTGCTGGTAATTTACGATGTCGCATCTCGAAATTGTATATTTAATCAGATTGCGAAAGTTAAGATAAAACTCACAGCGAAAAGGATTATTATGATAGATACATATGCATATAATTATGTTCAAATTAACGCATCTTTCTTATCGTTCTAATTACTATTATTTATATTTGCGTCTTTCTCTTATTTATTACATTTTGGTTAAAGATTGATTTTTTTCACAATTTAGTCTTATACATATTAGATGTAGATGCGTTTGGAATGTATTAAAGCAGTTCGAGCGGTTTCAGGATATTGCTTAGTTCTTTTCATCATGTATATTGTTAAATGAATATAAAAAAATCAGCATATTTACAGGTTGGCGTTGTTTTCTTCTGAAGCGTCAAGGTATGTTAGTAGTGCGAACGCAGTCATGACAACAACATATTCAGTACATCCTCCGGGAGCAACAGCTAGGAGATTTCTGTCACATCATCATCATTCCCATTCACCGCATCAACAACATCGACGTCATCAAGCGTCTTCCCTCGATTCCACTCGTCCTACTGCCAGAATCATATCATCATCATCTGTAAAACGTGTCGTCAACGGTACCGATAATAACACTACTGTTACCGCAATTCCACCTGTTACTGTCGGCATTATTCCACCACCACCTCCATTCGATACTATTGTTGCACCTAATCCCGCTATAGCTGCGCTGAACGGTACGATCTGTAGGCCATCATCATCAGATTGCGGTGGCTCATCGTCAGGGCTTGGTGGTATGACCAAAACCGATATCATATCATCCGACGAATCATCACTAGCCAGGTTATTTCTATTTCATCTTTTTTACTAAAAAATTTGTATATTCTTGGATGTTGACAAGATATGATTGATGGTGGCTATTTATATTTTATTATTTAATAAGCATTGCTGAATTATTATGCTCTTCTTTATTTCTTCTATTTATTTAAATATATTGTTTTGTAATAGTAGCGATAGTGTTGAGATAAAAATGAAGAGATTCAAATATAATTTGCAAAGATATTGGAGATCTTATCTTTTTCTTCTGAAATTTAATGAATTTTAAAACAAAGAATTACAAACATAAAAAGGTGCTTTCTTTAAAATTTTATGAAGAATTGTGCATTGGATTGTTAAAAATATATTATGTATTCAAAATAAAATGAAATGAACTCTGCATTACTAAAATTTTTCATCCATTAGATGATAATTAGCTTAGTGGAGATAGATTTTGATCTCGTTTCTATATTTTCGCCTTTTACTGTGGAAGATAAATATATTTGCCATCAGATTTCGAAATCCTTATATTATATAAATATTGGATATTAAAATTTGTCATTTAAAACTAATTAGTATTTTGGTGCCCATAATTATATTCCTTAACTGATTAATTGTAAAAGACACAGGATTCTTTATCACGAATTAAGATTGAATAAATTCCAAAATCACTAAAAAATTCTGGATAGTTAATTGGAAAATGGAAGAAGTAATAAAGGAGTCATTCATATTAATCTTATCAATATAAACACCGATAAAGTAATGTTTTTCCCGATTTAAGACATTTGGAAAAAATGTCTTAAATCGTTTCAATATAAGAATGGAATTCATGAAATATTACAGGAGTATATCATAATTCTTTTTTCATACTCTCTACATGTCAAGTCGTTAAATTTTTTATTGCTCAGACTGAATGACTGTTGTATTATAATAGATCGAAGCTTCTCTTTATTTGCAAGAAATTTATGTTTTCTTTTTTTAAACAGTTTTCAACTAATATAGATTAAATATCATCTTACCTCTTCCTTAATTCATAATTGTTATGAATGGCTTGTATGGCTAAAAATCTGATAATATTAATATGCCTCATTTTACTATTGTTGTTTGAATGTCATATCATATTGCTGTCTTACTGTACTAATAGCTAGCTCTATTAGCTCTATTAATCACTCAATTAATTCCACAGATCATTGAAGCTTCAGTCGCTAAAGCTATTATAAATCGCAAAAAATTCTTTAAATTTCTGAGGGCACCATTTATTTTATTAATGTTAGAAGATGACATTGGATAGATGTTAATAATTAGTTAAAATTAGTGGTAATAATTTGATTATGCTGTTATTTACACCACCATTGTCGCTTTTATGATTATATCATTAAATGGAAGGAGTAAATGATTGAAATGAATTAAACCAATGATCTTAAATATTGTAGTATCTTTTAGGATATCATTGGGAATGATTTAGAATGATAGTAGTAGAAAACATAACGATAGAGATTTAGTTTGCTGCAGTCATTTAACTTTTAAAAATTGGATATGGATAATTAATAATGCTTATTACATTCACAGTTGAAGCTGTGATATAAAATTAAGATTTAAATGTAAGTTTCTATTGTGCTTTAGTTCGAAATGCTGAATTTCATTTCATGTTTCGTGCGTAGTGATTTATGATATTTTTTCTTATAGTTTTTTGTAATTACTTTTTTGTAATGCTTGAAAGATAAAGCTCTCACAAAACAGTTACAATGTAATTAAACCTAAATACTATATTATTAGAATCATTGCGAGTCTTTCTTGAGCTGCTTTATTCTCCTTTCTTCCTAAACTGTCTGATTGAAAATTCGTATCTCAACAATATTATGTTTAAAATTTCGTAATTCCGACACTAAACAAAAACAGCTGCTATTAATATTATTATATGAGTTCATAATAGTACTGATATTTGCATAAGCAAAAGAAAGTTATATAATTTAAATATTTTGCTTCCTAGCTAGCGGACAATTTTTAAGAATTATTTGATCATTTTTAAATTAGTTAAAGTTTATATATGTTCGGTAAAGTTTGTATGCGTTTGTACGTTTGTCTTTATTTTTAATTTCTTCAATAAAATCCCTAAAAATTTCAATATAAATTTTCGATTAAATTCCTAAAAATTCAACTTTCATTCCTTATCTGTAAAATATTACTAAATTTATTATTTTCGGAATGTCATAATACTACATTTCATTATAGCTATTATTTGATAATTTTGTGTCCATTTCTCGGATTTTTGTTTCTTTCTTTATCTTTCTTGTGCCTTTGCCAGAATTATTACCCACTAATACCTTTTGTATTGAAGAAATGTTGGGGAGAAAATATATTTAAAAAAGAAAAAAATGGATTTTAGCAGAGATGATGTATTAAATTGTAGAGCAATTAGATTAATTCAAATGGTTGAAACTAGTATATAGAAATAGGATTAGGAAAATTTTTAGGGAAAAAATGATTCAAATTATATCAAAATTTATTGTTTCTAGAAGTTAGTTAAATTTTTTAGCAATAAATGTGTTCATAGTTTAAAATAATTGGAGAAATGTTAGAGAGAATCACATTTAAAAAGAATGTAAAAATGTTTTTTTTCCGATTACATCAGCAGATCTTTAGAATTGACAAAACGTTTGACATATTTTGTCTCACGAAGAATATGAGTAATAAAAACCTCAATATGTCGAACAGTTTTTGTTAGCATTAGCGGCGGCAATACAAACGGGTTGGGAAGGTAAGGCTGCTCTCTGACTTTTATCGTATTTTTTAAAATTATCATTTTTGTTAATGCTCTCATGCATTGCGATAACTTTTTTAATGCTCAATTTTTAGCTAATACCTAAAACTTCTCCAAAATAGCATGCAATTTAAAGAACTTAGTATGTTTTCCAATACTCATCCATTACATTTCATCGCCATTTCAAAATTGCGCAATTTTATGTGAATTTTTTTATTGTTGGTAAGTTACAAATTACAATAAGGAATGAGTCCGTTTTCCATATTTTAATCATTTCGTCCTTATTTTTTCAACAAATGATTTCATCCATAAAATAAATATAAAATCTAATAAAACTTACCTTTTAAGAAGTTTATTTTTATTTTAAAATTTCTTATAAATATTAAAGATTATCTCACTTATCTATGAAACCGTTCATTTCTTATTTGCTTGAATAGGAATTTGATTAAAAGTTTTGGTTATAGCAATTAGCATAAAGAAAAGATAAGAAAATATTCACTGAATCACTGTAAGAATAATCGATTGCAACTGCAGGAAGTTTGTAGCTCAGCTATTAAAAATATATGAAAGCTTCTGAAAGCATGCTTCTGAAAAAGTGATTTGGGCATACATGCAATTTTCTGGTTTCATTATTAGTTATATTATCTATTATCTATTGTCTTTTGAATTTTAGATTATGTTAAGATTATGAAGTATTCAAATATTAGGTAATTATCAAAATAATCAGCAATGATGAGAGCAAGAAAAAGAAAATCAACATAACTTTAAATTGAGATAGCAAAAGAATGAAATGCTTTCAGCTATCTGCTGACGGGATCAGTCTTTTCGACTGAGGAATTATTTCTTGAGTTATGATAATTGATTCGTAGTAAAACATTAGAATTCTAGATATTAATCCTTGTATTGATCACTTTATGAAAATTGATTGACGAATGAAGAATTATTCATTTTATTTAGGCTCATCCACCAAATGGAATGAAGGAAGGCGAAAAAAAATTGCAATACAAATTGAAAATATATTTTTTAATAAAAAATTTGTAATCTTTATTTTTGACTGTAATGATTCAAAAATAATTGTTAAAATTGTGATTAATTAAAATAAGGTGGAAAAAAAAAGTGATGATATCTCGATTATAATGGTGTAAGAAAAAAACAGAAAGATGGAAGATGACTTCTTCAAATTGTTGGCTAACTGTACTATATTTTTGCTGAATCAAAACTGGAACTCTAAATCCTGCGTTGATACTGTGTTAAACCCTATCATCTAAAAAAAGATTATTTTTTTTTGTTTCTACTCTTTTCTTTTTTTAATTTTATTTCTAAGCAATAATGCATTGTATTACGTCATTACTTTATAATTGATGTTTATTTCGATTGTCCATTACAATTCTCATTTATTATCCGGATTTTACAAACAATTGTTGGAAGAGATAAATTTAAGGAGAAAATTTCATAGAGGTATTTCAAAAGTCGCTATCCGTTTTTATCATTTTTTTGTTTTAACTTCTTAATATTTTTCTCATCTTCCTGATAATGTTAATAGTATGTTAGAAATGATTGAACATAAGTTTTTTTCTTCCTTATACATTAACATAATATTGACAGTCATTATAATGATTAATGTATTAAACAAGAAAATATTAATTTTAAATTTTGATGCTTTGGTAGAATACAGGAATTTTAGGATAAGATCATACATCCATGTTTTGAAAAAGCTATATTATTAAAAATAATTTTCAACAAATTATATCGAACCTGTTCTCATAACGACTGTTATCGTTTCAGTATCGCGTTCTTCACATTACAGTACAGACATTACTGAATCCCATTTTTAATTTCTAATATTAAAACTATGAGTGAAAAAACGAGATATTAATCATATAAGGAAAGATGAAAGGACTTTAAATTTTTGATACATAATTTCTCATTGGACAGTAAATTTTTCAATCATTTTTGTTTTTGTTATAGGAGTAATCATAAATATAGTGTGATATTTGAGCTTTTCATGCTCTTCAACTTGAACTCGTAATATTTTTAGATTAGGTTTCCTTTTCTTCCGTCAGCAATGTTATGGATCGAAAACTTTTCCTCTGTATATGCGATAGTATTAAGAAGACAATTTCGAAAACTGAGTGGAGGTTGAAAACTTAGACAATATAAACACTGAACCATTAAAAAAATAAAAAATTCTAGTTGATGTTTCATTTAAATTAAATGGAAATTATGCATAAATCTTTAAATAGCAATTTTCTATTTTTGTTCGCTTTGGTTTAGCTTTAAACTTAGAAATATTTGCAAGGTCACATCCTTCCTTTATTGTTGTCATACTTCCGAGATAACTGAACTATGCCTGATTTCCTTGATTAAAAGAAATCAAAAGGATACTGATTGATCCTGGATCGTAGATTAGTTTATTAAAATTTCTATTCCTATAAGTCAAAAAATCCAGGCCATTCTAATGTTATGGAGAGGATAACAAATTTGTAGTAGACATGCAACTGTCTTTCACTTATTTCATTTATTAATTGAATTTATTGAAATATTTATTTACAGTGACGTACCGGTAGGAGTAAGAAGCGCTTGGGTAATACCTCATCCAGTGCTTCTGAATAACGCTATACCGCCAATGTTTATGTCCTGCAATACTGTTCCGACGTCTTCCACCTCTCCAGTTCCTATGTTTTTTGATCAAGGTATGTTCATTGGTTATTTCTAATTTCTTTACTAAATTGAAATTTATGGCCAGTTAATCATTATGTTTTTTATTCGATTCAGTTTTTGAAAAGATGTTTAAAAATTTAAAGAACAAATGTTTGAAGCAAAATAATGACACATAATCGTGTGTATATATAGAATCTCTAATATCTTTTGCAAAATCATCATAGTCATTTATCTTTTATTATTGGCATTATCTGGATGATTTTTTAAATATTGGAAATTTTTAATTTAAAATAAAATCATTCTCTAAATATCCTATTTTATTCCCGAAATTGCTTTAGTAAATCAGCAAATAATTATGTTAGAAAATTAGAAGTTTGTTTCGGGAATTTGACAAAGGAATAAGTATCTTGCGATATGCATAACCTTATCTCATTAGAAACATTTATTCATAAATTTTTTTTAAAAAAATTTACCCAGGTATCACCGCATATTTCTTTTATGTCCTTAAGGCATTTTGCAAGATTAATTGACAACAGAAAATATAATACGGCTCGAAGATGAAATAAACTTAGTGACGCAATCAGAAATGAAGTTATCCTTAGCAATAACAAATACATGAGTTTTATGAATTTTAACATTTTAATATGAATATTACGGGAATTGCCTAAGAAAAATTTTCCCATGGGATCTTACTTATCATTTGCTAATGACAAAATAGAAGGAAAAATTTTTTGGCTACTTAGCAATTATAACTTAAAACCGACAATTCTGGAATAAAATTTTGAAAAATTATGGATTTTCATCTCATTCTTCTCTATTTTTTATTCTTTTACTAACGTGGATTTTATGAAATGGTTATCATTTCCATCTACGAATATCTGAAGAATATGAAACAATCATTCCACTCCATTTTATTTTAATTCTAATGATAAGACGCATTTTTGCTTATTTCACTGATTTGATAATCACTGCGGAATATTAAAGATCAATTTTTCCTTCTCATCTGATTTCTCAGAATTTTTACCGTCAACTGATCGAAAATTCATATAAATAATCACTTATTCAGGTTTCTAATTACATTTATTGTACTAAATTATTATGACTATGGTTAGTTAAATTATAGCACAGTTTATAATACAAAGAGCACTGATAACTACTTTGAATGATCGTAATAGGCAAAAACCAAAAAAGATATATATATATATATATGCAATGAAGGTGAAAAATTCCACTCAAAGAATGCAGGACTTAAATAGTCATGATAAGTCTACCTGGTATCGAATAAAATCGTGAAGAAAAGCCTATACTTAACAATCATTTTATTCCATAAACTTAATAAAAGTAACATTGGCATTAAAATTTTAATTCTCCAAATACGATAAATCTAATTCCGGAAAAATGGATTTACAAACCAATATTCTTTCCCCAAGAGAAGAAGACCACGCAGATACTATTATATAAACTGGTTGAGAATATGGCAATAAAAAAAGGATATAGTAGAGATGAGGAAAACAGGAGGTAAATGTTGGTGAATAAATGAGTACTATTTTTCGGAATAGTTATTTATAAGATTTACTTAAATTAAAAAGATTAAATATTTTCTTTATGATTTCATTTATTGAATGATACCTTCGAAGGATAGATTATTTTGTTTGAGCATTATTTTCAGTTTAATTGCAGTGATTAAGAGTAAGTAATCTTATTAGTTAGAATTGTTGTGGAGTGCCTGACCTGTTTGAAAAATAGTACTCATTTATTCACCAACATTTACCTCCTGTTTTCCTCATCTCTACTATATCCTTTATTTTATTGTCATATTCTCAACCAGTTTATATATAGTATCTGCGTGGTCTTCTTCTCTTGGGGAAAGAATATTGGTTTGTAAATCCATTTTTCCGGAATTAGATTTATCGTATTTGGAGAATTAAAATTTTAATGCCAATGTTACTTTTATTAAGTTTATGGAATAAAATGATTGTTAAGTGTAGGCTTTTCTTCACGATTTTATTCGATACCAGGTAGACTTATCATGACTATTTAAGTCCTGCATTCTTTGAGTGGAATTTTTCACCTTCATTGCATATATATATATATATATATATATATATATCTTTTTTGGTTTTTGCCTATTAATTACGATCATTCGAAATAGTTATTTATAAGATTTACTTAAATTAAAAAGATTAAATATTTTCTTTATGATTTCATTTATTGAATGATATCTGAATATATATATATATATTTGAATACGAGTAATATTGACTTATTATTGAAAGGAATATTAGTATCGTTTTTGTTTTACGGACTTTTGAAATCATCACGATATTATTAGCTATATTTATTATACACTTATCTAGAAATATCTATGATCAATTTCTGTTATTTCGATTTTATTAACAATCACTTTATTCATTACTGTATAATTTCTAATTTCACAAAATGTTCTAGAAGTATGAGTATTTTTTCGAGAGAATAAGTCCTTCTTATTTGTCATATTCTATTTTAATAATTTATATATGTTCAGTGATTGATAAATAGCACTGTGTTATACACACACACACACACACACACACACACACTTATACACTATCGTATGATACAGCAACAGCAAACGAATAACAATTGGGCAAATTATGCAGTCAAAGAAATCCAATGCATATTTTTGTAGAATTTTCTATATAAATAAAAAAAACATACATTTTTAAATTTGACCGATTCGCCGTTAAAATTTGTACTCTTTTTGTTCAGAAGCAGAAAATTGTACACAGAAGAATAGGCGATAGAAATGATACGTAGGTGTCGAAAAGGCAGTTATCGGCGTATATCATCAGTTCTAAGTCCTGGTTTCATCATTTCTTCCTCCATCTCCAGCGTACCATTCTTTTAATAGGAAAAAATTGTTTGAATGTTATATTATGCTAACTGGGAGAGCTGACGGTTTGCTACTTCGCTAATCGCACTAACATTTAATAAAATAGTTTGTCTTTATATCATTTTCTTGATATTTAAAATATATTGCTTCATTCAGCTCTGTTCCCGATAAACTTCAATTTTTTTTTAGTAAAATTCAGGCTTGCATGAAATTTCGATTTGAGCTTTTTTTAAATATTAATGGACAATGAAATTGTCATATGTTTTATATCATAATAAAATAAAATTTGGAAATCTCTTAAAGCTGAATGCAAAATTTCTATGTCTGATTCTATTAACACGCATTATGATCATCGTAGACATGAAAATTATCTTAGTATTATTTGTAATTTCAAATACAAAGATTAATAAAATCTCCAAATTCCATAATTCTAATTTCAATGTTAAATAGGAGGAATTGGGCTTTGTTCAGGCAATTCGTAAGTCAGCGCCGTCGACTGGTAGCGTGAAAAAGCCCTATCGCTACCGCCCTGGTACGGTTGCACTTCGTGAAATCATATATATATATATATATAAGAATTATATATATAAGAATTTTTGCATTATATTTCAAATACAGACTATTTCAGTCTTAATTTGAGCGGTTGTTACCCTGCTTCTACGATGCAGTGGAAAGTAGATTATAAGAGAGGTTTTTTTTCTTGAATAATTTAGGATAATCTGTCTTCTTTTTTTTCCTATAAAACTTTAGATATTTTATTATATTTTAGATAATAATTATCTTCAGAGACTTATTATCATTTTTTTAGTCATTCGTAGAAAAAAGTTAGAAAAATTCTGCAGAAATATTAAAAACAGTTAGGTTTAACAGGAACAGCTGGATGCATAAATGGTAATACTACTGGCGTTTATTCAGTTAAGTGTCATAAATTTTTAATTTCTATATTATGATGATCTCTCTGCTAATTCAAGTAATGATGTTTCAAATCCATCGCAAAGCATTTATTAGATAAAACATAGATTCGGAAATATTGTGCTATTTTATATCAGAAGGATTAAGTTGGATCGAATATAGCTTAAAATTTCAAATTTCAGTTTTAAATCTTCGAAAATGGATATCCAAAACGTGTTTCACATTTCAGTACGAGGTAATATCAGTGCGACACAACGTGCGCCAACCTCCATTGGTAGTAATGACCTTTTTGTACACGTGCAAACGGGCGAGACCCTTTCAATTGTTATAGGAAACGACGTTCAACATATCACAGGTTTGTCTTTATTTTTTGCGTTTCTTTTCTGATTCCTTCCAGAATAAAAATTTTTTTAAAATATTTTTATTGCTTTTTGTTTCTACATTAACATAATTAATAGTGAAAAATGTTTAAGGTCCAGCAACGGTACGTATGGTAAATCAAGCTGGTATGTCACCATCTGCTCTTCCATTGCATGTTCCACCTGGACATATGGTTCAGCAAATGGTCGATGAACAGGTTATTTTTTAGCTATATTAGAACATTGTTTAAATTATTGCTTTAGCTTTTTTTAGACTGAAAAGATTATGCCTTTCCGATTATTTCTAGGATCAAGTTGCTAAGCATTCATAGTGCTTTTTTATGAAATACTAATAAAAAGTGATTCGGGAAGGTTTTCATTTCTCTCCACTTTTACATTGAAAAACTGAAAATACCAATTTGAATTAAGATTGGGAAGTGATTATTAAACTCAAAAAAAAGCTTCGCAGTTTTATAAAACAACTTTTCCTTTCTATTATTTCTTCGCTTGCGCATAATATCATTCACTGTTGAGGTTTGGCTTTATGCTAGCACAAAAGGCTAGTCAGCTTGTGAATATGGCAAATAATTCATGATCTTCATTTATGATTTCATTAGAGAAATAGCTTGTACAATCATTTGTTAATGATAAATCACAATACATATTTTTTCTTTAAGTTTTATCAAATAATTTTTCGTGAAATAATAACTGATGGCAAATTGCAGGGTATCTTGCGTCATTTGATTTTATCACCAGAGGCTACGCCTAGATCGCGCTTGATACCGGTTTGCTTTAGTTTTTCAAAAAATCGTAGTTTACATTTACAGAAAATAACTTAAAGAAAAATTCAAATAAATTAAAGAATTTTTTATGAGGAAGGATAATAAAATTATAAGTTTGTCATTATTCTATTTATCTAAAATTCAGTAAATTTGTAGTTGTTAGATAGCTTTGAAAATTGTGGTAAAAACAAGTCATTTTTATGTATTTTTCAGTGTTCTAAATTCTTTTATTATCAAAAACAGCACTTAAAAATATATTACTCTACCTTGATAAGCTAATTTTATTAGAGATGAATGATCTATGGATAGATAATGAAAATGCTGTGTTTATCCATTAGCCTTTTTTTTATGAGGTCTGCGGAAATTAAATGACTACGAATGCTTTTATGTAAATAGTAAATGTGTGAAATGTTTCAGTTTCGAAACGTTTCAGAATTGATATGATGTAAAATTTCATTCCTTCATCACTTTTCTAATTGAAATTATTTCGCAGTTTTGAAATAAGCAATAATTCATTCTGAAAATAAAGATTTTATGGATGTGAGGTTCACTTGAAAAACGCAAATACTAAACTGGAAAATTCCGATTTTAAAAGAAATAATTAAGAGAAACTATATTTTCTGTTTTACAGTTTTCCCAGAAAGTACAATAAAATGAGAGAGAGAAGTGTTGTTATACTACTTTATATAATTCTCATTGCCAAAATCGTTTTCTACCTTTTGCAAAACATATCTTTATAAAACATATTTTTTTGAAAACGAACGAGATTTATTCTTCTTCCTGTTGTCAGTTAAAAAAAAAAAAAGTCCAAGAATTTAGTTTCATTCTTTTCATAGCAAAATTAAAATAACAGGAAGAAGAAGTATAGGTGTGATATGCGGATGTCGACAATAGTTAGCTAAAAATTATTGCTTATGATGCAACAATTTTGACATAATTTTTATAATTTTTAGACCGCTCCGCCATTAGCAACGATCAATTCAAATACATCACTCCATAATTCGGTTGCGACAACATCACTGAAACCATTTGCGCATAATTCACCTTCGCCACCAATTGTGCCTCCATATCCACCTCCTGCTGTGCCCTATCCCCTTCATAATAATTCTGATTTTAGTGAAGGTAAATTATATTTTCCTATAAATTTTCATTTTCTATTTTTGCTAATATATTTCCACTGCAGATATCTTTATTTTCTTGACTGGTATTATGTCTAAAAATCCAAGAAATTCCAGGTTAATGATTCAAATTAAAATAATTCCAAATTTTTTTAAAACTTGTATTTGAAGAATAAATAGAAAATAAGGTAATATAATATTTATAATTTCGAAACAATTTTTATATAAATTCTTACTATTTTTCAGATAGTCTTCGAAAGAATTGGATACCACACGGAAAGAAGTTCGACGGACCACATGTAGTTCAAGTGCCAACGAATAGTACTGATGACCACGTAAGTATATATGTTAGAGGTACATCAGAAGCAGCAGATGAATTTGTATGGGGTTTATTGTGATTATTTTGATTTTATCGCAGTGCATATAAATCATTAAAACAAAAATATACATTAATTATTCTTTGCATTTTTTTTTGTTATTTGTTGTTTATATGCTATAAACAGAACTTTCCATTTTACTCTTTTTCCGAGTAGTGAGATAGATTCTTTCTTCATCAATAAATTTTATCAAGGATAACTCCTTTTAGTATTTTTCCCAAGAATGTCAGTTTTGGTATGAATGTTCTTGAATAATTGTTTAATTTTAACATTAGTAAGACTTCTCACAAATTTTTTAAAGAATTTTAGATTTCCTTAATCTCTCACTTTTTGTATCTTTTTTCTTTTTTTATACATGCAGATAATAATGCTGTATTCTTACATATTCCGTTACTGTTTTTTGATAATAGTATGATTTTTGTTTTCAAGCAAGATTAGAAGTATCACAGTGATGAGTTATATCATTTAACTTCTTTATGAATACAGTCAGTAAATATAATTTGAAGTAAATAACTGTTACCGAATTAATTTATTAGCTATATTGTCCTATCCGTGAAATGTAACTGGAATTGTTGATCGATATGTCTGCTAAAATGCCCTTATCGTGAGACAAATCAATACATTTATCCAGTTTTCCTACAATAGAAATAATAACATTTTAGAATAATCATTTGAACTGTAATATATAGATTGCAATTGAATCCAATATTCAGGAACAAAGTCAGTCAGGAGCTTCAGCAAACGAAGAAGAAGAATGGGAACGACTTACCGAAATGCTTTCACGAATGCAGTCGCCTCAGGTACAAGAATTAATTTCATTATCATTCGTTCCATCTTGTAAATTCTAAGAATTTTCGAGTCTTTATTTCGTCAAACTTTAGATTCTTCGAGTGGCAGCAAAGGAAGCTGATATTGTATGGCAAGAATTGGATACATCCGAGGCATCTGCACCTGGTGGACCATTTCCGCAGATTGACGCATCCGAATTTACCTACGATATTGTTCTTTTTGAAAGTGTTGGACGGATTGTGAGTAGCTATAGGTTAGTTTTTCATAAATAAATAAAATTTTCATCTTCTAAATTGCTAAAAAATACTCAAAACATCTATTTATTTTTTCAAAAGGAAGTTTTTATTTTCGTTTCGTTTTTCTCCATTGCTATTTTTCTTTAAAAGTTATTTAAAACTGTTTCTTTTATTTAAAAATTTTCTAGAAAATTTTAGAAGTTTAGAAAACAAAGTATTCAAAAGTTAAAAAACTATTTAAATGTTTAGGAATAATGAGGAATGGTCAGAAAATGTGTGTTGTCAATCTTTTTGTTTCAGTTGCAGTTTGTTTTATAATTTTTCAAATGAACTAATTTATAGGTGTGAGCCTGATTCGGGTAATAGAGTACGTTTATGTCGCCTTCGACCGAATACCGAATATTATGTTCAATTGAGAGCTTCATTGGAAGAACGTGGTTTACAGGGCAGCCCATCAACGGCCGTGAAATTTCGAACACTTACAACAGTACCGGAACCTCCACATCCTCCGCGTTTAGTTTCACGTACGCATAATTCAGTTACTGTTTCGTGGCGCTCAACTATTGATAACGGTTCAGCGATTACATGCTATCGTCTGGAATTGGCATCTGTAGGTTTTATGATTCAGTAAATGAGATGTACCACATATTTGTAGAATAATTGTTTAGGAAATAAATGAATAATAAGTTTAGCTGAACTTTTGAATAGAAAATAGCATTAATAAAATTGGATTGGTTAATCTTATTGCTGTATAAATCAGCAACTAATTTATTTCCTAATAATTGTCTGTGATGATGAGATAATCTTCATGTCGCATCACTTATATTTTGGTATTTATATAATATGAATAATTTTTTTGCTGTTCCGCTGTTAATCGTAGTTCTTGGAGATATCTAAAATATGTGTTTCTTGAGAATTTCTTTAGGAAAGCTTTTCATTTATATCGATATTCCTTTTGAGCAGTCAAAATATAACTAGGTTTTTTATACACTAGAAATAATGTTTTAGTGAATATATCGTTCATTTATTCGTAGGACGGCCAACAGGAAGAAGAAGGTTATGAAGCAGTATATGAAGGTTTAGCAGAACAGTTCAGAGTCAAAGGTCTGACACCGTCAACACGATATCGAGTCCGTCTAATTGCTACGAATAATAATGGAGATTCACAACCATCGGCTGCAGTTACTGTTTGTACATCAGCAATTTTCTATCCGCCGAAACAACCACATTGTCCTCAACTTGTTTCTTTATCAGCCAAATGTATCAAACTTTCCTGGAATACTCAACCTCAACATTCTTACACGGTTCGATTTAGCTTTCAGACCCTTATATTTATGGCAACGTCAATATATTTGATTACTTCTTAGTTATGATGAGAATTCAATTGTTTGAAAACTTACATAACATGCTTATTTCTCTTAAATGAAATTGCTGACCTAAAAATATGAACTTTTTGAAACATATTTCATATGATATTCTTGCTGTTTTAGGAAAATTATTTAGTTTATGTTGTTTTTTCTTATTTCAGTGCTCTGTGAACGTTCTTACAGTTGTTTAGATTCGCAACGAAGGATTAACTTGGTACAAAAATTATGGGAAACTCATAAGCTTAAGATGTAAATATTGTATTGTTACAATATATCCTTATTGATTTTTTATCAAATTCAACTTCAGCTGGAGATGTCTGATATTCGAACAAATGAATATTCAGTTGTTTGCGAACGTTCTCAGCTATCTTCAGTCAATATCAATGACGTTATAAGGTGTGTATCTTCTGTTATCATAATTTCGAAGAAATGTCAAAAATATCCCTGGCTGTTTGTGCTTTTTAACGGTCTTCCCATGAGCAATCTATACCACATTTTTGTGCATCACATTTATTTGTTTCTAAATTCAACTTCAGCTGGAGATGTCTAATATTCGAACAAATGAATATTCAGTTATTTGCGAACGTTCTCAGCTATCTTCAGTCACGTTCATGAAAGTCTTTATAATTTTTTTTTTTTCAGCAACCACCAGTATCATTTCCGTCTGATCGTTCATAATGATGCTGGTGATAGTGAGCCATCTGAAGCTCTCATTGTTCGAACTCCATCCTCTCCATCCATTGTATCCCAATTCACCGCCTCCAACACCTTCGCGACCACATATTATTTCAAACAGTGGAACACGCCTTGAAATTGGTTGGAAAGCGGGACGTACGAACGAAAAAGATCTTGGCTTCCTTCTAGAAGGTAGTTCAGATGAGAAATCTTGGAGTGTGGTATATAAAGGTAGTGCAATAAGTACACAGATTCGTGATCATGAAATGCGAGCTTTCCGAGTAGCTGCGTTGAGGAAACAGTTACAGGTAATTAATTTGATAGCATTTATAGTTTTTATTATAAATTTCAATAAAAAGATGATTTTTGAATTTGCTTCAAATAATCAGTTGAATAAATAAAATTAAGCTAAATTTTTTATACTGCTCAGTTTATTGAACAGTTTGAAAAAAAGCAGTGATTCTAAGACATAATTTATCATTCACTATCGCCTTGTTCTTGCTTTTTACTCTTCATAATTTAAAGAGCGGATGGAGTGATATTTTGCGTATTCGACGAGAAGAAAAACAGCGTGTCATATCAACTCCGGGGCAGTGTGCAGCACCTACGATTACTGAAATTTCGAAAGGTTGTCTTCGTGTTCAGTGGAATCCACCGGACAATGTAATGTCTTCGATAATCTATCAACTGCATCGTGTTAATTTACAACCTTCCAGTATCATTTATCAAGGTTAAGCAATTTTCGCATTTTCTCAGAGCAAAGAAAAAAAAATATCAAAAACTTATCTGAATGTAGGTAATTTAGATTATTTTTTTCTTATAAGTTTTGATTAGAATGTGTTTCGAAAAAGCATCAAATTATCTTCAAATTCATTTCGCGATAAAATTCCTTCAGAAGTTCGAAAGAAATTTGAGAATTGATGTTCTAAATGTACTGAATTCATTATCGCATCTCGTACAAAACATTCAAATTACTACATTCAAACACATAAAGAATTTTAAAGAAAGCATTTTCATAAGTAACAGCAACAGTTATTAAGGATCGGCATATGATATTTTAAATAGTCGGAAAAAGAAAATGCTTTTCTCTTCACTTTGTTTACCTTAATTCATATTTGAACAGTTATTGATCAAAAATTCTTTGTTTACCTTAATTCATATTTGAACAGTTATTATAATTGGTCAAAAATCACGACAGTTTTAAATAATGATGCAGGTTAACTATTCAACGATATTATTAAATTGTAATTTTTTTAATTTAATACACTAATACTAGTAATCTCATCAATCTCGTTTCTGTAGGTGAAGCAACAATGTTTGATTTATCAAATTGTGCTCCGGGTGAAGAGATGGAAGTTCAGGTACGAGCTGTTTCTGTTTCTTTTGATGGTACACGTCTGGAAGGTGAATGGAGTCGAGTAGCTGTTGGAAGAACTGCCGCACAGCCACCATCACCTCCAACCGATGTTCATGTTGATACTGATAATGTATTGCATTGGTCACCACCAAATAGTACCAATGGAGCACCAATTATAGAATATATTATAGAAAGGATCCTTGTTTTATCTTCATTCACGTTAGTTTTGAAAATTTTATTTCAAATTGGTTCAAGTTAAAAGAGTTTGTGTTTTCACTACTTTTTGCTCATCGTAGCTTCAATATCATGTATCTTATTTTTGGAAATCGAATTCTTATCTGCTATTGAATTTTATTCACACTTTTTAATTTGCTTCACTCATTTTTTCACATCACTTCGAATTGCATGAAGGGAGTTTCTCGAGTAAGTACAAATCACTTAATTTTTTTCTTATTTTCCTAAACAGTTAGTGCAGTGTTTTCTTATTTTTTCCTATCATTTTTTATAAATTTTAAATAAGATTTTGCAAATATATCGCCATAATCCTGAATTTAGCCATTATTTGTTGAAAAGTTTAGATCGAAACTCAAGAATGATAATGATCAGATAACTACTACGAATTGTGGTTGGACAGTAAAACATGAAAGTGCTGAAACGCTAAGTATTAGTGTAGCTGAAGGACAACCTGGTTGTAAGTACCAACTTAGTGTTTCGGCGGTGAATAGCGGTGGTACCAGTATTCCCAGTGAATGCATTTACGTTTCTATTCCTCCCCGCTCACCTGCCGCACCGCTAGGTCTTCATGCTCTTCCACAAGGTACATTTTTATCAGTTTTTAAAAACTTTTGATATATCGGAATAAAACCGTTATATAATATGGAAGAAATTGAATATTCATTTGCGCTTACGAAATTAATTGGCTTAGTTTGAAATTAATAAATTAGCCTAAATATTTAAACCTAATGTTTTATAGACCGAAATAGTTTTAGGTTGTAAGCAGTTGCAAGTATCATGGCGAACACCTTATTGTAACGGGAGTGAAATTTTCGAATATAATATTCGTGTGCTTGATGATTCCTCTGGTAATGAAATTCGCTTGATAAAGCAAGAAGCATCCATATGCGAATGTACAATCGATTCACTTGAAGCTGGTCATGCATACAGGTTGGTTTTGATTTCATAAAATAATATTTTCATCAGAAAATCTGTTTTTGCTGTCATCTTATCTATGCTTCCGCTATATCCAGTTTCAAGATAAGCTTCGAATTTTTTAGTGTTATTTATAGTTAAAAAGAGGTCAGATTTCCGCATGATATTATTTTATCCAAAAATATAATTCATTTAAAAACTTAATTGTTTTTTACGATACAAATATAATCTTAGTTTAAAATTACTTTTAAATTTTTTCACTTAAATAGCAACTATTTTAGGATGTCGGTTCAAGGTGTAAATGATGTTGGAATAGGTGACCCATCATGGGTAACAGCTACAACATTGGCACCTCCTCCGGAGCCTCCTAATTTACTTTGTTCTGAAGCAGGCCCGAATTATTTAAAGTTGAAATGGAAACCACCTGGAAATTCATCTGCACTAACTTCCATGCAATATTATTATTATTTGGAGAAAGAAAATGACAATGGCAAATTTTCACCGGTTAGTATAAGTTAATAAAAAAAAAATTTAGAATTCTGTGAGTACGAATCTTTTTAAGGGAAAAATAAGGTACAGTGTGTAATTGCGTCATAATTTCTCGCTATTTTTATGATTTTTTTTTTAATTAATTTTTGTTTACTCTACAATTGTTTAACTTTTATCATTCTGCAGATTTATGAAGGTGATAATCGCTATGCAAAAGTGCGTAATTTGAATGAAAGTACAAAATATCGTTTTCGTATTCGTTGTTCATCACGAGTTTCGGGTGCCGGTCCTTGGTCTTCACCATTTGAATTTTCAACTGAACAACTGCCACCGCCAACAATACGATCCGCACCGATGGTAACCGAAGTTGCATCAGGATCTTTTCAGGTGAACTTCGACTTATTTGCAAGAATTATGCGCCTTCGTTCTTGCTAGAAAATTAAAAGTGATAGATAAGCCTAATTCCTCATTTCATACAACATAAAAAATGAAATAAAAAAAAACATAAAATGTGTTTTAAGCGATTAAGTTTCGTATAAAAAAATTTTGACTAGATTATTATCAAATTTACCACTATAGTGAGATGAAATGGAGTTAAACACTACATTTCGTCAGATGTAAAAATAAATAAAAAATATATCAACAACTAACATTAAATTGGAGTGAGTATAATAAAATAATAAAGACACAAGTGAGTTTTGAAACATAGTGCTTTTGATCTGTAGTTTGTCTAATCAGCATGAAATCGAACATTTTTTGAAGTATAAGAAAATTTTAGTCATTGCATTTTTGTTTTTGTTTCCCAAATAATTATAAGAGTGATGCAGATAATATCGTACTATATTTCAATTTTACTTTGATTTACTATGTCCTAATTTTAAGGTAGAATGGTCACCGGTTCGTATATCATCAGCAAATGGTAAAGAATCGTTACTGTATCGCCTTCAGATTGCATCCCGAAATTCTGTTGAGCGATCGAACAATATCTGGAAAACAGTAATTTTTTTCTTTAAACACTTAAAAAAAAATAAATTTTCTAGTAATATTTTTCTAGTAATATTTTTTTTTAATTTTTTTTTCTAGTAATATTTTTAGATTAATTTGAGATATAATTTGAAAAAAAGCTTGGAATATTAATCAGTTACAATTTATTTAGAAAATATGTTGGAATTATGTTATTAGAGTGATTGAGAATAAATATGGAAGTGAGGAGATAAATTTTAATTTTTTAAATTGCTCGAATTATTTTTGAAAATAATGCAAAAAATTTTTTCTGTAGGCATATGAAGGTATGTCCACGTCATACTCACTTTCGACATCTGAGAGTGTTCAGCTTCGCGTTCAATGTGTACGGATCAGAGACGGAATTGAAAGCGTTTCAGCACCATCCGCTATACAGTTTGCAACTCCATCGTTGGCTACAATACCTCGTAAAAAGACTCTTGAAGTAACTGAGCAAGAGATGCTTGCCATTCGCGCACAAGATATTAGCAACGTGCAATGGATTCAGTATCATATTTTGTCCGACAAGCATTATGCGTTCGTTATCCTGGTTGGTCTTGATTTTTCATTTGAATAAGCAGGGAAAAGATATCTCTTATACTGCGATATGAAATTGATGTTTTTCTTTTAACATATTATAGATTTATACAACGATTAATATTTTATTATTGATCGTAAAAAATGCAGTTAATCATATCATCACTACTGCATCCGCTATTATTTAACTAGTCTTTATATTGTGATATCAGTTATGTTTGTGACGTAGTAAAACTTTATGTATCACCTATTTATAGGCATTTTATCTGTTCCTCAAATACGGAATTTAATCAATTTTTAAAGCCTAATAAAAATCAAGATAAATAAAGAAATAGTGAGGTAGATTAATTTCTCTTTATGTCATTCTGAAAGTATAATTTGTAGAAATATATAAACAAACTTGAATCTGTATTTTTTACGTATCTCTTTTTCAGTTGCTTTTTGCCGGCATTTCATTTGGAGTAGCATTGATATTGGATGCACTGTTGTTTGAACAATCGTAATTTGATAGCTATTAAAATCGTAGAAGCGCGAATGCCACAGCATCATATGATGCCAGTGAATTCATCGTTAAAGTTTACTCATCTTTTTCGAAAAAATTGTCGAAAAAAAATTGGGACTTTTTTGTTGTTTCTATAAGAATATAATCAGTTCATCCTCTTCCACTCTTACTAATTTTTGAATTGCTATATAAATGCGTTTCTTCGCGTTTTCTGCGATAAATCGTATGTCTTTTGTTTATTTTCTTTTTTGTTAAAATTTTCTCTTTTATTTTGCTTTTGTCATTTCACGAGTTCTTCTAATTATGGTTTATCATATTTTAATTGTGATTGATTCATAGAAGAACAAGCAGAAGGTTTGCAGATGAAGCATGTATACTTTCCTTCTATCCCTATCTGTTTTTCTTTGCAAAGAATTTTTTTATCTTAAATTTCTTAGCTTATCCAGTTCTTCCAGTTAAAATGGCAATTTCATAAACTGATAAGTCTCTAGGATTTTTGAAGAATAGTAATAAAATTATATGAAATAATTACGATTGTTCTCAATTTTTCCGTCTTATCTACTAGAAAAAATATTTTTTATTGATGCGCAATGACTCATATCATTTTTAATCATTTGCATATTTTATCCATCTTGACTGCAACTAATTTAACATGAACTTATCAATTTTTTGAATCATATAATTTGAAGTGTTGTTCGGAATGAGATTATGGGATCCTTCTGTTATTTGTCAGGAATGAAACAGCATTTTAGTTTGGATTCAGCAAACTTGCCACTATAATTTACCTAAATTTTTACCAGATTTTTTTTTATATGATTTAGGTAAAATTCCACTGTTTCTATCTATTGCATTTTTATTACAGTATCACCACCACTGTTCTGCTTTTCTCGCACTGTCTTGCTTCCATCGACTTATACTTCTTTTCTCATGTATTTAAACTCTTTTACATAGTATTTCCTCACACATGCAGCTCGGAAGTGCCAAAATGATTTATCATTATATTATTGCTGTTTTCCCATTCGATTGCTTATTGAATGAGTCATTCAGTAAATTGTCAAAATCCGCTTCACTCAGCTGTATATTATTATTATTATTATTAATTATCATTGTATATAATAAGACATAACTAACATCGTGATATATACATATATATATACATATATACATACATACATACATACATACATACATATATATGTATGTATTATATGTAAGTATGTATGTATATATGATCATATATTCTTTCAGAAATTGTGGTAGATTTACCCCATCCTCTTTCTTTTCTCTTTTTCCAAAATAATTCTTCTATATTTTTGCATAAATTCCCGCAATCTGAAACCTTTAAAAACCCATCCCGCTAGCTTTTGCCTTTCGTTGATTTTATTTCTCCTTCTAAAATTTGATGCACATCATCTTTTGACTGATTCATTTTATTCATTTTTTAGTACCAATATTATCACTATCAGATCAATATAAATCGCTATACTATGCCGTTACTTCTTCATGAGTTGCATTTTTTTATACATGATATTTGCAACAAATTATTACTGCTAATCATATGAAAATATGAAATCTCATATGAAGCACAACTTCTTTCTCATCCTACCAACACTTTTCTCTTTCTGAGGGTTCACAGACGGCCAGTATGTTTTACTGTTATTTCATTTCTTTCAACTGTTTCATTGTCTTATCAACTACTGCTATATCTATCCACTCGTGCTCTTAATTTATTTATTTTTTACTTTCATTGTTTTCTGTGTTTTTGAAGAAAATGGAAATATTATTATCACCATTATTATTATTATTATTATTATTATTATTACTATTATTGCTATTATTATTATTATTATTGAATTCTCCCATTCCTTACTTTGAGGAAGTCTTTTTTCTCACATGTTTTTTTTATGAGAAGCATTAATATTTTATTTATGTCTCGTTTACTATACATATTATTTTCATCACTTCCGTTTAAATGTTTCTAATAAATGGGCTACTGTATTTTGCAGCATAGTTGATGTATACATGATGCAATCCAAACTGTATCAAATGACTGGAGATTTTCTCAAGAAATTGGAAGCTGGAATGCGACTGTACATCGGATTAGGATAGTCTTTGACAAGGAATTTAAATAGAAGATCGGATATCAAGATAATGTGTGTCCAGCGTCAATTAAGGGACCCATTAAAGAACTTCAGTCACTACACATCATTAAAAAATAAGCAGAATTTGAAAATTTAATAAAGCAGGATTATGAGTTAAAGTATGATATTCTGCTTTTCTCTATTGCATTTCGGTACATTATTTTCTGATTCTTGATATAATTATTAGCCATTACAAAGTCTAACGAAACCAAGTTAGAGTGTATATATATGATACATGTTAAGATATATATGACAGAACATAAAAATAAATTTCAGTGAAAATTTAATTGTATAAAATATTCCAGTTATTGTTGCAAATCCAGCAAAATTCACTCATGAAGTGGCAAATTACAGAAGAAAAGTTTTTGATCAAAACTTGAGACTTTCTGCACATAACATATTTCATTAAAATCTAAATATTATTACTAATCAAATGGATTTAAATATCAAAGGAGCACCGCATAAAAGAAATATATTCGGCCATGTGAGTTAACTCGCTGTACAATATCTTCCCGAAGATATTAATAACTTTACTTCATGAAACAAATTATTTAAAAGCATATATAAGAAAATGTTGCACGACGATGTGCGAGCTAATTATACTAACTGTTCTTTTTTTTCACAATGAATACATATTTACCACTTCGAACAACTTCAATATTATGTTCTGGATATGCGATGGTCAATTTCTCGATTTTTCCTACAATATGGGCAAGAGGCTCGCCAACAGACAACATCTTCTGAATATCCATTGCTAGTGATTCATTATTCTCCAATGCTCCATCTGACTAAAACACTGTAACTTTTGAAAATTATAAGAAACTTAACTCAGGAAAGAAAGGAATTGCGAAAAAAAAGTAAATAACCAATATGAATATGCAAGAAGTTCAGGCAGCTAAGGTCTAATATTTTAGTAATGCTGATTTACAAGCTTTCCACGAAATTTCAATTTAGCTGCAACATAAGTATCTCAGTGTCTTAGAAATGATACTAAAAATTGGGAAAAGAAAGTCGGACAATTGTGATTGCACATGAAAATGATAAAAAAATCCGTTAAAAATTTTTTTCTTCCTTTTCTCCTCGCGCTAATGCGTTCATTTACGTTTGTTTCTTTTCCAAATTTCAGTAGAGACTTTTTAGATATTGAGATGCATATTAGAAAAATGAAAAAAAATATTTGGAACAGAAAAGGTCCTAGGGAAAAATTTCATTTTTTCACTATAGCAGATTGATATATTGAATAATAAACTGTCAGTACATAATATAAAATCTAATATTACATCAATATTTCTTAAATTATGATATGACGACAAGCGACTATAAAAAAAAGTGCTGTTCAAACAGAACAAAAAATTTTTTTCAACTAAGATTTTAGATTATAAAAAATCTGCTCATTTGCTAATTTTTAATCACTGGAAAAGGAAAAGGACTAAAAGGATCACTATCATTATGCCTGCAATTTCGTTATTACATCCATTTACAAGCACATTAATTTATATTCCTGTTGAAAATAAGCTCTTAAAATCTTGATGTATTATAAAGATTTTATATTAAACAGTGAAAATTAATGATAAAGAAATCAGAATCTCATTTGTACAACTCATTTATTTGTTTAAATAATTTTTTTTTTCTACTTACAAAGTACTGTTTACTCAGTCATTTCGTTTAAAGCAGTTAGTTATTCAATCACTATCCCTAACATATGGATATATAAAGTTATCTAACAAAGAAATCAATATGTTGGAAGAAAATTTATATGTAAATGCTATACAAAAACAAACTTTGATGATAATAGAGCCATTCGAAATCACAATGTATCCTTCCTGACCTGGAATATCGTTTAGAAATGAAAAACTATCCATATGTGATCCAAATCGTTACTTCGACCTACATAAGCTACGTCAATTCTGAAAAAAATTATATAATCATCGCACCTAGTTGAATCCATCCCATAACAATCCTATTACAAAAATTCACAATTTTTATTCAACCAAACATTTTAACTAAAGTCTCAGAAATTGACATATTTTATTCTTAATTAGAACAAATTTTTATCAAGATCGGTTAACCTCTCACGTATTATTTGCAAAGACACCCACTCTCCTAATGCATATTCTCATGGTGAAGACGATATCTTATAGAATCTCTATTCAACCCGTTTGAAGACGAAAATACTACATTTAAATTATGAAGTTTTTAGTCAATTAGTTTTCGATTCCTTCGATTCTGTTAGAATTAATCTAAACTGCTACGAAAACTAACCTAAATGTTGAAAACATGTACACATTAATGATAAATGTACTTGATAAATTTCATTGAAAATTGAAAAAAATATAAAAAGTGGCTTTTTTTTCCACTGAACCAATAATACAGATCTTGAAAAAATTTTTATATGCAAGAAATAATGTATAACTTACCAATTATACATAATTAGCAACTTTTTTTGGAATGAATAATTTCATAGACAACTAAATCAGAAAAATAATACAAGAAATGATACAAACATCGAAGATCTAATAATCCATATCATCACATCTTATATGGCTGAATGATTTTCGCAAGTTATTTATATTGAATCTAAAACAGATCTATCAGACTACGGCTTTCTATTAAATAAAACGCAGCTTCATTAATAAAAAATACGAACCCGTACAAACATGAATTTAAGTGACAACTAAAGCAATTTAAAAAAAAGAAGTTTTGAAACTATAAGTTACTTGTCTTGCAGAAATAAAGTCAGGAGAAGTTTACAATTCTAGATAATAATAAATACAAGAGATGCAGGAATTTTTATTTCGGGAAATTTTTTTTTCTAAAGTTTATAATTTATTCAAACTGTACTATCAATAAAAGAAATTTTAATATGACATACATTTTATCCAATGCAAATGAAGATATTTACAAACACTTCCTTAATTTTATTTAAGTTTCAAGAAGACAAAAGGAAAATTTCTTTATGAGAAAACAAAATGTTACTAGTTTTCCACCCACAATTTTTGAAAATATAACTACATCTATACTATAATAACTGCAGAAAATTAAATACACAAATAAACAAACTTGAACTGTGCAAATTTTCAAATCGTCAACATATTAAATTTGTCTTGCCTTTGTATGAGACTTTGGATGGCATCATCAAATCTTTGACATCGTATTGGCATATCGATCGAATAAAAAGGATTTTTCAGAGCAAAATCAGCATAAAGTTCATAAATGCGTCGCAAAAGTCCATCGACACCGCTGCTCAACGATAATGAACCAACCACGACAAATTTTACGCCTGTAGTCGACTGGAAGCAGTAAAGTCTACAATGTATTTTTTCTTTAATAGTAAAATATCAAAATAAAATTCTGACAAAGGTTTAATGTAACGTTTTCATAAATTTCACTTTAATGTAACGTTTTCGTAAACTTCACTTCTTGTGAATATTATTTTTTTACTAGATATTTTAAGAGTTGCCTCGGTCAAATGTTATGACATTGATAAAGTACTAAACAAAACTTAAGTACTTTAATCAACATTGCTAAGCTATAAAAAACTACTGCCAAGACAACAAGTTCCAAAATTTCGGGACAAATATTAGTTCTTGTCAAGTCATTTTTAAAAATGTTTACTTTATACTGCTATTTGTTTACAATAATTGTTTCATACCTACCAATTATACATTAAGGATGAATTTCACAGTTTTCTACTAAAAGCAAGAGCATTAAATATATTTTTCAAGAGTTTTGAAAGAGAAAGGCTAATATCTTCATTCTATGAAGTCCTTAATATAAAATTTTTATTAAAAGCCATTCACTCATTCATAGAAAAGAAAAAATATCAAAATAACCTTACTTGAAATGATTTGTCGTTAGAACTTCAATACCAGAACTTTTCGTAACAGGACTTAGCTGAGCAGCAATTGTATAAAGTGAATGGAATGTACTGGAAAGGATGATTTTTTCATTTGTTGTAATTGTTGGCGATTGGAAACGTATACTAAGGGGATAGTTAGCTTCTTCTTGAATAACATCTAGTACCATCTTCTCCTCACCGCCAAACATTACTTTACATGCTTGTACTGGGATGCCATTTACTGCAGACACTGTATATCTGAATTAATTTATGAATAATCCGTTATATACGATATATAATTTGAAACAGCAGTAAACTGACGTATATTAAATTTTAGAGAAATTTGATCAATGATAGTTTTATCAGTAAATATCAATCAAATTCAAAAAGATTTTTTTATGATTAAAAGATATGACGAAGAAGGTTAAAGATGTGTATAAGATACCTCGAGTTCCTGATGAGCTTAAAAACTAAAACCATTCAGACAAATTATTATTTTCTCTTTAAAATCTAAAAAATGAAAAAAAAACGAATGAACCTGAGTCCAATTCCATCTCGTTCACCGAACACTACGGTGACCTTCTGGTCAACGATGTCAAGTACAATATCCAGAGGATAACTAAATGTCTTTTCAATACCTGTGCAATCAACTTTACTATCCCAATCATAAATTAAGCTTCCAGCTCGGTTAATTATAAATACATGCTGTATTAGCATTTTTCAACCTATAATAGTGTTATCGCAAGTATATCTTCACTGCATAAAATAAAATTAATATGAATACATATTTTATATATAATACATATAGATTTATAAAAGCAAGCAAAACTATTATGAATCATCAATGATGTTATCAATATAATAAATGTTATAAGGGAGATTTTAATACGGAAAAAAAACTTGAAATCCAAACTGCTTTGCTTTGCCTATACTCCTCTATCTTTCCTTCAAATATCAATGCGTTAAGAAAAAAATCTTTTTAAATTTTTGAAAACATAAAAAACTAAAGATTATATTGTATGTTCTGATAAAAGTGATTTATTGAGGAGTAACGATCTATACATGGCAAATACTAGTTAAATAAACCACAAATCAAAACCATCAATCTTCTGTAAACCAGATTTCATACTTTCATGCTAGTACATTAAAAATCAAAAAAAAAGTGATAATAAGAAAAGATTTATACACTAACTCACATAGTACATTCTATTCTATTTTATTAGTCTAAAGATTTCTTTTCAAAATAGTTTTCAAATATTTCTATGAAAATATTATCATTTCAAACAATTCACCTATTATCCTAAAGACACTCATCACAAACAACATTTCAGACAACCCATCCCAAACCCTAGACCCTCTCCTCTGCCCTGTAAACCAACGTAATAAAAATTTATATCTTTCCCGGTTCCATATGGTTTTCTATTTAACGCAGGGCGCTTACGCAATTTTGTTTCCAATCGTTTTTTGGAACGATCTATGGATACGAATGAAACCAGTGTAGTCTCTATTTCGGATTAGCTCGAATAACATTTAAGATTAAGCTGACTTCAGGCGGTTGAAATTTATAAGTACAGAACGGATAGTACAAGTTTAAAATCAATAAACATTAAACTTGGTAGTGATAGATGCGAAATCAATGCGATGACAAATCGCAAATCATTTCCACATGCTGATCGAACGATCAATCAAAAGTTACCACATTATCCTCTTTATGAAGCTTTTTAAGAAGCCTAGAGTCCATTTATCTGATTATCAAATTCTCAGGCTTATTTAAATATTTCTGAAAACTTATGCCTTATGATTTAGTTAGATATTGAAATCCCTTTACACGACATGCACTGCAAGATAAATTAACGAATTACCGTATAACTGTATTTCTGGATGTAATTTATAAATAAAAATAACAGACAGCATATTTCACAAGATCGAATCTAATTTTCAAAACGAAATTCAAAATACCTAGAAATAAAAAGATGGGAATAAATAATGACAAACATAAAATTAAATTTTTTGTTTTCAAATTGAAGAATGAATAAGACATAGACAAAATGGATGTTTAACAATTGTGTCGAGAAGCATTTCTTTTATCTCTTAGATTAATAATAATCGTATCGTTTATCAGAATCCCTTTGCAGATTATACCTTCCTGATTCTGAATCACAACAGTTATTGTATATCAGAGTAAATGGATTCAGGAATGGGATTCATGCATGTTATGCAATGAATTCATGCATGCTAAATTGATATTAGATACAAACAGTATGTTGAAAGAATTAGAAGTTCTTGAAGATTAGAAATGTTGGATTGAAGAAATTCTCGAAAAATCAAAGATTAAAAATCGCAGTGTTAAAAATAAATCGCACAAATAACATTTGAGAATTTTCTTTTTTATATTATTTGTGATTTCATGAACAAACAAAAAATTGAAAATGTATTTTAAAAATGCTGCTACTGCTACTGCTGCTGTTACCACTGCTACTGCTGCTGCTGCTGCTGCTGCTGCTGCTGCTGCATTCATTTGAAAATAAATGATCAAAGATGATAAAAAAAAGCTCATCCAAATTAATCGTAGTTGAAAAAAAAGTTCAGATTTCGAGATTTTTGCAAGATGCTTGATCAACTTGACAGAAATGCAAATAAGCGTAAGAAATTACGATGTTCAAATTAGTTAATGTTTACGTCTTCTTTTTTCCTTCATTTCATGTAGCACATTCTTCAATTTTTCACTTTTTGTCTGTTCCGCAAAAAAGCGAACTGATAACGGTAATTGATCCAAAATTAAGCTTCGCATTGCATCCACATGATAAGTCTCAGTTTTACCAGCATAACTCACACGATATTGATAACTACCAATACGACCAGTTGATCTCTCCTGAAATTCATCCTGATTCATTTAGCTGCACACTTTTAAATTTATAATAATTTTTGCATCAATAAAGCGATGATAACATTTTATCTTCTGTTGCTTAATGAAAGACTGAAAACTAAAGATTGATTAAAAATAGAATTCAAAACAATTCCAAAAGCACAAAAAACTTTATTCATTATTTTTGCATAATTTTCAACGACTTGTGATATGAGAAGGACAAGCGTTGAACTTTCCGATAAAAAATATTCTTGAAAATTAATCATAAATATACTCATTAAAGTGAAAAATTGAATTAGAAATGTTTGAAGACACAATTCTCAACTAATTGTCTATCTACTTATCGCTCTATGAGTGATTATTTCACAATTTACAATCAAATATGATAGCATTAATTATTTGCTCAGGACTTTAGCTTGTTTGATAAGAGGTCACAGCTTCACGACAGATATCTTTAGCTTACCTGATAAGAGATCATAGCTTCACGATAAATATCTTGCACGTATTAAATTTCCTCAGTTCCTTCAGTCCTACTGCTTCTCCTTTACCTCGCCTAATGAGAACTAACGCTTGTAACTAAAAGAATTTCAAAGGCCCGCAGGATTAATCTAAATAATTCAGAGTAATTGTTTGTTCTGAATCCTACTACTGTGTAGATTAGCCTTGCTAGCCTAATAGCCTAGTAGATGAGAAATAAATCAAATTAATGAAGCTATGAATAACCAAAAAAATAGGCTTAAAAATGCATTTACAAGCCAAATCTTTGTAACATCATCGAGAAAGCATGAATAACTATTTTTCTTTTATATTATGATAGAGAATATTTAGCATTTAATAAAAATAAATAAATAAATAATTTGTAATAAAGAAGATGCTGAATATTGAGCAGTGCCTGAAGGCATATTCTCGAGAAGACGGAAAAACAATCAATCACTCATATGATGATACAAAGAAGTGCAATTAATAATGATACCTGTACCTGTAAATTTCAAAAAATTTCTTACATGTGCAGCAATATTCCAAATTAGTTCGTTGTCTGCTTTAGTTGCTTTTAATATTTCAACTTTATACTTTTCATCATCACTAATTTCACTTTGTTCTTCAGGATTGAAACAAGGAACTTGCAGAGGATCTGTTCCATCTGTCGATGAAGTTGCTGTAATATATAAATTTGGCAACAGTCATCATTAGAAAAACAATGATTTGACTTCATAGAATACTGTAGCAAAAATTGCAATATATTTGTATAATTAAATCTGAGAGCATGAGTGATACTGTAGCAAAGATTGCGATATATTCATATAATTGAATGTGAAAGCATAAGGTGATACTGTAGTAAATATAACAGTATATTTATAAAATTAAATATGAAAGGATAAGGTGATACTGTAGCAAAGATTGCAAGGATATATTTACATATATATAATTGAAAGTATGAGAGGACAGGAACGCGATACTTATTCTCCTTTCTGAGCAATTATGTTATCATAAATGAGAACTGTTTTTCACTATTCTAGAATGATATTAGCTGATATTTAAAAACTAAATGAAATCGAATAAGAATTCCAAAGAAATTCAAGCTTAGGTTAAGGATATTTTTTATTAAATAACGAAACATTAGCTGTGAAATTTAGATTTCTGAAAAATCTCAAAATGCCATTACTATTTACGGTTCAAAGGGCAGGCGCTATGCTAATTCTTTTACAGATCTTCTTGCTGTAGTCGTATTTTTACACTTCATTTTTTCTTATTATTAAAAAAAATTGATGAGAGAAGCAAATACGAGATAATTAACAACCTGGCGATACTTTTAGAATTTTTTCCAGGTATTTCTCTGCTTCTAATACTGCGGTACGTTCAAAACTGGCTCGTCCTATATTTGATGGTACTGCCATCATTAGGCATTTTACATACTGTCCCCAAAGTTCTGCTACTGATAGATTTTCCAGGATCGGTCGGATTTTTTCATCAGATGCAGGATCTGGATTCGGTGATTCATCGGATGAGACAATCAAGACACCGGGAGTTGTCGAAATTGACGAATCACCAGAACCAATTATTGGCCCAGCTTCAAAGAAAGGTTCAAATGTAGACGAGATTTCCGTTGTTTCATCAATTTCTTTACTGCTACTTCCTTCCAATTGTTTCTTACTCATTCTTAGAAAACCTAAAATTAAATAATTGATTATTTAAGATATCGATTTAACAATTAAATATTAATTCATTAAGTAAAATATGATAATGACAGTATGCAATGCAAGTATGAGAAAATCTAACATTCATGAAAACTTGAATCGATTGTGACATATTTTTGATTTAACTTTTATTAAGAAAGTATCTCATAGATTAAAATATGAACATCGCAAAAGATTCCTTGTTATATATAAAAGGTAAATGAACTCATATATTACATTATAATTCATTTGCCATTTGTTATGTTGGAATAGATCAGTTAATTTAAAAATCGATTATAGATCGAATTCAATAGACAATCCGAAGAAATTGTAAAGTGATTTTGTTGCAGAGAATCAACTGCAATGATAACAACTAATATTTATCATAAAGAGAAAAGATACGGTAAGTGGATCAAAGTAGGTACAATGAATTAATTAAAGAATAAGCAAGATATTCTGATAATCCAAGAATTCTTGAAGAATTTAGAAAAGTCTTGAAGAATAGAGAATTCTTGGAGAATTTATGTTTTTTTAGAGAATCGATGAAGAATTCCTGAAGAAGAATATATGTATTCTCGCTTTAGCTTATTTAAAATAAAAACGCAACAATTATTCTAAAAAAAATAATATTATCAAAATCTAATCAATTATCAGAGATTCCAGACTGGCGATAATAAAATCATGAAATTTTTGAGAATCAAAGAAATGAAATAAGCATTTCGACAGTTATACAAAATAAAGTGTAAATAAACCTAATATTATAAGCAACAAGTTAAGTGAAAATAATGGATAATCAGAGATTTGTTACAATGAAAGAATAGATATTATTAACTTTCCAGCAATTATTCCACAGATGCTCAAAGCATGAAATTAAGTTTCTTTTCAAAATTATAAAATTTTATAATTTTGTTTTTATTTCGAGAAATAAGCAATATTCGTAGAGAAATGCTTGGAAAGATGATTATAGTATTAACTATTAGATTTATAAGATAAGTGTATTTGACTCATCCCATGCTATTTCGCTAATCATCACATTTTTATAAGCGGTTAAACCAGGAATTCCCGGTATGAGACTGAAGAATTGCCGTTCGATTTTTCTAGCAAATTCAAAGGTATCATCTACTCTAGTCTCACTTGCAACTTTTTCAGCTTTGATTTTATTTATAGCTTCTACTAGTTCTGGGTTAGTTTCCAAACGTGCCATCAACTGCAATTTTGTTTTATTAATCGTAAATTAGCAGCTATTTATGCAAATTATTGCATCTGAATTTCTTTTATCGGTGAAAACAAGTATAAACGTGGAATCTGAATCTTGAATCTGAATCTGGAATATGAACTGCTTTTAAAAACAATCGAAAATGATTGAAAAATAGATTTACTTACCTGATTGTTATTATATTCTTTTGGTTCTTCCGGGACAGCTTCATCTTTAGTTTCAATAGAATTTATTAATTCGCCCCATATTTGTTGATCTTTCTCATTTAGCATTGCTGCTTGCTCTTTTAGCAAATTAATCTTTGCTTCTTTCTAGAAAAATATAAATGATAAATTTTGTTTGATAAGAATTATATATCACATTTCATATAGCTTAACTGATAGATCAGTGAAGTTCCTTCTGATCTTTTGAGCTTTCAATATCTTAACTTGGATATCACGTCGAGAGCTAACGAATATTTTTCTATATAATCATGCTTTGAGATACTGATAAAATGCAAACAAAACAAGCATTAGAGGAAACAAACCAAAATAACTAAAAAAATATCAGTCGAGAATTAAAAACTTTTATATTTTGAATTCATTACAATCTAAACAATATTTCAAGTAAAGTTATCAATCTTATCATATCAGATTTGTTTCATAAAATAAGTAAAATGGATGCCTCAATCAATGTGTGTTATTTGCGTATCACGCATAAATAAAATAAGATATTAATTATCAAGATAAATTAAGAATTATGAATAAGATTAATACTGATGATTAAGATGAACTATGTAAAATAAGTTACTGCGTGAACTTACGACGAGTTTGCTGAGAAACAATAATGTATGTATTTCTTTTCTTGTTCGTGTTCGTATTTCATCTAGATGATTTTCTAATTCACCTTCTGGTGGTGGACTTGGATCACGCTTGAACCAAAAATGATTCAGGACGTCCAAATCCTTAGTTTTCTTCTTTTTCTTTTTTTTAATCTCTTTGCTGTAAATTGTCTTTTGCTCAGATTCTTCTTCGCATTCTGATTCACGTAAACACTTCTCACAGTTTCGTCGAATTTCACATACATGTTGTTCAAATGATTCCAATTCTTTTCTAATGCCTGTGTATCGCAAACGTTGTTCCATCAAATACGTCAAATCCAGACATTTTAATTCTCTAGTTATTGCGGCGGAATAAAAAAATAGATCGCAAGCATAGTAATAATAAGAGTGAAAAACGATAGTTGATGTGAAGTTATTGAGTTCATTTTTCAATTCAGGTAATAATCCCTGGTCACATAGTTCCTGAATTGCAACAGGTTAATTACAAAAACATAGCCTGATCATCCATTTCTGTAATTTTTGATAATTAGTGCAGAAAAAGCAGTGGTATCAGAAATTTTTGGGTATCAAATATAGGGAATGTACCAAAGAAGTTACCGATCAATCTCGAGGCTTTTGATCACTGATTGCTTTAAGAATTTTCAAAATTTGTTCGAATAAAGAAACTCATCGTTGCCATCAAAAAAAAGAAATTACTGTCCACATATTATCTTATATCTCATCAATTCAGGATGGAAATAAATTTCGTTTAGTAATGAAAGCAACATTAGCAACTTGAATTAATTAGAATCAATTTTGTTATAAAAAGAAGATATCTGTCTAATTTACCTCAAGCAAATCGCAACAGAATTGGAAGAATGGATTTTTGATAGTGAGTGCTGGAATATTATTCATTTTACCGTGATGATCGTTAAATAATGCAAACAAATCTGTTTCTCAAATTAAGCGCCTTCTGATGAGCATGGTCAAAAAGTTCATTTTTTAGGGAAGCGCTAATTAATCAATGCTCAAAATAATCTTCAAAATTCTGGAAAGATTCAGTGATCCAAATGAAACCATAACCATTGAAGGGTCATAAAGATAACAAACTTTCTTCATATAAGTTTTTAAAATTAATCGACATGATGACCTTCAAATCTTTGCTAACTTCTTGATGTTATGATTATATTCTAACATTTCATATGGAATTTTGTTTTGAAATCTCTTCTCAAATGAATTGACAGTATCTTCCGAGAGAATATACCGAATCTAAACTTGCTGAAATTAATTCAAACTTCAAATTTTCCATCTCCCAAAAATTTTAATTTCAAACTCTCCGTTTTCTGAATTAGATAATCATTCTTCCAATATCAGTTCGGATAAATAATTTTCAAATATTCATTAATTTAATCTCTGATATCAGCTGTTCTTATCAAATACATAATATGATCAGCCCCCTTCCTTTTCATTTTTTTTTTCTTATTTATTATATGTGAATATGCGAAAAAAATCTGCTTGAAATTTATTCATTTCGCTCTCGATCAACTTTAAAAACAATTAATAATACAGCAATAAGTTGAATTAATTAAAAATATTTCTGAATTATGTGGGCAGCTTTAATGAGATTGAATACAGGTATGATTATAATTGATTCACGAAATGTTTGACAGAAGAATAGAGGTGACACATGACTGTTAGTAAGGTGGAAAATGAATCCTGGAAATTTGCATTCTATGATTAATTTCAGCAAGATTATTAGACAAATATCGAAAAAAATATGTAGGATTAGAGAAAGAAAAGTCTGTGTTCTTTAGTCTCAAATATTTCAGAAATGAATCTATAAAGCAATCATCCTAATTCTTGCCAATTTTGAATTTATCATATATTTTTAAAATCACAACAACAAACTATAAAATGCCAACGATCAATTATTAGAATTATTATATCATTAAATTGTAATGAAATTAAATATCTTTACAGCTGTTGACAATGTTCCCTTACTATTATGCTTAAATTGCATTCACAATGATAACTTTAAGCTAGCAAAATGCGCCAATATCTTTTGCGCCTCGAATTCGTTTGAAACACAATCTATAATATGAATTTTTTTAAAAACAAATTTAAATAATCAATAAGTGATAATTCATAAATTTAGTATGCAATAAATTCTAAACGAGGGTATATAAGAGATTTTTTTTTGAATGCTTGAATTATTGCTGGAGAGAAAGAAAATCTAATTTTATATAATCAAATAATAAGCTAATGATGACAGCTGTAAACTATCATGAATTTTAATTTATGCGTTAGGAAAATGAGAAACAAGGATGAGGATTCTGGAAATTGATGAAAATATTCGGGTCACTTAGCATAATAGTGCAAAGTGATAACTGATTTCAAAGATCAATGTCACGTGACATGATGGTAAAATTTGTTATTTGTGAATCTGACCTTTCAGAAAGTGCAACATTTAAAAAAAAATCATAAATAAAACTGATTGATTGGATTAATTAGAAATATTATTTTGACCCTTAAATATTTTGGTGGCATTCTTGGCTCGTGATAACAAAATTGATTATGTGAATGAATAAATGTGCTATCATTATCGTAATAAGTTAATTAAAAAGACGTAAATTTTAATTATATAATGCGAAACAACCTTTTATCTATTGATATCCAATAAAGCACAAAATGTTGAAAAAAGTTTTGGGTCAGAAAAACTTTTTGAACTTTTAATTTTTAAAAATTCCTTCGATTTTTGCTGTCCTATAATTCTTCGCATTTCTTCATATAAATATTTACATGAAATGTAATTGGCTTAATATATGGCAAATTAACGATGCTTTAAACTTGGCCATTCTATAGTCTGATCATTATTTGAGCAGTCTAATATTTGAGCAGTGACTTGGCGTTTTTTGAATTTCTTCGAATGACGACCATTTTTTGCTTTCCATACTGATGGCGCAAAATTCCAAGGCTAAAAAATTTGTATATCATACAACTTCGAATATTTCTAATATTTCTAAATTTCTTAAACGCTAAATATAATAAGAAGAATTATCTATCACTTAATATCTTAGATATTAGAAATTAAAAAATCGATTTTTATTTCAATTCTTTTAAAATAATTCTAGCAATATAATACAAAATAATATATTCACTTTACTTTTCTTGAAATATCTTAAAGATCAAAATATTATTGATTTTTGAATTTTAAACTTTGAATTCAATGATTTCAGTTGAACAGTGTTATCCTTATCACATAAGAAGATTCAATTAGACAACATAAAATCTGAAATTTAAGAATCGAAATTTCTAAGAAATATTTGATTTACTATTCAAACATAAATGATAGCTTGATAATTGATTGTTAAAACAAAACTAAACAAAGTTCTAATTAGTTGTTTATTAGATTATCGTATTTATATTTTTATTGATTGAAATTATTCCTATCATTTTAACAGCTCTATGTGTTTTAATAATAGTCGTAATGAACTTTGTGAGAAAATTGGCTTAATTCATATTTATTTCATAATTTTTCTTTACCTCTGAGAATGCTCTCGAACTATTATCTTTTTTCGGCTTGCTGATATTGCTAGTGCTGCTAAATCTGCATGAAGATATTTCATTCTCGAGTTTGCTATCGAGTGATGTCATATTTTCAATTGATTGACTTCTTTTGCAACGAGAAGAAATAGGCCTGATAATCATTTCTTCTAAAATAATTGCCGCTGTTTTTGATCCCAAATTCATCGATGCTGATTTTGATTCAGAATCTGGTTGAAATTTTACTGAATCGCCGCTGGATTCACTGGTTGAATATTCAATTGCGGTTTCTTCAACAAATAGCTAAAACGAGAATATTTTACAAAATTCAAAATTTTCGTTTTTTTTTAAAGCTATGATTTTAAATTTAAATGAAAATTTTTCATTTGCATACCTTTTAAAATATCGATTTTTCTTATAATTTTAAATTTAAATTTCTGAAGAAATGTGCTTATTTGAAATAAAACTTACTTGTGCCATAATATCATCATTTATATCCCTCAACCTATCTTTCCTTCCTTTTCTTTTATTCTTTTTCTTAGGCATTTTTTTAGTAAACAAATTAATTTCTAAAATTGATCAATTGAAAATGTAAGAAGTATGATCAACAAATATTCGTGTTACTAGATATTTGAATAGAAATTAAACTTTCAATTAAAGTCTATCGTATCACAATTCAATTAAAGTCTATCGTATCACAATTCAATTAAAGTCTATCGTATCACAATTCAATTAAAGCCTATCGTATCATAATTCAATTTAATTTTATGCTGTGATTTGATATTTATGATTTTTTTTAAAAACGATACTGATTCCGAAAATGGATCATTTTCAATTCGCAACTCATGAAAAAAGTGAAGCTTCAAAAAATTTATCGGATTCTTGAAGTGACACTCTGATAGAATTTTGCACAATACTTCCACTAACAAAGATGGAATCAGATTAAATCTCGAATTTCAAAAACATCTCAATTCAACGATTCAAACTTCGATAATATCGCGATGAATTTAAAAAAAACACCGATGCTGTGGAATAAAATGATATAATGAATCTTATTTTCGATAATTACGCATGATATGATGTTATGAAAATTCCTGCCGCCTGATCTGGACGGGAAAAAAAAAAACCCTTCAAGTTTTTTTGATGATCCCTTTCTAGAATATTCGAAATGCTTATTCTTTTATTCTACTTTTTCCTGCAAATCTATTCTGTAAGTATCCATCCTATATTTTGTATTCTCTTTACCTTCTATTGGAATTCAAATATCATACTTTTCAGATTTAAATTCGAACTTAGAAATCGATAATATTTTTAAATAGGCTTAAAAGGAAAGATTATTAAATGATATAAAAGATAGGGAGGAAAGGAATGGTAGAAAAGTGAATTTTTTAGCTGGCCAACAGGTATTTCAAGTTACAGCGTTGAAGTTTCATCAATAGATTTCAGGAGAAATCATTTCGCACTTCATACTTTCATTTGGATGATGCGTTCTCATCAATTTTTATGTAAAGTCAAAAAGTACGAAAAAGATAATACGGCACAAAGGTATTTTAAATAATAATTGACAAAGTACTGTATGTTACACGAGAACAATTTCAAATGTAAGAAAGAAATTGGACGGAAATGTGCAAGCGATTATGATTTCCTTCTAAAATATGAATTGTAGTAATTCAATAATTTGGAATGTTTAGTATTTTGATTTGTTCTTTCTTGCAATGAAAACATTTTTCGACATAAATCATAAATTTGACAAATTTTTAATTCATCCATTTATGCAAAATAAAAGAAATAATATGTAAAATATATGGAATAGAACAGAACAAAAAATAAAAACAACATGGATACAAAAAAAAAAATCATAATTTCATGATACTAAAAATGATGATAATCAAAATTTAAAGATGCAAAAATAAGTAATGATTAATATTTGAAATGATAAAAGTTAAAATGATAAAAGTAACAATACGATGTATGATTAAATGTAATCAAATCATTTATTGATTGCAATAATTCAAAAAGTAGGAATTAAAATTGAAAATTAAAATAATAGAAGTTCTTATTTTCAAGCAGCTATTAGTAACATTCGTCTTTTCACATTCAAAAATTTCAAAATTGTGAATACTTTTGGGAAGAATCTTTTTAGAATTATAAGTATAAGTGAAAGTATGAAGTAAATAAAGGTTAAAAGTGTTAATAAAAGTAAATGTATACTACGAGAAAAGTCGAGAATTTCAGGAGGAAGGATTAAAACATTTTACGATAAATTTCGTTCAAATTTTTCCAATAAAAATTAAGATACTTTACTAATTCAAGGAAAATGAAAAAGAGGTGAGAAGACAAATAAGTTTTAATAATTGAATTTTTGAAAAATAATAAAAGAATCAACTTGAATGAATGATTCAAGCACAAAAATTAATATGAATCTAATAATCTGAAAATAGATTCTTCATGAAGATCGAAAATTTAATTTTTATGAAATAACACTTCTGAATTCTTGATTATTAAGTTTCTGATAGATATTCATCATCATACTAATATCTATCTGTTCATATCTAATTTTTTTATCACTACGATGATAATTCTAACAATTCTACACTTCATCACTTTGATTTCTTATTTGACGATGCACTTTGACCCTCTTCAAACTTTCTGCGAAGTCGTTCTCTTGCTCTCTGCGCGCGATCACTTTTAGGTGTTTCATGTGGAATCATTCGATTCTGAATTGCTTCATTTAATTTGAAAATTAAGCGACCACGAAGATCTGCAGCTCTTACATTCTTTAAATCTATTTTGCTCTCTGTACTAACTTCATCAGTTGGATTTTCAGGTTTTGTTTGTTTCACCTGAAATTCAATAACACTCATAATAGAAGTGAATTTAAAACAAATCGTAAATATGGGTTAGACAAGAATATTACTTACTGATCATATCATTGAAATTCATTTATCTAAAATGATTACTATAACTCAGTCTATCCATTGAACGGAATATTCAGATACGGTGATTATTTATTAATAGGGAAATGTGCGGGAGAAAAAGAAAATTAGAACAGTTAATTGCAAAAATCATTCTGCCTAAAAAATATCTGATTTCAAAATGATTCTATTTTGAATATCTGATATCTGTCATGAAATGATATGATAAAACATAATTAACTTTGAGCATTGTTTAATTCTGCGACATACAATATTCATAAACAAGAATTACGGTAATTAAAAGATCATTTTGGATAAATGAATTCCAATTTTAAAGTTAGCATTCTGAATTTCAGTAAAGTATACGATAAAGTTATTACCGCCAAATATGAACCCCTGAGAGTTACTGATTCAACCGCAGAAACCTTCTCAGGATGACTGCTCAAATGAGTTTTCTTTTGGACACTACGTAAATTAGATCGTTTTATATGTTCCTTCGTGTCCATTGTTGTATTATCATCACTATCAGCACTGGTAATAATATTCGATTGTCCTTGTTCAACTTCTTCTTGACTAAGATCTGATATTGAAGGAAATTCTGGATATTTAAATTCATCTAACTTAACCACTTTTAATCCAGAAGAAGTAGATGGTGCTTCGGGATCTTCAATGTACGGTTGTTCATCAAGATAGATGATTGTGTAGGTGTTGGTAATTCAACAGTGGGAATATTACTATAATTATCTCCATGTTCCTTGCTCAAATCAGCCGTATCAAACTTCTCGACTAATGCTTTTTTTTCTTAGAACTGATTCTCTTGCTACTTCCTGAAGGTTTGGTTTTGGACGTACTGCTTTCTGAAGGATTAGTTTCGAACACAGTGTCTTCTGAAGATTTAGTTTTGGATATTTCGCTCTCTGAAGGATTAGTTTTGGATACACTGCTTTCTGAAGATTTAGTCTTGGATTTTCTGCTCTCTGAAGGTTTAATTTTGGATATTCTGCTATCTGAAAGATTAGTTTCGGACACACTGCTTTCTGAAGATTTAGTCTTGGATTTTCTGCTTTCTGAAGGTTTAGTTTTAGATATTCTGCTATCTGAAAGATTAGTTTCAGACACACTGCTTTCTGAAGATTTAGTTTTGGATTTTCTGCCTTCTGAAGGTTTAGTTTTGGATATCCTGCTTTCTGAGGGATTAGTTTCGGATACACTGCTTTCTGCGGATTTAATTTTAGATTTTCTGCCCTGTGAAGGACCAGTTTCGGACACACTGCTTTCTGAAGGTTTAGTTTTGGATATTCTGCTATCCGAAGATTTAGTTTTGGATATCCTGCTTTCTGATGGATTAGTTTCGGATACACTGCTTTCTGCGGATTTAATTTTAGATTTTCTGCCCTGTGAAGGACCAGTTTCAGACACACTGCTTTCTGAAGGTTTAGTTTTGGATATTCTGCTATCCGAAGATTTAGTTTTGGATATTGTGCTATCCGAAGATTTAGTTTTGGATATTCTGCTATCTGAAGGATTAGTTTCGGACACATTGCTTTCTGAAGATTTAGTTTTGGATATTCTGCTATCCGAAGGTTTATTTTCAGATATGTTGCTCTCTGGAAGTTCACTATCGGATTCATTTTTTCTGAAACAGACTTTGGCTTTGATTCTTGGCTTGTTGAAGGTTGATCGCAAAAAAATTGATAAACTTCTTTGTAGACTTTTCGAGATCTTGATGATTTCTGTCGGGACTTGCTGCTACCTTGAGATTGCTCTTCCGGTTGTTCCAATAAGCGTGATATTACTTGCAATTTTTCGAAACGTTCACATACCTGAATACGTTCTAACAACAATTCAAAGCTTTATCATTGAAGATTTGTAAAATGAAGCGATAAATTTATTTATTCTAAAAAATGTACTCTTTGAATGATATTTCTTTATTGCTGTCCATAAAATCAATTCATTATCAATGATAATTTATTATCTCTTATGAACTACATATTATCATTGTCTTAGTGATAAGTGCTTCAGAATAGATTAATGGCCAAAAATCACAACCATATTCAGTCTGATTCCTAATCTTTTCTTATGAATATATTTCTAAAAGCCTCCCTAACATGATATGATATTCGACTTCCTTTAACTTATTTCTCCAATAAATTTTTGTACCATTTTACAAAATTTAAAATATTGACCTTTGACATAAAACTTTGCATTTCTTCCTTCTTATTTTCACCTGATTCCTGTTTGCTTTGAGAAGGTTGTTTGCCACCAGACGCCATTGAAAGCTAAACATTGAATTAGAGATTAAATGATAAAGATCTTAAAATATATTAAGTAAAAGATTACAGTGTAATGAATAAACAGATAAACAAGAAATAAAAAAATAATCAGTACTACATGATAAATGATAGGCAAATAATGATATATTAATAAAAACTGTGAAATATTTAATCAAAAGGTACGCTGAACCAGAAACTGATCACTATGTTTAGTTTAAATTGAATCTATTCTCTTACATCAATTAATTTCTTCCTGATATCATTAAAATGAAGCTTAACTGATTCTGTATTCTACTGAATCAATCAGATTGATTATAATAAAATCATTTAAACCAGATCATTATACAAAATATTCGTAATATCCATGAAGAAAGCAAAACAGTCTTCAATACCAATTTTATTGTCACATATATTGATAAGAAGTTAGAATTCATGATCAAATATAAAGTTTAGGTGTGGCGGGAATGTCTTTTGACATTGCCAGCGAAAACCCGCGAGTAAGTACAACTTAACTTTAAACTTCAGTTCTGAAGAATTTTCCAGAATTTTTTAGTTGGGATTCAGAAACATCAAGTTGTTTAAAATTTCTCAATTACTTCGAAATAATCACCAAAGAACGCTTAAAAAATATATTGCAATGGCACAACCGAATTCATTAAACTTTCGAAATCCAATATTTTAGATCGAAATTTCTAGACTTTTTTCAAACCAGGCGTTTCTGTCCATCTGTTTCTTCCTATCGAAATATCGATACAATATCAATTAGTAAATATTGTCTTTTTAGCTATTTCATAGTTCTTCAATGTTTTTTCAGATTGCGATTTTTAGAAAAGTTTTATCAAATTTCATAATGCAAATATCATTTTAACTTCCAAACAATAATTTATTGTGGAATTAAGCAAAGCAAAAAAGGTTTCGATTATATAAATTTATTTACAAAAATAAACTTCTCCATAATATTTTAGGAAGTATAACAGAAATTGTGAAATTTATAAAATTATTTCGTTTTTTTTGTTCCGAACTTTCACCAATTAAAATTCTCGAATTATTTTATAAAATTGCAAGTTTGATCGCACTTTTGCGCCAATAGCTTGATATTTGACCTTTTATTCAGTCACGCAAAAAATCACGCAAAGATGTATACGACAGTTCCAATAAGGAATTATTTATTATTGATTTTTCATAGTTGTCTTAGGTATTTCTGACACAAAACATAAATCTTATAAATATATCCAACAATATCATCATCATTATCATCATCATCAATATCACTAATAATATTATTTTCATGATTATGCAGCTTATCTGATTAAATTTATGCTTCGTAAGTATTGTCGGAACAAGCTTAATTTCAATAGCTTCTACAGCAATTAATCTTGTGCTTTTTGGATACAGATTCCTGTTCATTTAACCGTCTTCTATATCTGTTTAAGGTGAATTCATTCTGTATTCATACATATTTGCCATAAATAATCGAATCATCCAGCGAATCAATAAATGATCATTTGACGAGGATTTCATTTCAAAAAATAAATCAAAAATCAGCCTGGATAGAACTATTATAATCTCAGTGATTTATTATAAGAAAAATTAGCCTTGTTACATGAAATATTGCATATGAATCTAGTAAAATAATCTACATGAAATTGATAATACAATGATTGATAAGATGAAATTGATAATGCGACGAATAATAAGATAAATATTAGCTAACAAGCAGTTATCAAATTGATTTCAATCATATTGAAATTGAAAATTCAATAATTATTAACATACATTCATTACTAATATCTTATATCTGATTTTATGAAACAATTTTTCGTACAAGCAAATTATCCAATTTATTCGTGTGTTTTCAGCACGCCATAATGCAGTTATCGGATACTTAATTTAAATCAAAATTTTTAAAAGTATTTTTTTCGATAAGTTATTCTCCGCATATAAAATTACTGTTGATTGATTTCCGAATGTTCGGATAAACTATCATAATTACCAATAAGTTTCGTACGTAAGTAATCTAAGGAAAAGCGCTAACGTTTCGATCTGAATTGGAACAGATGAAAGATATGGTAAATATAATCATTATTCCGATGATAAATCAGAAAGATCGTAGAACTAGAGATTGATATTAATTTATTACTATCATTTTTCTTTTTTACTGGTGGAAGTGGCAGGAAATTAATTAGTGAAGTTTAATAGCATAAAAAATGATTAAAAAATTCCAAAGTATTATAGTTATAGACTATCTTTAATGCTTGAATATGATTTCCGATCATATGGATGTTGATCTTCGATGACCTTCATTCGAGAAGAAAACTTAACTATAAGTACTTATATTTGTTGACAAAAACTTTATTCTCTTGTGATTGAGCAAATACTAAACATTGTACTAAGAAAAAATCTAGATCTGATATAGCAGAACTACTTCCGAGTTTATTTAATCAATAACATATAATATAAAATGATAGTTAATCATTTATGTGTTAAGTAAGTAAGTTTGTAGTAACTGATCTTTTAAGGTGTATAATTTTGCAAATTATTACCGTTAATAAGGCAAAAGAGTTTGAATTAATTAATTAATTTCCAATGAATGCATTATGTTTGCTCAAATAATCTCTTTATTTAGTGGTCATTGATCATTCTCTCGACTTCTGCTTTTTCTCAGCAATTTGATCTCTCCTAGAATAAATCGAGAAATATTAATAAATTGAGAAATAATTTTTTTTTGATATTCTTTAAATTGATGAGGAAAACTACGAAAATTTTGGTAGAACATCATATTTTTCTTCTTGATATATCATACTTTTTTTATAGAAGTTAGTTTAAAATGCAGAATCATTATACTGAAACTTCGGAATAAAAATGTGAGGCAAAGCTACGACATTCGAAAATTTTTCTCGAATTTTGTATTAAAAAGTTGACTTCTAATCCAAATATTTGATGTGCCAAATTCTCGATTTGAATTTTTATATAATTCTTGAAAGACTTCATAACTTCCAAGATCCTAATAATCTTCCACAGTAAAAAATTTGAGAAGTATATTTGAAAGTTTCATAGACAAGAAGATTTCAATTTCTCATATCTAATCCTGCAAACAAATACATTTCCCATGATACGTCATTTTTTTTTGATATGTCATTTTATCAAAATCATAATCAATACAATGACAGCAACAAAGAAATCATTTCAAGGTGTTGTCGTCATTATTCAATAAGCAAAAGCAATCATATAATAAATTAATTTCCTGCGAAATATTATAAGACCACAAAACATATTATAATTATAAGTGCAAAGTTCAAATTAATTTCTTAAATTAATCAAAATTTGAAAACCAAAAGAAAAACTATAATTTTTAATGTAAATAAGCAATTTAAAACAAAGATTAATTTAAAATAGCAACAAAAAAGATATTCATCATGCTTTGATAAATGAAAGTTTTGATATGATTTAATATAAAAATCGATTTTCTTATCAAAAAAATCTTTATCAATGATTATTAAAAGATAAATGGAAACAAATGAAATATTTTAAAAATGCTCAGCCATACAACATAATAATATATAATGAAGATAGTTTTTAGCCGAAAATTCGTCTTCTTGACGTATGCATTGACGTATTGTGGAAAAAAATTCCAATGTTCTTATCAAATCAATAAAACAGTTAGCCATATGTTTCTTCGCTTCGTTTGCTTCTTTTTCGTATCCATCGATCATCTCATCCTCTTCATTTTCCACTTCTTTATTTCTTTCCTCCGTTGCCTTATCTTCCTCAGATTTTTCACCTTCCGTCACCAGATCATCATTTTTCAATTCAGATTTTGCTTCCGTTCTAGATGCTTTCTCAGTTTCTTCGCATTTTTCTTTCACTTCTTCACTTCTTCCTTCGATCATCGTGGTTCCTTCAGACTTTTCGCCCTCTGTAGCCAAATCATCGTTTTTCGATTCTTCTGTTCTAGATTCCTTCTCAGTTTCGTCACCTTTTTCTTTCACTTCTTCATTTCTTCCTTCGATCATCGTGGTTCCTTCAGACTTTTCGCCCTTTGTAGCCAAATCATCGTTTTTCGATTCTTCTGTTTTAGATTCCTTCTCAGTTTCGTCACCTTTTTCTTTCACTTCTTCATTTCTTCCTTCGATCATCGTGGTTCCTTCAGACTTTTCGCCCTTTGTAGCCAAATCATCGTTTTTCGATTCTTCTGTTTTAGATTCCTTCTCAGTTTCGTCACCTTTTTCTTTCACTTCTTCATTTCTTCCTTCGATCATCGTGATTCCTTCAGACTTTTCGCCCTTTGTAGCCAAATCATCGTTTTTCGATTCTTCTGTTTTAGATTCCTTCTCAGTTTCGTCACCTTTTTCTTTCACTTCTTCACTTCTTTCTTCAGTTGTCTTAACTTCTCCAGACTTTTCGCTTTTAATTGCCAGATCATCTTTTTTCGATTCTTCTGTTTTAGATTCCTTTTCAGTTTCGTCACCTTCTTCTTTCACTTCTTCATCTCTTTCTTCAGTTGTCTTAGCTCCTTCTGACTTTTCGCCTTCTTTCGTCAGATTATCTTTTTTCGATTCACATTTTTCTCTTCGTTTGCATTGCTTCTCAGCTTCGACAAAGTTCTAGAATTATTATCTCAATTAAATTTAAAATAAAGGAAAATTTTCAATCGAACGAATCGGTATATTGACAGAGATTTAAGCTTTTCTCATAGTATCACAAAAGAGAGAGAGAGAGAAAGAGAGAGAGATCTAAACTACTAAAGTCAAACGAAAGTTCTCACATATTCGGAAAATGATGAGAAAATTAGCAAGTCAAAAAAAGGATTTTTTTTTAAAGCATAGACAGTGAATTATGTTACTGGAAGGATACACCTAATTTGAAATTTTGATATCAAATTCAATACAGACAATTGAATAATTTATATACGATGTATATACGAGTATTTGTTTGGTGATAAACAAATAAATAAGATAATTAATCAGTGATATGAAATTTGAAGTTAGACTAATTAAAATCTATAATTTTCATCTCCATGCTATAAATAAATTGCTGACAGGATAAGATCGCTCATTGGAAAGATCATTTATGCAAATTTGATGATAGTACCCAACCTTGAATATTGGCATAAATTCTCTTGCTTTTTTATATCGTGTAAAAGAATTTAAGGCATCAAGTGTCCTGTCCAAACTAATCATTTCCTTGGCTATTTCATTACAACGACGTATCATTCCTTGTGATTCTTTCCAGTCTAAATCTCGTAAACGATACGTTTCCTTAGCTATTTCCCATTCAGTCACTAACTAAAATGATCCTTTTAAATTTATAAATATTAGGAATATAAAGATATCGAAATTAAAAAAACCAAACAAAGCATTTCTTTCTGTTATCATTCTCGAGAGAAGATAAAATGATTACTTGATGCTTCTCAAAAAGAAATAATCGTTTGAGTAGTAATGCACTCGTGGGTTCACAAATTATTTCGAATGCGATACTAGCTGCAGCTGAAATATTTCAAAATGTTGTTTAGAGAAATTTACAGTTTATTAAAGGATTGACGAACAGGATAAAAGCATAAAATAGACTCCATTAAGACTAATAGAAATCTATTTCAGGTATACTGGAAGTAGCATAATGGTACTACCATTTCATTGTGAAATGGTTTGATAATATCGTTTCGCTTAAATCTAAATGTTCGAAATTATGAAATGTTTTTTCAATATATTTCATAAATTTATTTCTCTCCTTTATCTCTCTTATCTTTCTTTCTTATCTTTTCAAATTGATGCAGTGAAATATATTTTATCGTATAAATTGATGAATTGAATAAATTAGAAAAATTAAGGTCAAAATATAAATTCGCCCAATCGCACATAATGCAAGGAAGTGATGATAACAAAACAATGCATGTACGATTTTACCGTTCACATTTCTATTTTCAGATCAAAATACTTCATGTTATCATTATTTAGATATATAAATTATCTGATAGTAATTTAATCACACTGCCATGAATACGAATAAACGATCGTTATAATTTATCATATATCAACTTTTCTTAGATTTAATAGACTATATATGTCATATATTTTAATAAATATACCTGATTGTTTGACAACATCCCTTCGCAATTCCATTAACAGAGTTAATGGCAATTTACATTTATCAATCACTTCCGTATCAGTAAAATCACCACTAGAATTTTTGTCATCTTTCGAAGTTCGTTTTGGGGAGGATTTTTTTTTAATGGTAGACTTCTTCTTAATAGATTTATTTTTTAAGAATTCCTCTTTGGACATGAATATTTTTCTTGAAGTGGATTGCTCTTGCGAATAGGGTTTATAGGAAAATTTTGCAATTAATTTATCAGGTGCATCTGAAGTAAGTAAAGCACGATGATCTCTCCGCATAAAGTTGAATCCTGGTCCATCAATTCTGCTGAATTTATTATATGCTTTGACCCAACTTGGTGACAATTTTTGTGGATCTCCTTCCCATCTACCCTTCTAAAATATTTTTTCTTTGAAAAATAATTCGAATCATTGGAAATATTATAAAATTTTCAAGAAAATTTAAACTGTATCAGTTGCAAATTTCGATTGCATTAAAATAAATTATATCTCATTAAGAAGTGACATTTTAGTGAGATTCTTTTAATTTAATCATTTCTTCACAGTTATATCAAAAAGCATGGAGTTTTTCATTTTAAATTACTTTCAAATTTCATGCTGCAATACTTTGTTTTATGTCTCTAAAATGATATTAAAAAATTGACATAAAAATTTCAAATTTTTGAATTATTAGATTTTAATCTTCAAGTATGCTATGCACAAACCGTTGAAAAATAGGTATAAATAAAGGAAAAGATAACTTTAGAAAATTAAAGAAGAGATCTGATCTGATAAGTATATTTGGTTAAAATATATTGACGGAAGTTTGATCAGGAAGAAGATCAAATTTAGGAAGATGAAGTAAAGGATTATGCAGCAAAATGAAAAAAAACTGACAAACAGAATTATCGAACGATCATGGTACTCTTGGCACAATTACAGTAACATTAATGTATAACCTAAAATAGACCTGACAGCTTAAAAGTTACGTCAAGATATGCAAATTAATTAAGATAATTAATTCACGCTATTTGAAATGAATTATTCTATGAAATAAACATACTATACCTCAAACATCAGTATTAAGACATCATTCGGTATACTATTTTTCATTTTGCAATTGAGTATGTTTAGAGCCGATTTAATCACTTCATAAAACTTGTTTTTGAGTCGGCGGACATTTTCCTCTTCGCTTACTTCAGATGATTTTTTATCAGAACCGGCTGGCTTACTACTCGTACTTGCTGTATCGGCCTGTATCGGCATTTCCTTATGCTTTATCTTCGATACTATTTCCTTGGCCTTTCTACTTCTTTGGCTCATATTATAGATTTTTCCTTTTCTGGAAACAAATTAACATAAAACTTGGGTTTTTTGAAAGAGAAAGTAATTTGCAATTTTATTTTTTGCGTGTAGTTGTGAAACTCGAGACTAAATGAAGTCCATTTAATTAATTAATCATCTTATTTTGAATTTTTATGAAATATCAGATAAAAATTTAATAACACTTCAATAGATTTTTCATTTCTTACTTAAAATGATATCAAAGTTTCCATATTTTTAATTCTAAAATTACTAAATCGTTTATTATTAAATTTCTTACCTAAATCAAAAACTTGCCTAAAACTGATCGATCATACAATGTAAGAAATGTAAGAATGATAAGTTGCGCTGAAGATGAGCGCCTGTTTTCTTGATTTGACCTGATTATCTTCTATGTGATCGAAGAGAAACTTCGAATTCCCTGCGAAATATTCCCGAACAATCAAATTTTATTGATTTTTAAAAGGATCATGATAAATTTGAAGGAAATGATAGTGTAAATCAGATAAATGATAAGTATCGAAATTTCAGTGAATTTTAGATAATAAAGATAAGGAAATAAATGATTATCATTTGTGCAATAATCAAAGTGGAAATATTTGGTATTTCATGCATAATATGATAGTTGAAAGAACTATTTAATATAAAAATATTCGACAATACTTTTCAATAATTAGCCAAGAAAGTTTGATTATTGATATCAAGTCGCGATTCTCATCGTTCTCATTAAAATGATCATGAAATAATCATTTTATGATTGCTATCATTGGTTAATTTCCACTTTCTTTAAATTATTTAAGATAAAAAAAAAACTTTATTTTTCCGAAATATTTTCTTTAAAAGTATATTTCTCATCAATAATAACAAAATTTGGATTGGAAAATAAAAAATATATAATTGAAAACGGAGAATAATTCAAATAAAACAACTTTTATGAATTTTCCTTCTATAAATATTCGTTTAATATCTAAATATTTCCGTAAATATCCTTTTTTCCTATCCTTTTAATTTGTGCTATAATTAATTAATTAATTTATAAAACGAAATAACACAATTTTAATTCTTCAATTCTTTTAATAAAATCATTAATAAGGTCGCAACGATAGCAAGCTGTTTTCAAGTATAAATAAACTATATAAGTCAAATAAACTAAGATAAGTGATTATAGTTGAGAATAAATGAATAAATAAAAATATCCATCAATTTGTGATATCGCTAACTTTACTATGCTCGAATAGACTAATTTTTTTTTATGTTGAATTTGACAGTATATATCGAATTAATTAAACTTACAACTGAATATGCCTTTATAATATTTAACAGAAAATTTTCATTTCCAACAATTCAACTATTCCTTGAAACAATGATTTTTTGTGGCTTAATATTTATAATAAAAATCTTTCTCGATTATTATATTTATGATAATCCTTGAATGTTAGCAAAAAATGTTTCACTTCATCCGCATGATCTATCTGCAGTTAACATATTCATTTTGCTAAGAGATAATTTAGGCAAAAAAGACATAATCACTTCCCCTTTGTTCCTCATTATTCATTAATAGCGATAGAACAAATATTGTTATTTGTTATAATAATAAAATAAGCCTACTATTCATTATAATTATAGAATTGAAGTTAAGATAAGATAAACATATCTGATTGAAAATATAATATATTTCATTTTTCGTCTTTATTTTATATTTTCTTGTCCATTGTTCGTTAGAAATCGTCCACAAGAAGAATGCGTTCTGATAGATCTAATCTTCTCCCATAAATATGCATTTATCTGGAAAATTCTTCCTTACTATAAACAACATCGATGCGTTTAACTAATCATTCTTGAATTAATCAGCTAATCATATACTTACAATTATCTTTCAGATTACAAAATCTCTTTCTAGCTACTCTAGGAAGAGAATATTTCATTTCGAAGCATATAACAGGCCGCGTTTCACTCATTCTGGAAGAGAGCCAAATTAATTGGATCAACGAAATTTGCGTTGATAGTTTACTTCGTGCGAGTAGTTAGGCGTAGAGTTGAGTATTTCGCCAGTGGAAATCTTATAATTCACGATCTGACCTTATCGCGACAACGATGAATTGCATTTTCTTATATTTATTGTGTAATAGTATTCATAGGAATGATGCGAGCATTATATAAATGCAGTTTACTTCGACAGCATTGAAATGTAGGATTGTGTTTCATTTCATCACGCAAAAATTCAATCTTTTTGTTTGGCTTCGTCCCTAGAATAAATTCTAATTCATTTGGTTGACTCTTTCTCATTTTCCTTTGTTTTTTTTTAAATTTATTGAGCTTTATTTGTGAGGATGATTTATTAATTTTTATTTAATTTGATTTAATATTATTTCATTTCGGCTTTTTTCTTTTATTCGTCAAATTCAAAAACTTTTTCTTCAAGGAATGGAATGCTGCGCGAAAATATGGCAAATAACAAGTTTATTTTATGAATTTTCTACATAAACCAATATAGTAAAACCAATAAAACATATTGAAAACAATAAATAGTAACGGAAAAGTTTTGCCAGAAATCTGAAAATTATTTTTTGATAGGCACTATAATAATAAGATTTTCATTTTTTTTATAAAGTCTTTTGTCTTTAGATTTCGAATAATTCCTAATTTTAAAGTTTGTTCAATCTCTTCTGTAATCATAAAATCTCGGTTGTGCATTACTACTGTCTATGAACGTACGCCGGACTTGGCACAGAATATCAGCGATTAGATCATCGACTGAATTCGCTTTGTTTATATCTTCTAGAAACGTATTAAAGTGCAATTTAAATTTTGATGGAGGTTTTTGAAAAGTAGAAGTTTTGAGCCTCCAAGTATTTTAATTAATTAATCATAAAATACACTACCTCGTCTATTTTTTCTCCGTCCGTTTTTTCTGATTCCTCAACAGATGAAATGCGCCGGAAGAAGCTTTCCCTTTGCATCCGCCTGGATGGATAATCGGATGACCATAGTGTTGCCAAACTGTTATTATTATCATTCATATTCCGATCATCTGAATTCAAATAAAGAAATGACCCATTTTGTTGCAAAGCTTTCACTGGGCTATCTGAAATACGCTGCAAAATTATTAGCATTATTCTGGCTTAGCGGAAGTCTATCTATATTATTTATTCAGCAATAAGCTTACTCATATTTGATAGTGGGATTCTGGAATTTATACGTGAATTATTCCTCGTTGACTTCATTTTCCACGGTTCGTTATGGGTTCGAAAGCTGGATTCTCGAATTTGTACACGTCTTCTTTTTCTCAAATCTATTTTATCCACATAACCAACGATTGCCAGCTATAAAAAATTAACTGTTGATTAAGTAATTTGTTCTTTAGATTAATCCAATCCGATAACTGGTTCAAGCACTCATCAGAGTTTTATCTTATCGCTTTTGTCACGATGTTATAAAAGTATCGAGAATGATTGAAAACTCCGTCCGAGTGCAATATCGTATATCCAAAAAATTCATTGATATCAGTGACTTTTTTTTTATTTAGCCATTTAGTTCGGTTATGTTGTACTTGAATCCTCTTCTGGCATGAAAGAAGAAGGATGAGAAGAAAAAGGACTTATCATTTTACTATACTGTTATCATATTTTCGATTAATATACCTCAACAAGGGATAAGAAGATAAAGCCAACACAACCAAACATCCAAATATCCAGTGCCTGAATAATGATTCTATAATAGGAAACTTTATTTTTATTTGTCTGATATTCAAGTTTTTCTTTTTTCGTTTCATATTATGACTTCGAGAATTTTGTGTTTTTAACAATTACTAGCTCAGGAAGTAGAAATTTCAAAGTAAGTTAAGTTAAATCAAATTATTTATTTATGTAATTATAAAGTATGCAATGTGAATTCTACTAAATTATAGTTAGCGAATGTTGCATTTTTGAAGTATGAAAATGTTATTGATATTATTTTCAAATTATTTTTAAAGATGCAATGGAAAATTATCTAATTTTATAAATTTATATGAAAATTGGTTTAGCACAAACATCTCGGAATACCTTACCTTTACGTATGATACACGTGGTAAATTTTTGACTATATTACCGAACTGGAAAGTTAACGCCATCAGTGAACTAACACCAAGTGTTATGCGTGCTGGCAATGCTTTTGTATCGATCCAGAATGCTATCCATGATATGAATACTGATAAATATGTAGGCATGTAAGCCTGAAAAAAAAACATCACTAAATATATATTCACGTAAATCTGCTCACGTAAAATATTAATTTGATCTTTTATGGTAGGTAAGAAGTTTGAATTGGAACTATCACATTAGCACTAATTATATCTTATCATTTATTCATTAAGGCAATTTTCTATATTGCATATATATTCGTATCGTGATATAAAATGACGTATCGTTTTTGTTATTATTTGGAATATCGATTACCTGTAAAAATAATATCCATAAAGACGGCGAAAAATAAAAACAGCTTCCAATTGATCCCATTGACCGGCTGTATAAAGAAGCGTTGTATTCTTATTTTCAGTACTTATAAGAACAAAATCAGGTAGATTTTTACTACTCGGATCGGGAATCGATATAGGTTCCCAGTCACGCCAAACTATTCTCACTTCCGCTGTGTTATATGAGTAACTCTGCAAATAAAGAAAGCATTTTCATTTATTATCTTTTCTTTGATAGTTCCATTCATTTAAATTGTTCACATTTATTTAGTACTCATTTAAAAATGATTAAATCATTGAAAGTTTTATTAAGTCAAAAAGTGATTTGTTAAGTTTTTATATTTCCGATCTATTCGAAAATATATATTAATAGAGGCTATTAAATTGTTGTTGTAACTTTCAAAAGTTCTTATTTAATTTTCTATAACTGTTTGAACAATTTATACACAACCATATACTATCAGTCTCAACCTGCCGAATAAGATCTGTGGATGGTTATAGTTGAATCGATAAAAGGTCAGATTCTCGACGGAAATGTTACCTCAAAGATGAGATTACATTGTTGTGTATCCATAGGAAAATTAGTTAAATCAAGTTGACATGGTCCTTGCAAACTGACTCTGAAATATTGGATCGATTGCTATAAAATACGAACAATATGAAAGTTACATTATTTGGTTTCACATGAAATTTCATTTTTGAATAGACAGTTATTAGTGCTGTAGACAGTTATCAGTGCTGATTAGATCATCTGTTAATTTATCTTTCTATTGATGTTCTCTTATGCAAATTTAACTTGAAAAAACTTTACGGAAGATTTTGCATCGAAAAAACGTAAATTATTGGTTGTTATGAATACGAATTTTTTTATAATCAAATAAAAACAGGTTTATAGAAAACTCAACTAAGAAATAACTTTATTGAAAATATAAAAAAATCTTAAAGCGCTTGTTTCTTTATTTAGATTTTCTAAAAAAAAAGTAAAAAAGTTCGGATTTAATTTTTGAATGCCATTAAATTGGCATTAGAATTGAGAATGGATTAATCTTAGCTTAAATATATTTTTAATAAATTCATTAATTATTTCAAAAATAATTATACCTGTAATTGAGCCATACCGTTCCATTAGGAAATACTAATAGAAGAATATTTTGTGATGGTGATGTATGTATTGCTACTTTTTTACTATTAACAACGCAAACATTTGGTGTCCATAGATTGGGTAACTTATGGGCAGCCAATGATAAATTTGTTAAGCAGTAATTTAAATGCTGAAAGATGATATTATTATGATTATAATCCATTTCTTTTAATAATAGACATTCTTTCAGAAGACATACTCAGGTTTGAATAAGATGAACTTATATGATGAGAATCATCGGTAGGCTGAGAAGTATTTTATATGCTCTCTATAAATATAATATTTTTTATCAATTTTATCACAATATTTCATTATCATATAGGTAAAATTGTTATAAAATTTCAGAAGTTACCCTAAAATCGAGTCGTTGATCGTGCCATATTTGGCTGAACCATATATCCGCTTTGAAACTTGCTTGTTATCTCGCTGATCTCTGTTATGCTTTGTACTGTTACTTCTACGATCACTTCAATTGAATTATCCGATGGTAATATATTCTTATCGTATGTTTGCTCATCGAATAGGCCCTGTTATGTTAATTTGAAATTTAAAACCATTAATAGGAAAAAAATGAAATGATTGCTAGATACTATAATCTCGACTGATCAGTATGATGTACTGTTTTTCATATACTCTCGAATTTATCTTCATTTTTCATATTCAGTTCATTCAGATATTAATTTCTTTAATTATCAGACTATTCTAAATTAGTATTGTAAATAATATTTAATAACTGTATTACTTGAATGATCTAAAAGGTCTCCCTTTCACTAAGAACGATTCGAATCTTTTATCATGCGTAATTAATCTTGTATTAGTTTACAATATTATATCTCGAAATATATGGACAGTATTTAATAGAACAGTCCAAAAACAGGGATCTGACGAAGTCCGATTTAACTAATAATATTTTATTCTCCTATCTCAGTTTTTTCGATTGATTTAAAAATGGGAAAAATGATTTGCTATAGGAGACAAGAAAATAAATAAAATGTTAATTTGCTGTAGGGAAGAAATTTAAGATGGCATCATAATAATGACCTCCTAATCTCCTAGTAATAAATATGCATGTGAATTTATGATTTAATTATTTGCTAATTGTTTTATAAAGAAGGAAATATTAAGTAAAATTCATCGTTGCATGAAATAAATGCTAATGATAATTTTTAATCTCTGAAATATAATGCTCAATGAAGTATAATTGAGAAGATAAGAGAAAGATGACATATAGTTTGGTGTAAAATTTATGAATTTATGTAATTAAATTAAAAATTTACTAATTTCGATTGTTCTGCTTGTTTGCTTATTCAACGATTGATTTAGCTATTATCAATTGGAACATTTGAAATTTTAGATTGCCATGTAGAACTATTTTTCATGCCATTTTTTTATCATCATTCTCTTCCTTCGAAAAATGATTGATTTGTTTCTAATTTTATATCAAAAAAAAAGCAAGAATAATATAATATTAATGTAAGCATGCAATCTTGCATGCACAATTTTTAGATTCAAATAATAACGCAAAAATATTACCAAACAATTAGTTTAATGATGGGATTATAAATCTAAAAAGAATCGAATATAAATATATTTCTTATCCATCTTTCTAATCATCCAGATCAATAACAGTTATTATTCAAAAATAAAAATTGATATAACATAAAGAAGCATAAAACATTATAGTGAAGATTGATAGCTTTTCATAACTTTTTCTTCATTATTTTTTTAATGTTGAGTGATGTAGAACTGTGATTAATGAATACAAAAATTTCTTCATAGATTCATTTTTGACTTGGCTCATTGCTTTTTTTGAGCAATTTAAACTGTTAATGATAAGATGATAAACAGTTAAGCAATTATTTTTTTACCACTCTTTCCTTTCCATTCCTTTGCACACTTTTTCTCCTTAGAATCTATTAAAATTTTCACATCTCTACCGGTTATTTCAACAAACGAAGAAAAGAAACAACCGTATTTGTTCATTTTTTTCCCGTTTTTTTTTCTATTTTGGCATTGATAGATGCATATTTTAATGATATAAAATCTCTTAAATGATTTGCTATAAGAGATTATCATTATATGATATTCCTTTTGATATTATTAGTTTAGTCCAAAGTACTTGAACAAAAGTAATAATTTTTGCTTGTTACCTGACATAAAAGCTTCCATTTTTCAATTCAAATCTTAGGTTTCTTAAATTTTAGAAATTTTGCAATTTTTTCATTTTTAAATGAAAAAACTTGTTCATATCACTTCCTTTGAATGTAGTTATTAAAATAGAAAATTTTGAAGTTTTTTTGAGTTCGAGAAAATATAGTACTTATCCAGGAAATTGCAAACTTTTTTTTGTGTGTAAAGCAATTATCTGAAAGTAAAATATGCGTAAAATTTACAACTGTTCGGATTTGCAATTTTCCAATTACATAAATGCGTCGAGAAAAAATATAATGCTATAACACACATGTTACAAACCTTCTATAATTGAAATAAGAATGAATGAAATATTTCATGATTAATGCTTATTTTGCGATACACAATTGTGCGATAAGGCTAAAATTAAAAAGATATGGGTGAAACTTCATTTTTCACGTCATAAAATGATATCGAGAAATGGAAAATTTCTGAAGAATAGATGAACAGTAAGATTAATACTTTCTGCTTATTGGATATATAACCTTTGAATGAATTAAATGTCAAATTATCATCAAAATTTTTTAGATCTTTTCACATAACTCTAATTAAATTATATGTCCGACTAACTTTGTCAGTTAAAATTTTTTTTTTCCTTTTTTAATAAGAGAGAGAGAATGAAATGAATATAAAATCTTACCTGTATCAACTTTTTCCGTAATTCTCCATTGACTGGAATACATGATTTATGGTTGTCGAAAGCATGATTTTGTTCATTTTGTTTACCTGAAATAAACTTCCATTGCTTATTTATCATCGATTGGTACTAGCAAAAAATTATTAACTTAAATACTTTAGGAATTTCTTGAATCGTATTGTTTTGAATTCTTAGAATTGTATTTTATTGTTTATTTGCAAAGTTTTAAAGAAGTATTATTTATTACAAAAAAAATCGCTGACTAAGTGATCTACATAATTTATTTCACTTTGACATGGTTGATAAGCTTTGATTTTAATCAGAAATCCATCAAAAAAAAAAAAGAAATTTGATTACTTAAAGAATGAATTTGGAGGAGCTGTTTTTTAAGCACAATTAATTAATGTTGCTAATTGAAAGAAAAGTTTAATATTTTTCGTAGAGGAAAATTTTAATGTTATAGTACTTCGAGAATGTAAATTAAGTTTCAAAATTGCATAAGTGGAACAAAAAAACTTAATAAACTAAAATTTAATTTAATTAAATAAATAAAAAATTTACCACTCAAATTTTTGCTCCTCAATAATGTCTGCTAGATGTTCTGTTTCGGTAGGTGACAGTTCGGGTAAAAGCAATACTATACGGGCAAGATAGGGAACAATCATCACAATTGTGGATAAGAATATTTCTTTTGATTAGAAATAAAGTATTGTAATTACAAGAAACAGGTAGGTATAACCTTCATGATTGCAATATTATTATTACTGCCGGATTGCTAGCAATAGTTCCAAAATGGTTTCAAAGTTTATTTTCAGGTCAAATTCTAGCAAAATTTGAGAGGAAGTAAACTCTATAAATCTGTCAGTTCGATATAAAACGAATGAGATGAATGAATTGACCAGAAATCTAAAATTACATCAATTAATCATTGGAATAGATGGTATAATAGATTTCATTCAACTCTCTTCAACGTATCATTATCGCATACACTACATTTTTTTGCTTTTAATATCCAATATTTTAGTGAAAAAAGAAGAAAAAAGAGAGAAGGTAGAAGTCTTTGGATCTTTGCATATGTATGAAGGAGAATCCTGCTATTCCAGGCTCCTAAATCAACTTCTCTATTGCATCATTCATTTTTCATCAAGCCAAGAGCCATGCTTTCTTTATCAGGTGGAGCCTGCAGGCTAACAGGATAAACCATGGCTCATTTTTTATTCAAAAATGATTTTTTTTTCAGCACAGCAAATGAATAAACTAATATATGATTAAAAAAATGATAACATTTAATATGATCAGTATTTCGTTGTTTATTTGAAATAATTGATAATTTTATCAATAAATCCGTATAATCTACACAAGAATCAACGATTCCATTCGTTTTTTTTTTTTTTTTTTTTTTTCTCAGCTCTTTTTCCCATACTTCAAATCTTTCGGCGTTTAACAACATAGGGAAAACCTTTTAAAATCTCTGAATGTTGTAGAGAGAGTAGTAGTAGGCAAGTTTTTCATTTTTGTCAACTTGCTGATTTCATTTCCTTTCACATTTTTCAACTGGAAAATCATTTTTTTTTATGAAGTGGATAATTGAAAATTCGTTCTTTTTTTTCAGACTTTTTAGAATTTTACTAATAAAATTTTCGTTTAATATTTTCTTCAGTAAGATAATGAAAAGAATGATTGACAAATAATTAGGAAAAAAGAAACTGGATATGTATATGATAGTGAAGGCAACAAAAATGCCAAAAAATTATTTTTCGAAGAAAACCATAAATTGCTTCTGCAGATGATAAATTCTTTATCTTTTTCAATACTGACATTTTAGACATCCAAGATAAAACCAATCATATCTTAAATTTACGATTCGAATTTTTAATAAATGACTTATTAATCGCTAAGAAAAACTATGAAAAGACTGGTATAAATATCTAGACATCAGCATAGATATTTCAATTGAGAAAAGTATGTTTAATAGAATAGATGTAAAAATACATGTAGTTTCTTAAAAAAATTATAAATTATTTTCTTTTTTTATCTTATTTTCTTTATTGCTTATATTCAAAGATTTTTCATATCAATAAGTTGTTTTACTAAAGCTTGAGATAAAGAAATACTCTTATCAATTAGAAATGATTTGTATTATCAGTCAATAAAGAAAATAAAATCAAACATTTAACAAAAACAGTGATGTTAATATGTTAGTGCAATAACTAAGATGTTAAAAGTCTGGATGATAAAAGTACTGAAATTATAAAATGATGAAGATAGAAGCCTAAGGACACATCTGGTATCCTGTTATTACTAGGCCATGAAATTTGTTGTCGTTGAGGAAGTGAAGTGTAATATCCACATCATATATATATATACACATACACACACACACACACACACATATACAAACATTTATACATCTTTCTTTTTTTTAACAACCACTGTAATTGACAGCTAGCATTTGGATATTAAAAACAGCTTTGAACAAATGTTTTATTAAGTATACTCTATTTTCTCTAGATAGCATTAGCATACTTCTCCTTTTATCACTTATCATTGATCTAACTTTTATTTCATATATACATATATATATATATATACATATGCTTTTGAAATTTTTTATATTTACTAATGATAGGTTCGATGAAAAATAATTTCACGTTTCATTGAAATTTGCAAATGGCATTAGTTGAGGAGAATATGTCACTTTATATCTATCCTTCTTACGCTTCAAGCAAGTCAAGCTGGGAGAAATAAAACTTGCATTATTTTTATCATTAACTGTTTGTTTTGCTATCATGGAATAGAGATTATTGAAATCTTTACTTCATTAAACTTTTACAGTATTCATTTTTAAAATCTTTAATTCATTAAACTTTTACAGCATTCATTTTTAAAATCTTTAATTCATTAAACTTTTACAGTATTCATTTTTAAAATCTTTACTTCATTAAACTTTTACAGTATTCATTTTTAGCAAGTTCGAAAAATCAAACGATATTAAAGCATTAATAGTAGAGATTAAATAAACCTGTCGGCTCTCTTCATTAATTTCATTCAAAAATATATATTCTGTTGAGCAGAAAATATGGAATCGATTAAATATAATAATAACTAAGTTTAAAGATCAAAAAATTATATTACAAACGAGCAGAAATGCAGACAAGCAGAATTTCTACCTAATGGAATATTTTATAGGAAAAAGAAAAATGAAAAAATAATGATTTCAATTTGGGAATGTAAAAAAATATCGAAGCAACAAAGAGAATGATGAACTGATGAGTGGCGAAGACTACAGGTTATAATGTTTAAACGACAGCTTTGAAGGATACAAGTTTTACTAATAAATCCTATGATCAAATAATACGTTAGTTAATCTTTAGATATTATTTCGATTATGATTATTCCTTATTTCATATAATAATTTTTATTAAATTTCCAACCTAACAGACTTATTAGCATGATACTAGCGCATTACACAAACAGTTAACTTATCAGCAAGCAAATAACGGATTCATCACTACCAAGTAGTATTATCTTCCAAATATTTTCCCACACTAATCTCTCTCATATTTTTGTTATTTTAAACTAAATGAATACACCTGAAATTAGTTGTAGTACTTCAATTTTGCATATTTGTGTCTGTCGAAATGTGCACAAATTGAATGTATAAGTAGATGAGTTGAATTAAATTAAATGCAATTTAGATTGAAACCAATAGTATTAACGATGTAATAAATTCCAAAATTAGCATGATAAATTGAATAATAGATTAGATGAAAATCCCTTGTGTTGTAGCAAGCGAAGATTTCTCTTGGGAGAAAAATGTGCTGAATAATAAAAACCTGAAAACACCATTTATAGAGACCGGAGAGCATATTAGTATAATATATATATAAAGTGTATATATTTAAGTGTAAATAAATATTTACGTATATAAACGTAAATATATATTTATTGGGCATATTTTAGACCAAGCATATTCAGTATCCAGGAAACAGAATTCTAATACAAGTATTCTCAAAAAAAAAAAAAAAAAAAAAAAAAAAACGGGAAATATCCGCTCTTAGTTTGATTGAAAATTTTATTAGCTTATAAGGTTGCTTTTTATTTTTGTGGCTCATAATGGGATTTAGCTTTTGTTTTACACATAGATAGCAAGAGAATAAAGGTAATTATCGGATCAAGTACGAAGTAGCATTTAAAAAAGTATTTTCAGATCATAGAAACAACAGTACTCTTTCGAACTGTAATTTTGCCGGAATTAATAGTTGCATGGAAATTTATTTTATTTAGGCTTTTGTTTAAATGACAGGAACTGATTGATTGAAAGTGCAAATAGTCAGTAAAAATTTTTATGATTGAAAAACCGATTAAAAGTCGATCTTTTATAATTAATAGTTACAAAACGGCATGCTATCATTGAAAAATGCTATTGTAAATTTGCGAACAATATTTAACTGCTAGAATTACCATCAGTTTCATTGTTTGTTAGGAAAAAATACTGCATTCATATATTACTCTGTTGATTCTGAAAACTTCTTCAGAATGCAATTACAGAAAATTATTTCTAATTACTTTATTGATTTATTGGAACTATCAGTTTTATTATTTCGATTGTATTGTCGATTCCAAACAATGTTGTTTTGCGAAAAACTAAAAATGCATGATATCATGTATTAATTATAAAGATTCGACTGAAGTTGTGCTTTCAGATTCGATGCTTCTATGCATTATATCATAGTGATGATATTCATGGATTCTGATAAGGTTCATGTTGCTTGATCTTGAATCGTTGGGAGAGATTTTTTAAGGGATAAGAATAGTGGTAATAATTAATTATTTGACAGAGCATTTCTCCATTATCTCGATTATTTAAATATGTATTTCATTAAAGTGTAATGTTTCGTTGAATATCTTGGATTTATTTATTAAGAACTTTCTATGAATATGGCGAATCGATTATTTGTGCCGATTTATGTGGGACTTGCATGCACTGAAAAGTTAAGTGCATTAGATGAAGATATGTTATTCATTTAAAAATTCTTTTTGTTGCAATAGCAAGATATTGCCAAAAATTTTTAAAGTACCAATTAATATTATGTATAGTGTGTTTTTAACATTTGTAAATGTATTTTCAACATCAATGACAACATTCGATTTTGTCTCATTCAAATAAGTATAACTTTCAGGTCCAGTAAATTCTCAAATTTTATGATATCGGATGAAACTTATTCGATCACTTTATCATCTAGAATTTCAGGTTTACATTTTCACAAATGGATTTGTTTTATTGAAAACAGCAAGGAGCATAAAGAAGGTCGTTTTTGATTATTTAAAATATTTATTAGTGCATCTTTATTCTTTATATGGTATTGATCAAGATAGTGGCTATGTTAAGAAGAGGTGAATTACGATTTATTATTAATTTATTTAAAAAATGCTGTGAACATGTTGAAATGTTCAAGAAGAAGTAAAAAAATTTTGCGGAAATCTAAGAAAGTATTTAGCTATAAACTGAGTAAATATTTCCTAAAATGTGTAACTCTTCTTATTTATTTCAAAAAACTAAAATTCAATTTCGTACACCTTGATACAATTTTAATCTTCATACTTATTTGGATTGATTACTATGCTTCAATCGTACAGATCGGATATAAATCTGAACCGAGAATCTTCGCGTCGTCATAATGTAATGCTGGATAAGTTAATTGTATGAAATCTATTAGTTACAATAATTAACAAATATTCAAATTATTTTGAATATCTACTTCTATTTATAGTAATTATAAAAAGCATTCTTTACCTTTGAATATAGATTTCTAAAAAATATTTGTATTGCAAATTAGAATCTACAGCTGAATAACAATTATCAGTTCTTCATTGTTTTCGATATTTATTAATCCAGCTATTTGTTTTAAATATTACGTGTCGCACAGTTTCTCTGAAATATGAACATTCACATATTATTTGCAATTTTTCATATATATTGCAATAATTTGAAGAAAGTTAACCGCACTGTTGGAAGAAAAGTACCATGATATTCCTATGATCTTCTGTTTTATTGATAGACAAGTATTATTGCTGGACAAATAATATATCAAGGACATTTCCTAGACAATACTGGGAATGAAACATATTAAGTGATCTCTCTTTTACTCTGGTCTACATTCCAAATAATCATACGGGAAATTAGAGAGACTTTAAAAATTGCGTAATGAAACATACGAATTTTTATGAACATTGACTAATTCGACCAGCGAACGATTGAATTTTGGATGTGACACGTGATAGTTATGTGCTGTCGCAGGGGGGGTTGTTGGGAGGTCAATTCGGTGTCGTAATGGATGGTGTGTATTTGGGCGTTCGTTTTTGTTATATAATGATATGTTGGCATTTATTGCTCGTTTATGTTTATTGTGTCTCTCAATTCAACTGTTAAAGTATTAATAGTGCGTCCAGTGATTAGCGATCGATTGGAATGACATAATTGTGACAGCGTTCTCGGGAAGAATCGGTAATCGAACGATCAACATAGGAAGCATGTCGAGTTCTCTCATCATCAGATGGTTTGAACAGAGTATTGAAGCGATAGCCTATGAAGAGAAAATGCGAGATGGAAAAGGAGAAGGCATAGCATCTCACAAATTGATTGATTTCGTGTTTTATCGCCGGCGTTTCAGCGTAGCAGACACTCTCCTTCCGTGTCCTATTTTCGACGGTGCGGCTGTAGTTTTATCCAACATTCTTCTCACATCGCTTTTAGAAGTATACATTTATGATGTATACGTTAAGAACTAAGTTCCCTGATTATTGATTTTTTCTATATGTTTATATGCATTTGTTTTAATCTGAATTTTCTGATTATTATTTCGAGAGTTCTTGTGGGATCTGAGATTTAGTAGCGCATTGACTTGTTTCTGAAAACTGAAAAGCAGTGATATCTATTTGATTACAAAAAATCAAGCAGACATTTCGATAAAATTATCGCTTTCTCGTTTATGAAAATATAGCACATACGAAGTGCATAATGTGAACGCATAACACATGGGAAAGGAAATGCATTAAAAATTTTTTTTTCGGATGAAGTAAATGATGGAGTGAAGCTTACTGTTACGGAGTGAAGTCAGTTTTTTGGGATGGAGATTCATTTCTATGAAATAATTGTCAACTAATTTTAATTTAATATTCTAGAATTTGACTTTCATTCCTTCCAACTGACAGCGATTGCACATAGTTATTTTATTGTATGTGGCTGTTTAGTCTTAGTTACAGTATCTTCGAATTAATCTTTTTCATGATGCATTTTGCCATCTTTTGACGTAATTGCGTATGATGTTATCGACTCAAGATCCGGTGCTAGCAAAATTTTCCGTTCCTTCAGGATTTTATTTGGTTGAAATGCCAGAAAATGAACCGATCCGTCGGTTCGTACCGTTACCCACTCAGTTTCTGCAAGAAGAAGAACCAAGTGATATTGATGATGATGCAGAATGCAGAGTACAATCAGCCTTTGGCTCATTTTCAACATCCTGCAACACACTCAGCGTTAACTTCGGCTCAGGATCGCCATTTACAGCCGTTTTCTTCAGGAAGAGGCATCTCATCCAGTACTTTTTACGGGATTTCTCAACGAAATATGGTGTGTTTTTCATCTACTGTAATGGGTTTACTTTTTCTCATTTTTTGTCATATTTCGTTGTGTTTTCTTTTATTCCTGCCCTCTTAGAATTTTTTGAAAATTGGATTTTTCACTTTTTGAGTATTTCCGAAGACAGTTATATTTTAAGGGTTTTTTAATATAAGCTTAGCATTCAACTTGAACGTAGGTAGATTCTCTCTGCAGATCTACTTTCTATATTTATTTTGAATCCCCTATTCTTTGGGACCATTTAATGCTGGCTTCTTTCTGGTTCAGAATTTACAATTGTGTACCTGAATATTCGTACACATATTCATTTTATTTCATTAACTTGCAGAACTATGGACAAAACCATAGCGTTGTTGATGATATGCCTTCAGGACAGACGCCGCGCAACTTCATGAGTCGTTCCATCCCAAAAAATGATGATTGCTCCCAAAGCCCATATGATTATCATGAAGTACGTTTCACAGATTTACTTGAATATATTAATTAATCAGTTGTCTCTAAGGCATGAAATGCACCGGTTACTAAAAAGCTTTCTGCAGATTAATTATTTCGTTTGAAATTCTAGAACAGGTTTTTCGAAACCAGAAAGAAGATTTTATCATCTGTTATTTTTCTGTGGTTTTTTCTATGCGCATTGTACGAGTTTTGATATGACTGATGAGGCAGATTCTCTGGTTTTATGGTTGAATGTAGCTTTGTTAAGAGATTTTAAATTGTCGGTGTTGAATTTATTTCATTTTTATGCTTATACTATAGATTAATGCTAAGTTTTTTGTAACTGTTAACAATGGGAAGAGCAGATGGTTGATTTAACACCCTTTATTCAACTTTCACAATTTCATTTCGCAACAGTTATCTGTTTCTATATCATCGAAACATTATTATTTAGTGAGATTCCTTTTATAAACTTTTTTAATAAAACCCCTCATTCACTATAGAACTGTAAGAAGATATTGTATTCATTGAATTAGCTAGTCACATCGATTATATCATTATAATATGTATATATGTTAACATATTTACATGATCATATTTATATGTAATGGAAATTTAAATGGATGCATTGTGTAAATAATTTTTACTTTACAGTTTCACATTCCTGAATAATGTAAGTCATATTGTACATGCAAAAAGATTTACAATTATATGACAATGCTCCATTTTCTTTCATTTCAGGTATTCGATGATCCACATCAGCTGATACCTAGTTATCACGAGTATTCAATAACGAACTCGCCGCCGCATTCATATTCTTCGATATCTGTTGACCCTGCTGGAATGCCGGAATACTTCATATCAAGGACAACATCAACAGCAATGCGTTCTGGTGGATTAGGATATGGAAGTCATTCTACTACTGAACAGGGCGACACAATTTACTGTGAACCTCAACAAAGATTGCAAGAACCAAAAGTTATTTCAAATGAAAGCAATAGGGTGGGTAGTCGTAATTTACCCATATTTTGTATAAATCTGAACAGGAACTTAAATAGAACAAAATGCGCAAGTATTATATCTGGACTGTATAAGATGGAAAGATGTGTTGCTTTCGGATAATTGATTCCGTTTAAAGCCATGAAATATATGTGTTCTGCAATCCTTATGTTATTTAGAAAATTATCATCATATTCCAATGGCTAAAAAAGTTTTAGTTCGTCGTCTAGTTACAATTTGGTCATTTACAATGGTCGTAGCAAATTAATTTTGAAGAATGTGTCGTAAGCTTTCTTCATGCAATGACTGCACTATAAGTTCAATGAATTTTTCCAAACAAATCAAGACTTAACAAATTTTACAGCTTTACCTGCAAAATGTGCAACTCTAATACTTGGAGTGAAATAGTGTTGATGTTTCGTAAATAGCAAAAAACATTAACGAATAGAGTCCATTCAACAGTTTGAAGCCAATTCAAAATAAAGCATTTTGTTGCTTCAGACAGTTTTATGCGGTGGTGGGATATTCTTGGAAAAAATAGATTTGAGAGGTGCACGCTTTTTTACTTTTTTAATTTAAAGTTGTACAATAATGTCAAATCTGAAGTTAAAAAGGGCGAACCTGTCAATTTTAATGAAGCTCAGTCAGCCTCATTTTTGTTTACATCTGGTCGGATTGCTCTGTTAAAAGATTCGATGCTCTACTGCCATCGCCATATTGCATAGTTGCATAATTTGTTGCAGCAGCATTTGCTATGTAATTATTCTGACATATTTTAACGCATAGACAAACTTAATAAAATTAATGGAATTGATTGGACCAGTACACATCATTCGCTTTTTCTTTCCTTGAATACTACCGGTCTTATTTGTATTGCCGTTCATTTCCAATGGCCAGTAGTTAGCTGTTCAATTTAAAAAGAACGATACAATGTCATTATGACTTCGTCATTGTTGAGACATTTGGATTTCGCTGGTTCCGAAATCTGCTTGTGCGAATATCGATGTATTTGTCCATGAAGCATAATTGGTTTTGTTGCTTTTCATTCGTTCGGAATTCAAAGAACTTTCCTCATTTCTAGTGCTTGCGTATTCGCAGAATTTCCATGAGTAGTTTTGTATTTCCAATGCCTATCCAAGCATCATGTATTAAGATAATATTCTCATTCTTAAATTGTGTAGGCTTTTCCAGTTATATTACGTGATTGTTTGGTATTATGCTACACCATTCCTGATCATTAGAAATAACTTAAATTGTCAAATTTATAGCCGATATGCCTAAAAAATCTATCTAAATGACTCAGTTATAAAAACATGGACAGATAGATTAAAGAAGCTATCTATCTGACAAACGTTTTTTTCAGTATACTGTTGTTGGGCATACGGTGGAAGGTCAACCGATTTATGCATTGCAGTCCGTGAGAACGCAGGAGCGTCCAAGATTACATCAGGGTTCGGTGCGTATTTGAATTTGTATTTAAGTATTAAGTAAATCTCACTCTTTCTGTTATTTCCAAGTTGTTATTGGATTACTTGGTAATTTGAACGATGTTTAAATTACAGTTTGAACAATTTAAATCAAACTGTTTTAATCTGCGACTTTTTATCTTCGCCATTATGATTGTTTAGGTGGTTGTACGTTTTTAATTGTGCTTATTTCTATTAAATATTTATTGATTACATAATCTTCTTGAATTAAAATAGTTTGATCGATTCAATGTCAAAAAAATTTCCAGAAAAAAAATATTTAATTCATTATTATTTAAATTCAAATGTGGATGAAGAATCAAATGAAAAAATACCCAGAGAGAGGCATTAGATTTGAAATGGCGAAGTGATAGAGAAGCTTACTTTTCAACAAACAGGTTCATAAACACATATTATTTTCAGTTATATCGTGTAATGGAAAGCAGTGCTCAGCCGCGTTATGTGTTTTTACGCCAACAAGTAGGACCTATTTGTCGAACACAAAGAGATAGTACTGATATCAATTCATCCAATGAAAATTACCGAGCTGTAGCACGTGAAATTGTTGCAAAAGCTCTCGAAGATAAGGTCAGCCACTGTAAAAATATAATTTTGATACTTCAATTTCTATATATTATTAGGTTATTTCGTTACACTATGTCATTGTCTTACAATGATATTTATTTAGTGATTTAGTTCTGGTTATATATTTCAGCGTCAAAAACAGCAGTTTTCACAAGAATCGCAACCATCCTCTTCAGGTATTAATAATATTGCGGGGAAAACAAAGAAGAAAATCATGACGTCAGATAATGGAGAAACGGGGAAAATAAGGTAAATCAAAGTTATGAATCAAATATGAAAGATTATTTCAGAATTAAATGAGTTTGTGCTCTTGAAAATAGTATGATTCTCCAGTTCCAAAACTTCTTGTTTTCAGCTAATATATATTCCGTTATTTCGTTACACTATGTCATTGTCTTACAATTTATACAATTTATTTTTGGATTAAAAAGATTTATTTTGAAATGACTTAGGTCTTAGCACAATATGAATATCTGGAATTTAGAGGACGAGAAATTAAATTTCGCGAATTAAAAGCTGTCTTTTTCAGCGGCTCAACAGTGGCTGCACAAGTTGCTGCTATTCAGCGTTTTAGTACACCACTTGGATGGAAGCAGATGGGATCATGGCTAAAACTGCCGAAATGAATGAAGACTGGAACCGTTTGAAATTACTATTGACCCAGTGTGCCCAGGCAAGTCATTTCATTTAGTTCGGAGAATTATTTGGCTCATTTTTAATTCTGGTCGAATTAAAATTATTTAATTTATATATGAAATAGGAGACTTATGCATCTTTCCAGAAAAATTATTTCGATATTTATTAATGACTCAATTACAAGTAGGATTTACATTTTAAATTATAAACACTTCTGCTGATTATTTATTTCGCGGTCAATTTTCATTCCCGTATCCTCACATTTTGCTGAAAATAATTTAATACTGTTTAAATCTCATTATCAAATGATTTGATTAGTTTAATCTGAAGTCAATTTTGGTTACGTATCAATTTTATTTGGTTGATTTATTTAAGGCGAATTGTTGCAATCAAATCATGATACCCCGAAATTTGTGCGTAAATTATCGAAAACTTGTCCTGATCAAGGTTAGTTTCAAACTACGCTTTCAAAAAAAAACTTTTGTATCATGCATTATATTTTTTTGCTTTATATCCATTCCTTTTTATTTCATAAATATATGCTATAGTTTGTCTGTTAATTTCAGACGTGCGCAAGATATCTGGAGATTTGGTGATCTGTTGGAAACGTTTAATATCCAAACCACCTCAAGAAGTTCCTGAAGAACTGAAAAAAGTTGGTTCTGCAAAGCGCAAGTCACCTCATCCGGCATCTGGAGTTGCCAGCAAGGCAAAGGTCAAGAGAGATAATTTAGATTCTGCAAAAAATGTTGAAAAAGAAGCGGAATTAGATGGAAATAAGCAAAAAGATCTTTCTGGAAATAAAGTGGAATGTAGCAAAAAGTTTTCAAGCGCAGAAAGTTCTGAAAAATCAGATGCTGGATCTGTCAAGGCCGAAAAGCCCGTGAAAGTTTCATCTTCCAAGAGTAATAAAACAGAAAAATCAGCTGAATCAATCAAAACTGCGTCGAATAAGCTTAATGAATTCAATATGTTCGAAAAATTGGGTGAGGAAAGAAAAGAAAAGAAGCACCGTCCAAAAACAGCCAAAACCTATACTTCGAAGTTCCGTTCAACAGGTAATGGTCAAGTATTCTCTTCTTTCTAAACTCTATTAAATTAACTAAACGATTTTTCCTCATCAGAAAACTAATATTTGAAATTTATAGTTAGACATGTCATTTTTTGTATTTTAATTTTTATTGGAGAACTCTGTAAGGTGTTTTTTGAAATTTTAGTGGTTGAAGTATAAAGTCATAGATGAATATTAATGTTGCAATATGCATAATCATTTTATGCTGGAAGAAGTGCTTTTCAAAATGTTTTAAATAGTCAGAAAATGTTAGCTCCAATTATTCGGCAAGTGATATTTAAAATTGGCCTTGATTTCGAAAATCTGAAAGAGAGGAATATAATGCGTGTAAATTACTCCTACAAAATCCAATTTAACGGTAGAGAATATTACTTCAAATGAAGTATATTTCTAGAAAAGTAAAAAAAATCTTGAAAGATATATAGAAGGATTTTTGCGACAGTATATTTTTTGCTATTCATGTTTTTTCGTGTTTTGGAGATAAAAAATAACTTTTTGAGGCAGCAGCAATTTTGTTCATCATTCAAAAATTATGTAAAGAATAATCGCGATTCTGATTTATTACGCGATTGCGTTATCATTAAAAGCATATTTTGCCGAATTCTTATGTAATATGCCATTTTAATTATTTTATATATCTGATTTGAAATTCAATATTTTTAAATTAATATTTGTATTAGCTGTAATAGCATCCATAATAATGTTGCTAAATTTCAGGATTCTTCATCATTCCATGCAACAGGTGTTCGGTGATTATACAAGCCATGCTGCTGCTGTTGCTAACTGTTGTTATGTATTTTTTCCCCATAAAACTGTTTTTTTTTCAAGCATTTCGGACAACCATTTTGTTTTATCTATGAAGACAGTGCTTTTTTTTCACATCCATATATACACATATATGAAACAGACCATGCTTTTCCCCTAGCAACATGATTAGAAATACTGACAAGTGAACTGGTGTTGAATCGAGTAATCCAAAAAGACGCTTCAGGAAATGAAGTTAAATAAAAATGAAGACTTGAAAATTTTCAAAACATTCAGATATGGAAAGAAATCAGAATTAGAATTTCTCTTAAAAAAAAAATGGAGAAAAGTGATAATGCTCGGATAAGATTCAAATAGTATGAAATTGACAAATATCGATCATTAACTATGAAGAATAGTACAGACGATGGATGATTTCTTTGCTTCTGATGACACTGCTGATGGATTCTGACGGTAGTATTGGATCTATTCTGTTTGTTAAGCCTTTATAGGCATCAGTGTTAAGACTTATAATGTTACAAGCAGTGGGTCTTGATGACTCATCGCTGTTGCTATAGAAAATATGATTCATTTAGTTGCACATAAACATTCACATCTCTTTACATAATTTTATACATCATCCTGCTATTCGTTCTTCAAAGATTCGGATGTGATATTTGTCTGTTGATTAGTCTGGAAAAATCAGTTGTGGATGCATTATTTATATTGTTTGTACCAGGCTTGTATAATCATCGAACAGTTTTACATTTATATGCTTATTACCAGTGCATTTGTTCATTTTTGATCATTTTAGGATTAGAAGGTGATGATGAACTTTCGATGGGTAAGGATGTCGCTAGCACGGTGGCGGCGTCGAAAAAGAAATGCAGTTTGCCTAGCAAAGCATTACTGGATGCCAAGAAACGCACTGGTATGTCTTCCTTTATAATTTAAAGCAGTTATGTATCGGTATGTATGCACTAAAGTAAACTATTTTAATATAATAAGCGATCTATAATTCATAAGGTATACAGTGTATCAGATTGCTATTTATAATAAGACAATCCCAAGTTATTCGTTTTTTTCTTACTTCAAGTTTTTGACTTTTTTGTCGTTACAGTTGTTCCAACCAGTGTACCAAAAGTATTATCAGTTAATACTTCACCTCCTCTCTCATCCGCACCATTTTCTGACAAAAAATCTACATCGAATACTCCTGCAAGTAAGCTTTATATTTCGATATTTTATTTTTGATTCGTTATTCTAGTAGATTTGTGGTTTTTAGTTTTCAGTTGAATGAAGAATATTTGTCATTTATGTCGTGTTTTGACGTTTCACATTTTTGTGAAGATTTAATACAGTTTTAATTTTTACGTGGTTTACATTAATGATTTATAGGAGTCATGATGAGCAATACGTTTATGGATGCTCTGATGGATCCAGTGCATAAGAAAGCGCCTATAAAACAAGCGAAAAAACGATCAACATTGAATTTGAAACCATCGACATCTGTTATACCTAGCGTTATGGTTGGATATTGTTTTGTGCCTTAAAATTTTTGAATTACAGATTTAAATATTTTACGTAACGATTCTCATTATGAAATAATTGAGGAAGTTCGAAGTCAGAGAGTCCCATAGTAAGAAAAATGATAATTATTATATCATATTAAATTATGATTATATTAACTTTAACACAACTGTGTTTCGTACTACGAATAAAATCCATAGAAGTATGGAAGTTAGCAGAACGTAAAAGTTGAATATTTATTCTCATACATTCCTAACTTTCAAAGTAATTTTGATTTTGCAAAACCCGAAGTCAGTCTTTGCAGTTTTGAAAACCGTTAAAATTTTTTGATTTTTGAGTTTGGAAAATCATCAAAAGTTCGTTTTAGGAAGGATTATATAGCGATACATCAAGATCACTTAATAAAGAAAAGCAGTATGAAGGATCAACTGATGGAAAAAAAGAAGTGATGGTAGAGGAACCAGATATTACACCTAATTGGAAATCGAAAGATATTTTGCTGATGAACACGGGCAGGAACTTGTTGAAGTCCGCTATTTTGAAATAGAAGAGGGTGAAAGACGTCGGTTTTTTTATAACTGCTGTTTTTTAAATCTTTGGAATAAAATTAATCATATCAGAAAAATAGAATTATCATAATTCTCAATTAAATTGGTAAAGGGTTAGTAGCCTGATTCTTTAGCACAAAAATACAATTGTGGTTCATAATAATTTTTATTTCATTAGCTTAGGTATATTTGTTCTTGATGCTGTCGCTTTAAATTTGTTTGACTGGATTAAATAGTAATTGAAATTTTGGTTTCAGTGAATGTTAGCAAATTGTCTTCTGAAGATATGAAACATCTAGAAATGCAACGTGAACGAACATTTATGAAAGAACAACGCAGTCTCCATATAACTGAATTTGGCTTCAGTTCTGGCCGTTCGGAAGGAATCACTCATATTCCAGTACGATTAATTTTTGATGCATCCTTAATGTCCAATATAATTTAGACTTTTAGGATGCTTAAAGATTGCCGAGACCTTCAATGTTTATATATCTTACAAAATATCTTATAATCACTGCATTTTGAAAATTCATAGAATATAGAACTCTCCCATTATTTGTGCAGATGAGATTAGATCTATACACTGTAATTACATTAATGAATTAGCAAGTTAATCTTTTTATATCAAGAGATCATTTCAGTTAAAATAGCGAAAATTCCGGCCTTTCATGTTAAGACTCAAAATCTCTAACAAATGCATGTTCATTTTGACGAAATTCTAAATGTCTGAAAGTAACCGTTGTGTATGAATAAAGTTCACCTTTTTATTAACTATATGGTCGAAATTTTTAGTGGAAACTGATATCGCTGACAGATGCTGTATTTTTTGAACGTAGAGGCTCGCAAAGTGAAGCGAAAAAAATCGAGGAAGAACGGCAGAAAACTATTATGATGCCATTTTATGACCCTTCTTTGTAAGTTTCATTGTTTTGCTATTAGAAGAATAAAAGTATGAAATACTAGTTCCGATTTTTCAGAATTCCTTTCTGAAAATTTTAGATGAAATTTTTCAGACCGGCAGAATTAGCTGATGCGGAACCAGAGTTATTAACCGGCGCTATATTACCACCAACAGAAATACCATTAGAATCTGAAGCCGATGATGAAGATCCTAATCAGGTAGGTTTTCTGAATTCATTTGGCGAAATTTAACTTCATTCGAAAATTATGGACATTCACCTGCTTTACGATATTTCTGTTGCGTTTTAAAATTAACCTTTTTTAGAATGTTGCGCAGGCTTTTGCAAATGCTTCGACTGGTACTGGGAATTTAGCAGGGCAAAATCAAAATGACGGGAAAGAAATAGATGTTCAAGTATGTGATTATTTTTATTATTTTATGATTTGTATGTTTGAATTTTTAAGAATTTTAGAATACCTGTTTTTCAGTCGGTAATGTTTAAAATTCGATGTTTAAATGGTATTACTTTATTTTTTAAAAGCAATACTTGAATTGAGCTAGTGAAATTTTTGCAGAAGTTAATGACTGAACTGAAAAAGAAGGGCCTTGTTGGTTCAAGTTCTGATTTAGCAAGTATACTCAATAAAGTATCTTCAACTGCTACTGTTACTGCTACAACAACAACAGTATCAACTCCTTCCCCCTCTCAAGTCGCCGTAGCCGCAACTCCAACATATGCTCAGTTAACAGCACATTCTGGTATTCCAAATATTCCGAATATGTCCTTACCGCCACCCCGTTTTACTCATGGGTATTACATTCTTTTTTCTCACTTTTCGATTCGATTAATTGCATTCTACAAATAGTTTCCATAAGAATTTTAATATATATGTAGAATTTGGTTTAAAATTCCATTTTAAAAGCATTTATTAACAAATTCTTGATGCACACCTTAATTTTTGTTTTAGGCTCCCGATGCCACCTGTATTATCAGCTGGTCAATATATGCTTCCGCTTCAACAACAGCAGCCTCTTTTAAATGGTCCAGTTCCGGCTGGAGTAACACCAACAGTAGGCATAGATTTGACTGCTCAAAGTGGACCATCTACATCTGAAGCACTATCGTATAATACTTGTGGCCGTCCTGGTAATCTTATTTTTATTGAATCTTAAAATTTCTAAATTTTTTTTATTATCGATAATCAGCTTGTACAATTTGCTGAATGAAGAGATGATGTTGTCAATAAATATTTTTCTTATTTTTGTAATATTTTTTTGTTTTTATAAATTTCTTTTTCTATGTTTACAGCGACCAAACAATGTACATTTTATCAATCGGGTACATGTAGTTACGGTGCAAGATGCAGATTTGCGCATGGTGATGAGCCAACTGTGGGTACCCAAGGTTATGGTTACAGCGATGAACGAGGACGGAGTTTTAGACGCGGTGGCCAAACTCTTAGAGGTGGTCCACGCCGTGGTGGAACAGATGGTGGTTACAGGTAAGAAAGACATTCATGTTGTTCTGATATGCAAATGATAGCGAGTCGTTAAGATGTGTGAAAATGGAAATAGATTACGGATAGTGGAACAAATTGGATACCAATTGCTTGAATCTAATTTCATATAGAATTAATATAAGCTGCGGTCAGGTAAAGAATTCGTCTAATATATCTCGATTTCAGACGTGGCCGTGGTGGTCCTTCATTTGGTCGTAGAGGATTTTATGATCGCGACAGAGAAAGAGATCGTGATAGAGAACGGGAGTATGATTACGAACGTCGTGTATATGATCGTTATGGAAGACGACGCAAAAGAAGTTCATCAAGATCAAGAAGCAGGAGCCGATCAAGGTTGATATCTTCAAATTCTTTTTCTAATTACTCGGGATTTATAAAAAGAATCGAATCAACTTCTTTTGTATTTTTTATTTATTTATTTTTAAAAAGGGATTTCCGTAAATTCTTAGGGAATGAGGATTTTTCTTTAGGTCAAAATCGATGAGTCCATTCGAAAGACGACCATATTCGCCAGATCGTCGTAAACGTGGTAGTCCACGTATTATTCATGAATGCGATCAAGAGGAACATTTCGAAAAACGATCGAAAAACGACGATCGAGAGCGTAACGACCAGCATGCTGATGCCAAACCACTGCTTCAAGAACATCACTGTGTAGAGGAAAGTGATTGTAAGGGCATGGAATCAGTGGTAAATTCCGATCAGCGTAAATCACCACCTGAAGATCCGCTGCCATCGACGAAATCAACTGAGAACGTTCGAGCAACCGCTACTGATTCTCCCGCTAGTCCGATCTAATTATTAGGGTAAAATATTTCATAAATGTAGTGATATATTCGATAACTGTGTTACGTCATATACTTACATAATTACATAATATATTTGAATTTTTTTTCCCCAAAAATATTAATTAGTTATTTGGGAAAGATCTTTCTCTTTTATATCCGAGTCAAAGTTCAGTATTTTCAAATTTTTTAATATTTGCGCTTTTGGATCCATTATTTCAAATCTAAACAAGCACATTAAGTCTTGATTCTGATATCCATTAGAACCAATTTTTTGTAATTTTGGATAAAAATCCTGAAATAAAGAAGAAAAATTCTGAACGGTCAAAGCAAAGTAGGAATATTTCGATTTCCTTTTTTGAATTACTACTTCCTTTATAATAGTTGTACAGGTTTTATACTTTTATCTATTCTTTCGGCCTGTTACGCTGCACTGTTTTATATAAAAAATATGTTGCAACTTTTTGTATTTGTTAAAACGTAGTTTCTTTGTTTTGTTCTTTTGGTATTTCTCAATTACACTCTCTTATTAACCGCCTAATAATATTTGATTGTGGATGAAATTATATTTGTACTTGATTGTGGATGTATAGGATTTTGGCCATTATTGCATTCCTCTTGGGGTCCATTACTGCCGAATTCGTTAGTTATTGAACTTTATTTTTCAGTTTTTAAATGGGCATTTTATTAGCAACAGTAGTTGAATTCTTATTAATAAAAAACATTATTTGTCGCAGAATGCCTCAAAATAAATTTAATACTTGGAAATAGATAGTAGCCAAATTATAAATTTGAGAGGTGGTGGTTTAAATCAAGTTTGAGAGATAATTAGTCATAATTTTTAAATTAGCCTATTTTCTACATACTGGTGATATGTTGCTGTTTGTTCTTAAGCTAATGAAAAATGTGAAATAAGAAAAAGGGGGATAAAGTGTTTCTTTCTTTACTTCCATCTTGAACTTATTCTCTTTTATGGGTTTCCCTTGTAGAGAATATTTCCTCAAAAAACTGTTCGACAAAAAAAAAAAAGTTACTGAAAGTATTTTTTTCTGGCGATACCTGTCCATATGTGCTGTGAAATTGATTGACTGTCTCTTAAAAATTTTGATTTATCATTTTTCAGTAGATGTCCGACAATACATATTGATTTTCATTAAAATCAGATTGATCTATACGTGGTTCTAAAATCGTCGAAAAGTTATAAATTTATGGCAGAGTTTATTATAGATATAAAAATTTTTATACATTATGAGTCACTAATATTCTACATGATCGAAATACAAAATTTGCTGAATTTTTCAATTGAGTATTTGTTCTGTATTTAAGCTGAAAATTTGAGAACTTAATCCAAAGATTTTTCATAATTATATGGAGATGAAAATTTCCTGAGTTTTATTTCGATTATCGCTTTCGCTACGGGACACGATTAATTAGCGTACTAATCATTTTTGGTAGCAACAATCCTGAAATACAACTTCAATATCAACTTGAGCTGTGAATCCTACGACCGAGTTTTTAAAGATTATTCTGAAATTCCTCAATGCATTTTGGTCTTTAATTCCTCAAAAGTAATTGGTAAACTATCTGTAAAGTACATGATTCGGATAATCCAATTAAACTCGACTATTAGTGATAAAATTAATTGAAATCAACCACTTATGTTCAGGCTATATGAATAGTGATGCTTATAGAGAATACTGAAAATAAATCTTAGGATTTGCCAAAAGTTGACTATATCAATTGATACCTTAATTATCTTCTTGAATGGTACGTGGTCATTAATACGCCTGCGGCTGCTCCTCTATAACATTAATCAATAAAATTTTTTAAAAAAATACTTCTGAAATCGGAATATTCATAGTAGTCAAAGTTCAAGTTACAAGTTAATTAATGTGAAACTCAATGTACAAATGAACTTATAAGTACTGATAATTCTTTTTACAGTAGCATACCGGTGAACGTTCTAGTCAAAAGACCATTCAAAGCATCTATCTTAACAAAACACTTAGGAACTGCAAAAGAATGAATAACATCATTAGAAGTACAATAAATACCAACATTAACACCAACAGGCAAAACACAACGATTATCAACATCAAAAAGACGATAATCACCTACAGACAAATCATCTATAGACTTCATAAAAGAATCAAAACAAAGACCACCACTATCACCATACTCATATTACCATAAACAGCACCTAAACTCAAAGTATAATGAAAATGAGCTACAACATAATAAGTATCATGTAAAATAATATCCAAACTAGCAGAACTTAAAATAATACCACTTAAACCACCAACAGTAAAAAGAAAAATAAAACTATAAGTTCAACATCAAAGAGGTTGAATCTTCTGATTAGAACCAAAAAAAGTACCCAACCAATTAAAAATCTTAACAGCTCTAGGAATAGCAATAATCATAGTAGCAGCACTAAAATAAGTTCGAGTATCAATATCTAAACCAGCAGTATACATATGATGACCTCAAACAGAAGTACCTATTCTTTACGTAGCAAAGTTCCTTCTAAAAGCTCTGTGATTTCTCGCTTTTTGCGTCTATGACCACCACATCCTTCACCACCATTGCAACCACCTCCGCCATAGCTACTGCATCCGCAACATGATTTACAGCACCTGAAAATATTGAGCTTCTTTCAGACTATTTCCCCTCAGTTTTCAATATGAGCTTCTTCTATCCTTTTTTCTTCTCTTTCACAATTTAAAAGATTAAGAAAGTTTTAGAAGAAGTTGCTAAGGTCATTTTAACGGAAAATGATATTTCGTTGCAAACATTTGAAGCAGACCGAAAAGATGCTATTAGCTATGTGGATTTATCCTACCTGTATGATTAATTTTCTGCAGCAATCATACAAACTTTAATTTTTTATTAGCGCCAATTAGCAGAATGACTATTTTCCAAAAATCATAAATTCATCTATCTTATTGCTTACGTACATTTATTTGCTAGTAAAAGAGATAGATATTTATTAATATTCTAAAATTAAAAAAAAACAAAAAAACAAAAAACGTTGTAGTTATGGTAGAAGTAGTGCAACAGCATGGTTTCTGAAAGCAACAACATCCACATCCGCAATTACCGCATCCGCCTCCGCATCCGCCTCCACACCCTCCTCCGCATCCGCAACCAACGCAGCCTGCTCTACAACTCCGTCTCATTCGCCCAACTCTATCTGCACTCTGCTCCAGTATATGTCTTATTTCGAATCAGAATTTGAAATCGAAGAATAATGTTGAATGTCACGACGTTCCATATCCGCTAATTTGGTACCATCTTCTACAACAGTTGCAATTTCACCATCGATTTCTCTATTTTCAGTGGCTACATGATCATTTTTGAATCTGGACGCAGCTGTTGCTATAGATTTTATTGGAATCAAATTGATGAGAATACTTGAGCAGAGGAGAATTACAATCAGATAGCGCATTATGGACAACAGAACTATGCTGTTATCGATTGTCCTTTCTGAAAATCAATAGGCAGTGAATTTTTAAATAAGTTATTCAAAAAAATCATTGAAGAAGCAAGAAATAAGAAATAAATTTGCAAATCCGAGAGTTGATAAAAGATGTAATTAGCTTGAATGACTTCAATTATTTTTGTGGGTTCCTTTTATATGATGGCTTTAATTGTAAGGAAGGCTTATCATTATGCTCTTATCATTATCGTTGGCATTTTAATATGTTTCTAAGAAATAAGCCAGTCTAAAGTTTTACATTTGCTTTTTAATTATCAACATTTATGCGCAGATACTATGCTGTTAATCATCATAAATATTTAAATCCGGACTTTGCATCTATTATTCTTGTTATTGCTGCTGTTATTATAATTATTGTTGCAGTTATTATGATTCATTTTCATTGAAGTAAACAATGGAGAAAATGTTGAACAAGTTCATAAAATTAAATTATGAATTGACAGGACAAAAGTCCATTAACTAAGCGCATTCCTTCCTTCCATCTTTTCCATTCCTTCATTTCTAGACGTTTAATATGTGGATGTAAATGATAAGTGATAATAAATGTTAATGTAGATATCCTGTTTGTTCAGCAGAACAATCTAATAAATTCTATAAATTACAGAATTAAGAAAATGTTATTATTTATTACGAGGGTTCATCTCTTCAAATATTATTATCGTACTGATTATTTAATTCCATCATTAAAAGATCAAAACCAATTAGTTTAAATGAAAAAAAATTTTTTTTTTACAGACCGATGAGTATATAGTTTATATGAATTTCACAAAAAATTTTGTGTACCAATAATTTGTTTACTTTCAAAAATATTGCATACGATAAGTAAAAATTTAGATATAAACTAAATTTCAGTAAAAACTAAATTTTAGTAAAAAAAAATTTTTAAATTTTCAATGAAATTTCAGTGAAGCTAAAATTAAAATTAAATTTCAAACTAAATTTCAGTGAAGCTAAAAATTGCTTTTCTAAAATATTTTTTTAAGAAATTATTTGATTAAAAATTTTATCTATCCCATATCTTTTCCCGGAAGTAATGAACTTTTTTTAACCAAAACTTTAAGACTTATTTACTTAATATTGCTTTAGAGATCAGCAATTTCAATTTAAAATGCTCAAAAATCACACAATGATGCATGATAGAAGTGCATTTGCTGATACCATTGTTTTGGAATCCTTTTTAATGTTATTAGCGTGTTTATTATGTAAGTAGCTTTCTTGACCTTCACTGGAATCTGTTAATCTTCACAGAATATTCAATTCTCGAGGAAATTAAATACATGCATATTGTCCAGGTATAGGAAATATCGAAATGTAAGGCATATATTTAAAGAAAAATATTGAGAGGCAAATATTATAAAGGTAGTATAGCCATGAATTTTGATATTCATAACAGAAGTACTAGATGTATTAGATGAACATACATAATTGTTACTAAGGGACAATTTTGAATCTAAACAATGAAAATGAAATGAATATGAGGATGATGTTTCTTTTATACTTCAATCACAGAATCATTTCAATCGCAAAATTTGACTTTAATCGCAGAATTGTAAATTCATATTTCAAGATTCATGAAATTAATTTTATTCCAAATTATAGCAAAATTAGTTTAATTTGTTTCACTTGTTTTTATCAAAAATAAGTTTTACTGGCAGTTTCAGAAAAATTTATTTCAATAAATTTAAATCAGTTCCAAAAGAGCGCTGCGGACATTTCTTTTCGTATTTTGCATATAATTCCATCTTTCGAGATCGTGAAGTGCTCGACGACGTCTTGATAATGATCCTTGTCCTATTTCTTTTCCATCAATAATTGATCGCTTTCTCTTTTTGCCACAACAGCAACAGCTTAAAATATTAACATTAACTGATCTGTAGGTATCTTTATTCAACAGATTTTACTTTTTGATGCTTATTCACTAGAACTTCAAATATTTAAATCTATGACGAATAGCTGAAAGCTTAAACTCTAACTTTTTGGTTTAGATATTTTCTAAGCATGCATTCTAAGCATCAATTGAAATTTGCATACTCCCAATGATCGTTGGCTTTTTTTTCTTTTTCTAACGAAACATTATGCTTAGGATTAGGACATATGACAACGGTAATAGTTTAAATAATAGTAATAAATAATTGTATTTAAATTCAGAATGAATTTTTGCTATTCTGCCATAAGTTTTAAAGATTGTAATTTTTGATAGAGCAAATATGTATTGTCATTAGATCAGCTGCCAAGCTTCTATCACAAAGCTTAATGAGAATCAAATATGAAACATGCCAGCAACAGCAACAACAACAGCAACCGCAGCAACTACGCTTGGAACGAACTAAAGCGGTAATATTGGAAATACCAATATCATTGTTGAGAGACAGACTGAAATCTGCTTTTGGATAGGTATCATCATTTTTCATCAAAAACGGATCGTATTTACTTAACGGGATGGCACAGCAGATCGTTAATGCTAGAAGAAATACGATACTCAGCTGCTGATAACTGCAGCCACGTAGAGATAATAGCATTTGTTTAATCAGAGATTTCTGAAAATGATGAACATAATGATAATTGATTTAGTTCTTTCCTGATAATGTTTTCAGAGTTTAAGCATAAGTCCTTTCCTAAAAGTAAAAATAATTGAAAAGAAAATGAGTATAAAATGAACAACAAATTTTAAAACTCTTGAATTAAAGTCTTTACTACAAGTTTTATTTTAAAATTTCACCAATCACATACAGTATAATGGAATGACAATTATAGCATTTCTTTCCTTTCCCTTTCTCTTTCTTAATAAATGTTTTTAGCTGATGCATGATATTTTCTTGTTCCTGATAAAGAATCATTACTTTCGCTCCTTATCATACAGCCTGTTTTTTTTTTTGATCTTATTTAATTAACAAAGTGGTTTCCCGAATATCATTGCGTAGAAATATATTAGAAGAGTGCTAAAACACGAATTTCTATTTAAAAAGAAACACCGGTTTATTAACACTTCTGTTCGAATTAAATAACATGCAACCTCACATTTTGTTTCGATTATATTATCAGTTTAAAGGACAAATACTTTTGTCATTTTGTGTTTAACTTCTTATTTGAACAAATAAATTTATCGTGATATCAAAAAAAGAACTAGATAGATGTACTTTGTTGCTCTAAGTTTTTGTTTTATGTCTTCCTTCCAAGTAAGTATTCTTAAAATAGTTCAATTAAATTCTTCATCAGTACTTCCAACTATACAGTACTGATGTTTTATGCCAAAAAAAAGTGGTATAAATGAGAATATTTAATCTTATGTCGTATTTAACATACTATGATGATGTTTCAAATTATCAATCTCATTATCAGCATTACAGCAATACATGTATCTAAAGAAGCAGCTAACATTAATGAGATGATAAATTAAGTTGATTAAATCTAACCTCGTTCAATTCAACTATACTTAATTTAAATAGATGCATCATTTGTGCATATGAAAGATGAAAGAAATAATCAAAAATTCGATTTGATTAGCCGCGAAATGTAAATATGACATTTCCCCGTTTTTAGACAAGTTTCAAAAAAAAAAATTCTAAATTTTTCCACCGAAGAAATAAAAGATGAAAAAGAAATGAGTTCATTTAAACAATCAACAGATATTATCAAGAAATCACTGATGAACAATATTATTGTAATAAGTAAAAAGTAAATATTATCTTAGTATGATAATGTATCATTTCATGATAATATTTTTGATTTGTTTACTAAGAAATTACTCATAGTAGCAAAAAGGAGCAATAAATAAATTCAATTCATAAATATACAAGAATAAGTGATATTACTGGAATGGAAAAAATTTTATAAAGGCTTCCTTTACAGGTAGAAATTATGATACTTTCAATAATTGCAAATTAAATTAGTCGATTGTTAATATATAAAATGAAATACCATAAATGAAATTTTGCAACCGGAATCTTATCATATCTAATCATAATTAAAAAGTTGATTTAAACAATGTAGTGAAAAGAAAAAAGCATGAGTTTTTGTTTAATTTCACTCAATAAATAAACCGGCATCTATTTGATTGCATCAGCAAGGTATAGATCAATTCACTTAATGAAGTTAAATTTAGGTTTGTTTTTGTTCACTGTATAACACGTTCTTCAGCTGCAAATTATTTATGATGAAAATGAGGAAATCAAATTTTGTGTAGGTAAAACGCCTTTCTTACTAACATCATCCATTATTACTGCCACTAAAATAATATTCGAGAATATGAAAGTGACAGTAATAATAAACAATTCCTGAACTATCAAATTTGTTTTTTCGATAACCCAACAAGCAAGTCTCTTTCATCTTTCTTCCTAATTTTTTCATCATATTTACTTTCTCGTTTCGGAGAACTACCTTTCCATATATAGATGATTGGTTTTTGAACATTTTTACCTTTATTTTTCAAAACATCTTTTTATTTTATATAAAAACGACATATTTCCGGATTAATAATTTTGACAGGATAAGTAAAATGTCAGATAAAATAATGATTTTAGGCTATGAATTTAAATTATTACACTTCCACGCAATCAAAAAAATTAACTCAAGAACTAAAGTTTGAAAGACAGAATAAAATGAGTAATTGAATTCAGTTCACATAGATTCTCGAATTCTCATGAAATTCAAACGGTTATATCAAAGTGAAATCTAAAACGTAATTTTCCGAACCAAGCCACTCTCTTATTTTCGATTATATGAAGACTTTAGCAATTTCTAGTCAGAAAAACAATATTCTAGCAATCGATGAATTATATTCCTTCATCTTTGGTCGAATTTACATAAGTTGCAATTACATGTGCATGCAAGTTTATCATCTGAATATTCCAAGTATTCTATAATGTGGTAAAGTACAGGAATCCTTAACATCCATTTACCAACTTTCTAAAATTAATATGATTGGTCGAGAATTATTTCCAGAAATATGTTTTAAAAAGGAAAAATGAACAAAACTTGGATGAAAAGTTCTGAAAAGTTTGTAAAAAAACGAAATACTTAAAGTATTTTTATTTTTATATCATATTTTATGTATTATGGACATCACTAAAAAGGTTAAAAATTAATAATACAAATGTGCACGTCACCAGGAAATAATGTACTTCTTGAAATTATAAATTGGTCTCAAATTCAAAGTATGCCCAATTCCCTGGATCATTCCAGTGGCCTACTCACGATAATTCTAATCGAACACACAGTGTGAAATAGCAGATATTTTAACAAATATAAATTTTATCACAACCTGGACTACCAATATTTTATTGGAATATTCGCTTTTCGAAATTAAATTTCATTGGCAAATTAATTTCATAAGAATGCTCGAAAAATATCTAGTTCCTCACATCTTCAAATAATTCAGAAATTGATTAGCCGAAAACACCTTTTTTTTTAAAAAAAAACCAAAAAGGTGATGAAGAAGGACGAAGCTAGAGGAAACTCAATGATAGACCAAAATAATTCTGACATACAAATCGACCATCTGACTCGATATAGTGGCGAAAGATTAATTGATCTATCCAGTAGCTAATTCCCTCTGAAGTTTCCCTCAAGTTCAGGATAACTGGAGTATGTAATGACGTAATTATATTCGGTATAACGAATGATTAGAAAAGTGTGGGACGAAATGTTTCCCACCTATTCTTTTCAATAATTATAACATTATAATGTCTTGCTTGCTTGAATGAAGCATAGATATTCAATACGTATCAGTTGGTATGAAATTAAAAAAAAGAAAAACTATTCTTCACTGTAACTAATAAGCTATATCTAGAATATTAAATGAATAAGGTGTTTTTAAAAAGAAAACTTATAAAAAGTTACAAAAAAAGAATAAATTATACTTTTAACATTCAAATGTTTTCCCAAAGCTAAATAAAGCAGTTTTTTATTTGCAGATTTGCATATATGAATTTTTAAACCCGAAAGAAAAATTTTGTATATGAAAGATAAACAGAATAAAACAAATATTCCTATCGCGTACATAATAGCATCAATAAATATCTCGAATCAAAAATTTCTAGTTATCCAGCATCAAATCATAAGCTGATGTCCCAGAAGACAATAACGACCGAGAATTAAGAAGAAATAAATATATTCAAAAGATTAATATATTCGAATCATGTAGAAATTATGGGTAGTTCGCAGCATCAATTCACTTTTCCGCCGAAACTTCTTGAAATCATTTACCACGCATTAAGCCAATTCATAATAATATTATCTCTTGATCAATACTTCCTATAAGTGAAATTTCAACATTTTAAAGAAAAATGAAACAACACAATTTTCAAGATCAACGCAAAAGTTAAAGTACAGTTAGAAGCTCAATTTGCTTGTTTCAATTAGCCTATTTAATATTATGAAATACTTCAATTCGAAAAAATGTTCAACCACCAACATTTAAAGCCCTTTCAGACGTGCATTGAGACATGTAGATTGTAATATTTTGATGCATTTACTAACCTCACCATTTGGTAACGGTGCAATAAGTATTTCAGCACTACAATGATCTCTCACAATTTCTCTCCATGTTATCCGATAATTCTGATCCTTTTCTGGATTCAGCGGAGTACCATAAAAGGAACCAACAATTTGTGGCAATGATGAGAGCTGAAATATGAACATACGTATAAAAATTTTTTTCTTTATTTTTTTAATACTCAATACATCTACATAATATTTCGATAGTTTCAATATTCCAAATATTTTATTGGCGCTAATGATCCGTAAATCACAGAGTTTTCGAAAATGAAATTTTACATAACACAAAATTAAGCTATTTGATTTTGTTGTATGGAACTGCTTTTCTTCTGATACAAGAATTTTCATTCCAACAACTTTCTTTTTTATTCTTTAAACTTTATTTCCATATATAATTCTTACTAAAAATCCTACAAATTCCAAACAACTGAATTTGATGACGTGAATCTTGCATCAAAGTAGATTACTTATCCTAAAAAAAATGAAGATAAATTAGAGAACTAAAAAGTTCCAACCAAAACCGGATTTGGCGACCTTATATCCACTAATAATTCTATCACTTCTTTAAGTTTCTGCAGGGGGCTTTTTTTCTGAAAATACCAAAACTTAAATGCTTGTAATAAGTTTTGACGAAATTAACTGAAATAAATTAACAGAATAAAAGCAACTGATTCGCCTCCTGATATTAATAAAACTATCAGTTGTTTTAATATGAAATTTTCAAAATTCCATCTGCGAACTTTGCATGCAAATATTTGCATGACATGATAATTTTGGAAACTAAGAGGACACAGAGTTTTTTAAAAGAACTCTAAATTCACTTAAATATATTCTGTCAAATTTTCATGCTGCATTCTATAAGTTGATAATAATTACCAATAATAATTACCAATATTACCGATAATCAATAATAATTACCAAATTACGACACCCCAATTCATCAAGCAAATTTTCCAACCAATTTTCATCAGTTTGTGCTCCTTTTGACAACTGTAATAATAGTATTAACTAAGCTACTCACCAGAAGATTATATGAAAAAAATTTAGAGATGGATTTATCATGAAAAGGACGAAGTTATAAGTATAAAAATCAAAAGATTTAGAATATTCAGATTAAGAGGAGAATGATGCTCACGAGACAAGATCAATAGAAGGAAAAATAAAAACAAGAAATGAAGCAATAATTTTAGATGACAGATGGATAAATAAACGAATAAAAAAAACTTATGTCAACAAATTACCTGCGCAACTTCTTTGTTCCACGATGAAATGCCCCTAAACGTAGTATGATTATCTGAATAATCTTGATTATGTCTAAAAATATAAAAAATAAAAAAATAAAATATATTGACAGATCATAAATACTCAAATATTATATCCCAAATTATTAAATAATAGTCAAAGCCTATCCAGAAATAGATGATTTCGCTAAATTCATATTTCAATAAATATAGCAAAACATACTGCTGAAATCGATTCGATTGATAGGTTTGCATTTCTTGTAGACAACTACTGTCACGAGAATAGCCTGTTATATTTAAAATTTGTGATTAAAATCAAGTTGATGGTAAGAGAAAATTTCAAATTTTAATAAAAATTAAAACAACGCAAAACCAAACAACAGAGTATTTGTGTATACTCCTACAAATCAAACACAGGCCTACAGATGAAATAAAAATAAAAATAGCTAGAAGTATCAACTAAAGTAATCAGACCACTAACAAGTTATAAACCAGCTTTAAACGCCATTTTTCTCACTTCTTATTCAGTACCCTGTGAAATATTCACAAAATTATCAATTAAACATTTATAATACATTGTATCATTTTTGTTCAGCATAAATATTAGAAAATGATAGCCAATAATGGAATAATCAATAGGAAAGATAAGGAAAAATAAAAATAGAAAATTTACTTGAAAATGGTGTTTGAACACTTTCACTCCTTTTTGGATAATTGCCAATGTTTTCTTCTGCTGATATACCAAACGATGTTGAATTTGGTGCAATGTTTTCTACAAGTTATTACCAATTTACTTTCACATTTAATAAATTCAACAGTAGTAACTTGTCGATATTCATTTCTATTAATTTTGTACGATCCCTTGTAGATAAATACATCACAGCATAATTAAATGTGGAGCATTAAATAAAATACAAGACAAAAGTCAAATATAAATTAGGAGAAATTTAATAAACGTAAGCAAAGTTGAATATATTCAGTAAAATGTTTATGAATTATAATCATAATAAAATCAAAGTGCAGTTCCACTTCAAACTTTTATAAAATTTAAACTTGCCTTGACGAGAAATGCATTGACCATCAGTAGTATTAGGAATACTATACGAACCGAAGGGTAAATTATTTAGTTCCTGCAAAAATATGTGAATTTTTTAATATCAGAATATTAGATAGCAGTTTTCACATTCTGTGGCAGCATTCCTATCCACTGTCAAAAAATTTGTGTCAAGAAATCATCGAAAGCCTGATAAAATTCTAGTGATTCTTTGATTACGAAAAACATCATATTTTTGATGATTTAAAGAATTTTTTTTTTAAACCAAAAATGCTCGCTGGAACTTGTCTAATATTTCAGTCGCTGTAAGGTACATTCTGTTAAAATACTTTTCTTTAAAATATCCAGTGATTTCCCAGAATCTTGCTACGACCATATAACACACTACGATAAACATACGTAATCTTCCAGTTAGCTTGATGAACAGCTAATTAATTGTTCAAATGAAAGAGAATGAAAGAAAATGGAAGGAAAGAAATATAACCTTTAAAATGATAAGATGAATGAAATATAAAAAAGTGTTACGTACTCGATGTAAATGAGGCGTAAAAAAGCGAAAGCTCATGGTGAATGAACAGAACACAAACGGATAGCTAGATATTTTACAGTGCTGAAATTTATGAAAACTAAAGCCGTCTGAATGCAACGCTTTTCACAAATCACATGCAATTAATTTTACATAATTATGCTTGGTCCAGAAATGTTTACTTCTTTGCATGATATGGAAAATTGTCAGTTTGTGGACAAAATTCACACAGCCTATTATATGACTAACGTTCATTTTATTCATTTGCATAGCATGCTCTTTTCTTATCAGTACTCTGTAATTATTTGTATCGATCTGCAAACTTTTCTCTAAAAACTTATCAGAAAGGAACTTTAAATTCAGAATCTTCACTACCAAAAATAAATTAATATAACAGGAATTTATAAGACGGTTAAAAAAAATAACGAATACAATTACCATATCAATTACAGTTCACTTAATGTTATTATTCTCAAAATTTCTGGTACAAATATGCTGCAAAAAAATCACCAGTCACCAATTTCAGAAACCACCAATCTTTAAGAACTTCTGAAAGTGAAAGAAAAAGAACATTAATACAGTCTCGGATGTAACTCATTTCAAAACGCACATATATACAAGCAAAATGAACGAATGATCATCATCTCATCTTAACAGCTTCATTTCTTTTCATCTAATAATGTATGAATCATTCAGAAACCTATATGAAGGGATGAAGTAGCATGTAGCATGGTCACATCTAGTTAATTTTGATGCGATGTAATACTATCTATCCATTTCTGGCTAAGACTGCTTTTTAATTGTACCGTGAATTTATGCCTTCGTGGAATAGAAACTGCGACAATAATCAATATTAGCATTGCAACATGCAAGCCAATATTACATTAACGAGTAGATTGATTCACAAATAAAATTATCAAAAATTATGGTGCAATGAATTCCTTTTGAGAAATGCGAAAGAATATGATTAAAGCATAAGAGAATAAAATTAACGATAAATTTGTACATAATACATGAAGCATATTATTTGCCAATTATAAATGATAAATAATAACTCTACTGATATATATATTCAGCTCATTTTTAGATTAGAAATTGGAATTACACTTTATAAACTGAAAACTGAAACTTCAGATTTAACATCAGCACATGGTCCTATATATTGCACTTTACTATATTTTTAATATGACCTTCCAAAAATTTGCAAAATCGTAAATATTGTTTATAATGCAATTTTATATGCATTTTAGTATTTTAGAACTTTCAGCACCTATGTTGTGCAGTCCAGGATCCTGATTTTAAGACTGTGGATCAAGAATGCAATATATAATCAAGCAATTTACCTCTTCTCCGCTGCTCAATATCAATTATAAAAAAATCATAATGAATAAAGCCATGGCTCCTGTTTTCAGATATTCATCATTATATTACTTATTAAATAGAATTAAATAAAGCGAATCGTGCATCTGAAAATGGAAATTTCATCTTAAAATATCTAGACGAAAAGCAGCAACTCAGCAGAACTTTCTCTCAGATATAAATTATTAACATTCGTTGTAAAAGCGAATTCCATTTAACAAATTCAGTCCACATTGTAATAATAATTCGCACATACAATGCAAGTTAGCAATATAAGCATTTGAAATAATGCTTACACATAGCAAAGCTATTTATTAGAAGAATCTCATTTATACTATTCCTGATAAATACTGTGAAATTTACTCAAATGTGATTCCGGCAAATAATTCATCAAAATGGTAGTGAAAATTGGTCTAAATAAACTATTTAAATAATGAAAAAAAGTAAGTATACAACAGATATGCAAATGATAATGTTCTGTTAAGAGCTTAAAAATAGAGGTATAACTAACTCCATTTATTCTTGTAGAACTCGTATTGTTAAGATCAACAGATGATGATGGAGAATGATTAGGTTCTCTGAGAGAGGAATGACTGAGTGACTGTTGCAAGGCACGTTCCGCAACCGATAGACGTTTTCCCGATTGCTGAAAAATCGAAGACTAGCTTCAAGGGAACAAAGTTGATTAGATACATGTTATTGAAAAATTAAAATAAATTTTCGCATTAGAACTGGATTCATTTACAATATGTTAAAGGAATAAATTAAATGTAAGTTAGTACTCTGAAAATTAAAAATGATTTGAAGCATAACGAAAATGAAAAAAATGTATGAGCACAGTTAACTTTTCTGGTAAAAGATGAAGGAAAAATAATCATCGAAGTAATCCAAGTGGAATGAATAAGATATCAATTCAAAATTTCAAAAAACTTTTATTAAAAAAGCTACCTTATCTCTAAAAAATCACCCTTCTAGTATTATATGAAATTTCATTATCTGAATAAATTTTCAATATATATAAATTCACAAATTCTATTTAAAAAAAATACTAATCTTGTTTTCTCCACTATCTATGAATGACAAACACTGTTCGACATAACTAAAATCTTTTCCTAATGATTGCAATGAATTTCATTTCTATCTCATGTATGATTTGCAACTCAAAACGCGTAAAAATAAATGAACGAGCAAATTAACAAAAATTTATTGTTCCTTACATTTCATTAATATTATAATTCACAACTACTCTCTCTTAAAATCTTATTAAGTGAGAACAGCAAGCAAAAATACATACTTTGATCGTGATTATGCTCTTACATAATTTTAGAATAACTCATTATTTTAGTTTTCTTTTTTTTTTTTTTTTTAAATGGAGAAAACAGAGAAGTCATAACAACATCAAACTCACACATAAGCTATGTTCAGTCTCCTACTAATCAATAATAGTCTCTGATAACTATATGACAATAAATATATAATAGTCTCTAATAACTATAACTATATTGGAGAAAAATTTACTGGAAAAAAGATAGTTTCATAAAACAAATAAAAACTCCTTACCAAAAATTGAAAAGCCGAAGAAATATTGAATGTATTCATGTTGCCTCTGAATTTTTTTTTTCTTTTCTGATATTTTTTTGAAACTTCTGGTCCTGAGTCACTGCTATCAGTAGATTCTTCGTCACCCGTATATTTATCCTCATTCAGATTGACTGGTTCCTGCAAAAAGTAGTTAAAAATAACATCCTTTAACTTTACTTTCTGCACCTACCTTAGCTTATTAATTAAATGAGTAGACCTGAAAAATTATGACTTAATACAACAAAAAATAAGATAATAATACAACATGATTGCAAAAACTAATATATTTATTCATCTACCACAAGGGAAGCAAATGAAAATAATAGAAACAAGCTGCATTTTCGGAAACCTAAAACTTATTAGTTATATAAACTTTAATAAAGTAAATAAAATAGTACGTTAGCATCAACTAAAAAAAGACTGAAATTTCAAGGACCTAAAATAGTTTTTTAACTTGCCGCATTAAGAAAAAATTATCTTAGTGATATGTGAACATGCTTTTCTAAACTTTTCATTGGGCGCAGAAACTTATTTGCATTGAAAATTTTGCACTAAAAAAAACCTACCGATGGTCCGTTATGTATATCACCATCTCCCTGCATATTTATTATTTTATTCAAATCAACTGATATGTCCATCGTGTTAGCCATATCAGAATTTACCACGCTATTCCTATCAGAATTTCCAACATTATTTTTATACTGTTTCTTATTGTTTAATTGTTCATCCTTTTTTCACCTTCCAGTTCTCCTTCCAAATCCATGGCAAGCCTAGATTCCATTATCGGATTCTAAAATACAGTGAACTACCAAAACTGGAATGCAGTGAATTACAAAACTGATAATTCGATAAACTGCAAGACACTGTAACATTAAACGAATCGGAAGAAGTAAATGGAAAAGGAAAACAATATATAGATAGATTTTAACCCATCTCAATTTATCTAACAATTAATTAATTAAAAGACTCAAACTTTTTAATCAATACGAAGTTAGCAGAACAATTTATCATTTAACTGACGTAATATCCTTTCAAATTTATGCAATAAACAAAATTTAAAATTTTTCTTACTTCTATTTTATTAATACGTTTCATTTCTCCTATTTTAAATAAAGTTAAAGTGTAAAAAGATGACGGAGAATTAAGAGTTCGCAAAATGAGCAACAATTCCTGTAAAGATAATTTTTAATTTAATGTTTCAGCTTTCTGTTCCTCTAGAAATTCTGGATTATAAAGGATAAAAGAGAGAAGGAGAAATTCCTTTTATCTATTTTAGAACCTCATAACTTTTAATTTAAAGCAAATCTTATGAGTCAATATATGAAGTGTTTTCAGAAGTTTCCAAATTTCAGAAACTAATAATAAATATATTTTCAACTAGTAATTCTTTTAAGCAAATCCATCTAAAAAAAAGAAGTGGCAATTCATCTAGAGTGGAGATAGTTAAGTTTCAATTTCTTTTTTGTAGAAAACTGTAAAACATTACTACCAGACATTATGTGCAATATTCGTTAGTTCATATTAAATACAAATGTTTTGAAGCGTGCCTCTCATAACTGATTTTCTAGCCTTTAAATTAATTTTCACAAACAATTCTCCATTTCGGAATGAATCTTCTGACGAACAGTGCTATCAAAAGAAAAATCCAATTAATTATAAGATTACGTGTATCTAAAATGTGAAATGGAAAATGGTATTGAATACTTCAAAAATAATTCATTATCATAAAAATTGAAACTGAGCTGCAAGTAATAGTAATTTATAAATTATTACCTTTAGAATATTTCCGTCGGCGTGTCCTGAATATTCTGCTGTTCCTGAATAAGATTAGAGTTTCGTAAGTTCTTTAAAAAATTTCTGCTACATATGATTGCACTACACCAAGCTGGGAAGTGTTCAAGTCAATTTTCATGCATGGGAGAAAAACAAAGCTGGAAATACTGTATAAATTTTGCAGACAAATTGAATAAAAATAAAATATACGTCAAAACCATAAAAGTATCATATTTTTTGATTGCAAAGTAATCCTTCAATAAAAATTAATAAGGAATTATTTTTCTTTTTATACTAAATTCAAAACACTAAGCGCCTGACCAATCATTCTTCGGTGAGATACAATTTGAAGTATTATATTCTCGGCTTACCTAAATCCACCGGCATATTTAAACACTGTGAAAGTATGACAGGATAATATATTTTTAACCACACTTTTGAAGCATTTAAATTATTATCTTTCACTGCTATGTTAAAAACTTAGAAAAGATAAGCTCAATTTATTGCCTTTGTATAAAATATTCAATACAGTTGGTCGGTATTCCAAAGTGAATGTTGGAAGTTCAATTTTATCGATGTTCGCTAACAAACGAATATCTTCTGCTATTTCCTCAGGAACTGAAAAATGAACATTAACTTCATGTCATACTTTTAAAAAAAGAAGATTTAGAAGATATCAATTTATTATCAAAATTTTTTATTGCCTGATCAGTATTATTAAGAAATAGCATAGTTTTCGTGGAATGTTTCAAGCAATACTTAAAATTTAAGCAAAGACTAATTAGTGAATTAAATAAATAAGTATAAGAAATCACTTAATGAACAGTCAATTCGCCATTTAAGTTGGCAAAAATGGAACTTACTTTTTATATCCGGACTTCTGAGTTTTACTCGAATGGGACAGTCATTAATTAAAATAACTTCTCGGTAAAAAGCGCGCCAAAAATTTTTCAATGCCGATTTATTCATAAATAACCGTTGGTGCTCATGAAATAGAATTCATTCAAAATTAATGTCACAAAACTTCCGCAAAAACAATCATAAAAAATTTCTAAAACAAAATATGTAAAGAAGCATGATAAATTCAATATTAAGAAAAATAAAATTAATGCTAACCGAAGAGTTCAAGCTAACATTATAAAGTTTCATATATTCGTTCCGAATCGTTTGATAGTCAACTGCTTCCTCGTATGCTTTTAAATCCAGCAAAATTTTCAGAATCCGACGTTTTCCCTAAATGTGAATACTAATTTGAATGAAATGTAAATTTAATGCAGTGGCGTTCAGAAAGAGAAATTCATATAAAAATTCCAGAATTTCATTCAGTTTATCAAATGTAAATATTGTAGCAACATAAAAATTTCTTGCTGCTTATATCGTAAGTTATACAAAACAAGAAATATTGAATGCATGATTTAAAATATCATTCTTCATTAGATTGTTCCCAAGATCACTGAAGAAAGAATCAAACACACAACATTTTTTAAATTATAGCATAAAGGAGTGTAACCTCGAGAAAATTCCGAGCATTTTCCGGATTTTTGAGCTCCATCAACCTTTGTATTTTTCGTTTTTCAGCTCTGAAAATTTCAAATCTAAAGTTGGTAAAATGTTATTTAAATAACTGATTCTTATTCATTTGAATTATATAAGAAAATTATTAAGTAAGGCTATCCATCTTTTTATGATTTATGATTTATACCGACTACCTCAAAAGTCATATTTAGCAAAACTAATCAATTAACAATGTATCAAATTGCAACATGTTAAGATAAATTTCCTAAACAATACGGAAAAAATTCACTTCTGATTTTCATTTAATTTGCAGTCAGCAACTCTTCGAAGAATATGTTCATTAGCTAATTTAGAGACTGCGCCGTATATGGCAACACCATTAATTGACGACGTCTGTTCCACATATTCTTTCATGCATTCCGATTTGAGTAATTCTTCAAGATTAGGAAAGCCGAAATCAATTGCCTGCTTTTCCAGCAGTAATCTCCAGTCATTACTATAAATCAAACCAAAATAAAGCAGAAAGTTATACGGTGTTAGTACACTCATCCAAGATTTTGATCAATTCTGCATTAAAATAAACGTAAAAACGTCATTAAAAAGATTTGCATAATCTATATCTCGATAAAGAACAAACGGAGAGTGAAAACTAACTGATCGATAAAAAGAAGATACAGACATCCAAAATTAAAATGAAAACGACTTAATGCTATCGATTATCAAAGGAGACAAAAAGAGCACACATCAAATAAAACAATAAGAACTTAAAAAAGTATCCATTAGATTTCCAACAACTAAATGTCTTTATTTATCAGAATATTTTTCGCAGTGTGATTTGCAGTTCTGGAATTAAGAATCAAAATCTAACTTGAAAAAAAAATAATTAACATTTACAAGAAATGAGCGTTTAAGCGAGCAGCATTAGCACCATCATAATCGCTTGCCAATGTAGAATTAATCATCAATCCAATTTCGTGCAATTGAGCATCCATGTCGTCATCCAAATAATCATTATTTTCAGTAACAATAAATTGAACATTGTCCATCATAGACATCGCCTTCATCTTCTTCAAAAAACATATCTTTTGCATCCACAAATTCATCGATGTCGTCTGCTTCTGTTTCACATGCTAAAGAATCATCATTCATTTTCCAATGGACAAATATTGTATAAGCTCCGTGAAGTGTTAGGCCAGAAAGTAAAAAAATAATTTACAAAAAAACATATTTTGCATATTATGAAATCGGCAAATGTTCTGTTTTTTTATACTTAATCCTCATTTCTAACTTTTTTTTCAATAATATTAGTTGAAAAGAAGTTGAAGAGAAGTAAAAATGAACCAAATTAACTCATATAAGATGATGATCTAATACTAATGTTATATATTACAATTCTGTCTATCATTCTGAGAATCAAATGATATCACTAAGCTAAAATAAATGAATAACCAAGTAATCATTATTTGGAAAACAAATGATGTACATAAAAATATTAAAGTTTCGACACTTTATGGGAATCATATTGGGCAAGAAGCATAAAAGGAATGCAAAAGATAAAAATAATAAATATTCATGAGAAGAAAAAATAAACCGTTATAATTAGTAGTATTGCTATCACTCTCAGCATCTCCTTTGCTTGTCAGCTTTGAAATTGGCTCATTCGACTGCATCATTTTTGGATGAGCTAATAACAGACAGTCTTATCCCACATCTTCGCGGGGTGATAATCCTTAATATATGCATATTTTAACGTTGATTTTCAGTTAATTCCATTGATAAAAGATAAAATAATTGCTTTCTTATCAAACGTAACTATTCTTAAACGTAAAAAATGCTATCATTCTGGAGGAGTGGTAGCACTGCTTTAATGTTAATACTATCGCTCAGAACAGTCCACTGTACAGATTGTGTAGGATGATTTCCGTGTCATGAAGGGGTGACAGCCGTGAAATACCAGTCACGAAATATAAGTCGGAAGATGTGACTTTGTCATGAAGCGCTATCGTCTGTAGGGGTTCGTCTTTGTCGTATTGGCAGTATTAGCAGTGCAATTTGTAAGGTACCTGTTTAGATTAGAAAGCGAGGAAACTTTTAATGATTGTGTTACAAGCTGAAATGATAAATGCGCTGTCAATATTCGTCCGAAAGCATAAACTTCCGGTGTTGTAACGAGTGATTGATCCTTCGGGCCCATCAGCCAGATGACTATCTTGGCCTGATCTATTTAGCCATATCAGAGAGTTCATTCAATAAAATATATTAAAAATTACAGAACAAAATGAAGCATCGCTATCTCATTCATATTAATATGTGTCATATTCATACGAAAAAAAACCCCAGTAATAATCAAAAAGATATAATCAATAAAATCAATAAAAATATATTTTAATCAGTAAAAAAATCTTTCATTTGACAGCTTAACAGATGCTTTCCCGAATCCATAAATGTTTGTTGAAGTCACGTGTCAGCAGACGTGTTCCGCTTCGTTTCATTTCCCTAAAATTCCCTGTTTTTCTTGACATTAATTTTCGGTAACATAATAGAATTGCACTTTTTTCCTAAAATTAAAGAATTTTTGCGTAGTTTGAATATAAAATTGTTGCAAAAAAATATTTATACTTTCCACATATTTTTCTCATAAATATCTTCGCTGTAAATGATATATTCTCATCACTTTTTTCTTTGATTTATATTTGTAGAAAAAATTTGTTTGCCTCTTTTCTTGCCGGGAGATACATTATGAAAATAACTTTCCTTGTTGTGTTTTCAGCTTGTTGTGACCTCTAACCTGGATAATTAAAATTAAACAACTTTCCTTGTTGTGTTTTCAGCTTGTTGTGACCTCTAACCTGGATAATTAAAATTAAATCGTTGAAGGTAAAAGTGTTTGTAATGAAATTTATTCATTAATAACTAAATTGAATAAAGTAAGCGAAAGAATGTTCTTAACAAAGCAAGTGAAATATAAGCGTTTCAAATGAAGGATAAGAATAAGATCAAAGACAAGATAGTAACTAAATTGAATAGCCGGAAAAGAGAAAAACGAATGATTGCTAATATTGTTCGATTGAGTAAGCAATGCTTGAAACATTTCAACTGATCCCGAGAAGATCATTTTTATATCGATAATCCTCGATCTTTATTGTGAGTGTTAGCTTATCACTTATTAATTATACGAAGAGTTTAGTTATCAGAACAAAGAATTAGTGATTTAAATAAATAATTCAATTACGTTTGACATTCGTTTTTGTTAGATGATGAGTTATGATGCCACATGATGAGTTATCATGTTACATGATGAGTTATGATGTTACATGATAAGTTATGGTGTTACATGATAAATTATGATGTTATATGATGAGTTATGATATAACATGATGAGTTAGCAAGAAGTAATTTGATTGTTTGGATATATCTATTATAGATTATTTCCACTTACAAAATTACAGAAATGGTAACGATACAAATTAAATGAAATTCATGTTTTACACATTATGCTTTGTCAAAAATTTGCCAGCATTTTACATAATTATTTGACAAAATTAACACACAATTATTTGATCATTTAATTAAATAGCACTGATTATTTTAATATATGAATATATCATCTTGCCATTAGCTATTTTGAAATTCTAAGATCCAATAAAGTTGATTGCCAAACATAGCGAAGGAAATTGCATAGACAAACAGTTTTCATGACAATATTAAATAACTTCTATCTAAAAATATACGAAGTTTTATTTGAAAAGTTGAACAAATCGAAATCAAAGCTTTCTATGTAAAATAAAAAGATGAATCATATGATTGTTTACATATCAAAATATTTGCTTTACATACTTGTAGAAAATTAAAACGATAATCCGCAGTATTTTCGCAATGATAGCAAAGTCACTACTCATGTTCTATAGGTTAGTTCTAACCATGCAGGTGAAGAAGCCTTCTCTGTACAGCCTCGATGATTCAAATCATGATTATCAATTGTGGGCGTTTTGAAAGACAACTTTTTCAGTTTTTGCAAAAACATGTCATCGTTGTCACAGTGATCTTATGACAATAATTTTATTTGGGAAATATGAATGCGAATAATATTCGTTTTCATATATTTGTTATCAGTTTCAGAGATGTATAATTTCATGTTGGATTTTTCATGATTAAATCAAGGAAATATTTCTTACTTTTGTTCTATCTTATCATTAATCAAACAAAAACAATTCTTTTGCGAGAATGGTCGCTTCATGAATTTTAGAATGAAATTTCCCATTATTGCATATATATTTATCATTATCAACTTATTGCATCTTGCACAATCTCTTCAATGCTATGCAAGTGTCGGGAATGCTTCTTTTATTCAACAATGTATTCCAAAAAATGAAGAACATGAGATGTGCTTTGCGACTAAATTTGGAGGTATTTTAATTCATTTCATTAAATGTGATCACTGCTGTAATATTATCACTTTTAAAGAGATCATTTAATTAAGCATATTGTTGCTGTATTGATGAAAGATTAGATTAATTCATTTTCCTAATGAATCATTGCCGATGCAATTAGCTTCAAGCTTTTATCAGTATTTATTTTTAACAATATTAAATGAACGTTTTTTATCCATTAACTTTGAAACATCTGTCCGAACTAGATATCACTAAAGTATCACAATCCAAACTAAATATCATTAGTATCACACAATCTATCAGTACTTCCGAATTTTGGTAATATCTCTGAAGATCCATTCTGCCATTTTTTCATCTACTTAATTTTTAAAAGATTTGCGAATTGGTGATTGTTGCAGCAAATGGACTTTGTGTTCGAGGATGCTCCTACGAAATTTTACATTATGGTGGATATGAATTTAGCTTAAATTGTTCAGTAAGCATTTATTCCAATTTGTTAAGTAAGAATTTTATTAAAATTAAATAAAATTTAAATAAAATACAAAAAATTAAATTTTATTAATTAAATAAAATACAAAAAATTGAGAAATTCTTGTCACATTAGAAATGGAGAAAAGGGATGTAAGACGCAATTCATTTAAACGGAAGCTATATTTTCATATTATATTGATTTAATTAATTTGAATTAATCGATATTTTGTGATAGTGATTTTCCAGGGAGCAGTATGTATGGCAAATTTAGGATGCTGTTGTAAAGGTGATCTCTGCAACGATAAATGTTTTAATAAAACAACGTCAATCAGATACTCTCTGCTTGCTTTTCTGCCACTGATGATAATGTCTCAATTTTTCTGCTGAAAAATCTTTTTTTTTTATACTTTATCGATATATTCAAAATCTATCTTTAAACAGAAATATACACTACAATAATTAAATGTCAAGAATTGGAATGGAGCGACACTTAACTCTCGAGAGGCAACATGGATAATTTTTATATTTCTTTGAATTGTCAACCAACAGATTTCATCAGAACTGAATCCGAGTTGTTCTCACAATCATTTAAATAAACGAAATGAATTTTGATTCTGCTATCGAAGCATCATTTACATCATATGAGATGAAAATGGATCTTTGTCGATATTCTGAACGAATTTTTATATCCATTCAACTTTTTGTAAAGGTCGGACAAACAAACATCGAGAATAGTAAATGCTTCAATCTAATTTATCATAAATTTCAAAATATAACTGAATGCTATGATTACAATTAAAATTTAAGTTTTAAATGTTAGAATGTTTTGTAATGAAAATTGCACAAAAAATATTTCCTAAATTTCATTTTTATTTTGCAAAGACCAAATTAAATTTACTTTAAATTTTGTCTAAATGATATTATTCTTTCTTGATAAAGAAAAAATTTTGCATAATATTTAATTTAAATTTATATTAATTAGCACTAAAAAATAGCATTTGGAATTTAAACATTTAAACAATTATAAAAGCTCGCCTTTTATACAGCATAAAGCGACAAATTATTTTGTTATTGTCTAAATTTTGATAAAAACAATTTTAAATAAATAAAATTAATTATGACAATTTGGCTTTTTTGAGTTATAAAGTATCAATTATTAGATAAAGGAAGAGCATCGTATATCATATATTGCAGGAAATGTTTTCGCAAGAAAACATAATAATGTCACAGGTAATTTTATCTATAAAGCAATTACCGGTAAATGATTTAATATAAGCTGAGTCCTATTAAAAAATCCATACTCAAAAATTTTCAGCTTAAATTTTCCGAAAATATTTGAATAACATGGCAAAGATTGATCAGTGAAGAAAGCTGATAAATATATGTGTAGCATTTTAATTGTTTCCTTCTTGGATACGGTTAAAATTAGCATATTTTTATTTCTATTACACATTAAATAATAAATGTATGAAGTAATTTAATTTAATAATTATATGATAAATCAATTTGGAACACAGAATTAATAAAAAAATAAAAATTGTAATATAATAAATATTATTATTATATTATTACTACGTTTTTGTTTTTTTAAATAATAGTTTCAATGATAATTCATCTTATCATCAAATTATTCATTGATTAAATTTTGAATTTGTAATAATTTGGAAATCATTTAAAAAAATAAAATCAAAATTTGAATATTTTAAAAATCATAGCATATCCCTAATGAGATTTATCATTTGTAGAGGATCATCAAATAGCAAAATTTGATTTATCTTCTAGAATAACTGTTTGCCATTTCTATTTCCATTACATATATCTGTTAAAAAAATTGAATATATTTTTGATGTAGTATTAATAATGGGATGATCATAAGTTATAAGTGTTACTGATCTGATTATATCACGAACGTTATCAGAGTTACACTTCATCCTGGATATCTGTAATTTGCAGATAACATCATCAGCTTTTCAATTTTGCCCTTTAAAAAATAATTTTTAAAGAAATAAAAAAATAAACAAAATATTGGAAAAATTTAAAATAAAAATAATGCTTATCTTATTTAATATGTTAAGAATGAACAAATAAAACAAAGTCCAATAAATCAAAATGTAAATGGAAGATTGCAAAAAAGTAGAATATTGTCATTTTATATCCCATATTCAGAAACTCTCGAAAAAGACCGAGTTTTTTAAGTCGAGAACTATCGTAATTCTTTTACCTGATGTGAATAATTTTTCTACATTTCACTGGTCGGGAATATGCACATTCATATTTCACTTTTAGGGAACTTAAGCTATATTTTATATCTTTCTGCTCGAAATTCTTGGATGTTATTCAAGAAATAATTTTTATATAAAATATGCAATCGAAAGCATGCATCATTCTAAACATCTATTGCTGCATATCACTGATCTTTTTTTTTCCTTTCTTTGGAGCAACAATGATTTGTGATAAGTTGAAATGATTAATGATAGTTAAATAAAATGAAAAATTGTTAATTAAGATGGAACAAAAATATTAGAGAAAAAACTGTGCGCAAAATGAATAGGCGATGAAAAAAATGTTCCATCAATATATTTGTGTTTTGAGATAGCAAATTATTGATTTTTTTTTAAGATTTTTATATTTTACATCATCATGTTGTTTTTAATAATAGCAGATATTTGAATTACTGGATTATATAGACAACCATGAATTCATCATAATGAATCCGCCTAGGGAATCGAAGATATAATAATATGTCAATATCATATATTTATTACGATACAGTATAAATGACAATTTCATTTCCACAGATACAGAACCAGTATTTAATTCATTGCTGTTAATGATTTGACATTTATCAGATCTGAACTTGGATAATTAAGGTTTTATCAATGTATAGATTTCTCTGTACTTCTATTTGATTCTACGCTCCATTATTTTCTGTGTTTCTATTATCAATTATTGCAACAGTGATTTTATTACCCATGGGTAAAGCTCAAATGAAAGTTCATTTCTATATGTTTTATTATAAAAGCATGCTTGCTTGATGAAGAAGCTACTAATTCTGACAAGACGCTATCAGAATAATCAGAAGTGATATGATCATAATGTGATATGAATTGATCTTTGTGTAAAAAATGTTTTTACTAGGAAATCAAAGAAAAAATTCGATCGAAATGTAATGAAAGTATAGTTTAAAAATAACAATTTCAATCCTTGAAATTTCGCTGAAATCTTTTTAAAGAATACTGATTTTTTTTCAAAACCTTATGCCGATTTAATTGAAATAAAGTTTTCATTGAAAATTTCGAAAGTTTTAACCGTCGACTTGTCAATTATTTTTTTCACATTCTTTAATCATTTTTGTTTTTGATTATCAGTGTTATCATTTGTGCTATTATTTCTTGAATGAGTGATCAAAAAAAGAAATTTTATTAAAAATTTCTAATGAAAGCATTTTATAACTTCGCAATGATATAAATATTATTATAAAAAAGAAAATTTTCAATGATTCATCTGTTTACTCTACTATTCAGAAACTGAAACTGTAATAAGCCTATTTCAAATAGATCACAGACTAATCTTATCAATGTTTACTTCCTGTCTCCATGTACTGTATAAATTAGTTGTCCTATAAATATACAATATTCTATTTGTGCACTAAAAATTGATATGAATCTATATGTTTTGGGATTTATCACAAAATTTGTCGTAATAATATCATCCAGAGAATTTAAAGTAGAATGGAAAATGTACATATCTTAGAATTTCTAAGCGAATTAAGAAGACAATCTCATTAATTTTTGCTGATTAATTGGAATGAAATAAGACAGTATCATATCAGTGTTTATCGATCGATAAATAACGATTTGATGATAAATGATGATGATTCACTTTTACACATGGAATATTCAAAATGACGCGCATTCGACAATTGAAGGAGAAAAAAAAAATACAAAACACGTGTTCAACAGGTATACAAATTCATCGAAAGTATAATTCAAATACCATCCAACCATATGGCTTACATAAATTTAGAATAATAATGAGAACAGATGCCTATTTGATGGTATAGCTTTTGTATGGTTGTTTATTTGAAGCTAATCAAAATAAACGTCATGCTATAATAGAAAAAAAAGGAACTTATATTTTAAAACTTATTCATGATCTTTGATCTGATCTTACATCTGTATTGATAACAAAAATTGAAATAGAACTAATAAATACATTTCACTAATTTGCATCGTTATCGAAGTAAGTATCGTTCTTTCTTTTCATCTACTATTTTCTATCCTATTTCTTCTTTTTCAGATTCTGTTTTGAACTTTTCCAATTGTTTTATTTATTCATTCTGTTTTTTTATTCATTAAATAAAAGTTCACTCTTTCAACAAGGTACATTTCAATCAGCAATTTCTGAAATAAAGATGAGGGAAATGTTTGAAATTTCCCTATCTGAAATATGAATAATAACGAGGAAGAATTTCATAGCAATGAAAGATAAATATATTAATAAATATTGTAAATAAAAATTAAAACTAATCATTAGAAATGAAAAAAATAATAAAGTAAGTTTTCAAATTAATTGATTAGTTGAATTTTTGAAATGAATTCGTAAAATAAACAAATGTTCGAACAAAATAGGAATGAATGAATTGAATTTTAAAACGTTGTATTGAAAGTTTGAAGCGATTCTGCTACATTTCTTTGTCGAAGAAAAATTTCATTTAAAATTTTATTTGTTCAGTCTAATCTTTTAAAAAGTTCTAAAATTCAATTTGTTATTCCTCGCCGATTATTTCTCAGTTATTTTCCCACGATTTTTATCAATGTTGATTGTTTGTGTATTTTGCTAAGTACAATTTAAACAAGCGATAGCAAAGAAAGGTTCGATCATTCGAGCTGTAATTTCTCGTATTGACTTAAGGAATTTACCTATTCTTTTGTTTGAATGTTGTGGCGCCGTTGTTGGCAATGAATCTTCCACATTTCTCAGACATTTGGTAAACAAAATATACAGTAGAGTTATTCTTTGTTAAGTAAAATCTGAGATCGTTATTCCGAGAATATTTGTTTGTTTTACTAATTTCAATGCTATATTTCCGTGAACTTCTGCTCACTATCATTTGGTTGCATTCTCATAATGAACTTATTTCAGAAGAAGAAGAAGCAACAGGTAGCAAGTTGTCTATCGCAAAATATATTGAAAATTCAGAATTAAATTAATAACAATTCGATATATGAATAATTAAAACATCGGTGCAATCTCATTAATACTTCAATGCATTTCGAAAAAACTAAATGATTCATAATTAGCTAAGTATTTCAAGTAAAATGAAAACTACATAATTTACACCGTTAAAATGATAAATTCATAAATCATAAACTGTAAAATTTCAAGTAAAATTCATTTAAATCTGATGTCTCAAAATTAGCCAATCAAGCATCAAAATAACTAGCCAAAATTCTGAATTAATTTAGTAGCAGATTAAATTTTTAGTCGATTCTGAAGAGAAATTCATAGTACAAATATTCAACATTGTTGGTTTAATTACAAAATGCAAATGCCAGCCTAATTTTAATCGTATTTAAAATTTCATTCATACAGCTTCAAAAGCCAACAAATCACTCCGAAGAATTGGCAGGACTGTAGAAATAAGAACCGGCTGATTATAGGAAGCAGATGCAAGTAAACATCTGTTTCAGGATGGTGGTATTTTGGACTGTCAGATTTTGGATCAAATGACAACGACATATGTTTTTCTCATTATATTGCCAAAACAATTTCATTATTGCCAGATTTGCTTGCTTTCTTTTTTCATCCTCATATAAGTAACAATATCACCAGGTAAGCTTTCGAAAGGAAACAAAACTAAACAAATTATTCGATTTTAAATGCAATCTCGAAAGTCTACTGGATACCTATCAGTTTCATCGGTATCATCGTGTCATTAATTTCTGTCAACATTTTAAACTGAATTTTGAAATTCGAATTTTTGTTGTTTGAATCGAAACAATTCAGTTTTTTAATTCAAATGATATTTGCTTCAGTATTTCCAATAGAATAAATTCAATCAAAGAAATGCGAAATTAGAATGGAAAAAAATTTTACATTTTAGAACAAATGAAAATTATCTATTTGAAAAACTAATCTGAAAAACAAGTAAACATTTTCTGATTTATTCTAGAAATTTCATTGATCAACTAAACTTGTTGCTAATACTTGGAAGCCACAATTTCATTAATTCTAGATCAAGGTGCATTATAATTGAATTACATATAATCTTTGCTCGATTTCTCTTCCTTCAATTTTAATTGTTATTGAACGATTTACAACATCACGAGGAGTTAAGTTCTTTACTTTGTCCGTAACAATTCATGAAACTCCGGGGATTTCACAAAATACCCACTTACTCCTCCACATCTTCCTGTCTTTAAGCATCCCAAACCGCTTACAAAACAAAAATTCTACAAAACAAGAATCTGACTTCTTTTTACTTACAAAGCAAAAATTCTACAAAACAAGAATCTCACTTCTAATAGTTTAAGACGATACTTTAAATTTATTTCAAATGTCTTATCAAATTTTATGAGCTTTATCACTGATTATCATAAAGTTATGTTAGCCATATAGCCCGGGAAATACTAATCACGAGTGGCAGACATGCAAAAATTTCTTCAACCTATCATTTCAATTCATGCAACTTAGTTTTAGATGAATTGAAATCAGAATATTACGCATGCAAATACTTCGAGATTGTCGCATTTGCAATGAAAAAAAAAATTTGGCATAATTATATATTAGGATTGGCAAGTAAATCTGAAAATACATAAGTCAAATACAGCCAGATAGATCATATTTTAATTCAAATGGATTTATTAAATGGTGATGAGTTGTAGTGGTAGTAGTAGGCACAAGGATATGTATATATTTTGCATTCTGATTGATTTGACCTCAGTGGTGACATATTTTCCTTATTCTCGATAGCATCCGTAGAAGAGTTATTGAGAAGTTCCTGAAAAGTTGAAATTAACATTTATATTAATTTCTTATATATTCGTTGTGATATTAGTTTGCAAAAACAGAAATATTTTCAGCCTGTTATCTTTTAACTGATAACAGATAATGTAATATTCCTGTTTTATCATCTTCATATATATCATGATTAAAAGACTGCGATTGAAATTTAAGGGACTGAAATCTGAATACAATTAAAAGAGTTGAAAAATACCGGGAAAATTTTCATTTATAAATTTATCTATTCATTAAAATTGCCTATCTTAAAATCAACTTATTTATAGCCTTACTTAACTTATATTAATGGAAATTATGAATAATGTAATTTTGAGGCAAGCAATTTCTTGGCTCATTTGAAGCAAGCACTTTCTTGGCTCATTTGAAAATTTATAAATAAATGATATAAGCAATAAAATTACCTGAAGTTCAGTGATGTAATCGATGATTTTCTGCAGTAATTCAAGCAACGGTGTATGCTTGTTAACACAAGGTACTATTTTGCGAAGTTCTTCCAAAACTTTTTTCCGCTCACGTCGCCTTTTTGATCGCCTAGCAGATTTTGTAGTTCTCGATCGGATGATTTGGGTTGTTGCCATTTTTTGTGGAAATTCCTTTGTTAAATTGAATAATACTGGTCCTGTCGTAAGAATTACCGAGATTCCGGCATTTGAAAGATTTTCTGCAACAGCGATATTTTTGTTTGTTGAACCAATTTTCTGAGAGGAAAAATTAAACTTAAATTCCAAATTTAGACATAGCATTTCTAATTGCAATTTAAGCAGCTTTGTTAATAATTTGCAATTACTTTTAAACATACTACCTTCAATTAAAAAGTTCCAATTTTTGGTTGAAGATTTTGCAAGAAATTGGCTAACTTGGAATGGCCAAAATAATTTAGAGTTTGTCCAAAACACTTTCTTTCTCAAAACTGCAAAAAAAGAAAAGTGATTAGATGAATTTCATTGCGCAATATTCTTAATATTTTGCATTAACAAAGATCACAGCGAAAATACGCTTAACATAAATAGACATATTCAATCATTATAGCTAGAATAGATTTGAAAATTCTAATTTTATCACCTTCACTCTTTTAGTTTGTAGATAAGAGTTCAAGAGGTTAAATATTTCCTATTTCTTTATGATCAGGTAAGTCTCAACTATCACCCAGTCAGTTAAACCACTTCCTTAACTAATAATTTGCATAAACTTGTCAAAGTTACCTAGTTAAGGCGATAATGTTATCTTCATACTACTAAAACAAACGAATTAAAATAAAAGTTAAAAAAAGATTATAGCAATGATTGAATTTCTCACAAACAATTAAGTCAACAAGGTCATGTAGTAGCAATAGTAACAGATCAGGAATGGATATATAATCATTTTTTTTGACCTTTTCCATACTTTAATTTATGAAAATAAATTAATACGCTTCATTGCATTGAATTTTTCCAGATTCCTTGTTACGAGATTCAGCTATATGGCAGAACAGAATTCTACATGAGAGTTTTGATGAAGTTTAATTGTACTGAAACTTCTCTTTTTAATCTAATAATCTTCGCACAGATTAAGCATAATTCAGATGTTATAATTAGGGATAACTAAGAAGATAAAATTATTTACAAAATTCCCTTGCATTATTTTTGACAATTTCTAGCGGAAATGATAAGAACTGATAGATGGATAGAATTTCATTTGATAATAGTATTAAGCAAATATGGAAAGAATAGATTCTGAAAAAGTTTTGTGAGATTCAAATTCAAATGCGTCCTATCAGAATAATTTTTTAAAAAGTTTATTATCAGTTTCGAAAGAAGAATGGGAATGGTACTTACTATAGAAGAGGAGGAGGAGAAGGAGAAGGAGGACAAGGCTACAGGAATACAAGAAGAAGCCATGAGGGACAAAACAGAAGGATCTGATGACAGCTGTTTCACCCTCAGCTGTTCACTTCATCTTAAAGAGTTGCTCGATGAAAAAAAAAACCTAGTTAAATCTGTATCTGTATCACAGATGTGTGCCTTATTTATCAAAAGATAGAAGAAATAACTCTCCTATAAGATCCTAATAATATTTTACGATGCGCGCAATCTGCATAACAGATGCAACTTTAGCAAAATATTATTATTATTACTATTCTATTATCATAATCATCGTTACAACTTTAGCAAAATATCGTTATCATTACTATATAATTATTATTCTATTATCACAATCGAATCACTGCAACTTTAGCAAAATATTATTATCATTACTAAGCTATTATCATAATCATCACTACAAACTATTGAAATATGAAAAATACCTATGTATCACTTATATTCTCAAATTCTGAAATGACATATTAAATATGAGTATTTATATATATTATTAAGCTTCGAAATGACGTATTAAATAAATGGTGTTAGTATCATCTCTACATTTATTACTCATTCCGTTTGATCTTAGTTTTAAATGCTGCGAAACTTTTTTGAACTTTGTACTTCATTGATTTGCCAATTTTCATGAATAATTTTTTATGAGCAAAGAAGACTGAAACTAGAGAAAAAGGTTTGTTAATGTTAATGGATGTATTGAAATTAGTCTTATCTTAGTCTCAGGTAAACTGATATATCGTGTTACTTAATCTTGTAATCTTTCTTATCTTTCCTCGTCTGTTATCACTTATGTTCTCTCTTCTCTCGAACACATTTGCTTCTTATTTTCTTTAATAAAGAGTCCAGGCCAACTATGAGAGGCCACAAAGTAAGATAATTGAAGAAGGAGAACATACTACAACAATGATGGATCAAATTGGAATTTTTTGAACACGCATCAAAATATATTGTATTTGAATAATCCAAATGTCGAGAATTACAAAGCATATGAAGAAATAACAAACATAACGCATCTAACTATTTCTTTCACGGATATTGAAATGGATAGGGATGGATAGAAATTTATTTATGAACCAATATAATTGATATAATTAATATAAGTTAATTCACGTCAATTGACTTCAATTGATTTACGTCAATTGACGTCAATTGATTTACGCGACTTCCTTATCATAAAAAGTAAAAGATTTGATAAATATTTATTTCAAAACGTAGTAATATTTAAATTTCAAGCTATTATCAGATGTTTTTGAAAATTCTATAAATAACACATCTGTTTGAAAATTATTTGGATTAAGAGAGAGAGAGATGTATATATTTATACTTGTTCCTGATACATACACACACACACACACACACACATACATACACACACACACATACACACACACACACACACATACACACACACACATACACACACACACACACACATACACGCATACACACATACATATGTATATATACATTTCAAATACATAAATAGTCTTTATTTGCTGCAGCTGTCCCTATAAAGCAACTACTAATTTATTATTAAAGCAGCTGATGAACTTTTTTTAAAATATATATTGGGATTAAATTACAGATTTCAACCGATAGCTAAACATAAATTAGATAATCGATGATCAAAGAGAATCGTTCCAATCAAAATGAAAAAATTTTCCTTCTAAAATTATTCGTCTTTTAAAGAGAAAAAAAGAAATCAACCCTCATTGATTCTTGTAATCATCAGAATTTTTTCTCAATCATGATAATCGAACGATCAATCGATATTATCATTTTAAAATGTATTAAGCTTTTCTGACTTATTCACGCAATATATTGACGCAATGACCCATACAATAAGTGTAATATCTTCGAAAGTTTGAGTAAGATAGGTAATTTGATTGAATAGGTAAGCAATGCAATAGGTAGGAAATTGGATCCTTAAATAAGCATAGACTGTTAATAACTACAATTACACGGATAAATGTGTGAGGAAGAACAGGTATTTCGCAGTTAGGTGCGATTCGCTGATCGCATAACTGTGTAATTTGTCCTGGCGATTGGAAGCCTTCAATTAGGTGTTGAGTTGAGTGAGATTTTAGCATTTATGCATATATCTGAATTGATAATGTATTGAAATTATAATAAAACAACTCATAAGGTTGTTGATAGCATTGAAGAAAATGCTTAATTCAAGTTTTTCTTACCGTATATATTTAGTGTTGGTTAATATATTTATGGCCTTACTTGAAGTATTTGGCTAATCAAAGCCATGCAATATCAACAACAGTTAATAGTTATATGTCTATAAAAATATATCAACATGGCTTGATAATTATATATTATATGTCTGATAATAATATATACATATGAATTGACACTTAAAATTATCCTAAAGAGCACTTCTTGGAAGAACTGTTTTTACGAATAATAATAAATGATAGTAATTATGGAAATAACAATGAATTAAGAATAATTTGAAAGTTAAATCAATATAATTAAATCAATATAATATTAATAATATTTCGAATCTGGGAAAATCTATCTATATACGATGATACATATATAAATTTTGTTTGCTTTTCTAGTGCTTCAATCTTTCATTCTCAAGAAAAATCACTTCAGAAATTTCCAGAAAGGAACAATAGAATATCAATTTTAAATCTCAACACAAATGATTTAATGATAAGCAGGCAACTGTTGAACAAGTTAACAATGATCATTGCTGGTCAACAAATGTTTCACCAACATTATTATGGCAAGCTTTTAGGGCAGATCTATCGGAAATGGAAATTGAAGACTTACTTGTAGATAAAGATAATAAGTTTATGATTAAAGATACCAGGTCGAATTATTATTCTATCAATTTTGTTCCTCAATTTTTCTTTGCTTAAATTTAAAATTTATAAAGTTTCTACATGATCAAATGAACAGATGAGATATTTTACCATTTCCATTTGTAAATTTTCAAAAATCAGAATGGAACTCAATCAACGAATTATTTCTTTGTTCGTTGTTGAAGTGAAACAAAAAGAAATCAGAACAGAGATAGTTCAAGGATGTCTGGTGAACAATAATATCTTTCAATTTTGAAATAAATCATTCGAGATACCGAAAAACAGTGTTCTAATAGATTACATATTCTGAGAATGAGAAGTTAAAAAAAATAAAACTTTAAAATTAAATTACTTAAAGTTATATTTAATTATATCATTCTTTTATCACTTCCCTTATTCATTCATTCGTTATCTTTTTTATAATTCGATTGTTTGCCTATAAAAATATCTGTTATCTTACCAAAACTCGCCAACTAAATTCAAATTGATTATGATATAAGCATTATTTCTTAGCTTACGAATAGTTCCTTATTTGCAAAAAAGCTTATCAAGTAGAAATTCCAACAATTCATGTAAGTTTATTTTATTTCAACTAAGGTATATATAGAAAAGGAAATCTGATAAATAAAGTGATAATAAATTCGTCTATCTAGTATTAATTTTCGGGTTCATATAAATAATTCATGTCCAATAATGTTCATAATTATTCTTATATCATGAATGAAGAAAATTCATCAAACGATTAAAAGCAGAAATATTTTTGCAAATCTGAATTTAGGTTTTCATATCTTGGTACTTCATTACTTTATTACTAGAAAATTGATTCATTTTTTCTGTTTAGAATTAGAATTCAAGATGAAATTTCTATTGTATCAATAACTGAATATCAACTATCTCTATTTCTGCTCATTGATTTGTATTATCTGTTAATTTACTTTAAATAAACAGATAACCTATCTATAAATGATAAAACTTTTAACACATTGCTAGAAATAACACAATCAATTTTGAATTTAATTCGAGAATCACTATCAACTTCTGAGGAATGCTCCTTCTAATAAATAATAAATAAACAACGATTAGACGATTACATATGAAATTAAAAATTAGAAAAAAATTGCTGGAAAATATATTCTAAAATTTACAAATTAGAATACTAAACTACAAGCAAGCAAAAATAAGTGCTTAATTTTCGTTGATATATAAATGATTTTATGGTAATGGAATTTTGAGACGATATATCGTCATCATGAAAAGGAAATAGATGAATGAATGAATGAGGTAATACGACAACAGAAGGAGAGAACACTGATCGGGCAAAGGGGACGGATGGATCTGTTGCGATGGCAAAATATCAACTGATAGGCAATTAACCGGTCGTTAAGCTCCACCTTGTCAATCAAGTCGGTATTCTTTTGGTAAGCATATTACTTTTACATTTACATTTTCAGATATCAGCATGAGATACTGAACTTTTAAAATATACAAAAACTTCAAATAATATGCTAATAAGTATTAAATGATAGTTCATACTGAATCACAGAAAATAATGCAAAAAAGAAAAAATTGATAAGAAAATGATCGATCGGGTTAATTGATTTATGAAATATTGCATATTACACAGTGTTAAATTACCGAAATGCTATTTTGATAGTAATTTTGCTAAATATGTAAAATGGATAAATTGAAGGTCATAGAAAGAATGAATTCAGTTCGGTGGTGAGGTGTGAAGGTAAATGAAAAATCATTTCTACCTGAATACTTCTAAATTAATTCGTTCTGATGGAGAAAGAGAACAACTTTTCGGTTTCGCAATTAATATTATTTTCGAAACAAAGAAATGATGCAAAGTAGTGCATATCGTATTAAATTAACCTTTTAAAAAGTTAGACAGGAAAAGGTGAAATTTTCCACTAATAATATTTATGACAGAAAGCTTGAAATAGGCAAATGCGGGAGTCGAGAATATTAGCATTTAATTTAACTTATCCATTAACATTTATTTAAAATATCAATAAATTTTTTCTTATGGTTATCATCTTAAAACTTGTTTAAAAGATTGCCAAACAATATTATTATCACTAAAATGTATACTACAAAATAATTCGGATATGTTATGTTTTGACCTGTTGATGATTGAGTTCTCGACAGCGGTATTGAAATGGAATTATTAATTATATCTCATAGTTAATATATTATCTTAAAAATTTAATAATTTTATTTCAAAAAATTCTTGAACCTAATTATATTTGAAAAATAATCATATTAAATTATATATTTGATATTATCAATTATCAAGCCGTTAACTGATGATAATTGTTATAAACTTGATGATTAATTGAAGGAGCAACTTAACGATTTTTTGCTAAAATTATGGGATTTTTCTGAAAAAGTGCAAAAAAAGAAAAAAAAAATTTTTCAAAAATGAAGTGCTTGCTAATAATTACTGATAAAAAAAGGTCATGTTCATGATAGAGATCAACAGATAGCAGATTAAAACATGATTAGATGTCATCCGTCATGCTATAATTTTTTTAAGGCCCTATAATACTCCTCGAGTTTTCTTTTTCTCAAATTGTTTTATATTTTTAATAGCATTAAAGTAATATAAACAAAAAGAATTTGCCACAAGTTCTTCCAACATTTTTTCCTCTTAATCATATCAATCTTTGTTATCTTTTCAGCAACAATATTTCATTCTTTCATCGGCAATCAGAACCGCAATTTTAAAAAATCATTTCATATTTATCTATTTTTTCATTCGCTGGGATGTTCCATCTCCAAAAAGTTAACTTTAGCAGCTTATCAAGCATCTCTTATTATAATTGAATTACTGTAGAGTGTTATATTCGAAACAATTGGACTTGTAAAGTTTGGGAAAGAGTGTATGACTAAAAGCTTAGGTTGATTGAAGTGATGCAATCAAAGTATCCTTAACAATGAAACTATGACAGATGTTTTCATTTATCGTACATTTATATCAGCTGTCATTCAACAGGTGATCTACCGGCATCCAGATAAGATAAATGTTAAAATATATAGTGATATGTCTTTTATGTACAAGTGTCTATGCAAATAGTTTTTGGGAGAAAATTAAAGTAGAAATTTTAGAAATCATATTGAAAAAAAAGCAAACAAATAAACGAAAAAAATTGAAACATTTTTTGATGCAAATTTGAAGGAAATTTCAGATGAATTTTAGAAACTATAAAAATACCCAAATGATATTTGTGAATGTAAATGCATTTTAAATATTTAAATTGCTGCTTTAAGTTTAGTTATTTATTTCTTTCCTTCAGAAACAAACACTAAGCCTAAGCAGCAGTTATCAAATTTTGCTTAATTTTTTGATAAAAAAACTGTCGAAATTCTAAACATTAAAGCCTTGAAGAAACAATTAAAAACTGAAATTACGATCAATTGAATGACTTTTGTTGATTATTCAGATTAAAAAAAAAAAATTTTTTTTGATTCGTATTTACGATAATTTAAACAATTTTTGTTTATCTCTTAATCCAATATTCCAAGCTTATAATCCAATCACTCAGAATTCTCAAAATATCGTTAATACTAATAATAAAATTTGCGAAATATTTTCCCGTTTAAATGAATAGCGATGAACAAGCAATTAATTGCGACTGATATAATTGTATACAAATGTTGATATAATAAGGAATTGAAAATGATAAAGGTCTAAATGATCGACTAAGAATTGTACTTTTTCTACATAGCATTTTCATTTCTAACGATATTATTATTTCATCGATTTTGTTTTATTCAAATTACCTTCTTACAACAGGTATGCATCGGATTCATTAACAGCACTTTCTTATGTCAATATTTACAACAATTACATTCACTCACAGATATTCAGGTTTCTAATAATTTATTTTCTCAGCATTCTATCAAAGTGGAAGTGCAACATTATATTTTAGTTACTTACTTCAAAGTAATTAAATAATTAATTATAAGTTGGAGAGATGATATCGGCTTTCATCAATACTTGTTATCATTCTTTGTCTTCGTTACTTCGAAGAAGTTAAGAGATTTTAATATAATTGAAATATATTATTTTGAAATAATATTTTTTGCAAAAATTTTAGTTCCGATTAATTTAATTCCCATTATTTTATTTCGATTTTTAAATTACAATAATCTATGAAATATTATTTATTCAGATATTATCAATATAATTTAAAAATAGCACGAACTTAATTTGAAACAAATATAAACAGATTTAAATGTGAGTTAATTATCTTATCAGTTCATTTAATTGAAATATTGTCTTATCAGTTCGTTCATTATATTTGTCTAGTTTTTTTCATTCTTTTACACTTAATCAACAAATAGCAAAATCATTGCAAATTAGAAATGGAATAATTTTTTTTTATTTGACAAATTATGTTTCTCGATCAACATATCAATCAAATTAAGAAGAATAAATCGTTCAAAATTGCTTGATAAGGGAAATTGATATAAATGAGATCTTCAGACATTTTCCTATTAAGATTCATAAGTGGGAAGAAACTTTATCAAAAATTTGATAGAATATAAAGAAGGAAAATTTAATAAAAGACTGATTGGTGTAGAGAAGAGAGTGGGAAAATAATTTGAAAAAAAAGAAAATAATAGTATCAAGGCAGAGAATTAAAAAACAATATATTAAATAATGACAAAGGAAATAAAATGTCAAATTTTCGTCGATCTAAAAGACTAAAAGTTCACATATAAACAAAAATTTACTAAGAATGATAAAGAGAAATAAATGTTAATAAATAATTTTAGTCATGGATTATATTGTTGAAGATTTATTCAGATATATTCAAACTAACAATTTAAGTTCTATGATTTTCAATGATTCCCTTCAAAAATCAAAATTTGCGACATCAATTAAGAGAATGTGAAGTTATAATGCAATAGGCAGTTGTATCGATTAGGATATTAGGTTAGGATATGATTGATTGATAAGATGTAATATTTCCGAAATTCTTGATTATAGATTTAATTAATTTAAAACAAGTGTACATCATTATGAAACTGAAAATATTACCAGGATAGTCTTAAAATGATAGCTAAAAAGATCAAATAGTAGCAGAGAGTTTGTTTGAAAATAGATTTAAATGATTATTTTTCAAATAGCTATTCAAATTTGCTGGACTAAATTTATTTGGTCTTTAAAAGGTCATTTCTTTTAACATCATTGCACTAAATTTATCTGACCTTTAAACGGTCAGTTTTTTTTTTTTTTTTTCTAGCAGAAACAAGCGAAGATTTAGCTTGTGTATTATTTTAAATAATGTTCAACTCTTGATCATCTCTGGATGGGAAATTAAATGAAACACCTGCGTAAATAAATGATAATTGATGAACAGTGATGATGGTTCAGAGGCGGCAAAGTATAACAGTGTAGCAAAGTAGTTCCCTTGAGGCGCAAACATCAAGTTACATCACCGATACACATCAATCGGCTTGCTACGTTTGTTATTATTACTACTGTCGGCTTATTCTTTTTTAATTTTTACTTAAAAGACATATACCGCGCGGAACAAAAGGTTCCCTTTTATGGTATTCCAGAAGCTTACAGGCATAATTTTACAAATGCGCCAAAAAATTTCTAATCATGCGGATGACTCCTTAACTTTTTTTAATTCTATCGTATTATAGTGGTATCTAGATATTTGTGACCTGTTAAATTAAGGAAACAGATCAAGCTACAGTAAATATTTCCAGATTAAAATTTATATTCTTTGCTATCTCTTCTGATCATTATCAATTAATTGCATCGGTCATAAATTATTCGTTGTTTTTTCTTATTTCATAATCTTTTACTATCAAAAATTCCCCAGGATAACATTAAAAATTCTGAATATAGAAATTTGCATATTTGTTATTATCAGTATCATGCTTCTATTATCATTACATCATTATATTTACTTTCCTTAGTTTATTATCAGTTAGCAACAATCATTAAACTTTTTAATTTTAATTACTTAGTTTCAAAATGGTTTAAATTTATTCTAAATTATATCAAACATTGCGATGTTAACCAATTGCATCATTTGTTTCTCGCATTTTGCAAACGAAATAATGCATTTTGCAATATATAGCAAAACATGCCGAAATGCATGCTATTCTGCATTCCAATTGCAATGTACAATAAATAATTTAATAAAGCATAAAATATAATTTAAATTTTTAAATATTACATTAAAGCAACAGCAGTTTATGCAATATCCAATATTTTTCATTACTTTATGCATGTTTCGAATTTTCACGCAGCCATCTGAAATAGTAGGAATAGATGATTCTCTGTACACGTATTTATACTTGGAATACGTGGAAATGTAATCTCGACAAGGAAAAGGAAGTTGAGGTATTCTTTCTTTACTCATCAACACAATACTAGGTAAAGAAACCGCAGGGGGTTCTCGACTATCTCAATTTTACTCCATGAAATACAATCAGTGAAGTAAATAGATCTCGAAGTAGTCTCACCTACAACAACAGGTGCTAAAGAGAGAAACTTCTCAGGTGACATTTGAATGAATACGAATCTGAGCCTCTTTCATTCCACACCTATCCTAATATTATTGTTGCTTCAATATAACCATCTGGACAAATTTTCTGATATCTTAGTAATCAAAAATTTGAAAATAATAATACTAGAATTCCTTAGATATGGATTTTTTTTTTTCTCAATAACAATATCAATAGAATTACGAATATTTTGTTAGCAGAAAGAGCCATATGTATATTATATAATAATCGTTGGGGGCATATGTCAATCTAAAGGATTTACCTTTTACTTCTGCATCAGGTAACGAAACAAATATGTTTCAAATATATACACACATACATCATATATCATCAATCACAGTAAGCAAAAAATAGATTTCATGTATTGTTCTTCTCCTTTCCATCCATATGTTTCATAAACTATTATACCGATGATATAAGTGTTCTGTCCAGATGTCCAGGATGATTTTCGAGAATGCAATAGCTTTCAGGATTTAATGAAAATAAAAGGATACGGTAGAAACTTTTAGTACCATCAAATAATGCATGTGAGGGGAAGATTTTGAAGGAAGGAAGGCATAGTTGAGGAAGTAAATATCTCTTTAATTATTTCATTTAGTAATAGATCCGGCAGAAAACAGATGGAAGTTGACAGTTGGATAGAATCACAACATTTGCAGCAAAGTATATCATTGTAACAGCTGTGTTGTTTGTGCACAGTTATGCGATAATGTCGCATGGGAGGTCAGAAGAATGAAAGGGAATATAATAACATCTGTCTACGTCAAAAAATCTTTCACTGCCCATTTAATCCTAATATACCGACAAAAAAAAAGAAAAAAATTCTCTTCAACCTCCTTGTCCTCTCGGAATTGTTATATAGCAGCTGCTAAGCGTACTAATCCCGAATAACTGTATCTTAGTATCGGAACGATAAAAATGATATCTCTGATGAATAGATGGATGATATTTTCAACGATAAAATATACTCGAGAGAAGTTCAAACTTTGGAACGTACAAAACAGATTCATATTATTCTCATTTTCTGAATAACAGAGTATAAAAACCGGAAATGAGTTAAAAATGAAATGGGTTTTCGTAAATTATATATTTTCGAACACATTTAAAATCTCAAATTTCATATTCGAAATTTTGACAATAAAATCATGAAATTAAGAAGAGAAAATGATACAGTAAGAAAACTTTTTGTTTTGGTTATGGTAACGAATCTTCGATTAGAATGTCCTTTCAGATTACAAAGTATATGAATGATTTCTACAAAAAAAAAAAAAAAAATCAAAAAATTCCTTTGAATAACCGATAGAGAATGAAACATCATATCTAATATGTGAAATGGAATGATGATTATTCTCATCGGTCGGTTGGTTCATTGGTCACTTGTCCTTGTCCATTTTCCCGATATTATTGACATATCATTTCACAGCGATATTTCTCACGTCCTATTTTATTTATTTTTCTCTGGGATAAACATGCATGCATGAAAGAGAACCAGTTCCGTTGTTTGGTGATACTTTGTTTGAATGCATAGGTGTTGTCACAGAATTGTCTCTGAGAGGTACGAGCACATTTGCATACCCAATTTGAGCCTGGGAAAAGTTCGTTCTCCATGTGTTGAGCAACCATTTTCCCAGAGTGGTAATCGAGATGGAGCAGGTGCTGCGGCGCAATGCCAGCTGTTCGTATTCGTAAGGTGGGGCTATCTGATATCGGGGAGGAGTTATAGACTCAAGGGCGTGTCGATTTTTGGCCAACTTCTCTAGAGCGGGCACACCTAATCGACGATATTCTCAGAGTCCAGCAGACGTCAACTTCTATCTCAAGTTCTGCTTAGTTGAAGCGCAATTTTAATTCTCGATTGTTAAGAAAAAAAAAAATGCGATTGCTGATATCGCCATCATCAAGTGCTTCATCCGGTTCTGAATCCGATACTACTCAACAAATTCGCATTGGCCGAATCAAGAAGGCATCATATGAACAACGTCAACGATATCAGCTCATGAATAGACTACGAACAATGGTACCTAATGCTCGAAGTGCTACAACACAGCTTGAGTTATTGCAATATATCATCGATTATATCTCTGATTTGCAAGTTAGTAATTTCGCTTATCTATTTTATTCAAATGTTCATCGAAATTGATTCTCTAAAAATTCCTATTTTCTGACGGTTACTAAATAAGATATATGACAGGTCAGAAAAGAGAATTAGTCTAAACGATATTCTAGAAATGAAATATTTTTCACAACTTTATAATTAAATTGTTAACAATGAAATAGACAGTATTGCGCAACTTATTTTGGAAGGAATAAATATTTAAAATGCTGAAAGATACTTTGTTTTTTGTTAATAAGTTTGTACGGAAAGTATCCGACGTACTATTTTATTGTAGAATACATGTCTGATAACTGTATTGATTCAAATATAATAATTATCGAAACAATTCTATTGACTTTTCATTTTCAAAAATTTTTCAAAAACGTTTATTTGTAGCAAATTGTGGATGATGATGGTGATGATGATAATGATATTGATGATAGAAGGATATCAAATGTTACCACTCAAACACTCAAACAAAATCCAACGATTACTGATTTATCTCTTTTGTTCTCCAAGATTAACACTACAACCAAATACCACATCTCTAACTACTATGAAATAAATATTCCATCAGATAACAATTTCATTAACAGCAAAACAATCCGAACATTCCGACCGATTTTAAAGTATGATTCTGGATGTTATTGAAAATAAAGAAGTTTGACTTTGCTTCAGATTTCTCTTGTGATCTATGTCTATGTCATTCATGTCGTCATCGATTGATCACAATAAATTGATTGAAATTGATGAAAAAAAAATGTTCAGATTTCACTTTCTTCTCACATTGTCAAAAGGAGAAAGATGAATGCAAGGAGAATTCTATCATTTAATGTAAATTACTTATCAAAACGAATTTTTTGTAAACTTATTTCATACAGCACATCGACGTAAAAAACATGAAATGTTGATAATTATTTGCGTGATATTTTGCAAAAATGCGTACTTTTAATCTCTTATTTTATATATAATCTTTATTTTTTTATAAAATTTATAATTTTATTCTATTCATTAAAATCTTATCGAAAAAAAATGATAAGATATTTTTTTGGATGTCTATCGTTTTTTAATTTCCCTTTCATTATACTTTTGTTTTTTGGCTGAAAAACTTCCTAAAGGTTTCTTATTTGAATTCAATTACTTTTTGAATTATTGAAATCTATTCAACTTCATGATACTTTATAATTGTATACACCCTTCATTTAACGTCTCTTCGAGAGGAGCTTGTAAATCGTTTTATTCTCGGAAATGATATCATTTGTGAATTCTTGAAAATGTACTGTTTGCGGGTTTTATTTGTTTATTTGCTAATAAATTATTTTTAATAATACAATCTATCATTTTCAATATTCCACAATATATGAACCTTAAACTATTGTCTCTACAAGATAGAATGGAATATTTTCAAAGGAACGAAACAAAAATAGTGAATTAGCATGATGCTATTGAATTGACACCTGGTGTACACCTGCTGGACATCTGATGCGATCTCTAAGCAATCGTGAATTCATATATTTCAAGTGTTCTTAGTCTTTAGCTTAACGATCAACTACATACATTATAAATGATCAAAAAAAATTTTCAAGAACTGTAGAAATCAATGCTAAAGTTTATGCATCTTAAATTTAAACAGATTTTTCAAGTGACAGATTCTTCAAGTTATCATCTGTTTTCTTTTTTATTACTGATAAAGCTCATCAAAACATTTTTGCAGATTGTAATTAAGGCTTGAAAAGCAGCAACTTCCTTATCTGATAATGTATTCAATGATTTTATTGTCATCAATTTAATTATAAATATTATTGTGGTTGAAATGTGGCATTGACAGGAAACGATTATCCATTTATCAATTGCACAAATTAATACACTGCAGACAATTTTTATGCAAATGTTGCGCTTCGTCCAACCTTTTAGCGCATTTTATTTCCCAATCGAATAATAAATTAAATTTAAATTTCATACTTATAATATCAAAAACTGATATTATATCTTATCTATTGCTTGATTTGATTAAAAATATCACTTGCAATAGTTTTAAATAGTATGGATTGGATTGGATTGGAAGGGAAAGGAATTCTGCAGAATTTTGTTATAATTATTCTGTTTTGATTAATTTAATCCTGAAATAATCATTGAATTTGTGGCTTCTGAAAACTAGGCTCAAACTGATGTTATATATATATATATATATATATATGTGTTTCCAAGGGGTCAGTTCGTTAGCTAAATGATGAAGCAAAAAGGAAGAGCAGCTGTCGTAGGCTTTACATATACTTTCATGTGGTCATTGATTTTGCAACAGAACCAGATGTCCTCTTGCGTACATCTGACACCAGATCCGTTGAGGCCTCCTATTATTGCTGTGGTATCCAAGAGCGACCAGACTCAATCCACAATGAATCCTTTAAAATAGAGCCAAGCCAAGCAGCTATGAGCTAATTATTTAGAAACAATTTATAGGACATATTTAGAAAGTGTTCAATTTAGACAATATATGTATTCAAAATTTGTTCAAAACGGGATTTGCAATGATATGAATTGGGTTCAGAATCAGTTCGAATTCTAATTTAAAATATTCAAGTATGAATTCGAATTCAATTTTGATGCTTAGCTTTCAGAGTAAATTTAATTGTAAATTCATATATCAATGAAAATAAATTGTATGATTAAATGATTCGAGAAATGTGATGATAATGAAATAATTAATGAAATATCAGTTTAGTCATTTATTTGCTATAATTATTTCAATTTTATAATAAAAATATTTGCAAAAATGCCATAAAAGGACATGTCATTATGGTCTATAGAATAATATTCTAGATAAAGGAGAACTGGATAGATGTGATAAAGGAAATGTTTGCTTGAGATAACAGATCAGTAAACTATAGTGACTCGAGACAATTATGGAAGGCATCGGGATTCACAAAGAAAACGGCGTAAAGTTATTGACTTTAAGATAACAGAAATTAAAGGCGGAAAACGGTTTTGTGAGAGATGAAATTAAATGCGGCTTATCCTGATAAAAAGATTGTTACTTGTGCAATTCTGATTTGCATTGAAAACAAATGAGCCATAAAAAAAAGTCTGTGAGTCTTTTACAGCCCTGCCAATTATCTAAATTCTAATACTACAACTAAATTTTAGGATAATTCTAGATTGTATTACTTGATTTAAAATTTCTAGATTGTATTACTTGATTAAAATTTCAAAAAAATTTGGCAGTAAAAAAAATTGAGATAAGATGTGCAACATTTATTCGAGAAAAATATGCAACAAGCCAAAAAAATATATGTATATGTCGAGAGTGAATTCGTTTGAAATTTCTTTTTTTTAAAAACTCAAATTTTATAATATTATTAATATAAATTTGAATTAAAAATATAACATATTAAACGCAATGTTTTTTTTTCCTTTGCATATAAAGAATGATTGATAATTAATGTCTGATAGGTATTTCTGCAAGTGTAAATGTGACCTGAAATTCTTCATCAACTGATCGCTTTTTGCATATTTTTCTCGAATAAATGAGATGAGTTGGACAAAGGCAAAGAGTACTTTAATAGGAAGCGCTCTTTGTGCGGTAAAGTATAGAGAATTTAAGCTATTCGAGACCGCTGCCGCATCTGTTATATTTTTTGGACCATGTGTTTCTTCTATTTGGCATAATCATCATCAACATTTCTATGACAATAATATTCATTATTATTATTATTATTATTATTATTATTATTATTATTATGATTATTATTATCATCATCATTATCATTATTATTATTACTGTTATTAATAACCAAAGCTGCTTTGCGAATAACTCTTATTCTGCAATATAGTAGCCAGAAGTCTTTGGAAGCCAAAAAAACTGGTTTTAGGAAATCAATTGTAATACTTTTGATAATACCTATGCAACCTTATCAGTCATCTACTCTGATTTCTTCTTATCTTAATCACTTGTCATTGTATGAGCAACGAGATTCTTGAATTTTCGAATATTTCATTAAAAAAAATTAAGAATGCATAAATGTAATCGATGAGAGCGAAAAATGGATGAAAAGCATTTCCCCCATATTAAAGCTTATATCAAAGAGCTTTCTGGCAGTTCACAAGCTAGAATTCTGTAGAACAACTATATAAAGGTTAAGATATAATGTATGAATAAATCATTTCAGAGCTTTTTTTTCTCTTTTCTCGACGGGATGAGCAAAAAATTTGCATAATGAAATAATGGAAAGTTCAAGGTGAAGATGGATGATGTGATGTGATCTTTCAATATAATTTATTATAGTTAGTGATGACCTTGTCGAGTTATTTCTTATCTTGAAAGGCCAAAAATAGAATCAATATTTAAATTATTTTAATTTAAATCGGTGACAGCTTGGTCTTGTGGTGTAGTGGCTATCACGTCTGCTTCACACGCAGAAGGACGCCGGTTCGAACCCGGCCAAGACCTGCGGAAACTTTTCATCATTGTAGCGAAGTCCTGGCATTGGATTCTAGCGATAAGATCAATTAATTGTCTTATAAATGTGGGATTTTGGATGTATAGTAAGGCTAGTTTAGTTTATAAGGTGAACTTTTGACAATATGATAAGGTTAATTGGTTTATAAGGTTAGGCTCTGACCATATGATAAGGGTAATTGGTTGATAAATGGTGGCAACTTTCTTATATCTTCACTTTAATATAATTTAAATGTAAAATAAGCTTAAAATGGATTGCTGTGAAAAACGAGCAACAAGAACAGAAGTATACATATCAATATTTGATTACATCATTGTACAAGATACCGTATACAGACTGTTCAAAGATTACTTATAGTATCCTTTATCTTTGCTTTATAGTATCTTTATATCTTTTACGAATTTATTATATAAAATTTTATTTCATTGAAAAGTAAATTCTCTCATCTCGCAGTTTGATATGACTGTTGAATGAATCTAAATTGATTATGTTTTCTTGTAATTTTTAAAACTTATTTGTTTAAAAAAAATTGATAAAAGTTTGGAAAGCTTTACTTTATAAATTATTGCACTAAAATTAAATTAATCGAGAACAGATTACCTACCGTAATATACCAGCCATTATCATTATATTAAAATATTTAAGAAATTATTTTAAATCTATTAAATAATCATTTATTGCTCGTATAATTATATTCTAAATAGACAAATGCACCGCTCAAGGACATTAAGGTGATCTTAACAATGATACTTTCTCCGTAGTACCCGCAAAAGAAACCGGTTTAACAACCTGCTCAAAGTATTCCAATTTTAATTTCATAGATACTGTAAGATGGAAAAGAGAGTACCGCAGCAAGCAAATTTAATCAAAGAGATTCCAAGGTTATCTTTTTGCGGAGCACTTCACTCTCGTTTTAATTATCTCACGAATTATTTGAAAAACATTAATTTGTTACGAATAACTGAAGTAATCTCATTCAAATTTAATATATTTTCATTTCAGAAAATAAGAAAAAAGTAAAAAAAAAATTAATTAAGTCAATTTTTTATTTTAGACTTCAATTTCAATACTTTAATTCTGCATTTTATCTTTTGAGTCTCATTTCTTTAAGGAATAATCCACACAAGCCTCATTTTCCCGATTTAATTTTAATCAATTTTTCTTGCTTTAGTATTGATAATGCTATAGAAATATTAGGTTGTCCTTGAATACGGTCCGTCATTCATTTCACATAAAAAGGCGGCTTAGATACCTATAAATAGCGGACCTTTAAAAATCCCTAATGATAGGAACCTGGAATGCATAGACATGAGAGAAAGCTGATGATCCCTTCTGTTGTTAATAATCATAGGCCACAGGTAATGTATGACAACAAAGTATACATCAAACAAAAGATCCTACGTGGATTTACTATTTGAAATAAAGAAGCCGGGCGGTTATTACTGTATCATTGTCCTTCAACATCAAATAATTCGATATAATAGGATGGATTCTGATAGCAAATTAGAATGATGATACATTTCATATCCATTAATCCGTATCGCTAAAATTGCATTATCTGTATTCATTGGTAAAATTTTAGTTTTTTGTCTTTTTACATACTTAATCGATGATAGAGAATGCGAAAGATTAGAATTATCATTATCATTTTATGATAATTATGTTAATAAAATATTATTCCATAAAAGATCCAAGAAAAGCATTAAAAGATAACTAATTTACTGATTAAATATTTCAAAATGTCGTCATATTATCATTATTGTCACATTATCATTATTGTCACATTATCATTATTGTCACATTATCATCATTGTCACATTATTTTTTATTCCTTCCACAGCATATACATCATAGCGTTCAAAATTTTTATTGCCAAATAGTTGTAAAAACGTGTGACATTGCAAATATGCGCAAACTGGTACAGCTGGTCGAGAAGATGCGTATTATAGAAAGCTGAAAGTATAAAGCACAACATAGCACCTGGCCATTTATAATGGGTCCAATGTGAAGTAGAGCCGCAAAAGACGTCATCCTGAAAACAAGAACCCTTTCTCTTAAATCCAATCGGACACCTGCGCTAATTATAACACCCACTATCGTTGAAAAGCCTCTTTTACGTCGTATGTGCTTCTTGTATATATAATGCCGAAAAGACATGCAAGACGAAACGGGAAAAGGAGAATGTACCTTCTGGAGCAGCTGATTTAATAATAAATATGTGATAGGTTTTATTGTGATAGGTTTTATTTATATTCACAGATTGTATAGAATGATAGAATGGCAATAAGCCAAATACTCTTTTTTTTTTTATAATTTACTATAATGAATTTGGTATTGGAATCAGATTGAATAATATCGAGGAGAATGTATTGATCTGCAATTGATCTTATAATTTCAAATATTTGAATGTGCAAAAGGGAAGATAGTTGGTATTGTAAAGAAGAAATTTTTTCGGATAATTTTCCTGGAATCCGACAGCTGATTCTCACATCTGTCAACAGAAATATTTTGAAATCAATTAATCAACAAGGAATGAATCGGATATTTTATTAAACAAGGCATCATTACAAATAATCAAATACTTCGACATATCAAGTTATTACTTCTGTTCAGCAGATCAATTATCTATTATTCGCTTTTTCATCTAAACATCTAAACTCTGTCAAAGATCTTTAATCTTAAATTTAAACTATAATTAGCTAATGTATCAATAATAAATTCATAAATTTTAATGTTATCTTTTTTTTTTGCATTCAGAAGAAGCCATAGGCTATAAGAAATTTAAGCCAATGCTTGACAAGTAATGCATTCAAGCTGTCTATTCAATGCATATTATGTAATGAGTTATTGAAATCCTTTCGGAGGAAAATATCGGTAGGAAATGTGAGTCTGGGCTAGATTAATATATAAGCTATAAAATCCTGATATTTGAAAAAGAAGTATTTGTACACATATTCTAGGTTATATGTTAGCCTGAGCAGATGATAAGCAGACCACGAGCTATATACCCCGTATCGTTATTGGAAGATCAACAGCTGCATAATGTAGGCCAGAAGCCACTGCTGTTATCCATCTGGCGCACACTTCTTGGCCTTAATACATTTACTGCACATATTTTAATTATAAAATGGAAATATCTAGATTTTCCTATTAATTCACATTGACGGATTCAAACTTTGAAATGTTTCGAACTTTTCTAAAAAACCTTTCTCACAAAAAAATTGACAATAAATTGTTTTTTAACTTTCATTAATATTATTATAGGAATTGATTGTAGTTTGAATTGAGTATGAATCGAATTGAATTGAGTCGGTATAACCAAAGATATAGGTACCATCTGGATGAGTACTTTATATTGATGTGGAATATTCAGGTGTTCATCTCATATAAGATAGAGAGAGTTTGGTCCATTAAGAACAAACAAACATCAAAGTATACATACCGATAACAACCATTTTGTTCATCAACAAGTAGTACTTCAAATCATTAGAAATATTCTTTGCTAAGGGATCGTGTCTCAAATTTTGCAATAATTACTACATCTAATATTTGCTTACAGTAATTGGTCGAGATCAGCATGCATTTGCAATAATTATTGCACATAATGCCTGCTTACATTACCTGAATTCGAGATCAGTATGCTGTTTCTTGAATCAAGCTACTCTCGAAATCTTATAAATTCATTACTGATAGCTGGCTCTTAATTAAACTTACACTATTATTTATCAATGGAATAGCGATACATAATAACTCTGCAACAGCATCAAAAAATTATATGTAATTTTAAACTTGAATAATTAAACCACAATTATTCTCGATAGGATGACGACTACATTCTCGAATTTAATTCTCATAAGACAGCGATTAAATTTTCGTTCTATTTCTTTACTATCTTGGATCTTGGCTTAAATTTAAACTCTTCCACTTCAATTCCTGTATTTATTAAATTGTCTTATTCATTCGGCAAAGAGCTAATATTTAATCAAAAAGCAGATATTGTAATGATCATCTGTGGTTCTGCTAATATGGTGATATTATAATCTGCAGGTATATATGATGCTGCTTCTGCTTGCCAATTGTATACCTTCAAATTTGATGATGATGATGATGATAGTGATGACCTTATTACTTCATTCTATGTCGTTGACCTCCTTCATACTTGTAATCACTTCTCTATTTTAATCCATAAGCTTATCATACTTAATAATATATGAACTTATAAATTTTGACTTGTACCATTCTGCACTAATTAAATTTGTTTGACATACTTTAATTTAAGAATTTTTGGTTTTATTAATTTAATTATATTTTTAATTAATATTTTAACATCTCTTCAAATTAATTATAATTCAAATTTTTTTTTTATTGAATTCGGCTTGATTTTATATTTACATTGTTCTTATTTCATCTCAGCCAAAGTTTAATTTTCAAGAATTTATTTCATCAATACAATTTCCATAGTGACTTTTGGACTCGAGTTTTTCATCAATATAATTTTCATAGCGATTTTTGGACTCGAGTTTTTTTATCAATATAACTTTTACACTGATTTTTGGACTCAAGCATTTGTCACAAAATGGATTTCGATTTCTAATTGTCACATCATTGTTTAGCCGAATAATTTCGCTACCATTCATATGACAATGTATCCGGGCGTGGTCGCAGGAGGAATTGAAAAGAGGAAGAGGTCGAGTTAAGGGGCGGTCATTGCATTTCATGGAGTCCGTTGTAAAAGGACAAAAGCACACCGTAACAATTAATGCGTTGTGCTTTCTCTGTTTCTTCGGAAAGGATAATTCGGTATTCCTGGATGTTTTCGGGAAAATGTAATCCGGTATTCCTGTATGGTTCGGCCGATTCATCGTTTTCTCTCTTTTTTAATCAAGAATGAATATATAAAATAAGCCTATAAAATTTGACACACAATAAGATAGATATCTTTCACATTATTAATTATTCATTATTAGGAATTTTTTTATCTCACTGCCATTAGATGACATTTCGGCTTAAATGACATTTCGGCAAGATCTTATGAATCTCTCAAGATATCCCGATAAATGGATCAAATGTGTGCAGTTATGAATTTGATAAAATTTCACCACCTGCTCAGGACTTTCACAATTTTTCTTTCAATTGATTTCATTATTTTAATACAAACAGTAATGTTTCAATTCTGTCATATCGAGATCTATGAATTTAATGAATCTTTTTAAAAAACGAAATAAAACTTGAAATATTTCAGATACTTATTATGTCCTTATTATCCTCATTGCTGCCATCATCGGCAGAAGCAGCATCTGTATCTTCACCGTCATCATCAGCAGTATCGACATCAGCATCATCAGTTTCATCTGAATCTCCTCATTCACGATCATCCAAATATAAGATTGCAGAATTTTATCAAGTACCATTGCAAAGCGGTCGCGTAAGCAAATTAGCATGGAAACGACGTGAACGTAAGCGAACTATTGCTAAATTACGTCGTATGTTACCGCATGAGGAAAATGTGGTACAGTGTTCAGAGTTGGAGCTTATTAATCGCATTATGGATTACATTGTTTCTCTCCAGGTTTGTTTATGAATTTTAATTTAATTATAATTGATCTTGCAGTTATCAATAATGATAAACTAATGATAAACTAAAGGATGAATGTTAGAAGTTTTAGGAACTTAAATTCATCATCAATTTGTATCTTTTATTCATCAAAAAAATGTATCTTTCTATCTCAACATTAAATTTAATTCGATTTATTTTAACTCAGCTTTAGTTTAAACTTAATAAAAATTAATGATATAAATAAAATTCCTTTTATTCATTCAAAAGCATTAACCTGATATTGCTAAATTTTAGGAGATGTTGCAATCTCAAGAAAATATGAATGACGAGAATCATCCGTCAACCATTGATATAACTAATTTGAATAGAGCACTGTCACGATTCCATCTATGTACCAATAAACGACAACCTTTAAGGCCCAGCAAACAAATATGCTCTTAGAAATGCTATTTTACAGTCTGATACTCAAAACGTAATCATAACTTTGATTTTTTTCGAGAATTTCAGAAATTAAATTTTATTAAAAATCATATAGAAAGCTGTAGACCTTTTAGATTTAAATTTAGCTGTATAAATTGCTGCATTATCTCTCATTTTGTATTTTTGATTTATTCGCAGGTGTAAAAATGCTTTGTTAGAAATACTTGAAGTTTTATATTTGTTTTGCCGATAAAGAAATCTTTTCCAACATTTTGTTTTAATATTTTTGGGACAAAAAGTTCAATCTCAATGATCTACCCAAGATTGGCAAATCTCATTCAAAACAATATCAAATAAATTCAATTAAGTCTGCAAATTAGTTTAATCATCTACCTGTTCATCATCTACCTGCTCACCTGTTTTGTTCTTGAGCTTTATAATTCATGCAAATTATTTAGCAGTAAAACATGAAACGGAAGATAGAAGGGAAATAATTCGATTAAAAATGTGCTGAATTTTTCTTGAGATTTTAACTGATTTTATTAACATAAACTTTTTTCTTGAAATTTCCTAGCAAAGAACATTACTAATAAGTTAAGATTTTTGTTAGAATTAAAGAGAAATAGTCATGTTGACATATGGTATAATGTGCAACAGTTACTCTACTCAATTATTTCCAGGTGTAGTGCACAGGTGTCCTCGTACTCCACTGCCCTTAGGATGAGTTTTATTTACATCCCGCATATTTTCAATAATCCATAACATGTATTATATTCTATGAGAGATTCCGATAACTGCTGCATTTTTGAAGTTCTGCACCTGGTACTGCACCTGGTTGTAAAGCCAAGTTTCATATCCATCCTTGTCTCATCTCTCAATTTTATATTAGAGAGATTAGCAATAATTAATATATAAGTTTTATATATGACATTACATCTCAAATAATTTACTGATACATTTCTATAATCAAATATTTTAATTCATAATTATATTCACAATTCTTCATAATTTAATTCGTATTCTCGACATTTTTAAAAATTGAATTTCAAGATTTCGAAGTATCCGAAAACTTAAAGTTTACTCGAATTAAAACTTAAATATCGGAAGATTAATAAGATTATTTTGAATAAATAACGATTACAATATATCGGCTGCTTAAAGTCAGAAGGAAATTTTCAGTATTATTATATATGACTGCAAAAAACGAAATGATTTACAAAACAAATTCTAATAAATAGTGAAGCAAAAAAAAAAACGACAAATTATGAAGAACTATTAGAAAGATGATTCAGAATCCCTTTCAAATTTTTAAGAATTTTATAGAAATCATTCAGAATCCCTTTCAAATTTTTAAGAATTTTGTAGAAATCATTGAAATTCTTGATGGTTTTCGTCGAGATAATCTGCAATTTTCAAGTATTACTAAAAATCACAAAACGAAATTTTTTTTTGCATCAAATAACAATATAAAATTGTTTGTGATAACTTCACGAGTGAAGTTTTTTTATCATTCTTACGAGACATTGACGTCAATTGAGCGGAATTTTTATCAGAAATCAATTTGTATTTTTATAAATATTTATATATTTTCTTTTTGTAAATCTTTCTGTTCTACCTTATGTCAAATCGAAATTTTTTTACAGAAACTCGGTGCAAGTTTATTGCGATTCTTTTTTTTCAGCAAGTTTTATTAATACTAATAAAGCAATAATATATTTATTCCAGCAGAAAATAACAAAGTTTGCAAAGTTTTTAGCAAAATTTGTTTCGCTATGGAAGTATTCAACAATAGTTTTGTGTATAATTAAAATTCAAAAAATTCGATTTAACTTTTTGACTTATTTTTTTCGACATTTCTTATAATTTACATTTTTTCGCTATTTTATTGAAATTTAATCGCAAAATTGACAACAATTTTATAAACACTTCTTATATAGGAAATACTCTTTTCAGACGAGAAAGAACATACAATGTACGGCCGCAAGATGATGCAGTATAAATGTAAGAAAAGAACAAATAGTCGTAAAATAGGGCCATCGAATAATTTGCGGTCTTTTTAAAAAGAAGGCGAAAAGCTTCGATTCGAACTATATCGATGTCCAGTATTGTCCATTATTTGTCCGTTTCTTGAATAATTACCGTGCTCTGATAATTGTGAACACAAAGACTAAATGAATAATTCGATATTCGATTTTTGCATGAAAACGGCTTTGCGGTACCTTTGACCAATAAAAGATGATACTGGTGATGGCATGACAGTTAATTTGGAAATTAATCTTTCCCTTCGATCAAAACTATCTAAAATTAATTAGCAGTATCCCAATGAATATCATTGATATTTGTTAATTCTTTTTCGAATTATTATTGAAATTTTATTGAATAATATTGTATTTAATTTTGAATAAATATTCGATTACATATTAAAGAAATTCTTGTATGGTTAATTTAAATTCAATTTTAATTCGTCTTGTCTTAACAGCTTCATTGCATACGCAATTTACATTGAGTTCTTAAATAACGTGATTTTTAAACTGTTGTGACATACGACGCAAATAAGTGATCGCAATAACTTTGAAAAAGATTATTTAAAATACGTTTGCTAAGCCTATTTTGAAATTTCTTACTGAATTTATTTTTGCTAAAGCTATTCTACGAATGATAACAATGATAAATAAAGGAAGTGTTCACACTGCAAATTATCTTTTATCAGTGTTCCCGAAAGATCAACAAGTAGATTGACAATACATTGAAATGCGAAATTTCAAGCTGTCCACATAAATCATGATGATTGCTTACATAATATTGAGCACTGACCATATAGCATATCTGATCAGTTTGTTCGAGTATTTCATCGAGGAAGTAATTAGCATAAATGTCATTGATTAGCTCATTAATGCTTGCTTCAGTTGACATGATTGATGTTTTGTTGATGTGTAAGTGGGATGGGAAGAATGGAAAAGTAGATTTGCATGATGCAACAAACATCGTATCACGCTGGAATGAGTGCAGTCATCGGGAAATGCTGTTCCCGAGCAGCGGGTGGTCTCATCTCCTCCAGAAGCTATGCTTAAATTCAAAACCTTACCCTTTAATTTCTTGCTATATGCCCCGGGAACACATGCGATATACCAGATGCTACCGTTAACAGCAAATATGATCATTATATTCACCATGATTTTTAATGACTTCATTATCATCATCATCATTATCATCATTCATCTCATCATTATTCATGATCAGATCATTTACTTTCAATCCCAAAATCTAACCTATGCTAATTTTAGTACCGTATTAATGAGTAAATCTAAATTGTGAATATAGCATCTAATTAATTCGTTGTGATAAGAGCATAATAAGTACGATAAATGCTCAAAAAGGAAGGTATTTCAAAGCTAATTTATTTATCGTCTCTGATTATTCAATAAAAATTTTAGGAATTATCGTCTAAACTTTAAATTAAACTGAAATTCAAAGTCTGATCTAATCAATCAAACTTATGCTCGTCAAGCGTAACATGCAGTTTAAATTAATGTAGATTAAAAAGTTTATTTAATGCTTAAATCATCGTCCTATTTGCGAATATATTTTTGCAATTTTAATTTTTAAATCAAATCACCATGCAATCTCGTTGTTCGACATTGCAACTGCAGAACGAAATTTACAAGGAATTGCAAGTGCAGCACGAAATTTACTAAGAATTTTAAAATGATCTTACTATTCATTCATACGCTCTTAATTATTAACATGATTGCTGATAAAATTAGAAAAAATATCAATGTTCCGGTAAAAAAAAGTTAGTAAATAGTGAAGAATGGTGAATGCAATAATCGTTGTTCGAATACAGTAATCATATTATGACAAACATTTCACTTCCTAAAATGCTACCACTATCTTTAGGTCATCGGAAAATGGTAGTTTAGGGGACCGTAAATCATTCCATCTGCAATGTATTTGCACATCAATATCAATGAATGACAAAATATGTTGATGGAGTAAATAAATTATAGTTTAACTTCATTATACTTATCATTATTGTCAAAGATAAAAAAATATGCTTAGATAATATTTACTGATAGCATTTTGAATTTAACCTGTAATTAATATATAATAATGCATATATCAGTTGGAATACTAAAATTTTCGCTCATTTATGTTAATTGCTGATTAGTTAATTATTTGTAAATTGATAACACTGTATCAATAATATTTTTAATTGATGATTCGAAAGGAGTTTATATCTTTCAAAATTTCAAACCTGCTATTTTTAATTTACAGTCGTAAGATAATTATGATTTTAATTAATTAACACGCATATATTAATTAATTAAAATAACACCTAGCATAGTTACTGCATAATTAATCTTAGATGCTTTTTTGTTATGCACTTTTGGGATTATTTTTACTCTCGCCTCATAATTTCTTGCATTCGATTATAATCAATTTCATGATATGGCCATCTATCATAAAGCTTTAGAGCCAAATGATGCCAGATTTAAGTAAGCCTAAATAATATCTGGAAAATAAATGTTTGCAAAATGTTGAAGACAAGTATCATCAATACATTGTAATATTTCATTGGCCTTCAAAGTTAATCAGTCGAAATAGAAAAGTGATAAAAGGGGCACGACCTCATCGTAAAATATCTACGATAAATCTTCCAGCAAACAAATAGTTGAGCACACACCTGTGCAGCTGCGCATTATCGCGATGGGAAATCAACGATGCTGCACTTGACTTCAACCTCAAATTTGCATATCATTCTGTAAATGTGCATGGGAAAATAGTCATGATAGTTGTTCTACTACAAAGATCAATATCAGTACGATGAGAAAAATGAATCGCTTATGCAAACTAATTTGAAAAATTATTTGATATGCAATACTAAAAAATGTGTATTGTTTTGTTGATTGCTTACGATTATAGAAATAAATTGCTGCTGAAATATCATACTGCATGCATGCAGAATGCAGAATGCATGCAGTATAATATTAAAATGTATTTATTATACACTAAGATACTGTAAGATCATTATTAGTCAATTAAAAAATACATTAATTTAGGAAGGAAATTTTGCATAAAATATTATCTTTTTTTATTATTTTGCATTGAGTTTCATGAATTGTTTTCTTTTATTTTACTTTACTTTTTGTTTGATTCGATGTTTTAGTTTGATCAATTTTTGTTATAAATTTTGTTTTATTCTTAAATTAATTTCATCATTTCAGGATTTTAATTATTACTCATATAATCCATTCCTTCAGCCATGTCATTCTTACGCAGTGTTTAGCAAAACCTTCCAACTTTTCTGAATAAATATTTCGAATTGATGATGGATTAATTAAAATGACATCACTGTTTGATCATATAAATATGCTCTTCTTTAACTGATGAATCATATTCAATGTATAGCAAAATCATTGATCAGAGGTCAATGCTGGTCAAGCTTAACCTTTTGGCATTGAATTTCTACCGCCTTGTTGACATTTCTCACAATCGCATAAAAAGACTTTTATTCGAAGATAATGGAAAAATATTTGCAAAGCTGTTGACATCATCGTAAGTATCTTGGGAAGGGTGATGTATGCAAATTCCATTTTTCATTTTTCCCCTTGCCTTCATCATCGATGGAATAATTTACAAATAATTTTAAATGATAATTTTTAAAATGATTTTGAAGTAATTAAGTCAAAGCAATAAATAACTAAAAGATGTACAAATTGATAATGAATATAATCGAGGAAAGAGTATGGCAGAAACAATTTTATGACACATCTCCTCGAATATTGTCCTTGAACTTGTGCTGCAGCAATGATCATCATCATTATCGGTCGTCAATAGTTCTTAATTTTTAGTACTTCTATCAGTGAAGGCTATAATTATCGTCATATCTCATAACTTTGCTATTGGATGTTATAAAAAGGAACAGATAAGAAATATACTTGGCAACTTTGTTGACATAAAGTAATTTCTCACATGAATTATGTTCTCGTTAAATTTTGCAAGAAGTCTGATTTGAGTCAACAGATATAAAGTTCAGAGGCTAAAGTTCAAACAATGCATAATTTTTGCTGCTATTGCAATTGTTGATAAATAACGGAGTGAATAAATAAATGCAACTAATTCTACTGATAAGTTGTTTGCTTTGAATTTCTCCTTATCAATCCTTATCTTCAGCAAACAGAATTCACAATTTTACATCGAGATGAATGCTTAAAGAGATATGTGTATAAGCTTGTTAAATCTAAGCCAATAAATTTATCAAATTCATAATAATTTAATTCATAAATTTTATTTTTTTTCTTCAAAATTACATCTGAAATGGAATCTTTAAATTATTGAGAGAGAAAGAGAGAGAGAAAAAGAGAGAAGGGAGAGAGGTTAATTAGTTTGATGATGATAAGTTGAATTTAACGATGTATTTCTCATTTACCTTTAATTTCCTGTCTGTCGAAGCATGCGAAAACTATTAGATAAAAATGAAAAAAAAAAGTAGAAAAGATAGGAAGAGCGAATGGATTGTTGACAATGAAAAATTGTAATAAATGGATGGATAGAAAGATAGATAGATGGATGGATGGATGGATGGATGGATGGATGGCTGAGCAATTTCCGATTCTTTTAATGGCCAAAAGTTGAATGCAAATGACAATGAAAGTAATTATATAAATACCAAAAGGAAGGACATTTCAAATGAGTGAAAATAATGATTCTTACCTCCTACAACACTAATGCCAACGTATTTTCCAATTACTTTTTAAACGGTGGAAAAGTGAAAAAAATGAATGCGAAATTTATATTTCATTTTAGAAAATTCTATTGACAAAAAGGCTTTATTCTGTTTGAATAATAATTGTTTGTTCTAAGATTTCTATATAAAAGTCCTGAAATTATTCCGCACTTACTGATTTTTCTTAAGCAAATTTTAGAAAACAAAAAAACCATCGATATGCATTACGGATTAAGCAAAGATGGGAAAGCCAATAAAGATTTAACTGAGCATAATAATCCGCTCTTCACTAACAAGGTCACCGCAAATCCGGAATGCAAATAACACTATAATAACTGCAATTTATCACTGCGGACATTTTTTGAATTTTAGGCAGGTCTTCATGATGTTAGAAGCACAGGTTTCATCAAATCTCGAGTCCTCATGATGTTACGAGCATAGGTTTCATCAAATTTCTCGAATTGCATAATTAAAGGAAATTGAATGGAAATTAAATTTCTACCTTAACATTTCCATGTAATACATTAACACATAGCGATTTGATAATTAAACTCAACACTTTGAAATTTAAGAAAAGAGAAGTAAAAAAATTTTTGAATTCACCGTTATAAAGATACAACTACTCCGAATTCTCTCATATCTGCATTATGTAAAAGTCTGGCATTCTACCCACTGAATCATGATCTTCATCTAAACTTTTGTATTTTTAAAATGATTATTCAAATTTATTTTTTCTTGGCATTACTATCAGAGGCTGTTAATAGATCTAAGCATGAAAAAGATTTTGAACAAGCATTGCAAGTTCAAGCATTTTAATGTAAAAATAAAACTGCATGTAAATATGTGTGACGCAAATGAATTTATAATATATATTAGCAAATTACTTATCAGTAGATATTGATAATATTCAAACCAAGATGAATCATCATTTTAAAATAGCTATTATTAGCTATTATTTGAAGTAGAAATTAGCCAAAATGACTAATGATGAAGATGAGCCTATTCTGCTTTGTACTTCACTGCTTACCTTTTCATTGCCAGGCTCATCCTCAATTCACCATAATGAAGCAGAACTTTGTCATTAATAGTTTTGTTATCTGCGTTTAATATCGATCTAGAATAATTGAGTGTCTTGAATCAACAGATACTAGCGATTGCAGTATAAATGCTTCTTGCGATGTTTTCAAGAGTTTGTTTCTGAGATTGGCCTTAAAATAAAAATTGTTGCAATTATTTCATCACTTTCAAAACAAACAGAGGAAGTGAATTCATCTATTCTCGAATAGGCAATTATGATTCTTATCAAACTTTCAAATGTTCAGTTTCAAACTTACTTTATTTTATAGATATTTCTAAAATAATTTAATTAGATGTATAATTGTGTAGCTAAAAATATTTAATTCTCTTTAATTCATTTGATTCTTATTTCTTCTTTTTTTTGCATGAACTTATAATATTTTTGATGAATTATATATTGCTGGGTTACTGTACAATTAAAACATAAGACTGAATGGAAACGAAATTTCAGAAAATAAATTTCATTTCAAAAAATGAAATGAAAAATGATCATATTCTTTATTATACCTGCACTATTATGCAATGCAATTAAACTTGGCATTCTGGAAAGTAATCAAAATCTTGTGAATATATGTAAAATGGCCTTGAAAGATGCTCAGAATGCTGGACTATGTATTGCTGATACCATTCAGTATGCTAAAAAAATTTTTTTTGAAATCACTTAAACTGTGAAACAAATGAAGTGAAGAGCATTATTAATTAATTATATTAATTATTATTGATTAATTATATGATATAATGTGATTTTGATAAAAAGACTTCTGAATCTTTTGAATATTGAAAATCGGTTGATGCATTATTTTAAGTAATGCTCATTCGTTAGAATATTATTAAACGATTCTGAAGACATTTTATGACATAGAAGTATAAATGAATAGCAATTTAGGATTCTGAATGCTACAACATGCACGATAAGCAATCCAGCGAAGGGTACTGCTAATGCTATCGCATTTCATTTTCAGCAACATGTAGAGGTTGTTGTTATTTCAGCATTCATTACTATTTAAAGTCATTATCAGAATTCAGATATTGAATTACAATAAAATTTTAAGGCATTCATCGATTCAAAATGTGAAAGCGAAATATTAGAAATAGCTGGCTTGGCCAAATTCTGGAATTCTCCAGTTATGGTACGAGCTGTCACGAATCCCAGTATAAGTGATCAGAATTTATATCCAACAGTTGTGCAATTTGGCCTTGCTTCTGCACTTGATTTCACATATGCCATAAAATCTCTTATGGATTATCTCAATATCACTTCGGTACAACATTTCACTTCTCCTTTTCAACTTCATTTTCTTTATTTGAAATGAGAAATTTGAATAAAGCTCAAAATAGTTCTAAAGAAAATTTTAATTTAATCAACTAAATTCAGGTTCGTTTATTTGATAATACTCAAATTAAATTTTTATTTTCATTTCGAATAATTCGGTTTATGATTATCGCACATTAAAAAAAATTCATTTCTAATTTCGATATGATACAGTTGATTACAGTCTAATTCATCAAAACGCAACTATTTTTCGTGCCATTTCTTTTTTCATTTTTTTTTTTGAATTTAATTCCATTTAATTTATTTTACTTTCTCGCAACTCAATTCATCTTATTATTATTATTACAAGTTCAATTCAAATTTGCTTTAAATTGATTTAATTTTATTTCGTGTGTTTAATTTAAGTTTGAAAAGTTCCAGTGATAAAAATTGCTTGATGAAATGAAAAATTAATGGAATCTGAATCTTCTAGGTAATTCTGATAAGCTCTAATGAACGTAGTTTCGATCATTACTCCATTGTTGCTGGGATCGAACAAATTGTGGAACAACAACATCCATTTCATGTTGAGAAGCACATCGAAATTGATGAATATATGTTGAAAACAAAAAAAGTCACTGCACGGAATCTTCGGACAAATTCAAGTAGTAAGCTTATATTACCGTACCTGATAATCTATCAATGCAATAATTCGTCTTTTCGATATTATCAGAATACCGGGAGATTTTTGCTAAATTATTTGGCAATCACCAGAGATAGCAGGATATTTCAGTTCTTGTTTTCATTTATAAATTCAAATATTTCACATTTTACATGTTGAGTATTAAGCAACTATTCAGGTCTTCAAGTATGCATTTTATAAAGAAAGTTAAGAATATTGATGAAATTTTATCATTTTATCATTTATCATTAAAATCGTCAGTAATTGAAAAGTTCTAATTTAGCTGGTGATAATATCTCTGGATTTTTCTTCTAATAAATAAATATTATCTATAAATGCTGGAAATAAACATCAAAAAAAATTTGAAATGATCGAAATTTTAAGATAAGATAAATGCAAGTCGTTTGGAAGCTTCTGATAATTACATTGTTAAATAGTGATATTAAAATAAGCATAACTCTTGCAGTGATAATTTTTGGAAATGATTTCATAAATTTGGAAATGGTTTTTGATAGTTTGCAAGTTACGGCATTGAGTACTGATCATTATATAATAATAATGGTATGCAATCAAATTAGCGAAATATGTGTGAATGCCGTCAAACATATTGTTACCCGTGCTAAGATCATTATTGTGAGTTTTTGCTGGCTGTAATAATAATAAAAATAATAATAACAATGATAATAATAACGATAATAATAATAGTAATGATAATGATAACAATAATAATAATATAAAATCTTAAATTGAAGGAGAGTGATTTTCAAGCTTCGATTCAAGCCATACCAACACTGAATCATTTAATTCAAGTGATTTCAATTTAATAAAAATCTCAATAATTTTATAATCATTGATCATTTCCAGTTGGCTCCAATAATTGAAAGATATAGATCGATCGAAGATGAACTCAACAAACGGTTCAATTTCATAGTGAAAAAAGTATATTTTACCATTTTCCTTTAAGAAAGGAAGAAAAAAAAAACAGAATAGAATATGGTAGAACAGTTACTGTAATTAACCGTTAATAGAAGCTAATATCGTAATAGTTTAACTGTCAACAAAAGCTAATATCTTAATAATTTCAGGTTTAAAAATCACATTTAATATTTTAAAAAAGCTGTTAATATTGTTCATATAGTTTTTCCAATGTAGTTAATATTGTAGGTTGATATTTTATGATACCGAGAATAGCTCCTATCATACCTGTAGATTAGTTGCTTTTTTTAAATTTTATACTTTTTCACAGGAAGAAATAGAGACATATGTGACAATGTATGATACATGTTATGGTTTCTGTTTTGGTATCGGACATAGCTCAATTCTCGATGGAATGAAATTCGCTCAATCAATGAGAAATCAACAATTTACTGGTATATTTTTACTTTTCTGATGGCTTATGCTGCAATGATCAAACTTTTCCATGTGTGCATATCTTTGCACATTCTAATTATTACTGTTATTGATTAGTTTTAATCAACATTCAAAAATCAATCAATCAATCAGTCAGTCAAAAAGTTCAGTTTAAGAAACAATATTATAATGAAGATTTGCCATTTTTCTTCTAGATGTATTTGGCAACGTTACGTTTGATGGAATAGCAAAACGTTTACAAAATTATGCATTTCAATGGTTGCCTTCAAAAGATGATGAATTCAAGAATGTTATGACACTATCAATGATTCGAACTCCTTGTATATATGAAAGCAAATGCTTCGATTTGGTGATTTCTTACTTAAACAGAATTCATTTTTTGATAAATTAACTTTTGGTCATTTTTTTCAGATTAAAAATAAGTTTATCTCTGAATCCAGCAAATTTTATGTTGCGGTACGATCGAATATTAAAAGGCAGTAATTCTAAATCATTGCTTTAATCAATCATCTGATAGAATTATCATATTTATCAATCATCATATTTATTTGCTTTGCTCTATATTAAGTCATTAAAGAAGAAAAAAATTAAAGCATGCATTGTAGGAAGTGCAACTTGTAGATGACGATTTTTGGAATGTTTACAAAAATGTTACACCCAGAATATTCGTTAGATACAATAAATATTTTTTCCATGCTGTTACTCTGGGCGCTATTGGCTTCACTATCGGCCTAATGTTTGGTTCAGTTGGCTTCTATTTATATCGAAGAAAGTAAATACAGCCATAAGTATATTCTTGAAATATATAGTTTGATTTTACCGGAAAAGTTTGATTTTTGAGTAAAAAGGAATCATCAATATCAATTCACACAGCAATTTTCTGTTTAAAGATGATTTATTCATGACAGAGGGCAAAGTTGAATATTTCAGCATAATATAACATTCCTTGTTAAATATTGATTGAAAACTTAGTAATTTACACTGTGTATTTTCGACAAATTAATAAAAAATTTTATGCAATATTCCTTTTTCTTTGATAATTTATTATAACAATTTTCAGGAAACATTTAGAAATGTACCGAATGATGTGGAAGATTTCAAAAGAAAATTTAAAAGTTATTGAAACAAAACGAGTAGGTCTCGCTCTGATAATCTCTTATCTTTGAATTTTTCAAGTCAAAGAATTTTTCAAGATAATCTCTTACCTTTGAATTTTTCGCTTTGATAATCTCCTATCTTTGAATTATTCAAGTCAAAGAATTTTTCAAGATAATCTCTTACCTTTGAATTTTTCGCTCTGATAATCTCTTATCTTTGAATTTTTCAAGTCAAAGAATTTTTCAAGATAATCTCTTACCTTTGAATTTTTCGCTCTGATAATCTCTTATCTTTGAATTTTTCAAATTTAATTAATTTAATAAAAAATCCTTTTGTTATTAAATTTAGTTTTAAATTTTAAAGTTTTTAGTCGAAAGGGCATGCAGTAAGTGATAATTTAAACAATAAACGACGACAGTTAGATTCCTACGCATTGGTTGGTAGTTTAAAGGCTGAATTTATATGCTTCAAACAATATAAACGGATTCCATGGAATAAGACGCAATTGAAATTCCTTTCTGAATTGAAATCACTGAATCATAATAATTTAACAAATTTTATTGGAATCTGCTACAATGATTTGGATCGATTCTACGTACTGCATACATTGATCGAACGTGCATCACTAGAAGATTTCATCTATGATCATCAGTTTAATATGGATGATACATTTAAAAGTGCCTTTATCAAAGATATTCTAAAGGTGTTGTCAAAATTATCATTTAGTAGTGATAATTCTTATCAATATGTAAACCATTTAATGTAATGTTAAACAGAAATAGAGATTATGGAAAATGAAAATAATCACATTTCTGATATTGAAGTTAATCGCAAAATCTATTGCATCCACTAAAAATTAGTACCATTCTTGTTTAATCTGCTCTTAAAAAGAATTGAAGTAACACATTTCAGGGATTACAATATTTACATAAATCATCGATTGGTTATCATGGGATGTTATCATTAAAAACGTGCATGATTGATACGAATTGGGTTCTAAAATTAACAAATTTTGGAATTTCAAGTATGCTGAATGAATTGATCAATCAGAATTATATACGTGCTGTAGAATTGATTCCTCAACAATGCAAGTTATTCTTTGAAAAGGAAAAAATTAAATATACGAGGGAGTAGGGAGATAGAGAGAGAGAGAGAAGGAGAGAAAGGGAGAGTTCATAGGTCATGAAATTATGCATATGAATTTAGATTGAATTTCAATAATCTAAGAAATCATATAGGGTATTACAATTTTTGCATTTGTTCGTATTTAGTTTACATCACAGTTGCACCGGAACTACTGGTAGATATTCAAATTGGATGGAATTTTCCGAAAGGAACTGTTGTCGGCGATATATACAGCTTCGGCATAATGCTCTATTCGATTATTTATCGGATCAAACCGTTTGATCGACTTTCATTAAAAGGTTTTCGAGAATGATTTTAAAAATAATCATTATTCATTTGAAGGAATTTGTATAAAAAAAGGAAATCGTTGGATGTTATTCCCATAAAAGCAAACTAATTGCAGAAGTGCTCGATAACGTAATTCGCAAATCGTTGCGACCACAGATTGATGATTGTAGCGATGATCCAGTCAATTTTAAAGAATTCTTTTTTCTTGTCTTTAATAAATTCAAATATTTTTTTAAATTTTAGGAAAAAATTTTGGACTTAATTATTAAAAAATATTAGTCAAAAAAATCACTGAAGATAATTTTTAGTAGGGGATGGAAGAAAGAAAAATTAAATATTGATATTTTATAGCTAATTACATTAATGTGTCAATGCTGGAATGAAAAGCCAGAAATACGGCCGAAACTTCGAACTATTCGTCAAGCTATTGGAACAATTTTTTCATGCTCGTGAGTTTTTTTTGTTTGGCAGATTTGTTGTAAATTCATCATCAGAAAAGTGCGCGTAATAATTGAAAGCAGAGGAGATAAATCAAAAGTCCTGCTTACCTTTAAAATTCTTATTAGATTAAAAATGTGGAACTGTACTCAGAATCCATTTCCTTCTTGTGAGATTTCATTTGGAATCTATTTTCTTCTAATGAAATTTTGCTTAGAATCGACAGCTTCATATTTCTGAATTTTTCATTTTATTGCTATTTAAGAAAAGGCAATTTGGTGGATCAAATGATCAAAATGAATGAAAAATATGCACAGAATTTAGAACGTATCGTTGCAGAACGTACTTCACTTTTAATAGAAGCACAAGAACAAACCGATCGATTACTTTGCGAAATATTACCACCGTTGGTTTTTACTAAACCATATAATATTACTGGAAATATTTTCATCTTTCCGAAATCTCAGAATAGATTATATGTGTCTATACTACATATATTTTGAAATGGTTGATGAAAGTATTGCCAGATCCATAGCAGCAGAGCTTAAAGCAGGTAAAACAATCATCCCTCGAAATTATGAATCGGTTACGGTTGGATTTTGTCAAATCGTCGACTTTATGCATCTGATGGAACAATGTACCCCGGAGCAGGTTTGCAAATATTCCTCAATTATTCGAGATATTCATCTTTAGTTAATCTAATTAATTTTGAAATAAAATAACTCTTCAACATTTACAATAAATAATGCATTTTGATAGCAATATCAGCAACTGAGTGAAATCTTAGAACTTAAGAATGTCCTTCCAATAAGCTTTGCACAATTGTGCTATTTAAAAAAATAATAAAATTAAATTTAAAATATCAATTATATGAAGATGATTTTATCTTCTTGAATGAAAATATGGAACAGAAAAATGGAAAAGGTCAATATCATCGTAATGTCACTTAGGTAATTGCCTTCTTGAATGAATCCTTCATGTCTTTCGACGAGATAATAAGATGCCACGATGCTTATAAAGTTGAAACAACTGGTGAAACATATATGATGGCATCAGGAGTGCCTAGTGAAAATGGTGGAAAGCATATTTTCGAAATTGCTGAAATTGCACTTGAAATACGAGAGGTAGTAACATTTTCTATTAAGATATGGGGGATGAATGAGACATTTCCGCCACTGAATATTTGTGACGAAGTAATATCACATTAAATAATCGAAATTATTGTAGTTTTTTTTTTTTCTACTTCCAATAATTCTATATATTACAGAAAACTTTGGCCTATAAGGTCATTGCAGCGCCAAACTGGCACCTTCGTGTTCGTATAGGATTTCATTGTGGACCTATTGCTGCTGGTGTTATTGGTTTACGATCACCAAGATACTGCTTATTTGGTGATACGGTATTTTTCTTAAGAAAGTTCGAATTATATAAATAGTTGGAGTTTTAGGAATAAAATTTTCTAAACTTCTGGCATTTTTCCAGGTAAATTTCGCATCTCGAATGCAAAGCAATTGTGAAGCTAATCAGATACAAGTGGCTGAAAGCACAGCAAAGATTTTGATGGAATATTCCAAATACAAGCTTAAAAAACGCGGAGTGGTGCGTGTTAAGGGCAAAGGTCATTTTCTTAACTTTATAGAATATTCATTGGCCATTGCTGAAATTTCATTTAGTTTTTGCAGGAGATGTGAATACTTACTGGTTAAATGAACTTACTCTGAACGAACAACAATCGACAGAAGCAACGATGCCAATCTGCGAAATATCACTTAAACATTGATATGAAGTTATTGACCTCAGCGAACAAGCTAATTCCTCCTATCCATTTATGATAATGGTACAATTGATTAGCAGCATAATGATAAAATGATATATCAAGATTTATTGACGCTTTTGCAACAGTTGCAGTCAACTAAAAGAAACTATAAAAGAACTCAATTTATTTATTTGTAAATCAAATCACTTAATTTTTTATCAGTTAAAGTTTTATTGTCATAGTTTAGAATTAGAAAAATAATTTAACTAAATTTGTCATTCCTTGCATGGCATCAATTTGTTTTAATTTCATGATGATACTTCTAGAATATCAGGGTATTTAGAAATGAATCTAAAATTCGATTGATTGTAGGATGAAGGAATCGGTGGATAATAGAAGGAACAACATTTAAAACCGCGTAAAAGAATAGTTTTTGAATTATTGACGATACTAAAGAGTTATGCTAAATTTTGTGATATGTTGACGGTTGACAGAAATGTAAGATACGTATTTGGCAGATGCTTGATCTTATTCTGACCACTTTCCCATATTCTATGTTACTTTCAAAAATAAATGCTAATTTGGCATAAATCCAAAACTGGATGAATTTAAAATAATGAGAAAAAATTAAAATTAAGGATGTTAAAGTATTTTAATTAAAAAACGAAAAATCTCTCATTGTTGAGAAAAATTCAATTTTTTTTCAATCAATGCAATATAATGTTTTTGAAACAAAAATTTTCATGCAAATAAATTTTGAAACTTTTTAAAAAAAATATGCAAAATAAATTTCCCAATTAATATCATATTTATTACTTAACGATGCTTTAGTTTACTATATTTTTGTTCACCATATTTCTGGAAATTTGTTGAAGTGTTATTAAAATATATCTAATTTATTTTCATCAAAATTTTAGATTTTAAACAATTCAATAAATAAAATAATTCTGTCAACTAACAGACTTTTCAAGAATGGATGGAGCAGATTCATTTAAGCTATTAATGGAATCAATGGTTAGATTCCATTCGGAAGTTTTACAATTTTTGAGCATTTTTCGTTGAGATCGCAATTCTGCATAGTAACCGTCACGAATTGACGTAAACATCAACGATGTTAGCTGAGACCATGCCATAACCGTTTCAGTTGGCTAAAATTATAATTAATACTTAAATTTATGTGCCAATTTAGTTGATAGACAATTTAATTAAATAATTAATTACTTGATGATTGGCCATATCCAATATAACACATTCAATTGCTATTGCATCTGCTATGCTAACCCAAAAATCAGGTTTAAAACCATATTTTTTTAGTGACACATGTTGTTTACCGTAGTGTCGTGATATTTCTTCTATTGCCCCTACATCGTGTACCTGAAATTTAGCCTAATTTTTATGCTATCTTGACCTTTGATGTTCCATCAAGTCTTCATTGCTCTTTCACTATCTGATAATCTTTTCTTAACAAATCACTATATGATTTTAATTATTGATATGTCATTTCAATCAAAATTTATCGATTTAATATAATTCACCTTCCTTACGACATTATTCAGGTAATCACGCAATTCATTGGAAATACTTGTCCATTTTTCCTTTCCAAGAGCAAATACGAATCTAAAAAAATAAGAATAATAAAATTTTTAACATCCCAAGCTTACTATCCTTAATTGCATTTATCTTTTTCAGTATATCACTTTATCACTTCGATTTTTTTCCAAAAATAAAATTAGAATAAATATCACACCTTGCCATTAGCTTTATTGCATTTGTTTTTCACATCATTTGCTTATTCTTTTACAAATGTTTTACTTGCATATTTCGTTTTTATATAGCTTTTTTAAATATATAATTCGACAGAATAATTTCAATATTCTAAATAGATAATATCTTCTTTTGATTTGAAATAAACCTTTGATAATCAGGACGTTTTTCAAAAACTCGCATGTAGATACGATAACCGATTTCATTGTGATGATTGCTGAAACAAGCCTGAATGATTTCACGTCCCTGAGATGAGATCGGATGAGTCCCGCGACAATCAGATTTATTATTATTATTATTACGAAACTGCTGTCGCGATCTATTGAATTCCGATGTTCTGAACAAAAAATTTTTCATCAATTATTTTAAATTCTATGTCGAGAAAATTTCAATTTTACAAGGGAAAAATATAATACAATCAAAAAATGAACTTTTAATTCTTCCAATAATTTTTTTTCTTGCGATTAGAAATAGCATTCAAAGCAATAGAATATGTCGAGAATGACATCAAATTTAATTAAAAATGAAGTTAATTGAAATGAAAGAATAGAAACTATTAATCAATATTTCTGGTGTTTTATAATTTAGAAATGAAATGTTACTACGAAAATATTTCGTGCCTTTTTCAATTTATATTAAACTTCGCACTTTCCAAATTCTAGAAATTTCGAATTACTACTTTACTTCGTCTGCAGTTATGTTTTTGTTATCTTTTGCTGTTTGCAGCAAAGTATAATTGTTTATTGCATTATTTATGTTATCAGTCATATATAACTGGTTGAAATGATCCAATTCTATTTTAATTAAAAATGAATTTGCAATTATCTCGGAAGCCATTTTTGATAGTTTATGACCAGATCATTAACTGGGATCTTGATATATTTTTCATGAGGAAATCCTAAGGATCCGTGTGATATTTTAGACGATAGTTATCATTTTAGAAATCTTTGATGTTGATAAAACTGTAGTAGTCATACTACCATAATCTAGTCTCATCTTGTATTCTGATTTTATTATTCGACATGAAGAAATTGAACTAATGATACCTTGCTCGAACTAACGATTGATTTCGTTTCGCACCACTTACAGTAGTATCCTTTCTTTGGCTTCTCCAATTCTTTAATTTCATTTTATTCAATAATTTTGATCGCATAGAAAGTCGTATATTGTTAATTTCTGAATTTGACTTTAATTTTCCATCATTCGCATTCTTTCTATTGCTATTGATTATCGTATCTTGGTTATCGCAAGATACGTTTGATTTTAGCTTCTTAGGTAATGATTCTTGAGATATTGATATTTGCTGCTGATTTCTACAATATTCCTCATGCCTCGTAGTATTCTGAAGTTTCGATTCATCAGAATCAGACGTTATCCGAGAAATATCATTGCCAATGTTATTTAATGCATCCATAATTGCTTTCTTTCCACTGTTCCATGATATACGATTACCCATTTGTAGATTTCAGCAATGAATTCAGTTATCCAAAGAAATAACACAGCATACGATTAATTCCATCATGAGCCAAAAAAGCAGCAAAATGATAAAAATTTCTTTGTTTGATTCTCGAATTTTCTAGAATTATGATGCAACCAAAGTTTATAGAATTAATGCGCAAATCCACATTTCATCGTCTTTTTGTAAATAGAAGTAAATCGCTACTAATTACATCAGCAACATAAAACAGCGAGCTCGGTCATATCAAAAACTGATGACGAATATGGATTTTATTATCAGTATATAAATAATCTGAGCAACAATCGAATAGGAATGTTTTATTGAGAAACAGTTAATTGATTTATTGGATGATGCAAAGACAATATATAGCACAAGGTCAAAGGTAATAATTTCTCCAACATTTCATATCTTTGATTATTTGAAGTGCAAGGAAATAAAGTAAAATATGATTTGACTATAGTTAGTCTTCTGATATGCAGTATCACATTCATATAATGTAATAATAAGCCGGAATTATGAAAGTGAAAATGTAATCAGAAGTTGAAGAATTGAAATTATGCGGCGATCAGGAAAACGGATTGTTTTCTCGAGAAAATGAAAGATTGTAGATGCGTCGAAAAATTGATTCCAATATGGTTCCATTTATTGCTTTTCAGAAGAAAGATTTTTGGCTTACTTTATTTGTGCAGTCAAAAATACGAAAAACCTAAAACAAAAACTAGAAATTAAGATTCATATCTGAATACGAAGCGAACTCAATAAACTCGAAGATCCTTCAAAATCTGACCAATTTGTCTGCAATCATTTCAAGAAAAATGCTTTTCCTCCAAAAAAAAAAGGATGAGAAATTACTGTAAAAAGATATTTTGGCAGTTTTAACGAAGTGCATATTTAAAAAATGAAAGAAAAAAAAACTTGAACAGGTTCCAATAAATATGACAAATGGATGAAAAGAAAACAAGAAAGATTGGAAGTAATTTAAACTCAATGTGATCATATTTAATATTTTTGCTTATGTTCGATATGTGAGAGAGAGAGAAAAAAAATGAGGTAAAAAATAAAATGGCCATGAAAGTCGGCAAACATCAATATTCCAATAAAATGATATTATAGTTATTTACACATAATGATTTCAGAGCAAGCGTCAGGCCGCATTACTGAAGTGAAGATAAGTTCTCGTGTGAAATGCTCGTAATGCTCGAATCATCCAGGCGCTATCAGCCTTCCTCATGAAAAGCAAATAGTTGTGTGTATTCAAAAAATATCAAATGAGCAGAATCGGAGAGAGCACTTTATAATGAGAATGAATTGTGATTCCTTTTAAAATTCTCATTAGCTAAATATATTCTTCAATAATAGTAGTATTCGTCACAATAGTAATACAACTAATAGCTAGCTATTATCATAATCATGATAACAAAGTTTCAAATAAAAAAGAGGAAGAATATCGCGGAAGAACTGAACTTCTAATTTACAAAAATTCTTTGAAGATGTGAGAGAGAGGAAGTAAGAAAAGGAAATGAAAATGAAAAATAAGAATTAATTCAAACCATCCGATCCAATAATTATGATTTCCACTTCCATGTGCTATGCAAACTTTTGTTAGTAATAGAATAATACTATAAATGATTGATTTTCATGTATATATTTAGTAATAAACATGAAAATTTGTTTATTTCATGAATTTATTTAGCCTTCCTAAAAAATTATTTATCACATATGCGTTAATAGCATATATCATTAGCATCATTTCTCTATCGTATTGTAGGAAGAAGAGAAAAAGGAGTTATTTTTCAACAATATCATCAGTTTTATTGTCCATTTAAAAATAACGCAATTTCATAGATCATTCTCGAAGATGAAATAAATAAATCTTATTGATTTATGAAACGTTAATATTTGCTTAATATTAGCTTCATGCATGATATGGTTCACGCCAGAAAGGATTAATTATATCAGTTCAGCAGTTGGCAGGCATTATTTTTTCAATAGCCCTACGGAATGGATAAAGCTGCTGTAGGTTCTTGGCTTGAAATGATATTTGATAATTTTACATATATCAATTTTGACAAAATGCTGAAATGTATACTAATAATACTGAAAAACACCCAATTTCAATTTGAAAATTCTAGTCGTTCAATAATTTTTATATATGGCTTGGCTGCAAGATGAACCAAGTTAGAGTTAGTTTACTGGAAGTTAGGATTATTAGGTCAAATCAATGATAGTTAAATTATCAGTCTACTGTTAGTCTTAAATTTTTTGCTTAGATTTCTAGCGATCTACATTAATTGTAGGATCGAATTATCAAACCGAATCTTCGATTTTGAGAATGTTAAATATTACGCAAATATTGGGAATTTCAAAATTTATGCTGAAGATTCCAACGATTTGTTCTGAAGTTTGAGAATTTTCTGTTTATCTTATCATTATCAGTACTGTCCCTATTGAAGGTATTGAACATGTCACAAATTTTTTTCGAAAAGTTGAACAGATACATATATTTGCAAACACAACCGAGGAGGCGAAGAATTATAAATTGGAAGTGATATCATTATTAGTCTAGAATAATGAAAAAGTATGATTAATTACAATTTAAAATAATTAGCCAAGTAGCATTTCTGAATTTGCGAAAAAAAATTCCATGCCTGATGGTAATTTCAGTTCAGCTGTTATCTTTATTATCTTCATATAATGAATGATAATGAATAAAGTTTGAGTTTCTTTAAAAATACATAGCATTACATAAATGTCAGCATTTTCCCATTTTTTTTTTAATTTTAAATTATCACAAAGGCTAAAATGAAATTTATAAAAAATGGTCAAAAAACATTAGTCATCCAAAGTTTAAAGTTTGTTTCGTTTGAAATGAGAAATTATGCTATTTTAAAGAATAATTATATATTTAAAAAAATGAAAGTATAAATAATTTTGGCGTAAATTCTGAAGAAAGAAAAATTGTAGCTAACTTCTTTCCATCTCATTTTTTTTTCTTTCGTTATTTTATGAACATTTCATTTCTGTTTCAAATATCCCATCAGCACTTGAAGTAAAAAAAAAAGCGAGAAAAGAACGGATGTTGAATGGAAGGAAAAAGGGAGATGATAATGATAGGGAAAAGATTATTGGAAAATTTAACGGAAATAAAATAATCGAAAAAGTGGTGAACTGTCTGAACTGATCTTTCGCAAGTCGAAATTGATTTTTTTTCTTTCGAAACTTCTTTATAATATATCAAAAAAGAAATCTTTCAAAAGATGAAGACAAACAAAAAAAAATAGCATTCTTACTTGATTCCAATGTATTTTCAGAATTCTAAAAAAAACTTTGCTGAATAATTTGAATAATTTTGCGAATATTTCGCTAGCTAAAACCATATGATAAATGGAAGCATGATCTGCTGATTATCATTTCTCGGGACTAGGTCACAATTCTCGGCAAACTAGGTTGCGAACAAATGAAATGACAGATGAAACTCCATCCAGATCTCAGTGAATGACAAGAGAAATGTTTGCTTGTCTTGTATCGAGCATATAATCAATCTCGATGTAATCAACGTGAAGCATCAAATTGCTGCTGCGAATTTGATATTGGCTTCGATGAATTTAAAATGCATTTCAAAAAATGATCGAATGCGGCTTGCTATTCATTCAATTAGACTCTCGAAATTTCATTTAAAAAAATTTCACTCTAAAAAAAATTTTACTTTAAAATGCAGTACAAGATCGGCGTATATAGAAATATGTGTAAAAATAATGATACAAAGATATCACAAAAAAATTTGCTTTTTATCCCATGAGTTTGTTAAAGTTCAAATGAAAAAAAAACTTATAAATGCATTTAAATAATTTCTAAATTACTTACGCACAGGGTGCATTCAAAATACAAATAAAACTTATGATCGTGTTATTAGAGCTATATCTCTCTCTCTATGCAAAATGAGCCAATTTTATTTCAATATTCATTTCTCAATCATTATAATAAATGTTTGATAGCGATTTAAAATGCTAAAGTAAATAAAGTAGGCTAAAAATAGTAAACAAGTTTAAGCATATCCAATCATCCACTGATAAACATACCTGTAATATAATTAAGAAATGATAATCGAATAATAATACTGACCATGCAAGTAGTATAGGAAAAAATGCATTGTTGCGCGTGCATGCATATGCAAAAAATGATTAATTTTAGTTAATTGGTATTAGAAGATTGAAGAAAAGAAAATGAAGCATATCTTATATTTTAAGCGAATTTATTTAGATTAAAAATCTGTTATTCAAAAAAAAAGCTTCCCGAGAAAATAATTTTGCTTTAGCATTCTTGAGATGCAAACATACATTCATAAGCATTTGCGAGTTTAATTTTTATTTTTCCTTACATTCAGTTATTTCTCGAGAATAGCAATAATTGTTTTATCTTCGTTATCCCACTTAACAACTTTTCTTTGCTCATCTAAAGTTTATCTATTGAATATCAGTGTTTTACATTTTTATCATTTCACTTTTATAACTTCATCTACGCTAACTTATATGCATCAAGGTTTACTTGCATCAGATATGATAGACTATTTAATTCGTAGATAAAACAAAGATCAATTACTTGAAACAAATTTCTCTGCCACCGACATTTTAATTTGGATGGCAAAAATTGAAATTTCCTCCTAAAAAAGGTTTAATCAAACTTCCCTCATTTCACTGCATCAGCTAATTTTATAAGAATCTTGCCAATGTACAAATAAAATAGTTTCTATGTCACATTTAAAAAAAAATTGAAATTTTCTATAGCAAAAAATTACATTACTAGCATATATACAATTTGCTTAACTTCTGCTATTTGTAAAATAAGCTATAAATTATAAAGCATGTTTCAGGTATTTCTGATGATCGTTACCTAATGCTTCAAGGATTGTATAAAAAAACTCACTTCCTACTTAGACAGCTGTTGAAAATATGGACAATATCTTAGCTCCTATATTTATCGTCTTTTTAATTTCACTAAATGATATTTATATTCGAAATTAATAAGATTTGAAAACAAAAGATTTCATATGACGAATTGCTGCCACTGATTAAGTGAACAGGGAATAGAGAAAATACTTAATTTTATGGCAAGATAAATCCTAAAATTTTTCCTCTTTGAATGCATAACATATGGAAAAAGTATTAAAATTACCATTCCGTTCATAGTCTGTAATACTGAATTGGTGAAAGCTTAGACAGATTCAAAAAAAAAAAATCTTTTATATATTATTTCTGAATTTTTTAAAATTTATCATTACTACTGATATAATAGACATCTATTATATCCTTTGAAGTTTTAGACAATGTATCATTATGACATATTGAAGGGAGAGAAGAAATATATAATAATACTAGTTAAAGTATTATAATTATCATTATCACAAAATTAAGTGACAAATGGCAACGCTATGAAATTCATAAGTAGAAGACAAATACTTGTGAAAACATAGAATAGAATTCTTTTTGTTCCATAGTTGGTTACCATTAAACCTATTTTATCCGTTACAAATTTCGTTGTAAATCAAATTAAATAGAAAACATTACACTGCACAAATTAAGTACTGCTTGACTACATTTCGAGAAAATGTAATCATATCAAGAGATAACATAATTTGCAGTGCAGCGGATAGCATTCTTCTCATTGTTAAAGTTAACAAGCCAATAAACTGCAATAGTCTTAGATGGAGAACCTGAGAATCTAAAACGGTGTCACTTTTTTTAGTAATACAAAAATTATTTAGTAATGTAAGAGGTATGTGAACAATGCTGATAATATTAACAAATTAGAAATTTGAAAAATCGAAAAATCCTCAAATTCCTTCAACTCTACGTTTGAAGATTATCAGGTCTCTACAATTCCTTCTTAAAAGGAATATATTTCTGTTCATTTACGATTTCAAGAAAAAAAAAATTTGATTCAACCAAAAATAATTTATAAAAATAATTTATAACTTATAAAATTTATTAGAAGACAAATGAAGAAATGTCGCTGGAATTTTTAAAAAATTTGGTATTAATTTAGCCGCTCCCGTAAATCCAAAGAAATCCAACGCAGCATTTACACACCTCATATTCGAAGGAATTTTTCCTGAAAAGAGGAAATAATAATATGAAAAAAATATTTTTTCCTGAAAAAAAGCACTTAATAATATGAAAAAAAAAATGTTATTCAACATAAAATAATGTTTGGTTCTTTGAAATCACTGTTGAAGAATGCGAATAAAATTAAGAAAATTCTAAACATTTGGATTTTCAAAGCAGATGTCTATAGACAATTTCAGACAATCAAATCTAATGGCGGTAGCAAATACTAACCATCATTATCAAGAAACATATATTCGTTACACAGATCACCCGTTAAAAGTATGGATCCAGTTTTCCTCAACATTCGATTATCACAAGCCAAGCAAGCCACACTTCGTCCAACAAATTCAGGAGTCTCACCTTTTTCAACCATACGTTCTATTTGAGCCTGCAAGTATTTAGCCAATTTCTTTTTTTTAGTAAGAAAAATAAACCTTGCGCGATCATATACGCCATCACTTTTTGAAATAAATACAATACAGTCCAGTGATGAAAGTTCTAAATGTGACAAAAACTGATTTTCGAAACAATGATAATGTCATGATATATTCAAGTGAAATGTTACTAAAAAATATTCAAAATACTAAAACATAAAAAAGATTTTATGCCAACTATAAATGCATTATCTAAAAATCGTAAAATATAAATTTTAAAGCATGATATTCTATTGAAATAAGATACCTGAGGCATTTTTGTAAGCTTGCTCAACAATCCAGATTGTAACCAATCATATGATTTTTCAGTTTTCACTGTTCCAGGCCATAATGATACTACTGTTACTTTATAATCTTTCAACTCTTCGGCCATATCCGCGGACATCCTATCCACCTAAATTTTTCGCGACTCTTTCATGTTTATTATTTTCAATAAGATAATGTGAATAACGATAAACAGGAAATTCTCATAGCTTCAGAATAGTGGTTCAGAACAAATCGCTAGAATTCTCAGTAAAAAAAACTTAAGCTTAAGTAGTACCTACAGTTCAAGTATTAAGAATTCGGGAACTGTATTGGTTCATCTTGCAACCAAGCCATATATAAAAATTATTGAATGACTAGAACTTTCAAACTGAAATTGGATGAACTGTTTTTCAATATCATTAGTTAGTTTACATTCCAGAATTTTGCTCAAATTCATATACGTGAAGCTATCAAATATCATTTCAAACAAAGAACCTACAGCGGCTTTACCAACTCCGTATGGCACATTGAAAAAGTAGCGTATGCCAGCCGCAGAACTGATATTTACAATTAATCCCTTCTGGCGTGGAACCATCATACGCGAAGCCAATACTGAGCAAATATAAAACATTTCGCAAACCAACACGATTTATTTCATCCCAAAATGATGGTTGACATTCAAAGAATTTTTTGCCGACATTTTTTTCCATTGCCTCGAAACAAAGTATTTAAAGTAAAAATATATTGTAAAAATCATAAAAACTTCCTATTTTTTTAAATATTTACCCAACTCGACTTAGTTTCTTGGAATAAGAAAGGTCAACTCAGTGACTAAAAAAATCAAATTATGAATAAATACTGTTTATAAAAATAATGCCAATGCAACATTAATTAGAAGTTGTCGTTTTAATGTCATAATCAATTTAGAGCTTGAAACAAACGTGTGATCTGGAACATTTCAATTGTCAAGTAATGATGACAATGTTTTACAGAAGGAAAAAATCGATAAAAGAAAAGTGAGCAACATTCGGATACTATAAAATCTACTTTTTACTAAGCAAAAAAAAAATAAAGAAACTGAATTCGCATGCAAAATTCGTATAGAAGACAAAGTATTTGGTCCACTATCTACAAAACTTTAACTGATTCGCTATATTGTTTTCTTTAATACTTTCGACAAAAATATACAGTGGCTCCTGAAAAGGCATTATTGACCAGCACGTCCAATCGATTGTTTTCATCCTTTGCGATTTTTTGGAAAAGCTCTTTGACTTCATCATCCTTATTATGATCGCAGTAAACTGCAATAGCTTTACCACCTCTACTTGAAATTTCTGAAAATGTTATGATTTTTTTCAAAAACCATAAGTACAAAGGGATACTTTACTTATTTTTCCAGGTTATGTTCTTTCGCTAAGCGCCTGTTTGCAATTTGAAGTTTACAATTTGTTTATTGCATCATCTTTAGAATGCAATACTTGTTGCCGCTGATAAAATTAGGTAAAAAATGCATATGCTGATTACATGATAAAATGCTTACCTAAGAATGAGAAAAATCGGAAATTCTCTTTGAGTACTCCTCTGCAAACAAGACAGCAATAACAATATTGTAAAAAAATTATAATTTTGTTGGAAGAGAATAAAATAAAATCTGACCATTTGTGGTATCATGCAAAGTAGGTATGCCGGGATTTGAATTCGGTTTCCGTCCTGAAACATATACCTTAGCACCAGCTTGAGCAAGTTGCAGTGCAATACCTCTACCAACACCCCGCGCACCGCCAGTTACTAACGCTACTTGTCCATCCAGTGGTTTTATTTCTTTCGATGTTTTATGCGAAGCCTGAAATAATATCAACTAAATCGATTTGAATTATTTGCAATTTCATCTGAGTTTAAAAAATTAAGTTCAATTAAATTAACATTACATTAAATAAGCTTCCTAATATGTATAACAAATTAGACAGGTTGATTTCATCAAAACTAATACGCTACTACTAAACAGCTATCATTTATATCTATCTATTCATTACTTGCTTAATTAAATCCTGTCCAATTATGCGACTGCATTACTTCATCTTTATGATACACTCATCTCATGATGCATACGCTAAAAGATTATACAATGATACTTTGAACTTCATTCTCTAATACTATATGTTTCTTAGAATTGTTCTTAAAAACTCATACAATTACGTGAGCAATAATTTAATAAATCGAATGACTTAATTGATACTTCTGTTCAATTAATGAATAACGACCTATCGCACTGGATGTCCCGCTGATATGGTTTAGACTAAGTGTTGCATTTAATTTGAAAAATTGGAAAGAAAGCAACCCAAACTATTGACTGTCGAAGATAGCTGGGAAGCGAAGCAAATGATTTTCCACAACGTATTCGATGACCCAATGACCACATCCCAACCAATAATAGTGATTTATAGCGAATTGGACGGGAACCATACAAGATTTCTCTTTTTTATGAAATGATGAGTTGATTTTAACAGTTGAGGTAGGTAGGTGGGAATTCTGAAGAGACGATTTTGACAAGTGAGGTAGAGTAGGAGTCTTGAAGGAAGGATTTCGATAACTGGAATCGAGTAGAAATATTTTTATGACACATGCCAGACATTACTAAAAATTCGCATAACGACTACAACTCCTGGGAACATCCTAATTGCATATAAGTGCTTTATCGTGCAAGGTGAAATGATCGCAATATTGAAATTCTACTCAACATTCAGATGCCGATTTCCCCGTCTGAAATGAGCTGCGGGAAGATACTGAGATGATAGTGGTTTACTTCTAATTATCTCCATCCTTAATCATTAATCTTTATTCCATGATTATCAAGCACAGAATAAGCGGAAGCTGTCATAAAAAAATACAATTATTACTCACAATATCAATAAAATAAAAAATAAAAAACGATTGCTAATCATGATTTCTCCTCAACAATAATAAACTTCTCACTTGAATGCACTGGCTACCAGTTGGGGTTATAACTGATCAAATGCCTATTCCGAAAAAAAAAATGAGTATCACTACTAGAAATGGTGGTCCTCATATTACTCTCAGAACCTCATTAACGTTACTGCCCTTACGCTTGAAATAAAAATTATCAGCGCATTAATCAATACAAAAGTTTTATCTGAAAATTTCGGATATCTTTTCTTCTTTACCTCTTGCAATAGCACTTCCTGCATTAATTATTTGATGATTGCCCATTAGAGACGGTAAGGAGAATTTTATCGATTGAATAGCTGATTAAAAAATCATTTTCCTATTCCGTTTTGTACAATTCCATGTGAATAAAAGGGAGCTATTATTTATTGCATTGCGTTCTAGCTATTCATTATAGATTTTTTCTGTGGTGCTATTACACAAGGAATATCATATTTCATTTATGGAAATAATGATAGTTTTCAACACATCGGTCAATTATTATGTAAGATTCTATATTTAATTAATGAGCATGTTAAATGAATTGGTCGATAAAAGATCATCGTTCCTTACAGGATCTGTCTACAAAAATTAAGAATAAAAAAAATTTTTTTATACAAATTAAAAAACATATGAATTAAAAGAAACAAGCATAAAAGAAGTGCTGGAAAGGATTGAACATTACTACTAAAAACAAAGTATAAAAGTACAAAATGCACCGCGAAAGTCACATGTTTAAACGAAACAAGTAATGATGACAAAGTCTTCCGAAGTAATAAATGCAATAAACACTGGAAAAGTTTCCAAGTACAAAGTGTGCAAAATAAATTATTCAGAAATAACCCAAAGAATCTGTACTGTACAACATTTCTTCAAATGTTTGATTTGCATACTTATTTGGAGATTTTTTTCCAACTCGTTAGGTAATAGCTTTTAAAAGTTATCTTTCACTGATCTTCCTCGATAAACTTAGAACTGACATTTGGAAAGAAGCAACTGCTTGAGAAAAAGAAAGCAATTGCTCATTGCTAAATTTTCTTATCGGGCAAATACCTGAAATTATGACATAAAAATTTATTTAAATTTCTGAAAAGCTTTTCAAACAATTCCCCATCAACTTATATAATTTTAATAAAAATGATCTCCTCATTTCGCGAATGAGTAATTTCCAAATAATGTTAAATGGTGCTATGCAACGCTTTGGTACAATAAAATAATCTTATGAAAAAAAAAGACAAATTGAGAGGAAAAGTTTCAGAATAAAATTTGATAAAAAGTTTATTTTCAAGTTAGTGGTACTTTAAGTGTTATGCCTTAGTATTATTTTTGATGAATCCAATTTGACACTGGATTCATCAGAAATTCTATAATATATTATAACATTATTAGTGAAGATACCTGCTACTGCTGCAACAACCGGATCTTCAAGCAAGGTACGATAAGCGTTTCTGAGAGAATCATCACCATCATGCTGTTCACCTTCATCTCCCTCTGGCTTAATATTATCATTCATGCTGTTATCTCCACCTGATTTCATTCCACTATTTTCGATATTCCCATTCGACAGCTTTTTTGGTGGCCGCATAGCTAAAGTTTCTTTTCCACTGTCATTTTCTGAGAAGGATGAGGGACCTAAACAATTTTCTGTATCGTTTTGCTCGCATACAATCATTATTATTGGGCCTTCAACATTCATTGATTTCTGACTTCTCATGAATGGATGAGAAAAATCAAACAGATATCGACTATCACCTAAGAACTAAACAGTTAAAAAAATGAATTACGAATCATTGTATTCGGACAAATCATTTTACAAATCTAAGAACCGTCAAATATTTCAAAACAGTTAACTATCACATTATCACATTAAATTTCTGAGGTACAATATCACAGTTTAATGATGAAAGGAATCCAACAATAGTTTTCAGTTACATTTGAGAGAATAACATGTGCTACCATTTCAAATATGCCAGTTAGATAATTTCGGATAATTATGCATTCTGCAAAGAAGACTGCCAGGAATAGATTCCTCGGAGAAAAAATTCGTTCAAAACGCATGAATAGTGAATAATATGAAATTTAAACAAGTAAACGAGCAACAAAAAACGACAACCTTCTTGGGTTTGTTGTCTAATTTCGAGTGATGACATAATTTGATTGGTTTTCAAATCCGGTTCATTTGATGGATGATTAATTGTTTCTCCTCTGACAGAACATGGTGTGAATCGTTCGGTACCTTTTTGGAACGGATTTACATAATTGTGTTTGGTTGAGACCTTGCTAACTTCAGTTTCTGGAATTCTAGAAACTATTTTATCTAACGCTTCGGAAACATCAGGAATGCAGGGTTCTTGGACTATCTTTGAAGAATTTGCTTCCTGTTCATCAGTAGTTTGGAAGACTTTATCGCTTTTTAAGCAACCAATTGGTGAGTTTAGTGGACGCTTCATGATTTTCTCCAGTTCAATGGCATCTTGCTTGCTCACCATATTTTTCTATAATGAAATCACATTTCTCGAAAAAAAAAAAACAAAATTAAAGTCAACGCTGAAATATATATTGCGAAACAAGGTTCATTCAATTTCCCCAAAAAGCAAACATCTGTTAACTTCTTTCATTCAAACATGGAACGAAAACAAAAAATCTTCGCAATTATGCCCATAACAACATTGATTCTGGTACCCTTTAGTATAAATATATATAACTGATAAGCTACAATTAATAACTGATTTCATTTTTTATCTTTAACAAAATTACATTAAAGGTAAGGCTCGAGCCAAGCAGTATCGGTAATTCTGTTGGATAAATGTCTTCCCAATATCTTTTCTACAAAAAAAAGAAAAAGAAAAAAGCCTACCATCCTGAAATGATCCTCAAGCGCTCGCAAAAAACGACTCAGTTTCGGATCTCGAAATGGAAATGTTTCGATATCCTGTTCTGACATACAAGCTAGATCACCAACAGTCGCAACACCGCGTGATTTCATTAAAGATCGCAGAGCAAGAGAACTAAAAGTGATATTTCAAATTAATTAATGAAATCAGAAAATATCATTGCTTTAGCCTATGATGAAGATTTAATTTTTAGTTAAGATTTTTTATGGAAATTGTTGTAATTTTAAAAAAAAAGTTTATTATAAAGTTTATTTTATCTACCAGAAACCGTACCTCATTGTTGGAGCTAATTTAAGATATATCTGTGGTGGAATCAATTCCTGCGATTCGATTAGCGCAGGGAAAACTGCATTAGCAGGATTTTTGTTGGTAGGTAATATAGCTGGTCTCTTTGAAGGTGAAGTCGATTCAGGGTGGTTATCAAGCTAAAAAATGCTCACTAAAAATTACAAAAAGAATTTTTGAAAACTAATTCATTGTAATCCAAGACAATTTGTTATCTGAAATAATACAGCATAAAACATGATTGCTTAATTCTTATCTGCCCTTCATTTTATGTACCATATATTCTTTTGTTGAGTAAAATTTAAAGATAAGTATTTTACAAAGCATCTTTTTTAAAGATTCAGATTTCGAAATTAATATAATAAAATATGAAAAATATGTTGGAAATTCAAAAATAAAGTAATATGAAAGTTACCGCTAATCCCGAAAACAAATTTCTAGATCGTCGAAAAATTTTTCTTCGTGGAGGACCATAAATATCATCATCGTCTAGAGTTGATGCATCGAAATGAACACGTTTGCACTTAAAAATATTTCATACTCATCAAATGACTATTTAATGTAACACAACCCAGATTCATATAATAACATCTCGAAAGGATAAATGATACTAATTAAGAGACTATATAGTCAATTCATCAGTTGCGTCCATTCGTATTGGCTATTTTATCACATATAAAAAAATTGTTTAGAAAAATGAAACCGGCAAAAATTCTTTTCCGATTGCCAGACCTTTTTAATTTTATATGTTTTAAATTCTTTTTTCCGATTCTGAAATTACTTTTTTTGCACTGGCTGAAAAGAATTTGATCGCGGGACAGGTCGCACTTTTTCCATATTTTTTCAAAATGCTGTTTGGTGTTTTCATACGATCATCTTCATTCTCCTTCGGACTTATATTTTCCAGATGTGATCTTGGGATTTCCTGCAATTTAAAAAAATTTTTCTTCTGTCACACCTCGGAATTTTTAATACGAATTCAAAATTTGAATCTCTAGAATATTAATGCTTGAATAGTTTTTTCATAACCAAAACCTAATCCATAACAGTTCTAAAAAGACGAAAAATAATTATATCTTCAAATATTTGAAAAAGCATAGGCTAAACATTATCACAAACGCAAAAACAAAAATTTCTAATTTCTGTGAGGCAAAATATCATTAAAAATTACTGGAGTTTTATATATTATCGAAAGTGTCGATTTCTCCAGAACTTTTCGCTGCGCATCTTTCATATGGTCACCTAATAAAATGGTTGCTAATTCATCATCGTCTTCTTTTTTGATACTGATTTGATCTCGAAGATCTAAAATGTTCGATATATTCTTTAAACTGTGGAAATTCTTGAACAACAGCAATAAAACATCAACTTATTTGTGAAAAAAAGTATCTGCCTTCCACTTCTTAAAAAATGATTTTTTTGTTGATTGCCTTACCAAGAATACAAGAAATAAGACTTTTTAGCATCCAAAAACACAGATTTTGAAAAACGAAGCGAGATACTACACCCTCATCCTAACCTGGGTTATTTATCATCATATAGTAATTTATAAAGAAGCAAGAACAAAAAAATCAAACTTCTTTAGATCTCTGATAGTTGAAATGTCGAAAAAGGAATAATAGGACAATGAAAAAAAAATTCAAACATTTTTTGTAAAAATACCGACCAAAAGAATCGTCTCTGCATTGTCCATTAAATTTTATAGCTTTAATGCTTTGCACTTCCTAAAAAATCTATAAGATTAAAGATTAAATGAAACTTTGCATTAAGAAAATTCAAATAAACTTGGAAATTACTAAATTAAGCCTTGATCGTCAAATTTCGAAATTTATGAATCAAAGTAATTGTCCAAATTAAGTTAAAAAGTTTCTAACACACTATATCATAACAAAAATTTTAAAGAACCTTTGGAACTACTATGTCTTCTATTGCGGTTTTGTCAACATTACTGCCACCACCAACTATATCACTTATATGATTATCACTTTTACTTGTGTTTCCAGTCAGCAACTCCTGATTTTTAAATCGAACGTCGTTGCTTGAAGTAACTATACAATTATGTTTAGAATCGCATTTTTTTAGTAATGATGCCCTTTCTGAAGGTTTCACTGTTGACGAGCTGAAATTTGGTATTTTCTTATTCGTGAACTTATACTTCATTGATATAAACAATGGGTACACTAACCAATTCAAGTTTAGAAATACCATTATATCATTTTCTTCGTCATCTTCAACTTATGTCCATTCAGAAACTCTATTTTTAGTTTTCGCCTACATTTCATTTATTTTTGAAAACTAAAATGTACAGAGCAAACCAACTTGTCTAGTGAAGAACTATCAGTATATCCCGGTGGAATGCGCGCTGCCAAATCGATTGATTGACTTTCCTCAGCAAGGCATAGCAAGCTATCACTGGAAAGAAACAAATATTCAAGAGTTAATTTTTCTTCAATTCACAGCAGCAGATATAATTTTCTTCTAACCTTCTTTCCATTAGTTTTTCTTTCTGATGATCAGTTAATCGCATTTTGTTCTTGGAATGCGATACATCAATAACTACATATTCTTCCATATCTTCATCTTTTTTATCTTGTTTCAGCATTTTGTTCATTAAAACTGAAGGCTGTGTGCTTTTCAAGGGCGATTGCTTAAATAGGCATGACTTAAAAAAGAAAAATAGTTTCACAAAAAATAGTTCTAACTTCAATTAAAATAGAAAAATTTTCACTGCTATGATATGTTTTAGATGTACCCTTTGGAACTTTAAATCATAATGTCTGTTTTAAAAATTGAATTATGCTTAGCAACACAAATTTAAGTACGTAAAAAAAAAATCATAATTTGAAAAAACAAGAAATAGGACATGGATGGATGCGACTTCGAAATGAGCGAGAATATAATTCAAACATAATACTCAAAGATTGTAAATGCAAAAGGTTTTATAAACTACATAATTCGGATTATTTAACTTACATTTTTGTTCACAATAATATTACTCTCATCTATGGAGAAGTCAAGATTTAGATCACAAGGTAATGATGTCTTTGAATCTTCTAATACCGAAAAAGCTTCCTGTTCCGAAACGAAATTAATCGATGCATATTTGGCTTGCTCCAAAGCAGTGCTGAAGAATTAATTATAGGAAAAATAATTAAGATATCAACAAATAATTTTTCTTTTTTTTCTTGGTTAGCACAAGTCATTTCTCAATGACGGATCTTAAGATTTCTTTTTTTTTACTATATCTTTTGATTTTAAAGATACCATGAGTCATTAAAGGTGACTGAAAATTATAATGAAAGAATATGAGCCGCAAGACTATCCTCCATACAAAAAATTCGTCTGAGACAAAAAAAGAACAAATCAGTGTAAAGGAATGCAAAATCAAGTAGAAAAATTAATGGAAAACCGTGTTTCCTTAGAAATAAATACCAAAAAAGACAAGCAAAAAATATTAAAACGATTTAATTTTTCAAAGAAAACCCAACGAAAGTTAACCTTAGCTTATCTGAAACATCAAGATGACTTGTACGACCAAAAGTTTGCTGCCAGAAATCGATAAGATAACGACGTAAGCGTGATAAAAGCAATCCGTTAATGAAAACTGGTTCTAACTGATGAAGCAATGGAGTATCGTATGGACCCGAATAGTGCTTTTTCAGGGTAGTCAGAGTTGTTTTTACCAATACAATAACCTCAAAAATACAAATTTTTGAAAATAAAAGTCAAAACAGTAATTAACTAATACCATTGAAATATTAATGCGACAGTACTAAAATACTAATGAATATTTCCAGATTCCCAATTTAAAGAGATTTTTCTTATGTAGTTGTATTGATTTCGTAAATATTCCACTTACGTTTGTCTGGCTTTTGCAAAATATTCGACAATCTTTTTTCGCCACTAAAGCAAGGAAGTCACTCATGAATTCAGACAAAGCATCAACAACGAACAAAATATGAGCCGGTTTAGTCATCAAAGATACTAGACTTGTCGCTGCTTCCAAAATGTTTAATAATGATTTAGACATTAATTCAAGAGCAATGCCCTAAAAGATGAGCTATAAGAAAAGCAACTTTTACGCACGCACTAAATTTGAATTTTCCCGAAATTTGATCTTGCACCAAATGCTATGTAGCAAAGATTCTTCAAATATTTTAAAATTATAATGTCAATTCTCTTCTGAAACATAAAAACAAAGCATCAACATAATCTCACTCTATTATATAATTGACTTACAGTTTGCTTATCAGCATGCTTGCGAAGCACTTCAAATGAATGCTTTCGTATTTCGATCAGTAGCTTGCAGAAATGATTAAGAATATTTCCCTTCCCGGACAAATCGAAATCTAAAAATATAAATGCTTTACTAGTTTAATATTGCTGCATATGCTTCATGTCTTCATATTCCTGTATTCTCTAATTCATAATTTGTTATCTGTATCAGGTAAAGTTTATCTAAATCATAAAACTTCATTGCAGAATAATGTAACGGCGTATTAAAAAAAGGTTGAATAATTTCGCTAAATTAAAAAAAAATGAAATAAAATCAATTTTCTATAAGAAAAAAAAAATACAAGATAAAAATGAAAGTAGACCTCCAACAAAAACATCATTAAGAATAGCATAATTGAAATATTCAATTTGAATTCGAAATATTTGCGAATAAACGAAAAGTAATCGACAATCCATCTGAAAAGAATAAAAGATCACTGCATAAAAATGCAAACGACGTTATAATGGCTCCTCCAAAAACATGATTATGTGATCTGATAATGACATTTTATAAGTCCTAAAATCATTTAATTAGAAAGCGAAATGAAAGATTGCATAAAATACCCGAGCAAATGTTAGAATAATTTCTTACGGATGTGTTTAAAGGCATAAAAAAGTGGATAAATTTTATTTTGTAAATAAATAAATTTTTCATTTTTTTATGACCTTTTCGCATGCGATCATTTGACTTAATTGGTTCGCTAGTTTAATAGCAAATGTGCAGCATCGAATGGAATCCTGAGAACAAGCTTCAATAACAGCGTCATAAATATTTTCCCAAGCTTCAAATATGCGTATCATACTCCGCTAAAATAAAATGAAGATGACTTGATTATAAAATAACACATATTATTGAAAAAGAGAAAAGTATTAAGCTTCTAGAAATCAGTTCTTTTTTATGATGTAATTTTTTGGAAAAACTGTTGAAAACTTTTGTTGTAATATGCATCAAAATGATTCTGAGAAATCTGAATTAGTTGAAAAAATGGAAAACTTACTGGTCTCACGGAAAACTCGTCCTCTATTCTGAACTTCACAGGAGCCAACAAAATTACTTCAGCTAGTTGAAGATATACTTCAGATCTTATTTCGGCCTCCTGAATGGTTGCTTTTAGTTCGATATAAATTTTAAGAATATAAAGCCCAAAATCATTTATATTTATGGCACGACATTCAAGCTGGCATGTGCAAAATTACAGCAATGATTTATTAATTATAAAGTTTTTCGATGTCGTGTAATTTGAAATATTGATTTAAACATGCAATTTATTTTTATCAATAAAAAAGAATAAAAAATTGCAAAAAGAACAGAAAGTTACCTTTAAACGACAAAAACTATCAGCAATTTTTATCCAAGAAGTAATTAATTCTTCCCATGTCCTGAAGCTTTCAAGCATACTAACGGATACTCGATTGAATAAATCAGTTTTATCGTTGCTATTGGATCTATTGTCCGCAATGAAAGTCTTATTTTGCAACTTGTTTGGACTAAAAAAGTGCTGTTCAAATTATTAGATGAATTTTTTTTGACGAACCCAATAACAGTAATTTAATAAATTTTTTTTTATTTCAATCTATTTCTCTACATTCGCCAAACATATTTCAATCACAAAATTTTCACTACATTCTGTAGAATTTATTCATGTGAAAGTCCCTAACCAACCTACCGTATGAAGCTACCATATTTCCGAAAAAAGGTTAAAGAATTAGTCGAACACTTTTCAGTGTAACTGACATTTCCAGTGTTAAAGAGTAGATAATTCCTCAACCAATTATACATATCCTTAATTGTGTGATGTGTCAAATCACAGCCAACATCGTCAAAATCGTTATGTTTACCACAAACACGAATACACTTTTGCCAATTCACAACATTAAATCGCGAAGAAGAAAATTGTGACAGAAAATTCAGAAAAACTTACTTTTGTTTCTTAGATTTCGCCATTTGAAACTTCCAAATTTTTTGTATCTGCAGAAAAATAAATTGAAGTACACATTTAATCAACTTTACATCATCACCACCACCGATATTTCTCAAAATCCACTAAACTATGTCGCTCCAGTGAAAACTCATACGAATTCAAATATCCAATATGGCGCCATTCTTTTTAACGATCATAATGAGAAATTAGACAACACCCATTGATGAATAAATAATATAGAATATGGTAGAATAAGAAAGAATAAGAGAAAATAGAGTAAAATAGAAGAGATAGAATGGAAAATTGATTTTAAAAAGAAATTTCTGAATAAATTCTGCATCCTTCTCGACAAGGTGGAAGATTTAAGATATATTTTTGAGATTACTTTAACTAATTTTAAGTTAATTTTAATAGTTAAAATTTCTTACCTTTGTTAATTGTTTTAGTGATTTTTACTTAAATTTATATGCTTTTTTGAGACAAATTTAGTAATTTCAAAGTGATAGAAACAAAATTTTAAAACAAAAAGTTTTAAAATTCCATGAAATTTCTAGGAAGTTAAAAAGTCGGTATGAATGTAATTGTTATGAATTCAATGCGAAAAAAAATACCAAATTAAATGAAATATAATGATCATTAAATTTAATAAGTGCCAGAAGTTAACTAAACATTATTACTAAAGAGAAAGTACTTTCAAAGATGAATGTTGCAAAAATGCGACATTTTTTGAAATTCCAATACGTCAATGGTTTGTCCTTCTAAAATCAAAATTATAAAATTAAGTGTATATTTTAAGAATTTATCCGTGGCTTCATTGAAATGCATTTTATGTTATATTTATTAAATTTTAGATATAGTTTAAAATTTTTACCATTTTAAATTTTACTCTTGGAATACTTAAAAATAATATGTGGCTAGATGAGAAATGAGTTATTTTAAAAATGTCAAGAATACTTTGGATAGTGAGCCAAGCTTTATTGAATTGAAATCCATTTTTATTAGTGAAAAAGGCATTAAATGAAAAAATTGGGCATTAGAAATAGTTTTCTATTTAATAAAGTTTCCCAAAGTCTTAGGCGTGGTTATTTTCATTGGTTTGACAATATGAATTATTGTGGGTCTGGGGCTAATTGATACTTGCATTTGTCCCATTTTTTTTATAAAGTAAACTTTTATTTAAAACGATACAATTAGGTGTGACTAAAATTCTTTCCCATTATCACAACAAACATCTCAATCGTTGATAACAATCGATACTAGCAGTGATTCATTTCGGCGTAACCGTAATTTGAACTGTATTGGTGAACACCATCTTCTTCCATGAATAATGAGAAGTTTGTCTTTCTTCAAAGGTTGCCAATGAAGGACATAGAAATAATTGTCAATTGCTGTATCATTTCTCTACGACAAACATCTCGTTCAAAAGGTATCCAAAATGGGTTCTTATTTCAACGATGTGGGCTGTACAATGTGGCAGAATTTTTTTTTTTTTTGGAACTTTCGATTATAAATCATCAACTTCAAGTTAATACAAAAATTAGTAGTAGAACAGAATAGAGGAGTTTATCTGTTGAGACGGAATAGAATAGAATAGAAAAAGATTTGTATTAATGGGGTAAATAATGATTAAAATGTAAAATTAATGCGATCGCATTAAAGATTTAATGAAAATTGATGATTCCGATTAATTAATTTAAAGGGAATCTAAATCATAGTGAGATCGCAACTTTGATTGTTTTGGGCATTTTGCTGAAATTGAAAATGTTTTTTCATCGTTTTACTATCGCTGTCCCTTTTATTGATTGCGCATTTTGCGCTATCACTTTCCGATATATTTATTTGTATATGTTTTCATTGCCTACCATTTTTCCTTGCTACATCATCAAACTCTCGACATTTGCATTTTTCAATTTGCTAAGGAAAAAAAGGAGTGAATTTGAAAATTATCGAAGAACATCGCCGCCTTCGTTTCATTTTTTATTCAAAATTGTTTTCTGCAAGAGTAACTATAGAAATATGTATGTATGTATGTATGCATGTATGCATGTATAAGCATTTGTTATGAAGAGATTTTTAGAAATAATTAGATTTTAAAATTAGCTATACAAAACAACCTCTTATCTCTGTCAACTTTATCCTCTATTTCTACTATTTATTTATAACTTTTTTTTTGATCAGATTTTATGATCTTGGCCATTTATGATCATAAAACACCTGCTTTTTTTGAAAAAAACGCATTTTTAACTCATTGAAATTTCAAACTTTGGAAAAGAAATTTTCAAATTTGTAAAAATTTTTTGTGATATTATTATTGAAACAATGCTTATGTCTATTTCGATAAACTTATTCCACAACAGTGTTACATTATCATGAAGTGACCGCAATTTCTGATAATTTCCAACTAATGTGAACGCGAAATTTTCATAAAAATGAAAGCGAAACTGATAGCTTTTTGAACCAAATGGATGCATTACATTTATTTATGGAGTGATAAACTTCAATCAGTGATAATTTTTGTTATGCTTTCAAAGAAAAAAAAATGAATTACTGATTGAAATGGTGACTTTAAAGTACATTTTTTTAAATAGTGTGTTGCTATAGGAATTGATGTATTCATACTTCTTCTGGTCGACTCAAATCAAGAATTAATTCTGTAGCGAATTTTCAAATTGATAGGTTCTTATAAATGTTTAATGATTTAAGAGCAAAATTTTATATTCGTTTGCTAATTCTTTCTAATTTCAATTTGATTCAATTTTATTTTATTTTCTAATTTTTAATCAATAATCGTTGATTCTGTTTCAGTCTTTTCTATCTGTCTAATTCAGAATACCAGAAAATCTATGAGACAAATAGGTGATAACATTCCTTCAGTGTAATAGTTAATTTTTCTATATGATTATCAAATGTGAAGTATGAACAATATCATATTCATATGCTTCCAATTCAACTCTAATAACTTCCCTAATAAATTCGAATATTTTTTGGATTCCTTAACTAATAAATGATATTACACCAATTCTACTAGATTAATTTTCTTTTCAATTAATCAAGATATGAATTATATGTCAATTATATCTCCACTTTATTTGCCATCTTTTTTTTCCATATAAAATCTTGATTTGATACAATCAAGGTAGTTAGAGGTGTAAATGCATGCATGTAAATTCCTTATGCAAAAATATAATTAGAAAGTTATATCGGAAATAAGTTCATAGTAGAAATGAGATATTTGTGGTTAATAAAATTTACATGGTAAGACCAAATTTTCATTTATTAATTTTGCTTTCCGTAAAAAATAATAATCTATTTAGGCAAGTAAATACAAACATATATCCATATCATTTTTCACCTTTTTTATATTAAAGATAATAAAGCAAGAGAAGTGCTAGTAGTGATATTTGATAATCTATCAATTTTTTTGCGTTATGAAATTCGAGATGTTTACGTTTTCCTTTTTTTCGAATTATGACTATTAATTTTGAATGTCATATGTAAATTATGGTTGACAAATTCTTGTGAATATTAGTCAGATATGCGTACTTCATTATGCTGCAATTATTCTCTCGAGAAAAGTAGCAAGAATGAATTGCAAAGCAGACGAAAGCTTAGAAGACTTAAAATCTAAGCATCCATTTTCTTTTTTCAGTTAGAGAAAAAATTGCTAATGAATTTTTGAAGACTTAAAAATGGAAGACACGATTGATAAATGCAAAGTACTAGTTAAAAAGGAAATAACGAAGTTGATAGATTTAAGATCGATAAACAGATGCCGAGTTATAAATTTAGTTGTCGCCTATATCTGGAAGTAGGATAAATATTGCAAGCGATGTTGCTTTGAAATATTTCAAAAGAATGACAAATATCTGAAAGTCATCAGTGTAACAAGGGATTTTTCTTGATAGAAATAAAAATGTCGATTATCTTCTTGTCGATCGAGCCCTTTCAAACTTTTCGAGAAAGATGAAAAAGAAGCTTACTCATATTTAAACCATAAATTGTTGTTTAGCATTCACACATAGCATGCATTTTCTTAATATAAACAATTTATTTAAAATAAGCCAAATATTTTTCTTGTTGCTATAGGTTACGCACCGATCGGTTTGTATCAAAAATAACTTTCTTCCATTTCTCGTCATTCGTTCCTCATTTCAACACTAATCTCTTAACTATCCGTTACCTATTCTTTGAAAACTTTTTGCGATTATCGAAATTGTTCAGTCGTTATTATTTTGATATTTTGTATCTCCCACATTTATTTTCTAGCTCTGCCTACTTTTAGCCATATCATTGAAAATTTGAATTTGCTGTGGCTTAGTTCAAATTAACTTTTGTTATTTTCTTGCACCGAATCGTTTAATAAATTGAACAATTGTGTGGTCATTTATTCCATTAAATATGCATGTTCGTTGCTAAATTCAAAAATTTTGTTAATTTGAAAAATTGCACAGAGAATGATAGAATTATCAACGAATGAATCATATCAAATGATTTTACTGACAACATCCGGCACTCTTCGATCGATAGCATAAATTATTTGCACATTATATGAAATTATTCATGTGCGAAGCTCGGAAGATATCATTCGAAAAAGTAGATTTTCAAATTCTTTGACTTGAAAAACAACTCCTATTTTAAATTCTTTTCATTTTTCTTTACAATGAAACTGTCAAGAAATGGAGAAGAGTACCTTCATTTCCCTTTCCTTGAAATCTCTCGATATACTCTCGATATATCTCTCGATATACTCTCGATATATCTGTTGTTATTTTTTCTCTTACTTTCATTCCTATCATTCATTTTCCGAAAAGATAGGAAAAGTTTTTCATATACTTCAATTAAAAACAATAAAGGAAGTTATAGGACATAAATTGAATTTGAGAAATTACTGGAATTCAGATGGAATCATTAAAATTGTTGATTTCAGATGAAATGACAAAAATTATTGAATTTATCCAGTCAACATCGTCAGTAGAGATTTATTTTTGGGCATTTAAACTAAGAAAGGAATAGATCACAGTATACGTAATTCCATAATGAAATATCATATAAACTCAAACTTTCCTGTTTTTGAATCGATTATTCCATCATCAAGTTTCCATTAGTTGAAGACGAAAAAAACAGAATCCTGTAATTCAGCCTAATAATCCTTAATAAATGATTCTTTTAATGCAAACTCTTTGTAAGAAAAATCATATATTATTTATTGACGAAGCACCAAAAATTTTATTTTTTTCCTATTTCGCTTATTTCCGATAGTTTCGATGTCTCATTCAAATTGCTAATATTAGGTTTGCATTTTATTAAAATTAATTCTTTCATTCATCTAAATTTCCAAAATTAATCATACCTGGCAAGAGGCCGCGTTTGTTTTTGTATGCGGAGGCAAAAATTGCAACAACAAATTATTTTGCAAAATTTTGTTTACTAAAAATTTAAGAAGAGAGAAGGAAAATTATCTCGTGATACATCTGCAGTATATGCTATGTTAGACTCAATTATCATTAATTAATTGATTAATTAAGTTTAATTTCTGTTGACAAAATGCACATATAATGTTGCATTTATCAGCATTATGACAGTCATCATTTTAACTTGAAATTTCGACATTTACACTCTGTACTTGGCATATGTTTCAAAGATACTGGCTATGTTTTAACTCTGTATCTAGAAGAATACAAGAATCAACGAAACAAAAAAATGCTACCGTAGAATCCTTTGAATCATTTGAAATTAACATTTTAAATTGTCGTCATGTAGGAGGACAACAGAAAATACACTTTACACTGATTTTTGTCAAACATTGGCAAAATCATTTCAATCTTTGATCACTTCGAATTCTTTCGAAAGTAATTAATTCTTATAATTTCATCGAAAATTTTACAGCCAATTCAAGAAGAATTTTATAATGTGTTCAGTCAATGATCTGTGAATTCTAAGTCATATGAATACTGTCTTCGTCATGTCCTTCTAAAATATTCTTTGAATAAGTAGCACATACACTTCTGGTTCAAACTTTTTATATGGGAAGGTTACAAAAAATATCTTCCGATGTCTTATTCAGACCGCTAAAACGTATTAACTTTGATCTGAACTAAAAATTAATGCCTTTATTTACCTAAATTCAAAAAAAATTTAAAAAAAATTTTAACATAAGATTGGAGTAAAATAGCACGATGTAACCTGAGGTCGACTACCTGTCCTTCGAAAATTGCATTCCAGAAAGAGCAAGATAATTTTAAGGGAATGTGAAATTAATTTTTTATATTGAAATTAAACTCAAATCAAGCTATTCTATGTTTCCTATCTTATAAATTTAACAATATTTAAGGGCATAAAATGTTATGGATATATACTCAAGAGAGACTGGAATTTACATCGTCAATTTTTTCATTTTAGCAAGCTTTTATAAGTTAAGAAAGCAAGAAGGTGAGGAAGAAGAAGATTGTTATTTTTCGAGTTTTTGAGTTTACTTCTCTTCGTTATTTCATTGAGTAAATCTCATTAAAATTTTCTACCCTTCTCTTCTCTCACATTACTTCAATTCTTCTATCATTTGAATAGCAAATTTTGATAAATAATGAAGTTGTTATGATAATGACGCTTCATCACATCGACATCTTTGCTCTAATTTTATCTGTTTTCGTCAAAAATCTCGAAAAAGTAAATAATGAAGGAAAGAATCAAAATAGTGGTAGTGATTGGACATAAATAAATAATGAAGGAAATAATCAAAATAGTGATAATGATTGGATTGGTTGGAATTTGTTATTACTCTCTGGTATATCTATCTACTTAAAATATTTCATCTAATTTTATCGAAAATCTCGAAGAAGTGAATAATAAAAAACGAATGAATAACTATATTGATTGAACTAGTTAGAATTAAAATTAATTTTTCTTTTGATATGGCCAATGTGAAGAGTCATTTATAATATATTGAAATGTGGGAAAAACGAAATAAATGGCGAAAAAAATATTTTCGGTTTTTCTTTTTGTGCATAAAATAAAATTTTTTTACAAAAGAAGAAAAAAAAAACAGAGATTTGTAACTATTTGGATAGGAAAATGTAGGAAAATAAATAATAACTAATAATTTCAGATTGATAAATGAATGATAAAATAGAAAAATTCAGTTGATAAAGCAAGTTGGAGAGAATAATCAAGTCGAAATAAAAAAGTGCCACCAAATACTAAATTCATTCTTACTCAAATTCCATTTTGCTACTCCGACATATGTTGTAATTATAATTAAAATTAAATAAAACTACGATGCAGTTGAAGGAGATGATGTTTCTAGATTTTCTTTGATTTATAGGTTTTAAGAGACAATCTTGTAGTAATGAATAAAATAAGGTTACATTTCATTCTTATTTCAAGTGCCGAAAAATTTTCCGACCTTTTTAATTTCAACTTATTTGATCGTTGTTTTACACGCGATATTCATTCTTCCCATTCATTTAATTATCTTGATTTTCGATAAATAATTAAATAATCATAGAAATCAATCATCAGCTACATTTTGTTCTGCATTCTGAGTATTCTCAGTTTTTCTTTCACTTCTGAATTATTATTGCAATTTAAAAAGTTTAAATTTATGTTTGGTTCATAATTTTACGCTTCCTGGCAAACTTCATATATTTAATGTTCCACTCATTCTTTTGGAAAAATCCACTCTCTCCTTTTAAATCTAACTTCATCTTCTCTCTCCCCTCTCCCTCTCACTCTCTCTCTCTCTCTCTCTCTCTCTATATATATATATATATATATATTATGCTTGATAATTAATGCACATTTATACTTAATCAGTTAGAAGGACGGATGTATTTTGTTAATCAAAAATGTAAATTAAATTTTAATTTATGAAATATATGAGCGTGAGCTAACAATAATCATTTATGTTCATAAAAAAAGCAAATATCAATTTGGGAGAGTACCTAAAATTATAACTTATTGAATACTTGCAGAAATTTATAGTTTAAATTTGAAATTTGTAACTGTAAGGAGTGAAGAAAATCCACTTCTTGGAAAGAGGCCAAAGAAAATAAATGATAATATCGGAGAATTTGATATATATATGCATCGATTTATATAGGTTATCAGGTTATTTATGTTCAATTTGTTCTATCTAATTCAGATGGATTTTAAACATAGTAATTTATTTTTAGATATCAATAATTTAATTAATTTTTTAGGACATTTGCACTTTTTGATTGAACTTTTTAATCATTATTTTCATCTGCAGAACAATATGAATTCACTTTTGATTTTCAAGTACTTAATGATTTTGACAGATGCGACAATTATCCAATTAATTATAAATGATAATATTAATTGCGTAATTCATTATCAATCTTCTTTGAGCTTTGTTATACCGACTGTTTGATGATTTTGATCGGATTTTGATCGAAACATTACTTTTGGTTAAGTAGTGTAAAACCATAAGGAAGGAATTACAACTAGCATAAGCCAAAAATAAGCATTATTTATTTATCTTTCTAAATCTGTTTTCTGTCGTCGAATTTTTATTATTTATATACGTCCCAAACTTTAGAATTTCCCCAAATTTATGAGTTCTAAATATGACATCTAATTTAGCAAGACCGAATAATTGACACTACTTTCTGATTCTCTACAAAAATTCAGTCATTTTAGGCTTCCGATTTTCAACTAATATTTAAATTACTTTTCTGAATCTTATTGATTATTATCATATTACAATGATCAGAATTTGTTTAATTAAAGACATTTTTTCATAAGTCGCCAAATATCTTACTGAAACTTTTCCTAGATGGTGTCTCTGAAACAAGAATTCGAGTTTTACGATTATTTTGGACCATTAGCTGTGATATCAATATTCGCTATCACTGTACTGTTAATTTCATTTTTCATCCTCAATTTCTTCTTTATCTCCAAGCATGATGAACCAACCGTCTTCGAACGAGTAAGTTAATTCGAATATTTTAATATATTATCTTAACTATCGTTGAAATTCGTCATAAATGCTACTTTTTCAATCGGGATATATACATGACAAATAATATCAAGAAAATCAATAATTAAAAAATTATTAAAATTCCAATTTAATGCTTATCTAAACTTTTCCTCTTCTACTTCTGTCTTTCAGATTGCCTCAAAACACAATCTAAGGCTTGGACCGCACAGCGTGAAAACTGTAATAAGTCGTAAGCAACGATACATGAAAGATAGCAGCAGTGGTGATCCGGATGGATCAGTTCAAGGATCTCGAAAAGTTGTGTTTACAAAAGAACCAGAACCTGAAGTGCACATCAATTCTGCTTGATTCTCTAAGTTCCGAGTTTACACGGACGAGATGTCTTCACAATGTGCAAGTGTCCGTCTTTCTGCTGCTTTATCATCGGTACCAAAAAAAATTTCGAAGAAAATAAGTTCAAAATCTATAATCTTCAGTTTAGTGACTTCTTTTTAGCCTAGAATCTCAATTCTATTTCGTAATTTTATTTTCTGATAAGATTGATTTGATTTTTGATTAAGTTTTCCTTACAATTTTTTCCTCCTTCATGAATTCATAAATATAAACCCATTAGACTCAATTTATTCAATGAATTCTTTATCATTAAAATTCTGAAAAAACAACTATTCATTAAAACACATAAACGAAGGAGATGTATAGTAAATTTTAGTCACTAATTTTTCTTCTTGATAAAGCACAGAATATGTTTATAATTTTTTGAGATCATCTTGTTGTATTACCATGAAGAATAATAATATTTGCAGTTATAGTTTTTGCTAGTATCTGTTTTGTTTTCTATTTATGAATAATATCAGCATACAAAATAATTATTAATAATACTTCTTTATAAGACAGGTTGAAACAAAAAGGACATTTAAAATTTTTTAATATAATTTATAAATCATATGTCGCTGCCATTATATACGCTGCATGCATGAAGTTATCTAGGTATAACTTCGAAAACTTGCATAAATTTTGCAGTCTCGAGTCGAGCAACTCGAATCGAGACACTGCTAACAGATTCCATTTTTTCTTCACCTTTTTGACGTTTGTCAATATCCTATCAGTTTATTATTTATTTTTTTCATCAATAAATATTTGAAATCAAATCTATAATACTTCATTTCGATAGACAAAATTGATAGTTGAAAATTCTAGCAAAGAGGATTGATTAGTCATAAGACAAGTAATAATTGCAGATGACATTTTCGATATTTTCAACTTCATAACTTATTTTTGTACATCTCGTTACTATTCATTCTTACTACTCAATTGATGCAAATTTATGTGTAACATACTGTAGCGAATTACGAAAGTTTTTCCAAGCAATCCACAGGAAATTCTCTTCATCGTTTCGAATTTTAAAATGAATTTAAGCTTTTGGAAAATCTTTTGTCCTTATTATTTATTAATTAAATTAAAAAGCAAAGATTTAATGATTTTATTCCTTATATGATTTGACTTTACATTTATTATTATAAATGTATAATACATGATGCTCATGTAGGTATTGGCTAACTTATCTTTCCCAATATGTACAATGCTGTTTTGAACTTTGCTTTTTAAGCTAATAAATTCATTTTAATTAATCAGCTAATACTTGTTATGAAGTAAGCACTCTTGAAAATCATTCTATAACTCTCGGCAAAATCATTTTACTAAATAAATATTGAGTTTTTTTGAATTAAAAGCAAATTCAGAAAGCAGTAATGATCAAAAATTCATTCAATGTTTCTTATAAAATTTTTAATTATTTTTAATTAAACTAATCCTTAGCTATCAAAATTCTCGCCTTTACTATTGTGCTTATCTAAGCTTATCAATAAAATTACAATATTCTGGATGTCAGAATTACTTGCATATTCCCATGATAATTTCACGAAGAATAGTCATTTAGTTTTTCATTCATTCATAATAAATGATATTTGATTAAATCTGACATTTCGTAGTTTGAATTCATTATCATACATAAAAAGACGAAGAAATTCTCTGATGATTAGTGACAATACGGTACTATATTATAGCAATATAACTTCCGTTCATCTTTGGCTAATTGTATTGATAATTCATGTTTAGCTGATTATGTTAACAATTCATCTTTGTTTGGTTGTACTGATTGAAAATTATAGATCAATGAACGTTTCTATCACACCCGATTTGCAAAATTTTTTGTTTGCACAATGCGAAGTAAACCGTGTAACACATATTTCTTAAATTATCTGAAGTTTTGCGAAAATGGTCTAATATCGTGGAATCAACATTTAAGAACTTTCAAGTTGCAAAGCAGATAAACAGAGAATACAGTTAGGAAACTTCGTGGACAGAAGAAATCAAAAATTCTGTCGATAATTGCATATTGGAAACATAATAGTGTAGATATTATGTATTATTTGCGAAGGTCATACCATCTTGTTAATAGTATCAAAGTTAGGAAAAATTCATGATAAAGATAAAATGCTTCTTTCTGCCTAATTGTCAAATTCTAAAAGCACAAAATGATAAGATCAAAGCAAATCAATATTAATTCAGTAAATGATAATCTCAGGAACACGTAAATTGCGTTCTTACCTGACAATATACTTGACACAGTACACATTTAGCATTCTTTGTTCATCAAATTGATTACTCTCTTAATAGAATGAGAAGTAAATGTTAGCAGCAAATCATCTGCGATAATTAACTTTTCCAGGACAACTTTATTTTCCTTTCGTTGTCTTCTATACCTATTTAAAAAATATCAATAAGTGTTAATTGATAACGAGAGCATCATGTGTTGTGTTGCATTCATAATTTTGCAAGATATTTTCCAATTAACATCTCATATTCTATTCAAATATACCACTTCTAACAATGAGCTTGCTTACTGATAAATAGATCTGTCCTTATCCAAGATATCGCGGTGATAAGAGATAATTTTCCATCACGATGCCATAGTCTTCAGCACTGTTCATTTTGTAATGCATTTTTTTTTTAAATCTCAGCGATATAATTAGCATATCTTGGACAAGGACAGATGGCAGAATTATATTATTATAATTTTTCTCACTTTTCAAAATTTTGAAAAATAAAGTAAATTATAATGATATGATAATAATTCTTAGATAATTTTGAAAACTAAGAGAAATCATAGTAATATGATAATAATTCTTAGATAATTTTGAAAAATAAGAAAAATCATAATAATAGGATAATAATTTTAGATAATTTTGAGAACTAAGAGAAATCATAGTAATATGATAATAATTCTTAGATAATTTTGAAAAATAAGAAAAATTATTCATTATACTTGTATATTTATCATAGCCAAATTTGTATTTTAAGTGCTTGGCGCAACTGTCATGAGAGAAATTTTATTGTGCTGTAGAATATATCACATGAACCCATGGATATTTGCTTATCACTGATCTAATCAAATTACAGTAGCAAGAAGAACCAATCTCCAATCAATACACTATAAACAAACAAGAGGATTCTTTCTCTGAAAATTTCCCAACATTTTTAATATTAATTGACTGAAGATGATATTAGGCTCAAATTTACATGGATTACTATAAATATTTTTAAAAACAGTAATACATGAAGAGATGAAAGGAAATAGTTCTGTTAGTGGAGAAGTTGCAGAGATTGGTAGGAATTACGAAAAACAGCAGTAGAAAGAGAGAGAGAGAGTTTTTTATTTATGCATCTTTTGCAACCTATTTGTCCTTACATGTTTCTTAATTTATGGTTCGCTTGTCATTGCTTAACATTCTTCCTGTACTTCTCTTCGCGGGGATTTTTTCTATGTCTTCTGTCGAGAATCAATTTTTCTATCTTATTCACTCATTCGCTTGACCTTAGGCTCATTACGGCGTCGGAGATTGTTTCCAACTAGCTATAGAAGATTTTAGGAAATTTGAGGTCAGTGATCTTGATGGTTGGACTGAAAATTATTTCATAGCATACTTTCAAACCAGCAATTGTCGGTTCTTACTCTGTGATCTGTCAGTCAGTAATTTTATTTTCTGCTTTCGTGATCCTGCATCGTAATATCATTATTCGAAATTTGTCGCATTAGTGCTCAGAATTTAGAAAAGAAGTATAGTTCGAAATCAAAAACGAATATTTATAGTATTCTGTAGTTTGCAGGGAATAGGATTCCTCAAATCAGAATGTTTGGATCATCGGTAGCATTGATGAGTATTCGATTATGCCGAAAACATTTTCACCGATGTCTTTCATCAAAACAATTAATGTATGAAAATTATGGACATCCGCCGGATGTAAAAATGCTTTTATTTTATATTTGATAATTTTCCAATTATTCAAGCTCAAATTGATGAAGTTGTTGACTCTCCATGCAAGAAGAACGAATTTAGTCGTATTATTATTATATTAACAATAATTGTTTACTATTATCATATTTTTGAATGATGTTTGATGCAGAGCAATTGATTTGACAGAGAATTCATGAATGAAGAATTATATTGTTTTAGGGAAAAATTGTTTTCAGCAGCGAAGTCTTAAATCTATTTGCAGGTACTGCATTTAACAGAGAAAGAAGTGGACAAAGTTGGTGCTGATGAAGTACGAGTACGTTGGATGGGTGCACCTATCAATCCATCTGACATAAATCAACTGCAAGGACTTTATCCAATAAAACCACCATTACCTGCTGTTGGCGGAAATGAAGGATTTGGTGAAGTTGAAGAGGTAATTTTGTTGTCTGTTTATTTTTTATAAAATTATTGTTGCTAAAACATAGATTTTAATCATAGAACAGTGAATTAGTAAAACCAGTTTCAAAATTTTGGGGGCATTACATTTGCTTTCTCTGATTATATCTATAAGTTTTATGATTTTTAAATTTGTGAGATGTCATGTTTTCGATAATTTTATTCGTAGTAGATCGGAAATGAGGTGACGACTTTGCATATCGGTGATTGGGTTGTGCCAAATAGTTCAGGTGCTGGGAGTTGGAGGACATTCGGAAAACATCGTGAAAGAGATCTTTTTAAAATCGCTAGAGATTTACCGTTCGATTCAGCTGCTACACTTCAGGTTGGTTCTTCCTTCTTACAAGATGTTGGATAGTTTAGATTTTATTTTAACTAGAATTCTAAGAGAGAATAGATTTGAATTTTATGGTCAGTAATTTTTTTTAGACTCTTTATGTGGCGTTGTGATAAATGTCGCTATATGTTCATTGTTGCATTTGGATTAACTATTTGTTAATTTTTTTTTATCTATTCAAAATTATGTTGATTTGCAGATCAATCCACCGACAGCTTATAGGATGTTGAAGGATTTTGTGAATTTAAAAGCCGGTGATTTAGTTGTTCAAAACGGTGCAAATTCGAATGTTGGCCGTTGTGTAATACAGGCAAGATTCTCACTCGGATAGACAGAGTTATATATCAAAAGAAGATATCTGATGAAAATTCTCTTTTATATTATGTAAAGCTTTTTTACTCATATCGAGGTTTAGTTATGCAAATTGTGGGATATCCGAACTATCAATGTTATACGTAGTCGTGAAAATCTCAATGCACTTATCCGAGAGTTGAAAGAAATTGGTGCTGATGAAGTTTTCACAGAAGAAGAAATGAAAAAAGAATCGAAAAATATAGTTAGTTTGCTTCATCCTATTTTAAATACTATAAATGGAATTTCTATTGAAATGCAAAATTTTATTTATTAAAACAGTACTTCCTACATTACAAGCAAAATGAAGTTTTTAGAGACAAATATTTTTGTTAATTGTTGATTAGCATGAAATAATTAATTCTTGAAAACTAATTCCACCTTTTCATCTTTTAGAATTTTTTCTAGGAATTTGATTACTTATACTATACGTTTTTGATGATCTGACTCATAATATTTTGAAAATGCTGTTAAGCTTAATTCCAAATTGCAGTAAATTTTGTTTTATGATATGTCAAAATTCTTCTTAAATTATCAGCAATAGCGATACTTTAGATAACTTTTAGACATGTTAGAACATTCGGAATATATTCTCTGTTAGAACACTCAGAATAGAATTATAAAGTCTGCTCCTATTTTCCTGTAAGAGTTCAAATACACTTAATTCTCAAATAATCCATTTAGTCATTAGAAAAATAATTAAAATCATTTATTTATTATCTGAGTTTATAGGCTAAAAGTGCCCGGTTGGCGCTGAATTGTGTCGGTGGTCGGAGTGCACTGATGTTATCAACCTGTCTTTCCAAAAAGGGAGTGATGGTTACTTATGGTGGAATGAGCAAGAAGCCTATTGAGGCATGAAATTTTCTGCAGTGCTTCTTATTTAATTAAAGTAGAATTTTGAAAATATCACAATGTTCTGGTTTTTCCGATCGAAAGTCAATATTTATTTCAGGTTCCAACTGGACCACTTATATTTAATGATATTAAATTAGTGGGTTTCTGGATCTCTCAGTGGTACGCAACTCGAGACACCAAAAAAGTTAGTTAATCCATACCTTAATTTTCTTGCATCTACCTTTTCATCTCACGTCTTTTTTTCCTACATGTTTTCTCATTACATCGTTGCAGTAAAATATTTTCAAAACCATCAATAGTTTTGAAACAAAAATCATTCTTCGTTATAGTTTTGGAACAAAAATCATTCCTCGACTTCATAATACAATTTTGTTTTTTATGATTCTAAAGTCCTGAATTTGATTTCAAAATGGTTTAAATTCATGCTTTGATAGTTTATTTGATAACAAAAACAACTGAATATATAATATATTTGATAGCAAAATCAGTTGTAAGAAACTGATGTTTTTTAAAACTTTTATCAGAAGAGAAATTCTCTTAAGTGCATCTCCCTTAAATGCTCTTTATTCCTTAATTTTTAAAACTATAAAAAAAATTATTTCCCAATTGTGCTCATTCATTTTCAGGATCGTAAAGCAATGTTTGAAGAACTGCAGGACTTGATAAAACATGGAAAACTCCGTCCACCAAAAGTTAATAAAGTGAAGCTTGAAGACTGGAAAATAGCAATCACTAATGCAATGAATTCATCGGAAATAAAGCAGCTTTTTGTTATGCAATAGGTTATTTAATAATTCCGTTGTCGTTATTTTTTCTCTTGTCTCTTCCATATTTTTTCTCTCGTCTCTTCCACTCGTCTTTTCTCTTAATTCTTTTTTCACTTCGTTGTTATGTTTTGAAAAATGAAATTTTCGTTTTTTTTTAATGTGTTGTGAAAATGTCTCTAGATTACATCCTTTTAAAGCTTCGATGATTTTTTTTAGCAAACATCGTGTAATTTATGGAGAATATCGGTATAATAGCAGTCGGAATTACAATATTTTTACTTTAAAAATTTGTCGTTGAAAAAACAATCACATACCGAGAAATGAATGTTGAACACGAATAGTTCAGATCTTTTAAATTGTTGATTTTTTAAAGAAATTGTTTATAGTTTATGGGTTGAAATGTGGGGGATTTCCCTATAGCAAGCAACATTTCATTTTTTCACCAAAAAAAGTTGAAAGAAAACTGATCTGGAGGAATTGAGAGAAACTAGTTTTGAAGCAAAGACATCAAGTAATTATGCAGAATCTACAACTTTTACATTATGGTTTCGTTTTTTTTTAACAATGGATTTATGTTTTGAAACGTCTCATGAATAAGAAAAGCATCTCATGATTGACACAAGAGCTTCTACTAGTTGCAAAGTTTTTACATTTTTATTAGGATTTTAAAATATTTTAATACTTGACAAAATTTCAGTTTTGCTTTCTATTTGATAAAACTATTTCCGACACTGGAAGTACATTTATTGCACTTAAAATAATTGGGACGTTTATTGCTATTAGTTTCGTGACAACGATAAGCTTGAAAAAATATTATTCAATGATTTTTTGAGCAGCAGTGGCAGTTTGATAAAAAATAATTGCATCCAATTTAGCAATTAGCATAATATTTTTCCAAAATATCTCTAAAAGGTTTTCTGGTTGATAATCTAATATGACATATTCAGGCTCAACTTTTCAACTAATTTTGCAGAAAAATCATTGTAAGACAGAAAAAATCTTTTGTTTTTTGTGATTTAGGCAAAAAATGAAAGAGAAATCCTACCGCTGCTGCTGATAATAACTGAGGAATACATTTGGTATAAAGTAGTGAAAGCACACGAAGCAGATAATGGAATGCATTGGTCTGGTATTGCAAAACAAAAATCTTTGGCCCGAAAAATAAAAAATAAAAATAGAATATATCACAGATTTCTTTGTATGGATGAATTTTGGCGTTGAATCAATACTCTAATAAGATCCTGAAACATAACAGAATGATTCTGATTTCCCTTTTTGCAGATGAAAAATGTACAGTTTGAATGTTCCTTCTAACTCGAAAAAAAAAGACTTCTTATATTCTACATGGAGCTCGAGTTTGGAAAATTATGCTCGAACTTACTCTTTAGAAATGATTTAATATTGTAATGTAATACTGTAGTAATACAGTGTATCTGTGATCTCTTAAACTTCCAGAGCTGAATGGACGCTATACTGGAGGAATCATCGTGATGTAAGCATAACCAAAAAATATTTGGTAACCCATTGAAAATCTTCTGATCGGGGTACATTTTATATATCGTAGTTGTACTCAGATGATAATGTTCTAGAAAATTACCGGAATAGTAGGTGCAGCAATAATGAAATTATCATTCTCAGAGCAGTGCAAGCTAAGAGATCGTAATGCTGGCATTCGTAATAATAATTTGGCAAAGCGTTGAGTTTGTATTGGATGGCGCTGTCGACAGTAATCTTCCAAGCATACCATCACTTTATCTCGTAATGATTCCACTACTGAGACATTCCGTAATCCACTAACACCTATCAGAAATTCATTTTTGTTAATTATCAGCAATATGTATTACTGTCCCTTAATGCACTATAAAATTTTAGCTTTCATTATCAGATATATTTCGACGATCAAAATTTGTTAAAATTTTAAATTCACATTGGACTAACTGTTTCATTACTTTTGCAATAATTTATTTTTTGCCCCAACTATTACTTGGATTATAAAGAATAGCGCATCGCAAGGCAGCGATTTCCATTCGATCTACATCCAGATCTTTCATCCGAATGGTTAGTTCATTAATGATTCGATCAAAAATGATCCGACAACCGAGAATCTCCGCATCATTCCTTTCCATAACACGTTCCGGCCACAACAATAATTTATTTACTGTAGAACGATAAGCTACATCAGCAAGAATTAATTCATGCCATCCTAAAAAATTATCAAATCTATATGAAGAATTCAATTTGCAAGAATCCTGTATGTAGTATTAAAATCATTCCGTATGCTTGCTATGACTTCGTAACTCGTATTTATTTGTATAAAATGTTCGATACATTTCTTGTACATTTCTTCTGCATCGCACAATAAAGATAAGAATAGATGTGTTGAATTCGCCAAACAGTCTTTCTCAGACGATTATGTCCATTCATTAATAATAAATAATCGTCATTTAATTCGAGTCATTATAAGACTATTGCTTTCTCATTAGCTTCCATAGTATTTATGATTTATCGAAGAATGAATAGATTATAGTCATCCTTTTTATATACAATGTTTCAACAGATTTCTTCCATAAATTCGACATAATTCATTCAAAATCGCATAAAAAATAAATAAATAAACAAACCAAATCTTATCAGTCGAGCTTGATCTTCCACTAAAATTTCATTGAATGATGGCAACATAAGCGCCCATTCAACCATTCGTATCATTTGCCATTCCAGTGATTCACAACTACTAATATCATTTGATTCTATCTATAAATATCATTCTAATAAGTTATCAATAACAATAGAAGATATCAACCATTATTAGAAAACTTCAATTATTTGGAAAATCACAAATAACTTAAATTAGATGATCGATTTCGACTTTTTTCTGACTTACAATCTTCTTCAATCGCATAGAAATTTAAAAGAAAATGTGAAAAATACGATATTGTGAGGTAATAAATGATTATTCATTTACTCCCCAACACCTATGTAATGAGGACAGGTCATAGGTCATCATTGCCATTATAGATTTCAGTATATGAATTTGGCACAGCAATGACCTAGAAAAGACAAAATCCATTACTTGCTTATGTTCAAGTTTCTAAAGACAATCTTTTTTATTTGCAGAAAAATTGATTTGATTTTTCGAAAGTATTCTGAAATATACTTATTTCCTAAAAATGTTATGTACTACATTAATGAAAGGACAGAGCAGTATTTTAATTGCATTGTTGTGCTACTTAGAAGAATTAAGAAAAAATTAAATCAAAGAGTTGAATTGAAGTTTTTTCTAATTCGCGACTTGTTGGACTAAATTTAGATCAAATGAAGAAATGGGACGAAAAATAAAGGATCAAAAATCAAGAATTCATTCAACTTGCGCAATATATAAGACATTTGCAAAAATATTGAAATGATCGAACAGTGTAGAATACTGAATGAATTACATATTCATTTCAGCTTTAAGAATGTAAATATGTGATATTGTTATAATCATTGATTGATTATTTACTTTAGGAATTGAATTGCAGTATAATTGAGTAATTAATTGGAATTGAAAACTTTAAACAAGATGAAGAGCTAATTAATTAGAAATTGCTAGGGAAAAACAATATCTTCCCCTTTCAGGCAATACTTGAAAGGAAAACTGATAGAAGAAGGGAGGATAAGGAATGATGGAAATACCTTAATATTACTAAAAAGTGCTTCGGAAGCTTCTTCAGCTGCAGCAATCCTTTCAAGCTGTATCTCGAGACCACCATAAGTACTTGTACTTTCTGCTTCCATCTGACTTGTAGTGATATGTCGTTGTCCACCACCATTAGTTAGCATTTTAGTTATATCTGCTCTCGAACTTTGTCTTTCTTCTTGTACTGCTATAAATGGAAATTTATTCTCCCATGCATTTCGATCAATTTAAAATAACTTTTGGGTAATTTCATATTATTTTAAAATTTCGTAATAGTAAGAAAGAAGTAAAGGAAGATTACAGTTTTGAATTGCTTCGATTTGAGTTTAAGCTTGCTTTTATCTGTTCATTGTTTAAAATAGATTAATTTATAGCCTGCGTTAAAATTCAAAGTAAAAACTTACAGAATTACAGGTATATTTTTGTGTAGCACAAAAAACACCTGTAATTAACAATATTAACTAACTTTTGTATCATTATCGAAATCTATTGAGAGATAGAGAACTATTTCTTAAGAATCAAATTTGATTCAAATTGCCGATTATAAGAATATTAGATAACCTAAAATGAACTTAAAATTGCATTCCACTGCCCAATAATTCTGTTGAATCACATAAAAAAATGATTAAAGATGGAAATAATTGAACTAAATTAAGTAATATTAATGTAACTGTGAGCTAACTCATAAATTTTAAAATAATTCAATTTTGTTTATTACTAACCGTAAATTAGTATCAATTTGAAGATTGACAATCATAAAGACAGTTGTCTCAAACTTACTTTAAAAGTCAAATTGAAATGTTTTCCGATCATGAAAAGCACTGAGTTTTAATTCTCAACCGAAAATGAAATGAAAAAATTAAATAGAAAAATATGTTTTGAAAAATGACCTTCTCTTTTCATTCCCATACTTTGACATTTGCGGTAACGACAATATTGACATCGATTTCTCTGTCTCTTATCGATGATACAGTTACGATTTTCTCGACATAAATAGATAAGATCCTTGCGCACTGTTCGTTTGAAAAATCCCTTACAACCTTCACAACTGTAATTTACAGAAGAATTTTTGAAATTTGAACAAATGATAATTTGAAAAAGGAAAACTAAGAATGTTTATAGAAAGAAAATTCATCCAATTTCAATAAATTCAAAATGCCTTTCATTTTTATTGCTTTAGTTATTATCTGTAAAATGGTTGCTACATTAGAAGATAAATCAAACAATGTTAGGAATAATCAAAATAAAAATCTTTGTCTGATATAATGATGGAATAAATTTAATACAACAATTTTAGAATTCATTATAATTTGAAAAGTCCATCTTATTATATTACACTAATGCATGCAAAAAAAAATTTATAAATTAAAATAAGAGCATATAAATTTATATAAATAAAAGCTAAACCTTTATTTTAATTATTTCCAGCGGATTTTTATAAAAACTAAAATTGCTACAATTTCAGATGAGACAAAAAGAAACACTTCAATTTTTAAATTTTAGTATGCAATATATTTACCTATAAACTCCATAGTGTTTCCCGGATGCTCGATCACCGCATATCGCACAAATATGTTTTATGATCGCTCCTACATTAATAGATGAAGAAGATTTTTGTACAGCATACAGTGTCATATTATTTGGTGTAGTGCTAAAACACATTTCAATAGTTTTATGCAAGCTGAAATTACTTTTCATAACTTCTATTCTAATCTTTGAACCATAGACAGCACCTTTTATCTTGCTATAATCCAAAAAATTTACATCAAATTAAATTTTAGACACTAAACTTCATATAACACATTAAAATAAAAGTTTAAGAAGAACTGATATGAGCAACAATATCAATAGTTTGATAATTACAATTACAATTAATTACTGGACGCCTAAATATCAACGGAAGAATTTGAAACAGTGTATACTGTGAAGTGGAGCATATTCAAGTATCGAATATTCTGAAGTATTTAAATGATTACCTGCTAACTTCATCATTTGAAACTATAAATTCTTGTGAGCGATCAGTAATTGGTCGTAAAAGTTGTGCATTCGATGGCAGCATTTGTTCTGTATAAAAAGAGCAATTGAAAAATACGAATAAAATCTTTAGAATCTTGAAAATAAAGAAAATGACAACAAAAAAACATCAATAAATAGTGAATGAATAGATGAAAAATGTGATTGTTTAGCAGATAAATGGTAAAGGTGAACAATGAATAAATAATAGATTGATAAAAGAATGATAATAAATAAATAGTAAACTGATAAACAGTAGTAGAATATGATTAGCAAGTCAATAAAAAATGATGATAACTGCTTTGTAGTATAACAAGGAATGTAATGAATGATTAAATAATCAAGAAGAAATGATAAGATGCAACAAAAGCTTAATGATTTGGTGATAAAAAGTCGATAAGGAATATTTCATAAATTCTTTATTTGATATATACTTCAGGTGAAAGTTAAAAGTATTTTAAGTGAAAGGCTGTAGTATTTATTGTAAATGATGTAAATGATAATGCTGCATAAATAATTAATTGGGAGTGCGACAATATCTGCTGCATAAGTTTGCTAATCATTTCATATGCAATTTTGATAAAGGATAATAAACGATTAGGACAAAGGTCAGGATTTTGGAATCCAAATATAGCTGTCAACTAGCAGAATAATAAAGGAAAGATGAAAGATTAGCAAATTTTGCAATGAAATGCTAAGAGTCATTTTTTACAAAAGGAAAAGATAGAAAAAAGTATCAATCAAAATTTATTTCCTAACTATTCCGATTTTTTGATCAAAGAATCAAGCCGAGAAAAACTGCAAATCTAAAACGATTTGACAATGAAAATTGTCTAATAGGTGTCTGAATTAAACAATTTTCGCCCTTCACGCTACTTTATTTGAATTAAATTAAAAAGAAAATTTAGCGCTTTTCTAAAATAACAAGGGAAATTAAATAAATTAATGTAAAGTGAATTAATTCAGTAGTTGAACATAGGACAAAAATACTATTGTCATTCAATACTGCTCTCGATGAGATAGATATTATATCATATCTTCTTATTTAGAGAAGAACGATACTCCATTTGATCCAAATGTTTTCACAATGAAAAATTATTGTAAAAAAAGAGAAAGAAAAATAACCAAATAAATATGAAATTGTAGAGGGTTGAAAAGATAGAGAAGTTTGTATAAAAAGAGGGAAGTTGTACGTCACGCCGTTGATTTTCAACACTTCCTCTTCTCTTGCGTACATAGGAAGTTGTAAAGGTCAATGATTTAAATTAAACATTTCAGCAAAATTCAATTTGAATTGAAAATTTTATTTCAAAATTTAACAAAATTTATCCTCTGTTATGAAAATTCCCATCATTAGCGCATTCTGAAAGCCTACCGACTGTAGTCTAGCATATTCAAATTATAGTACTATGACAAGATATTGCCTACTGTTTCAGTGAAAATACGGTAGCAACCTGGATTCTGTAGCCAAAATTAATATTCCCAACTCTCAAAAATCGTAATGAAGAAGATTTGCTATTTTCAAATTTAATAATAAGTGTTTCGTTTTTTAGTGATTTCTCAAGAAAATTATTCTTTTTTCCATAAAATCGTTCGAAAACAATCAACCATAATTGATTTTGAAACTTTTTTTTGGACAAATATTCATCGATGTAATTTGAACGGATCGATTGAGCAAAATAATTTGATAATGTAGTATTATTCAGAAAATTATGCATGATATTTCTTTTCTTATCATCGAAAAGAATTGACAAGTTTGAAATTAAAAAAAAATTGCCGCATTAGTTTATAGAAATTTTGCTTTTTTTAAAAAAAAATTGTTCTATTCAAAATAATCGTAGTTTATATGAAAAATGACATAAATCATTAAAGGTAGGAATTTCAAAAACTTTTCGTCTCAAAAAGATGTGGGATAAAAGATTTCAGCAATAATACAGAAATGATTTTCAGTGAAAATGTTGAAATAATTAATATCTAACAAATTAAATAATTATTTCAGAGCAAAAATGATATTTCAGGTGTTAATATTGTTTTAAATATTATTGCAGATAATATAAAATATTTACTGATAACAAATTACTGAAGAAGCTGCAATTTTATGATAAGAACGATTTTTGATAAAAAAAAATCTAGCAACAAACCTGGCTGGAACCACGTAGTACTAGTAGGATTCGAAAAATGAAAATAGTTATTTAACACATGACTGAATTGTTCCTCAGGTTGTTCGAAATCACCAATACCAATTCGGCTCGATGTTTCACGTTTTCTTTTATTTCGAATTCCGTTTTGAGTCACATCGATTGATGTTGGAGTTGTTATTAGATTCGAACCGAACCAGTCCGATGGGCATAGGTCCATTTGCCCAAAATAGACAAATTTACCCCCTTATACCTGGTATTGACCTAAAAAAATGCATGCAAAAAGGTCAAGTCAATTCTATGCTTTTTCTAAATGCAAAAGTGTTTATTCCAACATTTTATTATCATGAAACTGATCATTTTATTATCATGAAACCGATCATTTTATTATGATAAAACCGATCATTTCATTATCATGAAACCTAACATTGTTTTAAGATTATGTCAAAAAATAATAAAACAAAAAAACCAAATAGTTTTTTTATAAATAGATGACATATACGTTATTCATGACGAACATCGTTAAATTAACCTTACATATTATAAATTAACTTGCGTAGAGAAATGTTTAGGAAGGATGAAGACAAATAGGAAGTACGGAAAGGTACAGAAAATTCGCGCAGTTCGAAACATAACTACCCACTTGAAATGCAAGTCAAATTTCAACAGTTACGACAATTCAATTTTCTTCCCTGTCCTTCCCAATTTTCAACATTAATTTTTTAAGATGAAAAACAAAAAAAAAAATCACACCGAATTTATAAAATAATCAATCAATTAGAAATTTATAGATATCAGTATATCGGCTAAATAAATTATTTAAAGCAGATGATAAATCTTATCTCTTATCTGATGTAATGTTCATTTAAATTTTAGCTTTGCCTTTTATTTTACAAATACTGAAATTCCAGTGATTGTGTTTAATATTCGTTCATTTGTATTTTATCCTTGCTCTCTTCTAGAGAATTAACAGAATCTTCATACTTGTTCTGTTTCAAAGAATCAACGAAATCTTCATGTCCTGTTTCAAAAAATCAACGAAATCTTCATATTGCTCTATCTCAGAGAATCAACAGAATCTTCATACTTGTCCTGTTTCAAAGAACAACGAAATCTTCATGTCCTGTTTCAAAAAATCAACGAAATCTTCATATTGCTCTATCTCAGAGAATCAACAGAATCTTCATACTTGCTGTTTCAGAGAATCATTAAATTTCTAAGGTTGGGATGATTCAATAAAATTACTTAACGAAGAAAAAAGGGAAAAAGAAGATAAACAAATCATCGTATTTTTTATCCATGAACTTTGCTTCTTTAGAGCCAATTTTATCCATTTGGGGTCAATCAACAAAGGAATAAAAGAGGAAAGCAAGGATATAAGGCATACATATATTTATCATAATTAATTATTATCTGGCTGCTTAATTTCATCTCTCAATTTCAAAATTAACATAAGTTTATCTGATAAGTAAACACTAAGTAAAGATTAAGTAATTATCGCTTGATGCAACAAATTACTAATTATTAATAATAAAAATGAAATTTAATGAAGTGGATAATTAATAGTAATAATTGTGCAGGAAGAATGATATAAAATAATCTTATTTCAAGTAAGATGTTGTCTAAGTCGAAGCTAAAAAGATGGAATGTGTTGGAGGAATGGGAGGAAAAGAGAGAAATGAAATGCGCTAAGGTCAAGCGGAATGGGGACCTACCAGGTGACAACGACTGGTACGAAACAGCCAAAATGACGGGACAGTCTACATCAACACTACTTCAATGAACCACTGATAATGAATGTATGTGTATGTGTGTTTATGTGTGTGTGTGTGTGTGTGTGTGTGTGTGTGTGTGTGTGTGTGTGTATGTGTATCTTTATAAAGGCACATTCTCGTTCAGTACTTTCTCGACAACACTTTGCTACCGACAGTATCATTATTGTATATCAGCAACTTAAAGTCATTAATGTCCTTGTCAATGATGCTGTCGTTTGTTTACATCGAAACATTTATCTAGAGTATGTTTACGTAAACAATATGCAAAAGAAGATATTTTATGATTTATAAAAAAAAAAAGAAAATGAGGAAAACAAGATCATCATGATCACTGCTATATTATTAATCACATTAAATATGATTAATTTTATCCTTATTTATTCTGAAATTATCCACTAAAAGTTTTAATGATCGAGAAGTAATCACTTCGTTTAATTAACATACACCAATTATCTTAAGATGAACTGCTAACAATGACTGTAAAACAAATATTCTTCACTTTAATAAGCGATACGGAACAAATATAATGTTATTTAGATAAATTTCGATGTTATTTATAAGCTGATACAAACGTCCGTAAATAATTCAATAAATTGGATAAAGTAGCATGAAGTGGATCCTATAATTATCTTAATTAATTTGTAATGATTTGTCAAACTATTCAAATAATTTTTGCGAATATAAAGAATTATTCAATAAATGATTTGTTTCAGCAGATCTGACAAATCCATTTACAATGACAAGAAATAAACATATAAACAAATGCTGACACATATGTATAAGAAATATATTCATAAATCGATTATCACACAAAAAATGTGATCACATAGTTTTCCATTCAGAAATTTTGAATTTTTTCCGAAGATACTTTTTCGAATCTTGTTGTCATCCCACAATAATACGATAAAACACAGTTAAAAGATGATTTTTTGAAAATATAAATCTACCTTTAACTGCTCCATATAAGATAAATTGCCACCTGCTATAATCTTTTGATTTAATCTAAAATATTCATTCTATTGCAGCATATCCCTCACTTTTATCAATTTTCGGAAACGAGACGAGTGATAAAGAATGGAATGGCTCCACTACTATCAGTAGATCTGAATGTTAAATGTCATGGATATATGAGACCCAAACAAGCTTGAATAATCCTCTCCTGCTCTACATAACTTACTACTTTTTCAAGAAAAAAAAATTAAATAACTTTGTTAGACAATTCGACAAATGACTTCATTAGATTTGGATCATATTAACAGTACTTACAAAAGCGATACGAACATTAGGAGAAATCTGATAACAAAAGACCGAACAAAAAAATTTCGACGAAGGAAGAATATCAACATTTCACATGCTTCTAAAACATTATTTCGTGAAAAATGTTCTAGAACTATCTATTCGAAAAGTTAGAGGATAACGTGTATAAACATCAATGCAGATCAGTAAATGAATAAACAAAAAACAAAAAATAAACAATCTGAAATTTTGACAAAGATTGTAATCAAGAATAAATGCTTTTTTTGAAACTAATACAACAAATCAATGAATGAAAGTAACATTTAGCTTTCCACAACTTAATTCCCCTATAAGTTCTATTTGACTATTATCCTAAGTTACTACGACTTCTCAATTAAATTAAGCGTATTATTACTTCAAATGTTAACCCTGGAAAACAAAAAATAATGAATTTTTAGGAACATATATCTTGTGGAAGTAGTAATAATTTTTGAAAAGAAATTGTTGAAATTAGATAAATTTTAAAGGTAGTCTGATCTAAAGTTATTAATCAATAGATATCATTATTGATAGCATAGCTGAGAATCTTCATAAGAATTGGAAAATCTGAGAAAAGATATGCAAATAAAATTCATTATCCTATAAAGTTTAATATTCTTTAGAATATGAAATTCAAGAAAAAATCAAAACATCAAATTTGAATTGAATATAAAGGATCCAATTTCTTGCAATCATCTTATCTCTTTAACACAGAAAAACTCTGCATATATTAAGCAAATGGATCGTCTTCAGCATACGACACTTGTGTCCTTATTTCTGTTTTATGCTGCATTATAGTTATTTCTTCTCTTTTTATTGTTGCTGCCATCTCCTTAGACGTCTTCTTAGCTTAAAAATAATTCGTATTTATAAAAATCGTACGAAAATTTCCATAATATAATGACTGATTTGTCAATGTAATTTATCATATCATTAAAGTACTCTTATCGTTCAACATCTTACCTCCTCGAAAAAAACTGCAATTAAAATGATGTTTGAAACAGTTATTTATGAAAAATTTCTAAAAAATAAGATGGTCCATTAAATTCACAATTTAATGAAAACATAAGACATGAAGATCAATGGAAATTTTTAAAGATTAGCGTTTACTTTTCCTTTTTTTTCTGATTGACCTTGTATTAAGGCATTGCTAAGAGTGAAATTTACAAAGATAATCTGTTGTTCCTGTAAGATAAAATGGACAAAAAAATTTGTTCTAATGGTCTTTGTTTTGGAATCAAACAATCGTCTGACCAATAGTCCTTGACGAATGAAACTGACCACATATAATGACATTATGATTTTACGTTTCACAAAAAAGATTCAAACGGACCATTTGACTGGTCGTTAGTAGCACAGATGAAGACTGCATTATATGGTGACAACGTGGACATAAATAAAGAGGCTAGTAGTGATTTGTCTGAGAAATACAGAAAAGACGAAATCCATCAATCACTTAATACAGGATGATTTAAATTGGGATAATAAGTATCTTTCCACAATTCAATACCTCATAATTTATAGACTGGAGACAAAGATGGGGTAAATTTTGCGATACTTAGATGCCACAGTATTTAATTGAAAGCATACAGCAAAAATCTGTATGTCATCGAAGATAAATAAAATGCTCAAAAGTTTTAAGGAAAAAGTTTGCACTTGAGCTTCGGAAATTGAACTTTCAAACGATATATTTAATAGCGGTACTCCCAACGACTTAAATTTCACAATTTTCAATTAATAACGAAATAAAAGAACTTACTGGCTTCACTCCATGCTACTTGAACTTCAGACATTGGTGGAAGAGGTGGTGAAGAATTGCGCACCTTATCATCGGATAATGTAGGCCATGCATCTGATGATGGCTTGCTGCAAACATTAGGCCATTCATCATAACGAGAGGATTTGCCTTCTTCATCATCAGGCCATTTACTCTTACTATCGAAATTGCGACGCTGCCGTCGAAATCCTCCGCCTCGATCTCCACATCTTCCGCTTTTATAATCTCCTCGTTTGCTTCCTCGAAATGGTTGATCTTCATTTGATCTTCCAACAATCCATGATTCATCACTTTTACTGCTAGACTGATAACTAAATATAACCTTCTCTTCTGATTTGTTTTCTCGACTGTCACTATCATTTTTATTTTGTGCATTGGTATGACGAGCATTAGATGTCCAGAAATTATTTTTGTCTTCACTCTCATCTTTTGTTAACCATGAATTTTTTCGGTCAATATCTATGTTATCAATCGTACAATGATCAACATCTCTCGATTTATTTTCCCGTTTCTTCGATCGCCACGATGGACTTCCACGATTTCTATTACCTTGTCGAGAGATTCCACCATACCGCCCATCACTCCGGAAACTGCGGCATCTGTCACCACTAGAACTATATTGTCTTTCATCACCTAGAAGCTCATTAAAACCACTCTGCCTTTTTCCACAATTCTCTTGACAATTGTCATTTGCTGTTTCTCGAAATCGCGTAGTGTAAATATCACTTTTTCGATTATTATCGAATGGTTTATAAGTGTCGAAACTGTCATCTTTCTCATTAGATTTCCAAAAACTAAGATCATCTCTTTCGTTTGTAGATATTGTTGATTTATAAGTATCAAAACCATCCTCATTTTTATCATTTCTTTCAGTGCCATCCCCCTTTTCATCATTCATTTCAACATTTGGCCACTCACTCGTCATTCCAAGTGATTGTTTTTCCGTTATCCAGAAATCATCTTTATCTCGATGTCGCGTTTCCGCTGTCGACCAGCTATCACTTGATGCTTTTGTTTCAGACCAGAAATCATCATTTTTTTCAGTTGCAGTTGCCGGCAGTAAAGAATCTACGCTTTCATATGTGCGTCCTCGGCCACGACTTCGCCCGCTTTTTTCACCACGGAAACGAATATGTTCATTCCCTCGAAAGCGGTTATTTCTTTCGCTTCGAAAACGATTACAACCGCCACCTTTGTTTCCACCATCATTAGTCCTGTCAAATGATTTACCACTCCGAAAGCGTCCAGAATCACCAAACTGATTTTGGCGACGTGCAAATGAAACACGCAATGTAATTCCATTAACCATATTCCCATCCATCTGAAAAGAAGCTGCGAAAATTTTAAATTCTTCGAGGAATTAAGTATAAAAATATATTCAAAAACCTATTCACTAATATCAATAATAAAGCAATTTCGTTGATTAAGGCAATTCGATCAATAACTGGTTGGAATATATAGTCCCAAATTCGATATTTTACATATGAAAATATTAATTATTTTTATTCTGATATCTCAGTAGTATCCCATATTACATTTACCACATATGCTTACTTCTTTTATTGCAACTTCCGCTTCCTCCGTAGTGGCATATGTAATGAATGCACTCCTGAAGATTTGCAAATTTTCAAAATGAAAAAAAAAATTATCTTAGTTGTGTCTGCACAAACATTTGGAACAATAAACTGCCACCGCTTATTGCTTTAAAATATGATAAGTTAAAAATGTACTTTTGACGCTCTTCCACAAAAACTCTATTGATAACACCATATTTACTGAATACATTTCGCAAAGAATCTGCTATTAAATCATATCCACGAATGTATAAACAAGGACCCTGAAACAAAACGAATATAACTACCAAGACAAAATATTTCTTTCGAATTATTTTAAAAATTTCTTTTCGAAAGTAACGAAAAAGTAAGATTCCGAAGATATTATATAGACATTGAAATTTAATTTCCGAAATTTTAAATAAAACTGTCCAACAATTGATCATATTCTGTTAAAAAAAAAAAAAAAAGAAAAAACTACTTGCCCTACACGGTTTTGGCTGTTCAAAACCAACAAAGGGTGATGATCTATTCGCATCAAGAGAGAACGATTGTGCTGATGTTGGTTTATAAGTATCAAATCCATCATCACTGAGAGATGCAGGTTTGTAAATATCAAAAGATGAAGATGGTGCATTGGTGCCGAAATCATCATTGTCACCAACACAGGACTTATAATTGTCGAACGCATTAGCTCCCTCTGTAGTCTTAGAAGTATCAACATTATCTGATGATGGAGATATATAATTGCCAGAACTATTCAAAGAAGTCCTGCCAGTTGAAATGCTTCGTGAGGTGGCACTTAATTCTACCTTACATGTGCTAGAGATATTTGATGCAATATTTTTGCAAATATCAAAATTACTGCAAGCCGGTTTATAAGTGTCAAAACTATCTGATGTTTCCGTTGTTTTTATCGCCTCAGAATGATCAGCCGAAGAAAGCGGTTTGTATGTATCAAAACTATCATTAATATTTGATGATAACAATTCCATGCCACTATTATTTACCTGCAAGAAGAAAATGTATAATGTTAGGGAAATTTATAATTACAAAAGGAGAAATAATGATAACATAGAAAATTAAATCTTGGAGTGATAATCAAACCAATACTTACATATTTTTAAAAGGAAAAACTTCAAAACCAAAATTAATTAACAAGTTGGATACACAAGAGAAGTGACCCAAACTTATGAATAGAACTAGCAGAAATAACCTCTCTTGATACATCTACAAGTTTACTAAGAGTTACTAACTCGCCTGTTTTCATAAAGTGTTTATACTTTCATTAGAAATAAGAGATATGTTTGATCATGGTCAATTAGCAAACTGGCTTTTTACATTGTAACGTTTAAACTAAAACATCAACACTAGTCATATTCATTTATACTACGATTCTAATATGAACCAGCAAATCTTTGACTGATAACAAATTTTTTGAAATTCAGTAGTAGAGATAAAATACATGGATAATTCATAGTAAGCTTGCTTAGACATCTAAATAAAGCAAAACCATATACGAAAATATGAAATAAAGAAATACAAAAAAAGCATATGTAAGAATATTAGATAATATCCTATCACAACTTACCTTATTGTTGTCAGTTTTTGTTTTGCCACTGTTCTGAAAAGCAGAAGTTAGCATATATTTGACTAATCATTTACAAAAGGTTAGTTTAAGATTTAAATTATTTCTGGAAATCGAATAAAAATTCCAAGAATTCGCTTGGATTATTTCTGGAAATCGAATAAAAATTCCAAGAAGTAACATAATAATGATTAGAATTTCTCTGCCATTTTTAATTCAAATACCACCTTGAATGGTTAAGGCGAAATCTTACCAGTAATTTCAAAAAAACCGTTATCAAAAATCTTACTTGACGTCTGCCAATTAAACTTGATCGTTTGAATGAATTTTTCTTTTCATCAGCCTTCTTAAAACTAACAGCACCAATCAAAACTTTGCGTCTTACTTCTTCCGTAGCCTCTTGTGCTTGTTGTAAATCTTAAATGGATAATAGCAAATATGTCGAAAAGAAATATTTTTTAATCGTATGCACATTCGAACATCTACCCATTGATTTCATTCTTCATCAATCTTAAAATCAATAGAAAGCTTATGTTATTCGCATAGAAAGAGTATCAGAATAACCGGAAAAAATGAGAACATTTTTTTTCTACAATTCTAGAAAAAAGTTCGCACGTCTTTTTGTTGTTTTGCGCTCAGTCTTTAAGTTGTCACCAACTGTTGCGTTGACATTTACTTTGTTTGTAGCTGCTATCGCCTTTCGCTGCAAATTCTTACTTTATTAACTGAAATAATTTTCAATAACATTAAGTTAAATAATAATACTTTTTATGTCACAACATATATCAATCAAATCTTTCAAGAATTAACTACCACATCATTTCGTTACCACTCCAAGTCTATAATTTGCAACGCTTACTTTATCAGAACATAATCATGCCATTCAGTGCAGCATATTTATAAAAACCTACAATAATTCGCAATTTCTCGAATGCTTCCTTCAGACGTTTTTCATCGTTAGTTAGCGTACTTGGAAACACCAAACCTGTGTCCCGTACGCTTCTCATCTAAAATTAAGAAAATTAATACAATATATATCATAAATCATACGAATCCTATTATAATTACCGTACTGCAAAATGCTTTTTTCACCTGTCTCTATCACGGATTTAGTTGAAAATTTTCGATTTTCATATCACATTCTATCTACCAAATGATTTTGCATTCCCGAATATTTTTTGAGTAAGAAATTATAAAATATTATTTGAATACAATCTTTGTAGCAGAGTCAAGTCGAAGTTAGAAAAAATTATCATAATCTATTACATTCTCAGAAGCACCTTCAATTTAAATAAAACAAGAGAATCAATGCATATAAATGAATCTCGCTGAGCATCTCAAAAAATGGAAAATCTCTTCAGCAAATTGTTCATTACAGTTTGCAGATAAAAACTGAAAAATACATATATATATATATATACGTTCCTAAATTATTAAACTTATCTATTTATTGTTAACTTCGTTATGGAATGTAATTAAAATTATTCTTATTTAGGTAATTGGTTAATTCTTTATTAAATGATATTTTCTTAATTTCAATAATCCTGAATTTTGGAAAAGAATATTATCTTATCTCTAAACAAAAGGTTCTATCAGCAAAAATTCTAGTGAAATTAAAACAAAACAAAAGAAAGGAAAATAAAGGCATGACTGTATAAATTGTTATCGCTAATTTCTAAATTCCTTAAAAACCTATTAAAAGTTCATGATATCATCATTATATCACAAGAGAATAACAAAATAATAGCAATTAAAAAATAATCAGCACACTATTTTATCCATATATACTACAAATCTAATTGAAAGTTATTCAGAAAATGGATGTAAACATAAATTAGTTTAGGTGAAAAAGAAAAACTTATTTTTTAATTAAAAGCAATTTCTGAAAGAAGCTGATATAAATCTTCAAATTTCCAGTTTTTGTTGAAGTATAGAAAAAAATTTTGTGCTGATTCTAAATAACAGATATAATGAATGAAATTTAGTGATAGCTATGTGGAATGACGTTACGTGGTATGGGTACTCCGCATTGAATGGTTCGATAATCAAAATCAAAATATATTACATCATTGTTATGGGTACTCCGCATTGAATGGTTCGATAATCAAAATCAAAATAAGGAAGTATAGATAAAGGAAAAAATAAACACAAATATGATGTGATCCATCTTTATATGCTGATAATGGAATTATTTAAGCAGTATTTAAAATTTTCCATAAGTTAAACATGATTACAAATTATATTAAAAAAAAAACATATGCTAAGCAATCAACATTCATCACATCATCGGCGCACCTAGCCATGTGCGCACATTTTCATAAACATAATAACTTATGGCTACTGCTGGCACGGCTTTCATCAAATTCGCAGTAAGACCCCGATAAAAGCCATACAGTCCATCATTCTTCCAAATGTACTGTATTTGTCCATTCATAGTATCTGGTTGAATTAAATTGTCTGATATTGCTGAAATATGTATTGCATTGCAGTGATAGCTTTATTTTGTATTTCATAAATAAACAGAAAAACAAGAACGCTAGAACTGCATCATATCATTACATTACTCCACAGATAAGAAAGTTTACGATAAAAAATTGCATTTGAACAACTTCGAACTGCAGCAAAATTCATTAAATATGGAATCTAGTTCATAATAAAATAAAGCATACCTACGGCTTGCAATCGTGTCCTCACAAGAGCAAAGGGGATAACTTGCTAGCATACCACAAATAGAACTGCAGGCACCACAAACCGGAAGAGCGACAATATCACGAATTGGATGAGTTTTATAATTATTCAAATAATAATTTTTCAGCGTTTCATAAATCGCCAAATCAATACCCGCATAAGGAATAATGCCAATAAGATTAGGAACAATACCCTAAAAGCGAATGTCAGCAAAATTAGAAATATTTCCATGCAACAAAAATTTACTCCATTATCAACTGATTTACTGGCAATTATGAACCAGGATTTTACCTTATAAAAACAAAGGATGCCTTCATTTCTATACATTTTCGCAGCAAAATCAACGAAATTCCTATCCAATTGACTACTGTGTCGCAGCGCTAAACGTGTTTTCAATACCTGAAAATTTAGAAATTTCGAAATAGAGAATTTATAATAAAGAACTTCAAACTGAACGAATGCAAATAATGCGAAATACAAAAATGCATAAACTAGAATGAATGAAAGAAACAAAAATAACAAAAGATACTTCTAAAGGGTAAATAATTGTCTGAGATATTATACCGGCAGCGGAACCGGCAGCAAATCGCTCAGAAATCTGAAGCTTGTGATCTTCTTCTCTATACCTAATGATAAGTCGCTTAACCTGAAAAGATTCCATGCAATTTTTGTTATTAGAAAACGACAAGAATTCTCGTTCATGGAATCTGTAAATTCCTGGTATCCGAAAATAGTACAAGATCATAAGAAAGAAATTTGATAGCTGATTCTGGTGCAATTTTCGCGACATTAACACCATTTCCTCGCCAAAAAGACCTCAATCCACCTTCTTCATATAAAAGTTTTGCCGCTTTTGGAAACCGCAAACGATTAAGTAAACTTGCATGGACCTAAATGAGAAAAAAGACCTAAATAAAAAAATGTTTCAAGAGAATATTCAAGAGATTATACAAAGCATAAACACTTTGTAGTCTAACACAAAGAATACAAAAAAACTTACTTGAAGATAAATTTTTACTCGGTCTAACGGTGCCGTACATGTTCGACTCATACATCCTGCAACCCACCGCCACCAAATGTTTCCACCAAAATCCTGAAGCAATTTCTTGTTGCGAAAAGTCTTCTGGGATTTGACTATCTTCACCAATATCAATCATCTGAAACTAAACTGAAATAAGAGGTTAAATTTTGCTACGAAGTTTGAGTGAAATAAGTAGAGATAATAAATTAACGCCATAAATATTTATTTCTCTCTAAACTTTGGAAAGATTTCGATTCGTCAAATGCAAAAATGAATTAATAGTATTCAATCAACTTTATAGCAAAAATTTAACCAAATTATGCTTCCAAAATTTTGCAATTTCTTCAGGTTTTGATCGTGGATAAAGCAACATAAAATCTTTGAATTCTGAGAAATTCACAGAAGCTGAGCCTGTACGTGCCATCCTGAATGAAAAACATTAACCTTTCTTCTTAAATCTAAGATATATTTAGCGACTTATTTTTGACTTTTGAAAGTAAATATAATTTGCTGAAAATAAGCTGATACAAATTTATTATGTCAAAAGTAATTTCACAACTATATTACGAGATTTTCTTTTGCAGCTAATTTTGAATCAAGAAAATAATAAAAATAAAGTACAAAAACATAATAAATTCTTTGAAAATAGCTTCAAAACCGACCCAAATACTTCATTTGTTTTTATTTTATAATTTAAAAAATGCGTGAGAAATTTTTATTGTTAACAAAAAATTTACCGTTCAACAATTCCTTGTGCTTTTGCATCAGTTATTGGAAGTCCAAGATCTTCACAGTATTTCTTGATCTCTTGCACACCAACATAACCTGCAGAAAAGAAAAATTTCTTTCTCTGGAGAATATTTAGAAAAATGAAGAAAGCATATCTTTAATACATTTAATAAGATTGTGGAACAGCGTAGAAAAGCAAAATGACAAGGAGATTACGAATTATTTTATTTTTTCGAAGCATGAAAGATTCATAAAAACTTTAAAAGAAAAAGAAACTAGCCATCTTTATTCTTGTCCAAATCTCGAAATATGATTTCCAATTTTTTCTCATGCTCAACAGCATATTGCACGAATTCCGCAAAAGTTATTATGTCATCATTTAAATGATCAATTCGAGCAAACAATTCCTAGAAATTCAAGTGAGAAAGTTTTACAGCGACAGTTTAAAACAAATGCAAACTAAGATTCTCCACTATAAAAAATTTCAACTATTTAAAATAAGATATTTGACACCAATGTCGAAAAATTTACAGGTATAATACCACTCGGAATATGAGGAGCCTTTTGTTTGAGTGCATTTGTCAAATCCCGTATGTCAATAGTGCCATCTTTATTCATATCCAATCGTTCATACAGTTCTCGTAATCGCCTTTCTTTCTCTTCAGAAATTCCATGCATATTCAAATGAAATACGAACGTCTCATTCTATAATCTTATTATCAAATAATAAATCTCGAAGTCATTTTTATGGGAAATAACCTGGACTTTAAAGCAGTATTAAAATGGAAAATTTAGGTTAGTTATAAAATTCTTTATGTCGGAACATATTTTTTTAAAACAAAAAAAATCACTGGTGAAGTTTAAAATAAAACTGATGAAGTTTTCAGAATAACCTCATTCACAGGCGACGTTGAAGCTTCTAATGGAGCGTTATATGAAGGTGCAACAACTTCCGATAAACGAGACAAACTTTCTGAAATGTACAATTCAAAATTATTTTCATTCTGAATATTTTTGTAAGCCAATTTCTTAAGAAAAGAAAGCTTGAAGCTTCGTAAGCAGAAATGGTATATCATACTGCGTCCAAAAGATTAACAGAATTTTCTACATCGGAGTTCAGCACAAATTAGCTTACATATGTCATTCGGAAATCACATCTTTTTATTCAATTTTTATTAATTCCTATACTATTATATGTATAGTCCAAGCAATAAAATAATAATAACTTTGAAATTTAGTGACATGCTGCATAGAATCAACACTCATTATGAACTTCTTTCGAGGCTTCGAATCGGCAATATTCTGAGTGTCTCTGATCGGTACTTCCCTTTCCATATTGACTTGTCATTCAATTTCATTATAATGGCACTAATCTAAAATTCAATGGTCACTGAATACAAGCATATTAAAAACATCAAAAAAAAAAAACAAAAAACAAAAATGCAACTAAAAAGATTAGAAATTTATGAAAAACAAATAAATGGTACTAAAAAAAATTAGAAGGCAAATGATTTCTTAACACCATATGATTTTTTGCTTCTTTTTTTTGCTTTTTTTACATCTAATATTATTGTAATTTTGCTTTTAAATTGTTTCACCATATGTTCAACAATCATTCGTTACTGTAACCTAAGTGTAACTTATACTTGTAGATCACTTAAATAGACTATTTCTTCATTGCTTAAAACAAATGGCTACTTATAAGTGATAAGGGAAATGATATCTTTGATAATAGTTGCGAAAAAATAATGCGAAATAATTCTAACATAAAAAAGAGTTTCCCAAATTACTTATAGTATCAAATGTTTACATTATAATATTAAAAGTCCACAACTAATGATAAGAAAGGTTTCATTTAATTTCAAAAACTAAAACAGGTATTCTCGAAACCTACCGCCCTCGAGACTGTTAATTGCAGGTATTTACGAACATACTTTCATATGTCTTCTCTTCTAGGATATATCGATGTGATAGGCAGTTATGCAAAATTGTAGAGAATATCGGTTTTGAGAGAATTAGAAAAAGATACGTAGCGATGAAGAGATGAGAAGGAGGAGGAGAAGGAATGGTGGAATCACTGTAAGAGTCAGCGATGTGGTCGTTCGGTCATAGAGCGTTCTGTAATGCTGAAGTACTATCATTTTTTTCCTTAAAAGTAATTTAACATATCGCGAGGGGTCACATAAAATGATAGGGAGGTCATGTACTCGATTTAATTCGGAAGGTCACAGTATCTGATTTCTTGACACAAAGTAAGCATATCAGTAAGTGCCTATTGAATATGTATATCAAAGTACGGCATACAAATTAGGAGCGTTCATGAAAGTATATATGCAAAATCATCGCATATGCGAAAGTTTGAGAATCCCACATATTCCACATTCCACATTGTATATATTTTTTATATTTACATTTATATATTGCGTTAAGAAAATTAAAATATATCTAATATAAATTTCTAGTTTAATATTGCATTGATCCATGCATTTATAGTGATGGATATTTGTTATAATATGCTTAAATTCATAAGTTAAAAACTATTTATTTCAGTTTGGAGCGAATCGTATTGTTGCGTCAAGAATGGCGCAGGTATCAGCTGCAACAGTAAGGAAAAGCGGTCGAAATATAGCGACAAAAGCATTAATTGTGCAAGAATACAAACGACGATTAAAGGATAACATTAAATCATTGAACGATAATTTTGTTAACATTATTTCCGTCGCAAAGGTTATTAATTAAATTTGTTTCGCGACTGATTTTCTAATTTAAATCGTTTTCGGACTTTTGAAGCTACATGCAGTAGTAAATTATATATTATTCATCCCAGATCAGTTATTTCTTTTCTAAATTTTAATCGCTAATAAGTCGAAGGATTGACTAAATGAAGTAATTTTATTACTGATTCGAGTATAATTGGTTCAGTTATAGCTGTCTCTGTCAGAATACTGTATATAATTTAAAGTTAGAAAAAGGGGTACAAAAATTTTTTTTTTTTTTTAAATTCCTTGTTTAATGAAAGCAAATTACAGATCAACATTGATGATGCAGCACACAAAAATCCAGTAGGTCGTATGAGTGATTATTATACAATGAGGAACGAAACTGCTGCACGAGCTGCTTTAATGGTTGGCAGAATTTTTTTTAGAACTTTACTGAATTCATTTTTCTTGAAGAATTTTACTTGATGCGGGCATTTTCATAAATTCATTTATTTTGCTGGTTTTTATTATAGAAGCTAGTTCAGTTTAATGTACAAAATACTTATTCAAGACTGAAAATTAAAAGCGTCAATGACTGCAACTTTAGTTATTAATGGGAAACAAGATAAAAATTACTATGAATGAATTAGAACAATCACGCTGATGTCTTTATTGCTTGCTTTGATTTGTCATTTTTCGACGGCATAATTATTATTAATAAGTGGACGGATATTCACTTTAATATTCGTATTAACTAATGATTACCGGAAATAATGAGCAATATATCTTTTAATCTATAAATTATCAAGATAAATAACCAAAATTTCCAAGGAACATTTTCAGATACGAGCTGCAGATGAATGTTGAAATTAACACATGATTTGAAGGAATTCTTAATTTTGCATGACTTCAATTTTTTGAGTTACGCCATTCAAAAGTATGCTTTTTCATATCACTGAGGCCCGAAAAAGCAATCATTCTGATACCGTGACATCAACGAATTTAATATAGGAAATGAAATTCAATTTTATTACGTCACATTGAAAAAGAAATTAAGCTATTTCGTTAATCGATAACTTTGATTGCATTAGTGGGTATTTGAAGAGAGCTTTTCATTATTCTATAACGTGCATCGCGAAATGAGAATTGACAGTGAAAGGCACAGTAAAAACTATTTAAAGTAGGGGATACCAATGGTATAAAATGTTATATTCGTCTTAAGATTTTCTAATTTCTTTTATTTTTATGAAAAAAAAATTGATTACATATTGCAGTATGATGCAGTGCATTTGAATGCATTATTCATGATAATGTATAAGACTTCTCAGAAGGATTGAACTTTTTATTCTTAAATTAAGAGTACTGATTGTAAATTGAAAACAACAGTTTGATTCTGCATTTTCAGTGCTGAAGATCGAGCTGAAAGAAAAATGGACGATTGTATACTGCAGTATGATGCAATGCGTTTAGATACATCATCTATGATAACAGATATCGATAGGGAGTTGATGGATTACTTCTCAATTAGGCATTGACTTAATCATTTATTTTATTTTGATTAACATACATCTTATTACATATATTAACATGTACATACATGAATAAAATTTGATTTACGTTGTTGATATGCCAACACAAAAGAGTCAGTTCCTGAATACATTTTTTTGTACAGAAATGTTTCGGTCAAATTGAACTTTCTGGTAGTCTTTACTGTTTGCTTCCAGCAGACACGAATTCCTCTTGTTTAATTTGGGATTTGCTTAGACTGCAATTTTTTTCAGAGACGGTGTTACACAATTATTGTCAGGGAAGTTTAGTTTGTTATCACCTGATATTGGAAATCATTGGGATGCAAATATAAGCAACTGAAGACTTGGTTTGAAGAGATATTCAATTTCTTATTTTCAGTTTTATCGGGTTTAGTGTGATTTTTATGGCTGAACCTTACAGGGATCCGTGGAAAGAATACAAATCAGCATTAGATTCATTAAAGAAAAAATTCCTGAAGAAACCGAATAATCAGCAAGTTCTGGCAGAGCTCACGAACTTGGCTTTGCGTTTCCAGTTTGATTTCTAATTCTTTCTGGATTGTTGAGTTATATGGTCTTAGTTCACGCTACACAAGAATTTCGTGTTTGGATTAGGATACTGGGGAATGAGATTTGTATTTTGTTGCACAATAAAGAAGGATTTCATATCTCTATGGTCATCTATTTGGCTGATTCATCTGAATTTTCTTAAATTAAGGAGAACTTATGTATTGTGAAATTGTGTTTTTATATTAAATAAATGAAGAAAAGGCAGGAACAAAAAAAGTATTAAATTTGAGAAAATTTCTTAATACAATGTTCTTATTTGAGCATTAAAGAATTTTTCTTATTTCACTTTTAAAAATAATTTTAGGGATGAAGATTGTGAACAGTATGCAGGTATGTGTCATATACAAATGGCAAAAATTCATGAAAGCACAGGTGATTGGAGCATGCAGTATAATCATTATTTAAAGGCTGCTCGATGTTTCAAAAATGCAGAAATGCGAAATTACGAGATGAACATATTTGGTGTATTTTTTACTGTTTTAAACTTTTTCAGAAGACTGTTTATCAGTTTGTTGTTTTGTTATAGGAATGACTTCATTATAAAATTCTTCCAAGACCAAAAAACTTTTTTTATAGTTTACAGTGTAGAATTTAGCTAATTATCGTCATTCTTTTATGAGCCTTCTGAAGAAAATAAATAGGAAGTTTTATTTGTCAAAAGTTTTAATGTCTATTCATCAACCCCAAGGATTTTCATTGTACTGATTGGTATAGCAAAAAGAACATTTTATTGCTGGTGGATTTAATGCTATATGACGAAGATAAATGTATAAATAAAGATAATTGTTCCACTCAATATGTTGATTAAATTAGGTGGTTTTGTATTGGAATAACTGAGATTTGATTTAATTCATTCAATTGATTTCAACTTGTTAATCACAGCTTATGTTATTGCAGCCTGTTCCGATCATCTGAATTATATGCAGGATTGTTATAATCGAGCGATTGATTTAATTCTCGATCATCAGGGATTTTGGCTGGCCGGTTTGCACTGCACTGAGCTAGGCTCTACATTGTGCAATATTGATGAACATCAATTGGCGTTACCGTTTTTGTTAAGAGGTCTTATATTTCATAGCATTCGAGAATTTTAAAGATCCCTTTTCATATTTGAAATTATGACTCATATAATTTATATTATGATGTTTTATGTCATGACAAGTCATAGAACTCTTAGAGGATATATTACTGAAACAATAAAGTACATTTAATTTTGATAAATAACCATCTTCAAGTATTTCATCTACCAATATTTTTGCTTTATCGAAATGTATTTTTTTTAAGGAGCCGAACTTCTGAAAGTGGAGTTTCGCAGCCATTTAGCAGCTCTAGAGAAATTAGCAGCTTGTCAAGTTGAATTAGAGATGTATGGAGATGCCCTTGCAACTGTTGATGATCTGTGGACACTTCACATGAAGAGTACAGATGATCCAAAGTAAAATTTTTTCTTAATTTTTCTTCGAAAATAATTTTGATTTTAATAATTTCGATATCTGAATTTCCAGTGATTTGAGAAACGTTTTGTTAAATTATTATATTTGCATTTTATTAAAATCAAAATAATGATCTTTTAAAATCAAAAATAAAAAAAAATTTTAAAAAAAATCAAAATAATGACTTTTTTCTGTATTTGTATTTTATTAAAATTAAAATAAAAATTTATTAAAATCAAAATAAAAAAAATTCCTTTCACATAGCATGAAAATCTTTTCGATTTTCAGGTTTAGTTATGGTGAAGAACTTTTGAAGGATTGCGAATTTGCGTCAGTACTTTTGCTGTTATTGCAGAAAGTAAGCATTTTTGTAAGTAATCAGCAATTGAGAACTTAATAACTAAATGTTATATGATAATCCCACTTTTCGGTCGGTTTTCTCCTTCAGTTCAAAAGTTTAAAATCTATTAAACATAATACCATTGACGATTTCGATGTCCCAGTATTAGTAACCGGCAAGAATGTGCATGGAAAAAAAGATGTTAGCACTGAAAAGTAATACTGATATAGGTTGTGTACAAATTAGCATCAAATCTTGACTTATTATAACGCAGCTGAAGTTCAGCTAGAGAAAAGATTATTTGAATATGCTAGGGCTGATTTTACTGAAGGTAAAGAGAACACGTTTATTGATCAGATGGTGCCTATTAAAATTATAAAACCCAATAAGAGAAACGATTAATATATCTGCATTAAAAAGGAGACGCTTGGTCAGTCACATGTTCTTATGTGTGAATATAACATTACTGATGCAGCGTATGTGAATATAATAATGTAATAGTACTGATACATTTTTCAAATTGAATTTGCAGAATGATGATATATCTGCTCGGCATCGTTTACTTTTATCAATGTATGACGAGTCATCGCTGATGCTTGATGAAAAAACCAAAAAAGAACAGAAAATACCGTGGAAAAAGATACCACCGAAAGAATCTTCATTATCTAAGGATTTATATTTCTATTTTTACGAATTTGTAATGGCACTTCGTCATGGTGACGTAGAAATGGCTAGAAAAAGTTTCGATTTTCTTGAAAAATATTTTAATTTGATGTGCTTTAATCTAGCTATGAAATTGCTAGATGAGGTGATGGATAGAGGTGGGTTAGATAAGAGAGGTTTTACCGATAAATTTATTTTTGGAAAGGAGCATGAGAAGGAGAAGCGCTGTAGCACAAGTAGTTTTGGTTGCAGTGTTGATAACACCACGGAAATCTGAGATAATATAGCTGAATTTGACAATTTTTATTCCAAATTTTGAAGAATTAATTATTAGTTTTATGCAATATCTACGCGGATAATTTTTTGAAATTTCAAAATGATAATTGTCATATTTCTTCATTCCGTTCGAGTAATAATGTGCTGTATGTATGCTTATTTTTTATAGTACCATGCTGTTTTAAACAGGTTAAATTGTCTTCAAAATATCTTTATAACTAGGATCATCAAATATGAAAAAAAAGGAATTGATAATGGAATAGCATTGCTTCGGATATTTCAAGATAATGAGATATTTTCTTTTCCAATTCTTATCTTTTATTTAGCATATTTTTTCTTTGTAAGTAGAACTGCAAATAAATAATCCTAATATGCCATTTGAGTCTAAATCCGAGAAAAGTTTTATCGATCGAAAATTTGAATTTTGACTTTATAATATTTCACAATATTTTTGGATCGTTGTTATGACTTTTCAAAGGAAACAAATGAGAATATTGATTAATATATAATAGTTTATTAACATTTTGCTTAATATATTCCTTCAAATAGTGATAAACTTAATTGCGAATAAAAGCTTATTTCTATTTTTATAATAGGATAAAGAAAAAAGTTTGAATTTTAACGTATTTGGGATTGATGATATTTAAAATCAAGGGAATATATTATATGCATGGATAGTGTGGTCAGTCTTTTATATGATTAATTCAAAGGAATTTCGATCCAACTGTTTCGAAAACTGATTAGAGAAATGACTCGACAAAATGTATTATCTTCTGTTAATACTATCTTTATTAGCAAGTGAATATTGTTGATTTTATTCATGGTTGCTGATTATGATATCGTTGAATCATATGTAACTATTTGATAGTAGGTGGTAAAGCAAAACCTTTCATATATATGAAACTTAAAACCTCTAAAATTTCGGAAAGTTTTTGGAAAATGTAAGATATTAAAATAGTGTTAGTCGAGATTCAGTAAATAAAAATATAATTCAAAGTGTTAACATAATTTATCTATATAACGATTGCCCATACTGATAATAGATAATCAATGTAGCGCTATTGTACCATTTGGCTCGGTTATATAAATTTATTATAATTATCGATTAAAGGAAAAATAAGTAATTTTGAAGTTAAGTAATTTTCGAATCTTTAAATAAGGTTATAATTTACAGCAGCACTTTACTGGCACATATCACATTTCATATCAACCGGTGATGACAATGATTACATTGCGCGATTCTTGTCGTTCACTGATATGCGCGATCGTATCGTTACATCACAGTATTCTCTCCTTTCTTTTTTTATCTTATCTTTATTGTTATTGTTTATTTAATAGTCTCCTCATTTTTAGGTTATTTTGATTTTTTATACTTTTTTATGTTTTTTTTTTTTGAATATTAGCAATATTTCGTCAAATTTACAGTTGCTAGAAGTCAGTATTTTTACACTGAGAATTGCAGAAGGTTAATATAATTTATATTAATGTAATTTTCCAAGTTATATATTGCTAACCTTACGGATTGCAGAATCTAATGACATGTAAATATAAACTGTTAAAAAATAATCGCACGTTTCTCCTATTTTCAGTAAATTCTTATAAATCAAAGTAATTCAGTAAATTTAGTTTTCTTTATAATTTTCCAATGCAAGCAAAAATATATATTATCTTAGTTTAGATGTATCATAACAAAATATTTTGAAGCTTGCAAAACATACATAAAGTATAAAAATGTAAAAAATAAAATACAGATATGTATAGAAATATAATAAAATATATCTGCAGAAATATATATATCTTGGTTTTAGGGAAGTTAAGAGGAAATGTCAGTGAATGATTTATCAGCAAGATATGGAAAACTGGATGCATTTGAAATTGAGAAGAAAATCGGTAAAGGACAGTTTTCTGAAGTGTATAAGGCACGATGCAAGGAAGACGGTAGTTATGTGGCATTGAAGAAAGTTCAGGTTATATTTTGCAGAAATTTATGGCAACTTCATCAAATACTTTTATCAGATAGTTTTATTTGAACATTTTAAGCCTCTTATATTTCACATTTCACCTACACCATATGTATTTTAATGGAAAAATTTTTTTTTTTTTTCGTTAAGGAATATAATGTGTCATCGGTGACGTTTTCATCATCTTGCTGTACTCAACATCATGCGCTTCCAAGTGATGGTGAAGTTGCTTTGCAAGTATAGGAATTACTCTATGATCTAAGTTGTAATACGACAATAAGAAAAAATTAATAAATGAAACTGAAATTCTTGTAAATAAATTATGAATATTCTTTGCTCATTCTTATGACAAAATTTTTAATATCATGCGATTTTTTTCTTATTGTTGGAATATCATTTTTAAAATAGTTACTCCCATGTTCTTGTTAAAGGTTCATGATATGGTCGATGCAAAGGCCCGGCAGGATTGTATCAAAGAAATTGATCTTTAAAACAACTAAATCATATCAACATTATCCGTTATTACGCTTCATTTATCGAAAACAATCAATTAAACATTGTTCTGGAGCTAGCAGATGCGGGTGATCTAAGTCGTATGATACGGTTAGTAAACAGAAATAATTTGTATTTCTTTCTAAATTAAAAGAAATTAATGCGCCACATGTGTATGTATAACATTAGGTTTATTGTAGAAGTCGGATCTGCAATAGAATGCAATCATTAAAATTCGTTTTTTACTGTCTTCATTAAAATTCGTTTTCTTTATTACTGTTTGCGTAAAAAGTGTATTAAGGAATGTATGGAACAGACTTTTTTTTGTCATATTTCCTAATTAATGGGATATATATATTTAACTATTATATGTGTTATTTGTTACATTCTATAAGCTTTAATTCCCATATATTCTTGCAGCATTTTAAGAAAGTAGACGCCTTATTCCTGAACGCATCATTGGAAGTACTTTGTACAATTAGTGCGTGCACTAGAACATATGCATTCTAAACGAATCATGCATAGAGGTAGCTTTTACCTGTATTTAAAACTTCATTAATATTAGTAAATAATATAAGCTAATTCTGAGCGATTAAATTTCTTATTTCGTATTTATCAAATTCTCTTTAACTTCTCATTTCGTTTAATATTTATATGCATCACAGAAAAGCATATTTCTAATACAAATTATTTTGTATACTGTGCAGATATTAAGCCAGCAAATGTATTCATTACTGTGGATGGCACTGTGAAGCTTGGAGATCTTGGCCTTGGCAGATTTTTCAGTTCGAAAACTACAGCAGCACATTCTTTAGTTGGTACGCCGTATTACATGAGTCCTGAAAGGATACAAGAGAATGGATATAATTTTAAATCAGATTTATGGAGTATTGGTTGCTTATTGTATGAGGTTCATACTTTTTGGAAAAAGATAGAGCGTAATAATTAAATAAATATACAATTATCTTTTTGATTACGAAGTATATTATGCATTGAATACTCAATAACTTAATGATTCTATGCAGTAAAGAATATTTGGAAACTCATATCATGAATTGCTAATCCATACAACTCATCATTCTAACCGAATGAATATTTTGTGTGCATGTTTTTTACATTTAAATTTTGTAGATGGCTGCGTTGCAATCACCATTTTATGGTGATAAGTTGAATTTATATTCATTGTGCAAAAAGATTGAAAATTGCGAATATCCACCTTTGCCAGCTGATATCTATTCACAACAGGTTCTATTTTAAGTATATTCCAATTTTATTTTTACAGATATATATCATTAGGTGACAAATGATTATATTAATTGATAACACATCAAGCAAATCTAATAGGTAATTATATTATAGTGAAGATTGTTTTCAGTTGCGTGATTTAATTTCGCGTTGCATTTGTTCGAATCCCAGTAAACGTCCAGATGTTGCCGAATTACTCAATATTGCGGAACAAATGAACACTCATTTTCAAGTAAATGCTGTTTGTTACAATATATATACCTTATGGTTTTCTTAACTATTTGTTTCTCAAATTTGGAAGTTCTTGTTTTTTGTTTTTTTTCTCGTGACACAATATTCTATTTCTGTTGCTGTTCAAAATACGATAACTGCTATATTATAAATTACTTGTTTCAGTCAGAAGGAGCAAAGGCCATTATAAGATCACATTATCGAGATCGGAGTGATGCTGGTTCAAGTACAGAAACTGCGGTTGCTTTAAATACTTAGCACATGTATTTGAAAAATAGATTGAAATACATTGTTATATTGATGCTTTGTTGATGTATTTATGGTTTTTTCTTGCATATACCATATATTTTTTCAATTGCTTTGCCTAAAATTATCTGCCAGACGTTTCGGATTTACGAAAACGAAAGTTATGAATGAAAAGTATTATTTCTATATTGCACTAAAATATCTAAGCATGTTAAAATATGGTGAAGGATGTATCGTTGGTTAAAATCGTATCACAGATTTTAACCAACCAAAAAAAAAAGCGAAAACATTTATGTTTGTTGATGAAAGAGCGCTTCGAACTTATTTACACAAACTAACAACAAACGAATCAGAATAAAATATTTCGACACTGAGCATTCTAACCTTATTTTAAAAATCCTTGTCTATTATCTATTCTATTTCCATTTACGAACCTGTTATTGATTAACTCAATAGTTAGAAGAAGTTTCGCGATGATTTTTCGTGTCAATTTGTTCATATCGAACTTGCAGAGGACGAAGTTTTATAGATTTGTTGAAATTTGGGTTTTAAAATTACCCATCTTAATTACTTATATGATTACAAGATCTCATTGTTTTTAAGAGCTAATTTGACCTATGTCACTCCTCTGTCTACAGGAATCAATACTTTTTTTTCACTTATTATGAAAAGAACTGAAAATAAAAGATAATGGATTTTGTCTTATTAATGAATTCTTTTAGTTCTCAATGTAAATTCGAAGTTGAAGCTTGTCGTTGAAACTCTGAATATTATGCAAATTATATTTAATATTGGAAAGATCTAAAAGTGCAATATTGAATTTTTCAATGGAATTTTTGTAAACTGGAAGAGTATGATTATTATTCATATTTTCCTTTCTTTCGCTGCATTTGGCTTTATTTTTTGTCAACATTGTGACTGGATTGATGCGATAACGATACGTAAAGTAAACATCAAGGTTTTTATTTTAAAGCTGTATATAAATAACATCAAACTTTTGATGTAAATTCCAGAATTTTTATTTTCGATTCATAATTTTTTTGATTGGCAAGAGCATCAAATAAGTTTCCATTAATTGCTACATACTTTCTTCCTTTCTTTGTCATTTGACGGTTTTCTAAAAAGTATCTGATTTCATGGACATGGTGGTGGTCTCCATCGGAAACTGGAACTAGATGTCAATATCGGCAGTTCAAATCGATTTGTGGATTGTTTAATTGCCTATAAATTTATTATTCCTGCAGGTGCATATATCGATCTTGACAGGTATTTATTTATTTGGAATTTAAATCGTTAGAGTGACCAAATAAAAAGCAAAAAAAGGAATATATGTAATGTGATTTTCAAAACGACTCAAGTGAAAATTTATTAAATATTTCATTTTTCATGTTAATTTTCGAATCTCTTATATTTAATTAAATCTTTGGTTAAGATTAATCATTTATATAGCACAATTTCTACAGTCAGCAAGCGACTATAGTTGCTGGGCCTTTTTCGAAGCTTATAGGTGATTCTGCATGGTTATTTGCAACTACAATTTATTGCTGCTTGTTGTTTTGTAAAAATGAAACCCTACAAGCAAATTTATCATACCCTGATATTTTCGAAAATTCATTTTATCACTTTCAATATTGTAGTGCTAGAATCATTAGAAATTTAATGCCATTTATTTATTATTTTATAAAAAATAAATAAACTCTTTCACTTTCATTTTCTATAAATAAGGAAGAAAGAAATTTTAATTTTATCCAGAAATAGTATTACAGTTTGAAGGAATATCCTACTCATACATATGCGAAGGCATTATTCGATATTGAAGCTTCAAAAGAAAAATCAAAAAATACGCCACTTTATATATGTTCAAAACGAAGGTTAAGGAAAATTTTCGTTCACAAAGAACGTTTTGAATTACCAATACATTTGCGTTATCATGCTGCTACTGGAAAAGGTTTTGTTTTTTGATCCATTAAAATAAGTTGTTAACATTAATTAGCCATCAAATATTATGCACATCACAGTATTTCATTACAAAGCTATCGTTTGCGTGGAATTGTTAGTTGTCAAACTATCCTGTTTTTATCACTGAATCATATGATAAGTTATGGAGAAAGGAAAAATGAAGGAAAAGTTGTCTGTTTATATTTCTTAAAATATCTCCGAATAAATTTTGATTTCAGATGCTATAATTGTAGTGCCGGCTCCACAATTATTATTGAGATGCATGGAAAATTCTACTTACCTGACGAGCAATTGCAAGAAATATCTAGTCAAAGTATGATTGCAAGTTACGTGAAAATTAAAATTTTGTAACTAAAATACTCCCTCTAACTGATTTGTTGATTTATTTTTGAGAATCACTGATAATGATGATGTTAGCACTATCCAGAAAATTTTTTGGAGTATCATTTATATGGCGTATTCAAATTTCAACAAGCTTGACTAGCTTATGATTGTTTTTGCTTTCTTGCAGGCACCTTGTAATTGTTCAATCGAATCACGTTGCGAATGGTTAATGATACCATTCCTAGAAGACAACGCAATAGAGTTCAAAGTACCAACTGGAAATATATCTTCATTAAAATTCGTTTTCTTTATTACTGTTTTCGTTGTTATTTGTTGTACTGTAGCGATAATTATTGCTACAATGAAAAACGCTGATAAAGTAGAAAAAGTCGAATAACAAATAATCTTTGCGTTTCAGATTTCATCTTTATAGTGTAGTTTGCGACACACTCTAAATATTCCGCTATTTCCCTTTGAATTCAATTACTATATACCACTGCATGATATCATATGCTATCATTAAATCCTTAATGCATTCCGGCAGTTTATGAATCGAATCTTTAAATCGTATATGTGATTACTTTATATTTCAACATTTTATATTGATGCTGTTTCAAATTGCTTTTATTGTGAAGCGAAAATAAGTTATTATTTGTTTTCATCAAATTTTTCCTCAAGCAATTAGTGTTTTGTAACTGAACTCGATAAATAGATTAATTTCTGTCCGATAGATCAGATTGGGAAACATTGCATTTTATTATGTGACTTGCATAGAATAGACGTACATACATATCAAATTAAATTGCAAAAAGAAAGACATAACTTATTGTGCATAATTGATTTAAAGATGTTGAAAGAAGAGAATAAATAAATTAATACTTAATTTCTAAACCAATAAATCAAAAGTTGGTGGATGGATATGATACATAAACGCCAAATAATAAACAGATGAGTCAAAAGTTGATATTTGGATCTTTGTGTCAATTTATCATTTAGGATAACTTTGTGTATTTTGAATAAACATCCGTGATTACAAAGAATGATATATTACCTACTTTATTATCCATTAACGTATATCTGGCTATGGATTTGTATTAGCTGAAAAAAATGGGAAACATATCAGATTGATCAAGTTAGCATCGCCAATATTTTTTACGAAAATACTATGAAATTTGGTGATAGGCTTAAAGTTTCATAAGATTGTGTTATATAGGCGAAAAACCCGCAATGAGATCCAGAGGACTAATGCTGATGGTTGATTCGTGAATACATTCGTACCATCTGTAAATTGAGTAGTTTGTATTTTTGACTTATCATTTCTCATTTTTTTCCAAATGTAACATCAAATTTGAAATTTTTTCTCCATAAATATCAAAAGCTTTCAGTTTCTTAAAAATCGTTCTCAAATTTCTGCTTAAAAATTATTTATTTGAAAAGATGGAATGAACTTTTATTCCAACTCAAAGTTTTACTTTGACCTTTCGTGATTATTAGTTTCATTATGCAAGAAATTTAATACAAAATAAAAGCGAAAGAACTTTATATTATATAATCTCAATATTCTGCGGAATTTCGCTGATTCGTTGATTCAAACCGAAATTACCCAACAAGAAATCAAATTTCGATAAGGCAAAAACTTAGTAAACTTACTTGGAGAAAGCATATAAACTATCAGTTCGAAAGAAATAACAATGTTTATTATGCGACACTTTGAAGACATTATCACAATCAATTTTATCACTAAGTTGTGGCAGCGATACATGATAATTGATGATTGGCAATACCGCTATCGCTTCCTGCTCCTAAAATTCATTTTATAATGAATAATGAATAAATATTTTTCTTGAATCTGAAATGAAATGAATAAATATTTTTAAGTTTTTCAGAACATATCTGATCACAATATAGACTTGTTAAGAAACGAAAGTCCAATTTAAATTGGCAAGTTAACTACGAATAAAACAATCAAAACAAATCGTCTTGATTATTACTATTACGATTATTGATTAATGTTATAAGCTACATAAGTTATCAGATTATCATATTATAAGCTACTTGAATTGTTGACATATGCGCAAATGTGCTATCATTAAAAAGCGCCTGTAATATATTTTTTATATTATTACCTGATGTGTTCTAAAAAATGTAAGTGTAAAATTTGCATGCACCACCCAAAATTTCTGCCACTCTGCAGAATTGCGGAATTTACGCAACAAAATATCCTGACATCTGATTAGCTGGAGCCTGAAAGAACAGAAATAAGATGATTTTTTTCTCAAAAAATTTCAATCTTATAAATCATTTTCTAGAAATCTGGATTCATGATTAATTGTGATCTTAAGTTTTTGAAAGGTCAGTTACAATAATATGCTAATTTACCCCAATAATTGCATTAATTCCTAGAGAGGCATGACGATACCAACATACATCCAGCGTACTATATGGCATAGTTGTAAAAACTTCCATATCTGAAACAAACAATTCCGATTACTACGATTGACCTTTCGTAAGCGTCAATGACCTTCATTAATAGAATTTAAATATTTCGAATAATTTTTGATTTGCCAAAATTTGTGCATTATTTACTATTAAAATTAAAAGCATAATTTATCATGGATAGAATTGAAACAGAAAATTTAAAAACAAATTATTATAATATTCTGAAAATGGAACAATAACAAACCGAAGGCACTGATTGATTCAGATGTATTTGACATACGATAGCTGTACGTAAATTTATCATTTAAACTTCCTTCCGCAATCACTACAAAGGTCAGATAAATATTTGCGCATTACAAAATGACAGTAATCTATCTAATAAACTAAGAAATTATTATAATTACAGGATCTAATCTACGGTATCTTATCTATTTATTGCACTTATCGTCTTGGAAAATATTTAAGCAATAATCATCATCATCCAATTATTTTGATATAATTTATCAAATAATGCGATTTTATAGTCAACCAATTTAACTTTTATTTTTTATATTAAATTGAACAAAAGTTTAAAACGAACCAAATGTTTCAGTTTGAGGTAATTCCTCAATTCTGCAACACTTAGCATTTTGAATGGCTTTCGTTAGCTCTTCAAACCAAAGATCTCGAACTCTCGTACAATCACCAGCTAGCAAGAATGTACGATTAACTGCTTTTATAGTAAAGCAAGTTGTTGGATCCATGACAACATGTAATGTATCGCCTTCTTCTACCTGCAGATTTTCATATTTGCAAGTCAAGTGATATATTGTATTCAAGAATAGTGTAGAAGTGAAATTGGTGAATTATCCGAGAAACTAAATAAAGCACAAAATTTTTACGATCATCTTTCGTAACGGCAGGAAAGCATTGCGTATGAAACTATTTGTTTGAGATCGATAGGCAAGTAACAAGGCATCATTGAAAAGTATCACAACGTGAGGTATGAAACCACGTTTGCTCCACCTGCATAACCATCCTTGACGTATGAATCTCTAAAAATCAAATCTGAGCATTATGACGTATCTAGCAGAAGACGTCTTATATTCTTTTTTTATTTTTAACATATTCGCCGGATCCTGTTGAAAATCATACAGATGGCAATATTTTCTACTGTAGTATCTAGAATTCAATAAATTCAATTCCAAATCACTTAATGACATGACAATCATATAACCATGTATGGAACATAAGCATTCATCATCCCAAATGATCCACCTTGTCTGAATTTAATTAATTGAATTAAGTCCGATCAGATGTAATAAATTGGATAGATTCAGTTAATAGCTAACTAAGAAAATTAATCTCGGAAACCCAATCAGTCTCACATTCATATATAATTACGAAATTCATTTCAGACATATAAATTGATAAAACAAAAAAAATTGAGGAGACATTTATTTCTTAATTCAAATATGACGACGACTATCTCATAAAATTGCATATGATATTTACATAAAAATATTGAAATATACTCGATTTGGATCAGATAATCCCTCAACAATATTTAGGTCATTTCCAAGTTCAACAAACTTCGTAAAATGAACCAATCCTTCCAAGGTAGATTTCTTTTCAACATTAAACGTTGCAACCTAAACAAATATTTCTGAAGAAAGAAAATATTTAAAGAATTGAAGAATGAAACCGATTCAATGAGAATGGTCAATTTTTGATCAGAAGATCATTCCATTCTAGCATCTCGCTATGACATTCGCAGAAAGTTAACTGCCATAAATGAGTGAGACATTCGATTATCATTGATAAAAGTGAATTATGAATAAATATTATCAACCTTTTCCACCGCAATTCGGCAGCTGCTCAGTTGTGATACTATCTTAGATTCATTACTCTCTTCCAGAAGTGCAGCAACCATTCGTCCGAGTAACTAAATTATAACCATTAATTATTAAACTTTCAAAAATTTATTAATTTGTCTCAAAAGTTTCAAATTACTTTTGAGAAAAATTAAGACAAAAATTTATTAAGACTAAAACTTTTATTTTGTATTACTATGCATACAGTAGTGTGTAAGTTTGTCGAATTTTTTCTAAAAGAAAAAAGTAACTTTGCAAATTTGTTGAAACTTACACTTTGCCATACAACCATGCGATGCATCACTTTCAATAGTAGAAAATTTATACTGCAACTGTAAGAAATTCTCATTTGTAATCTAATTAAAGAATCAGCAAAAATGCTATTTACACGAGTTAATTCATCAATAGCTGCCATATAGATTGGAGAATTTTGTATAAATTTCCTGCAAATCAAAATAGCAATATAACTTCTGATTGCTACAAAAATCATAATTATCATTAATTACAAAAAAAGAGGAGAATATATGCTACTATTTCAATTATTTAAAGGATTAAATATTACGGTGTAATCAATATTTATTATTCTAGAAATCTCGATTTAAATTTCAAAATTAAAAAATTCGAAATGGATTACTATTGTGATATAGGAATCGAATGACAACAAATTAGCACATATTCGTTTAGAAGAATATTAATGAAATAAGTAAAGATTAAAGATTAAATTTAAAAACCAGTCAAGATAAAAAGCAATTTGAAATGAAAAATATATATATAATTTTAAAATATAATATTAATTGAAATAAAAAAAAGCATAAATATGAAAATATCAGTGACATTATTACGTGATAATATCACGCGTGATATTGTTAAATTGATAAAATTTCTGACAAATAAATAAATTTTAATATTTTTCTTATAATTCTAATTGAAATATTAAATGAAATTATGGTAAATGAAATAAATCTACCGATAGTATTGCAAAGCATTATGTACTGAGCATAACAGAAGATCCCCAACTCGCGGTCGTTCTGAATTATCATTTCTCAAACAGTTCTCCCTATAAAAACTTTTTCTGTACGTCGGTAAACTGCAGAATTTCCTCTGCAAACTTCTTTTTTTTTTTTTTTCATTTTGATCATATATAACTCATGAAACCAGACTTCACGAGAACTATAATGCAAAAGTATGAATCTAGCATTTGAAAAGGATTTATCAAGATTTCTAAGGATTTATCAAGATTCCTGCTAGTATTGACAATTCTCGGAAATAAGAGAAGAAAATATACCAATTCTTGACAATGATTTCCAGCATGCTAAGATGATCATTATGAAATCGTTGAAGATATTTCAGATCATAAAACAAATCTACTAATACTTTTCCGGATGATAACGCTTTCTCTGGTAATATTTGATAAAAATCCTATAATAGAAGGATTGGTTTAACTTCTTTAGAAACTATACGATGTTTAGCAAGATTAAAAAATCAAGAACTAGAATAATCTAATTAATATTCATAAAATGGATGCTTCATTCTACAGCGTTTTTTTTTTTCTGATCGCTTTTCTAGCAACGAAACGAAAAGCTCGTACATAAATAATTAATACTCGTTTTGATCATTTTAAGTTCAATCAATTTCTTTTTTTTTTTTTGTTTAAATTTTACTATATATATATTTTAGATTTTAGATTAATTTATGAAAGCTTCTAGTCTTTTAACTGAGACAATAAGACTGAATGATTGATGTTTTATGCTTATCAGACATTCCTACTCAATATTTCACAAACTACAGAACTTCGAGCAAATCTGTGAAGTCTTGCGAGAAATTGAACAACAAATAAATAACCTCTGTAAGAATTTTCAAGTCGGAAACAGCCGTTCTTTCTAGCATAACAATATCTTTCAACACATCAAAACATTTCGGATTCGGTTTCTGGAAACAATTTTAAAAATGTGAAAAAAATTTCTTCAAAAGTAAAAAGCAAAATTCGATTACAATCAATCAATAGAAAATTGTAAGACTAAAATGAAATAAATGAAGTCATAAAATGCGACCCTTCGCATAAGAAAGTATTCATGTTCTTGGCTAGAGTAGGATTCTAGCATCAGTTGATTACTGATAACATTATCAGGGCTTCTTGTTCGATAAATTCGATGATATCTTTTATACATCTCTAAATAAAAATTTTTTGAATGAAAGAATGTTGCTTTTTACTTTTGAAGAAATTTTTTTTTTTTATAAACAAACGTTTTATTAGAAGGGAACATTATTCTTATTTAAGATTGATTATATTGTGAATCATCAGTTTCACCTGTGCTTACCTGAATGATCAATTTGAGTTCAGAAGAAAAATATTATATGACAATATTAAAATATTCAATTTTTCTTCTTCTACTTTTATTCGATTTGCACCACTCAAAACTCAGCTTCAAAAGATTTTTACTTCTTCGTGAAGATTTTGAATCGCTGTCGGAAATTGTTATCGCACCGCTGTCGCTTGATTCATTTAACAGAATTGCACCAATCTGCTTAGAATCCAACGTTGATACAGATCTAGTCATTCTATCAAATACATACCATGAATACAAAAAATTCATTTCACACTATATTTAAACTATTTATTTAAATAAATTCTAGCTATATTAAATTTCATATTATCTTTGCTTCAGAATACACTGAAACCCATTTCAGAATATACTATACTGTTGTATTCTGTAAGAACGGAAATATGTCAAGTATATAAAGTAGATCAAAATAAATATGAAAATACAAATTGAAATTATGCCAGTAATAAAAATTAAATGTATTCCTACTGTTTCTGTACTACTGGGCTGTCAGCGTTATTATCAACTGTGGTAGCATTTGCTGAACTGATACTTCGTCTGGCCATTTTTGATATGTGAACCGATGAGCATTCAGATTCCGAATAATCGATATTTTCGTCATGCGATTCTGAAATAGCTCATTTTAGATATTGCACAGGATTTCTGGAAGAAGAAAACATCTGGAACATAATTTCTCGGAATCGATTTCTGAAATGTATACATCAATAAATTAACAAAAGCTATACAACAATTTTTTAAATTGTTATAATTTAAATTTAGAGTATAGTAAACTGCTAGCTCTGTTCTAATTGTTATTTCAAACTTCTGAAAATTCTAAGTTGATGCATTTCCTGGAATTGTTCACACCAGAATTTCCTGAAATTATTCACACTAGAATTTCCTAAAATTATTCATACTATACCACCAAATTGGATTGAAAAGTTTATCAGTCACTCAATCTTATGCTAATGTTTGTTTTAACTTGACCTTCCAAGAAAAATATGATTTTTAAGCTTTATAATTTAATGCAGGAAAAATTTCTTTCCAAAATTTCATTAATCTAAAAAGTGAACCTTCCAATAATCAAATGTCTTTGATGATAAAGTTAGTCAAACTTCTATTTGAATTTCAAATTTGAATTATAAATTAAGTTTTCATTCCATCCGTAATACGATGATATATGTTATGTCTCTCTTTTTTTTGCCCTCTTTTATGTATTGAAAATACGAAAGGTTAATCAACAACAATCTGATTTATTACTTTGTACTAAGATAATGTATAAAAAAAGGAAGAAAAACAATGTAAGTATATTTGGAAAAGTATATCACGCTTTAACAAAGGACTGATAAATTATTTGAATAATATAAATGATTAAATAGATCATTTATGATAACAATAATATTTTTATTTTCTGCAAAAAAAAAGTATTTCACAATGATTTGGGAAATGATACATAAAAGAATTACTTGTATCATTGTATCATTTCGTCAATAAAAACAAAAATGATAAAAATAACAGTGAAGTGATATGATAGATCAGTAAATTAAAAGCCATTATATAGCACAAGATAATGCAAGACGTATACTAGATCATGCGTGTTTGAATTTAAAAAAAATTTAGGTCTTTCTAATCAAGGTTAAGCTTGAATATATACAATGATGTAGTAGCAATCAGATATTAAAAGATTAGTTTCTTGGGTATGTGATAGTACAATATTTATCAAAACTAGCCGAGTAGTATTTCGAGAAAAATACAATCAAATAAACAGTTCTTAAGCTAAATTTCGAATTATAGATGATTGTTAATGACTTAATTTAAATGATAATTAAGTTAGAAAGAATGATAATCGATCAAAACATCTCACAAAATTATTCCATTCGATAATAGTTTTCTTTTTTCGTTCTTTCTTAAATGTAATGAATTATAATCTTAAAAAAGTGCTGAAATAAGTGCATCTTTAAAGAATATTTTTACTAAAATTATTTTTTTTCAATCAAAGAATGGAAGCAAAGGAATAAGTTTAGACGAATATATGAAAGAAAGACTTGTATGAGTAGATAAATGTAATATAATGTGGATGGATTATAATCAATAAAATAGTAAAATCAGAAATTAATTAAAATACAACAAAAAGCACCGAATGAATTTTAAAAATTTGACCCGTCGAAGATAAGGATTTATTCTATTTGTTTTTTTTTTTGGATTGAAGGAAGTGGATTGAAAAAAGGTTAGCATTGAAATCTTTAGATGATTACATCACCATGCTTTGTCTGATACTTAACTTTTATATGATAACGAAATCAGTAAGTAGTGTGGAGTTTTTAAATTTAATTTGATCTTTACTTCATTAAAATTTATTGTGTTTTATTTTCGTATGGTAACTAAGAATTTAATCAATTTCAACAAATATAAAATAGAAAAAAGGAAATCGATAATGTACATTCTACACGTTACATTACATATTTCATCATCAAATAACGATTAATATTATTTAGTATTAAGGTTAGTAATTATCAAATTCAAAAAAAATCGCAATCTGATAACTATTTTTTCAATCAATCCACTCATTAATTAAAATGATAATTAAATTAATGAACAAAATTGCTTTGTTCATCGTTACCCTAATTTATATCAATTTCATTGAGTTTAATAATTAAAAAATTCTACCTTTGAATTTTTGCGAAACTTGATTCTTCTAATTTGCCAAATGTACAGTGAGAAAATAAAGAATTGAAGTGGAAAGTGAACGAATTTTAAAAAATTTGCGATTTATATAAAATTATCATTATCAGATAACAATTCTATGAAGGCTTTTAGAAAAAGTTATCGTTGGCCTTAACAGTATCGCTAATAATTGTATGCTATTCTTTTAGTTGCATTTTATCAAAAGCATTTAAATTTTTAAATACTACAAAACTCAGATGTAGCGGATTATAATGCATCGGGAATTTATACAAATTTCTTGGTCAATAAACAATAACATATTATCCATAAAATAATACTCAACATGTAATACAGTATCTTGAAAGAGTATTAATTTGTGCAAGTTTTGAATTCGGGTCACTTTCCTCATTCCATTTCTTTATTACTTGCTCTTTTTTTTTCAAATTATTTTCCGTCTTCCTGAACACCGATACAGGCAGAAGCAACAGCGATTTTGAACAGTTTCAAAAAACGATACGGTAAAATTACAATACAGTAATTGTAGAAAACCTTTATTTATCAATAAATGTTTACAAAAAAATTAATGATTATTTATGTACATCAGTTAGCTTATAAATCTTAAAGCTCTTGATAAATTTATGTATTTGAAAAATAAGATTTAAATGAGCAAATTTTCAACTTGGGATCAACTTTATCCAACTGCATTACAATTTTTCTTCCTATTGGAAGAATTTCTGACTACTTGAGTTTCCAGAATTATGAACATGTTTAGCTCATAGATATGATCAGTCAAACTGTCATCCTAATATGATGACTGGAGACGTGAAATATTCACGGCATATTTCATTCTAGAAATAGAAACAAAACAGAAGCAGCATAGAGAAGTTAACGCATTGCCATCAGCCATCAATGATGTCCATCAGAATCGTTCTCAAAACAACAATAAAACTAATAACGATAAATTATCTAAGACACATTCTGTCTAAAGCAACTGAAGGCAAGCGATAAGCTATCAATCATTTCGGTTGTCGAGAGGCGTATCAATGGAACGACGACAACAGCAGCACTAGCAACGATGATAACATCAATAACAATAACAATAATTAATAACAATAAAATTTAACAACAATGATAATATCAGCTCACAAAATTAACTTACCCAATTCTTTAAATTTTCATTACTATAAATCTCTTTTGGATACCTGTTTTAAATTTTATGCTAAGAAACTTGCCAAAAAATTCTTGTTTTCTTTTCTTCCATAAAAAAGTCCATCGAAAACAAATCTTTTTTGAGGAAAGAATTCAGGTAAGTATTATCATTATAAAAAGCAACAGTAAGCATTCACAATCTTCAAAACTATTTTAAAATATAAGTGAAAATTATCAATCTGGAAGATCATTTGTATTCATTTAACTGCCTTAACTTTACTTAAGTATTTTTTTATCACAGATTTAAAGTTAAGTTTTTCTTTGTGAAATAGATAAACTTTGAAGAGCAAACCTGATAAGTTTACAAGAATTACATCTGTTCAATGTTGATTATATATTGTTACAAAACGATTAATTACATGCATTAAAAGCTCATTAAAGTAATTGAAAAAAAACATACTGTAACAGTCAGCAAAAAAGAAAAATCAGCAAAAAGCGGCGTAACTTTTGCTTGTGAATAAAAATTATCGAATTTTATTTGAATGTTTCATTTTGTGAAGTTTTTCTGCGAATTCTTTCGTTGCGATACATCGATTTATTCATTGACAGATTGTACTAATAGCTAAGTTCATAACTTTATTTTAGCATTTCTTTTTTTTTAAATTATCAATATTTTAAGCAAGTTAAGCTACGCCACTAATTCAATATACAAACATCAATTTATCAGCTTTTGGATGCAATTTATCAGCTTAGCTGCAGATAACATAAGCAATTTAAAAATCGGTCCACAAGACACCAGTAGGTGTTCTCAGGGTTGATGATGGTATTGATGAAATTTTATCGATGGTTTCATCTTTGGAAGCGCAAGATGCTCGAGAAGATACCGATTCATCTGCATAAGGTAATGTTTCCACACTTTCTTGCATGCATGCTTCAGTGATTGGCTGTGGTGTTACCGAATCTACCGATTGCTTCAAAACAATTGGTAATGGTAGAAGAGGAGGTGGTGGTGGTGGCGGTGGTGGTGGAAAATCATCAGCATTGGTTGAATCCGTCAATTTATTTCCATTGATAGTTTCCTCGTTATTTCTTGAATGTTCCTCTATCCCTTTTTGAGGTTCAGAAGATTCTACCTCTGTTTTGAAATCAGAATCGATATCTAGATGTGCGCAGACATGATCATTCTCTTCCCACTCTTTCATCACTCTTTCATGCCTTTTGTTATGTTCCATGACATGAATCGCTTCCTCAACATTATCATTTAAATTGGGTTGTGATACTGCACCGATCTGTTGTCCTTCAGTCTTCGAATTCAGTGGAATATTAAAGCGGACAGGTTGAGTCTGTCGGCGTGGATCGCCGCGACGTCCTCGTTTTGCAATTGCAGACTTCTCAACACTTCGTTTTCGTAGCAAGTATTCCAAGACATCTCCAGATTCGGGTGTAGAAGGTGATAAAGAATGATCTTGAGAAGAGAAATTACCTGGTGATGGTAGTCGTTTTTTGGGCACCAAATCTAGGGATTTTCTTCGCCTCAAGCTATCTGGACTTCGTGAGCCTGACAATGACCTATGTAAGCTACCGCTTTCTACAGCGCTGACTATAGCTTCTGAAACTGTATTCTTATTACCGGTATCTTTAAAAGTTGAAAAACAGCTTTCAGCTTCAGTGGATATATTACGCATTGTAAGTACGTATGGAATATCGCTGTTGAAAAGGTGGCATTTCTGAATTTCTGGATGATCTTCACTCTGCACCGAAATCAGTGCAGGACGATTCAGTTCACGCATGCTTGATGGTGCCGTACAAGACGGGAAATTTTCTTCTTTTTGAAGATTTACTATCGGATGATTTGGTTTTGATTCGGATACAGCGCAAACTGAAGTCGATTCTGTAAAGTCAGTTTCTGAAGTGCCAGCAAGGTTTTTTGGTTTCGGAGGTACTACCGGCTTCGGCCTTCGTTCTCGATAACCTTCTGGAGTGATTACCAAATTTTCCTTAGTTATAACTTTACCTGGTAACGGTCCAATTGCACCATAAGTTTTGGGAATTTGCTGTGGTTGAGCTATTGTCATAAACTTTGGCCAGTATCTGAAGCATGAGTGAAGCTAACATTACTATAAATGTTTTCATTGGCACTTAAGTCATCCTCATCTGGAATTATTTTTGGGCCTATGCAAGATAGTACCTTTCGACGTATACACAATTTCGAATATTTGGCTGCACTTCTTCGGTATGTGAGACAGAAGGTTAGATTCAGTGATCATCATAGGCCAACGATCTGATTCTATTTTAGTAGCAGATGCACGAATTGGAGTTTGTGGTGGAGCGCTGTTACGTACCTTTGAGATCTTACTAATTTCCTTCTTATTACTCAGCTTTCTATGTTCATTCCAAGTTGACATTTGGACCATCAATTTCGATAGGCACTAATTTTTGATGCAACGGATATTCTGCATATGAAGCTGGTGCTGACGATGGATGCTTCTTTTCAACGTAAAATTGCTGTTGAGAATTTGCATCGCCAATCTTAACCTGATTACTTTTAGAAGGTTCTTGTCGATGAACATATCCTAAAGTTTTTTGTTGATTACCTCCTGTCTCTAATTTCTTTCTACCACTGTTCAATCGTCTTTCATTGTACGGATCTTCATCATCAGTGGTATTTGGTGTCGAACGAGTATTTGAAACCACCTTCTTGACAATGACGTTACCAACACGCTTGGCTGTGAATGTGGTAGCATAAACAGGATTCATAGGAATAGGTTGGATATCAGGATGAGCTACTCGTAGCTCATTATCGGATAACTTGTAAGACCCTTCGCTGATATTATCATAATCACGAGGTTGTTGATGTAGTTCCAGGAAATTATCACCAGATGCGGACTTAGGTGGACATTCACATTTAAGCTCAAATTCACGACAAACAATTTGTACATCATCCCGAGAACATTTGGCAATGATACAGATGTGATAGCATCGTTATCAGATGTATCAGTAATATTACCGGAGTTACTCGGTACTGCTATTGCCCCCGCTTGTACAGATTTGACAGTGGACGGTTTCAAAGGTTTAAAATCAGATTGTTGTTGTCTGTAGCGCGAATTCATGGTACCACTACAGCCAATGGGCATACATCATTACTTTCCATATCACTCAGACACATTCGTTCACCGTTCACCGCCGCAGCGCTACTGTTACTCGGATAGTTCTGCGAATTTCGATGGCGATGATTACGAATACTGGCAGTGGTACCATATCTATTCAGAGATATCTCACCAGGAAAGTAACTCTTTTTACTTTTTGTCATTAGTTGTTGATTTATACCTTGAATATGGCTCTGGCTACTTATATGTTGACCATGGCTCATCGACCTTTCTCCATTCATGCAATATACTGGTACATTTCTAGAAGGTAACGTTCCAGAACCAATCAAATTCACTGATCGTTCGCTTACTGTTGCATAAGCAGGATGGTTCGTATCAAAGAAAGCCGGCCGAGAAAACCGACCATTAGATGAAGATGAAAGGCCTAATTTAATCGGCCTAAAAAAATTTCTCCTGAATTCCTCTTACTTATTCATTCCTGAAAATTTTTGAAAACACTGCAAACAATTTTTGAAATTTCACAAACCTTGTAAATGGTTCACGTCGTTTTCTGTGTTCTCGATATAATCAATCAATTGTTTTGAGTTCTACCTTGGTACCTGCAAAAAAAGATATTTTGGATAATTCTTGAATTTCTATATATGCAATTTTCGTAAATATTGAATAATTTTTCGTAACTGTTATAAAAAAAAAAAGAAAAAAACGAATGGATTTACAGTACGAATAACCTCCATAGAAATAAAAATAGGTCTTAATATATGTTGGTATTTCAGGAATTAATTTTCAGAACATTGTCCAGGTACCCAACGAATCAAAATACATACCTGAAAGCAGAACCTTTACTGAATAAACGACCTTCGCGAGATTTTTTCATCGGTAACACTTCAATACATCGGAAAAACGTATGATGTTCCACGCATTTTTTCCAGAAATTTTTGCATTCATTTCTACTTTCGAATAAAAATTCGATTGTCTCCTTATAGTACTGCTGGAAAAGAATTTGTGTAATAACTTTCTTGAGTTGAATTGAATTTTCATTTTTTGTATGTCCCTAATGAATTCTATTAAATTTTATTTCATATTTTAATAATCTAAAAAGTTGGAATAGCGGAATGAATTTATTTCTTTTTTTATTACTTCTTTAGCTACTTCTCAAATTAAGAAAAATTAAGTTGAAGCAAGTTGATTCTTTTTTGTATGATTATGAAGTAATCAGAATTCTTGTAAATTAGTTTGAAATTTAGTAAGTAAAAATTTTTTTTAAAGACTAGATCGGAAATTCTTTATAAAATATTGGCTTACATGACTTTCCGGATGTAGCTTTATAAGCAATTTGCGACGCTTAAATGAAAGCTTCCGAATTTTAGCCCAAGAAAATACCGAAACACATTGAAATTGATGGAATACCCGAATACCCATATGAGCAATTGATAAGCTTACTTCAGTACCTTCTACATCCTGAAAATATCATTATTCTATAGCGGTTGAATATATACTAGTTTATTGTCCTTCTTTGAATTGATTTTTCAAATGCTATTTCAGATTTAATTCGTCTACATGATGAAGCATAATATATGCATGAATTGTTCAGTGAGACTTTTAATGTCTCATTAAATCCCACTTAATCAAGAAATATTAAAATGCCATTAATTTTTCTGACATTTTATTTTAGCTGAAATTTTCATATAACAAAAAAAAAAATACCTTAGCAGCATGTAATTTTACACCATAATAATCACAACGTCGTGCTGTTTCAAGAAGAATTAAATCACTTTCACCGGGACTCATACCACTAAACAATTAATCTAAGTAACTTACAGAAACTGCTGAACTTTTGTTTTGATAAATTCAAAATTCTTACTGTGTATTAGCATCATGTGAACAAAATGAATCTTATAACATACCATAATCAGTAAGTTATAGTTTCTAATTAATCTTTTTATTAAAATAAACTATAGTTTCAAAGTTACCGTAAATAATATAATTCAATTTCCTATCATAAGTGAAGTAATTCAATTTTTATCACTGATAAGTATAAAATTCTATCTTTAAATTTCTCATTTCTTTCCATAATTTTGATTCAATAAAAAATTAAATTTGAATATTTCATCGAGAAAAATCTAAAATACTTAAATACACATACATCAGTTTCTTATGATTTTCCATAACTTTCTTCTGAAATTCACTGCTTTGATTAGGTATAAAGCGAGCACTTGATAAATAACTATCATCGGGATAATCTTCGGCTGCGAAATCGCCACAATCCGACTGGACAATATATGAAGCCAGAAGAGCAGCTGTATTTTCATTACATAATAGTTCTCCCATTGCAAGATCTCGTTTAATTTGCAAGGCAAACAGATACCTTGAAAGACAAATTTACATCGGTGTTTTCTCGAGAAAGCTCATTTATCAAACAGTAGGATATATTATCAGACTGCATTAATAATTATCAAAATAAAAAACATATACACTCGAGTCTTGAAAAAATTATCATCTGTATAACGGATATGATGGGCCTTAATTTCAGGTAACAAGCTTTAGTGGAAGGATGAAGAAAAGCGGGAATAGAAAAGAAGAAAAAATTGGGATAATTGATTATCAGGTTATCAATAAAAAAAGGAATTTTAATAAAGTAAATTTTAGTGAAAAAAATGAAGATTTTTAAGAATTATTTGATAGAATAGTTCGAAACGATGCAAAGCGAATGAATTGCCTAAGTTAGAAAATTTTTGTGAAAATTATGAAAAGGTAAAAAAAAAAATACCTTGTATATTCTTCAACGAGATCTGATGGATTCGGCGTGTAAAATTTAACAATAAAATAGAAACGAGCATCGCTATGAGTTGTAGTAATTTGCCGCAAGATAGGCTTATCTTTATCTAACCAGCACTGAAAAATTCATATATATTTGATAGTGATAATCAGATAATCAGAATAGAATAGGACACAAATGATTTAATGAAATAATTTTAATTTAATTTTGAATACTAAAAAGTTAGCTGTAATATACAATATTTCGATAACTGAAATCAATGAAATGAAGCATACACGATTGCCATAGCAGTCGGTAAATTCAAGACTGAAATAATCACATTCCAGTAAATTTAAATGACGGCATACTTCATCGAATAACGCTTGTCCAAGTGCCTTGTGCTGTAAAATTAATTCTTTTCAATAATTAATTTACTTTAGTAAAATTCATTTCAAATTAATTTCGTCCAGTTTAATATATATTTAAGTTTTAGCTGATTAAAGAATGATATTGTCTTCTTAATTGCTACATAAATATTCACTTCTGTCATAATCTACATAGACTAATCATTTCTAATTTGATAGAAAATTTGAATAATTCAATTTGATTATTTAATTAATGATCCAAGTTTAAAAACTAAGGAAGACAAAAAATTATTATATTATATTCTTAGAGCTTACTCCTAAATGGAATACTCCAACAGAATCATCAAGCATGCGAACTTTAATACACATCAATTTCCCATTACGATTATCCATACCAGGCGGTGGTGGAGCACCAACTCCTTTTGGTATCACTCCGCTACCCGGTCCACTCATACTTGACCTGTAATTCTCAACTTTTATAATTTTTTTAATTTTCTAATTTTAACAGATCAAAACAGGTCAAGACCTGGAATACACAAAGCGGAAATTGAGCAAAATTTAATTTGCAGCAAGTTACATCTGGAGTTGTATTTTATTAAAGGGAAAGAGAAGCATTATTATTCAACCACGTTGGACTCAGGTCACAAGGTCAAAACAAGTTTTGTCTGGCGGTTATTATAGAAGTAAATATGCCTGAACGCGTTATTTTTCAAAAAAAAAAAATATAATTTTAGTATTTATTATATATTTATTCCTTTAAGTCCGTTTTTAATATTTTTCAAATTTCATTAAAAAAATTTTTCAGAAAAATATCGCTTCAAATGTAACTTTGGTGTTTTGACGAGCTATATCGAGAGTTTTACGTCATCGAGACTTAAGCACATCCTGTGGAAGATGAAACTGATTCACATCAAATGAAAAAAAAAAAGTGACGCAGAAAGAGGAATATCAAAAGTGCACATAAAAAAAAATTCTAAAATCTCATTCAGCTATTTCTATCTCTAATTTTAGAAATTGAAATATTCAAAGTTCAAAGTTCAAATTACTACTTTTTTTGTTCTTTAATTTCTTCTCCCATACAGAAAGTTCTGCCAGAGATATAAAGTTTTCTTGAAAAAAATCAAGTTTATTTTTAAAACTGCTGCTCAACCAAACATCAAATTTGTACTTTTGGGAATTTTGAAAAAACTCCAAGAAATGGTAAATTATATGTATATTAATTTCCAAAAAAATATAATCCAACTTTGTCGCTTGTCGCTATACTTTAGGGAATTCAAATTGACATGTAAAAAATGAAATGTGAAAAAAATAACGCTCTCATAGAATAATCAAAATTATTCAAATACATTTTTCCCGAGAAAAAATTAGAAAAAACATAGAAAAATTAAAACATCTCGAGAAGTCCGGCCTTCTGAGATATTTTTTATAGCATCGAATAAAAATATTTAGTCTCAAAAATTTGATGCAAATCAAAGCTATTTTTTAAATTGAAAAAAAAAACATCTTAATTGATTAGTATTTTGTAATGAAGATTAGCATTCGTTTCAATATTATAATTTATATGACTATTTCATTTATATTCTAGTACTGTTCATTTCTGATAAGCAGAAAATATTTTTCTGACAATCATTATAATTAGATTTTAATCTTGCTTGACTTTTTCATCAATTTTTTTTCACGTGGCAGATTTTTCCCCTTGGATTTTTTCTTTTTCTCTATGCAAAAATAATATGGCAATTTAATGGAATGAAAATTCTTGATTCTTAATTCAAAAAAAAATGATGTTATTTAGAATTTTATAATGAAAAAAATTTTAGGTAATGAAGAAGATTGAGCATTATCCTTCAATTTTAGCTCAATCGAAGACAATATGTTCTCAGCAGATTCTGAAGATTGTTTCATTAAAAAAAACGTTGATAATGAATAAGAAGAATTTGCAGAAGTAGAACATTAAATAAGAATGCGATCTTTGGTACTAGTAGAATGAAATAGATGCTTTGAATGAGAAGTGAACTTTGAATTAAAAAACTGAACGATAACATAGCGATTTCGCTATCAATATTGATAAAATTCGAATATTCTAGATGAGAAATTTGAAAAGATGAACAACAGCTGCTCCTGCTAGTACTGCAGCATCAGGTTGCTTAGTTCTCGAATATCAATACCACACTATCGAGTTGTTAGTGATGGAACCAGCCGAAATAAATCAAGGCGAAAGTACCTCTTCAATTTACGAAGTGCTTTCAAACTATCACAACACACCCAACATCTATCTCCTATTCTCTTTTTAAAATTTATCTTTCTTTTACTCTTCTTTCTTGCTTTATTCATTTCCCGAACTCAATTTTCTCAAAGGAAGCTCAGTTAGCCCGAGGGACCACTTTACAGCAGTAAACAATTGACACTACGTCATCGTTATTCAGTCGAGAGTGCCATTCCTGCGGATAAAATAATACAAGCCTATTACTTATTGTACAAACATTTAATGACTGTAATAACCACAAGAAAAGATAAAACGAAACTTTGTTCCGACATCATCGATACATACATAATACGAACTTGTCATTATGCATTATCGGAATAATTTCTTTTCAAGAAAAAAATTAATATTCCATACGATCAGTTTCTTCTTTTTTTATCTTTTTTCTCCTTCGCCATATCGGACAAAAAGTGAAGGAATAAAAAGTTGTAGAGGAAAAAAAATTGTACCGTATTTGATGAGGTGCAACCCGTCGTAAACTCATTTTGTTGATGTAACATCTGTTTTGGTCCTTTTCATTTCTGTAAAATGAGAATATATTACAACTTTGAAATGTCAAAGAGCGAGCAGAATGACAATGCTGATTGATATCATCTATGATATGATGATTGTAATCGATAAATTTCAATGATACGTTTGACAAATTATAGCAGTGATAAAAAAAATAATAAGAAACAGTGATAAAGGTTGAGGAATAGGATAATCACATGGATAATTTTTTTTAAGCTATGAAACTCAAGGAAAATGCATCGAAAATTTCAGCCCGAATGGCCATGACAAGAAATTGAAGTATTATTAATAATCCTCTTCATATTCCTCTTTCTTTCAATTACTTCTCTTCCTTTTCTGCTTGCACTCTTTTTCCCTCTTATTATTCAGTACTCTCCTTGGATTATCTTAACTAATCTTCAAATCAAAAGAAAAAAAGAGATTTGAAGATTTTTACCAAATGAAGATACTATGATAACATATTATTCCAATTCAAAAATTCTCAATAAATTTTAGAAATCCGTTATGAGAACTTATCAGTGATAAACAAAATTGCTCTAATATTCATCTCCCAATACATCATTTATTGGAAATTAGTTGTAATATGAGTGGATTCTGACAGATACTCTGGAAGTTGAAATCTTGACAGATAGATTATGAGATAACAAATAACAATCATAGTGATAGTAGTGACTTTAACATCAATCCATTCACTTCATTAGTTAAAGAAAATAAAAAAGTATTTGAGTGAAAAAAATTAGAAGCTGTAGCAGATAAAATAAAGATAAGGATAAAGCAAACAGAAAACTTAAAAAATACAGGCTTATCAAATCGAACTCTGCTCTGCAATCACATTTGATTGAGGAAAATCGCACGATGCGACCACAGCATGATTCTAATTCATAATTGATATCCAGAAGTAATTTCTTTAGATTGAATTTAGTGGGCATTATTGATGCTTTTTGATTGATAAGCAAATCAGACAAATTTCAATTTAATAACTTCTTCATAAAATAAATTGGTCACTCTGCTGAAGGCTATTCTCGAATGCACTAATTAAAACAAGAATATTAGTGTTAAATGAGCCATAAAGTAACAGGTAATGTAGCAGGTAATATAAACATTTATTAAAGATAAATCTCAATTTAAAGATCGAAAAATCCATAAACTGTGAGAAGTGAGGAATATTTGGTTTTAATCTATTGATAAAGCAGAATATAAATAAGAAAAGAAACTGAAAATTATTATATAAATAAGCGGTAAAAGTGAAAAAAATGAGGTGGAGAGGGGATAAGCGAAAGAAATGTTCTTGTCAATAGTTTATAGATGAGCGATATGTCACCGATGGTGACCTTGGACAGGTATAAATAGTTTAATGTCAATTAACAGCAACTCTTTTTCCTTTTCTTTTCCCATCATGCGATAGAGTTTTGATGAGACTTTTTAACTTTTTAATTTTCTAAAGGTTTTTTATAAACCAAGGTAATCATTTTATCAATTCCGCTTTCCACGGAACATTCTCGATTTTTTTCAAAGATCTTATTTTGCAGTAATTATTCTGAATTTCGAAAATTTCAAAACTTCCGCTAAATCAATATTCGAATCTGAGGAAAAACTTTATATGGATTGAAATAAAGTTGCAGAAAAAAAACTCAATTTAAAAATTTAAATGACATAATTATAAATATTCCCAAACAATTCATAGACGATTCAAAGCTCGAATTTGGCTGATATTTTCTCGATGAATATTTGTCATATAAATTTTAAAATTTGAAGGAACTGCAAGACTCAATTAATTTATGGATCTAATAAGTCATATATCTTATTTTCTCTGAATATCTCTCGACTAATTGAATATTCAACAGTTAAAAATGTTTAAATTTTATGACAGTAGCCAATTTTCTTCTCAAAAATAATCAACGAATTGAAGAACGAAGAATGTAAAAAGAAATGTAAAAATATCAACAAATGAACTTCCATCAGATAGGCTGTAAATTATGTAATGCCAAGATGGAAGATATAAAATTTTACTGCTGCAAGAAGGAAGTGCTTTCTTCTTTAATGGCAGTGCATAAATTTATAGAAAAAGAATTTCTAAGAATAATTTTATAGAAATGAAAGTTAGCTTCAAAAGTCACTTAGAAGTTGAATCTTTTCTTTGATAAAATGAAGAATTCGAGAGTAATAAGAAATTATAATTAATAAAAGAAAATGTCAAAAGACCATAGTAGGCTATTATAGAGAAGACAAGCAAATATTTCAAATGGAGCGTAAAATAAAAGGATTCTGAAATGATATTGGAGCATAGACTAAAAGCTTCAATTTTCCAAAAGGAATAGAAAATATTTAATTATTTAGAAATCGATCATCTATACAGCAAAAATGGCAAGTTATTGATGATCTTTCTTGCATTTCTTTATGGCCATAACATTCTTTTATGGCCACAAACTAATGCTTACAGGATTTTTTTTTTTTGTTTTTTTTTTGGCAATAAATAAGAAGGAATTCAAGCAAATTTTAGTACTTATCAGATTTGAATTAGAGAGAACAAATGCAATCCAATGTAATAGATAGCTAAATTTACAACATTAAATTTATTATTGGTTGAAAATAAAATAATAGGAATATGGTGAAGAAGGAAGACATAATATGAAATTATTGACAAGTATGACATAAATCATTTGTAATCAAACCTATTTAAATCGATATTTATTTATAGTTAAGAGCAACATAAACTACTTCCCTATCATAGTTATCATAAATCAACAACGCAAAGTTTGGCAAGTTCAAATAATTCTTATCGATTGATTCATAAATCTTACTAAAGCTCATTAGATAATAATGTTTATCTTATCTTTCAATCTTTTCAATAACAAATTCAGTTATGAAAGGAAATGAAAAATTATAATTAATTCAGGCATTCCTTTTCGGAATCGAATTAAATCAAATTCAATTAAAACGAATTAATTCATCAAACATAAATCATATAATCAAACCTTCTCCTGAAAGTAGCTAATCATAAAATTGATTACGGATCATAAACTTCACAGCATTAATTACATCAGTTTAGCAACATTTTCGTATTGACGTATTTCAAGATCACATGTCATATTCATCAAGCAAGTGGCACTTTCTCTTCAAGAATTTTTCATATAACTTTCTTTTTTCTTCTCTTTTAGACATAACCTTTCTCGTTGATTTCACAGTGAATGTTGCAAACAATAAATAAAATTAAGAGATAAATAATTTTGAGGATTCTGTAGTACTCATTCCACCATTCCATCATTTCCAACTTCTGTTTACGTCTACTTTCAATCATATGAGAAATGAGTTGCGATAATTGGTTGAGAATTTATTCATCCAACATTTCCTCACAATATATGAATATATGAAGAAAGCGTAGATTTTTCAGTAATTTTTTTAACAGACTTTTCTAAGATCTAAGCTGGAAGAAAATTGAATTTTATTTGAATAAAAGAAAGCTAATTCTTAATCAATGCAGAAAATACTTCTTGCAATGGATAAATCGGAGATAGATGCTAAGATAAATTAATGCTTCAGAAAATAAACAAATTATTGCTTCAAAAAATTATTAGAAATTCTGATAACATCCCGTAAAAATTGCATTCAAAGAATTTTTCTTGAATTAAAAATTCTGGCGATCTTCAATTCAAGAAAAATTTGGAATTTATTGTTATTTAAATTCCTAGCAACCAGCGGATGAGAAAAATTTGTAATTCAATCGGAATGATGAAAATTAATAACCGTCGGCGCAATGATGGAAAGCATCTCAATTCATTCAAAAAAGCTAGCAGGAAAATATCCCGAATGATACAATCAGTTTGCTTTCAAGAAAATACGAATCGATATGATCAATTTTAGAATTTATAAAAACTTAGAAGACAACATATTTATGAGTACCCGCACAGAGTCAGAAAATTTAAAAAATACTGGCATGAAAAATAGAAAATATACAAAGAAGTTTGATCAGATTTTAAATCAATATTTAAAACTATCATATCTATGGGGTCACTATTACTACTATTATTTTATAACACATTTTAACAGAATCAACAGAAATTCTAATCAAATAGAAATTCGAGCTTAATTAAAAATGAATTCTGTTTCAGCCAATTAAAATTGCCATCGTGCGCAGCATCAATTAGTTGTTATCATGAATTTCCTGAAATTTTATTAGAGCATTCATAATTCTTAGTTCATTCCAATGAAATATGAAATAACAATAATCCTAAATCATAATGATTTTAGGGAACTCGAGAAATCAGAACGAAGTATTCAGGTATATTCGAGATGAGTTACATTAGCATACTGAAAGTGAAGTTATCTGAATGCTTTAATAATTATGCTACTTTTAGGATGCATAAGGAAACATGCAATTAATATTTTTAGATAGACAATTTGAAACATTTGATATTAGCAAGACTCTTGCAATATCAGTTGCAAGTTGCAAGTTAATGCAAGCATGCACTAAACTTATGTAATATTTGAACATTTACAAATATCGATTCGTTTTTCTATAAATTCGATTTGCATTTGTATAGTTTACAAGAAATTTTAATATAGTAGAAACGAAGTAATAAATAAAAAATAAATTTATTTAAGCTTTTACGAACCATTAAGTTGATATCAACAAATAATGATAATAATAATGAAGTGAAGTGAACATGAATAGGTACTTTAGTAGAACACCTGCACTTTAGTGCAACACTTTTATGCTAAAATTATCGTAGAGCATAAAAATGTTCTACAAATTGGAAAATTTCAATTTACTAATTAATCTTTTATCAGTGAATTGTTTAGTTATGCTATCATAAGACGATAAGTTCAATACCAGTTCACTATATGAGAGGAGTATATTTCGCATCTTTTTAAATTATTTCAAAATTATTTAACAAAGAAAAAATTCTACAGTTTTCTGCGTTCTTTCAGAGCTGTAAGAAGACGGAAATGATATAGAGAGAAGGTCGGGCTAAAGGTCGAGATTTATTAGAAAGAAAGGATTTTTCCTATACTAGAAAAAGCATATTTCTGTTGATCGATGCATGTATGCATGTGATGTTGCACACATCGAGACAAATGATTTGCGCAATTAGAGAGCAATCAAATAGATATTTGTACAGATGTCATTTTTATTCATAAATCGATCATTGTGACATAAGCCAAATCTCGAAATGTCAATAGTTAAAATACCATGGAGCGTGAAATGTAAATTTGGTTAGGTTCGATTAATAATACTCCTTGGCATGAAATAGCTACAGTACACTAAGTCAATTAGCATAATGGCTGACCAGCAATTCTAAATGAAATTTGAAGGAGCACCAATCGACAAAAGAGATAATTTTAGCACTCTACTTTCATTATCATCCGCTCAACAAGGTTACCCATGTCTCTGCACTTTCATTATGCTCTTAGAAGTCTTGCTATCTCTATCCAGGCTTGATTGGCATCCTTTCAGGCTCAAACAAGCAATTTCAAAAGCCAAAAATTTCGCAATAGAGCCAGAAAGATATAAGCATAAATATATTGCTAAATTTTATGGTATTCGGATAGATTTAAAGGATTTCTTTTATTTATATTAATGTTTCATATTTGAAACTTTTCCGGTGCTTCTCTTATTTAATTGCCAAATTAAAAATTATTAGACTTTTTTTGAAAATTTAAATTAAAGATTTTCTTACTATTTCAAAAACTTACAACGAATATTATTAAATTATACAAATTTGGAATATGAAAATTAACAGATACTGTACAGCACTCATCAACATCTATTACAAATTCGAAATATAAAACAGTAAGTAGATATTGTCAAATATTCATCGACATCTATTACAAACTCGAAATATAAAAACAATAGATACTGTAAAGTAGTCATCGACATCTATTACAATTTGAAATATAAAAGCAATAGATATTGTATAGTACTCATCGACATCTAGTTACAATTCGAAATATAAAAACTATATTATACAGTACCCATCGACTTCTATTACAATTTGAAATAAAAATCAATAGATATTGTCTAATACTCATCTGAGATCTATTACAAATTCGGAATATGAAAATAATAGATATTGTACAGTACCCATCGACATCCAATTACAATTCAAAATAGAAAAACTATATTGTACAGTACCCGTCGACATCTATTAGAAATTCATTCAATTCATAACTGTTCTCCAATTTTGAAAGCATAGTGAAGAATTCACCAACAGAAATAATAGATCTAGCTGACTGTTAGGCTATTAAACGATATTTGAGTTAACAAATAAAGTTTTCATAACTTCATACCATAAATAGCCTTTCAAAAGCTAATGATTTGTAACATTTTCCTGGCCAAAAGAATCTAAAAGAGACAGTAAAGAATTGAAAAAATTATTTGCTTCTTCAGTTTACTAATTTAATTTCATTTTGTTCGTTTTTATCAATGAAGAAGAAGAGAATTAATTTATCAAAATGAACAATAAATTTGGTCAGTTAATTGAAGAATCAGACAAGGAAGCATCAGAAAGCTTGTGATTACAACAGAGATAACATAAAGTTGAATAATTTGAAATAAATTGAAAAATCTGTCATCCGTTGTCCATTTCTCGAGAGGGAAAGGACATTGATGAAGCAGAAATGAATTTTATATTATTCTTCAATTGTTGGCTAATGGGAAAATTGGCGGAGAAGGAATGAGGTGGATTAGATAACGTTGAATAATGAAAATAGCACTGATGATAACAGTGTTCCTGAAGAGGGAATGAAGAAAGACGGAAGAAAGGAATGGATGATTATTATGAGAATATGAAAATTTGGAGAGACGAGAGTAATAATATATTACGTCAGGTTTGAGGCTAACTGCCTTGTTGTTGAAGTCTAGGCTGATAAAGCTTTTGGCACCATATATACACTCACTTATATACAATTGAAATGGACAGCTACTAAAGGGATGTCATTTGGCCGATCAATATAGAAGTCTTTGATTGGTAAGATGCGACAATGAACAGAATGTCAGCAACATAATAAGTCTCAGAATCGGTTTATGGCTGAAATTAACGAAAAATGAGAAGAGGTAAGAGAGATGAGAAAGAATCTGTTACATAGGTTCGAGAAGTTTCTCATCCGGAATATGAATCCTCTTCAGCACGGGAATTTTCCAATTAGCTGATATCATTAAATTTTTGTCGTCAGTGAAATGAAATTCAATATATCTGTTTTATAATTTTTCCGATTAAAATTTAAAGTTTTAAGTAAATGAAAGTTTTCTGAAATTACTCAATGTTTATTGCAAAAGGAGAAATTAATTAAAATTCATTGATCATAATAAGTTTAGATACGATCAATTGCGAACATAATAATTGAAACTTATTGATAATTAGAATTGTTCAAAGCTGAAAATGTGATCTATACAGAGAGAGAGAAAGAGAGAAAGAAAGAGAGAGGAGAGACTATAAAAGGACAGAATTCACTAAACAAATTTTATCAACCTTGTTAATTAAATTAATGAAAGATAGTGGAAAGGTAAAAAAACTTTGTAAACATTTATAATATATTTATTTTCTGTAAAATTCCCTTCTTTTTCATTATTAAAATAGATGAAATATTATTATAAAGTATCTTATATAAAGTAAAATGGCCAATTGAAGTAAATCTGAATGATTTCATTGCAAGGCCAAGTGATGCCACAATATTTTGATAAGAAATTTAGCAATGATAAATATAAGTTATTGGTAATTAGAGAGATGAGATTTATTGAATAAATATTGGGAAATGATCATTTCCATATCAAATCTGCAGACTCCCTAAAAATAAACAAACCCGCTTATCAAACAACAATGCATCCATTATTTTCGCTTTAACAATATTTTGTTATCCATTTCTTCTTTCTAACCAATTAATTACTTTAATTCATCTATCACTGCACCTGCCTAATTAGTAAAAGCTTAAGATTATCAGTTTGTTGTCGATAAATGTCAATTTGAGCTGCCATTTGTTCCTTTACCTCAATTCTTAGTTCCATTTTTTTTTTTTGTTTAAAATTGAATGTTATTACCATTTGAACACATACCTCCGATATTTCATTAAATTATTATCATTTTAAGCGAGAATTACGCTGAACATCCATTATTAAACTTATCATAGCAAATATCATGGCAACTTATCATAGCAAATATCATGGCAACTTATCATAGCAAATCCAAATTATCTGATGACAGCGACACAAATTTGCGATCTCGTTTGAAGATTTTATGACTCACCGTAGCAAAGTTAGTTCTATTTCAATAACGCATGCTTTTGTTGAATGAATATTAAAATTTGGAATCAGTTAAAGAAGGAAAGGACGAGCTTCTCTGTGTCATCGAATGAATTGTATTTTACAGTAATCCAATTAAATGAAATATTATGACTTTGTTAACTGTATCCCATATCTTTACTGATAAACTTGCCTTTGTGCAGTATTTTCACTCATTAAAGAAAAATTTTCTGGAAACTTCGTTGCTTATTTATGATGATCATTGTTACTTGAGGAAAATATGCTTTAAACTTATTTATTACGAAAGCAACGAAAATGAATCTGAAGATGAAAGGATAAATTTGATTTCAGATTTCTCGACACAAAATTCAATCATTCATTGGAATACTGTAAGGAAATGTTGCATTATTGTAAAACATTCTCTATTAATTCTCTTTTGCTATTCACTTCTTAATTAGTAGTAATATTCATTTATTCTTGTCATTGTATTGATAATCATAATTAAGCTACTTAGTTCTTGGAAACATATTATCAACATTTTTGTTTACTGTTTATCTTTGAAATTTTGATGCCTAAAAATCAATAAATATCTCCATTGTTTATAGGCTTGCTAAGTACAACGAGAATAGTTAATTAAATTATTTTAAATTTATGGTCGAAAGAATAGTCAACTTTTTTGAATTATTTCAAAAAAGCCTATTGAAATACTCGATTCAGGTATTTCCTCTGAAGATATTACATAATACTGGATTCTTGAATTTAGGATTTTTCTAAAAATGATATGGTAGTATATTCAGAAAATTTCTTATTATTATGTTAGTATAAAACTACTGGTTTAATGTTCCTTTCAAATTTCATTCTTATAGACTAAGTTTATTGGTAAATATTTGACAGATGCATGAATAGGAGTTTTCATTGATATATGGTTTAATTGATGAAAGTGCAAAGAGATTAAGGAATTGGTTGTTTCTTAAATAATTTGAATATTTAGAAACGATCAAACAACACATGCCAACATATGCATTCCAATATGAATTATTAATGAGCTTTTTTTAAATGGAACCTGACTTTGGGTAAAGGTAAGTAATTTCAGGAATTAGAAACGATGTAAGTAATTTGTTAAGAAAATAAAACTCTTCGATTTGTTTGTTTGAAAAGCTATCACAGAACAATGAACTATCGTTAACATTGGAGTAATATTTAAAGCATTCATTTATTCGAGATTGGAGTCTTAGAAAGAAACTCAAATGATTAGAGATGTCACCGATATGCGAAAAAGTGATATAAAAGTGTTGAAGATCTTGCGATGCGTATTCCATCTATTTTGGCGAAATCAAATCTTAAAATCCGAATTTACATAATCTAATATAAATGAAAAAAAAAATCGATAAATGACGTATTTATCTAAGTGAATCGATAAGAGACTTCTGCTGAGAGAAAAAAATAATAATAATTTGCTAGAATTTCGATCGAATGATTACTACAGAGATAATAGAATTTTGATATAGGACTTCTCGAAAAGTTGGATAAATCGATTACCTAAAGATGCTTTCATTTTTCTCGTGATAATCAATTCATCACTGTTTTGGACAGCATCAACGTTGTTACTGTTATATTAAATTATTGATAAAGAAACAAAGTAATCATAATTCTAATTGCTCTTGAAACTGTTAATGCTAATAATATTGACTAGTAATAAACAATTTTGAAAATTTATAGGATTTAATTAATTTTGAAAATTATAGATTTTGGATTTTTAAGGGATTGATAACTTATTAGATTGATAATTTACTGATAATTTATTACATTTGATAGTGAGCAAATGAATGAGACAAGGAAATTTGTAAATTGAATATAAAAAGCACTTTTATCAACTAAATTAGTATGGACTCTCGAAAATATCAGATATATATGGAGACAGAAATATTAGTACTTTTATGTGGTTTGATTGCAGTCGTTTCATTCAAAAAATATTTAGCAAGCTGTAACGACAGTCTCGCATAATTTTACAGATATCTTTATCACTAGATATATTAAGCATCGAGAATTTATCTTTCTATTCTCGCTTTAACCTTTCCGATTTGGTTTTCATGAATTATTTGTAACTATTACATTTAAACAGTGTAATTTAATTTTTAGAAAATTCCATGAACATTCATCAATTTGAAAGATTGCAAATGTTTATTTTCGAAGTGAACACTTATTGATAATTTTGATCATTCATATCGCTATATTTCAAATTATTTATTTAAAAGAAAAAACAAAAGAATTCTTTTTTCAATTACTTTAATTTGAATCAAAATTTAAATTCTAATTAATTTGACTTAAAAATTCAAATCATTGATTTCAAATAATACTTTTCGAAACTTACAGTAATGTCAAATAGCCGAGTGATTTTTCTGGAACAAATTTATTTAAAATTTCATTCATAAAAATATTAATATTAAATGTATCTGTATATAGTTTACATCGTTTTATAAATTACCGCTTTGGCGTATACCCAATCGAAATTCTAACTTCTATTTTTCTGTAGTTGTTCTGGCACCATTTGGAAAATTATGATTGCACATGGCCAAAAATCAATGACCTCTAAGAACAAGAATTAGAGAAATCAAACTTAATTTTAAATAAACTTTTAGGAAATGATGAAAAATCTATATTTGACCTTATTTTGACATAGCACATTTGACATCTCTTTCCTTAGTTTTTACTTATTTCTAATTAAGTTCACTATTCTCAAATCTCGCTAAACTTCTTTATCTCTTTTCAATGACTTTTGATCACCAAATTTCTGAAAAAAAAAACAATACCGAAAAGGATTATTGAAAACAGTAGAGACCAAAATCTATGATTGTAAATTCGAGCCTATTTATCAACAATTTATTTAAAATCAAACATAAATTTAGATAGATAGTCAAAATTAAAAAATCATTCAGTTCATCCCAGCTAGCATCACCTCACTTTAAAATAATTCAATTTACTCTTCTCACCGAGCTACTTAGTATAGTATTTTTTGGCTAATCTCGTGAAAAATACTAAGATAGATTTTCGTAGAAACACATAACATCTAATTTTACTTTCATAATATGCTTATAATGCCTTTTGGCTTTCCCAAAGTTCATTTCATTTGATTCTAATTAAATCCATCTGAATTAAACTTTATGTTTGTTATGTTAGTAAAATAATATTTTGCTTGCATTCCAATATTTATAATAAAAAATGCAAAATTAGCAAATTGAAGACGGAATGTTGGACCTATTATTTTTAGAAGTTTTTAGCTTTTCAGCTCAAAGTTCATTTCACTCTCGGCATATATAAATTGGTTAAGGTATATATAAATAAATAAGATGCATTGACGCTCTTTGTTTATTATTATTCAGAATAAACAGGTACTGAATTGAATTATTCTGCTGCAGAAAAACTATTCAATGTACAGTTAATTTCTTATCACTTAAAGTCTTATCAGTATGAGTACTAATCACCGCTTCCTCAAACTCTTCATCATTATCACTCATCTGTTACATATGCTTTTATGTTTACTGCCCCACGAATCGTTCTTATCATTATCTTATCACTTAAAATTTCATTGTTTGGCACTAACTAACCGCACATTCTTTACATGTATCCCTTTACATTGTCTCTCTCTCATACATACGATGAAGCAGCTTGTTTTTGTTCCAATTTTTATTTATTATGTTTAAAATCTCGACATTCTCCGACTTTTAACTGAGGTATCGTTTTAAATGAGAATAAGTAGTATATTCAACAGATCGATATCTTCCCTAAATTATGCAAAAAACTTTCTCGAGCTAGATTCTATCATGCAAATTCAATTAAATATGCTTGTAATTGAGCATATTACTTGCATAAGTAATGTATTGTTTTGATGATAATCGCTTCTTTGATTCAATCATTTTTTAATTAATAATCTCGCAGATGCAATGACTAAACTTCCAAATTTTTTTTATTTTCCCATGACGTCAATGGAATTATTGAACCATGATCTCGGCAAGAAAGGGAAGAACTATAATTTGTTAGGACTATGAGAATTCGGGGATAACGAGAAATGTGTGTATAATGTGTGTAATAATGTAATGTAAAAATTTCGATTTTAAAAATTGCTATTACCCGACGACACTATTTAGAATATAATGTCATCTAATGTCATCCGCAAAACTTCAATGCAACCCTTTGGAATATGAAAAAATTTTCTCTTCGTTTTACGAATTAGCATTTATCAAGTGTGTGTAAAAAAGGTGGACTTAATACTTGATCAAATAAAATAAAATATCAGCAGTCAAACATCAGCAGTCAAACATCAGCAGTCAAACATCAGCAGTCAAACATCAGCAGTCAAAAATTTCATGAAGATTTCCTAAAGAGGTTTCATAAAGATCAAAAAAAAAAAATTCATAAAGATTTAAGATACAATGATTCATTTTACAAATTCTTGAATTTTGCTTCATTGATCAAGTGTTGGAAATTTGTTGGGAGATATAGCAATTGATAATCTGTTATTGATAGTAAGCCATATTGCAGATAATTAATGATAATGTTTCAATGAATAAATGAAGGAGGAACAACGACCACTTCTCGAGCTTTCGCGGTTGTTTTTTCTATTAATTCGATATATTTCAAACTTCCATTTTGATCTCGATAGTTAGTGATTAATACCGGTTTTTTTTTGCATAAATTGCCGAAAAATTAAATGAATCATCGCATAGTTTGCATTATTACCTCCTTTTTAAATTATATGATGTCCAAGCTTGGTTTACCTGCAAAAGTTGTGTTGTATGCTAATTAACAATTTATTCTTGCTTACTTTTTCTAGGTAATGCAAAAGGTGTGATCGCTTGATATGAAATAGTATGATTTGAGTGGATACTTTCTGCTTGTCCGATCTTTTCATTGGATAAATAATACAAACTCAATTTTAGTTTACTTGCAAGTAATGAGTTACATTCGAACATTATGTCTTCAATGGATGATGATGGCTCTATATCAAATATAGAATTAGCGGAAAATTACGGTCATCAAGAAAGAGAAAAATGACAATAGGGAAACTTTTTCAGAAACTCAAAAGTTTTGGTAAGTTGAATAATTTAAGGAAAATTTCCATTAATTAAATTTTCAGATGAAATTTGGTAAGCATCGATAAAATTAAAAAATATAGAAGTTACTTCGTTGTGCTTTTATCTTTTAGATTATGAAAAAATCATTTGAATTAGCTAAGTACTACTACTGAAGCCAAGAAATTACTGCAAGTAGCACAAATTGAATATGTTAGATAAAAAATTAAAATTCTGATTTTTCTAGGATAAACATGCTTAAATATAGCTAACAAAAATCGTGAATTCGATTTTATACCGATTTGTTTTTAGCACATCAGATCTTTTGAAATATTTTGGTGAAATAATTTAAAAATTTCCTAAATATTTAAGATGTAACATTTAAGATATAAAAATTGAAGATTTAAAATGTGATAGAAAAGTTTAAAATACCAATAAAACGTATTCGAAAATATATTACGAACGCCAGAAAAAACTACTTTATTATTATTTTTTGGTTTCCGGGATATGTTAGCTTCTGGAAGATTGAATCAATGATAATTTTCTGACATGAAACAAAAAGATAAGAAGATCATCGAAAGGCTTTCAATCAATTTTAGCTCGAAATAATCGAATCAATCATAACATTTTTTTATATAGTTTCTAGAATGAAAAAAAAAAAAGAAAAATAATGGATAACATTTGATAAGGAAAGTAGTGAAATTTTCCGTCTTGGTTTCCAACTATGACTAGTAATTAAGAAAAGTAGAAGATACGATGATCAGCTACCGTAACTTTCTTCACTTCTTGATTTATTGTAATTTTTTTGATACTATTGACATTCGACAAATTTTCTTCTTTGAATTGAATATGACTGTTCATTTTTAACAGATTCTGAGACATTAAAATTATTGAAGAACAAACAAGAAAATGTTGTGTTTGTGGATCTAACGAACAGTGATTATATTAAAATAGACAGTACTTCAGAATTTTTATTAGAGCTGATAGCATTTGCATCTCAATAATATTTCAGTGATAATTTAGTTATTTTTCTATTATTCAGCTTTTTTTGATAAAATTTTGATAAATGCTTTCAATAAATACTTTCAACAATAGTAATAAATAAAAATACTAAGAGAACAGTGATAGTAATTTATTTATCAACTTATATCAGAGTTTAATAATCGTTATAGGTAAATGCAGTAATTGCTTATTAATTCTTTACGATTATTCCTTTATACTTTATGTTAATAATATTTCTCGGAGCAATATTGATCATGAATTTTAAAAGAATCATTCTTGATTTGTTTATTATATTTTTCGAATAACAAGCAATCGATTTTTAGCGATTTTAAAAGTCATTTCAAATTTTTAAAAGCGAAGAAAATTTTTAGCCAAATTATAAAATATATGCCCAACAATTGAATCGCATATGCTTATCTTTTTCAAATAGCTATTTGTTTGTTTGATATCACCTTATTCGTAACGCATATCTCTGATAATCTCTAGCACTTTACAATAAACAGTGCACACACATGCAATAAATGTTTTTCGAAATATCAAAACTTCTTCGATGAATTGTGAAGCAAAATTGAAATGATTTATTGAAATTTGTAATTAATCATATTTTTTCATACTTTTTATTTTAATTTAATGCTGTCACGACTATCATCACGTCCCATAAACGGAACGTATAATAACAAATCATCCAAATTATTTTCTATATAGCGAAGATTTTTTTGAAATTCCTACGAAATATCACTGTAATTTTTAGAAGTGTGACAATCACCATTCTTGATTTATTATCATCAGTTAGTCCGTGAAAAATGCGTCGTTTACGTGTTTTAAATAATGCATTAAACAGACGTGTCATGATCATGACTTTTAAAAGAATCAGATGAATATGGAAGAAAGGAAGGAGCGGATATTTGGTATTCATTATTCGAAGCAAATACTTTCTAAATCGCTTCATCATTTTGATACGTCAATAAAATGCAGTATTTTTGATAACTTAATGGATCATAAATATCATTTTAGAAATTGTCAATCTCTCTTTTATCACATGTCACAACTCATTGAATTAGATTTTGGAAATATCTGATAAGATGAACAATATTTGATCATATCTTCTTGCATATTTTCTTATCATTCAAAGGTGCTCGTGCTCAATCATCATCACTTTTACGGCTGTTTTAATTTGCAGATCATTTTTGTGAATTATTAGAGATGAATTCCAAAAAATATTTAAGTAACAAATTTTCATTTCTTTGTAACATCGATTTTACTTTAAAATTATGAATCAGTCAAATATAACTAAGAGAATAATCAATATTTCATGCCCTCCGTATTAATTAGATTGACCAATGTTATCACCAACAACTTCCTGATTACATGATAATGTTTTATGTTACATGATCTTACTTTCATTAATTGAAAATCATTAATTGAAAACTATTCCAAGTAGAAAAAATTATTATTAATTCCTCGGTGCAACATAAATGATCTTTTAAGAATTTCAACCTTTTCTTAAGACTACTGTTAAAGCATGTTGCAAGACTACTGCAAGTATGATTCTTCCAAATTTCTCTTCCTTTATTGAATTAATTTGGAAAAAAAAAGTTAATGACATTAAAACTTTTACCAGTTATTCTTCACTTTGATATCATGCCAATCAATATTATTTATTTCCATAAAGATACCTGATATATAGAACCGGTAATTTTGTTCATATCAAATCAAGCGCATCTATTGTCTCATTTAATTTAATTTTTGCTTCTTTCATATTATTTCTTCGATATCATTTTATATTCGGTTAGAATACCTTCGAAAAAATCAGCACAATATAATGGATGAATTTATTTCAAACATGACATAGACATTCAATAAAGTAAATTTAAAAAAACTCAGTAAGAGGTCAAAGGATCATTCATTTAAATTCGTTATTTCACATATGCCTGAAAATCGATTAATATTAAGTAAGAGAAGTGTTGAATTCTTCGAAATAAAATTATCGATAATTCTATTTTCCTTGTACATGTCAACTGTTATCTCAATTCGTGTTATTTTCGCAAATGACTGTGACCATATTTTTTTCCTCTTACAGCTTAATATCTCATTTTTTATAAATTTTACAAATTATATTTGTACTGACATTTGCTAATTTTTCCCAGCTTAATCTAATCAATCCAATTATCAGAAATGATTAGTCGATAACATTCTATAAACTCTAATGCCGAAATATATTTCAATTAAAAAAAAGTTTAATAACATTGCTTATTATTAAATCAATATTTTGTTCAATTTTCTATTTGTTTTTGCTATCAAAGGACACAAATTTTTTGCCATTTCAGTTCTATGAATTCTCCTTTTTTTCTATTTTTTCTTTGAAACTAATTGAAATTTCAGAAATTTCTTATCGATAAGATAAATTTTACAATCGTAAACAATCATTGCTCCATAAACTTCCATTTTTTACACTTCTCATTCGTTTTAATATCGATGTTTTATTGCAGCATAATCTTTAACCTCTTTTTCGAAAAAAAAAATAGTATTATGGCTATGAGAATGACAATTCAAGCATTGTGTTATTTTGATGATGATGATAGATTACACTCAAATTTATTAAACTCCTTACTAATCTATTTATGTTCTTCTATCGATGTACTATCCAAAATTCAAGCATCTTCTTATCAACTTGTCCTACTTTCTTGAATGCGTTGTGTTACTCTAATATTTTTCAAATACTGGCCAATCTAAAATAGTGGAATGCGATTGATAAAATTTCCGATAAGTCTGCATCAGTGATTTCCAAGATTCTGAATGCGTCAGAAATTTTCACATATTATAACCTTAGTAATGAAAATTTTACAAAGTAAGAAAAATAATAGCAGTAACTATAAAATTTGCGAAAATCGTTGATATACAATGTTTGGAAAAAGGATGCTTTTTTTAAATCCTTAGAAATTCCTAATTTCTCTTAGAGTTTCTCGATAGTCTCCTGCAAACTTCGAGAAGAACTAATTTTTGGATATGATAATAGATAAATATTTGTCATTGTGGATGAATTTATGTGTTTGATCTATCAGATACGATAGCTAAGTATAGATATAATCTATTTATGTAAATTTCCACATTTATTATCTCGATGTTTACTCATCTCTCGAATCCTATAAAAATTTATGTTATTTTTCTTATAGCTTGGTTTAAAATGCTTTCGACTATAGCAATACATAACTTACGTCAGCACAACGAATGAAGGAATTTTGTATTTTTCAATTGAAATTATCGAATGATACTACAATAAGAGCTAAAACAATAAGAAGAGCAACAACAATAAACACATACATACGAGTATCAAAATATACGTTGAATCTTTCGTTGATTATGGATCCCAAAAAATTACGAGATGATATCAATGAGAAATTTTTTAATACTGAAGAAGGGCAAGGAGATGTAGTAACAATGGAGGATAGTTTCAATAAATGTATAATGACGAAATTTTTGTCGAGAAATTACGAGAATCTGCTATGGATTGCTGAAAAATCTAAACTTGCACTTCACAGACTGCGAACTAGAAATGAGTGGGTATTCTTTTGCATTTCTTCTGAATAAATTTATATTTAGTCGTTTCATTTGATCGTTCATCTGATTAAATAATCATTCTTAAATTGATTATCATATCTTTTTACGGCTTCTCTATGACACATATTTATGCGTTCACAAATTACAATCGATGAATGACTGTGGAAATAATTGCAGTAATTTGCATATTACGATTCTTTATAGTAAAATTTCTCTTGCCAAAATAAAGTGAATGAAGAAATGAGCAAAAAAATATCTATTCATTATTATTTTGTTATTGATTAGTCTGCTTGCTTATTATAATATCAATCTCAATGAAAGTGAATTCATCGTTATCTCTGATATAGCTGATAATATTGATTGATTCCATCTGATCGATATTCGAGCATTAAAGAATATATTCGAGTGAAGCATGGATTAATTTGCATAACTATAATTCTCATTTTTTATTGCTTAAATTTATCATATCAGACTAAAATCATTATATCTAACATAAACAATCAAATCATTCAATGATAACAAAAATCTGTAATGGTGGCATGAAAGAGAAATTGATTGCTATAAACTTTATGTTTCCAATAAATCAATTCTATTTCTAATTTTCACATTAATACTTATTTGATCATAACTTGAAAGACATATAATTTTATTTTCAAATGTATAATATAGTTTAACAAATAGGACGATATCATTCAGATCACTTGTCACTCTCGATGTCTTAGGTGATATCAAAATGAAATCCTATCGGAAAAATTGATTAGCATTTGTAATAATCAAAAATGCTAAGATTTATATGCACATTTATTATTGATAAACGAAAAATTTCCAGCTAGAAATGGAAATTTTTTTTATTTCTTTTCTGCTTTCTATGACATTTACTATTTGCACAAAAGTTTCAATCGAGAAAAGTTTTCACAGAATTTTTGTTTTTAATGCGCATTTTTTTTCAGAACAACAGCATAATAATGAATAAAGAAATATAAATGATAACAGTATTGCAAGTGATAAGTGGTAAATATGGAAATTTAAAACAAATAACAAATATGTCAATTATTTCTTCTTCATTTCTCTTCATTCAGTATACTTTTTCATCGAAAAAGGGCGGTACTGTTAATATTTATTTATAAAAATTTTTTTTATTTTTATTTTTTATTATTGCTATAAATCAGTGAAAAAAAAAACGGCTAAGATTAAGTTTACAATTTTTAATCGATTATTACATTCCAACTTATTGGAATATTTCATTATTGATAGGTAATTGATTCAAAAGTTTTTGATTACTCATAGAGCATTATCAAAAGTGTAATTTTAAATCATGTAATTTCAGGCCAGCTATAATATCACCGTTTATGCCAATTGCTGGACAAGTACCAATTGAATTCGGCAAATTGACTATCCCACATGTTACCTGTCCTTCACGCAAATATCATGCAGGTTATGACAGTATTCGTATGAAAATACAAGAGGAAAAATTGCAGGAAAAATCAAATGATGATAACAATGAAAGGTTTAAACTTCAATTCAAATTTTTTTTCATGTTTCAATCATAGGAAGACCTGTCTAAAGTGATTATAAATTTTCAGGTAAAGATATTCAGAATGTTTAATATTATATTAATTCCATCAAATCAAATCCAATTTAAAACTCACTGAGAATACGATAGCTCATACAGTGAAAAAAAAAGGAAGAAAAAATTATGTTTTCTCTCATTCAAAGTAATTTTTGAGAGGGAAATATGATTAGCTTCTAAAGGAGTCAATTCAAGATAACAATCTTAAGCATTCCAAATAATCATTTCAATTTGGACGAAGGAGATGCTGATCGCAAAAGATATGGCAGTAGTAATAACAGTAATGATAAAATCACATTTGGCAAATTATCATCACTTACCACCAAAGAATGGATGACAATTTGTATGTTATCAGTCGCAAATCTTGGCAGCACAAGTGCTTACAGTTGCATTGCGCCATTTTATTCAAAAGAGGTCCATTTAAGTTTATGATAAGATAAGCTTTATGATATGTTAGTTAAACAACATTATTATGCCTCTAGATATTGTATCCCTATACAAATAAAAGGAATAGTTCTAGATTTTCTGAATTATTTTCATAACAGATAGTTGAGCCATACTTGATTAATGCCATAATTTTGTTTGCTTATCAATTCATCATCTACTTTATCAGCTCAAACAATTGTAATATAATGAAAGGGTTGCAATATCTTGGAAGAATGACCATAATTTCAGGCAAAAATCAAAGGTTTAGAAAGTTTCGAGATAGGTATAGTATTCGGTATCTTCGAATTAATGATGCTTTTTGTTGCACCACTATTCGGCAAATATGTTGGTTTGACTTAAATTCTTAATTTAGACTCACTGCTTGAAAAATAAATCTGGAAATTTAATAGAAAAACATATTTTTGAAAAATTTAAGGATGTCAAATTAGAGTTGTGTCAAGCTGAAAGCATTAGTAGCATAATCAATTCTTTACCGTAAGCAAACTTTTCTTCACCAACCAAATAATACTGTAATAATTTTCAGATGGTTTTAATCGGTTCAAAAAGGATGTTTGTTTCGGGAATTGGTATCACTGGTATCACTGCTATATTATTTGGGTAGATTATTTTATTTTGGTGATTGCTAACATTTTATAAAGAATAAAAAAAATTGTGGTGATTGTAATCCAATTCATAAGTATTGTTTTATTCAGTCCGTCATAATTTTCAGATTCTTAAATTATATCGAATCTTCATCATTATTTTTCTGGTCTTCAATTAGTCTTCGAACAATAGAAGCCCTTGGTGATGCCGCATTCGTCACATCTTCATTTGCAATTGGTGTTAAATGTTTCCCAGAAAGAGTTGCGATTATTGTTGTATGGATTTTATCATTCATTTTATTTTTGAATTATGAAAATTTATTCAATATTTAGTCTTCGAGTACTAAAAAGGTTTCCGACATTTCGAGAAGTCATTGTAGCCGAAAAGTACATTCTTCTTTGGGCTTTAATCCTCACTTCTAACTGTGATAATAAGATAATGTGATCGTAGATTAAAAAAAAAAATATATGAAATGCACGACCTTCTGGCACCTTATTTATCAACATAGATACTAACATATCGAACACTGCTTAAAAATAAGTTATTTCTTTATTTGCCCCATTTTTGCAATCAGCAGAATTCTAGGATTCTTAAATGATCATTTAAATTTAACAATTTTGAGGGTGTGATGGAAACATTCGCAGGCCTTGGCAGTACAGCAGGCCCTCTACTTGGTGGTATACTTTACGAAATTGGTGGTTTCCGATTACCATTCCTTACATTGGGAATTGTTCTACTTTTTCTTGGATTATTGGCTTATTTTTTGGTCGAACATATAGATGATGGTATGATAAAATTTATCATTGAATTAAAATTTTCCTCTGGAAAAAACACTTATCAGTTGATAAATTAGAACAGAATGAATGTATTTCATTACTAGAATATCATTAATTATTTCATAGATGACGTATCACTGGACGGTAAAGGTATGTTAGGCATGTTGAAAATACCAGTATTATGGATTATGGTTTATTCCGTTGTTATGTGTGCTATATCAATATCTTTTCTCGATCCAACATTAGCAGATCATTTAGAATCGGTATATCTTTTTATCTCTTTCTTTATGATGTATTTATACTTACTTGATGGTCGATTATATTTTAGGATTAAAAATCAAATCCATGTTTTTTGTTTTTGTAATATTATTCTAGAAGTACCATCTGACACCATTTTCATTTTCAGTTTAACTTTCATCTGTCCATGTAAGTCTAACTGATCCGATTGATTGATTATAAAATGCAGCTACTACTTTTTTTTGCTATTCATTTTTCAGTGGACTGAATTATCAACCTTTTACAAATAAGTTGAATAGTTTCTGATGCACTATTGATCGTTGAAAGCTTAATTTCTCATCTCGATATTCTTTAGTTAAGATTCTGGATATATAGAAGAATCGTTAATACAAATGATCTACTACAAAAGAATCTAACATATGCGTATCTTTAAAAACCATATGGAAAGAGGGATGATTTTATCATTTTTTGAAATAAGTAAATCCTTCTGAAGTAGTAGATCACAATCATCTTACAGTTCAAACTTACACCATCCATTATTGGTTTAATGTTTTTATTCTCTGGTGGGACTTATACAGTAACAGCACCCTTCTGGAGCATAATTATCGATAAATTTAACTGTAGCAAGGCGATCATAATGCTTGGTATTGTGGCAGTAATATTTAGCATGACTATCATTGGACCATCACCTTTCCTGAATGTGAAGAAGTAAGTTAGTTTGGCTATATTTTTTCAATTGAAGCTCGAAATTAAAATAGATCGCATTTTTTCATTTTTTGAAATATTTAAGCGCATTAGTTAATCGCATTTTTAAGGTTAATGTTGCTGTTGTTGTTGCTGGAAATATTGTTACCAATGACTTTGACAATTAGATTATTTATAAAATAAGCCATTTAATATAAGAAATGATATGCCAATAAAAATTGAAATATCTCGAGAATGTAAATTAGCCCAGAATTTTATTTAACAATTTAAGAAGTTGCGGCATTTTTCTTTTTTCATTTGAAGCTAATAATGCAAGTCTATTATAAAAATGAGCGAAGCAACTTAACTCTTCATATTGAAGATAAATGATAAATGATCTTACTTTTTAGGCACAAAGCTTTAGAAGAAGATAACTTATCATTTATGCAATTTTTAAAATAAACATAAATATTTTTCATTCTTTTAATTTTTCGAAAAATTTCGTTTTATTTGCATTTGTATAATTTATATTTTATAGAAACTTGGGCTGGATAGAAATTGCACTAGGTATACTTGGCCTTGCTGGTAGTGCCTTGTATATTCCAACTTTCCAAATGTCGATTAATGCAGTACGGTAATTCATCTTTTTAATTGAAAGTCTAAACTTTATGAAGCTTAACTCTATCGTTAAATTTTATATATCTACCAATCACTTGAATTTATGCTAATTCTTCAATTTACTTTGTAATATAATACTTTCAACCCAATTATATTTTAAGCCTTATATCCTCTTCACTATCAATAAAGAAGTATCTCATTAAATATTTGAACTTTTCATGAAAACTTTACGCTGTTTCGACAGTTTCAATTTTTTATCACTTAGATTTCATTATTACAGCGAATATGGGTATAATGAATCACTTCAAACATATGGTTCTATATCAGGTTTATTTCAGTCTGCCTATTCTCTTGGGTAAGTCAATGTGTATTACCTTTGATGAAAAGGTAAGAAATAGAAATGCTTCAATGAAATTCTGAACCGATAGTCCAATCTTCAGTTTTTAAACTTAGTAAAGTTTTGAACCATTATTCTAACATTTGAATTTTTTGAACACAATGTTTTGATGACCTTTGACCAGATTACATTTTGGACTCTATGTATGATAATTTCAGATCATTTGTCGGACCAACACTTGGTGGCTTATGTGTCCACTGGATTGGTTTCCCGTGGACAACAACTATTATAGCTTTATTAAATATTATTTTTGTCAGTTTTTCTTCGAATTCTTATACAACTGAAAAATAACTTTTCGGAAATTTATTTTAAAAATTGCATTAAAAATTGAAATTTTATAGCAATGAATATTTATATATTTGACTTCTTTGAATTTTAGAAATTTCAACTTTTAACAAATTTACAATTTCAGATTTTCACAATTCTGTTTTTTCATATAGCATATGGCAGTTTCAATTCCTTCAATTAGCGAAATTAAATTACAATCACTAATTTTTTGCTCTCTCATTTGGCAACAATTATTGCGAATGTTATCATATCTTTTGACATATCGCATATGACATATTGATGAAATGTTTGCGTTATCAAATTGAAATTCAAAGATTCTACAAGCCTTGCATTTGTTATAAAATAAAATTAATTTTTAAACAGAAGTTTGCTCAATTTGATAAAATTTTGAACTAATTTCTTTTGAAAAATGAAATTGCTTTCTCAAGACTGATTTATCTTTGAAATTTATCCTCATGCTCATACGTTGATATCAAAACTTTTTTTGATTATTTCGAAAATAAAATTTTAAAGTGATTAATACAAGCATTTCATTGCATAATTTGAACCCTGGAGTAGAATGTTTCACATTTTCAGCAATAGAAAGAATGTTTATACAACAATTTGTCGTTTATTTTAATATTTATATCACCAAAAAATTCAACTGATAGCTTGATAATTTCGGAATATCAAATCAACAACGTTACGGTCGTTTGTTAATTCAATCGAAGTTTTTAAATATGTTTAGAAGAATTTTGTTGATTAAAATTTCGTTGTTTCAACAATTATCATTCCTGATAAAATCACAATATTTTTTTGGACGCAATTCGTCGAATTATGCAGAAATCATAGGCAATGGACAATCTTAGGCATAATATGACTGAATTTATTTTAATCGTTATCGATAAAGCTAATTTATCACTGAGTTATATCAGTGACCCATATTTTTCAAATTAAATCTACACATATTTTTTAATGTTTAAATTGGACATTTATTTTGCTTCATAATTGCAAGGATATATTTTGTTCCAGGTATCGAGCCTGAAATTAACCTGTCATAATCGAATATGGCACAACTAAATCTATCTGTATTACCTTCAAATAATTACTTTATGCTTTTGATTTTTAAATTATACTTTTTGGATAGTTTCCTATTGTTTCTATCCTTCCAAAAAAAAAAAAAAAAAAAAAAAAAATTACGGAACTTTAATTGATTTAATAGTTAATTTCAGATCAAAACGAGAAAATAATAACTTCCTGTTATCAATTATTTTTTTTAGTGATAAATTAAATGCGATGATTCCATTATATGCAAAATAATTACTCAGTTATTTGTTACTTAATATATTAAAAATTGAATTCACTTTAATTTAAAAAATCGATTTTTTTCCACCCAGAATAATTTATTTTCGTTCGATGTCAAATGTATTAGCAATTTAATGTTTACCTAATTATCCTTACTGATAATAGTGATACTTGACAGTAAATTTTATCAGTTAGATAGATTCTTTTCTTATTTCAATGCCAACAAATATTGTTAAGATATCTATTTAAGATCTTGGATGATTGATTCGTTCATCTACCTTATTAACTGATAGAATTTTTTGATTTTTGATAAGAAAACTTTTAAATTTAAAATTTCGCATAAAAAATAAATAAGTATCAGAAAAAGTATCAGTGATTTTTTCTAAATAAGAAAGCTATTTGATTTCAGATGAAAAAGTTCCTGACTTTCTTAGTTTTATCATTTTAATTAAGACATTTTAATTACTACTTATTTTTATTTAACGAATAAACTTTTTTTCTTCCAAATAAGCAATCTACATTTGTTCAAATTATAATAGCATAACTGATAAGATCAGAAAATTTTTTACTTAAAAATAAATACGTATCTTTCTTTATAATTGTTTAACATGAATTTTTACGAGATTATTCAAATGATATTGAATGCTGATAATTTTCAACAAATGAATCCTTATCCAATTGGATATTCAGAGGGAAAATATTTCACAAATGCTCAAAAATTTAATCTCTTCAGAAGAATTTGTTCATTCGATTATTATATAGACTATAAAATGATTATTTCAATAGCTTTCTATCTATTCCTATTCAAACAAAATTTGCTTCGTAAAGAAATAAATGAATCATAGAATGTTTTATAATAAAATTATTGAGCATCAGATAGATTTGGAGAATTCAATTTAATATTTTTTATCATAAAAATCTACTAATAGTAGAGTGAGATTTAGAAAATTGGAAAAATTTATATTTACTATTGAATGTTGTTGCGTTTACATTGAAAATTATGATAAAAACTAAAAGCTTTAATATGAATATTGTATGAAATCATCGATATTTTTAAACATTTTTTATGATTAATATCAAGTGTGAAATATAAAAAATTAAGATATCAGTTTGATAAATTTAGATTTCGGCCTGAAATTTTAAGAAAACATTGTTTCACTGACTTTAAATCTTTGAAAATAATTGGTCGACGATCAATAATATCAATAATATAGCAGTAATTTATCATTATAAATAACCCTATAAATAACTTGAAAAAATTTCAAAAATGGGAATAGATGAATTTATTTAATCTGAGAAGGTTCGGAGAATCCAATTTTGATATTTTTCATCACAAAATAGATATATGTATTATCCAAATTCATTTTTTTCTTTAGTTTAATTTGACTAAATATTAAATTATACATTATATCATATTTCATTTGTAAGTTACTAGTCAAAAGGATCTAAAAATTGTAAGTTACTCGTCAAAAAGTTATCAGTTAAATGATTTTCACCTAAAATCGAAAAACTGAATCGATTGATATAAACAACTGAAGCAAATGATCGATCAGTTATTACTAAGTTATATATTCAAAAAAAAAGTTTTAATTAAAATTAATGAAATTAATTTGCGTCTACTAAAATTTGAATTCATGATCAAACGTGAAATAATTGATTTTAAAATTTTTATATATACATTAATTCTTATCAAATTTGTATCAAATTGTTTGGTTAGGCATTCTTATCATTTCGAGCACAAAAATAAATAAATCGTTATCTTGTTATTCAAAACTTCGGTATTTCTTAGTGTGATTTTAAAAATTCAAAGTGATATGGATGAATAATACTTGGAAATGGAAACAATAAACAGATAATGAGACAATTTTGAATGAAAATGTTTTGAAACGAAAGAATATTATTAATTTCTTCCTGTCACCAATGTATCATCATCGATCGGCACTTTTGCATTAATTGCCGGGAATTCGAGAAGATTACTTACAAAATCAGATAAGCTATTTCCTTTCAATGTTTCGAATTAATAAATCAAAATCAACATTTGTTCCTTAATCATTTAAAATTGATATTTAAGATTGATTGGAAAAATCAATTCATTTTAATTTCCAATTCCTTTTATCTTTTCAAAAAATTTCATATCAACAAGATTTGCTAAAATTTTAATTACTCTGAGCATAATGATGTAACCTTTTATTGATAATGTAAAATTTCAGAATATCCTATCTTTGTTTTTCCCTGTGATATTTCTAATACTCCAAAATTGCCAAACAATGATACTACCACTGTTGCCGAACTTTTGTCCTTCTTCAATAGTAGACGAACGGGAACAACAATTAAGAACAAATAAATCTATCAGCAATATCGATTACAACATTTAGTGAAAGAGAAAATTAATCCTATACTTTACTGTACTGTTCTATTCTTTTAGAACTTTTGTTAATATCATTAAACCATTTCAGATAACAAAGCAATTATCATATTGCAAATATAATGTTAAATAATCAAACAAATATGATGGATAATTGGCTGAATGTATTTTGAATTTAACAATATTATTTGTTGATAATGAAAATAAAATTTTCAAACTTAATCTAAAAATTCAAATTTTCGATATAATATTTAACTTGCATTTCATGAAATTAAAATATAGCCCTTCTTATCAGTTAGCGCAATTTGAAACTTCAGTTGAACGATGACTATTATTGTATTTATCATGTTATTGTTACGATTGCTCTTATCACATTGATTGATTATAGTACTGTTAAATTCGAAGTATTTAGATACGATTTGCAAATGTTGTATTACCAGAAATTTTTTTTAAAAGAGATTTTAACAAGCGTCCAATTTAGGCATTTATCAATGATGATGCATCATAATTTCTGTTATCTTATCGATAATAGATATCAGGAGAGGAGAACTGCTTGATATCGCTATTATTATAGATGAGCGTAGAAAACAAAAAAAGAAATGTCCGAATTTGATTTAAATATTTCGAGAAATGGGATAATTTGCTGTATTCATTTCTGATGGAAATTTTAATTGAATGTTTAAGGTTGTTATCCTAAAATCAGTAAGTGAGGAACAGTTGCATAGAATTTCTCGAGCAGATGCTTAGAAGGAGGTAGTAGATGGAGGTGTAGTAGCAGCAGTTGAAGAACTTTCTCGTCGGAATATTTGCAGCACTTAGCTAACCTGATCATTCATCCTTAAGCTAACTCTCTTCTCTCTTCCTCATTTCCTTCCTACAACAATTCATTCTTCTCAACTCTTTCTTCATTAAACTATCACAAAAGATAGTCATTCATTTCCACCTCTCTCAATTTTATCCATCATCAGTCCTTTCCTTCTTCACCAATAATCGATTACTCATATCAGTTCCTAATTTCCTGTCCTTTTATTTTATCATTTCGGACTATTTCCTTCAATTATTATCAATGATAATATTAATATCACATTTAAATTAATATTTCATTCTATGTTTTCTACTCGAAAAGTTATTGAGTACTTAACTTAATTGTAGTTAAAATCCAAAATTTCAAACCAAAAAAAAACCATCAGATTAAGATTCTGATAAGCAAAGAATTTCTCTTTAATATTAGCTCAGTAATTCAAATCATCTTTTATTCAAGATATTACATTTGGATATTAGAGAGCTGATTATATTTCTTAACAACGTTAAAAATTTTATCAGTTGCATTTGTTATGATCTGATGTATTTGTAATTTAATGCCTGAAATCTTATAAATTATGATTGATGTTGTTTTAACTACTTGTTTCAACTTTTAAAAATGTCTGAAATGATTTGATGAAGAATAATGTAGTTTGATATGCTAAAAGAAGTATTTATTATCAAAACTTCATATCAATTTTCTATCGAATTTTTCATTCCCCTAATTATGGTAAAGGTATTGAACAAAAAAATAAACAAGTAATACCGAAGGAAATTTAAATTAAAATGAACTTTTTTACAACTTTAATTTCAGCATTTTCTAATTTATATAAATAAGTCTTTCTTTCACTGCTAAAATTGTAAGTAAATAAAATATAACAATTCTTGCAAGATGATAACTATCAGCCAATTATCTGTTGTTCTCGAATCCTTTTTTCCTACTTCGTTTTGAAATATGGTTGGAAAGTTGGAATTTCGTCCTCCCACTCACAAACGTATCTGATCGTAGTATGCTTTTGTTTTTGCACTATTTGCGAGACAAAAAAAGCTTTAGTTATCGAAGTGGATTAACAGTCTGAGTAGATATCTCTGAGTTGTTTCAACTAAAAAAAGAAAAAAAGTGCTATTAATCATTTGTTTAGAAATCATCCTTCTAAGTTAGAATGAATTGTATTATTTATTTCGCAACAATTAAATCACAAAGTTAAAAGTTTCAAATTTTTAATTCCTAAAATGATCTTTGCAAAAACAATTTAAGAAATGAAGTACTGGCACATCAAGTTATTAAAAATGATTCAAATTTTCAAGAGGAATATTTAGTGAGCGATAGAAACTTCTGATGAAAAAATATCCTCTCAGTTTTTTATAGTGGAATGATACAGTATTGAAGAACATAACTCTAGTCTCTTTTCGTTTGATAATCTTCAAAAACTTCAGAATATTGTGAATCACAAGGATTAGTATGAATAAACTTATGTAAACAACAATTGCAATGGATGTTGATTTTTGACATACGATTGAATTCAATTTTTAAACAAAAAATTTTAAAAAAAGTGCAAATTTTTTCTTCGAGAAATCTCGAATAATATTTGTTTTCTTTATTATCTTGGAATCTTTTTCATACTAATATTTACTTTATACTCGTATAGAAATATTTTATGAAAATATCATTTTTCAAAATTATTCATTTCAATTTTCTTTGCTGAAAGAAAATTAAAACTAATTATTATTTTAAAAAATTTTGACTCAAAATTTTGACTTCAATTGATTTAAGCAAATATTACTGTTTATATTTTATACTAATTAATTAATAGACTACCTAGCTAATTGATAAGGCTTATCAAAAAAAAAAATGAAAAATGTCTGAGGTATGAGAAGTTAGAATATGCTACGAATGATCATATAGATTGTTATCATGATAAAAATATGATAACCATATGCACCGTAGAAAAGTAGAGCATCTGTTGCTGCTCTGCCAAACATATGTGGCCTCTTGAGTCCCTCTTCAATCTCAAACAATGTTGGTATTACCGAGTGATTATTTCATGAGAAGTGGATATTTGAGCACTCATCGATCTGACTGATCATTATCCTTCCCGTTTGAATAGTTCTAAGAAATTCGAAACTAGTAATAGTCATATTTGTTATTGTCTATTAAATGTTCATGAGATTTTTCTTTTATTTTAATATGATTTCTTATGAATTTATGATTTTGTTTTACTTGATTTCAATTTAACTAATTTATCAGTGATAATTAATTTATCAGTGACTTGTTATTGCAAAAATAATCCGATCAATTCTAGGAAGAAGCATTTTGCTCAGGTAAATATGTCTTGTCCTAAAAACTAAGGAATTAAATAAATCCATTTAAAAAAAAAAAAATTTATCCCGATTGAAGATAATACATATAAGTGATTAAATTTTCATTTAAACTTTTTTACACAATTTCTCAGCGAAAGAACCAAATAGTTCGCTTCGAGTACAAACTAATTAATATTAATTTTATTGCTTAAATTACTTTAGCCATTAGGAATAAATTTAAAAAAGCTTAGTTAAATCTTTTACTTATTAATATATTAAAGTCGAATGATTGGAATTGGTACTATAAAAATGCAATAGTCAAGTAATTAAACATACTCTAATATGATAGAATCAGCAAAATTATCACTGTTTGAATTTCATGGGGAAGAATCAAATTACCAATTCAAATTAAAATAAATTTTAAAATGAAGACTATAAATGATAAAATGAAGACTATAAATGATAAATTGATTAAGAGAATTTATGTGCAAAATTCATTTTGAGCGTTTGTTCTCAAAGAAGTTTTAACGATGCAATTCCGTCGCTTCTTTGTTATTAATCACTAAATGTGTGATTAGAGTTGACAGATTAGATGAAATGATTATCGTGGCCTGCTGTGAAATTCTCTTAATAATCTTATTGTTTATCTTAATTAGAAATCATTAAATATCATTTATTTGTTTTAATACTTGGGAATTTCTTAAGAAAATTAATATATTTTCGAATAATATAATTTAATTTGATTGATAAATTTTAAATAAGTTTCGCTAAAAAATTATACAAATTTCAATGATATTTAGTATCATTTTAATCAGTTAATTAATTGATTTCAAAGATTATTTGTATTCTTGATTTTTAGATATTTTTCATAATTTTTATCGTTGACTTCAATACTATTTGATTTGTTCCATAAATTTTTAATGGTACCATTTTTGATAATTCCTACTATTATCAAATTAATCAATACCTAACTGAAAGATATGACAACAAAAGCATTTCAAAAGTCTTTTTTTTAATATTTTTTGTTTATTTCGAAAATGACAGAATAAAAGTAAATTTTTTAATTAATAGAAGTTAATTCAGAATAATCCTTCCTTTCCCTATATCGTACGGCCAGCCCAGTCTTGAAAAGTACATATATTCGAGATTCTTTTTGAGGAGTACTATAGTCGTTTATTCCGTTTCCTTGTATGTGTAAGATTTATTTCGAGAGTTAATGTTTCCTACTATTAAATTAATTCTAATGAGGAAATGAAGGCGATAGTGTAAACTGTGTTCCTGAAACTCCTCTAATGAGATCACACTTTAATGAAATCTTTGGCTTATTTTTCAGTCATTGCTGCCTAGAACATTAATTTATTAAATGGAGCCTAGTCTAATTATTTACAAAATATTACCGTAAACAAATGGTCAAATAACAATGAGCATTAGAAATTAATGATTTGAACTTCTCTATCATATAATCAATCTTAACCATTATCTCATATCATTAATAGTAGCATTGACTGATTAAAAGCTTTAATCTGAATCATTAATCATAAATAATAGCTCGACCAGTTATCACGATTTGATTTCTAAAAAACTCTGATCAATGAGCAGTTGTATCATTATTAATAGACATATATAATTTTTTTTAAGGAAATGGAAAAAGTGAAAGGCAAAATTTTTGTTATTCATTTATTGGTAGCAAAGAAATCGATAATGAATCAATCTTAAAATGTTATAAATTTCAATTATTTTTTCTTCTTTTTTCCCAGAATTTACATCATATTATATTTCAAAAGTACGGAAGAAGTTTGAATCTTCTATTTGAATTCTCTACGAAGATTTCTACGAAGCTCAGAGATTCAGAATCTGAAAAGTTATCATGACTTTAATTCTCAAATTTTGCTGTCAATTTCTGTTTTTTTCTAATTCATGATGCATCGTATTCTACCAAATTTATGCATATTCCATAGATTATCTGATTCTTTTTCACTACAAACTTTTAATTTCAGCACTTTGAGCACTGAAATGAAATCCAATATATTAAAATCAATTTGTGTTTCGTATTTCTAAAAATGCTGAAAATATATTCTTCAATATGATTAAGTTGAAAAAATTCGATTCAGCTTATAAGTTAAAGTACAAATAATATGATTCTGATTCTTCGATATGATTAAGTATTTTGAACCATCGGAGGATTTTCAAAAAATCGCTAAAAAAGTCAGAAAACTATTAAAATCTCTCGAACTCCGTGTTTATTTCCATTTTTATTGTCTTGTACCAGAAATTTTCAAAACTTCGAGAAAATTTCGGAATTTTTGTTTATTTTTTCCAACTCAGGATAGACTTTTCTTTGTTTCTAGATTTGATAATATTCTGTTTGTTATCAAGATTATCCGGAGATTTAATCTATAAAATTATTAGGACATTCATGATTTATTTATTATCTTAATGGATGATTAATCGGATGATTGCGGTAGGAATAAAGATTCCTTGCATAATATTACAACAATTAAATAATTACTAATTTGCTAATTTATTTTGAGTCTGAGATATTAAAGCATTGTTTCTCTTCGAATGCGAATTTTTTAAGACATTTCTTTGCATAATATTACAATGTTTTTTAAAAGTTAAATAAGCTTTATTTAAGTGAAACGAACTTTTTAAATGAATAATAATATATTTATTTTCCATAAGATAATTCTTCAATACATTCAGCAAAATGTTTTTCTCCTCAAACAATCATTCCTTGATTAATACAAAAATAATTAATCACTGCTAGTGCAAATCTTGGCCAGTATAGTTCAATCTAATTTTCAACACACCTTGATAAGTTTCTAAATAAAGCGAATTTAATTGATGACCTAAAATAATGAGGTAAAAGGCTTTTATTCTTTCTTTTGTTAAGTTATCATGAAATATAATAATGTGATCCAAAATTAATATGTTTTTTAAATAGAAGCAAAAATAAGTAGTCTTGACTGATAATTTTTATGAAACAATTAAAAAAAGTTTAGTTAATATAAGTCTCAATGATTTCTTCTTGTAAGAATTTATTTCTGAAATTTTCTTGAAAAAATTTTGAAGTACAAATTCTGATTATCCACCATGAAAAGATAAGTTTATATGACAATTAAATATGAAAGGTCAATAGTTGCATATCAAATAACTTCATGAATTTGATAGATAGAAGCTGACCGTAATTCAAAGCAAAATAAACCATATTTTCGTTATTTTTTTCCTCTCCTTCATATCGCCTTGTTATTTAAATTTACAATTTGTCTGAATTTATATTTCCTCCGAAAATATCATTGTGATTTCTGGCAGTTATACGATATGCTTCAGATCATTTTGAGCAGAAAAAATTTATTCTTTGCAATATATTTCTTGCTTATTACGAAATTTTTAATGTGAAATTTATTTGAATTAAATTTCGCATTTTTGTTGAATACGATAATCGTAATTCACACAACAAAATGTTTTGGCGGTAAACGAATGAATGTAGAATCTGCCGTATTTTTATTAACATTTTTTTGTTTATTTTTCTAAATTCAAACAACAGTCTACCATTAGGAAGATGAAAAATGTTTCATTTGTGGTGAAGCAAATTTCAAATTTTGAAACAAAAAGCATTAAGATTTTTTTTTTTTGATTAAAGTATATCATATAATTCATTCAATCCTTCACTATGAATCGTTAAGCATTAGTTTCAATTAAAATTAGACAAAATTTTTAATTGTAATATTTAGCAAATATAAAAAATCCTTTCACTTTGCCATAAGTACACTGAAATGATAGCACTATCTTCAGATGATAATAATCCTTAAGAGAAATATCAGTAGTATAGGAAGACAATACTTCTCATTTCAATGTTAAAGTAATATTGTCGATTTCTTTAAATCAGCAAATAATAGAGAAGAAATTCGACGGAGAATTTTCCATAAATCGCTTATTTTTATAGTTATAATTTTTTTATTAATTGTTTATTATTTTATTATTTTCATATTTTTTATTTGATAACATTCAATACTTATTTTTATCTTTCGTTCTCTTTTTTTCGTCTTTATAAGAGACATTTCTCGTAAATTTTTTTGTCAAATAATTTCTCCTAATATGAAATTTATTTCAAATGAAAAATATCATTGTAATATATTCTCTTATCATCTACTGATTAGCTGCTATTATTAGAATTCATATAATCGATTCTTCAAATTCTGATACTTATTGAAAATCAAAGAATTTGATAAAGCATTTCTTTAACATATAATCCTAGTTTTGAACAGAATTTTCTTTTCTAATTGTTCCGTTGTCATTCTGTTTTATCACATCACTTTTCATCCATCTTGCTTATCACAATCAATTATTTGTCATATTATTGTAAGTAAACAATTGGGACATATGAAATATATTGTCTTGTCATCTTATGATACTTAGTCAATAATTTCATTTGTTATTTATTTAGATTCCTATCCTAACATTCAGATATCAGTTATCAATTAGCGGAAATATGAAAGAGAAAGAAAAAAAAAACAAATTTTGTCAACATAAACTCTTAGTTGTTTGAACCATTATGTACTAATTCCTTTCCATCTTAATTATCAACAACAGTTATCAGCTCTTCACTGCTAATAATAGATTGATTAAAATGAATGGTTTCACAGCGGGTATTTAAAGTTGTTATACTTTCAAGAGGACCTACATATCAACAGATGCATCGTTGGATAAGCTGCTGACCTAGTGCAATTAATTAGGGATCCATCTCAAGTCATAAGATTCCAACGATATGTTAAGTCATGATTATTTTATATTTTTGATCTCATCCCTTAACTTTATCGTAGTTTACTTTGTATGCGACAAGAAATAAATTTTCGAACTGTTAGAAATGCAAATTTTATTTTTGTAATATGAATCTGATTCCATTTTTAATTTCAAGAAGGCAACTTTCTATATACACGCATATTTGAATTTCAGTCTTAGAAATATCATATGGATATATACGTATCATCTGAAAGTTCAACTCGTTATTATATTCTAATTTAATTGTAAAAAATTATTTCCTTTTTTTGCAGATATTTCGAAGAATTAATTTCCATCTAATGAAGTTGCACATATACTCGCTCCTTGCTTTATTTATCATTATTGTTGATGGTAAGCAATTTTTTGTTAAAATTTCATTGCTACATTGTAATCGTATATTCTTTAATTAAGTTCATAAATTTCAGTATTTGCAAAAGACGTCAGGAAATTATGTACCAATACATTGGGTAGCAGAAGTTGTGGTCAATGTATCAAACAACATCCGGAATGTGCATGGTGTCTTGATCCGGTTTGCTTATCGCTTATTTTATCATTTATCATTTAGTTCCAAATTAAAAATAAAACTTCTCGAATAATTTGATATCCAGTAATAATAAAATAAATTTTATCTATTAGTAATTAAATTTCCCAACTACTCGAATTAGTATGAACTGTTAAATTATTTATCACTAGTTCAAATTGATGAACTTAAATATTCACAAAAATTAGATGAAACATGGAAAATTTATTTTTCATTTCTTTAATAGACATTAGTTCTCTGAAGTCAAAACAAATCAAATTTCAAAATTTAATTTTATTTTTTTCGGCATGAATATTGATTTTTTGAAAAATAAAAATTAGGTGGATTTGAATTATATTAGATCTTCTGAATATGGATAAAATTAGGTTGAATCAGTTCCGTTTAATACAATCATTTAATCAAATAAAGTTTGACCATTGTTAGATAATAGCATGATGACATGGAAATTTAACTATCAAAATGTTTCAAAAAAGAAATTCAAAGAAAAAAATGTACGTAATAGTTTCATGATAAACTGATATTTTTCAACTGATATTGAAGTATAAAAATTTTTGAAATGTTACAGCATTTGGTAGGTCCATCACGATGCGACTTGAAATCTGAATTTCAAGGTAAATGTGCTCCATCGCTTATCTATTCACCAACTACAGAAATTCGAATTATACCTCAAAATGTAATGTTTTATTTTTGAGCCAACAAACAGAAGTTTTCTATCTTATTAATTTTAAAATTTTATATTTTCAGATATTGAAATCACGTTGATCATAACCGCTTAATTATCATAAGATCAATGCTTTTATCTAAATTTTCAAGAATCAAAATTCATGGCATATCTTCATTATTAAAATGAAAACTGGAGATGTTGCAAAACTTGTTTGATTTTTTCGGCTTATCTTTCCTTGAAATTTGTACTCGAGAAATGATAATTAAAATTTTTGCAGAATTTGCCATTAGGAAGTAAGCAGGCAGATGGTACAACAATTGTACAGCTTGAACCACAGCAAATTGTTTTGAGGATGAAGCCTGGTAATTAGATTAATTTATTTTCCAGTTGTTTCAACATTTTTTAAAACTGTATCCAAACAATTTCCAAATTTTCTCATCTTCATAAAATAGCAGAAAATTCAAATCTCTTAATTTTCTTATATTTAAATTTAAATATTTACTGTAAAGTCTGAAAAATGTTTATTTTCAAGTTTACTTTTTATCGCTAATTAAAATAAATCATCACATCATTTGTTTCTTTTTCTGGAATTCACAAAATTTTATTACATTTGATTACATACACTGAAATGAACTTTCAGTTGGCATAATGAACAACTTAAGTTACTTTTTTTAATTGAAATTTGTTATTCAAATAAATCAAAAAAAAAATCCTCGAAATTTTGCAATGAATTAAAAAATCTTAAGACATCGAATATTTGATTTTTTTCACTTTATCCTTCGCCATTCTCGATGTGTACTTCAATTCAACTATTAACGATAGCTAGTAAGTTAAAAAGATGATAAAATGTTTGAATTATAATGAAGAAATTTAGACTTTCGAATAAACATTGAAATTTTAATGATAAAAAATGTATCATACGATTTATGCAATCAACTTCCTTTACTATGCTATGAATCATTAGGCATTGGTTCAACTAAAATTAAGTAAAATTTTATTTGCCATTTTTTTCCTTTCTTTAGCAATAAATTAATATTACAATATTCGACACATTTCTACGGTCATTTCTACGATTATGTTAAGAGGTAATTTTAAATGAATTAGAAAGCAAATAAAAATTTCATTTCGTCCTCCTTTGTAAACTAAGTTTAAATAGGAAAAATAATAGTTGAAAAAAATCAAAAAAATGCATATTGTTTTTGTGATTATGCACTTTTTAAATGTATAAAAATAGCTAAAGCTAAACATCAGAGAGCAAATAAATTGAAAAATAGCCGATAATCGTTTGCTGTGTAAAAGTAAAGCGAAGCAAAAATTTTCGAGAAAAAATAAAAAATTCTAGCAGCTTGAAAGGACGCCTGAAGGGAAGTTGAAGGTGCATGTTACAACTATAATTACTATTATCATTTGCTAAAAACTTATCGAACTATTTGCTTACTTGCTTTCTCTTATCAAACAAACATATCCATCATGTCATAGTCTTTTTGTCGAAAGTTTTTAGAGAAAGCAATATGTATTGGAATGATTTTAGCAAATTTTCAAATTTCAAAATCATACTGATAGAAAATAGAAAAAAATCTTATGAATGAAGTAATCCATTCATTTTTAATATCATTTCTCGACATCAAGCAAGCTGAAATAGATGATAGATGTAAATCATAATGAAATCTGATTATTATTATCATCAATCGTTCTCCTTTCTACTAATCAGTTATTTGTATGGAATTATATATACATTTATGTATATTACAATTTCTCGGATAAATCCTTCTGCACAAATTTAATCTCTCGTTCATCTATGTTATCAATTATCAACATAAAATTTTATACTACTTTTCTTGGCTTCTTATAATTGAAATATTTCATTTCAAAGATTATCTATGATCCTGCTTTTATCACTTACTTCTCTGCTAGTGCTTTTATGCTTCGTTAAACTCAATATTCTCGATAAATATTTCGATCTTCAATCCAAAACTGAGAAACATTTCACTTTTCAATTCTTTTTCTTTGAATAGAAAGTTCCTTAAAACTAATTTGTATATAAAATACTCTTCATGAAATTACTATGAAAATGATACGAATCATTTTGTTTCCGAATCGTAGAACTAAAATAAATTCCTTATTTAAAAAAACTGTATAAAATACGGTATTTTATTTAAGAAATTTTTGATATACTGTATTTGCTATTTTGCTATGAAAATTGAAAGAGCAAATAGTGACAGAAAGAATTGCAACATTTGCATATATATATATATATTATGTATTAGAATTCATCCCATTATATAATTTATTTCATTTTTAGGTGATATTCTCGAAGTACCATTCAAATATCTACACAGGCCACAACAATTAAATCAACGGGATTTTGTCATACAAACCAGCGAATTTCATTGGGTGTTGGTATCGATTTTTCCATTCTTTGCGGAGGGTTCGTTTTGTTAAATTTGAAATATGTAATCAATAATTATGTATCGCCGTCAAATATTTATAGTTCTTTTGCAGCAGTCAGTCAACATTTATAATATTTGATACAAATTAAAATAAGTTTTCGTTTAATTAGATCCTCGAGAAAATTCACTTTTTATCATTTCAAATTAAATGATAAATTGATAAAATATAGCCAAAATTATCAAATTTTTTGCTTGTTGGAAATTGAATTGCCTAATGTCATTCTTACGTTCATAGTTTCTTTTTTCAAACTGCTAATTAATTTAAATTTTTGAGCTTCAAGAAAATTATTTGGAATGTTTCCAGAAAGCGAGTACAAGGACGACAGTGTCCAAATGTTGCGATAGGTGAACAAATCGAATTTTTCGCGAAAGTATCTTTGAACGAATGCAAGTCAGGAGGCGATATTGCGGTTTCCATCGGCGCATATGGCTATCAGACCGTTTCCGCAATGTATATTACACCATCTTGTGGTTGCGAATGTGAAAAAGTACAGAATCAGGTAGTCGGAAATCTTTTTTTTTTATTTAATGAATCTTCAATTTGCTCATTACTTATAACTTTTTAAGATATATTACAATTTTGCTTTTTTTTTGAAATTCTAACTTTTAAATGCTTCTAAGAGTAATAAAATATATCAATCATTTGAATAGCATAAATGATGAGATATACAATATTTGGAAATAATATATCCATTGATTCTGAAATATCCATATGTAATATTTATAGTTATATTTATTAATTAAAATTATAATTTAAGAATTTAAATTTAAAAATGAAATATTCGATTGTTGAAACCGAATTTTTTCAGGAGAGACAATCACCACTATGTTATGGTGCAGGTGATTTGATTTGTGGTGTATGCGAATGCCAACCTGGTAAAGGTGGCAATCACTGTGAATGTGAATTGAAACAACATGGAGCTTCATCAGCTCAAGAATTGGAAAATAGATGTAGAAAGTATGAGTCTCGGCGTTATCATAATTACTTCCAATTTTTATTTAAAATTCAATTATGTAAATTTATGATAATGTTGAATTTCATGCTTTAAAAATTTAATTCTTAAGGTCTTTGCTCAAAGGCCCAGCCATTCGAATGATTATCATCTTAAGGCTAATAAAATAAGTGTTTGTTGGCCTTTCAGAACTCCAAAGGATTTAATTTGTAGCGGTAATGGTCAGTGTAAATGCGGTAAATGTGTCTGCAATGTGGAACATGTAAGTTCGTTTAAAATTTCATGCTCAATTTTACGACAGTACAAACTTTAGAGTTCTTTCTACATATTAAAAAACGTGAAGATACATGGAAGGAAAAGAAAGTCTCTATCACGTAAGTTAAATGCGTAAGGATAGACAAGTGATTGATTTTTTATAATAATAAAAACAATAAGCGCCATCACGCTCGTTAAAATAATAATAATAATAATAATAAAACATTTCCTTTGAAACGTTTTTGACGTGAAAAACGTGTTCATTGCGAAATTTAAGAAAGTGCTGTTAGAAATCTTATACTTTGATCAGCAAGAGCTATTATTTGTGATGGAAATTAAGACTGAGGAAAGATAATATTGATGTGATATAAGAAAAACTTTTTCATCAATGCTTGCTAGGTCCGTGGAGAATTTTGCGAATGCGAGAATCTGTCATGTCCAACTTCTCAAGGTAGAATGTGTGCAGGTCAAGGTGAATGCAAATGTGGCAAATGTCATTGTGAAGAAGGCTATACAGGAGATGATTGCTCATGTGATCTCGATACCACTCCGTGTTTGGAAGGAGGGGTAAATTTCAATTAAAATTTTTAATTACATTAAAAATATCTATATCTGATTTTCTTCAAAGCATCTATAAAATATTTGCATTTGCATAAATGACCTAAAATAGTCAAATATATGTAGTGTTTGATTATTTTTTCTTGATATCTCTATGATTTTTTTAATAAAAATTTAATAAATTTTATTTATTTAACTTTATTAACAATATGTTTAACTATTAATATAATTTCTTTAAGATTTCTGTCCTTTTTTTTCAGAAAATTTGTAGTGGACAAGGTACCTGTGAATGTGGAAAATGTGTTTGTAATGAAGGCTTCACCGGATTAACTTGTGGAGTAGTGGCCAAAAATGAAGCTATGGATGAGATGCCAGAATCAAATGATTTTGATCAACATGAAGAAAGTGAGGAAGTAAATGAATTCTCCAAAGATAACATAGGCAAAGTCCGATATGATCAATTTCAAGGAGAAGATTTAGACGAAGCAAACGAAAATAAAGCCAAGGAAAGTGATGATTATACCGAAGGACAGGAAATAGCTGATAGCCAAGAAGAAAATGAAGCTATCGATACGAAAGGTAAATAGAATTTAAAAAATTTAATAAATTATTTCATTTTTAGCTTTTATTTTAAACATTAAATATTAGTATGCTAAGTTAGTGTTGGTTAGACATAGAGTAATTGAATTGGAAGCAATCAAAAATTCGAATAATCGAATGAAATGATAATATTGAAATTAAGACTTTAAAATAAGTGAGTGTTATCTTTTATCAACCTTAACCTTTTTTGTAGCTGGTGAAACATTGCCACCTGCAGATGAAATATCAGCTGAATTAACTAAGACAAAAGATGAAACTGGTAATGATATAACACATGAAGAACAGACAGCTGGCAGCTTGCGGATAAAAGTTCAATCGTTCTTTTCACTAATATCATTAATAATACTTTTTTGGCCTTAAATTCCTACAGCTCTTTTATCAAACAAGCACTTTCCATTTGAAACTGATTCTCAACTCAACGATCTTTCATTATACTACTCAAAATTTCCATAAATTTATTATTAATTTAAATTCTTGGAACGAACATCTTACTTCATCTCAATAATCAGTTCATCAGATAATGATAAAGAAAGGGAAAGAGTGGAAGAAGAGAAGGTCAATGTAAAATTTCAATGTTAAAATAATTTCGGTTTCTTGGAGAAATGTATGAATGTCTTATCTTTCATTGCCATATTTCATTATCTATTTTGTCTAGAAATGATTACTTTCTCACAAATATGTTTAGTGCAATTTTTGTCCTTTGTTTTTATTTGAATATACGGTGAAATATCATCAATTTTCATTATACTCAAGTATGATTTGCTCGAATGCATTCGCTTTTATTTAAAAAACAAATTGCTATTTTTAATAGTAAATAGGAGCGATTGTGCATGCAATGGCTAGAAAGGTCATAGGTTATCGATATCAATCAAAAGTTCAATTTTTGTTTGATGCAAATATGAAACAACGACTTCCAAAGTTAATCACCATTTGATTCTCGAAGTAATCCTATAAAACTGCCTTTTAAAATTATTTCTTAATTTCTATTGCTTGATATTAGCTTATTTCTTCTGCTTTATATTTCCTCATATTTTAACATTCTATATGCGAAATATGATCCAACTTAGGTTATATTTTGAAATTTTTTCAAATTTAACTCATATTTATCATTTCAAATTCCATCCTTCTTTATCATAGCTAATGCTTCTATGATTATTTTGCTATGTTGCTATTTCTTCAGCAATTTTTCAATTTTAATTTACAATTTCGTAGTTTTACTAACAATTGCTCTTTTCACAATACTTGTGAGATCTTTTGTTTTGATAGATAGTTCCAATAAGTGATAACAACAGAAAACAAAATATTAGCAAAATGAATACAGAAATACAAGCTATTTATTTGAGATTAAATGTGTACACAATTAGTTTGCCTAAATTATCGCAGAACTTAGTTATCCATCACAGTTGAACTCTTCAAAGGCATACCAAAATTAAATCGATCATTTAAAGGCAATATTAATTGCTTTACGATTTGATTTTGATATTTTAAAAATCATACCAAGCTTAGATAATTATTGTGCATACATTTCGATATGCCTTTTTTCCTCGTATTTTCTCTCAAAAATTCATTGAAATTTTTGCAGAGATTTTTTTAAAAAATATTTATGGGATGAATTACCGCATTTTTACTTATTCTCTTATTTCTATCCACTTTTATATAGAACATTTTCGATTTGTGTGCTCGTTTTAAATGCTCTTCAGACTGAAAATTTCTGCATTTCAATTTAAATTATCTTCAAAAATCGAAATTGGAAATGCAATCATTTTTGCAATATTAAATATTGATAAATTGAAGAATGTCAAGATTAAAACTAAAGTTTTATATCTGATAATTCGCATTCCCAAAGATGGACGAATATTGTACTATTTTATCGCCGATATACCCGAAAGGTATTCTTTCTCAAGTTACCTGTTCTTTTTTTGTTTGTAAACAGATTGCTATTAAAGGCTGACCAAATGGTTATTCATTTTCCTATAGATTATTAATTCATGGCATCCATTAGTTTTGCTCAAATATTGAATTGAAAATGATTTTTTGTTCATTTCAAAACAATATTGATTATTGAAGATTTGTAATCAATGCCATATTTCATTAGAATTTTCGAATATTAATTTTAGTAAAAATGTGTGATTTGAGATGCCAAAGGTCATTTAACATTTTAATATAATACAGCATATATTTTAATCCTTTGAAAAGTTCTGTTGTTTATCACCTATCATTACTACGACTAATGCACAAAACAATATGTTAGTATTCTTTAAATCGGCATCTATTTAAATGAAGTAATTAATTAATTAGCATATCACTTATAATCTGCAAATATATTATGAAAGTTTTTCAAAATTCAAATTTTACTTAAAAATTCGATGAGAAACTTTTGATATTCAATAACCAACCACTGCCTATATATGCAAATATAATTTTTATATGCAAATATCGAACAAGGTCAAGGATTTTACTACTGCATGAAAATTCTGATATTACATTTGACATAAAAGGTCTCAAGTCATTGTCAATTGCGATACGAGTAATTCAGTAACAATAATTATAGAATATATATACATGCAATCAAGCATGCAAGAGGAAAGATAATTCAGGATGGAATTTATAGAAGTGAACTGCACAATATTCAACTTATCTTTAATAATCCATTTCTTTTAGTTGTAATTTATTTCAGTTAATTTCACATAAATTTATTTCAGCCAAATACCTTTATCATTTTTTAAATTTGATAAAAAATTGATATCTGACATGAAAAAAATGTTTGCAACACTTTTTCCCTCAAATCTGCCTTCTCTTCTTGGATTCATTTTAAAATAAAACTAAAACTTATATCTCTGAGCCTATGTCGTTAAACGCTACCTGATAATTAATTATGAATATTAAAATATCTTTTCATTCACATAAAAAAAGTAATTTTACACCTGAAAATTTTTGCGTGACATTATTTTATGCTACGTCACATGCGATAGCAAAGGTATGAATACGTTATTAAAACTGTAAATGGACAAAACTGTATAGAAATGGAGAAAATTTTAGAATAAATATTTTATTTCCTTTCATTTCACTGGTTTTTTGAGAAATAAATAAAAATGAATTTATTTCCAAAACATTCGCAACTAAAACAGATTTCTGCTGAAAATTCGCAATTTAAAAGCGAAATTTTTCGCCATCTTTAAAACTTCACAATTTCATCCATACTTCTAATTATGTTGAAATTTTGTTTTCTATTTGAAATGCATTTTAAATTGACCGTTTGCAGAACTGAAATGCTACTGTCTATTTCATTTAATTTCAAAATTTGAAATTAAAAAATGTTAAGTGTTCCTGAAATAATACAATCAAAAGTTAAAGTGCAGAGCATTTTATCTGATGATAATGATGATGATGATGATAATTTGTTTTTATTGAATCAATCAATAAATGCAACTTAGCAACCAGTTGACAGGTTGTCAACAGCATCGAATAGTTATGCGTCTTTTATTACCTTATGATATACTTTAATTTCTTTTTCACCTCATTTGCTTATATCTTGTGAAATAATGGCCAGGTAAAGTTAAACAGAATGATAGACACAATTTAGAAAACTTTTATTTTTGGATCAAAATATAATATTGAATGCAAAAATTTCTTTTTAACGATGTTAATATTGTTGCACTTATTGTCGATGACAGGTATGTGTGCAATGAACAGGTTCTTAGCTCTACCCCATCCTCCAATAACTATAAGCAACCAACCTAATTTAACAAATTTCAACTTGGAATATTGATCTTTCATCTGAATATTGCATATGAAGATGTGACTTAAAATTTTTCATTGGGAACATCGAAATTGTAACGGTGCAATGTGGCACAAATTCTAAGTAATTCTTTCTTGAAATAGTTTCAATTTCGAGACAGCTTTTCGAGAATGATAAAATAAGGACAAGGGATCCTGTTTTATCTATTTCAAGGTCCTCGCTTATTGATTGAGTCCTTATTTTATTAACTTAAACTAATTTCATAAATGAGTGAATGAGTGAATGAATGATTGATTGAATGAATGAATTCCAGAAGGGAATCTCAAAATTGCAAGATTCTTGTTGTAGAAGATGAATTTATTAATGTTAGTTTCATCTATGAATGTATTGAAAAGCAAGTTTGAAATAATAATAATAATCGATATGTTTGAGCAGATGTATTATTTAAATAATGCAGGTGGTGATTGGATGCTGAACGAATTGTAAATGTGTTGGTGGTGTTTACAAAAGGAAAATGGGAATGGTTGCATTCTCGGGTTGGTCTCGACTTGGATGATTCAATTTACATTGAACAGAAATGCTTGTCCTTCTTGCTTTCTTTCTTCATCTTGACATTCCTTCTGTTTCAGAATTTAACAAGTTTAGGAATTATTCAATTTTTGGATTGGAAAACTTTCGCTTCAAAATGCTTTCTTTCACTTCGCTTTATATTACGAATTTTAAAACTTGAAAAGTTTATCATTTTATGTAATCTTATATTTGGCGTCCGAATAAATTATTCACTGATAAGAGCAATCACTAACAACAAAATTAGAATGATAAGTCAACGATAGGAATTCTTTAACCTATCAATCATTCACATCATCCTACTAATAAAAAACTGATTTGTATTTATAGATTTCGATTCACCTGCTGATATTTTCATTACGATTCTGTTTCGCATCTTTAAGAATCTCCTGATGAATTTATTCATTTAAAATAATAATTATTTTATAATAACCTATTTAAACTCTCTGAAAGGTCAAAGATCAATTAAGTCTTAGGACTGACTTTCTCATTCTTTGCTTTTTTTTTTGCTAAATTTGCTAAATAAAACTTTTGATTCATTCTTGATAACACAGTAATGTACATAGTATTCGCTTCATATTTATCATTCCCAATCTCTTCTTCTTCATCATTCTCTTTCTCTTGCTCATGAATTTTATTGATCAATTTAAAACGAAATTTCTGGGCAACTGGATGCGAAAATCCAGCTTAGCCTATTTATGAAAAGTAGATTATCATCCAAAATTTGTCGATGATTTCTTTCCCAAGTAAAAGTCTCGATTTTCCACAACTTTTTTTTTATGTTAAAATATTTATTTTTCTGTTTCTCATATTTTCATAAATTACTTCTTTTGATAACATTTCTTATCAGTTATGCAAATTAGTTATATTATCATTCTTTCCATCAATGACATTATTGCTAAATGTAAATTTGAATGATAGCTAAAAATTTTATTGTCTTATTCTCCAAAAGCTCAACTAAATATTTGGACAAATAAAAAGTGCAGCAATGATTCGATAAAAACATTTTATTGGTCGACCAATTTTATAAAAATATTAAAATTTCCCTACCTATCTGTCGTAGATGATGTCACTGAATTTAATATGCTCCTTCTGAAAATCGAAGTTTTTGCTAGTATCGGCATATCATTTCCTCTCGCCATTATTCATTCAATTCAGTTCACTCAGAAGACATAGATTATACAAATCTGTTATTCCGAAATTCTTGAAATTTTCATCATAAATTAATTTCTATCTAAATAGCTACACCAACATCTTTTAATGTTAATCATTTCCAACCTGATCTTTATCACTTAAATTTATACTAACAGAATTCGCATGCTTCATGCTGATTACTGATCTTTACTGATATTAAGAAATAAGTTCTCTAAATTGCCAATAGTAACAATTAACATAATAAAAAAAAGAACTAATATGCCTAAAGAGATGGATTTGAGGCATTATTTACTAATTTGTAGATCATATTTTATATAGAGAAATTGATCCAAGAGAATGCAAATTTCCCTATATATGATCCTAGTATATATGAGTGAGTATTTTATAAGTCATGTAAATGCCCTTGCTGTATTTCATGAATATGATTAATTTTTTCTTAAACACCAAAGATAATTATGTAGTTTTGAATTCTTGATAAAGCATTCAAGTTGTATAATGAAATTTCCGATCAATTAATTTTATTCCAAACTGGCTCTCTCCTTTAAACTAATCCATAAATGTTGAAATTGAAGACTGACCTCTGATCTTTTGCTTTTTCATCCGTTTCTCTTTAAAATTTAAATGATTTGAATCAGAAATTACGGCAAAAGTGCAAAGATTTCACTTACTCCCTCAGTAATGCCTCTTTTAAATGAACTTCATTTCCAGCTCTGTCTGGAAAAAAAAATGAAAATAAATAAAAAATCTACAGTAAGCTGCTTCATTATTCAGATGAGTTTATATTGAAAGGAGAAAGTTACCGAGTAAACGCTGGTATTTAGGTCAATTTAAAATTGAAATAATATATTGTATAACTAATTTTCACACATTACTGAATAAAAATTAAAAGATAACAAAGGGATAGTGCATTTGAATGAGTAAGTAGATAAGTCTGATTAAAATGATATAACAATTCCTGATCTGATTAGTTTCAGCATATCAGCATATGGTGATGGCGTAGGATAAGAAGTAGTAGAAGAGATAACTAAATGAAGATGTCCCCTAAGAATCGAATCACAGAAAATGGAAAGAAAGGATACAAGGAGAAGAGAGAGAGGAAGAGATTGCTTCAATTTGCATATTTTTCAATAGCCAATGTTGGCCAGTGTCTCTTCAATTTCATAAATATCCCCAAATGTGATAGTTTGTCGCCAAATTTATACATTTTCTATTCATAGTATATATTTATTCTAATCTGTGATACAAATTAGCAATTTCGAAATATACTGATAAGTAGATTTTTACATCATTGACTTGGCTTAATTTATTTCCTTAGGCTAATTTAGTTTATTAGATTAAATTCCGTTTTTATGTCATTATATTAATTCATCGCTTACACTTTTTATTTATTTTTTGTTTAATTTTAAGTGAATTAATTTATAAAAAGTAAATTTCGTTCAAGATTTTTCAAATTTTTTAAATTTTAATAGCTAAAAAATAAAAATATAAATTTATGCCTAAAGTAATTGCGAATATGATTATGTAATCAAAATGATTCATAAAGCAATTAGTCAATGTAATATGTTAGACAGATGGATTTTTAATTGTTCTATTTTATCACTAGCTGATAACAGTTTGTCAAGACTAGTCCAAATCTGTCAAGTTCCAACTATTGCGTACTATCTAAAGCTAATCATTTCTATTTTATTTCGAGAATGTAAAACATTCTCGAATTTAATGCAAATTATACGCTTTTTTTTTAATATGAAAAATGCATGGAAGTTATTTAAAAAAGTTCAAAAGTATGAAGAATAAATACATGCTAATATAGTTAGGCAGATTAAGATTTTTTTTCTAAATGATAAGTTGTTGATGTGATAAGATGACTGAGCAAATTCTTAACAGAGCTCTTCATTTCTCGACTGTTATTGCTCAAATGTTTTTTATTCATTATAAAGTCTTGACATAATTCAATTTTCCACACTGATACCGCTTATGCAACCTAATATATCATTTTTTCAAACAGTTCCTCAATTTTCTTTCGATTCAATGACATCAAGTATAAAAAATTTGATAAATTAAATATGAAATATCACAAATTCTTCACTTTTTTTGTTACCATTAACGCATCCTTGAATTGTGATTCTTTTTCATGACTCATTAGGTATGAATCATGAAAGGTTAAATTTATCATCATATATGAAATCATTAAAGGTTATCATTATTTATCTGAAAAGATCAAAGAACAAAACCTTTAAAATTTTAAATAATTGATTAATGAAATTGATTAGTTTGAAGCTATTCGAGAATGTTTCTGAGTTGTGATATGATTTTTGCTAATTTCAGTTAACATGAACTGATTTTCAAATTATTCATTTGACAATTTGAGGAATGAATGTATAATAAAATTAATTTATGTTAATGTCATGAACTTTTTTTTTCAGTTAATACGAACGATTGAATATTCTTTCAATCAATAACTTTTGCTTATTTTGTCATTTAAATTGTAAATATTTTTAATTATTTAATGAGATATGACGCAAGCAATATTTGCTGCAAATATATTTAATGCATTTTAAATTTTTCCTTATTTTTCTAAAATTTTCGCAAAATTTCTCAGTCCCTTAATTAATTTCTCAGTCCTTTAATTAATGCTCCTTTTATTTTAAACTTTTTTAAAAATCATTTCGATCAAATGACTTCTTCGTAAATAATAGTATTTCAAGTTTCCTACTTTAAACTAATCCGTGAAATTTTGTTAAATTAGGGAGAAAGCACCACATTATGCATAATTATCGGCTAACTTAATTCTAGTTATACTGTATAAATGCTAATTGTTTCCACGTTATAAAGGAATAACTTCAGATGACTTGTAAATACGATTTATCTTCCATGAATCACTTCGAAGGAATTTAATAATTTGCTAGAAGTTTGTAGTCAATAAAATTTTACAAGTCTATTTTCTTATATTATTCATCCATCTAAATTCTATATGCCGATTCTCGACAAACACTTTTTTCTATCTTTTCTAGAACATTATGATTCATGCAAACAATTATCTTCAGAAAAATGATTAAAAATTCATCATCGATTAAGAATATGATCTTTGCGAAGATTCGATTTGGTTGATAAAAAATTCTGCAATATTACTTACAAAAATTATGTAAAATATCAGAATTAGAAAGATAAATAGGATATAATTAATGATACTGAAAACATTTAGTCAAAATTAAATTCCAAATATTAGCAATAAAACATTCGCTGCCGTACCTTCTGGCAATAGTTTCTATGTCGTGCTTCTTTTCATTCATATCTTTTAAAAATTAATTATGCAAAATGTTTTGAAGAAAATTTGCAAATATTGCAACTAACTTTGATAACTGATAAAACTTTTGATAATTAGCAGAAAAAAATTGTTTCATTTTTAATTTTAAATTTAAAAATATCGCATAGCTATACGTTTTGTTTACATATTATATCATGCAAACTATCATTTTGTATTTCTCTTGCAAAATACGATAGAATATTTGTTCATGAATTCTAGCGCAAAAGTGAGAGGAATGTTTTCCGACAAACTTTGGGGAATATTTCTCGAAGAAAATAATCCTTATTAATCATACTTTATGCTCTTCTTTCAACGATTTTTTATATCAATTTTGTTTCCATTTTTTTTCCCTCTAAACACTTATATCGTCATATTATCAATGATATTATCAATGATTTCCATAAATGAAATAGAACTATTGTACTGAAGATTATCGAATGATGCGGCATTATTTGACTTATTTGAAATTGAATTGCCGAAAGTTCGATTTACGCAATTTACTATAGAAAAAATAGCTGCATATCAATATATATATATAAATAAAAATTGTATTTTTATTGCCCATATTGTTTGTAATATTTTTTCTTATCGAATGTTTTGAAAAATGTGTTATTCCAGAAATATTCTCGGGAATTATCGACAGCACTCATTGCTGTGCGAATGCTGCTCGATTTGAATATAGCTACTGTTATTTTATTTCCTTATAGCTAACTGTGCTAGTGATAATTTCTGCTGATAATGTCGGGTGAAGTAAATAATACGACAATATTTACAACAACTATTCCAGGAAGCACTGATAGTATGAATGGTAGCAAAATAGGTATTATTGTAGCTATTCTTCTGGTAAGGACTTTTTTGACGACAATATCATACATCTAAATAGAAGAATCAATTTTTTTCGATTCAGAAAATTTTCTATATTTTTATTTAATAAAAATTCAGTCAATATCATGATTCCTCGCTATTATTTTCAATTAAGAAGGTGATGAAAAATCTAGAATGTTGAAAGATAATTTGAGATAGAAATTGAAAAAATCGATATTTTAACTTAATAATCAAACTCGAATAGGTCATATAAATTACTACAGTTCAATAGAAAGTTTCAACTCATTCTATTGAACTGTTATGTGCTTCTGATGAAATTATTTTTAAGTTTCAATTGGTGACACATAATTTCATTTCATCAGAATTTGTTTTTTATTTCAAAGTTTCAACTCAATTCAATTTTTGTCACAGTGTGTGTCATACACACTTCTGCTAAATTTGATTTTTGAATTTTTTTAAAGGTCAGTAAAAACAAGAAAAAGTGAAAAAGGATTTTGTAGCAATACATGATTAAATCTTCGGATACTTTAAATAAATTCTATTGTCGTGTTAATTGATAAAGATAAACCAACCTGAAGCATTAACAATCTGATAAGTTTAAAATTTTGAATGCTTTAATATTCTAAACTTTTTCCGGAAATTAACGAATAATCAATGCAACATCTCACTTACAGCGTTATGTTTGATAAACAAAATAAACAAAAAAGTTTGAAATGGGATTAGCGTAGATTATTCTGTGTTTGTTATTTGAAAATTTAATTTCCTTTTCTGGATTGCTGAGAAGGAAAAAGCAAAATTCATCAGACTAACAGTTATTATAAAATTTAATAAAATTTTAGATTGTATCTATTCTTCTCCTTATTCTTGGCTACATTGGCTATCGTAAATTAAAAGAACGGCGTCGCAGTCACGGTGAATATCGACCGCAGTTCGAGGAATATCAACATGCTAAAAATTTGCCTTATTTGCAACCTCCTAGTATCGAAGGACTTATTTGACTTTAATAGCGTGTAAAAATTGTATGCAAATTTCAATAGCTTTACTTTCATAATTAATAATGCACATTTTGTCAATAACCGGTTCTTGATGATAAGATTCAACTTCGTTATAAGAAATTATAAAATGCAAAAATTTTGGAATAAAATTTTTTTCTTTTTATTTTTTTGAAAATTTTAGATTGATCATGATGATAAGTTATTCTTTAATATGAAGAAATTTGAATAACAGACTACATAGACTAAATTAGAATATTAGAAGTTATCAGTAAATGATCAGACTGATTCTTTCGTCGAGTAATAATATCTATGCAAATGGAATCAAACAAATTGATTCATTTTTTTTCTCATCTGAATGTGATATATCAAAAAAAAAAAGAAAAAAAAGCAATCAGACTTCATACCATAGTTTGGGTAGAAATTTAGAATCAAACGGTACATAGGAATCGTTAGTACTTCTTTATCAGCATTTGTTCATATGAAATTAAATTTTATATATCATAGATAAATTGTTAATCAGGTTAAGATAGTTTATTAAATTCCAGATGCTAGACTTTCATTTGGAAACATTTGAAGATCTGTAAAACAAGTTTTGAATCAGTTACATCTTAACTGATAAAATTCTGTTACTTCCATTCTGCAAAATGAGTAATTACTTTTATATTCAAAGCAAACTTTTTCTGCATTGTAGCATTTTTAATGATTATTTCAGGCATGATATTAATTATAATATTGTTTCTACAAAAATCTGCCTGATTATTCAACTTTCTCTTTTCAGAGCTGAGATATGAACATTTAAATAATCGCTAACAATTGAAATCATAAGTCATAATCTTTCTCCTTTCCTGTTGATGATTCATTGAAAAATTAATCTTTTCATGGATCTTGTAGTGATTTTTCATCAAAAAATTACGGATAATACAATTTGCAAATTACCAAGTCATTTCACAACATTCAATCTTTTTCATTCTCGAGAATTCTTTTCTATACTCTCTCTTTTTCCAGAGCTTTTAAAATCTTTAGTACTTTCATTCACATCAATAAAGCAACCTGAAATGATCATTTGAAATCAGACCTAATTCATTTAATTCTATGATGATACACACTTATGTTTTTTATATCCTTAACATTCCATTTCCAATTCTTGAATTATTTTTAGTTCATTAAAAAAAATTGGCTTTATTTAAATTATGTGTATAATTTCATTTCGATTCATTTTCAACAGATATACGCTTGCTGTTTTCGTTGAAAACATATTTTTATGATTCCACAAATTCGCATATTATCGATTCTTTATTGTCAAATTTGATTTTTAAATTTAAAATAAAAATAACAAAACGCACTTGAAGATGCTCCAATATTATTTCTGCAATGTATGTAAAAAGCTCGTGTAAAAGACATCTGAAACTTTTTTTATAATATCCATCTGATATAACTTATCGAGAAGCTATTCAGTTCTATAATTTGCATACTAATTATGATAGCAGTTGATAAGCTCAATTTAAACTACTTATTTCAGCAATTTCATTAATTACTATTAATCACGATTATGCTTATTAAAGACTAATTTCTAACTTCCCGATTAAGATAATATCGATAGAAGCTTTATGACTTTTAAACTTTCACCTCTGAACCTGAAAACTTGTTCACCGTTGATCTTTGTCATAATAACATTGTGCATATAATAATAAATTCAAAATTTATATTTGCAGTTATATGCTATTTTGACAAAAAAGAAAATAATAAATGAGTAATCCTTATGATCACGACTTATTATTTTTTTTCCAATTTGAAAATATAAAAAAAGTTCCCGAAATTTGCATAGTATATTTTTATATATCAAGTGCTAAATATAAATCATTCATTGTTATCTCATGATTATGCAATCATATCCAAATTCAATCCATTATCATATAGATAATTCATTTCACAAAATATTATATCGCGATTTTTACCCCTAAATATTCATCATTAAATTTAAATGTCTTCAAATTATTCAACATTAAATTTAAATATCTATTAGATCATTAACACTTTTTATGTTCGCATAAAAATTAACACAGAAATTGAATACATTTATTAGAAAAAAAATTAAAAATAGCAATATTCAAAACTCTGTCGAGATACATAATTAAATGTTCTTCTGTTTTAATGCAAACTGTTTTTTAATTCTTTTTTTTCTATTTTTTTTTTTTTTTTTTTTGCATATTGGAATAATTTAATAATTGCTTTATTAATTTGACAGTGTGAAATCAGTAGATACGGAGATCAAATATACCCAAATAAGTTATATAATTTAGTAAAATCTACGATAACTATAATCTACTTAAGTTGAAATTTTTCCAAAAAAATTATTTAAATATTTTGCTGCTAGTTATATTACTAATTTTTGCATATTTGATAGTTCCTAGTAATTGCTTTTATGATCCAATTACGTTCATGAATAAGTGTTTAATTTTAACATACTGCGGGAAAATAAAATTTAAAATTAAAATCTCAGGGTAATGAAAGCGAGCACCTTAAATTTACCACACTAATCTTGGTTGTAATCGTAATTTTTTTTTTGTTTGACCAATTAAATTATATTTTTGCTTGAGACAGAAAGAGATCCCAAAAAAGAGATTTGTATTTCAACTATCAAATAATTTGAACATCCAGATAAACAAATAAACAATAATCAAAAATAGTGTCGGAATTTAAATGAGCCTAAATGATTGCTACGACTAATTTCTTTTTTCATTCCCTGAAAACAAAATAAAAATCCACATCGATGTCTGAAATTCGAATTTGAATTTATTTAAATATTTTAAGGCGCCGTTTTTGCAGAAATAAGCATGAAGAAAACTCATCCGCAGCTTATTACTGATATCGATAATGATATTAATTGTTCTTCTGATAAACAGTTTGCCGATTATTTAGCATCGTTACGGTTGGACAATCAAGTACCTGATTGATTTCGCAGTCTATGAGTCGTGATAATCAAAATAATACATATTTTAATGATGAAAACTTCTTTTAAGTTATGAACTAAATTAAAAATATTTCCGGAATTAAGCTTCATCATATATGAGACAAGTTTAAAACCGCTTAGCATCTCGACTCTTTAACGGCTTGTATTTCGAACTAAGTCTCATATATCGCAGTTGCATTTCCCATTGTTATGATAAATCATCACGATTCTTTCTGCAATATTATTAATAATATACCATGATATTTTTATTATTTACGCCATCAATTTAAAGCAAAGTTATAGTATTTTATAGCGTCTGTCGAGCAAGTAACTGCAGGAAAATTAACAAAAACAAAATGATCCAAATATCAACAAATGATACAGAATTTATGTCTTGAGATCGAACATACAAAAATCATCTGCTTTTATATTCTAAAAAATATATGTCTAACTGAATAACAACATAAAACCTATCAATAGTTGTCAAGAATTAAGACAATGAATTATTTTCAGTCATAATTATTTCGATTATATCCTATTATCAGTATGTTAATTCGTATTTCCATACATAAATCTTTCCTATTCTCCGTTGGAATAAATTTATAATCACGAATCTTGGTTTTCGCAGCAATTTACAAATCTCAAACTGCTAACTTTTCAATAATCTCGATCATTACTAAAGCGCAGTATTTAAACTATTTGGACACTTCTACGAATAAATCCAGATATGCAAATGGTATCAAGTTGTTCTCAGTCCCATATCAATATGAGCCACCAAAGTTAGGCCTTTTCTAAATCTTCAACCATCTAAAAGCTTTTTTTGGAAAATTGCCATCTTGACACCACCATCCATTATAATATATAGAAAAGTGTAAGGCTGCTTGCTATCAAATAATTCTTTTAAACAACAGTCAACACTGTTAAAATCTAAAAATACTGGATATAAATACTTAAAGTTCCAAAAGTATATTAAATCTTTCCTTACCGGAAAATATAAAATAGAACTATACATAACTTACAAATAAAAAATTTTACACAGAATCAGTAATATTTCATGCTAAAACAAAAAACTAATTACCGCTTTCTAATAAAACAATTTATAATTAGCATCAAAGCAATAATTTAACATAAATTACCCGTCTTAAAACACAGTGCCAGAACAATTAAGCTAGGTATTTAAAAATTAATTATTAAAAAAAAACCTATTTTTTCTTTTTCTGCAAATATGCATCATAACGAGTATAGGCGAAACTGAGCATTTGCCGACAACGTGCAAGCTGAAAATGAAATCGCTAAGAAATATGATAACATTCAATAAGCATAATCTGAATGAAATAATAAATATAACTCAGTACAACTATGTTTTGCATGAAGCAAACAAAGAGTGTAACTTAAAGTTAGCACGGTTTATTAAATTTCAAATCCTAAGTTTTTAATTTGGAAATACTTGAACAGTCTATTAGAGAAGTTTTTGAACACCAACTTTTTGATCGAATAATATTTGTTATAGATACTTCTAGAATGCTATAAAATCTTCAAAGCATAACAAAAAAAAGAAGGAAATGGAAGAAATGAAAATTTTAAAGCCAACAACATTTGCAGGAATCATACAAACATTTGGTTGCTCAAAATTTTTGCAATGAAAAAAAAAAAAAAAAAAACGTTACTTTGAAAGACTAGCGGAAGTCAAATTCCATCATAATAATGTTTATGTATGTTTTCGTTTAGACACATTTTATTTAAATATTCCTAATTTAAGTTACTAATATATTCTTGCACTGAGTGTCATGTATATAGAAAACAGAATAGTGTCCTGTACTCAAAATATGACTCTATTTCATTAAAATAAAAAACAGTAAGGTTTAAATCTCAAATTTCATTATTTTCGAAATTATGGGACCTAAATAAGAATTCAATTATTATAATTTATTGAATGAATTATCAGTCCTTCAAAGGTCAATTTAGAAGGATACAGACCGCAACATATAGATATTTCATGGATTTCTGAGCAGCGATTAATGCTCTTATTAGTAAACCATTTAGTGCAATAAATTTCTTGATGTAACGAATTTATTTCTGGACATAGTCGAGCATTAGCTTTCAAGAGAAAACTTACATATCGAATTATTGAATTCATTGAGATAAATATTCTAATTTGATAAAAAATATCATAAGGTGACCAAATCTATCTAAAATCCTAATAGTGCATTTTGAAATTAATATTCATAATTTACTCACATTTTTTTCCCCAAATCGTTCCTCCGCTAAGGCAATTCTATTTTCTTCAAAATTTCGCAAAGTTGCATTCATTTTTTTAAGCTGCAAAAATATGCGAAAAATCAACAAAATGATAATTTTCTATGACAAAATTATGCTCAAAAAAATTTTTAGTAAATGGAAACAAATCACACAAGATAAACTAACTTTTTCATCCATATCAGGATTCGTTGGCGGGAAAGACATCCAGAAATGTTTCAGTAGCTCAGCAACAGAATCATGGATTGCTTGTAAATCAACCATATCTGATGCAGTCAACTCTAATGTAGCGCATTTAGCTGATGCCGTCTGTGTAGCAGCAGTAGCTAATCTTAAGAGATCTTCATTAACGTTACATGAGTCGTCTTCTGAATCCTGCAACTGCTTCATAATATAAAATAATAATGAAGGAAAAACTCCGATTCATGTGTAATAAGTGCCTTTGATAAATGTTAAAAAATCAGAATGTTAATAAAAATTCTATAGAATTTTCAAGAAATTCTTAAATTAATTTCCTTGAAGTGAACAAAGTGCAACTTACCTCATCATAATCCTCATTATCTGGCATAGCTTCGCATATCCTTAGTACAATATCTCGATAAATTTGCGTCTGCTCATCAGTGTAACATTTTGTTGATCTAACTACATCACCCATTGTGAATGAAATAATATCTAATTGTTCTTCGCGTTGATCTGATCTTAACTCCTCACTTTCTAATGTTATTTCATTTTCTTCTTCTTCTCTTGATTTCGGTTTATCTGTCTGGAAAAAGCATGCTTACACGCTGAAATTAACAGTGAAAGAAAACTTACAGTAATCGAATAGACAATGACTAAAGAGATAAAATAAGCTGAAGTTTCTTCACATATAGCTGACAAAATTAAACGATTTGAAATAATAATATCTGAATCAATAAAGAGCTCAAATAACAATGTTCAATAATAACGGTTTTTCTTTCTCGATAAAATCACACTAAGTTACATAAAATTATTGTATATGTGCATAATTTTCTCATCGCTAGGAAAATGAGCTAATTCGATGATTAAACTTCAGAATAACCATCAAAGATTAATAATGGCTGAATCAATTTCTCCATTTAAATTTGCAAAATCTCCATTTACAAAAATTCATACTTTTAAGCTTTCTTCATCCGGTTGTCCTTCGAATTCGGCACCAATCGGCTCTTCATTTTCAACAGTCGTAAGCAAAACCCGTTCTGAATGATAATTGAACCTTTTCATCAACATATCTTTTGTTGAAGAAGCATGCTCCGGCAAATATGATATATTGTTCTGAAAATTCAAGTTTCTGCAAAATCCAGCAATAAAAAATTTTCTTCGTTTATATTTCTAATAATAGGAAATTTTTTATGCTTCTAGCAAATAAAGAAAAGAAATTAAAAACTCACAATTAAAGGATCATCGCGGATGTAAGAAAAATCGAGAGTTTTGTGGGCAATCTTTGTATCCAACAGTTTACGCATTTCTAGAATTTTTCAACATTAACGAACTGTTTTTATAATAAACAAATTAGGTAAAAAGCAAAATTTTTCCTGATAATCCTAACATTCTAAATTGTTAAAAATGAACAATCTTAAAATAAACATGATAAATATCAAACATTACCAGCATTATCAGCTTTAATACATTCTGCAAATGGATCGGATGGACTAGGCGCTACCTCACGTTCACGATGAAAATAATGTGATTGAAAAAATTTGGCCCAAAATTCTTGTTCTGTCATTTCGTGCGGTACTAGTTCCAAATGCTTTCTTTCTACTGCAATTCAAAAAAAAAAAATTGAACCAACTTTATTAATTTAAAATAATTTATGAAAAAAAGAATTTAATGCAAAAAAACCTGCTGGATAAGTTCTGAATATGCTTTGAATTGTATCAATATTCAGATTCAATTTGACTCCATTTGTACCTTCGGATTGTGCGATATTGCTCAGAAACCCACTTGAAACACCCAATTTGCTGCCGTCTATGTCCTTTTAAAGGAAACGGACAATCATTCAATAATATTAATTGAAATCTTATTAAAATACTACGTCCAGAGAATAATAAAATTTGAAATGTTAAACCTTATTATTTTTCATTTATTTTAATTTCTTTTTTTTATATAAAAAAAAGTAACAGCAGCAAATGAATTTAAAATAAATTTTATTCAAATTATGTATTAATTGCAATTCAAAAATAAAAAATGAAACATTAGATAAATTCACTACATTAGATTAAATAAATTGGAATTGTTGAATTATTAAAATATATATTAAAAAAGGACTAAATTTCCAAAACAGAAAGATTCAACTTCAGTTTAATCCTTGTTTTTGATTATGAAATACAATATATAGTACTTTTCAAGAAACGTAGTAAAAATAAAATTCTTTGCATCACACATATGTCTACTTATCAAATCTTTTAAATAGAAACTTGCAAATGGGAATATTCCATAAAGCACCAACAGCATTAAGATACGATCATGTTTTGAGTACAGGACAGTAATCCGTGTTCTATGGAAATGCATCTAGTGCAAGGACATATTAGTACGTTAAATTAAACAAAATAATTGAATAAAATAGGCTCTTTGGTTCCCGACGGTACATCTGGATGAGGGTCAATATCTATGAAATAAATAAATATATATATAATATGATTTCCAATAACCGTTTCAAACTAACATTTTGATAATATTCGACTCCAAAAATCTTGCGCAGATATCAGCTTCGATGTAACCAAATGCTTGTATAATTCTTGCAAATGCTTGTTACGCTCTAAAATCTTCTTTTTTGCTTCTAGTTCTTTGGTTTTGCTATACTTCAGTGACTGTGTAGCATTCTGAAAGTATCTTTAACAGAATTTAATGCAGTTCTCAGTTCTTATTAATCATTATATTTATCAGTCAACAAATAATCGATTCGAAAGTTTTCTTAAGTCTTCAAAGTCTAGGAATTTAGCAAACTTTCTAACCTGATTAGCAATTTGCCTATGATGTATAAGCGCTTGTTGTAACATTTCTTTTACCAAATCGCGATCTTTCACATGCATCTGAAACTGACATAATTATACTTTTCTCAATATATTATCGAATATCTTCTCACACATCCTACAAATTGATTGTACATTCAAAGTCTGTCATGAATAATAACAAATAAAAACTTGCCTCCTTTCCAAGTGGATTAACGAAAACAAATGTTGCTTGTTCTTCATTATGCTTACATATTTGAAGCTGCGTTTTCGTTTTGTTTGGTGGTGAAATTCGCTGCCCTGAAAACACGAAAACATGTCCTAAATAACAGAATGAAGAACTGAATGGCTAGTAAATGAAGAGCAAAATTTCAAGTCTATGGACAAATACATTTTTATTTTCAAATTTCAAATAAAGAAAATTTCAAGAAAGATAACAGTCTTTCCCTAACAAAAAAAAAATAGAATAAAAATTTTTAATCTTTAATAAAGTATCATTAAATTCATAACATATTTGTTTAAATTTTATCAAATATTCTCACTGATTTTATTGTTTCCATCAGTTGATTTTCTCAGCTACTTAAGATCTTCAACGAAACATCTCTGGCGCAACTCTTACCTCTAATATCGCCGAAAAAAATGATAAGCTTCTCATCCGAGACATTATCCAACCACTCGACTCGATCTTCGTAAACATAAAAGGTGCCAACGGGTGATTTAGGAGCACCTGGCATACGATATTTCACGTGTTCAACACGTAGCAATAGCTCCCTGTTAGACATTATTGATGATATCTGAAATTATTGCATAATGAGAAAATTTATTCATTACTTCCACCTTTATCATTAGCTTCAAAGATAAATATTCACGAAAAGTGATAAGAAGAATGAAATGTTGTAGTGCGGTGAATAATGTGATTAAATGCAAGAATATGTGTAATTATGTGAAAATCACGAATTAATGAGACTACAGCATGGAATAACACGAAGATCAGAAAAAAGCTGAGGAGGAAAATTGATTAAAAGCAGAAAAATAATTCCTTTTTTGTGGAGGACAAGAGACCGATGAGAAAAAAAAATTTGTTGTAAATTTGGCAGATAGAGCAATGAAATAAACGAAGAAATACATTTCTGAGGAAAGGGTATGGCATAGCAAGGCATGCGAAATAATATGTCTTTAGGCATTGAGAAATATGCTGAGATACCACAGACGATGATTACGAATCCAGACTTTTGTGTCATCTATTCCGAGACATTATGAAAATTTTGATATCCTTATCCGCATAGCTGCGTTCTTTTTCTTATTTGAAAATTCAAAATTAGTTTCAAACTTTTTGAGTTTAGTCATTATAAGTTAGGCATTGTCAGCTGATTCTCATTTTATATGGTTCTAAAGGTCGATAACGGTCGTCTATCTGTCTGCCTTTTCGGTACTTTGCCATTCAAGTCAGTTGTTGGGATAAATTAATATTAACTAACTATTTGAAGAAGTCATATTTGAAATTGGTTTTGCTAAATATCCAATTTGTTTATGCAAATAACACACTCAAAATCTGATCTGAATATGAGATATTGATGGGTCATAGCTATAATTATTATGTGAATGGACGGTGTTTCAAAAAAGCTACCATATAGCTAGCTTTAAAACAAATTAAAATTAAAAAAAATATTTTGATAACATTGAATTCATAAGTCACATTAGGAAAGAAAGATAATAATTGATATGAGATTCGAATGATTTTCGGTTATCTTACATCACAGAATTCCAAAGTGTTAATCACAATTTGCTCCTTCAGAGATGTTAATCCATTTTACATTTATTTTAGAATTTTTTGAATTAGAATTTGAAGAAATTAAATTTTTTTATCCTTTCTGTTTAGTTTGAGATAGTAAGAAGAAATGAGCAATTGAAGCTTGATGATATTTTTATCGCATCTCTTTGATATTTTATCACAAATAATTCGTTTAAATTTTCAAAAAAGCGTTAAAATCTGGATGAAATTTTATCAGGAAGGAATGATAAAAGATAAATCTGTCTGATTGGCTGTTCTTCATTATTGCCTGCTGAAACACAATTCAGATTCCATTGGATTTCAGGATTTTGCAGCAAAACAAAATCCAACAAATAATGTTCAGAAAGCAGAAAATTAAGAAAACGCATATGCTTTCTGATGAATCGAATCAGAAGGCATCTGTTAAAGATACAATATTCTCAGCACACTGCCTTGTATGATCTTAATATAGTATAAAAACAATAATTATTGTTCAATATTTTAGATCTTCATCAAAGACTGTTTGCTTAATCTTTGATATACTTTATCACATACATGACATCGTCTGATAAGCCAAATGTTATAAAATTCTCATTATTCTTTTTTAGTAAAAACATATATAACTCATTTTTTAATCGCTGTTTCGATTTCTACTGATCAAGCTATCCTAAATTAGATTTGTTGATAGAATTGATAATTTAATTTAAGAAAGAATAAAGTGAGGAGGGGAAAATTGAAAGAGCGAAGGTAAAGTAATATTCTTTTACCATTCTCTCATTGCAGATCTTAATATCCTCGTTAAGTTAAAAGGTTGTTGAAAATAAAAAAAAATAAATATTGGAAAGAAGTGTTAGAAACTGTGCTTAATTAGAAAGCATACTATCAGCTAATTTAAATATATATATGTATATATACATACAGGTAGAAAATTCAGCAGACAACATCGAAGCAATGATAAATCTACTCAAATGTAATCAAACATCTGCAATAATTTCTCTGCCAAAAGTAGATGCATCTAACGAAAGGTTATGCTATTTTCTTTTATAAATCGAGAAATATCATTTATATCTGATTTGTATTGAATTTATTGATTATTACACTGATAATTATGATGTGAAAAATCTCGAGATAATGTTGAATTATCCGTGACAATTTATAACTATTATTTACTTGTATTCATTTCGTTATCATGATATTCCACGCAGAAACACAATCTATTATATCATATTTATATATTCATCCAAATTTTGAGAGTCATTGTCATGAAAGATTCCTTTTGTGATGATGACGAATTGAGGTTAGAGATTGATTTGTTGTATAATAAAGTTTTGTTACGACAGATTTCATTCGTCGCAACTTCGATACATAAATGCGTTGTGGAAAATCGATAATTTGAATTCCTATCCAATTATAGGGAGGTTATTTGGGACTTATTGATGTTGGATATTGATAGGATACACGGTCAGGATATAATAATATAAGAAAAAAAAGTGAAAGAATAGGAGGATGAAAGTTAAAAGATCGTCTATTCGTTTTTTTTTAATTAATTTTCTCTTTCTGATCTTTTTCCTTTATTCCTATTTATGATAATTAATTAAGATGTGCGTGAAATATATAATCTAACATATTATTCATATCATCGACTGATGCCGAATATTATTATTTCAACATTGTTAATCCTTTGAAAATACTTTTTTTCTTATCGATATTCTTTTGATAATATTCATTAATAATGCAAGATATCTAGGAGGGAGAAAACTACTTGATCAATCAATTGCAATAATATGTTTCTATAGAAAGCATGATAAGACCTGAATATAAAATGATAAGAAGTTTAGAATAACCTTAGCGACATAATTAAATCAAACTATTACCTTTCTTTCTATGGGATTTTTCAAAGTCTCATATTCATATTAATTCCTTAAATTTTAAAACAAAAACAATTTTATTACTATCTTTTACTAAGTATAGAAATAAGATAAGAGAAATTCAATATCTAAAAATACTATTCAAAATCAGTTTATCCTGATAAATAAATTTTTTTAAGGCTAAATACCGCTGTTGAAACAATTAGGGACGACAGATTAAGCCATCATCAGAAAACATCAGTGAATATTCGCTTATTTAATTTATTAAAATTAAAATTTAATTCTGTAGGAATTTCGTCGTTTTAGATTATTTATACTTTCTGAATTCCTTTCCAAATTGTAATGCTTAAATTAAAAACGAAATTTTAACAACTTAGAGCGTTAAAATGAGATTAAATTATATAAATGTACTTTGAAAAAGTGGTGGATAAGTGTTGAAAGTTTTCTATAGTAAATGTCAAAAAAAGTTTTAGATTAAAAGACAGTCGAAAGATAAGAAAATACCGAAAATCATTACTAAAACACAAGTACATCGCGAATGTATGCTTCCTTCTTAATATTATTTCTTGCAAAAAAAAGATATATCTCACTTGAAGTTTTTCCAAAGATTATAAAAGTTTTTTAATTTATTTCAGATACCAATAAACCAGATCGCTCATTGATAATAGATCAACATCGTAAATTAATGGTTGGTTTTTAAGAAGCAATTCGAAACTTTATTTGTATTGAAGGATATATTTAATTAATGAATTAAAGTAATCAACTTCTTTTGATTTTTTGATTTCCTGTAATCAAACTGTAATCCTTTTGTATAGAACTTATTTTTTCCAATTTTGGAACATTTGGAATAGTACCTTCTCTAGAAGAACTTGCATATTTCTATAAGAAAGTTATATAAGAAAAAGTGAGTTTACTAATTTTACGAAAATTGTTCCAAAAATTGTAAATCTTGCTCAAAAATCAAAATAATCTTTTCATATTTATATATGAAAAAAATATGAAAAATTGCTTCAATCATTCATTTCCATTCTTTTTTCTTATCGACAAACAAATCTTTAATTGTCGCTAATTCCGCAATCATTGAAATTGAATTGCTATATGCCAATTAACGAATTACTTACTCCTATTACTATGATAAAATTAAGAAACATTAATTTAGCTAACTGTTCGCTAATTGTCTTTTAAATTGACATTTTTTATTCTTTTAAACGCTTTAACAAACTCACCTCATTTTATCTTATATTACGTAAAAATCTTAAAAGTTTATAAAGAAAAAATAAAGCATATATAGTGCAAAAAATTAAGCATGAGACGCCAAGTATATTAAGTTTTTTTTCCCGTTTGACCTTTAAAAACTGAAGATAAAAATGACAACAAAGAAGTGGTACTAACATCATTTAAATATAGGTGATCACCATTTTATTAGCTATATCTTTTGAACCTCTTTCAAGATTTTTAACTTCATTATTCTAGCTTTTAAACAATTTTTCAAAATTTCTACATCAAATTTCACTTGTAGTGAGACAAATTAAAAAGAAAAGCTACTATTTTTGTATCAATCAAAAATTTCATAAAACACTGATAAAAAAAGCTGTGATATAATAATAACAAATTGATTATTACTGTAAGAGTTGGATAAGAGGTCAGTTATTGTTGGGCAGTTATTACGGTTATGAATGTTGTCACGTTGAATGATCTAACTTATGATCTCAAGAATCAGTCAGAACAAATGAATTAGCAAATAATTTCAGTATTGTGTATTTATATGAGAAGAATAAATATTAATTCTGATATTTCATAATTATAATTTGATTTTTTTCTTGTCTTTTTTTTTAATTCCATGAAATCACTGATTTATCATTATTATATTTGCAAACAAAATTTATCAAAAATTAGAATTCAGTCACTGTTCAGCAAAGAAGTACTGATAAATCCTATCAGTCGTACGACAGTAGTCACTGCAAAATGTTTAGATACCGCTAAATTTACTTCCGATTAACAGGTCAAACAACGAAATGCATTATCAAAAATGGCAAAATTTATCGATGGAAAAGAAAGAATATTATCGAATATGAAAGGTATCATATAGATAATAGAAAAAACGAGTGACCCTTCAAGTATTATTTGTTAATCTGCATAGATGCGTTTGAATAATTTTACGTGACGACGTGATTTGCGCTAAAATAATAGACGTTATCTAAGGATAAATGTTTGAACAAAATACTAAATAGCGTTGAGTTTTTTCTTATAAAATTTTGTTTAATCATACCGTATAATAATTTCATGATTTTTAATACATATATTTATTAATTAATCATACCTTATTGTAAAATTTATACGGTGTGATTAATGCATAACTAATTTTATGATTTTTAATACATATGTACTGTATAACTAATTTTACGATTTCTAATATATATATTTTGCTAATTAGTCACACCTATAATTAATTTTACAATCTCTGACTACAGTGAATAAAGTTGATAATCAGTTGATAAAATCACATAAGATATTTTCCTGCAGAACCGATACGAATTCATACAATGATATGCGTTAATCGAACACGTAACGGTGAAACACATTTAGAACATAAGATTGAGCTGTTAGGAAATGATGGAAAAGTTCAAAAATATGAACTTGGATTGTTGCAGCCGAAGAGAACGTATTTATCGACGACTGAAGTAAGTTAGTGATCGCTTCATCAGTTAATCAAAATTGATTGATGATATAGAAGAGCGTTTAGTTCGAATAATTATTTATGAAGTAATTTCTTGAACTGCCGTATTTAATTTTGATACAGGCTCGATAAATAGACAAACTGAGAGTAAATGAATAGATGTGGGTAAATTTGTATTCGGCATTTTAGGTAAGGTATCAAAGTTTTTAAGTAAACAGATAATCTGACTATATTTTTTTTTTATTAAATCTTTAAATGACCGGCTATTCTGCGCTGTCAATGTACGAAATATTTTTTTTCAGTAACAGATGAAAATGATTACGTAGCGATATTTTGCAGAAAGATGAGAAATATCGTCGACCGAGTAATAAATTAACTGTATATGTTTGTGATGGATGTTTACTCCTGATCAGAATGATGAAACTTGCACCGCAAGATAAAAATATTTCTACAGATATCGTATATGAAGAAACCCGAATTTATGATGGGGAAAATGCCAGTGGCGGTATTTTCTATTTTCTGCAAAACTTCTTCCGCAAAATGAATCTTTTTAAAGTTTTTTTTCATATGAAATCATTTATCCAAATCATTCACGTCCATTAACTTTACAAAAATATTCGATTTATAAATGGTTTTGTTTAGAGGAAAGATAAGTTTTAGACACAGTACTGCAAGATAAAAAAGTCTGTGATTATTGATACTGTTAAATAAATATCATAGTAACATATGTTATATCTCTCTGTTTGGAATTCATAATCATTTCATTGATTTCCGACATTAAGTTGAGAGCAGATGAAAAAAGCTTGGATAGCAAATTATAAAACAATCTTAGCTTCAGCATTGAAAGCTATCAAAAATATAAAGGAAACTAATAAAATGAAAGCGACACAGAAATTTTGTAATCCAACTTATGCGAAATGTTGTAACAAAATAATACTTGCCGAAAACGGAAATTATAAAATGATTGATTTTGTCGAATTAAGATGCAAAGATAGTAATAAAATACCAACCAAAGTAAGTTTTTCATTGAGCACAGGTGAGAATATTATAAAATTAGCAATCAGAACTGTTTTACTTTTTTTACCGAAACTTTTTGGCATTCGTATTCGTTTTTCTATCCTCAAATTTCTGACATTTAGATAATTTTAATTTAACTTTAGTTTTAATTCTTGGATAGAATGGAAGATTTATTGAATGAAAAGGAAAGAAATTATTTCTTCAAATTACATTCAGTACTGTAAGACTTACAGTAAGATTATTACTGTAAAAATGCAAAAATAGAATATTTTTTTTCTGCTCCGAAATGAAACGAAAATATTAGTAAAATGAAAAATGTTTATTAGAAACTAATTCCGACCTCTTATGGCTATTGCAATAATAAAGACATGAAATCAACTGAAGTTAAAGTTTGCGACTTCAATCAATTCATTGGCTATGATAAGGGATTGTTAACTATCGAAACTGTTTTGGAGATATCAGTAGTGGCGAAATTAAAGGTTTTCAGTTATTGAATAGCTTAAAAGATTTAATAATTATAATGTATTTATAATACATATTCCAGTTTATTCGATGATTTTACTGAATATGAAAAATTGAAGGAACTCTTAAAATCCTTTCATTCAATTGATGGATTTAACTTTCGAATATAAATATTGCAATTATATATGAAACTATTAGAAATTTCATGACAACTACAAAGCTTGATTGCTTTAGAATGCTTAGATTCCTTTATTTTTTTCCGGATAAATCGTATGTATGGTATGAAGCTCGTGATTATACTTCTGATAGCTATGAAAATTATTCTGAATCTCTACTTCCCAGGTTTTTTTTTTCAAATTGCCATTCCAATTTCAAAAAGATATCGCTTCACAGCATATGATGCAAACTGATTTAATTCATTTCTCTAACATTTAATTAAACTAACTAAATTTTCATTGTTAGTTATTTGATTGTCTAAATTATATTTGATAAGGTACATAAATTTCTATTTTAATCTGCGTTTTCATTATTAGCTAATTTTTGATAATCAGATGTATGAAGTACTTTTTAAAGGAAGGGAGGAGGGAGGGAAGATCTAAATATTTTATTTTACTATTTCAACAGAGGCAGCAACTTAAGTTTAAATCTTTGCATAATATAGGCTTATTTTCATGACTATCGTATTGTATATATTTTTATAAACTTATAAATTGAGCATTTTAGCAATTTATTTCTTTGGAAGCAAAGTTCTAATTAGCGATGACGCTGTTCATCGCATTTTCACATTATCATGCGAGAATGATAAACTCAGTGATATAGTGATATTTTAAAGAAATCTCCATATTCAACTTTCTTATAAGTTTAATTTTTAGTTATTATTTATCATCACGAGAGCCAACAAAACAATTGGAAGTTACAGCAGCACAAAAAGCAAATCTAAAAATCACTAAGCTAAGTGATTATTCTCCACCAAAGTCTGGTTAGAAATGCCTATCTTATAAATTTGCAACCTATTAAAGGTCCTTTAGTGATCAAAGGCAGATGACGTCAACTACAATAACAATAACAATAGTACTAATACTACTAATAATAATAACAATAATAATAATAATGATAATGATAATGATAATCTCAAAATTTTTAAAAATGAATTCTTATTCATTTCCATTATTGTTTTTATAAAAAAGAGTATTCTGTAAAAGACAGTTCCTATGAATACAAATATGAATAATTGTTTAGTATTTCATTTTCATTGTTATATTTGTGTAATTGTTAAATTTTTGCTTCTAAGAATCAGATGGATGCAGAAGGAAATGGTTGTTTGTTTCATAAATCGATTCTCGTTTTTTAAGAATCTTAAATTCCACTAATTTGCAGGATTAAGTGATACATCAGCTGGTGGTGGTAGCGAATCAGGAAGTGGTAAATATTATAATAGTACCAAAAATATTAGCTCTAACAATACCTCGTTTATTAATGAGTCATATTTCAGATCATTCACCACATCATCTCTCTGCTGATTATATCTCCAGGTAAGCTGTGCATCTTTTCTTGTACAAAATGATTAGAATCTTCGGTATCATTTTAGATTCAGGTTTTAGCACAGCACGAGATGAAGACATCCATGAAGATTCGCTACCCACCGCCGTTTGTAGAGCTTCATCAGCAAACACTGCCATCTCACCTACAACAGGTACTTTTGTGTAAATCATAGAGATAAATCGCTATGAAAAACTTCCTCAGTTTTTAAAGTATTTATTGATTTTTCTAGATAATTTTGCAGCTGGTTTGTTATTTAATTAATTCAAAGTTTCGCTTCCCTCATATTTTATTGAAATTTTTATTGGCTGTCTCTTTTCTGACTTTTTATTTGACATAAGTTTTTTTTTTATATTTGAAATTACTGAATATTTTCAAAAAAAAAAAATCAAATTTCATAGATCACCCATGCGTGCAAGAATATATGAATGACATTTGTTGCTCAAAATCAGCTAATATCTGGAGGAAGCCATCTGGAGTTGTGCTATCGCCGAAACTGCAAAAGATTACGTAGTATTTTATGAAAATATTATTTATATAATTAATAAGCATTACATGACCCTATCTCTAAAATGAAGGCTTTTAAATGAACTAAAGATGTAAAATTAAGAAATCGTCATATATCTTAAATATTTAGTGAAAAAATATATGCAAATATTCTAAGCCAAAACTTTTTAAAATTTTATCGGAAGTTTTAATAAATTTAAACACTCAAGTCCAAACATCAAGCTAAATTTGATCATTATCGATTTTATCGTGTTTTAGGAAAGTAAAAAAACAAAAATTAGACCCAAATAAATCGACATCAGCTAAAAAGTCTTCAAGGCGAATTTTTTATGCATCAGATGAAAGCACACAATTAGATTTTAGTTCAGAATTAATTTCATCAAATGTTCCATCAGTAAGTTTTATGAAATAATAAAATTAATGGAAATGTTAGATGCGTATAGCAGCCTGAAATGTAATAGTCAATAAAGGAACTGATGATTATTTTTCTTTGCTAAAAAGATTACTTATTAATTATATATTATCAATTATCGATTAATAATTTCTATATGCATCAATTATCGATTAATAATTTCTATATGCATCAATTATCGATTAGTAATTCTTATATGCTTCTTTCTCCCATATTTTAAGATGCCGAATGAAAAATCCAAAAATGATGCAAATAATATCACTATTTTCCTGTCCGATAATCATGGATTAAATGTAATCTATTATTTAACTACTATTATCTAAATAAGACTGTATATTCTAAATTCTTATTCCATCCTTGCGAAATGTCAACAATATATGTCGTCGCGATCAGCAAACTTCTCACTCTTAAACTTTTACTTGTTTACCTCGCTTTTCAGTAGATCTTTAGGAAAGCTAAACGATAGATATTTATTAAGGATAAGAATGATAAATCATTGAAAGATAATTTTCAGATTTATTCGATGTTAAAGAGATTCATATCATTTGCAGGTAGCGGTGACGGCTGATATTGGCATAAAGCTTATCAATGCTGATGGCTCAGAAAGAAAAACTAAATGTATTAAAAGCCAAAAAATTTGTATCGACGGTCAAGTTGTTTACGAAGATTGATCTCTTCTAAATTTTCAAATTTCATAATTTTTTTGAAAAGCACAAACTAAACTAAACTTCAATTAAAAGTGAAAAAGAAAAAAACAACATCGATGCAGTATCATTTATCAATAGACATAGACGTTGCCAGAATTATCAGAAGACGATAGAGAGAAACAGGTTACTATGACTCAATTCACTTAATATACTCGTCGATGGAATTTCCATTTTTTTTTAAAATAAACTTGTAGTGAAATGAACTTTGATAAGTAATCTAAAGTTCATCCCTTTCTTCATTTATATCAAACCTGTTATGATGACGACATACTATTATGAAATGAAATGTTTGACACTGATGACATTACTGGAGAATTGAGTCAGATTTTTATGATTCATAGTGTCACCTGCTAGCGCATGGACAGATATAATAATATACGGTGATAATATCACTTATGGAAAAGGTGCTTTACAGATTCTCTGATTGCTATTAATCATCCGTATTCATGCTGCTATTTTACCTGTATTGAAATTTTGCCAATTAATTTTGCACAGTTGACAAGTGATTTTGAAATGAATTATTAAAATTTGTTCAATGCCATTAATCAAAAAGTCCAGTATTTTGTACTTTTTGCTACGGTAGGTAATTTGAATTATTGGTAGCTTTATAATCAAAAGGAAATAATAATTTTTCATTCATTCATGGGCAGACATTACACTTCGAAAAATAAATTTCTAAAATTTTGCGCCAACTCATTTTGGTAGTGTTTTTGGATGAATACAAACCATTGAAAGCTATTTAGAAATGAAATTTTCTTGATGATTTGATCAAATTGAAACAACAATTAATCTTTTACCTTTGAAAGCAAAAAGGATTTTTGTCCATATGCTTCGCGAATTTATTGCCCACACCTGTCATCCGAAATTTGTAGTGACGGAGAACATTGTTGAGATTTATTCTCCGCTTAAATTCATGCTCAAATTGAAAAGAAAACTTAGGTTTAAATTATACTTTAAGTTTATCATTTATTGAATCGCCCATATTTGAGTTAGTATTTTCTCTTTGATATTACTGCTTCTTTAATGTAATATACATTTTATAAAACGGATCAATTCAGTCATTAAATTTAATTTCGAAGAGACTGTGTCAAGTTTTAGAATGGAAAATGCTTTATATGTGTTTCTAATAACATTCCTAAAATTTTCGATAATTATTTCGTTTTATGATCTTCAATAACACCCACTCAGGTCATGTAGGATTAGTAAGCTAATCAAACGACTTATATGCTAATGTACATTTATAAATATATAGAAATTATATTTGATAGTTGTCGCAGGTGGTGTTTATGTCCGTTTTTCCATCTATATTTAGCTTCGAATTTGCAACTAATCATAACCAAATTATGGCTTCTATCCTTTCCGCTTCTATTGAACATTCATTCGTATTTATTTTAGCAAAATAGGTTTTCACTGTCGTAAATTCAACCGACTCTTTTATTCAATTTGATAGATATATTACAGAAATATCAAAGAATAGTTGTTTATGATTGCTGATAGAGATTTTATTGACATCAACTGATCCCTCTATTTTGTTCCTGTATTTTCTTAATTTAAAATATATTCTAATAATATACTATTTTTATTCATAAAAAATCACAGTTTTAATATTATCAAAATTCTTAGATGAAAATATCAATGTCATCAAAAATATATTAATTCCAATAGTTATGGGATTCAGAAACTTTGATAATTGTGCTCATTCTTATTTTTACAAAAAAATATCTAATTTGTTGGATTTATCTATCATTGACGTTTTTTTAAGATATTATTTAGAGAAATCATCCGCCATCTTACTCATGTCTCTTCTTACCTATTGAATTCGTTTTTAACATTAAAAATTTATTCTCTCGATAATTAACAGGTAGAAAGAGTTGATAAATTGATTTTATTGATTGATAATTGCATGAAGTAATTCCTGAATCGCTTTAAATTTGATAATGATCGGACAGTATTTTTATCACTTAGTGTCATTTATTAAAATTAGAATCGTTTTTTAGAGAATTTTAAAATTAAAGTAAAAGTGAAAATTTCATCATGCCAGTTACTTTCAATAATTATTTCTCACTGATTCTGAATTATTGAAATCAATTTTGGAGCTCTCTTTTCCGGCTAACTTAATAAGTTAATATCAAAGACTGCATCGTATGAACAAATGGAAAATTTAATCTAATTAAATTGAATTGAATTAATTAGTTTTGTGCTCTATGTGACTTGGCGATTAAAGTACATTGATCATTCACAAAATTAAAACAAACTAAGCCAAAAGATAATTTTGATTGGCTAATTAATTTGATTAGTCGATGAATCAATAAATTTAGAGTGATATACTGATTTTAATGCAAGAAGAAAAAGTTCAATAACATATAGGATTGAAAGAATGACTCTTGAATAGTGCATTGGCTGTAGTTGCAATCGTCATCATGTTGTAGTTATGTCTCGGGAGAACACCTTTTGAATATGGGTCGTTTTGATGGATACTGCACTTCCATTTCTCTCTCAGCAACTTTCTTTTCCTGTTATATTTTAACTCCTTCGTATGGTACTGATTCTATTTCCGTCTTACTATCTCCTATTTCTTGTTCTGCCGTTCTTCTTCTTCGAAAACTCATAACATTTCATTTTATGAAACTAAAATATTCCAAGATGATAAGAGATAATATAATTTGATAAATTTTAATGACCGGTTAAATTAGTTTCAGACATTCACACATTTGTGAATATTGTCAAATTTTTGATAACAGCGATTTATTCCTCTCTAATTTATGCATTGTTCTTTTGTTCGAGATGATATGATTATCAGTTCTTTCTATTTCTAAGCTAATCTTTATTTTATTTTTTAAATAGTAATCTAAATTTAAATTTTTACTGGCAGTGTTAGGCTTTGACTAGATAGTGATAAAGTAATTAATAATGCTTCAATTACTTTCCATCCCTCTCATTAATTCCCTTCCTCTCGTGAAAGTTAAGTACATCAGGAAAAATTGATTCGTTTGCTAAGGTAAATGAACTATAATGTTCTGTATTTATTTACCATAAATTTTCAAGAAAGGTAAGATTTGATTCAGAAAAGTTTCTCATAATGGTTTGTTACACTAGTCGATTAGAAGTGTAATCTTTTATTTCTCTCTTAATGAGTTGTTTAATTTGAATGTTAAGTACACCAGGTAAAAATGTAATAAATTGATTCGTTTGTGTAAGGTAGGTGGAAAACTTTTTTCCCATTTCCCAAATTTAATCACACATTTTTAATATGGAATTTATCATATAAATATAATTAAGATGAATTATTTGAATAACCAAAAATGCCGAAAAGAAAACGTATAAAATAATTTTTTTTTTTGTATTCGCAAATTCATATATTTCTAATAATTTGTAAATTACTCAGCGCAAAAGCATCTTAGACTGATACCGCCGCCTTTCTCGACATCGAATGCAGCAAGCACTGCAAACTGCCATGCAATAACATTTCAACCATACATACCTACCTACCTACCTACCTACCTACCTACCTACCATCAGCATAGATGACAACAAGAAATATAACAAGGAAACGTAACGGTAACAGAGAGTATTCACACATATTCTCGTTAACTGTCTCCCTTTTTGTTCGATCGTCTTGAACAGATCAATCGACTTGTTTTATTCTGATTGCGTAAATATTTTAATATTAACCTTCTGATAAGCATTATTTTAAGTAAATTTCCAACTGTTTTGTTCGAGAGCTTTTACCAGAAGTTGAGATTCGAGAAACAAAGATGACAATCTTCCTAGAAGGAAATTTTATACCTGCAGTTGTTTTAAATTCGGATTTTCTTAAGACTTTTATAATGTGGATTTTAATTCTGATCATTCCTTGACTTATAGCACTGAACTTTTGAATTCGACGCATTTTTAATTAAGCTGATATGATTAGAAGAAGATTTGCTTCATTTGACCTAAACGAGTTTTGCATGATGGCAGTCACTTGACCTAAATTCTATTTTTCATTGATAACATTTCTGTACTTCAACGATCATTATGCGTATAAAATTTCTCCTGTATCCTGGTTATATATCACGTAATATAAGATGTGAAGTGATTGAGGCTCAATTCCTTAGATTATATGTTGTTGATGAAGGAATTTCATGTCATTAATGTAAAAAATAAATAAATTTGTTTGTTTTTCAGCCATTATTTAATTCTTCAATCAGCCAAATCTATCAGTCTTTTGATATCTATCTTTTCTTCCATCAACTTATATCACTTATCACAAAGGAACCATGCAATATCATGAACTTGATAATAGTTAAACTATTTCTCTTTATTTTACTAACTTATTATACTATGATGATTATTCTTATTAACTAATTAATTAAATTCAGGAAATAGAATACTTCACAATGCATGGAAATAATTGCTTTTCTTCTAACAACTAATAATAAAGCCGTCAGTAGATCGTGATCTTAATGCATTATAACTTGATATAGTGAACCTGCTATAAACAGGAATACCTGACAGCTGAATATAAATATATTAAGATAAATGATCAATTCATGTACAAAGATCATTCCATGTTGTGGATCGAGATTTGTATACTTGTTGAAATTTGATAAATACTAAATATAACGAGTGAATAGATAGTATATAATAGGGAGATAGATATATGTGATTAATGAGCTGACCTGGCAAATTTATCTAAGGCATAGGCAAGACTGGCAAGAAAAGAAGATATGTTTAATGTCTCATATTTCACTGTTATCAGGATGTTTATCATTGAGGAAATGTCAATTTATTAGTTGATTTTTCACACTTCCTTAATGAATTAAAAATAAAAAAAAATTGACTCTTCTATGCAACTTTTCATTTCTGTCTATCTTAGCAAAACTACTGTATCTCCACTCATTTTTTCTCTTTTCTCGGGTCATCATGTGTTTCAAACGAAAATCTTAGTATCTCATAGTTCAAATGTCATAAAGACTTGAAAATCAGAAAATATTATTCGACGAAAAAATTCGTATACAAAGAAAATAAAATGCAAAAAGGGTAATGGGAAATATTCTTCTATTTGGGAAACCTTTGAAAAATTATTTATTTTATTTCATTTATTCGTCTGATAATTCAATCATTTCTCTCTTCTATGAAATAATAATAAATCTTGAAGAAGAAGGCATTGTATATCAGTGGCCTGTTTCTTTCCTAATTTATTTATACTAATTTGATTATTCAAACTATTTTGTAAAATTTCAAGACGACGAACTTCGTCACATTATTTAGTTTGCATGGCTATGATTTTTTCCCAAATATTGACTTCTAATAGATTTCTGTCTTTCCCTCATTCATTTCAATGTTACTATTTAGGAAAAGAAAGAGATAATTAAAACTATGCTTTCATTAAGCGCTTCCTTAGGCTTCTTCCTGACAATGATGCTATTATCATTATATCTCAAGTCTTCTTTTATGACAACTAGTTATCAGTAAAGCATAGCCATAATTGGTAGTAGAGTCGAACTAAAATTATATTTTTTAATTAATAAGAGCAGTTTATTAGTTGTTGACATATGTGCAATCCAATTTCAGTAATGTATTTAAGTGCGAAACTGCTGAATCTATTATAATTTATAATTTGATTGTATGACAAGAAATATTTTTTTCACTATTCTCGCTTGCTAAATTTGAATTTCTATTCATTTGCGAGCATCTGAGGACTCATTTGCGAGCATCTGAGGACTCATTTGCGAGCATCTGAGGACTCATTTGCGAGCATCTGAGGACTCATTTGCGAGCATCTGAGGACTCATTTGCGAGCATTTGAAGACTCATTTCGATCTTTCATAATTTGTGGCGAAAAAAATTAATTATATGCACAATTAACAAACTCATTTTCAGAAGCTTTTGCTAGCAGCATTAAATGGGAAATGAGACAGCGGAGCCAATGCGGAAAAGTACACCTCCTCCTCCATATAGTCCCGAAAGGCCACCACCACCTTATTCTAATATGCTTAATGTAAGGATGGGGGATTCAAATTTAAACGAAATCAAGAAAAAAGAAGAAATAGATCGTAATGCACCTCATCTTCCATGTACACCGTTTTCCAATGGATCTATTACTTCTATTGTTCATCCACGATTGGTTTCAACTCCGGCAAGTCTGGTTATTAGTAGTTCAGAAGGTATCAATCCAGTTTCCGGTAAGTCAGTTCAAACTTGAAAAACTTATCGCTCCAAAAACTATTTTTCCTTCTTCGATATATAAAATGATTCGGATTCAATTATTCATTCATATATTTTTTCTATAATAAAATACAATTGCTATTATTGGCCCTATTCCTTTATTACTTTGTTGTTTGAATTATTTTATATTTTAACCAAACAAACTCAAATATTTCAATTATTCGTTTAAGATTCAACACTTTGGAAAATATCAATTATTTTAGATCAATTTATTGTAATATTAGTTATTATTTTATCGATTGAAATTCTAGCATCTCAAAGCTATATGATCTACTTCACATTTTATTATACTAGAAAGTATGAATCAATATTTGGAAATTTTTCTGAAACATAGAAGAGAATTTATTATTCATTGCCAGACATGAGAGACAGTGCGATTTAAATCATGTTAAGATTGAAATGATGAATCAAATTTTATAAATATTCAGGATCCAGCAGTACATCCTTCGCTGTTATCAATTATCCTGTTAAAAGAGCAACAACCGCGGAGCCACATGATGAATTTTGTCCCAAATGTCAGGTATCGATTTGAAAGAATTTTGATAGAATTTTGAATTAAATATTATTTTTTTAAATTTATATTTTCAAATTAAAAAACTGCAAACAAACGGAAGGTGGCATTTTCCATTAGGCATAATTTTAGGATGTTGAGTCAGTTTCTAATTAGCAATCTTAATTTTTCCAAACAATAATTTTTCAGCAGTATATATATCATATTCACTTATCAGTGTTTAATTTTTAGCTTTAGCTAGTCAGATAGTACTTCAGAAAACTGACGTTATTATCACTTGGTTGATAACTAACAATGATGATAAATTTCACTTCAATTTCCAAAAGATTTATCGTGGATTTCTATGAAGTAAAATAACGGCATTACTATCCAATTATTGTCCCTAGTTTACCAGTCACCGATATTCAAAAAAATGAACAATTAGTTTGTTCATATCATTAATATTCAAGACCAATGAAGTAAAAGTTTGAATTGCAGTGCCGTATACGTACCAAACAAAGCCACAAGTCCGGTCGTCTTACCTGGTTGCTTGTATTCATCATTCTTATTCTATTTTTCCGTAGCATTCGTACCATTTCTGATCGATTCTTGTAAAGATGTAAGACATTACTGTCCTAAATGTAATATGTTATTATCCGTTAAGAAACGGTTTTTCTTTTAAGATATTTCAATGTCCTTAATTAACTATCTTATTTCCATGAATTCTGTTCAAGTTTCACTCTCTGCCAAGTGGATTATTATTTACTATTTGCATCACTTTTCTAGATATTTCGAAAAAGAAGTTTAAAAATTAGCTTCATTTCCATGTAAATATTTCTTTTCATTTTCATCTTACAAAGATCTGCCTCAACTAATTAGCAGTGTATATATATATAATGCCATGTTTGTCTATACTTATTTGTTTATCTTAATCACTTTATCACTATCATTGCTATCTTTTCATCATCTATCATGTTTCAGCAATTAATCAACTTTTAGATCGATGACAAATTTTCTTACAGATCATACAAAAACAATATCTTTTGCATAATTTTTGTTCATTGTTAGTATGAAACTAGTCATCTGAACTTTCTTGTTTCCTTTGCGCATTTATTATTGTATTATTTATAAAAAATTAATGATCTAAATTTCACTGTTCAATTTAACTAGTTGGAAAATAAAAAATAAAGAAAAGAGAAAAAGATTGATGAAAGATAAGAAGTCAAAGTATTCAAGAGACGACATGCAAAATAAGAAATGTCTGATCTAATGATTAGACAAAATTCTCGATTCTTTATCAGTTCATAGACTTCTCCTAACATGAATCCCATTTCATGCAGGATAGCATTATCATTGCAGTTCAAATAATAAGTTTATTTCATTTGAACCAAAAAAGAAACTGGAAAGTCAACGTCATTTTCATTTTCTTATATAATTAGAAGTGCATTGTACATTGTACATTTCATGCATTTCAATTCCTGAAGTTGCCAAATAATATCAAATGGACAAATCAATGTTAATATATGATAAAAATTCGGTTGTTGGATTTGTGAAATTTATCTTAGCAACTAGTAATAATAATATGTGATGACATAATAAAGTTAAGGGAAACATTTGTTTGTGATTCTGAATACTGAATACTCATTTAGGATCATTTCAGATACTAAAATATATTCCGATTAATATACTAAAATATATTCCGATTAATATACTAAAACATATTCCGATTAACTTTTATTTGTATTAATACGATTGCTTATTATTTCCTGAAGTACATGCTATAGTTTATTCGGACAGGAGACAAGAAATGAATACGTAACTCTCGAGAATCTTATCATTCTTTTGTAATCAAAAATAATATAATAGCAGTTACTGTAAAATAATCGAAATATTTTATACTTTGCATGATTCATTATCTAACGTTAAATGAATGTTATGATATCTAATGTAAGAAATCATTTATTTTAATTCTCCTCTTTGTTCCCGATGACAAGGCTTATATAAAATATTTAAACCGTAGTAATGTATGCTAACTACTTGAGATGTTGTAAGCTTGTGCCAAATTAGATACTGTCCATCTCTTTTCTTTCTTTTGATAACTAAATCCTTCATACAACTAATGTGTGATAAGCTATCACTCATAGAAAAAAATCAACGATCATCAATATCAAAAAGAACTTCTCACAGTTAGCTTGCATATTATAGGCGATGATTACACGATTGGCAAATCGGAAGATATTTTCTATCCATTGTCACATCACTGGACTAATCACACCTATTTGTGATATCTTCATTATAGAAAGGTCAAAGGTTTTTACTGGTTGGAGATGCTCGTCACTATCTTCATCTGTATTATGAGCAGTTTCTGCAGCGATATTTTAATTTTGATTTCATTTTATTTATGTTATCTTGTTATACCCATCGGATTACCTATATCGTTTGGATAAGTTCCAGTGAAATAAACCTGATACAACCAGCAGTCAACCTGACAGTTCCTCATCTCTGCAATAAACAGTGATAAGTCAATTTAGCAATTCATTTCAATCAAGGATAAACTTCTCTGCTATTAAATCCAAATAATCAAAGAGGAGAATTTTCTAATATTCCAGTAAACGCCTTGCCCTTGCAAACCTAATCAAATAAGTTCAACAAATTTTCGCCATTTTTGCAGTGAATCCAATAAGTACTATTAAAACAAATTTATTATTTACGAAAATAAATTGTAAACACAAAGCATTGCGAGATGGAATGTAAAAACATTCAATAAATATATAATATATAAATATATTACTGTGATTGTTCAATTATCACTAGACTGTTCACTTATCACTTTGCAAAAAATTGCAAGGTAAATAGGATATTGCTTTTTAAAGTAATTGTCATCTAAACTTTTAAAACTGATTCTGGAATTCAAAAATTTTCGAAGGTTTTTCATTTCCAAAAAGTAGGAAATCTACTCAAATAAGCAAGAATATATTATATTTTTTGTTACCTACTGTTTACTAATTATTTTAGAAGAGATGGCATTAATAGATTTTGCTGACTTTGTACCGAATTAAAATAGCGTTAAATACCGAAGCAATGCAGCAAAATATTTGGCACAGAAACTGCTAAAAAACTTTGGTCCGAAAGAAGTTTTATGAAGAGGAGAATAGCTTTAAAAATAAAGGATGTGATAACTTTTTACTTAATTAAAATTCAAAACTTAAAAATATTAAGTAGTTACTAGCGTATGGAATTGATAGCATATCTGATTCGTCATCTCTCGTCCCTTTTTAGGCTCATTTGATTGCAGTGAATTTTTGATAAAAGTCTGAATGAAATTTGAAAAAAATCCAGAATGAACTATTGGACAAATTATTTTGTGATGCGCAAATGGACAAAGCAAAAAGCTTAATCCTAGACAGTACTTGAGATGAGCAAACTATTGAGAAAAAGATGGAAATAGTTATCACAAATGATGTTACTGGAAACAGGATTCAAACGATCTTTGCATTTGCTCACAACTTGCTTCCGAAAAATAGATTCTGGCAATCGGACAGTTCACACGAATCCATTCAACTGGATTAGCAATATTGAACACTCTTACAAATTTTCTGATTAGGGAACATTGCGCTGCTGTTAACAATTTTCCTTCGTTTCCTGTCTGAAGAATATTCCGGAATAGTATTGGATAATGTAAAGAAAAACTTAAAATAATCTCGACTGAAGAATAATCCATGTTTGAATATGAGAGTATTTCGATCTAAAGATTAAAACTATATAGAATAGCTTAGAATATACACACATATATTTTTTATTCCTTGAAAATAATCGAGAGTTCATCCCTAGAAAACAGCAGGTAATGAAAAAGGCTTCAATAATTCCATTATATTGATATCTCTTATTGTATTCTTCAGATAAAACTGATATCGAACGAGCTGCAGATATTTTAATATTTTCTTTATCAGTGACCTCCTTCATCCATTTATTAAATCTATTACTTTTATTATTTCAGATGATTAACGTAGTACTGGATATCTAATTTGTTGCTGCATTTAAGAATCCTTCGCCATAATCCATAGTGTTTTTATAACTTAAATATTCTAAACTTTAGATAATCACTTAATTAATTTCAATGATGACCTGATTATTAAATCCCGAAGGTGTTGTTATGTTGGTTGGAATTGTCGATAAACTGCTACCGGTAGATGTATTCCTGTCATATTTTGTCCTGGCAAACCTTGCCCGCTCCTCCCGTTCAAGTTGTTCTCGATGTTGTCTTTCACTTTCAGCTAGTAAATGCAATTGTTGAGTTATTTGTTCATGTCGTTCTAGATGAGCTCTATCAGCGAAACCATGATAAAGCTGCTGATGCTTTCTTAATTCCATTTGTTCTTCACGTAGAACACGTGCCTAAACGGATGCAGTCAGACTTATTCCATCCGGGCAATCACGTCTCTTTCGAAAATTCAAACAAAATTGGTAAAAACTACTTACTTCTTCCAAACGAGCCTTCTCTTCTTGTAATCCGATCACTCCCACGATTCTTTCCTTTATTTCTCCCTCTTTTCTTGATTCCATTTTTTCTTCTCCTTCCTCTCCTGCATAAATTCTGTTTTTTATTTTCATAAGTATCGTTCGCCTTCGTTCCTCCAATGTTTTCCTTTTTTCCGAAGGATCGAATATTATTGTACTGCAATTCTTACTATTAAAATAATCTTATCCAAACATTGAAAATGTAATTAGAGATTGTTTCATGGTTTCATAAAGCAAATGGTTTCAGATGAAAATTGGATATCTTTATTTCCATATTATTTGCATCTGGAATCTACTTTTAACTTATCAATTATCATATCAATTAACTCTTAACTGATGAAACGATATTCGGAAAGAAATTTTTAATAAAGCTAAAATTCTTTTCCTATAATTTCTGCATTTCAAATCCTCAACGAAATTGCGAAAATTTTGAGAAACTTACTTAGATTCGGATATATTTCTCGCATGTGAATGATGGATTTGTGGTCTGTAAGAGAAAGAGTTGTTAAAAATTACGATTTCGTTCCAGAAGAAAAGAAAAACATTAATTAAGAGAGAATCCATTCCGATAATCTGGTCATATAAAATATTTTGTCCTATTCGTTTCCCTTTTTTTGTTTTTTGATTTTTCATTTCAATTTAAACTTGCAAATTCAATTTCTTTTTTATTAAACAAACGCATAATTATGAGACTTACAATTTTCGATTTTTAAATAAATTTTCTGCTTGCTGAGCATATCCTTGTTGCACTACTGGAAGTTGCATACAAAATTTCTTTACTTTTTTGATGGGAATCCTTTTTGTAGGATCTGTGGAATAGTTTTTATCGGAAAAGATCGCACTTATATTGTTCTGAGCTAACGAATCCTCTACACTTGTTGTTGGTGTGTTTATCACATCCTTGTCTTCTGGATCAAAGTACGTCGCTTGATGTTGCTCATGAATAACTTCAGAATGATTTATGAAATGAGATTCTGAATCATACTTTGATCTCATTGATATTATTTTAGTGTCTTTTATTGAGACAGGTTTTTGTCTATTATTTTCTACAATTTCCTCATCTTTCAGAATAGTATAATTGTTTTTAAAAATCATACCATCGGATTCTAATTCTCTTGTAGAATCATTTGAAATCGTTTCTTTTTCCAGCAATTCAGTCCAATAAATTTCTGTTGTCTTTTTTTTCTCTGGTAATTTTGTTGTAGCAATAGCTGCTACAAATGCTTCGCCTAAGATTTTGTTGGCATCATGATTATGATCATTTTCTGATACATGAACCTTTTGTTTAATCTCTGATGGTACTTCGATCGTTGGTCTTGATTTTGCCGCTTCTATCCTACTCATCTTCAGTTTCACGCTATCAGATGATAGACTGCTATCATTTTCCATGAAATTCATTTCTGAATCACTAAGTATAGTTTCCTTGCTGGTATCGTTCCTCGATTTTCTCATTAATTCTTCCTGCATTTTATTCATATCTTCAAATGTTTCTTCTATTGTTTTGTTAACAATTGAAATATCTTTTTCGAAAGGCAAAACTACTGTAATTATTAGTCGCTTGAAATTCATTGTTCCAAGGTGGTAATTGCATTATTATAGGTGCTGTCGTCAGCAAATGATTTCGGATGTAAATATCATTTGAATCCGTTTTTTTCGCAACATCAAGACGTTTCTTTTCGAATTTCGTCTTCTTTGGGACAATTTCAGATGTTGAAACTACTTCTTCCATTCCATATCGTCTATCTTTCTCCATTTTTCGTTGCTTCAGAATGTGCATTTCATGTATCATCTTGATCAGTTCTATCGTTGTTAGATTAGTTGTATTCGTTGCATTTCCATTCGTAATTTTATTTGTCTCCATTGTTAAAAACGGTGAAAATAATGCATTCAGATTCGAACTCGTCGAAGTCGACAAACTAAGGTCAGTTTGTTGAGATTGACTGAGGATTCTTCGCTCAGGTCTTGCTTTTGTAGCATTTTCTTAAATAGATCTTCTATTTTTTCTTCATGCTTTCCTTCTTCGACTGTTCCACGTGTAACGTGATCTATTTCTGCTTGGATAAAAGATGACATTGGCTCTTCATTTTCTTGGACTACTCTCCATTCTTCTCCTTCTAGCATTTTCTTGAATTCAGAGCCTTGTATTTCTTCGTCCTGCTTTCCTTCTTCGACTGTTGCCTGTGTAATTTGATCTGTCTTTCTTGACACAAACGGCAGGAATGATGCATCCGATTGCCAATCTGCTGAAGCCAACTGATCGAAATCAACTTTGGTTGGACGGTAAACAACATCGAGTCTTCTTGCGTTTCTCTCCATTCCAAGCCATTTCTTTCTTCTTCTTGTCTTCCTTCTTCGCGTGTAACCTGATCTATTTTTGCTTGGATATAAGATGACATTGATCTTTCTTCGTCTTCCACTATTTTCCATCCCTCTTTTTCCAGAATTTTCTTAAATTCCAAGTCTTCTGGTTCTTCTTCCTGCTTTCCTCCTTCTATTGTTACTCGCGTAGTTTGATCTGTCTTTCTTGAAACAGATGGCAGGAATGATGCACCCAGTTGCAAATTTGCTGAAGTAAACTGATTATGATCCATCTGCAGAAATTGAGTGCCAGATTCTGAATCTTCTGTCTCTTCTTCATGCTTTTCTTTTTCACCTGTAACTTGATCTGTTTTTGCTTGAACAAAAGATGACATTTGCCCTTCTTTTTCTTCCACTGTTTTCCATTTCTCTTTCAGCATTTTCTTAATTTCCGAATCTTCTGATTCTCCTTCATGCTTTCTTTCTTCCATTTCTCCACGTGTTACTTGTTTTGTTTCTGCTTGGACAGATGATAACTTTGACTCTTCTTCATCTTCCACTGTTTTCAGATTTCCTTTTTCCAGCATTTTCTTAAATTCCGAAACTTCTGTCTCTTCTCCATACTTTCCTTCCTCACCTGTAACTTGATCTGTTTTTGCTTGAACAGAAAATGGCACTATCTCTTCTCCTTCCACTGTCTTCTCACCTTTTTTTAGCATTTTCTTCAATTCCGAGCTTTGTATTTCTTCTTCCTGCTTTCCTTCTTCAACTGTTACTTGTGTAATTTGATCTGTCTTTCTTGACACAAATGGGAGGAAAGATGCATCCGATTGCCAATTTGCTGAAGCCAACTGATTAGGATCCACTTGCCAAGACTGAGCGGTAGATTCTGAATCTTCTCTCTCTTTTTCATACTTTCCTTCTTCAGCTGTAACTTGATCTGTTTTTGCTTGAGCAAAAGATGATATTTGCCCTTCTTTTTCTTCCACTGTTTTCCATCCCTCTGTTTCTAGCATTTTCTTAAATTCCGAAACTCCTGTTTCTTCTTCCTGCTTTCCTTTTTCAACTGTTATTTGTGTAATTTGGGAAGTTGATACAAGCGGCAGGGATGATGCATCTGGTTGCCAGTCTTCTGAAGCCAACTGATTAGGATCCACTTGTCGCGATTGAGCGGTAGATTCTGAATCCTTTGTCTCTTCTTCATATTTTCCCTCTTCACTTGTAACTTGATCCGTTTTTGCTTGAACAGAAAATGGCACTATCTCTTCTTCCACTGTTTTCTCATCTTTTTCTAGCATTTTCTTAAATTTCGAGTCTTGTGCTTCTCCTTCCTGCTTTCCTTCTTCGACAGTTGCTTGTGTAGTTTGATCTGTCTTTCTTGACACAAACGGCAGGAATGATGCATCCGATTGCCAATCTGCTGAAGCTAACTGATCAGAATCCACTTGCCGGGATTGAGCGGTAGATGATTTCGAGCCTTCCTCTTGCATTATCTTCAGTTCTTTCACTAAGATTTTTTTAAATTCTGAATCTTCTGTTTCTTCATATTTTCCTTCTTCATCTATAACTTGATCTGTTTTTACTTGAGCAGAAGATGACATTGGCCCTTCATTTTCTTCCATTGTTTTCCATTTTTCTTCCAACATTTTCTCAAATTTCGAATCTTCTGATTCCCCTTCATGCTTTCCTGATTCACGTATAACTTGATTTATTTCTGCTTTGTTGGAAGACGACATTACTTCTTCTTTCTTGTATTGCTTTCCATTCTTTTTCAAGTATTTTCTTAAATTCCAGGTCTTCTATATCTTCTTCATGCCTTCGTTCCTCACGTGTAACTTGGTCTGCTTGGATAGGTGATAACATTTGCTCTTCTCCTTCTTCAACTGTTTTCCATTCTTCTTTTTCTAACATTTTCTCGAATCTTGTTCCTTCTGTTTCTCCTTTTTCATCTGTTTCTTTTGCTATTGTTCCAAATCGTGTTTCATTCATCAATATAGATGGATTTGATGAATCTCGTGAAGCCGACTGTAGAATATGTTTGATTTTCTTTAAAGATTCATATGTAGCTATTATTGTTGCAGATTCGTTCCTCTCTAATGGTACTTTGTTGCTTAAATTTGTGCATATTTTCATAGTAGAATTTACTGTTTTTGCTCCTAAATCCTGTTCAAGATGCTGTTTGCTGATTTGATTACTTAAGTTGGCAGATGATTTTGTCGTTGCTACGCTGTAGTCATGTTGGATTCGTGGAAGGCAGGAACAGGAGCATGTGCATTGACTATGCTTCATGTCATTCAGAATTATGAATTCTGGAATTGCTGATTGTTACTCTTTATAATAAATTGTAGCATTTTGTAAAATTTAAATCTTTTACTTTTCGGTGCTTCAATTTTACATTTAATTCAAATACTACATTGAGCTTTTCTGATCCTTCCCCAAGTTTTTTGATATTTTCCTTTAAAACTAAGATTTTGATATTGTTTATCCATATAGTCAGCTCAGTTCCTAGATTTATCGATTACTGCGAAGATCTAGAAACTTATTTAGAAGTTAGGTAAATGATATTGCATTTTTTAGAAGTATCTCTTCTTAATAACATCTTCGTTTCAGCTTTTTTATCTCATCTTTCCAGTTCTGATTGTAACTTTCAGTCGTGCGACAGTAATTATCCATGACTTTCAGATTAGCTATCCTAAACGTATTCTTTAGTTCATCCTTCTTCAATGATGAAAATTGAAAATCAAAACTAATCAATATCTTTCACTTCCTTCCGTAGTTATAGCCAATCTTTCAGTGATAATTGATGCTATGTTGGAAAACTGCAAATAAATAATAGATATATCCAAATAATCAAAAATCAAATTATTTTTTGCATGACTGTTTAGCTAACATAAACGAATGTTACGATGTCTAATCTAACGAATCACTTACCTAATTCTCTCTTTGTTTCTCTGTACTAATTACCTGGAATGTTATAACGATCGAAGTTAAGTATGTCCATCTCTGATTCTTTGTTCTGATAACCAAATCCTCGGATAACTAATGAATGAGTAACCACTTCTTGAAACATGCCATTAACCGCGAGAAGCTCATTATATCAATGATTCTTGGTCTTTGTAGAAAGCAATCAATCAATATCAGCAGTCATTTATTGTTTCCCCTCTGATATCACTAAGCGATTGATCTCATTCTCATTATACATTTAAATCATATATTTTACTCTCTTGCTGAACATCCTTCCGCTAACTTTGTTCAACATATTTATTCCCGAATGAAAATGATCACGATTGACGTGTTTACATTCGGAGATTTAATTACTCAAGTTTGAGACTATAACAAATAAAGTTGCTTCGTTAACGCACCTCCCGACAAGACGAGAAATAATTTGTCTACAACACAAGAGGAAAATCATTTCATTTTATTTCATCTTTCTTGCAGATTCAAATAGATCTTTGATTTTACGCCACCTTCATCTGTTTCTTAGTTTTATTATTCATGGACCTATCTTCCAATACTCTCTTCTTTTCAACTCATTTTATGTTCAAGAAGTTGTTTAATTTCAAAAAAAGCGAGTTTATTTTATTAGAGTGGTAATCAAAACTGAATGGCAGATTTTTTCCTTGAGCTCAGTCCTAAAAAAGAAATAAATTAAGCTTATTTGAAACACTCAGAGTTATATTAATTTTCGAAGTTCAATTGCTCATTCATTCTAAACCCAATGTCTGCCATATCATATTAACATTCATTTTTATTTAGTTTATTCATTTCGGCCATTTTAATCATCTATTCATTTGTTTATCTTTTTTTACATTTTTATTAAATTCTAGCTCTTGTACAGAGTGAAAAATTAATTCCAAGTTTGATTCCATTTAGTTAAAAAAATAAGAATTTAATTTAAAAAGATTGAAACCTTTCCGTCCGTTAGCATGAACTTTTTTATGCAATACAGATCCAGTGGACATCCTAATCAGAACGAAAAACAACAATATCAGTAGCAGCAATAAATTGTACATTTGCTGAAACATAGATTCAGTTAGCCATTACGTCTATAATATAAAATCCGAAAATGCGATATTGATTATCACTGTTTACATTTTTCTTAATAATTGATCATTACTGTTTATATTTTCCTTTGATTTCTTATCTCATCAGATAATTTGAAGCGTAGAAACTAAAGTGATAGCAGGTACTTATTTTGCCGATATATAAACAGCCTATCAGTAAAATAAATTACTAATAGAAATGCTTTAGAATTATCAGTTCTGTAATTAGCCTAAAGTTATTATTAACTTAAAGAAAAGTTCGAAAATTTATTCATAATCATTGTAATTAAATTTAAGCAAACCCTAGAAAATGATGAATGATAGAAAATAACGAAAAAAAGTTACAGTAATTATTTCTATGGATATGAATTTAATATACGAATAGTCATGGATATGAATTTAATATACGAATAGTCATAGATATGAATTTAATATACGAATAGTAATGGATATGAATTTAATATACGAATAGTAATGGATATGAATTTAATATACGAATAGTAATGGATATGAATTTAATATACGAATAGTAATGGATATGAATTTAATATACGAATAGTCATGGATATGAATTTAATATACGAATAGTCATGGATATGAATTTAATATACGAATAGTCATAGATATGAATTTAATATACGAATAGTAATGGATATGAATTTAATATACGAATAGTAATGGATATGAATTTAATATACGAATAGTAATGGATATGAATTTAATATACGAATAGTCATGGATATGAATTTAATATACGAATAGTCATAGATATGAATTTAATATACGAATAGTAATGGATATGAATTTAATATACGAATAGTAATGGATATGAATTTAATATACGAATAGTAATGGATATGAATTTAATATACGAATAGTCATAGATATGAATTTAATATACGAATAGTAATGGATATGAATTTAATATACGAATAGTAATGGATATGAATTTAATATACGAATAGTCATGGATATGAATTTAATATACGAATAGTCATGGATATGAATTTAATATACGAATAGTAATGGATATGAATTTAATATACGAATAGTCCTCAAATTGAACTACCAATTCAAGAAATATCTTAACAAATGTTATGCACTTTAACTTCTAATATTTTCCCTTAGTAAATGAAATTTAAAAAGAAATATGCTAAATAATGCGAAAAGGATGGATAGCATAAAGTAGCTAATTTATTGACCTGTTTTTTCATAACACATATCAAAAAAAGATATTATCACATAGATATCAATTTTAACAATTTTTTGGGAAAGGTCATTTAAAACTAGTTTTTATGATAGCAATAAAATCATCATCGATGATTCTTCTAACAATACTAATTCTTCTCTATTGAGAGAAAGAAATTAGTAATTGAAAATTTTTCATCAATTTTTATAAATATAAATTGCCTTAAGAATTCAATTCAGCATTTTCATATATCATTCCCGAGAAGGCTGATGCTTCCTTTTAAACACTAAAGGCGAAGAAGCTGATTTTTTCGACTTTTCATTAACTTTCTGAAAAATTAAATTATACGTATGTTTGCTTCCTTCTCCGTGAACGATCATCAAAATTAATATTATGTAAGTATATATTTACATTGAATAACTTTTACTTGCTGTATTTGTGATTACTATCGTTCATAGCACGTCAAAATAGAAGTATCCAAAGGTAAAGAAATTTTGAAACATCATTAAATAACTAGTTCAGTTTATATCACTGCATTTTCTTTCTGTTATTTCTCAATTGATAAGATAGTGATATCGAGAAGTCAATTTTTGCATTCTTAGTATAAAGCATTTAAATACGTAATCCATTTACATATACACATCAAAGTAGCATTTAAAGTTGAAAATATAATCTTTAAAAAAATTAAACTCTAATTACAGTTATACTGGCAAGATAATTATATATAAATCAATAACTGTACAAAACAATAATTGGTAGTTAAAAAACAAGTAAAGGCAGAAGGACATATGTTAAATGACCATATGTTTTCTCCAAGTTCAAACTATAATTTTTAAGTTATCCTTATAGCATTTAAAGCATTATCAGTATATTTCTCGTTAGGCATTTATTTAAATTGTTCATTTTAGATAAATTTCATATTTTATCAGTGATGCATGTATTTCATTGATAAGGAGGAAACTTTTCATTGCTTATGAATGAACATTCAGGCAATTTCATTTATAATTTACTGAGAAGAAAAATTAAATTAATTTCTTAAAGACCAATATCGTTTTTAATTACTACTACTAATCAGAATTCTAATATCATTCGAAGTTGCTTCGATATTTAGGTTTTACAGTAACATTTCGAGCAAGAAAAATTCATTTATAATACTAAACGAAAGATGATTGTGAATTTTTGGATTTTCTTTAGCGCTATTTATGACTGCTTTCATTTCATAGTTATCTTATCATTTACTGAACCAGGTCCTTTCATTTTCAGATTATTAAAATTAAGACAAATTAGTTTTTTGTTGCTCAAAATTTTTGGAACTTATATGTGCAATCAAAGTCGGCTAATATTGCAATGTGTTCTCGAAAGGATATATTTTTTTGAAAAAGTTGGGAAGATGAATGCTATCTTAGAAATGATATATGCTATTCACTGGAGAAAATCGATGATTATTCCTGAAATTAAGCTAATATATCATAACAGTTTAAATTTTATGATAATGAAAATTGCAAAATGATATTTGAGAGACGACTGTGATGACATGTATGCATTGCAAAACTTAGACAGAAGATATTAAAGTAAGGACAGGGTGCTGATTATATTCATAACTTTTAATTGAATGCATGTATAGATATTTAAGTTTAATTACAAATTTTATATCAAATTATACAAATTTATCTTAGATAGTTGATTTATTTTCAGAATGATTAACTGAAAAGAAAAGTATGTCATATGAATTTTTTTTTCTTGCAGATAATATGGATCCAATAATTTAAGATAAATCAAATAAATTAATTAAACGAATTAAATGGAAGGAGGAAAGGTAGATGAAATGTCATCGCAAAGGTAAATGAAATGTCATCGCTTACTTACGCTTGCTTATGCTTGCTTTTTAAGATCAAAAAAGGAACTTCAAAAATCAAATGATTGGAAAAAAATTCAAAAAAAACTACTGCTAGGAAAGTCTTTGATTTTTGTTACTGTTGAGCAGCGCAATATTTCATTCTTGATTCGGAAATAACTATAATGAGTCTTCTAGCAAGATAGCTTATAATATTAAAGACTACCTTTATTCACCCCGTACTTATTTAAGTTTTCGAAAATATATTTCGTTATCACAGTTATATAATTTATCAGTAAAATTTGGGAATTGTTAATCTCTCATTCATTTGAGTATTCAGTGGGAGAATCTAACAAATTCTGTTGAATTCATTTGTTCTAACTTATTCCATACCATTTTCCCTCGCTAAAAAAAAAAAAAAAACTACACAAATAAACATGTACTGAGCGAAATGCAATTCATTCCATTTAAAAAAACATCGAATTGAGAAATCAAATTTTCTCGTGGCAAAATGTATTGTAAAAATTATGAATTTAAAAAATCCTTGCGCAATGAAGTATTTTCAGAGAAAAAAATTTGATTTTGCAACTGATGCAACCGTAACATTGATAATATGGCCAGATACACAAGTGATAAAATGGACAGACAAGAAAAAATCTGATAAAATAAAAATGAAGGCTTATTTCATTCTATTTAAGGGAGAGTTTTATTTTACTCTGCGAAAAAAACTTGCTTTATGATTTTGAAACTTTAGATCTGCTTTTGTGCTAAAAAATTGAAGTTAAAAATGCCACTTTATCTGATATAACAAGATTTAAATATTTCAAATCTCATAAGTAAAAATTTGAATTTGAATCAGTTATCATTATTTACTTTATTACTTGCCATTTATCACTATTAAAAAAAATTTAGATACTATTATTGTTGGAAAATCAAGTAGAAGCCGTGAATTATAATTGATTTTATGAAGGTTAATGTTTTTAAGACTCTATTTATTGTCTGCATATTAATGAATTTTAATTGCGATTAATTGAGTGCTTCACATAACGATTACGTAAATATACTTATACTTTTCCTAAAAACTCTTAACTGTTTTGAACTGATAATGATATCAAAGCATCGTTCAATTAAGTGGTATAAAATTCAAACTCTTCAAAATTCGCCTTAAAAAATTTCAGCTTTAAATAGATATAAATCCTAAAATAAAAAAATTTTTGAAACTCTTATTTTTTTGAAGAAACTGGAAATTAGAGAAATCGATAAGATAAAGATCATTTTAAAAATAATTGGAAAATTAAGCGATGTATATGATGCGCCTTTTATCTTGAAGGTCATTCAGCAAACGAAATTATCATTATATCGAATAATAAGGAGAGTTATAGCCGTTGAACTTAAACAAAAAATCATGTGAATCTTGCGTTTATTAAAATAGTCTTAAAATAAGAAAAGAAATTTCCTCGTACTCCTCTTCCTTATCTTAATCATATCTTTTTTACTGTTCTTGTAGTCAACATCAAGCAAAAAAAATCTTGCATTATGAACATTAAGATGGAGTTAATATTATTTGATAACAATAAGGCTTCTAAATTACTTTCATTTCAGTAATAGAATATATCATTGACATGATTCTGCAAATAATTGTAATTCTGAAAATGAGAATATTATTAGACATCTGATATCCAAATTTCAACTAGTATACTTAAGTATACTAGTTGAAATTTGTTGCTGACATCACGCATTTTGTTCAGGAATCATTTTGAAAATAAGTTGATGTTCGGGTTGACAATGAGAGATATGATTTCTTAGATCATTGATTATTTAGCGAATATATTATATACATTACAAGTGACCAGTTCAATAAAGATATATTTTCCGAAGAAAAATTGAGTTTAACTGGCATTTTTTATTTGTTAAGTCTATAAAAAAAAGGAAATAATCAACTGAAACATCATTATCAGTTCAAAAATCATATTCCTCAATTCTTTTGCGTTTATTTCATATTAATCTGAACTACTACAGTAATCAATACAATTAATTCATTCTGGATTTATTTATCCAGATTTGCAAAAGATATTTCTGGTATCTCATTTATACTATACTCAAGGGAATTGCTATTATTCCTGAATTATTTCTTCAAGGTTAATAACAATTCAAAAGAGATTACTCAGTATTATTATTAATTCGAATGAATTGTTGAGAAAATGGACTAGCGAAAAAAAAGATTCTTAAACAAGATTACTGCACCATAGAAATGATGATGCAATAGTGGAATAATATTTGAATTGAAATGATATGTAAAAATTGCTCCTGGGCAATTCAGACTTCGAAAAAAAGAGGAGGACAGTAGATAGTGCGAGAGATCTGTGATAGGAAATGGCTGTATTCATTTTAACCGCCTACTGATCGATTGATAATTACTGATATCGGATCGAAGTGATTATATAAAGAGAAAACATGATTATATAAAGAGAAAACTTACCTTCCTCGAGTAAAACTATAACAATTCAATATTAAACGATTCAAAACGTCTTCATGCATTCTTGAATGTCGCTTCTATCTGAGGATGAAATAAAGCTGAGATTATAATGATTCTTCCAAATACAGTTAATCGTTGATAAGGTATTTCATCTGATCGCTGAAAGGTATGAGTCTTTTGTTTTTCAATTTGTCTTTCCCATCAGCATTCTATTATTCATTTCTTCTGTATTTTTAAATTGATACAGTTTGTTTAATCTGAAAATTTTAGATTTTCACATACACAAGATTTAGTAAATTCAGCAATGCCTCTACACAGATATGCAAACGATAAATCATGAAATTATTTTAATGAAGGTATCAGGTATCAAGTAGGTAATATGAGGATGCGCATGTGTCAAGTACATGGGTTTATATCATAATTCAATGAAGAAGGTGAAATGAGAATAATGAACTCTCAATGGTTATAGCGAAATTTCTCGAGGAATTATTCAATTGGTACTACTATAACCTTGACTTACCAGTTATGTATTGATAATGGTGATGATGGTGATAATCATGATAAAATTATAATTATTATTATAGGAATGACAATTACGATCAAGGCTATGGTTATAATAATGTAATGGTAACAAAAATTTTCGAAAATTTACAAAATTTTAGTAGATATGCTGACTAATTCCAAAAAATGATAGGAAAATTATCACACAAAATTACCATATATAATTTTTTTTCGAGTATTCTATTTCCTATTATTTTTTCTCGACGTCGTCATGTAATAAATTGAGGCATATATTTAATCTCTCTTAAATTTTTCTAGCTCAATCTTTGAAGCCTGCGAATACTAAAACAATGTATTGATTTTATATGATAAGTAATCAATTTCGTATATATGCATATAAGCAATTCGAGAAATTTTTACACGCAGTTCAAAGTTTTGGACTAATTTAGATTAAGAAGTAAAATATCATTTTGAATATTTTATTATTTACTTAACTTTTACTATTAAAACAATGGAACAGTTGCCAGTAATATTGCTGAGTAATCTGATAGATTTTGCTTATTACCATGAAATCAAAAAAGAATTGAAAAATATGGATGAATCAGGTGAAAGATATTTACACTTATAAATTGACGTACTACGTCAAATTCTCTTAGAGCTTTTGAAAATATGATAAAAAAACACTGTTGAATTAAAATACAAAGGAAATAAATGAAAATTGAATCTAAGACTAATTTGAAAATTTTCAGATAAATCATTTTTTAAATATTATGCATTTATGAATAGCTGACTGGCCTAGAGGTATAAGAAGCTGAAAAATGAAAATAAATATAAAGGATCAATTAAATTATGATATGTTTTCATGGAAATATTATTAAAAAAATTTTTGCAGCTGAAGTCCTTTGTTTAGGATTGAAAAAATCTGCAATTTCAAATGATTAATTTTCCTTTTTCATTATAATTACAATAATTTCCTATAAAATATTATATTATATTCTAGGACAGATTCAATTGGTTTATGCAAATTTTCATAAAAATTAACAGCTGGTTTTTCTCCCAAAAATTTCAAAGTTTATGAGAAAAATATTCGAGCAGAAAATATTATTTGTTCTTTTTCTAAGCAGAAAATTATTTCTTAAGATCATTATTAGAAATTCCTAACCTGATTCCAAATTGTAAGTTACGATTTTATCATATTATTATTGTTACTATTCTCGACTTATTATGATTATTCTCGACTTATTATGATTAGGAAGATGAAAGAGAAAGCAATCTGCAGATCGAAATCTATTCAATTTATTAAACAATAAATTCGAAATGAATTTTATATATAATCCTTTTTTATATTATCAGTATGATTTGAATCATTATAGAGGAACAACTTTTGACAATTATATATTTAAAGTATTATGTTCAATTCAGAAGATTCATATCAAGGCATTGCACATTAATAGAAATACTAATAAAAATTTAGGAACGAAACTTTTACTCGCCTAATTCAGTCTCGAACATGAATTTATATCCATTCGAATTAAAAACATATTGAAACTTTAGCAAGTGAAATATCGCAACATGGAATCAAAGTTTTGGCAGTAGATGCATTTCTTGATGGCAGAGATACACTGCCAAATTCAGGAAAAAAAATGCATTCAGGAGTTTAAAGAAAGTGTAGAGAGCACTGATAAAGAAATTATTATTATCTTTGAACGTTATCATATTATTGACCGGTAACAATAGGTAGGAGAGAAGTATGATGTCGTTGATTGATAATAGTTATCAAAATAGCATAGCTGATGAATTTATTAGATTGCAGTGATAGGTGATTATCAAGGCATAAAGCTAGAAGATGGAATGTTACTGGCTAACTTTCGTGCTGATTAGATGATACAGTTGGCAAGTATTTTACTTGCTAAAACGACTACAGTAAGGTAGTAAAGTTTTCTTTTATTTTAATTACTAAATCATTTCATTTTTAATTATCACATTATCATCATTTAAAGCTGTATTTGACAAGTGGATTTTTGACCTCATGATTCTTTCAGATTATTATCTTGTATTTTTCTTTCCAGTTTTATAAGAATTCGTTTATTCCTTGGATGCGATGGGAAAAAAGTAGCGGTCAATCTTAAGGAGAGGATGTGGATATAATAAAATAATTCAGGAAATTATTTAAAATAGGTCAAGACCTGAAATTAAATTATGAAGGATTTCATATTATACAATTAGCTTATTTTCTAAAATAAGTTTCAAGATAATATAAAATGATATAAATTGATGCGAATATAACAATACAGAAATGATCGAAAACACAAATTAGATCATTCAATATCTCATCTTTTTTAATAAAATTTTTGATTATATGAAGTTGCAGTTAAGATATTCTTTATTTTTTCTTGCCTTGCAACATAGTACACAGAGCTGCAAACTTTTTATTTTCACTCAAGTTCCAAAACGTTATCAATGATAAAGTACAAAGATAACAATCTCAAACTTGGCTAGTTAAACCCGTAATATGATAAATTTTTCTAATAGGACAGCGAACTCAGCGATTAAAATTTTGATAAACGAATTAATACCGCTAACAATATGAAAATATGAAAAAGAAACAGTATGACCCTTTGATATTGTCCACCCAACTAATCTCGCGGAACTCTTCTTTCGAATTTTGATGCTTAGAGTCATTTGCACATTTTGGAGGTCAATTGTGAGGTCATAAGAGTTATCACCTATATTTGGATCGAGAAACATGATTAGTAATAAAAATCGATTTATAATCTTGACCTACAAATTAATATATCTCTGACATATTCAATTATGAATCTTTATATTTTCTTTTACCACCGAACTTCTGTGCGTTTATTCGCGATAGAAGTAATTAGCATTCAAAGAAACACCAAATAGCTAAGTTTATTTTTAAAATATTGGATAACTAAAAATGATTTCAATGAAAACATTTTTAGCATTTTCAATGTGCTTATAAAATTCTTCTATTTATTGAAGAAGAATCATCTTATGCATAATATAATCATACAGGATACTGCTGAATTTTACGATGTATTGTTTCAAATTTTAAATTTATAATCGCTCGAATTTTTCACGATCGATAAATTTAATCGTCACTTTTAAATTTATTGTCAACTTTCCCACGAACATATTTATGGTAGAAATGAGAATCAAATTAACCTTTTTTCTTCATGAGAATTAAAGTTAATTTCATTTCCTTTTTGAATTACTTGTAATTATTTCTACAGCGCTTAAAATTTTGCACTTCCACTTTTTTCGAACAACTTTTTCTGTTTCCATTCCTTTCAAATTTTCAATTGCTTTTTCTATTTCCATTTCTTTAAATTTCATTTTATTTTTAAATTTACATCCATAATTCGTTCATTTCTTTGAAATCTACTATGCCACTACTGTTTTAATTCAAGCTACTTTTTCTCTATTCAGAATTGTTGATTATAAGATAAACTAAGCAGAATTTGCTTTCTAGAATTGTTTGTTAGTGTTTATTTTTTATATTAAAACAAAAATCTAAACTTATCATTCTTACTGATATTATTGATATCATTTCAATATTGCCATGATTGTATTTACTATATATATATATATGTAGATGAATCAAAAAATTAATTTACAAATTTCTATATCAGATAGTATCAAAACGAGGCATTGGTTGAACAATTGTTTTAAAAACCAGTGATGATTGATTATTAAATATAAAATTTGCCTTATTTTATCTGCTAAAAATAATTAATTTTAATAAAGATGTAAATAATTTTTTTAACATTCTCCTAAAATTCGAGGATTTTAAGTTGATGCAGTAGAGTTTCGCAAAATTACAAACTAGCAATTTCTCGCAAATTCTGGATGATAAACTGATATGATAAACTGATCTTTTTCTCGCAAATCCTGGATGATGAACTGATTTTTTTCTCGCAAATCCTAGATAATAAACTGATCTTTTTCTCGCAAATCCTGGATGGTAAACTGATCTTTTTCTCGCAAATCCTGGATGTATTTTTTCTCGCAAATCCTGGATGATAAACTGATCTTTTTCTCGCAAATCCTGGATGATAAACTGATCTTTTTCTCGCAAATCCTGGATGATAACTGATCTTCTTCAAAATTTTCCATTATTTTAGCTCTATTTATCGAGGAATTTTCTGGCAAGTAATTTTATTGGAAGTTTCAAGAAATTCTTCACTGTTTGCTAGTGAAATGGACTGATAACATCACACGTAATCGTTATGTCGTTATGAGTATACTAAATGCTAGCAGCATCAGCAATGAAATTCTGAAAGTAAAAAAAGATCTTCTGGCAACAGAACTCCAGTTGTTTCAGGTGTATCAGTTTAGGAAATTCAGCAATAAACTTAAATATTATTTCTCCACAAATTACTCGTTTCTCGAACAAATTCTTTGCTTAATTAAAAATCAAAAGACTAATTAAATTTCGATCTTATTAAATAAAAAAAAAGGAGAAAGAAAAGCCATTACAGACAAACTAACTGTTTGACGAAATTATGCGAAAGAAAAATAGCTATCTTTTATTTATTAACTTATATTACAAAATTGATTCAAATCTCAAGTTGAATGGAATTCATAATCGAATAGACATAAACTAATGAAAATAGCTAGCTAAAATATTAATTACTGAATATTTTCCAAAAAATTATTTCCGATGAAAATGCTTTGAGTAAAGTTTAACGGATAATTTATAAATTTAAATTTGAAAAAAATGGCCATAGATGGAAAAAATGATTTCCGATATTTTTTCGGAGAAATTCTGAATTTTTCTGACAGTCCGAAAAAACTTACTTTGGCAATAATGCATCATTATTGAAATAATCACTTATTAGCATTATCAGTAGCATTACTTATCATAGCAATAGACGCTCCGAAGAGAATGATACATATAAAAATCATTGATGAAATTAGCGGTAGCAGCCAAAGTTCTTGTTGACATAAAATACCACCGATAAATAAGCTTATGAAAATAAGCAAGCTAATACGGAGAGCGCTATCAAAGAGTTTATAAAATATTTAAAAATAGTTGCATCCTAAATCTTATATGTAATATATGCATAAAATGATATGTGTAATTTCAAGTGAATGAACGAAGTGATAATGATAATTTTCGAAAGTTCTGTAAATTTGTTTTATCAACAAAGAAGTCGTAAGTATTGTTTTGGCAAAGCTTGAGGATCACTAATATAAAAATTACGTAAACTTTTCATCATATTGTAATTTATAAAATTACAGTAACTATGAATTCTTGTGATTCATTATAAAAACTAACATATTATTCTAATGTTTAGTTTATTGTTAATGGGTGTATTGTTTATATGATCAACAATAATATATACAACAAATGATATTAGCAATATTCTTGTTATCAATTTATCTATTATCAATATTGAAATTATTTATATATTCGCGAAGTACTGAAAGCTATTATGAATTATTCAAAAAAGAATTCGAATTTTAACAAAATCAGTTCATGTAAAGAATTCAAATTTTTTTAACAAATTTTGTTGAAAATGTGATGCAATCACTTATATAATCATTTTTTTAAGATATGAAATGATTAGGTTTTATTTTAATCTATTATCATTATTCAACGATAATTTTAACTTATTATCAATATACAATGATAATTTTAAACTATTATCATTTTTTCAGTGATACTTCTTCAAAAACTAGCAATAATGAATATGTTAATCTTTTAATTCCAAATAATAGAATGATTATAAAATCCAAAATTACAGTGTTTTGATGCAAATTCGCGAATTCTCTTCTCAAAAATATTATTGTCTGGAGTACTAATTGAAATGATAGTACCATCTGCTGTTATCTTCTTTGACCTATTGCTCGCTTTTTTCCGATCATCCTATTCAGGCTTGACATAAACATTTTTTTATCTCTAGCATGGTTCAATTTTTCTTATCAAAAATTGGATCGTTTCAAAGTGAAATAGATATCTATTTTTATTTTAATCTATTATCATTATTCAACGATAATTTTACTTATTATCAATATACAATGATAATTTTAAACTATTATCATTTTTTCAATGATACTTCTTCAAAAACTAGCAATAATGAATATGTTAATCTTTTAATTCCAAATAATAGAATGATTATAAAGATTATTTTTTTTTTTGATATAAAATGACGAAGTTTAAATAAAATGCAATTCCGATATATCTTTTCTTTCAGATATCTCTTCTTTAGAGAATTCGTTATCAGTATAAAGTTCCAAGGATCCCTATCAGAATTAACTTCGTATTAATCATAGAGAAATGAAAATATGAATGATGAATAAATTCAATTATATAAATGGAATTATGTTTATTATTAATCTAAAAAGATTAATAATCTGGGCCATCATCTGCCAGAATTTTTCATTTCATGTACGATTAAATAAATCATAAACATTTCCATCCATACACCTGAGAAATCGTTATTAATATTACTTTAATATTCCTACTTGTCTCTCTTTTAATTTCTTCATTTCTCTTGGTCCAATGACTTTTTATGAATTTTCTGAAATTTTTATCTTTCATTTTGTTACTTCTTGTTAAATAATATTTGCTTAATAACGGAGAAATTAATATATAGAATTTGAAAGTTACAACTGATAATATAATCATTTTAATTGATAATACAATCATTTTCATTAATGCTGCTGTATAAAGAAAAATATGACAAAAAATCGAAAAATTTCAACTAGCTCAGTATTATGGTTAATTTTTGCGATCACCAATAGTATCAGCAGATCATCTAGTGAATAAACTATTTTACGACAGTCACATGTCTCTTCTCGAGAATTATTATTCATTTTTATTAGACACACAAATTACGCTATCATCTGAAGACACGTAATATTAAATAAATGAATGATATCAGTAATCTATTCTCTTCAAAGTCGTTGTCCTATTTAAAACTTTGAAGAAATTGAAATTTTACCAAAATTTTCACAATTTCCCTAAGAAAATTCTCTACGACAAAGAAAAATAACTATTTTCGATATAAAAGATTAAACAAAACAAAGACATGTAAAAACTGCTTGAAAAAATCTAACTTATATGAGTTTAATGTAAGTGATAGCGAGGGTGATAATTTGATAAAAGTTATCACATCCTTCATTAACCTAGGTATAACTCAACAATTAATTTCCTAATATAAACTTAAATGCTTGTGAAATAAATACCTTCTGTAAAATTTATCACTGAAGAATTGCTTTTGGATCAAAAATTAAAAAAAAAAAAATCAAAACCCAAATCTTCATAATGGATCTTTGTTAGGTCGATAAATGATTTCTCGACTCACTTCGTAGGCATGCCTTTCATTGCAATATTCATTTGGCAAGCTCAAACCATTGAGATACTGCGTTTCTTTCGGGTCGAGCTAGAATTATCTCTAATATATAATTCCGACCTTGAATCTCTGCCAGATGCATGTGCATGATATCAAATCTATTGATCAAAAATTGATCTTTTCAAATTCATTTCGAAATATTCAAAGCTTATTTCGGAACAGAATAAAAAATATATCTCGAGAGTTTTTCAAGAAGACAGATGCTTTAGCTCGCAAACTATGGTATCGATCGGAAACTATGAATGAAATATATAAAATTAACTTAATTATCGTTGTGAAGATTCTTCCAAGAAATTAAATTAATCACTAAATGATTATCAGTATGCAATATTATCAAATTAAGAAAGAAATTAGTAGATGATAAGACGATAAATTAAACTATGATACAGTTTATTTTATAAGACTAACCGATATAATCAAGAGTTGGCTTTCTTCGGATAATTTTGTGTAGAAAACATTTTTCCCAACACAAACAAATTATGATGATTATCGTTAATAAGGCAAAAATAACAAGTAGTGCAATGGACAAAATCGCCATTAAACTGAAATTTAGTTAAGATAAGGAATATTTCTTATTAAAATTAATTTAAAATTGTTAATTAAAATAAACTGTGCACTTCTATGAACGTTTAACATAAGCAACGATTCATCTTACTTTCTGATATTTCTATGAACGTTTAACATAAGCAACGATTCACCTTACTTTCTGATATTTCTATGAACGTTTAACATAAGCAACGATTCATCTTACTTTCTGATATTTCTATGAACGTTTAACATAAGCAACGATTCATCTTACTTTCTGATTTTTTTCTTTTCATCTATTCAACTCTTTGTTATAAGAAAAATAAACCGTAAATTCAATATATTGCTAAACAAATTATTAATATAAGTTTTCATAGAATTATGCTCTCTCAATTTCCCGTCTGAAAACGATATATATAAATTCATCGTAAGCTTATGATGGATTCTTCATTCATAAGATTTCTCATCTTTGTTTAATTTCAATAAAAGATCTGAATCAATAACACATTTCTTTTAATTATCAAACATGCGACAACATTTGAATTCAGAAATTCTTTGTTAGATTCTTTCCATCGGATATGAAGAACAATATTGACTGCATCAGCAAATGTAAAAGTATTGTAAAAACTATCCATATCATAAACGATACAAGACTAACAATATATGTACTATATCGATTCCCAAGTTACGAATATTTTTAAACAAACTGAGAGAGAATGAATTAGTATTAATCTTATTGCATAACAGATTTTCCATATACTATTTTTTTCGCTTGAACTGAAGTTTCTCAAACGTAAATGCCTGAGTCCAAAAGTTGGACTACAATGCAAGGCCTATTTTTTTCTCATTCACCGTCTTATCATTGTCGTTATTATATTATTGTATTATGAATATTATCGTTATTGATATTACCATTATCTCTGTCACTAAACAAAAATAAAGGCACTCACTGATTCTCGAGAAAAGTCGGTTCACGGCAACAATTAAGTCTAGGTGGATTGCAGCACTGATTCTCTTTTTCACGATGAAATTTTGTCGGACATACGTATGCATCCACATATCGTCTTGTTTCTGGTGATATCATATCACCGCATTGAACTCGCTCTGCATAACAAAAAGTTTTAATTCCTTTTTTTAAAAAGCTTTTATGATTTTAGTGAAAGCATTTGAAAATGAATTTCAGAAGTGCAGAAGTTTCGAAGTATACACAATTACGTGCCAAGGGTTAGATATATTTAAATTTTAACAATTCGGAATTTAAAATAAAAATTTAAAAAGTTTTGACGACGAGTGAAATCAATATTAACGGGAAAATTTCAAATATTACCAGCTTGAACAGCAAACAAAGAGCAAGAATAAATGCCAACAACTGTGCACAAAGCTTGTCTCATTTCCTAAACAAAAAAAATCATAATTGACATAATTTGAAAACAGAAAGTCTTCGAAGTTGCCAAAAAGGAAATCAAAATTTTAAAAACAGTAATGAGCGGCAAAATGTAATTAATCACATTAAAATCAATCAAAGATTCATTCTTCCTAGTTAAGAGAAACAAATAATTCACGGATAACATCACGATTAATTGATTGGCAGGAAGAAAAAATCAAGGAAGAGCAAAATGCTTTAGTTATTTTGGCACATTTGTAATGGAAACTAAATTTGGAAAATTCGCTTTCATTGATTAATAAGGCTAAGAAATAAAACTGATCCAGGAAAACTTCAGAGTTTTGTAAATTTAAAAATTTTAAAAATTCGAAACTTTTCGGAGGAAATTTTAGCAGATACCTACAAATCTGAGGGTAATTAGTAATTTTTAAACGACGAAATTTATTTTAAATTAAGAAAGATTTCCAGAATCATCTATAGAAATGTTTTATTTTTATATAATAAATAATTAAACTAATTTAATGAATTCGTAACAATAATGTGAAAGAATCGAAAGATAGATGGAATGTAGTAGAATAGAAAGAAGGAAGGAGAATGAATGAATGAGAAATAAGCTTCTATTTCGAGCCTTTTTGGCATGTAGCTATATTCGATGATAGATTCTACCAATTGATTCCCATCATATAACAAATTGTATTGAAAAGAAGCGAATGAATGGACAGGTAATAGGCAATAGTAATGGACAGGTAATAGGCGATAGTAAATTTAAGCGAAATTTAAAAGAAAATTTTATAAAATTTCTTTTCAAATTTCCTTTTGAAATTCATGAAGAATCAAACTGGACTATCAATTCTCTCTTTCTCGATCATTTTTTTACCTGCGCTTCTACCGTGAACTAATCCTTCCTCCATTATTACTATTATTTCACATCATCAATGATAATATTAATACCGTCTTCTTTATCAAAAAAAACGAATATCTTCTCTATCCATGTTTTTTTTTTTCTATTTCTTCGATCTTCTCAATCCCCGCTCTTCTCAATGCCCGATGTTCTCAATCCCCGCCCTTCTCAATCCCCGCTCTTCTCAGTGCCCGATCTTCTCAATACCCACTCTTCTGAATCTCACTGCGATACAAAGTACGATGAAAGGAATACATATGCGATTTAATTTTTTTTATTTGAGATAAAAAAAGGAAAAAATAGACATATTTTTACGAGGGCACTTACTAGTTTTGCATAAAAAATTCCATTTTAGCTAACTATTCAATTTGCTTACAAATTCTTAGTTAAAAATGAAAAATAATCATATCAGATAAAGATTAAACGAATATTCAATTGGTTAAATTATCATTGAAACTATTCGGATGGTATGATATGAAAGTATTTCTTCACTGAGTATATAACGTAAATGTAAATATTTTTCGAATCAATCTCCTATTTTGCTTTTACATGAACCATCTGAATCAAGCAGCTAATGTACTTATACAGGTAAATAAATATGTAATGAAGTATCAGTATCACGTATTTAATTGAAACAATAAAATAGAATATGTATTATTGCAGGAAGATGTTACAATATTACAGGTGAACAAATAAAAATCGATAAACAAGAAGCGAAATTAAAAATTTTTTATTTGTAAACGTTTAATGCAAAAAATCGAATAAATGATTTTTTGAATTTGAAAAAAGCTCTAAATATGCCGATCTGATTCTCAAGCAATAAACGAGAACGAAATTGCTGAAATAATTGTTCGACATATCTGTTAAAATTGATAATGATTATAACAATTTTCGATTTTTTTCATCTCTTTTTTTCAATCGAAGCATTATATAACTGCTATATGTTATAATACTTCTTCGACAAATTTATTTGACGGCTGAATTCTGAAAGTCATTTCGTTATGGAAAATTGCGCATAATTATTTCAAATGATGCATCTTCAGATGTAAACGGGACAAAACTATTCCGATTAATCTATCGGAACTTGACCTTGACTAAAATATTTATTCTTCTTACTTTTATTCTGCATAATCTATCTCAGTATGATTTGAAAAGAAAGAATTTTTGATGATGTTTAATGTAAATTTGTTTGGCATTTTCATAAGATGAATGAATATGTTAAAAATACCAATTTGATTAATATTGCTGTAACAGTTATCGATGAATTTATAAGAAATACTCTGAAATATCGCCAGAATGTTACACAAGAATTATGGTATTAGCTAAAGAAAGAGTAAAGTAAAGAAAGAGGAGCAAAAAATCAATTAAAATAAATCAAGAAAAAAAATTTTTTTGCAAAAAATGGTAACTATATCTTCTGATTCTTCTGATTCCTTTAATAAAAGAACTTCGCAAAAACGTATTTCTAAAACAACCTTCTGATTCCTTTAATAAAAGAACTTCGCAAAACGTATTCCTAAAACAACCTTCTGATGCCTTTAATAAAAGAACTTCGCAAAAAGTATTCCTAAAACAACCTTCTGATCCTTTAATAAAAAACTTCGCAAAAAGTATTCCTAAAACAACCTTCAGATCCCTTTAATAAAAAAACTTCGCAAAAAGTATTCCTAAAACAACCTTCAGATCCCTTTAATAAAAAAACTTCGCAAAAAGTATTCCTAAAACAACCTTCTGATCCCTTTAATAAAAAAACTTCGCAAAAAGTATTCCTAAAGAATCTTCTCATCCCTTTTATAAAAGAATTTTGGAAGGTATTCATAAAGAAAAGATTTTTTTGAATCAAATAATATGCAAATATATTTCCAGCCGTCATTTCTACTATATATTATCTAAATCGAAATTATGGAACTTCATCATAATGGAGCCAATTTTACTATAAAAAAGAAAATTACAATTAAAGCAATCGCCATTCGAAGAAGTATTGTCGAATTCAAGAATACAGACGTAAAGCATATTCAAATCGCAATGTCGTCGCAACTTCATTCTCTTATGTTTCTTCCTCTTCATACAAACTAATTCAAAAAGACAAAAATAATTATAAATCTGCTGAGCAGAGCGATATTTTCGAAAAAAAAAAAACTTTGGAATCTATCGTTTCTGAATTACTGATTACACATAATATGATCCTATCGTTCCTTTTCTATCATTTCTTTTCAATATGATTAAACATAATCAGATCTATTTCGATTAAATTACTGATCTTAAATTTTGCTCCTCTCTTCTTTCCAAAAAAAAAATCGAACATCTTAGAAGTTAATTTTCCGTTCATAAGAGGATCTCAAAATGGAAATGATTTACATATTTTTCACAAAAGCACCGTAAAGCAGCAAATGAGTATAGCTGTGATACAGCAGATGTTACCCATTAAAAAGCTTATTATAAAATAGGATATCGAAGAGAAATACATCTGAAGTGAATTATTTAAAAGATAGTATCTAAAATAGAAATAAGATGCAAATGCAAGAAGTCAATTGTTCATTATAGCATTTTATATTTATCTATTTATTCATCTAACAATTTCCTTGCATTCAATTTAATATATTTAATTGCTCTCATTCAATTCTATTTTCTTCCTTTGTCCTGATACGATATTCGAAAATAAACTTTGACATTTCTAGAACAGTGATTCCATTTTGAATAAAACATAGAAACTGATGATATCTCAACAAGATGCAAGTCTTTCTAGAACATGAAAATATCTTGCTCCGAATTATCATTCCATTTATCTCCCAAAACTATTTCCAATGAATATGAAAACGAATTTAAGATTGAGGATGTGGAACATATTATTCATGTGGTTGACGGCGAGATTTCAAGTTGAACAGATTAAAAATTTACTTCATTTACTCCACTAATAATAATATAACTAAGTTAATATATTTTAGATTTCTGTTAGAAGTAAGCAATGAAAGTTAATATATTTAGATTTCTGTTAGAAGGTAAGCAATGAAAGTTAATATATTTAGATTTCTGTTAGAAGGTAAGCAATGAAAGTTAATATATTTAGATTTCTGTTAGAAGGTAAGCAATGAAAGTTAATATATTTAGATTTCTGTTAGAAGGCAAGTAATGAAAAAATAGTTAATATGTAAAATTTGGCAGCTCGACAGATTACAAAACAACAGGAAATTAATTATTCGTTAAGCTAAACATTCGCATTCTTTGCATTTGGATAGATGCCATTATTGTCGTTGTCTTTGTATTGCTGTTGTTATTGTTGAAATTAGATTGGAAGAGGAGGGAAGAGAGGAAATAATTGTTGAAATCCTTGTTATAGTCACTCTTAACAATAATTTGATTTGATTTGATTTGATTTGACTATAAAACTATATGAACCAAAATAAAATAAATTTCAAAATTAAGCAGAAAATGCAATAAAGGAACCTTTTCATTATCACATTATTCGTCTCATTTCAAGGTCAACTGAGAGTATCATTTTTTTCATCAAATATTTGCTTCTTTGAAATGGTTATTTGTTTGAGGGAAAGAATGATAACAAAGCGAAGAAGAATGGTTGTATCGTTAAATTATAGGATAGTAATGATATTTAATTACTATGATTTATTGTTCACTATTATTCGAGCTTCGCTATCGTGGCAATTAATTTTTATTGATTAGAATTTTAAAATATGATTTAAAACTATGATAGTCTCATTCTCATTCCAACAAAATTGAATAGAAAATCGGATTTAACCAAATCGAGATAAAAATTACCATATCAGTTGTATATTCTATATACTGATAATCATGGGAAATGAGATAATTTTATTATGCTTGCAACACAGTTCGTGAAAGTCTTCAAATTTTGATATTACAAGTTAAAGTTTCTCTCTTACTGAATGCAACTTCGATTCGAGACTCGATGTATCAATTGAAACCGACTTATTAGTAATCGTTATGTTTTTCAAAAAACGTTTTTTTTTTTAAAAAAAAATCGTTTCAAAAGTCAAAAGAAATTTCCAAACGAATTTTTTTTTTGCAATATTTAATTTTGCAGTAATACTGAACGAAAAAAGCAGAGAAACTTGTAAAATAGTGAGAAAAAAAAATTGATGGGAACTAGTAACTATAGTAAAATGGTTGCGAATAATTCTGAAAATATTTGTCTGAGCCTCATGGGTCTTCGAAATCGATCATAGAGCAGATATGCTTCGCTTATTCTTGGGCTTATTTAAAACTAGTAATCTAACTTGGCTGTATTTCTCATTTAATTATGAGTCATTCTTTTTGTCTTTTTATAAGAATATCGGAAATGGTTAATTACTAATTATTAACATTGAATTTTTGAATTGGTCGTGAATGTTTTTTTTTAGTTTCTAATTTATTTATTGTTTATTTATTATTTACAAAATTAATTTTTTGCTCTATTGAAAACTTTGTTTTATCAAATGTTATTTCTTAGCAAAATTTTATTTGATGGAATTTTGGATTTTTATAAAAATTCTTCATCAGTCGTCGTCAAACATTCTCGACATTGTAATGAAAGTTTTGAGTTTCTTGAAAAATCCCATACTAAAATCCATGTGGTAAATTAATGGAATTACGAATTAATATGGAAATTCATAAAGTTGAAATTGCAGCGTCTCTAATATATTGTAAACAGATGCGGACACTTTACTTATGACTTATTAATGGTTTCTATTATAGGATTGAACAATACAATCTATCAAAATCACACCTATACCTATCATTTAAAACTTTTGCACTTTTATATTTTAAATTATTGGGAGTAGTTACCGGTAATAGAATGCAGAAATTCTGACAGGATAGAGAATCGAATTTAAAATATACGCTCATTACTTGAGTGGAACTTTACCGAAATCCACAAAGATCAAATAGTTGAAATTAATGATTTATCATTTCCTACGATTTATTCCCTTCTGTTGCATACTGGAAGAGAATGAATATTTTTTAAAGTTTTTTTTTTTGTCAGATGACTATATTCTGCTTCTTGAATGAATATTTTGAAGTTTACAAGAAAAATTCAGCTTATTCTTATAAAAATGCTTGCTGTACTTCAGACACTATCCTAAATTAGAAATAGTTATCAATTTTTTTTTAAATACGTCCATACATCTTCTTCGGCTGAATTTTTTAAAGTAAATTTCTGCTTGGATTAATCAATCACTTTGAATTTTAGAGATGGCTAATTAATTCTGTTTCATCTTCTGTGCAGGTCAACTGGAAATTTTGTAATTTTGGCTGGAGATAAGATAAAAGTCTTGCAGCTTGCTAATCAATCATATCATATTTATGATCAGGAAGTACTGGAAAAGATGAAATGAAAAAATATATGTGAAATTTGCAATTATTGATAGCAAAAAAATTTCAAATCCTGAGTTAAATTTTAAATTTAAAATCTCGAATTAAATCCCAGACTTTGTTAAAAGAGTTCAGTTGAAGGTATAAATTCTTAAATTTAGATATGTTTCCCTATGTCCTCCTCTCTTCTCCTTGCTAAGAAAAAATGCAGGCTCTTTCTCGCATTCATTAACTTTCTTATTTAATAAGATTCACATAAACAAAAATCGATAAATGATAGATATAAAGGTGAAAATTTGCTTAGCATAATTTTAATAGTTTTGATTACAGATTTCCATGAATTATTCAAAAAGAACATCGAGAAGCATTCAAACAGTAAAAAGTGACGATCGATAAGCTAATTAAATATTTCCGAATATGATATAGCTTCTTGATCGATCATTTCATGCTCTAAATATTTTACTACGGAATCAAATTCATAAAAAAAAAAACAATTATTTATAATTTATAAGATCAAATAAACAAAATTATAAGATCAAATAAACAAATAAAAATTATAAGATCAAATAAACAAATTAGTGTTGTTTCTTTTTCATTTATTGATATTGTTTTTAAACTTCTGATTTTTTGTAAATTCTCGAAATTCTTTTCTAAAATTGATATTCATTGTTGTGCACAAAAATCGTTCCGTGTGCACTTAAATCAGCCGACTGTAACACACTGGAACACATGTGATATTTTTAATATCATAGATAACATCATATCATACCGAGAGATCTTTTTTCTTCAGGATTTTAATCTGATAATATCCACATGAAGGAAACACCTGAAGAAAACTGTAATATCCATCTGAAGCTGTAATAAAATCCAGAAGATTGAAGGTAGCGAAATATTAGAGTAAAAGGAAGTATTGATTGAAAATTTGAAAGAAGCATGGAAAAAATCTGAAAGAAGCATATATAAATAATGCAATTGGCAACCTTTCAATAAAATTTTCAATTATCTCGATACTTATCAAATATCTATTAAAATTGTTAATTATCCGAAATCCGATTCCAACATTTCTTTAGCATTAATAATATCCATCTGAAGAAAACTGTAATAAAATCCAGAAGATTAAGGGTAGAGTTGAAATATTAGAGTAATAGGAAATATTGATTATTATTGTTTAATATAACTTATAACAAGAAATAAGCAATCGAATTTAATTATTTGCATATTCGTATAACTGCACTTAATTGCAAATAAGACAAATCAAATTTGAGATATTCTTGAGAAAGTTATTACTGTGATTTCAAATAATCATAGCCTATATAGTAGCATTTCATGAATTTTATCAAACAAATTTAATAGTTTTCAAAAAATTTGAAAATGAGGATTTCTCGGGAATTATTTTCATTCTCTCGAAATAATAGTTATCTATTATGTGATGCAATACGTTTATAGACGTTCATGTAATTATGCATAATGCATGTGATGCATACTTAAATCACAGTTTATCAAACGAAATAATCATTTCATCTTATTCTACAAAGATTAGAGTAAAAATTGTTCGAAGATATTTTTTTATTAAGTTCTTTAAATAATTTTAAGTTTCATTATTCAGTTTTCATCTTTGTATCAAATTTTTGATTACATTAGATCTTAAATGATAATATTCTCTTAAGCGTAACAAAGGAAAATTCGTAGTTATCATATTCGTAATGATAAAACTGTTTAACTATGATAGCACAATTTCTTTACTTTTTCCAATATTAATTTTTAATATAAAGGAAATTGTTTAAGCTCACTTTGTTCCTGAAAAATATAGGGAAAATGATTTTGTAAATATAATTTCTATGCATTTAATCCATTATTTATTCATGTTTGCTTATTCTGATGAATTAACTTTTCTTCTTTATTAAAATTTCTTTTTTCAATAATTTTCACTTTGCTTGTTTTTTTTTAAGAAATTTTTAACTTCTTATCAAACACAGTCTAATCAAAAACTGGCTTATCTAATGCCATATCTGGCACTTTCAATCAATTTTCAATGAATGAAAAAATTTATTATCAATTTAGGATTGCATTCCTTTATTTGTCTTCTGATTATTTTTCAACACTTCTTCAATTCATGTATTATGTCTGGTGAACTCATCAAAAATTTAAGATATCATTGGTAGGTCATTCATTCATTAGCTTTGTAATGATTATTTTGCACTTACGAAACTTTATAGATATATACTGTGCTACTTGAATATATCATAAAATATCATATATCTAACAGAAACTATCTTATCTAATGTCATATCATAATTAATTTTCAATGGATGAAAAATATATTATAAGCAAATAAAATAGAACAAATAGTAATCTGATATATATGATTATATATATATATAGTAGTATAATTAGAAAGTGGACGAAAACGATTTCGAGAATGAAATCATATTCACCATTTCATTACTTCAATTAAAATAGAAGCTATAATATCTACAATCTATATAGGTAATTTATGATCATATACTTCATAATGGCCATATCAAAAATGATAATTAAAAAATAGGACTAATGATAAAAGATAGCAATAATGGACGCATGCATAATTTTTTTTTTTGAAGATAATATTTGCTTGGCAATAATAATTATCAAGAAACTAAAGCATAAATATAATTAATTACGCATTATGTAAATTATCTATCGCATTATGTAAATTATCTATTTTGCTACGTCAAATGCTATGGAGGTATCGTATGAGTAACGGCTATTAGTGTATATCACTTACACTAAATAGAGAATATCTGTACTATTAGAATTATTGATAATTTCATTAGATGTTTAAATAAAATAGATATTTGAAGGTTTTTTTTTGATAGATTTTATCACATTTATGATAAATCTTTGGCAACGAAGTCTTTCAATATTCGCAATCAGAAAAATTACAAAATTATAGTTATTTTATTTCTTCAAGTTGATTATAAATTTAGAAAATTTCATCTAGTGATAATTTAAGATGAGAATTATTTACAATAAAATGGAATTTAACAGTGATTTAAAAGTTCTAAGCTTGCTACTGTTAGTTATAAAATTGTATCATTTGAAATGAATAAAATCATTAATGGAAAGTTTTTTCAGATAATTAAAAGAAGAAACCAAGAATTTCTCATCTAACTTTACGCTTCAGTAAAACCATCAAGGATAATCGAAGAAATATTTTAAAATTGGATAAGCATATAATTTAGACTTTGAATTCAAATGAAGTAATACGACGTTCTAGTCTCAAGTCTTTTTTTTTTCTTGATAAAAGTTCAAGCAACAATTACTATTAATTAAAAAAATAATTGAAATTTTTTTAAACAAAAATGGAAATACTTTTATGTGGGACATGTCTTGTTTATCAAAAGTTTTTATTTCTAGAGCTTAGCCCAACATTTTCTCATATTTTATCGTTTGATTTATTCGATTTTCTATGTAAAGTGCTTTCCCAACGTCTGCTTTTTTAACTTGAAATTATAGGTATTTTTTGATTCTGTGACTACTCAGATTCTTCTAAAATTTCTTCATGTTTGATAAAACGATTGTAAAGTGAATAGCAAGAATTTAAGTATAACAATTAACAAAGTTTTTCTTGAATACTTAATCATTTCTATTTATTTCTTTCCGCCAGGAAGACTTACATTTGTTTCAAAACAAAAAAATGAGAAACTTGATAGATGAAAATTACAGAAAAAGGTTCTGAAGTTATGGATTCCAAATATGGATATTGCTAATTCTAATGTTTGGCGCTAATTGATTTGTATGATATTCTCGTCAGCAAGATATAAGATATAGAAATCTCGAATCAACAAATATAAGATATGGAAATCTCGAATCAACAATATAAGATATGGAAATCTCGAATCAACAAATATATGATATGAAAATGCCGAATTAACTCCATGGCATTGTCAACTTATAGCAAATTCCATCTGCAAGAATAGTATTTCATCGTTAAAAAAGAATGACGAAAATTTATCCAAGTAAACGTCTCTTCTACACATCAATTAATATCAATAATTTATCAGATGAAAACACCAAACAGATAACAATTTTGCATATAATTAAATCTCTTTGCATCTTGTTGTAATTGCATGAATGAATCATGGCAGTGTAGTTTTGATAAATATTTTATGCAAATAAACATTGCTTAATTAATATTCTCTCTTCCTCATTGCGAATTTCTCTCTGAATCTAATTTTTTTAACGCATTTTAGTTGTAACAACTGTGAAAAAAAACTTCAATTTCAATAGAAAAAAAAAATTATATTATCGAAGATTAAATCTGTGATAATGAAGAAGTAAAATGAAATGATTAAATTTATTTGGAATTTGCTTAAGTAAATTAAAAGATAACATCCTTATCTCTCTCCATCGGTAATTGTAATCTGCAGAAGAATAGGTAGATGTTACGGACATATTGCACTGTGCAGTCGAGGAAAGATGTATTTTATCATTGTTATCAGTAAAAAACAACTTTGCATTGAGTTTAGAAGTTCCTTGTATAAATTTATAAACTAAACTATTTCGCTATCTTCTTGCTATAAAAAATAAAAAAATTAAATGTGAAATGAAAAGATTAATTCATACATAAATTTTTGCAGAATGAAGTAGATTATTAATTCTTTTGTCTTTATTCCTTAACACGGAAAGAAGAAAATGATACGTTATCAACCGCAGAGTACAATGTCATACTGAAATTGTCAACGTTTTTGCTGCGAAGTTTAAAGAAATATTTATGCCCGATATTGCCTTCATTTTTAATTTTTCGGAAAGTTTTAATGTCATCAATTGTTATCAATCATCAGATTCTTGGATTCCATTAATTATACAAAGTTTATTCGCAAATTTGTTCAATAAATAAAAAAGGAAACAAGTCAGAGAAGTTTAAAAATTATCATTACATTACTCGGAAGAATTGATAAATCACTGTGATAACATATCGTATCCGGTAATTTGAATTTAAATTGAAATTGACTTTTTGCTCATATGTTGTACATTGTAAGTTATTTGTATATTATATGTATCTGTTTGATTGAATTAAAGCACTTGTGTTTATAAAATTATATATGTTTTATTAAAGCGATCTCTATTATTTCTTAATTTTATATTCGTCATTACCTCCAACTTTATATTTTATTGAAATTAAACTTTTTACCACTATAGAGATTGATTTATTTCTACGACACTTCTACATAGTACGACTTAATACTACATAAAAGAACAATCTGTGATCAAAATGTCGCAATATTTTCCAAAAGATTTTATTGATAGTCAATTCTGGCGATGATTCAGTTTAAAAAAAAAACTTCTTACTCGAAGCTATATTTACTTTTATATCATTTTTAATGCTCATTTCTCATTTTTTCACTCATCCGATTACGAGTAATGTTTATTTTTCATGAAATTGAAACTGATAAGACAAGATAAGACAACGATAAGATGAAAATATTTCGACAAGACGAAAATCATTTCGATAAAAATTATTTGTGAAAAAAAAAGTTTGAATGTACACATTGGTTATAAGCTGCTTTTCTCCCTTGACATCCTTTGACATAATTTACTTTAACAGTCATCATTATTCACATTCTGTTAGAATTTATTAAAATCAAATTCAGCATTTTATGATTCACTCTTCTATCAGTCAATACTGATTTCATTCCACAAATATTATTTTTATTTGTTCAAGTACAATCACTATGAATCTGAATAAGCAATCTATTTAATGATTATAATTCATTATTTATTCATCCATAAATGATCAATCTATTCTGATTCGTTCGCTTTTTAAGATTCTGAATTATAGTTTAGTTTGAACAGATTTTTGCGCTGTAAAACTTTTAATAGAAAGATTCTAATCAATTCATTTTTCTATCTTTTCGGACATTTCATTCTTAGTTAACTTTTCACTAACTTGATTGATTGATATATTTTGTTGACTTCTCACAAAGTTCTCATAAAATTAATTTGAATATTTATATTGTTGCATTTCATATTAAAATTGTAACAGATGCAGGATGTCTTAGAAAGCAACAATCATAAAGATTTAAAGATTTGTTACAGTAGGCTATAATTAATTTTCAATTTTTCAATCTTAAAGTTCACTTTACTTTCATATTCACTATGCTATTCTGTATTTGATGACGCGATGAAAATTTTTTGAAATTAACTATTCGAAATAGCTTAATTCGAAAATTTGAAAAGCTAATTCATGCCTATAAATCAATAGACAAGCATGTGGAATGTATCAAATAAAATGCTTTTTTTTCCTTCTAAGTTTTTTTAGAATCCTGTGAAAAGCAGATTTCATCAACGTTATTTTATCAATAAGTGATACTGCTGAGAAAGCGATGAGCAGAGACGCTGATAAAATCATTGAAATTATTCTTATTCTCACATTACCGGTAAGAGTCAAGAAATCTTTTTTATTAATATAAAAATCTGTTAAGATTGCTGATTAAAGATTTAATTTCCAAATAACTTGCACTGATTAAATTTAAATTTTCAGCCACTAGGCGTATGGTACCACGAACGTCGATGCACTTTCAGTGTTTGTCTAAATATCATCTTACTACTACTTTTCGTTCTTCCTGCTATCATTCATGCAATTTGGTTTTGTTTTTTACGCGACAAATAGTGGCGATGCAGTTGTTAATTTTTATTGTAATTCCGGGGAAATTATCATCCCATTGCAAATTAGAAGGTCGAAGGTTATGAAAACTACTTATTTACTGATTAAAATGAATTTAATTATATGTTGTAATCTTGAAGAATTCTACAAGCAAAAAACAATTACCAATCATTTCCTGTTTCAAATTTTTTTTAAGTTTTTTATCTAAGCTTGTCATCTTGAGTCATACTTTGGAGGAATTAAAATACTTATCAAATATCATAAAATTTTATTTTTTACGAAATATTCATATAACAGGAAATTTAATGAAAAATAGATTTAATTTCTTATTTTTTTGTTTATTTATTTCAAGTTGAATGAATTATTATCAAATTTATGAGAAGTTTTCTTTGTACATATTTGAGAATGTAGAAATGTCGAACATTTCGCGAAATGTGACATGAAATATAGCTATTATTTCTAAAATTTTCCTAAAATATTATCTTAAAAAAATACTGGTAATTTATTGACGAATCAAAGTATTGCGCGATCTTCAGAATTATTCCATGTAATGCTTCTTCATAAGTATTATGATTCTAAATGATTGACGAAAACTTACGATATTTCAATCAATTTGATTTGATTAATTCTGAATTTTTCGATTACTAATAAATTTTAAAGAAATTCATACTAACAAGCATATAGATACTTCTGTTTTGAAATTTTAACTCCTTCTAAGAAAAATTGGACTTGTGGTTATCTAATTTAATAGTAATTAGAAGTAAACAAACAACTGGGAACACTTGGACATGATTTGCAAATAATAATTTAAGTTTTTCAATGCGGTAAATGTATTCAAATATTTAATTTAAGTGATATGTCGAGAATAACATATTAAAAGTTTGAACAATTCTACTGATACTGTTTGATAAATTTCATCAGGAAATAAATTAGTAAGTCAACGAAAATGAATGAATAAATCTTTTGATGGAAATGAATTTAAAAAATTCCTAAACATATTAATTTTTCATCCAAGAATTTGTCCATCTCTTTCATTCGTTTCTTCGATCCAATCAGATATTAAGTGCAAAAATGATAGAAAATAGGTTGATATGTGTCTATTGTATTTCTTCCAACTTTTCCCTATCAATAATTTGATATGGTCGTAACTCAAACCAGATTTAGATTATTGGATTACTCAATCTTCTCTCTTCTCAAACAAATAATGTCAAGCAATTTCATTTTATCATTAAACTGAACTGAATTAATGCAACAAACATACCTATCTTCAAAAAAAAAGAAAGAAAAAAATAAAAAAAAAAAAAAAAACGAATCATTTCCATTTACCCATTTATTCAAAAACTACTCCGATATGCTGAAAATTCAACAATGGTTCGACTCTTTTCGCGCTCTATTAAAATTCTGGTTTCCTGGTGGAAGGAAACGATAGACGAAAAGAAAAATTATCATTGATGAAAAAAGAACCAGTTCCCTTTTCATTTTTCGCCTCAGTAATTACATGTAATAAGTAACATAAGAGTTTAGCTTAATAATCCTTCAAATCTTTTGAATAAATTTGATTGAAGCAATTTTAAAAGAAAGAAACCTGAAAATATGTTTTTGAGCCGTTTCAAAAATTTTTTTACAAAGTAAACTTCAAGCACTTTAGCTGGAAATAATGAGCCTGTGGTTTTCGGGACTTCCTGATATTCATCACATTTCTAGGAGCCAAATTATTAACTGATGTTGTCTGAATGCAAATTGCCCAAGCAAAAATGTTTGGAGTAAAACGACCTGTTAAATCGAATTTATTTTTCTTTTTTTTTTTGACTGAGTGATAAATAATTCAAAAATACAATTTAGTGTAATAATAAATAAAAAATGTCTATCAGGGGCCATTTAATATCAATGAGAAATTGCATTAAAGGACAGAATTTTCAATAAAAAAAGTTTTTTTGAAAAAAATTCTTATTCAGTACATATTCCGAAAAATCATTGATACTACAAAACTTAGCTAGCGTGATCCACGTGGTCGGATAGTAATGACAAATGTTGAAGTGTCGCATAGAAAAATTCAGTCTGCAGTTTTTCCAGGACTACAACGTGGACCACTTATGCATGTCAGTAATATTCCGAATAATCATTTAAAAGCATTAGCGCCAGAATAAATCCATTTTCAATTATGTTCAAGAGTTGACAATCTTTTGTTCTCGAGAATTTCGCTAGCTCTATAAAAGTAAGTTGAAATCCTTCAGTAAGACTTTTAAAAAAAATGTAATCTTCTTGCTCATTAGGAATTCACTAAACGTAAGTAATCTTCTTGCTCATTAGGAATTCACTAAACGTAAGTAATCTTCTTGCTCATTAGGAATTCACTAAATGGTATTAAAAACAAAAAAAAAAGCAAAAGTAAGACTTTTAAAAAATGAAAATATTAAACTTCGAAAACTTGCAAACAAAAGCAAATATTTTGCAAATTAAGGATTCCCATCCCAAGAATAATAATGAAATTGAAGTTTAGAATACAAAATGAACTAATTTCGAATTTTGAACAAAATTTGTATTTTCATTTCTTATCATCATGCTTGCTACTGTTTGTTCACTTGTTAAGAAAAGATGTTACTTTGGAATTTAAACACCTAAATCATAAAATCTCGACTTAAAGTATTTTTTGTTCTTCAAAGAGAATAACAATCACTATTTCAGATATTTGCAAAATTTGGAAAAAATATAATAAAAAATACGATGAAAAGAAAGAAGCATAATTTAATTGCTCTTAAAACTGAAAGCATGGAATTTTTAAACAATTCCTTCAATTTCTGATGAATTCTCGCTTCTGAATAACAGAAAGATGTAAATATAAATAACTTGGAAAGTTTTAAATAATTTCAATGGTTGTATTAATTGCCATATGATAAATGAATATCGTACAAGTAGAAATGATGTTGAGAATTCAACCGTTAATAATGAATACTTAGCTTAGGTGTTAATGTAAGCTAAATTAAAAATTCCCAGATGTTGATAAAATTCTTCGTCCAAAATATCATAAATTTGAATATTATTACATTCTTTATGGATGCTTAAGTAGAATGAATTAAATTTAAAATACGAAGCAATAATGAGTAATTATTATCGTCTATAATGATATCACAAAATAATTTTCGAGTGATTAATATTGTCAGGAGAAATTTCTTAATCATCGCCCCAATTAATTGCAACTTTTATTATATCAGTCATAATATTTTGATACAAATATATTCAAAATTGCTATAGTAGGAATGAATGAAATTTGATACAAAAGCTACAATGAAATTATTGAAGGATTGATGTTTTTCTAAGCAGTCAGTACTGCTTTTTACTGTCTTTTTCATTATGGAAATAACAACAATTAAAAAAATAAATTTATCCAATTGTTTTATTGATAATATTGATATGATAAGAAATATTGTATCTGCTCTATCGTAAAATTTTTTTTTGGATTTATATATCAAAAAATAAATTATAAAAAAATTATTAAATACTCCATACAACATATTTCAGCTTTTCCATCTTCGTTCAATATCAATACTTCAACTATTAATTAGAACAATGTATTTATGAAGTTGCAGTCAATACTGTGTTCGGATATGTATTAGAAAATAATAGCACAATTATTGGGATTAACTAAAATGCCTGAACATTTAAAATGCTATAAATAGTCCGAAATCTTAAATGATTTGATTAGACATTTATAAACACTATCTTCAAATCATTGATCACTTATTTTGCATTCTCGCAATGCTGAACTTCATAATTTTATTGGACATGAAGAAGGTAAAAGTGAAAAATATTGAATCACAAGAAAATATGTATTTCAAGCATCACTGCTAAAGATTACTACTAGTAAGAACTTTGAATTATTACAATCTTTCATTTTGCATGAATGAGAAGGAATGAAAGATTAGATTCGAGAGACTTCTTTTCATACGAAAAATTTGTAGATAGAAAAGGAGAAGAAAGAAATTGAAACAGAAAAAAAATGAATTAATCATTTTGGAAAAGATTGTCGAAATGTGTTACAAAAGAAAAGAATAGAGTTTACGAATTGAAATTGCCTATTTTCTAAGTTATAATAATATCCAATCGAAACAAGAAAATGAAATGCGCACCGTAAGCGAATAGAAAGGAAATAATTTCAAATCAGGATGTCCTTGATAATACGGTACTCAATTTCTTAATTTATGTTTTTTTTTTTCTTCTGTTATTAGATCAATTGAGAGTTGGAAATAAATTCTCTTATTATAAATAAAATAATTGGAAAAGTTCTAAAGAAGATCTAAAGATAATATCGAAAATAACATTACCGTATGCCCCATGCATTTTTTGAATTAAATAATTTCTCAAAATTTATGCAAAATCAGAAGTAATCTGATCATTTAATGAATTTAAATCGTAATTTATATATATTTACATTCGTTTATAAGGAGGATGTAAATGATAAAATAAATATGCGTTGATAATTTAGAATGTCCTTTTCAAGATAAACTCCTTGAATACTTCGTCTTGCAAAACATATTTCAGTGAATGAAAAGAAATTATACTTTCACTTTTTGTCCCATTATTTACAAGCATCATTATTTCCTTCTTCATCATATTCACTTCCAAATAGATTTATTTATTCAAATTATTGATTTTATCGGAGAGATGTATTTTAATTAACTGCATGACTTTCTCAATAATAATATAAAATTCAAGCTTATATGTCAGATTAGAAAGATTAAAAAAGCTTAATGAAAAGTAAAAGGTATTTGATTGAAAAGATCTTAAAAAATAATTTAAGTAGAACGAATGTTTTAATACAAAACTAAATGAACAAATAATGAAAACTATTAGCAGATGCGCAGTGCTGAATCAGTCAATTTAAAATTAATTATAAATGTGAACCGCGACAGGAACGCCAAAGACGAAAGTGCTGGGATGTAACTGAAGCTGTTAATTTTCAAATTTAATCTCTTGAAATGATTCGAAGGCATTTCGAATAAAAGAAACGAAATATAAAAATTTGACTTACAATAATACCACAGAAAGAGATAGAAAGGATAGGGCAAGAAATATGGCTTAATAGAAATTATATGCCAAAAGCTATGTCAGAAAAAAGTTTTATTAATGAAAGAAGAAGATGTCCTTTCTAGCACCTGTATAGTGCGTAGTATTTAACAAAAAACAAAATATCATTGCATTGTAGAATTTTTGTTTCATGCAGATAGCATAGAGAGAGATGGAAAGAATACGGCAAGAAAATATAAAAATGATGATAGCAGAAAGAAAAAAAAACATCGGAAAAAAAACTTTTTCCTTCAGGAATAATAAAAAGGTAGAAAAAACAAAAAAAAAACATGAGTGAATATCCTTTTCTTTCACTCAACAACAAACCTGTACTGCGACGACTCCGCCCAACCTTTTAACTTTCGTTCCGCCTTATTATATGATCCTATCAGGAATGATTGCTTCTTACATGTCCCAATAAAAAAATCTCTATAAATAAGTGAAGAAGATTACATAGACATCAGTGTCAATTACGCCTAGAATCAGCAGCAATTAGTAGTAGTAGTAGTAGTAAGAGTGATAAATCAAGAGAAGATTAGGCCTCATTGATCTGATCGTCTATTTCGACGAGAATGGATCTGGATAATCGTATAAAGGCTTACAAATTTGTCTCTTATGCTGCGGTAACGTTTTCTACTGTTGCCGTATTGTCAGTATGCGTAACATTACCAATGGTATACAATTATGTGTATCATGTTCGACGACAAATGCGAACAGAAATTAATTATTGCAAGGTAAGTAAATCTATCTGAGACAATAAAGTTCTAATTTCTTAAGAAAATATTCGTCCAACAAGTATGATAACTGCTATAATGTCATAGAATTGGCGATCAATTAGCGGCATCTAATGAAAATATTCCTATCAGAAATACGAGAAAGAACTAGTCTAATAGATATTTACAATAGAAATTTACAATATTAAAAAGTTTTCTATCAAATCTTGACTTGTTGTTGAACGATTGGTTGTTTTATTTTAATTTTCAAATTGTGTAAGAAACATTACTTTGATGAACGGAAAATCAAATGTTCGCTGTAATAGCTGTATGTTTAACATTACAGTAAAATTATCTTATGAGATAAGGCGAGATATTCAAAAAAAAAAAAAAATGAATGAAATAACTTGGGCCTTATCTGAAGATAATAGCCTTATCTGAAAATAATATAATGTAGAAAGAAAGATAAACGAGTGATAAATAGAGCTTTTCGGAAGGATGATTTATGCTTAGACATCTTCATTTTATATAAATTTTTTGAAGGAAAACCGTTGTTTTGGAGAATTATCTTATTTTCATAATTTTATCATCAATATTCGTCATCATCATAATGATAACAAAACTGGCCATAATTTAATGCAATAAATAACAAATTTTTCCTTTGTTTTTTTTTTAAATATAGTGGAAATGTCTTATTGAGCCTCTCAAGTGATATCATTTCTTGAACAAAATGAACTATAATGCAAAGAAATATTAACAAATTTTGCACTTTCTTTGAAAGAAACAAGTTGTAAAATTTAGGTGATAAATTTTCCTGATAAAAAATTTCCTTTGATAAAAATAAATTTAGATAAAAAATTGTTTTATAAAGTACTTTTTATAAGGAATATTTTTGTGCGTATCTGTATGGTGCTCATCCTGATTGCACTTCAATAAGAAATTTAACTCTAAATAGGACATCAAGGAACAAAGAAAAAATTAACAGATCAGGAAAAGGAATCGAAGACAGAGGAATGGGTGATGGAGAATGGAAGATGAGACTCATAGGAATAATTAATTCCCTTCTCGGGAATGAGAGAAGAAAAAAATGACTAAATTTGTATTTAGGAAAATAAGGTAGTTGATGGGAATTGTCATTTCAATGAATTTGAACACTGAATCTTATATTTTATGATCACTTGATTATAGCGTGCCTCTTTCGAGATTGTATTGAAGAAAATACTGCGACAAGTTTATTGATAAGTAGACAAAATGATAAAAGTTAAGCTGGAAAGTAGAGTAAAATAAAATCAGCCACTGATAAACTCTTAGAATTGTTAAAAAATAGTTGACTTATAGGCAAGGCATATTGATGCATTTCATTGATGCAGTCGTTGATTTGCAGGGATCAGCGAAAGATATTTGGATGGAAGTGGGTCATTTGAGGCATATGCCCATAAATAAGAACCGTACTGCCAGGCAAGCAGGATATGATACCGGTAATGAAGGTGTGAACAATGCCCAGGTCAGTGCTCGTGAAGGTTGCGAGAGTTGTTGCTTACCAGGTCCGCCAGGTCCAAAAGGAGCACCAGGTAGACCTGGAAAACCTGGAAGGTAACTTTAAAATTTTTGCTAAGTTTGATTTGATTTGAATAGTCATTTATTTTTTTACAATCAACTATTATTTACTTTGATAAGCCAACATATGATCTTGTTTTACTGCTTGTCATAGAATTTAAAATAATTAATTTGCAACTATAATTTCACTCTGACTCCATTTTTTATAGGCCTGGTGCACCAGGAATGCCTGGAAGTCCAGGAAGACCGCCAAGCCAGCCATGTGAACCAGTTACACCGCCACCATGTCAACCGTGTCCAGCTGGTCCACCCGGGCCCCCTGGGCCACCTGGGCCACCTGGAGATGCAGGACCTGATGGAGAACCAGGCCAACCAGGTGGGGCTGGACCACCGGGCCCACAAGGGCCAAAAGGACCACCGGGACCACCTGGAGAGCCCGGTCCACAAGGACCGCCTGGTCCACCAGGAGAGGATGCACCAAGCGAAAGTGCCATTCCAGGAGAACCTGGACCACCAGGTGATTTTGCAGTTTGAAATTCTGGAATATAAAAATAAAAAATTTTTATCAAATATGGGAACGAAAATGAAATTTACACAAATATTTCAGGCGATATGGGACCACCTGGTCCACCAGGTCCGCCAGGACAACCAGGTGCCGATGGACCACAGGGACCACCAGGACCGAAAGGACCACCCGGGCCACCAGGACCGCCTGGTGCTGACGGCCAACCTGGAGCACCAGGACAACCTGGCGTACCTGGTGCTCCTGGCGAGAAAGGTATCTGTCCGAAATACTGTGCTATCGATGGTGGTGTCTTTTTCGAGGATGGTACTCGTCGATAAACCCACTCACTTTTACCTTTATTAGATGGATCAAGAATACATTGTCATATTTTTTTGGTGACACTATCAATCCTGCCTTCAAATTCACATTTGTATTTTTAATATTATTACAGAATTTATTACATTCAGAATGATCGAATAATGCTGCAATAAAAAAAGACATTCATCTCAAAATTTGTTGCTATTGTATTTCATTTTAATGTAAAACATAAGAAATGAGGATAAATAAACAATTTAGTTTATTCTTCAGCATGTGATTTAAGAAATAAATTTATGCTTCTGAATTTCTTCATAAAAGCTCATAGTAATATCGATTTACAGCCTAAAAATTTTCTGAAGCAAAATTTGCATTGAAAAAACTATATCATATCATTTTGTTCAATCAACAGCAATTAATAATACGAAATATAAAAGTATTAACTTAAAAACCTACTCTACTCGTAAGTTGAGAAATCACAGATTTCATTTTTGACAATTGCAAAACAATATCTATTTTGATGTCAAAGCAAAGCTAAAAATCAACTTTCTTATCATACTTTTTTATTGATAGAATAAGAAAACTGCTAATCTAAAAACTTCTATATAATTCTGTATTAATTCGACTTCCAAATAGGTATTGTTCTCGAGGTTGTTCCACTCTCTCGTACACCTATCAATTTCATTTACCTCGAATTCTCATTCTTTTATGAATGACAATAATAAATGAATGTATTTAACTTGTTGTTTTCTTTTCTCATAAATATCAGCAATATATACATAATTCATAAAAACCTGTTTTCAACAAACTGTTTTTAAACAGTTTACGACTGATAATTTGATCAATGCGTCATTTACAAAAATATAAATCTAAAAATTGGGTGTCTTATTTGCTTGAATAGATAATAATCTTTAAGAAATGTAAAATAAAAATATTAAAAAAAAAACGATAGTGGTAATTGTTGAGTTATCCATTAATTAAATTCCCCGATATCTAAGATGTCAATTTTTTTATGAAGTTCTTACGAGCATGTGAATACAATAATATAGTAATATAATGTCCATATCTTGGTTTCACAGGAATCATTTTCGCATCATCTCTTTAATTAATCAAACAATTCGAGAAAGACGTAGAATTATTTTTCTTAGAAGCAATATTATACTACACATCAAAATACATCGATCCAGTCCGCCCTGATAAGCAATAAATCATTCACTAATACCTGCTCAATAAGAATTAAATATAAAGTTTTAAATATAAATAAATGGAATACTCTAGCATAGTTTCCCCGATGTACAATTCTGATCATTGTTTTAAAAAAAAAACTTATATTTTTTGGAGAGATTCTCCTTATGTTTCCCAACCAAGCACTATTATTTTTATGCTAAAATTTTTAATATGCAATAACTTATTAAGAAATCATAAGTATCGAAAAGCAGAAAATAAATTACTTCTATTCGCTAAGAAAGGTGATATTTTTAAGTTCAAAACTAGAAGTCACGCCATTATTTTTAACAAACTCTTTATTTTTCTAAAAAAAAATCGTCCCAAGCATCATAATTGATTCAAACTTATAACAAACTTATCATCAGAGAAGATATAATATTATTCAGGAAGTTAACCTTTCAATTCCTACCAACTTTTTTTTTCCAAATTCAATTCCATCTAATTATAGAATTCACTGCGCTATTAAAGAAAAAATACATCTATTTGAAATGAAATTTTCAAATATATTAAAATTAAATTCAATGATTTTAATCATGTTATATTGCTTATTCTACCCTCATCGATTTCCTGCTTTACTTTTGTTTATTTCACTATTTCAAAAAATTTCTGCACCTCTAGCATTTTCATTATTTAAAAAATCTTTTATCATTTTAGAAAATAGCCAAGATGTGTTTACTGATAATGATTTGCTTGAACAAATGTATATAACTTGAATTTGAAATATACACAGCTTATAGATCAAAAAAATACGCTTTGTTTTTTAAAAAATGATATTTGCAAATATCACAACACACTTTGGACTATAGAAATAATACAGAGCAACAGATTGATCTTTAGACAATAAATTTATATAAAATAAAATTACGATTTATCAGTAGAAGTGAGGGAAAGGGATGAAAATTTACATATTTCAAAGGCAACTAAATCCTAATATATGATTTTACAACTGATTGTCGTGTTATCGAGATAAAATGAGATAGTTCACTACTGATTATCATGGTACTTATTCAATTTTATAATTTTCTTTACAATCAGTTGTAAAATCACTTGGTCTTTACACATTCAAATTCTATGCATTAAATCTAAGCATAAATATGTTACAACCTGTAAAAATTGACAAAATTATACAAACTTTGAAAATCGAAAAAAGAAAAAATTTGTTAACAAATGCATATATATAAACATACATATATATATATATATATATATTACAGAGATCTGACATAGAAAAAAATCAAAAAAACCTGCTACAGCTTTATTTTTATGTAGTTTTTATTACACAATCATATCATGGAGCACAATTAAATCAAACAAATTAAATGAAAAGAAGAAATTTTTAACAAAAATAGCCAGTCAATTTAAATGATAACCGGAAAGTTCGGAAATCTTTGAAAAATATGAATTTAAATCCATGATAAATTATAAATGTAATAAATCGTTACAATGTATAATAAATTAGGAATAAATAAAACTATAAAAGCGAAATAAAAACAGTATAAAAGACTAAACTTTCTATTTTTATAAGAATTTTATTTTTTTATTTTCAAATATGACAACACTGTTTGCTTTTGAAAAAATTCAATATGTTTTATATAAGAAGGAAGGTACGGTCAGCATATGCCAAATTTGATTATGATGATTTTTTCAAATCATCAATATTTTCAACTCGAATCCGTTTTGATTGTGGAGGCAATATTCGAGGCAAGAAAAATATAGCAATAAATGCAATAAAGTGTAGACAGAAATACATATGTCTATAAAAAAATCAACTGTTAAAAAATAACTATAAATGAAATCGCATACCAACTTACCAGCATTTCAAGATAAGAGAAAAAATTATATCGACCTCAGAGTGGCTAAGATGAAGAATGACTGAATAAAGTAAATTTATTAAATAGATATTATTCAAGAATTCTTTTCTTTGATAATAATTTTGGCATGAAATATGTCCTGATAAAATTTAAAAAACTAATAAACATCAGATGACAGCTGAATAAAAATTATAAATGCTGTTTAGTTATTAAACTTGTAAAATAAAGCTCTAATGTACTGGGACACGAAATAATAAATACAATTGTTGAAGGAAAGTAAAAAAGGAAAAAAACAATGTAGTGATTTAGAAAGTCTTGAATACCTTGTAAAAGTACAGACCAGGTCCAAGATGCAACATCACAAATGGATATGTTGTGTAAGATAAGTGATCTTTGTGATAATAAATGTTAGCAAATCGTAAAAACGCCGCAGAAATTCATTGCCTTGGAAGCGCCAACGTAAGCAACGACGTGCCTAAATTAAAAAAATTTTGGAATTAAATATTAACTTGATATGAGCTTGATTTAATATATATTTCCGACTAGGTCCATCAATGCTCGATAATTAATCTGGAAGTATCACTCATACTCTCATATATGTTAACTAGCTTTGTGAAAATACACACAAAATGTATTAAGTAATGAAGTTGAGTGCAATCTAAATAAGTTTTAAAAAAATACCGTTCGTGCAGAAACAGTAAATAAAGCACCAGTTAAGAAAGTGACATAGTAACCCAAAAAAAAGCCATGCCAAACTGCTGATAATAATAGGTGGATAAAGTTCGGTATCTGAAAAATTCGGAAAATTGTAAAACGATAAAGGAAAACATTAAATGCGACGAAATATTAAAAAATCCTTTCAAGAAGAGCCAAAAAATTGAAAAATTCTCTTAAGGTTACAAAAAACACACCCTTTTGGTGCACGATCATACGCAACACGTCGCAACCAATACATCGTGCAGCAGTTCCACGCTTCTAACGTTTCTTTGAAATTTAATGCTGTCTGGAAATTTTTACGAATTTAATTTTCCAGACAAAGAAGTAATCAATATTTAGTCAAAGCTTGTCTTAAAACTGAAAAATGCAAGAGCGACACCTCAACTTTCCAAGGTTTGACGTTCGAAACTAAGTCCCATTGAGGCTCTCCATCTGAATTATAACCTCTAAATCCGAACCCACTCAAATTAAATATTGCATCAGCTGAAAATTCACATGCTTATTTTATAAAAAAATAACAATTATTCTTCTTACATTCCTTCACTGTTCCAAAATAAAAAATTTGAGTGTAATGAAAAAGAGCTAAATAAATGAAACAAAATAAAGTTGATGACATATTAGATGATACAATGTACCACTGCAATAAAAACTCTTAAATCAAAAACCATTGTTCAATATTCTTATATATTTTTTGTTTATTTTATAATTCGATGTTTTTATCACATTTATTGAAATAATTTTTGGCATTTTATTTCGCAACATTATAATTATAAACATCCAACTTATAAACATATGTTATCTCGAGTTATACTGCGTGGTAATCTAAGTTTTGCTTTGTTTTTTTTTTTTTTTGCTATCAGTAAAATAAGAAAAAACTAAAAAAAAATGACTATCTTGGAATTCACGCAGAAGTACACTATTTTCGAAATAAATTTTGCCTTCAATAAAAAATTTAACCCAAAGTCCATGCAAAATAATACGGCACGCGTTGAAGAGCCATTACAATATACAATATGAATAGCCACTGAATCCAATTCATGCTCATAGATTTCTTATCAATGACAATATCAGGAGTAAATGAATCGCCAAGAAAAATATATAATAACATAAACACTATTGTTTGTAACAATTTGATTAATACTGCACGCCATGGCTTTTCAATCTGCAAATTAATGAAGAATTTATAATTTAAAATTCTTTGATTCAACTGACCATTGCGTAATGCATAAATATTTTTAATTGGAGATTGAACAACACAGAATTAAAAAGAAATATAAAAAGCACTGTATGATCTATGACATTGGTTCTGCCAATTATACAACATTCCTAAATTTTACTTCATCGTCGGAATGAAAAGGAATATTTCCAGTCAAATTAACCATTAGATAGTACTATCTAACAAGGGACACATTCAATAAATTTCTATATGTTTTTTCTTAAATTTTCAATATTTTTGATCTTAAAATAACCAAAAACTGTCAAATGGTCAAACATATTGTACCAGCATTTTCTGGTAGGATTTGCCAACAATTAAAGTAAACAACACTCACCTTTCCATCTTTACCAATAGCAGCTGTCCCATCAATCCATGCCATATAATCAGTGTAAAAACAAGCTGGTCCAGTTAATACCGCTTGAAAATGAAACATATAACTCAGAAAACTTAGTATGTCAGGTATTGATCTGAAAATAACTCCACATTATGAGAAAAATGCAGATTCAATATTTTAAAGCACCATTATTAGCAAACTAGTTCTCGACGTTTAATTCATAGATGTTATTTTTTAATAGAATAAACTTCTTCAAAACAAGAAAACGAAACAGTTGGAAAATAGTAAAATTCATGGTAATGACATACTTAAGGGCTTCTCTTTTTTGTATTTCATTTAGTTCATCACTTTTTTTCACCTTACCATCATGCAATGAAAATGCAAGCACTGTCAATTTTTGCACCAGTATCTGGTATAAAAGAAGCATTACATTATTTTGTCGATTCTACGTCTTAAAAAATTTCTACGAATGGTACAAAACAAATCTAGATATTATTATAGGAGAAATTTGTAACATTTCTTGAAGAAATTTTTAACAATATTTGATTTACAAATATCAACTTTTAAGACTACATATTATATAGTACGTATGAACTACCTATTATGAGGATAAAAATTACCTATTATCTTGTTCTTAATTTATTACGGTTGAGGAATAAGAAACAAAAAGAAATATCGGTCAAAACTGAAAAAGCATTACTGCTATTCTTACTGGTACAGTCGACGAAATAAAGCTAAAGCTAAATGGTTAGAAATTTTAAGATTTAAGCGATAATAAATTTAAAAAAATAAGAACATGGCAACTAGCATTCAGCAATTCTTTTTGAATAGTAAAAATTCCTACTGGTTTATAGAATGCAGACTACAAAAGGTAGCCCATAGTGAATTAGGAAAAAAACGATAAAAGAAATAAAAACGAAAAAGGAGAACTTACCATCATCGGGCCCGTAATATCAACAGTATATATTGTTAATATATACCACCGATACCAATGTATGAAAATGAGATAACCCATAGCAAATAAAAACACACATCTAAAAATAGAAAACAACAGAAAAATGACAATACATATCTAAAATAAACAGCTTGCAAAACTCATGATAATCTCATGATTTAAAATACGCATAAGAATTATATTTGTTAATTTAAATCGAAAGAATCTAATTTTTTAAAATATCTTCTTCAATAAATTTGCTGTTTATGGCTTGATGTATAAAAAAGATTATTTGAGAGTTCAAAAACCACAATGTATGTTTAAAACTAAATGAATCACAATTCATTTCTTTAATATTCCAAACTATCCCTCATATATATGAGCAGATTATTCACGGCTTCATGTTCACTTATAATAATAAACCTACTTATGTACAATTTCTGGTGGAGAAGAATGCATGATAGCGTATGACAGAGTAACCAATGACACCAAATGTTTCATTGCACTGGAAACATATAATGCAATTCATTTAGCATTCAGAAATTTTGAAATTGGAAAGAAGCAGATAAGTCTTTGAGTAATTAATCTTCCTTTCTGAAGCACTTCAAATTAGCAATACCTGCAGGGTAATTTGAACGGTGCTTCATTTCTCTTAATTGATAAATCAATGGTAGTTTATTAGAAATTAATCAGATGGAGCAATAGAATGATTAATGTGAATGATATACATTCCTCTGTAATCTACCGTTCTCTAATAACTAGACGAGCTTTGCGTCTAGTAATTTATTGATAATTATAAAGCAGAGTGAAAAATATAAAAATATACTGCTAGAACATAGATCAAAAAGAATTTTTTATAACATTAAATATCAATGTTCTAATAAAAGTGTGAGCTATTAAAAAATTAAAAGTTCTTATGATGATCGAAGAAAAATCCACTAAAATCATAAATTCCACTGAAATTTTAACTTTTAGTAATAATACTAAAATGAAAAAAGCAACCATTATGAAAACGCACTTGCCGTAACAAAAATAACAAAACATTAAGCCACAAATAGTAGGAGAGGTAATACGTGTCGTCCGTGAAACGTTAGTTACATTTAAGATGTTATAGTGTAAGTAAGCTAACATCAATGATATCATCTGACATACCACTAAATTAATCTGAAAATTATTCGAGAATAGTTATATGAATTTTGAAAAAAGCTTCCTCGCCATACAATTCAACAAAAAATAATTTACAATCAACAGGTCTTAGACGAGGATAGAAAAAATAGAAATAGATTAGACACTACTATTTAGCATCCACCCAAATCCCAAACACTAGAATTTGGAGATGGCAAGAGAGATGAAAAAGAAATAACGCAATTATAAAATCTAGAGAAATCTACGAAAATGAATGATAAAAGTAATAATAAACATAGTACTATCAACAGTATCGTAATAATGAGTACTAATAAAAGTTGTAGCAATAATAATGGTAATAGAAATATAATAATAATATAATAGTAAAATAAAAATTTAACTAATACTGTTAAAAAATCTAAGTGAGAAAAGAAATGAAATACTTACTTTATCAATTTCAACGCCTAAGCAATTTGCTACTGGTTGCAAAAGCATCGAACCATCGCTAAATGTATGAATACCGGGCATTGTTAACTGTTAATAAATTTAACAATTACTGATAAAACCTAGAAAGGGAATTAATACATATGATTTATGAGCAACAGGCTTCTTAATTCTTACAGCTTGAAGACCTATTCGCACTTGCATGTTAAAAAACATCCAATACACAAGTGCATGTGAGAAAATGCTTTAAAAGATTCAAAGGATATTATATTCTCACCATCATAATAGCTACAGAAAACGGATGGAGAGGGAAAGCAAATTTCCAATATCTAGCAACAAATGATACCTTATTCACTGCATCAATTTTTGTTCTAGTATCTGACATAAACTTCATTCCAGTTTCATATTACCAAAATAAAAGTTAAAAAATTCCATTTCTACAGAAAGAACTAAACAAATATTTGATTATATTCAAAAAGATCACAGCAAACACTATAATCAATAGCGAAAACAAGAGTTTTGCTTCAAAATGAACGTAAATCATTTTTATTTAAGAAAAACCTAGTAAATAATTTTATTCAAGAAAAACCTAAAAAAAATCGAAGTGCTAATTCCAAAAAATTCCACTGAATTTTTGGATTATAACTTCATTTATTGATCTGACTTAAAAGTCCATGAATCTACTATTCCAAATGAGTTGAATGATAATCTCATTCATGGACAAATATAGCACTGGCAAAGCTAGTATCGAACGCAGAAGTCTCATATTAATCAAATATATATTACTGATTTTGAGGCTTAAGCAAATAAAGCAGCTATTATCGGTTTGATCCAACAGCCGACTTGATCTGCGACAGTCTCGACCATCGATAAGTAGGAATGACTTCATGATCTGTAAAACAAAGCCTTTTGAAGGATGAACACCAAGAAATGTACCAGAGTATAGCCAAGCAAGTGAACCGATAAATACCGAAAGATTCACACAATAATTCCATCCAAAATCAGTTAGGAAGATTTAGCGTAGATTATCTGAAAAAGAGAATAGGAATAAGCAAAATAGGGTATTTTGAAAATTTTACAGAAGGAGATTCATCCAAGAAATATGCTCCCAACAATTAATGAATTACTGGCAATGACTTCAGCAATAAATCATCGATGACAAGTTACTTCATCATGAATAAAAAAGTCACAAAACTATGCATATTTTATTAGTAACAATTTCAACAACGTATCATAAAATATTAAAAAATCAGGTGCAGAAGTATAATTTTCTTGCGAACAAGAAAACGACATTGAGCAAATTGGTTGTGAAATAAAAGTGAAAAAAGCAGAAGAAATTTCAAATTAAGCACGAACAAACAGTTATATCATATCGATTACAATGCCTTTTAACAAAACTTATTAGAACCAGATCCCTGAAAAAAAATACTGAATATGAATTTCACATGAGTGAACGAATCAAAAGAATTCACAATGAAAATCGATAAAGAACATAATTCAAAAATCAGAAAGATTGAAACATATATAAAAAAATGCAAACTGAATCAAACATTTGAACAAAAAAATGAATGCAAAAGTAATGGAAATTATAAAACGAAAAAATGTATATCTTATTTTTCCAACAGGAATTAGTTATATCATTACAAATAATACTCTCAAATTCAAAAGAGCAATATTTGATACAATAATAAAGATGGGGTCCATTTCATTAGTGCAGCAAATTTTAAAATTTAATCTACTGTAACCATATATCAGTACAATCACGATAATTTTTTCATATCATGGCCACTTTTCTTTTGAATTGAATTCGATTCCGGAAGCAATAAACGCGGCAGTACAAACAAAGCAAAAAATGCGATGATGTGCAGGCAGAAATACATATGACTGAAAACTAAACTTTGGTAAATATTACATTATAAAATATGAAAAATAAGAACAAAAATAATCACAAACTAAAATGGCCAAACTGGAAATGAACTATACACGACAATAGAATTCATAATTTTTCAAATTTTTTTGAAAATCTGATATCTTCAAAACAGCACCTGTAAAAATGCAAACCGGGTCCAAGATGTAAATTCACAAATGGATATACTGCGTAACATAAAAAGATTTTTGTGACGACAAATGTAAGCAAATCGTAAAAACGCCGCAGAAATTTATTGCCTTGGAAGCGCCAACGTAAGCAACGACGTGCCTAAATTAAAAAAATTTTGGAATTAAATATTAACTTGATATGAGCTTGATTTAATATATATTTCCGACTAGGTCCATCAATGCTCGATAATTAATCTGGAAGTATCACTCATACTCTCATATATGTTAACTAGCTTTGTGAAAATACACACAAAATGTATTAAGTAATGAACTTGAATGCAATCTAAATAAGTTTTAAAAAATACCGTTCGTGCAGAAACAGTAAATAAAGCACCAGTTAAGAAAGTGACATAGTAACCCAAAAAAAAGCCATGCCAAACTGCTGATAATAAATAGGTGGATAAAGTTCGGTATCTGAAAAATTCGGAAAATTGTAAAACGATAAAGGAAAACATTAAATGCGACGAAATATTAAAAAATCCTTTCAAGAAGAGCCAAAAAATTGAAAAATTCTCTTAAGGTTACAAAAAACACACCCTTTTGGTGCACGATCATACGCAACACGTCGCAACCAATACATCGTGCAGCAGTTCCACGCTTCTAACGTTTCTTTGAAATTTAATGCTGTCTGGAAATTTTTAACGAATTTAATTTTCCAGACAAAGAAGTAATCAATATTTAGTCAAAGCTTGTCTTAAAACTGAAAAATGCAAGAGCGACACCTCAACTTTCCAAGGTTTGACGTTCGAAACTAAGTCCCATTGAGGCTCTCCATCTGAATTATAACCTCTAAATCCGAACCCACTCAAATTAAATATTGCATCAGCTGAAAATTCACATGCTTATTTTATAAAAAAATAACAATTATTCTTCTTACATTCCTTCACTGTTCCAAAATAAAAAATTTGAGTGTAATGAAAAAGAGCTAAATAAATGAAACAAAATAAAGTTGATGACATATTAGATGATACAATGTACCACTGCAATAAAAACTCTTAAATCAAAAACCATTGTTCAATATTCTTATATATTTTTTGTTTATTTTATAATTCGATGTTTTTATCACATTTATTGAAATAATTTTTGGCATTTTATTTCGCAACATTATAATTATAAACATCCAACTTATAAACATATGTTATCTCGAGTTATACTGCGTGGTAATCTAAGTTTTGCTTTGTTTTTTTTTTTTTTTGCTATCAGTAAAATAAGAAAAAACTAAAAAAAAATGACTATCTTGGAATTCACGCAGAAGTACACTATTTTCGAAATAAATTTTGCCTTCAATAAAAAATTTAACCCAAAGTCCATGCAAAATAATACGGCACGCGTTGAAGAGCCATTACAATATACAATATGAATAGCCACTGAATCCAATTCATGCTCATAGATTTCTTATCAATGACAATATCAGGAGTAAATGAATCGCCAAGAAAAATATATAATAACATAAACACTATTGTTTGTAACAATTTGATTAATACTGCACGCCATGGCTTTTCAATCTGCAAATTAATGAAGAATTTATAATTTAAAATTCTTTGATTCAACTGACCATTGCGTAATGCATAAATATTTTTAATTGGAGATTGAACAACACAGAATTAAAAAGAAATATAAAAAGCACTGTATGATCTATGACATTGGTTCTGCCAATTATACAACATTCCTAAATTTTACTTCATCGTCGGAATGAAAAGGAATATTTCCAGTCAAATTAACCATTAGATAGTACTATCTAACAAGGGACACATTCAATAAATTTCTATATGTTTTTTCTTAAATTTTCAATATTTTTGATCTTAAAATAACCAAAAACTGTCAAATGGTCAAACATATTGTACCAGCATTTTTCTGGTAGGATTGCCAACAATTAAAGTAAACAACACTCACCTTTCATCTTTACCAATAGCAGCTGTCCCATCAATCCATCCCACATAATCAGTGTAAAAACAAGCTGGTCCAGTTAGTACCGCTTGAAAATGAAACATATAACTCAGAAAACTCAGCATATCGGGTAACGACCTGAATAAATGGTGGCATTTCATAAAATCCTACATATTTATTGTAAGAAAATTTTCTTTAAGAATAGAGCAATTTTATAGCAGGAACAGCCCAGCAAATGGTTCCCCAAAGTTGGTTACAAATTTCAAACCATTTTCTTAATTTGCTTCGCAGTCCGAATGAAAAGTCATATATTAAACCTTTCTAAATTGAATATCAAAAAAATTAAAACCACAAATTAAACTAGTTTTTCGAAAGATTACAGCATAAAAATGAACTGGAAATAAAATTCATACTTACGTAAGGGCTTTTCTCTGTATATTATTTAACTCTTCACTTTTCTTCATTCTTCCATCGTGTAAAGAAAAAGCGACCAATGTTATTTTTTGAACAAATATCTGAAAAACAAGAAGAATTGCATACGTACCTAATAGAAGCATATTATGCAATTTCCTTTGTAGAAAAAGATAATGAATTGCAAAATCTGTATTTGAAAGAAGTTAAAACTCGTAGAAAAGACATTACTTTTTAATAAATTGGAAACTTTTTATGTCTCTCACAACATTTATGTAAAACAAATAAATAACTAACCATCATTGGACCCGAAATATCGAGATAGTAAGTAGTCAATATATACCATCGATACCAATGTATGAAAATAAGGTAACCCATAGCGAATATAAATGTAAATCTATGAAGAAAAATATGGTAAATCGTTTCCAAACAATTACATTGTAAATTAAGAAGAATAGAATAAAAAAGTCCACCTGAATTTACTACTTGTCGTGAGAACATAAACCTTTTGAATTAATAATATTATAGATTATAAAAAAGAAACAAGGAAATTTTAAACCTTTATGATAAGGGATTCTTTAAATGATTTTTAAACAAAACATTGCAAATAGGTCAGCATAAGAGAAATTTAAAAAAAATACGAGAATTTCAAATCATTTTTCATTTCTAGAAAAACTGTAAAGTTCAAAACTAACAGTTCAAAATTAAGAAACATACTTGTGCATAATTTTGAGTGGAAAAATACGTATAATTGCATATGATACAGTAATTAATAACATCAAATGTTTCAGTGCACTAAAAAGACGTAAAATGGTTATATAATTATGGATTCAACAACGAAGAAATTTCGATACCCCAACAATCTGACTGATCTAGCTACATTATCAGAAAACAGATATATGAAAAACGGAAATTGACTTATTTCAAATTTGATTTTATTTTTGATTTGTCAATTACGTAGATAGAGTTTGAAAATTCTCAAGATAATATCGCTTGCTACCTCTAACTACTATTAAAGGTGAACATTTCGAAGTAGAATTAATAATGATTATTTATAGTTACCAAACCGTCTGATAAAAGCTTAATAATGTATCTTATTCGCATAAAAACAAATATGAAAAAAAAAAACATACTTTCCAAAACAAAAGTAACAAAACAATAAACCGAAAATGGCAGGACATGCAAGACGTATTGTTCGAGAAATCCGAGTTGAAGTAAACATATAATAATGGAGATATGCTAATGGTAAAGATATAAACTGACATGAAATTAAGTTTAACTGAAATAATAATAATTATGCGGTTGTAACAGGTAATGAGAAATTATATGACTTCAGTACAAATAGAACAATCGCTCATTCCCTTGAAATTTTACAGTGAATACCCAACCCCATAAGTTCATACATAATATTTAAGTATTAATATCTACATAGTCAAAAACTGATAAACAGAATGACGAAATCAAACGAATGATTTCTGAAACTAAGATACAACTTTGCATTAATTACATAATTATAAGCAAATTTCTCCAAAATTTCTGCAAGCTATATAATTTATACAAAGGTTTAAATACGAATTAGTGAAATTAGAAATCCAAATAAGGAAAACCTTACCTTATCAACCTCAATGCCAATTCTGTCAGCAAACGGCTGTAAAACAGTCGAACCATTGTAAAATGTATGTGCACCCGGCATGTTTAATCAGTTCCTACTAATATATTTGTATTAATATCTGGAAAAAGAATTATTGGATAAGAGAGAAATAATAATTTTCTATATCTTGAGAAGTTAGCTAAAACGATAAGACATTGTAATATCGGTAGTTTCTGAATTAATTATCTCAAGCTAGATAACAACAGTCCCACTATAACCTTGAAAGAACTTAACTGATTCTTGCATTACTGAGAATAAAATAAACTGTATCGAAATGATCAGCTCTTAAAAGAACATGTATCACAGAGAATGCGAGAACCAAGTCTATATCATCACCACTTTGTGATGAATATACCTATATCAGAGTTTTCATTATTTGCAGACTATATTTGATAATTCCAACTTTGTCACTTTGATGACCCAAAATGCAATGGTCGGTATATATTGTTTTTTAAAAGCAATTGTAAGATACTTTAAGTTAGGCTTTTCCGGTATTCGATATTTTAGATTTATTTGGAAGTTTCAAACAGAAGATAACCATGATGACAAATAATAACAGAAGAGTTATACAAAACAAAAGGCCAGATAATTGAGAAAGTTAATTGCCATTTGCAATATTAGCTACTGAGATCTTTGCAAGGAATAAATTTTCATTATTTGCAGACTATATTTAATAATTCCAACTTCACTTTGATGACCCAAAATGCAATGGTCGGTATATATTGTTTTTTAAAAGCAATTGTAAGATACTTTAAGTTAGGCTTTTCCGGTATTCGATATTTTAGATTTATTTGGAAGTTTCAAAAGAAGATAACCATGATGACAAATATGTGTGTGTGTCCACCACCTTTTTTCCTGTCCACCACCGCTTGTCGAGCTAGATATTTATAAGTGAAAGGGATTATAATCATTGTCCTTTTTGTTTTATCTTTTAATAGTGATTGCAACTATCAATGTATGAAGAGAATCGCTGATAACTTAACACTCCAAATATTTTTTTTTTGTTTAATAAGATCCTTCTCATTTCTTCTTTATACATTCTACCTATTTTTATCTTGTAATTTTCAAGGCAATATTATGCCTATAATGCGTGGAGAAAAAGTAAGGTACTGTAGCTGCAGACACATAATTTATTATTCGTCCAATCGTGATATCAATAAATATTCTCATTTTCAAAAGTTTTATTTGTATTCAATTAGTAATAATTCCAAGTCGCAATCAAACAATTCCACATATAACTTTTGTTTATCATCAGCAAATTTCGTTGTTATGTTCTGATCTGTTTGTTACATTAGCGCAAACTTGACTTTTATTAGGAAAGTTTTTTCCCACATCTAACTAAGTCTCATTATACACTTCTCGATATGATGAAGAAGAAGTTTTGTAAGATTCCATGCATTTATTATTTGCTCGATTGATAATTATTTTGCGTAAACAACCATACTGTTTGATCGCCTAAGATTCATGTTGAGGCTTTTTACTATTATTGGAAGATGATGTTGACAGTATCCACATGTTTGTTTACTTAATAAGGAAGGCCCAGTGAAAAGATTGCTCTAGCATGATGGTGATGAGTTTTGAGGATTGAGTCAGCTTCACTTCTTCCTGGCCTGGTTTACGACGCTTGCCACAATTCCGAATGCGTCATTTCTTCCTATGAGTGCTTTATGCTGATTGCGTTGAAGAGAATTATTATCGAGAATGGCGTTGATAATGATATTAACGTACAATTTTTTGGTCTTATCAAAAATCATTAAACAATAGCAGTAAATGTACTCAAAACAATCAGCAAGGAATTTATAAATTTCTTGAAATTCAAGCTCTAATTTCAAAATTGATGAAAAAATTAACTTATGCGTAAGGAGTGACATCAGACTACGTAGAAATGTGTTATGTGTTATGGTAATTTATGGAATTATTTAATTTAGTGTAAACAAAGAGAAAAAATCACATATTCATGAAGAAAAACAGATGAAAATAATTTAGGAACTTGAAGAATTATACTAAATAAAAGTCAAATTGTTTAAGGATTAATTATTGTGATAATTTTTTTGATAATCAAAAGACGCTCTGAATATCGTTGAAAAACTATTGGAAATTACACATCGGATAGATTCATTATATGTAAACAATTCTATTGATCCAAGTGAGTGAAATTAGTAGTTTATTCAATCGATCATTTGCCAAAAAGCACTGGGAATAAAAAGTTTATCTAAAATTATAAAAAAAAAAGAAAACAACAACAATAAAATTCGAAGTTTGCTGCTTCTGTATTTCCAAAATGAAATTATTCTGAATATAGAGATAGGAATAAAATGATATAATTTTATCATGATTTTTTTTTTTGCATGATTTACAGGAAAAAATTTTTTATTGACTCGAAATTGGCCAGAAATAATCATTTTTCTGGACATTGGCAGTCGGTGTGGAGCCTTTGATGTCTCAGGCATAGATGCTTGTGTTTTTTTTTTTTTTTTTAATGACAATGGCGATTTCGAGAACGTCGTGCAATCAATTACTACACCATTTTAGACTCAATATTTGACTCCAAAAATGATAAATGCTATTGGATTTATTTTGATTAATTGTTTGGTTTAAATTTACTTATCTGATCTTTTCTACTTGTTATTCAAATTTTTCATCCATTCTTGATTTCTTTGATTTGCTGCCAAAAATTTTGATTAATTCAATTCCTTTTTATAACTTTTTCGTATTTTTTAATTGGAAGATCTAGCATAAATTAGTTTCAATTATCGAGTTTATCAATTTCTTAAGATAAAATTTAGATTTAAATTAGCTTGACTTCGCTTTTTTCTTAGTTGCATTTCTTCCTACCAAAATTAGATATTTATGAAAAATTTTCATACTTCTGTTGTGATCCTTCCTTTTTTATCAGTATATTCTTAGATGGTCGTTTTGATAAATAAAGTAATTTGGTTGGTTCGCAGGAAATATAAAGTGAGCTATGGATACAGGCCAATAATGATAGTTAGTTTAATGGAATTGAATTGAGCCTCTGGAGTAGTAACGGATATTCAAGGCTACGGTATGTTTATTGACACTAATCATTTAGCCACTATTCTTGTTTCTGGAACATTTCTTCTTCGAGATATATTGCTCTGAAGTAAAATTTAGTTTCCAAAGCATATCGTTCACAAACAAGATTAGTATTAAATTTACTGCATTTATCGCTGTTAGGTAATCAAAAAATCTTGACAAGCTTATCAATTAGACAGAACAATTTTGTTCCTTATCATTAAAAAATTTCACATATAGTCGGTGATTAACATATGCTTGCATTACTGCTTCTACGATAATAATTGAAGAATTAAATTTAATACAATGGATGAGTTATTAAATTCTATCTGAACTGGTTAAAAAAATCTTTCATAATAAGCATAAGATCTAAATTTTTATTTGATTGATCATCCAGATCGTAATTTTTTTGAGAAAAGAAGAACGAAAAGTTTTGCTAAAAAATATTTCATATAAAATGTTTTCCTGACACATTTGTCTGTGACAGGTAAGCACACACACACACATTCATTTATGAGATAGATAAATTGTTGGAAAGTTTGCCAAATGGATAAATTGGTCCCTCATCAGGTATCCATTTTACGACTTCTTTGCGCTGATTCAGTTCACAAACAAATGCTAACCATTTCTCGAAGAGTCATTATCAAGGAATATGACGAATAAAATGAATTTCTGTAATTATCTGACGATAGCTTTTTCAGCTAATGCATCGAACATAAATATTAATTATACCGTATTCGAAAGCATCTTACTTATATTCCATGACTAGATTTTATTATTGCGAGATGATATTGGTAATATCAGCCAGAAGTAAAGATGTTAGTAAGATGTAAATAATGACTACCCTACTAATATGATATCAAAACTGTATGAGCACTTTATCAGTCATGAGATACTGCAACATTTTAGCATTTTTAGAAAATATGTTCTTCATTCGTTGTATTGTAGTTGAACTATTTTGAAGTTTGAATTTATTAGATGCAAAATAATAACTAGCAAGATAGACGTAAAGGATGAAATATCAGACAATTAATTAACAAAATTATCAGCAAGATTTCTCGTAGTATATTTTAATTGGCTGAGTTTTTAATCAGTATATTTCAAAATTTGATTCTGATTGAATGCACAAGTTCAGTTTTTCATGGTTCAGTAAATATATGAATGTTTTATGTACAAATGTCATAAATGCTGTTATCATATCACATTATATTATCATCATGAAAACAATCCGATTTGATACTGATCTTCCTTTTCTTGATTAATAGAACAGCAGAATAAAAGCAGTTTAAAATTTGCAGTATCATTCATATTTATATTTCATCCCGTTATAATTTGCATTTCGATATAATAATTAAAATATTAAAAAATCTTCAAAAAATCCATGCAGCCAAATGTTTGTAGTTTTAAAACTTAGGTTGTTAGCTATTATCGATTAAATTGGTTCATTTCCGTCGCCGACATCAAAGCAAAATTTATGAAATTTTTTATACAACGAATGATTTGCAGGGCAACCTGGTACGACTATTATCAAAAAAATGTTGTTGTATTTCATCTTTGAAAATTAAATTTCATTTTTTCTCGAAAGAATTACAGCATCTTAAGATACAAATTCAATCTCGAAATTTTATGAGATAAAACAGTCTGAATATTTGAATCAACGCAAGTTGCTTATTATTTATATAGCAATAACATGGTCGATATGACAAAGACTCATTTTTAATTACGGTGAATTTTTAATATGCATAGAAAATAAGTGAAGAATCTGTATTATGCTGCATAAAATCTTAATCAATATAAACAATCATTTCCATTCAGTTAGCGTGAACTTATATATGTTCACGTAAAATAAGTAATGTAAGAAGTCGTTTATTCCGACCAGTATTACTTTTAATCCAAAGTATTTCTACGCTAAATACCTTAATCTTAATCAATATAAACAATCATTTCCATTCAGTTAGCGTGAACTTATATATGTTCACGTAAAATAAGTAATGTAAGAAGTCGTTTATTCCGACCAGTATTACTTTTAATCCAAAGTATTTCTACGCTAAATACCTTAATCTTAATCAATATAAACAATCATTTCCATTCAGTTAGCGTGAACTTATATATGTTCACGTAAAATAAGTAATGTAAGAAGTCGTTTATTCCGACCAGTATTACTTTTAATCCAAAGTATTTCTATGTCAAATGTCACTTTCAATTAAATTGATCAATGATTCAGGTTAATATTCAAACCTAATATTTAATTTGCGCTTGTTTTATTTCAACTGAAAACGAAAATATAAGTTATATAAAAAAGTAATGAATATAACAGATAAATAAAATTACCGTTTGATTATATTCTTCAAATATGTGATTGAAAATCATCAAAAGTGATTTTTTGCTTTTTTTCAATTTCAATCAATTTCTAGAGATCGGTGTAGTCTTCTACCTAGATTCTAAATTCAACAAGATTTACAAATTAGCCAAGAGTTGTTGAAAGATGAAGATTAATCATATCATTGGTGAAATTAAGCTAATTTGCAAGTTTGTGATTGATACGGAAAGATATTTTCTGGAATTGAAATTATAATTAGTAGAATTGAATTGATGGCGAAACGGAGCCAAGATGCCGGACGGATATTGCTCATCAATAGGAATTAGAATCAGAAGCAGAAGGAATTTGTTACAACAGGAGAAAAAAAAGGTTAGCAGCAGGAGCAGAAGTAGAAAAAGCTATAGGATAGGTTGGGTATGATGATGATCGTCTGCTTCCATGTAGGCGCCTTTGGACTCCACAATTTTCGGCATGTTTGAACAATCGTCTCCTTCTTCTTCAACATCATTTTATGTCATGCACCATCTTTTTAACATGCAGACTGACTCTAATGTTAATACAATAATGATGATGATGATGATGATCATGCTGATAATGATAGTGATAGTGATAATGATAGTGTATTGCCTATCATTTTGCCTATTTATTCATTGTTAAATTGGTTTTTATTGCGACCAACATTAGACAAGCATCTGAAATCATTTCAACACTTTTAAATATCAATCAATAATTGAATCTTCCAGAAGTTGACAGTATCTTTCATTTCTCTTTAGATTTCAACTTCTAAAATTTCTTTATATCACTTGTTAATCAAAAAAAAAGTGTAAAAAGCAAAAGACAGAAAATAAAATGAACTCTCACTTCCATGCTCGTAAAAATCATTCATTAAAATTATGGCTATTTCAACATTAACTATCGCTAGTCTGATAATTTTGTTAGCTTATCAAATATGTTAGGAAGTTTGAATTTTGAATTTCTCCCGCAAATTTGGATTAAAAATAAAAATATATAAAAGAGATAAGAGATAAAAGGTGATGAATATTATCATTAAACGGATGGATGAATGGATGGATAGATGGTTGTTTCATATTTTGCAGAAGTGTGGATGTACTTGTAGGTGTGTGGGTGTGTGGGTGTATGTAGGCGTATGTATAGCTATACTATAATCTACTATTGGAATCATCAAACGGGTTGGTATGATTCGCAATAGCATCATCATCATCATCATCATCGTCATCCTCATTCTTGCAAACATTGACACACCGTAGTTAACTATTTCTGAAAAAGGAGCTTAGCACATATAAGAGAGACAATCCATCCTTTTTTACTCTCGAATATTCTTTGTTGTCGTCTTTTCTCTCTCTCTCTTTCCCCTTATTTCTCCATCTCTTTCTCTCTACCCCCTAATAATTCACTTTATCTCCAACTGCTACTTATTTTAGCGAAAATTTTTTCTCTTTCGCCTTTAGCCAATGATTGATATTCAGGCCAGAAAAAATGATTCCTCCAGTTAAAGAAATCTTAAAATTGATGAAATGAGGAAAAATAAGGAGAAAAAATAAGCCTAATATACTTATGCTCTAGATACAAATGAAATATCTTAGAAACATTAGACAGCGACGTTTGAAATAATCGAAAATCTATGATTTTAGCTCTTACCCGAATTTGATATCTTAGATAATTCTATCCTTCTATTCATTTTTACAACTACTTGCCTGAGTTAAATTCATTTATACATTAATTTACAGTGAGTGATAATTCCCATAGGCTGATAATTCACTCACTGATTCCGGAAACTCCAAAGATTAATAATATTATTAATAGTTTACCATGTCTTTTGAAAATTTCAGTATTTAGGAATTTTATGACACTTGTATTTTCAGATTCGAAGCGTTAATGTTTAATGTTCCCAAGAAGCTGGATGAACTCTCAGCACAGATTCTTACCATCGTTCAAATGCCTCACTTGCATCCGAACAAAAAGAAAATTTTTCACTTACTTGCGGTCAACTACATGTTCGTTTGCTCAGATATTTGCTTAATATTGAAGAGTGCTTTTCAGATTCGCAATGTAACTATCATTTCTAGGAACTATTGATCGAATTCATTACCATAATCTAATTAAAAATATTTCATTAATTGTAAGCACCAAATAAAATTTGATTGTTGCAAAATGATTTATAGATTTGAAATGGATTGGCAAATGCCGTCATAATGATAGCGTTATCTTAACAATAAAAATGGCGTATCATAAAAGGCAAATCTGGTTGGTATTGAAATTCCATTTTCTAAGTCTTAGATATCTTTAAAAATCGATTTGTGATGACTTAAAATTCATTTGAGTTCTTCTAATGATTGGTGAGAACATTGTGTCGCAAAATGGTAATGTAAGTGAGTGTACAAGAAGAAATAGAGAGAAAAGGCGATGGATGGAATTCTACGAACGAAGGTATTTTCAAAAGTTTTGACCTCATGAATCAACGAATACGCAAAGCTTCACATGTCCTATGTCTTCTCACTTCATTGCTTCATTTCTTAACATTTTTCAAATAGTAGCAAATTTAGTAGCAGGTTGTAAAAGTTGCAGTTGTTGTTCTTGTTGTTGTCGTTAATTTAAAAAAAAAATTAAAAAAATAAAAATTGGGTGAAGGAATAGTGAACTAATTAATAATGTGATCAGCTCTGTTGGAGGCTTCCATTGCTTTCTTCGTTCAAACAAAGGAGGCCGTTGCTGTTCATAAAAATCGTAGTAAAAAAAAGATTCGGAACTATTACTTACTTTGCATACCTTTTTTATTCACCCATTTCTCCTGATGAGATAGATAGCATCCTTCGCCGTTCAAAGGTCGTCCATTTTTGTCTCATCTCTTAATTTATCATTTCATCACTTTGTTCTACATTTAATTTTTTTCCTTATTCATTTCTATTTTGCAATTCTTTGTAGAAATTTGTTCGCTACTAATAGTAATTAATATCTTACTAATTAGTGGTCTTAAATTGTTCTGAAAGCTCATGCTTGATAACTTCATTTATAAAGGACTGTGTAGACGAAGTGATGATAATTGATTTTGAAGAGATAATAAATTGAGAAATATCTTTTCCCTTTCGAATTTTTTAAGTTTAGATGCAGTTATTATTTCAAAAGTGACATTTAATATTATTGTTTCTTCTGTTTTGAATCGTATTGCTAATATTAATAGTTGCATTTCTTTAATTGTTTTGATTTGAAAAGTTTAGTAATTTCAGATAGGTTTTTATAATTGAGATTAATTAGAAAATGAATAATAATGCAAAAATAGCAATAAAATAGAATATTTATGAAATGATTTTTTTATTGCACTACGCGAACTTCTTTTAACTTTTCAGAATAATCATAATGTAATGATTATGGATCAAATTCATAACAAATTTATTACTTGTTGAATATTGCAGATCTTTTGATTAGTATAAAAATTTAGTGAATAATTCCAGAATAGCATACTTTGAAAAATTGTTTTTTGATTTTTTTCTTCTGTCAGATGAATCTGAATCTTTTCTAGTTATTACAAATCCGAATGTTTTTTTATTCGTTCGTAAATAATTTTGCAGAATATAAATCAAAATTTTTATGTCATAATATTCAAATTTTCTAGTATCATCGGACACCGACTGAACAAGTAGTTTAGTGCTGTATATCGTCAAAGAATTTCTACATGTTCGTAAATCATGCAAATCATCTACAGGTATGCCAGCAAATCTGTTGCACTTTTTTGTTAAGAATAATGATGATGATTATATATATTATGATAGTGTAGATTGTAAACTGAGTAAATGTAGATATACATGCCGACAACATACAACAGTTTTTGGGCTCTTCAAAAAAAGCCGAATTCAGCCATCACATCCGTCAAGAATTAATCAAACTTTTTTTTGGACAAAATTTTATATTTGCACTGAAAATATTGATTAGATATGAATGATCCAATTATTTTTGAATTTGATCTAGATGAAGCTTATAATCGATTTTGGAAATTTACTTAAAAAGAGAGATATTTTAAAATGTGAATCATTAGAACCAATTATCTGCTTAAATTGGTTTAGCGACAGCAATTCTATTGTTGATAAATCTGCTAAGTAAGAAGTACTTACTCTATCCGATTTGACCTGAAATATGTCATTACGTAAAATGATGCATTTAATTATTAGATGATCATTTACTTTCATTTTGTTTGATGAGTATAGGAGAAAATGATATGTTAGTAATCTCTGTAGTTAAATGTTTGAATCTTCCATCTTGTTCATTCTTTTCGTTTCAATTATTTTTAATATTTTTTATTAATAGTAAAATTTTTTGAATAATTTTAACTGTACATTTTCGAATCGAACTGCAAAAATTAATACAATTCAATTTATTTGAAATATTATATGAATCCTGAATTGAAATATTTAATTTAAATTGATTCCAGATTTCATCACATAAAAATATAAGGAAATCGTGACAGAAGTTTGATAGCATAAATGGTTAAGTGTTCTAGTAATTTGTTACGATCAATGATAGCTTGGAATACGGAAACTTCAACGCAATTTTTCCGAAGTATTTGTTTCTGCTGAGCATCAGCAAGTGTCTTCGTACTCATTAAAATGATCAGTTCCTTGAATGAGTACTTTAGAAACATTGAGTAGAAATGACCACTTGAATAAGTGGAACTACTTCAATAAGAAATAACACTTTCTCTTCTAGAGTTTATCTGGCGTATATTATACAATACTTTAAAGTCTTAATCCAACAATGCAGAGGAAAGATTCAAGTACAGAATATCAGGATATGGAAAAATCATAAGTTATGCTAGTTTAAGTAAAAAATTTTGTAGTATTTAAGATTTATTTGCTTCATCCTCGCCTAATTTTGATAAAAATGGCATGATAAAGTTGAAAATAAAATAATTTATCCTTTATATAAATCCCCTAATAGCTCTTAGTTAAAGATTCTTAGAAATAAAAAGTCGAAAAGTCCACAGGAAACTAACTAAGTAAAAGTCAAATATTCTTCAACGAGATGCTTGCAAAGAGTCGCCACTGCTGTTGCTGTTCCTGCTGAAGTATTCCAGAGATCATAAATTCACTTCAAAACGAATACTTCATCTAACAACTAGAGTTTTGATTGACTGATCTTTTTAGTTTTTGAATGACATTATTATTACGGTAGAGAATGGTGGGTGGGGAAGTTTTAGTGGTTGTGATATGATTTTTATTTGTTAGAACTTTTTTCATCGATGTATGATTTGTTCAAATTCTGCTCCATATTTAGTTTACTCTTTCTCAAATTTATTTTTTATAATTTTTGCCAACATGATGTTACTTCTGATGACAAGTCATTGTAATGTGAATTTTTCACAGATGGATATTTAAAATTTCAATCATTTTAGTCAATTTTCCGAATTAAAATAAAATTAATGACCCAAGAAGAAAGCATTTGCTAATTAATTGTTAATTATCACCGAACTGTTTAAAGTGCATATCACTTGTTTGCTATTACTCTTTGAAATCGAAATTAAAATATAAGTTGAACTAGTAAAGGCACTATTTAAATATAAAATTAGTTGTAACTTTACACATGCTCTTTGTACTAATTTTTTTGATATCCATTATTTTAATTTATAAAGTACAATATTTTATTTCTCGATAAATGAAAACATATCTTTCCTCAGTTCAGTACGTATTCAGCGATTTTTATTTTGATACTACTCTTCTGCTTTGTATGTGCGTTTCCGCATGATAAATTCAATCAAAAGAAAGTTTGTTTACATATTGTTCAGAAGCCACTGAAACTTTCTTCCACCAGTGTGTTTGTTATTTATCATAGTATATATCTGATGTGTGCATGTGTATAATGTGTATGTGTGTATGTGTATGTGTGTGTTTATCTGGGCATGTCTATACATGGAAATGATTGCAATGTTGTCGTATTTGTATTCACCTGTAATTGTTACACTGAGGGAAAGGTATAAGCTGATCATCGTCTCTCAAATATATCATGAAAATAAAATGGCAGTACTTCCTTTGCTACTGTATTTGCAACTAACCATTCCAATCATTATATTTGACATTATGGCAAATATAATAGTTGTTATTATCGCAATCATTATCAAAAAGTTTAAGCAAATGAGAACGATGGTTGAATAGTATCGAAATGCGTGAGAAAAATTTGCAGAAGTTTTGGAAAAGTTGAAAAGGCCTGAGTACTTTTCAAATTCGAGCAATTTTAATTTCTAACAAGAAAAAGTGACAAATTAGCAAAATGCTTTAAGATCAGCAAAATCATTTTGTTGCCACTTCTTCAAGAGCAAAGAAAGCATCCAAGAAATGATCAATCAATTACTGAGACAAAACTTGTTATCATAATTGTTACTGTGATAATAATGCTGTATCATTCAAACTTATTCTTCAGACAAAGTAAAATTTCACAAAAATCGACCGTTTGGTTTAATTCCAAAAATTAAACGTTTCATAGGGATTGTAATTTGTAGATCTCTTTGGGATAGTAAAAAGCACTAAAATATATATTAAAGAATTCCCAAAGTCTAGGATGTTTATAGATGGACCGACTGATTCTGTGAAGTCTCGACGCTCTAGCGTCCTCCATTTTCACTGGCAACAAAATTTGAAATTGATAACAGAAAGAAAAGAATGTGTTCTGTGCTGTTACTGATAAGAGGCGTGGCGGTTTACTTAAGGAAGCATAGCCATCTGACGCCATCTATCATTTCTTAGACAAACATTTCAATTGTTTGAGAATAAAAATCTTTCACAGAATATTCTTACTACTTTCTTTCATTTTATTTTCGCTTCTTCGATACCTTTTATCATACTTGTCTATTTTAAGGATATAAGAAAGTTCCTATGATTTAATTTTTTAAAGTACAAAATTTAGGTCTACTGAAATTTAGAAGTCAAATAAAAAAAGACATATAAATTTTTAAAATATTTTACAGAAAATTCAACAAGAGTTCCATTTTGCGGAAATTATTTTGCAATAAAATTTTTTTGTTTCTTTCTGACCAATACGTTTTTGTTATTATAAATTGACAATAAATATTCTAACAAAAATAGATGCTCAACTTTCGGAAATTTAACAATCTGAAAAAAGATAAACATTTCTGGTCTTTGCATGTTATTGGCTATGCATGCATTTTACTGTTTTATAGAAGTTTATCATTTATTTTAAAAATTCTTTTACCGTGGCCTAAAGAATCCATCCTTCTAGACCTTTATCTTCTAAGCAACGTATTTGTCGTATTTTATAATTCAAATTCTTTTATAAGTGATGAAAATGAATGATCGTAGAATTTTTTCATCACTTTCTGAAATAAATTAACTTGTCTGATAAAAGTTAGCTTATATAAATATCATTTGACAAAAAAAGGAAGAATCAGTGATTTGCTAACAAATAGCGTTCACTATAATAAAATTTAAATTGCGCAAGATGTTTCCTGCAAACCACTCACTTAAGTAAACAATTTCTTTTTTAAGTATTTTTATTACTGAATTAGAGAGGAAGAAGAGAGAGAGAAGGAAAAAGCTTTTCTACCGTCATTCAGCAAACTTCATACATTCATCAAAATTGATTCTTCACGCCGCCTCTTTTTGCGGTGAATAACTTGCGAAAAAAACGTCGTACATATATTTCGAATTTCATCTTAAATTCTTTAATCAGCTACAAATCATCAATACTTAGCTGTCAATATTGCATGCTAGCTAAGCTAAATTTTAAAATCAAGCGAAACTTTTTAATCTCGAAGAATTTTCAGACATTTCTCAAAAATAAATGCAAATCCAATCTGTTTGAGAAGCTGATTCATGTACTTGATTCACTTCTCCTTCAGCTCAATAGACAAATACTGGATCTTCAACTGGTTTCCGCATTAGCGGAACATCCCAAATTAGGGCATGCATCTTTCCTGCAAAAGGATTTTGCTCCTTTAATTCAAAACTGGAATATTCATCCAGACAAGAATTTGTTTATTAGTAATTCGATCTGATTCTGAACAAGAAAAATTGATTAATTCTTTAAATATTACTTAATGTTGATCTTTTCATCATTCTCTTTTTCTTCTCATTCCTTGTTTAATTTATTTAATATTATTTTCGATTTTCCTTCTTTTTTTGCTTTTTTTAGATCTCATTTTTTTCTCTTACATTTCATACATTACACAGCATATTTGATAGATTGCATCATTTGAGTGATGTGGAAAATGACATCTGTTCCAATAGTGCAAAACATTTACTTTTTAATTAATTGTAATATATATAAATATAAATATATGTATATATACACATTTTATTCTATCATACTGTCATTTTCGTCTTATTTGTGATATTTGTATTCGTACTGTTTAAGTGTGATGACTTCTAGTATAGTGACGTAACTTTATAGTAATTAATTAGCCTTTTTGTCATAACCATTCTATTAGTCAAATGATCACTTTGAGATGACATCATTTAATATTCAAATTTGAAGAATGGCAATATATCTGAAAACTCAGTAGCAACATAATTTATAGCCTAACGCCACACGCCATGGATTTCCTGTTAAATTACTAAAACAAGCATTAAGCATGAGATAGTCTATGTGATAACGTTAAGTTAAATTCTAAAAGTTTTCTTCTCATTTGCTGTAGTTTCATTTACTGATTAAAATCAAAAGAATTATTGAAAGATATTGAACGGCGATTTGATGTGGCATACGGTGAAATGATGCATGACAAAATGACGGCAATGATGATACTAATAGATATCAACGATATGTAGCTTAAGTTGTGCTATCCTATCAAATTACCGTTTATTGGTATGCCGACTCTTATGTCCTCAAAAATGCTACTTCACATCTGTTTACTTTAAAAAAATAAAGTAATTTTGACAATAAAAAAAATTAAGTCTGTATTTGAATTGCATGATGAATGAGATACAAATATAAAATATTTTATTGATGAAATGCGCAGTCTATTTTGCATTTATTATTTTCTTTTTATTTCTATTACTTTTTGGTCTAAGTTAATATTTTTAATACGCAAACAATTATTATGTTTTGATTGAATTTCTCAATAATATATAATAGTAGCTTATTAGCCATAATTGTATGAGAAATGTTTATCTCAGATTAATTTCATTCATAAACTTCCAATATATACTCTTATGAAGTCGAGATGTCTCGAGAATTTTCGAAATAACCGCATGAGTGGATGTAGATGATCGAAATAATAACAGAAGTATGACTGTACTTGAAGTGCAATAGCATTTCAGTAGTAACTTATCGAGAAATATTTGTGAATAATTTCCTGGCAGTTTATTGGATGGAAATTCCGTGAATGAGGGAAACATCCCCTCACCTCTGACCTGTTTACTAAGCCGAGCAGTCTTTGAATAAGCGCACATAAACCGTTTATCGGTGCGAAGCTTTCAAGCAATATTGCTCACATAAAATGTTGTATAAACACACATACATACACACATATATATCTATACACACACATACACACACATACACACATACATACGCAAATAAATGCAAACTTGCTGGCTTACACACACATACACACATACACATACATACATATACATTATTTGTATCAATCCTGTGTAATGACCCTATCTGTTTCTCACACTTTTCCATGATCTCTACTTCATTTCTCGTTGATTATTTGCCATAGAGCTTCCGAGTAATGATGGCTTGCAAATCCTCTTTTACCATTCTATCCTATCAAAACTGGCACCCATTTCTCGATATTAGTCTTAAATCCTGCTCCTCTTTGCTAAATACCGTACTGTTCCAAGTTTTAGTGCAGTCATCAACCAACCTTTCTCCTCTATTATTTCTTTCCATTTCGAGCACCTTAATTGTTTGGACAGTTTCATGAATGGCTTTTTAATTGCCGTCTTTGATTTGGACCGCAATATCAGACAACAACAAATATCACAACCATTTTATTTATAAATTAAAAGCTGAATGAGCCAAGAGTAAAAACAGCCAACAAAATGTTCTATCATTAATACATGATATTAAAAATAAGATGGGAGAAAGCAAAATAAAAAAAAACGAATCGTTTATAAGATCGAATGCATACCATATTTTTTGATGAATCATCGATTAATTCATTAGATTTTTTATAAATATTTAAAAAATTATCGAAATTTTATAGCATCATAAGAGTTCCCAAATTGCAAAGAATGGAAAGAAAAGAAGCAAATTATCATGATATTATCACTATAATTCTGTCTCATAATTATGTGAGCTATGAGTCTCTTCTCGGCATATGCTTCATATAATCGGTGATAAAAATCTACTAAACAATCATTTCTTAGTTTATTTATGAGCTGATCAGATCACAACAAACACATATACAGACAAGTCCGATCTCTTTTTGTTTGTATATTTTTAAGGCTCATGTTTTCATTACTCCTTTCTTCCTTTTCTTTCTAACTCGAATAATTTTCACTCTATTATTCCCGGTGTTTACTTTCATCTTTTTGAGCGATCTTATACTGCTAACGAACGGGTGAGAATACTTACCTCTTTGATAAACAATTTTACCCTGCTAATCTCTTCGATATGCTAGTTATTCGTCTTTTGCGGATTTTTGAAATGAAAACTTTTCGTTGCATACTCTCAGATTCTAAAGGTAAGCTAATCTATTGAAAGTGTTTATGTTAGGTAACATAATAGATTTCTCATATATAATAGTTTATGGATATAAAATGCATCTATTATCAGAAGGATCAATTTCAAAAGACAATTTCACGGCCCCTGACTGATTGCCGTGAACTTCTGAACCTATTTCCTTTCATAGATAGGCTGCTTTGTTTTAAGTGAAGTTATATTGCGTAACTCACACCGCTAAATTAATTATATTTCGATGAAGAAAGATTTTTTCTAGGATTTATTTCGATAAAAATCTTAGGAATTTATTATAATGTTTGCGCTTTATTAGATTTCCAAAAAATTTTAAATTATTTACAGATAGTTTACAAATTCATACTTCACTGTTATATAAATTCCAAGGGTTACTTACTACTTTTTTAATATTTCACCTTATTAATTATCATAGACAAAATCATAAAAAATGTGAATGTACACTGAAAAATTTTCAATGTTACATTAAAATTTTACGATTTCATTTATCAGATTGGTACTTTAGTAACTTTGAAATTAATAGTTATTTGACAATTAATCATTGCCACTATAAATCATTGAGGAAAAAGTAGAGAAGTGATAACGATTGCGTATGCCTTTCAAAATATCACCTTTTTTATCCGTTTTTCATTTTTAGCGTTAATTTTCTCATTAGCGTTAATTTAAAGACGACATTTTAACGATAAGATAGAATGACAACTATAATGATAGATGGATCGACCATTCTGACGCATAGGTCGGCCATTCTGACTCATAGCGGATTTAAAATATATTATTTTTAGACTACTGTAATCGTTTCTCGACTGTCTATTTCTTTCATTTTAATACTTTCATGTAGTGTATTTGTTTTAAAAAGATAGGAGAGAAAGAAGATTTAGAATTCTTAAGAATTTCAGAAAAAATTAAAAAAATTTTTTTAAAAACCCAATCAAATGTCTTATTTTCTTTCTTCTAAATGAATTAGTAGAAATTGTTGCAGTGGATGTTTCAATTAACAAATCTAAATTAAAGTTAGATTATAGACTATAATTATAATAAAGATTATAATAATAATAATAATAGTAAAAAAAGTTCAACTACTGTTATTGATGAGTATACTTGTCAGAACACTGATAGAATTGCTCAATAAAATACTTGCGGACGAAATGGATTAATGTCGGTCTTGATATTCTGGTAAGTTATCGTGATAGAAGTATATTCCCAATGAGTTGAATGACTTTGCAGCAAAAAAATTTATATCTTATTGATATTAATTACGCTATATTTAAGATTGTTAGTACATTATTTGGAAACTCATTTTATTATAATCATTTGTTCATCAATCAATATAACGCGTCTTTCACAGGTGCAATCCTTAATAAAACTTTTCAAAAATAATTTACAAAACTAATTGTGAAAATATTTACTAAATAGTTCGTAATCAAGTTTCATTACGAATAATTTTATACAATAGGGACTTCTTTATTATAATACTATTGTTTGCCAGACAAATAAAATAGATATTTTAATTCCTAAATTGATAAGTTTATATTTTTAATAAATAAGCTGAGCTTATCAATTTTTATCAATATCGAAATTTGTTGAAAAATTTTTTGATGAAATAAGTGATGGGTGGAGCTAGCTTCTGTAGTTATTAACCAGTAGGCGTTGCTGAAAGAGTACGGTAGACAAATAAATATGGAACGATGCAATGAGCAGCTGCTACTGCCAACCAGTAGATGTGTTCGTCGCTATCAGTAAGAGTGTGACTAATTCACACTTTTGTTATCTCATCGATTTGTCTGTTTGTCTATCTGTCTATGTGTTTCGAAATTTTTTTTTTTTGTCAGTCTGTCCGATAGTTTTATCAATTGCATATTTTAATTTCAGTTTTAATTTTATCAACTTATCATTTTCACTCAGAGAATAACGGAAATGTGTTCAAGAAATGAATGAAAGAGCGGAGAAGATAAGAGTAAATTCTGATTATCTGTTCCAGATATAAGTGAGCAGTAGTATCATGACTAAGAAGTAATTTTTAACGAGTAATTTTTGAATAAATTACTTCCTGTCGAGTAATTTATAAATTATTCCCATGAATTTATGATTAAGTTAATAATTTTAAAGTCAACACTTCTGAAATAAGTAGGTGAATTCGGACTGAGAAATGATCCCTCAATGAATTCTCGTAATTAGTAAAAATTTGGGTAATGATTCAATTGCATTTTCAATATTTTTCGCTTAATTTATGGATTTTCAACAAAATGGGAAAATCCTTCAATATCAATTGTAATGAGATAGTCATTTAAGCAGTCATTATGCTAAATTATTCAAAACGCAGATTTATTTTTAGTTCAAATTTAATTTCAATTCTCGTATGTTTTTGAGATATAATCAATACCTATTTAGCAATTGTATTAATACGTATTGAATAATATGTGGTAGATAATTGCTGTAAAATTTTTGCGGCAAATCTGTGGTTAACAAAATGTTCGTTTCAATATGAAAAAGCTAAAATTCAAAATAAGGAAAAAAAGAAGTGAAAGAGGCTTTTTCAATATGAAATTTCCAATTTCATTCAACCATCATTTATTTCTGTAAGCGTGTCTTCTGCTTGTTATCATAATCAATTTTTACCCATAATAAATGAATGAATGCTAACTGATAAATATCACAATCAATTAAATTTCTTTTTTTATCTTTTAATTCTTTGCAACGTTACTTCCCATGTTTCTTACTTCCTTATCACTCTGTCATACTTCCGACTACTGCTATCAAAAAGATAGTAATGATGTTTTTTTTAATCATTATCGACACTTTCTTATCACATCCTTTTCCATCTCACAGCGGATCATTTTCGCTTGTACTATTATTCACTTTACGTATTCCAAATTTTTGCAACATAATGATTTGTGGGAGGAACTTAGTTTAAATGAAATCTCAATAGAAAACAACTGCAAAAAACGCTGATAATTTCTTTGTTTTTATATTCCAGTAACGCTTGAATTAGTTTAAAGTGATAAATGCTAGAAGATCGATAAATTGTTCGACAAAAATTATTTTATCATAGAAGGCAGTTTAAGTGAAAATAATGAAAAAATGAAGAATTTAGCATTTGCGGAATATTCGAAACAATTGCTAATTACTGTAATTATTCTCTGTGAATAGGATGAAGTAGGAATTTAATCTACCTGAATTTGAGCAAAGTTTTCTTAGTTGTGAAGATTCCTAGTTAAGGATACTGAACAGTGTACATGTTTTTTTCTAGTACTTCTAGTTGTAACAAATCTTGAATTTGAATGATATTGCAAGCTAAAATTATCGATTAGCAATCAATGATTGCTTGATTTAGAATTAAATGTATTTGATGCTTCTTCGCAATGTTAAATTCTTTTAGCATTGCAAGTGTTACAAAGATTCTAGAAAATGCAGAAGAGTAACTGACAAACGAGACAGATAAACCACAAATTTGTGATAATGCCATGATTAATGATAACCGATAAATTTACTAATATATATACAGGATATTTATTAGTTATTAAATATCAAAGCAAATATCTAATAAGGTCATCATTGACATGCATTCATTTATTTAAAAAAAATACAAAAAAGAAAGGGAAGTTAAATCTAAAAAAGTATAGGGATTTATGTAATTTTGAATTGAATCATTGTAAAAGAAATGATTTCATCTTGCTTCGCAATAAATCTAATATTATTAAATTCTTAAAATAATTTTTTAATGAAAATATGTGATTTTAAATATATTTTGAATTCAAAAATTAGATTCAAAATTCTGAGTCATATAAATTTTTATTGCTAATGGCTTTAATAAGTTTGAAGTTTTCTGGGTAAGGTAATACTATTATCGAGAGCGACAAATTAATATTTGAAAAATTATGCAAGAATTCAATAAGGTTCTTAGTTTTCCAAAAGTTCGTTAGTTTAAAAATTTGCCATAAGATTTCCATGTACGTCTCTTGTTCAGTTTTTAAAAGCGTAGTATAAAAATGATAACATTAGGTAAAAGTTGGTGATAGAGAATGCTTTTACTCAATGATTGGAAATGAAAAGAAAGCGGAAAAGCATTCAAGTTTTAAGATACAAAATGGTATAAAAGTGAGCATAATACAACGATTCTCATCTGAAGGATCGAACGGATCGATGGATGGATGAAGAAGATGGGGGGTGTGTGAAGGAGTCAGTTCAAACTGTCGAAGCATCGTGCGGCTTCATCCTTTCATCTATTTGATGCCTCAGATGGAGGAGTGGTCTCGTTGCTTTTGTGAAGCATTCAAATCAGAAGCAAATTTTAGCACTATATTTATGTATGAAAGAGTTTCTCTTGTTGCTATCACTTAGTGTTTGATTTTTAAAAGATCAAACGATTATGCCGCACAATTCTCTTCCTGCCACTCCCATCTTCAACTTCCTTTGCATGCATTCAGTCGGCATGCGGAATAGTTCGTTCTCCTCTTTCTACGACGTGGTTTCTTGAAAGCTTTTAAAATTTACTTTTTCAACTGTTTAAAATTAACTTATTCTTTAGCGATACATGAATTAATAGAAAGATCACTGTTATCATAAAGAGTACGATTCATTTCAGGCTTAATAATTTCTTATTGCAGTAGTAATGCTTGCATGATCATGAAGGATAATGCAAGCAGAAGCGATGTTGTTCAGATTCTAATCGTTTCAATTCTTTTTGATGATGAGAAAAACTTGTGGAGATAAGATGAGAGGAAGGATTCGGCATAAAGATGAAACAAAACATTCATATTTATTCTTAGTGCTACATTTACAGAGAATTCATTCTCTTCTGCTGCAATAAAGAGAATTCAACCGTTGATAAAAACTAAAATTTTCGAGATTATTATATTTAGGGGAAAAGATTATCAAAATTTTCAGAATATTTACATAATAGATGGAATATTTTAAATTCTTCAGGAAACGTGCCATAATTTCGTAACATCTAAGATTAAGATTTGACGTTGTTTCCGAAGTATATATGTATATGTATATGTGCATGCTTATATGTACGCAATATGCAAGTATATGCATGCAATTATATGCAGCTTTTCTGTATAGCTATTTGGAACGGTTGTTGTCACTACAGTGATGATTGGTGTCTCGGAATGAATAATTCTGTTCTGATCATTTGACATATCACCCGACGTATCATCAACGGATAGCGTTTCATCTTTGCCGCTATTTATACTATTGTAACCTTTGTATAAAGATATTAAAAAGCTTATTGACAGGCAAACATGCAAGCGACAGATAAACAATTGTTTGCGGACATACAAACAACACATGAAAACTAGCTGACATACTACGTATATTCATTCGTATACAGATGCAAAATAAATGGTTTAAAAAAAAGACAAAGTGTGCCGACATATTTTATAAACAGTAATTGTCAGTCGTATCAGTCTTAAAGTACATAGCATACGAGATATGATCATCTTTATAGTTCAAATGACTGTTGAGAAAAGAATGAATCGAATCAGCATTCGTTTCTGAAAAATTTAAAAAAAAAAAATTTGGACAGTTTTAAGATTCCTAACTTAGAAACTCATGCCATTTACTAGGCTAAATTAGTTTATAAATCATTTTAAAAATTCCTTTTTCCCCTTCACTGATAATAGTAATACTTTAGTGGTTGTATTAGCTTTTCAGGAATAGTGGCGCAGTTTGCCTGTTTTCAAAATCGCACGATTGCAGAAATTAGAATGCGCCCTCTTTCTGGTCCGTATCCATTCGGTGGTTTCGTGTCATTGACTGGAACACAGCAACCAGTTCCTCCGGTACCATCGATACCAACGATCTTCCCTAATCAGTACACAAGCGAACAATGGAACCGCTATTATATGCATATGTACCGGCAAATGATGTTCGCTCAGATCTCGGCCGATGCGCAGGTTGTTTTCGTTGCTACTATTGCGATCACAACGTAAGTAAAATATTATTCGACGAGAACGTTTAGACATAATGCGTTATTGCACAAAAAGAAAAGCTACTATTTGCGGTCTCTGGAAAATTTATAACTATACGCAGATGGAGATGGCGAATCGAGATTGATTATCTGCTAGGTAAGAATAGATGGTATTTGCACGATTATTCGACATTTCACTCGTCTTCTAGCAACAACGATAACATCATTAGCAAACTATCTTAGTGATCATTAGTTATTAGTGGATGATCGATTTTAATACTGATCAATTTAGCATTTCATAATATGTATCATTGACCCTTCAGAGGCAACGAGTTATCCATTTTCATCAGCAAATGGCCGTAAAAGCAGCAACAGAGAATAAAAGCGAGAATGCTTCACTAGTGCCATGCGAAAATCATCCGAAATTTGATTTCACTCAACTTGCTAAAAGTATCGAAAATGAAAGCAAAGTGAGTTTGGCTGTGTTGTCATTTGATTTCAAGACTAATGGATGATCTTTTTGTAAAAACTACACTTGAAAATAGCTAAACTCAGTTCTTCATATAGTTAGGATTCAAGTTAAGAATTAAAAGCAGACCTTCATTCTGTACACATCGAACCAAATTGTCTATTTGAAAAAAGTTTTGGTTGAAGAAAAGAAGTAGTATAACAAGAAGATGAAAAAGGAAAAACTAATATTTTACTGTTTTTTGACTGCACTAACAGAACTTTTCATGAATTAATTCATTTTTTTTTTCAATCTCCAAGATTTTCAATCTTTTAAAGAAAAAAACTATGCTCTCTATTTATATTGTATATTGCTATTTTAGTTTATTTCATTTTTTTCTTTTATTTTCATTAATTTTAGATGGCGAAAGCAACAAGAAATCGCGACAGATTAGCAAGAAATTGTTTACCGAATACATCAACTGCATCCGCTATTCCCGAAAACGACTCTAATAAACCATGGTTAGTAATTTACTTAATAATTCAATAATTAACCTCGATATAAATCAGTTAGGAATGACGATAATTCTCAAATTCAGAAGCGAGAGCCAAATAAACATAGAGCGAATATAGTATTTGAATAAAATTGACTTAAGTGAATTAAACATAGTAGAATCTTATCAAGAATCTAATAATATTTGCTTTTAGGTTTTTATTACCAAAACGTAATACTGGTAGAGGGAGTCGACCCAAGAAAGAGTTCATTTGTAAATTTTGTAGTCGACATTTTACTAAATCATATAATTTGTTAATACACGAACGTACGCATACTGACGAGCGACCGTATGACTGTGATATTTGTGGCAAAGCTTTCCGCAGACAGGATCATCTGCGAGATCACAGGTTTTAATTTTTTGTTTTTTTTTCTAAATAATCAAATTTCATTTTTAAATCTTTATGGATAAGTTGTCAAAATGGGCACACTAACTATATGATATTTATTATTAAATTCAGATATATATTTCAAGCTACATTTTACCTTTCTTCATTTCAGATTTATTCATTCGAAGGATAAACCATTCAAATGTGACATATGCCAGAAAGGATTCTGTCAATCACGGACACTTCAAGTTCATCGAATTTCACATAGCAACTTATTAGATGTGGAACAAAGGAAATCACGAAAAGATCAGAATAACATCGCGATTTCTCCATTAAATAAGATAAGATACATTTTAGTCGTTTTGTTCAAATGCTTTGCATATACTTCAAAACAAGCAAGTGTGATTTAGTGGTCAAGAAGTTCACTCGTCTCTAACTGCAATAAAATTTTAATTTTTACTGCATTCATATAAATCTGAAAAAAGTTAGATCAGCTGAACTTTTCCTGACACAGAACTATTATTGACCAAAAACATGCAATTTCTCTAATAGATAAATAAAATTAGTATCTAGCTTAGTTATTTTATATTATTTCCTTATCGGAGAATACAGCTTATGTCTTCATTAATTTTGTTCTGTTACCTTTACTTATGAATCCTTCGGAGTTATTTTTCTGCAATGGATGCTTTATTTTCAGGATAAACGAATGTTGTCAGGAAGAATGAATATTGTCAAGCGGAACATGATTTTCACTACAATGATTCAAAATCACCAATACTAGGAAAAATTCCTGTCGTGAATCCATCATAATTACTTTAAAAATATCTGAAATATTTGTAAAATAGTAAATTATTATTTCATTATGATTTAAATTTAAAAAATCCATTTTTTATAATATGCTAAAATCGATTCACTAAATTTATGACAGCTGCACAGTTTAAGTGTAGCGGGATGAAATTTCGAGTTCTAAATTGAGAGATGTACCGTAAAGATAGTTATCGTATCTCTCTTTCCTTTTATTCCTGTGTAACTGTAGTTTTTGATGTCTTCTTTATGCATGTATACTTTATAGTTTCTTTAATTGATACATATATTTCGTATTTTCGTTCTGATATTTGAGCTTGGAATTTTATACTTTGTTAGTTTAATCTTAGTTAAAATCTGAAATTGACAAATTCAGCTCAAAAGAGACGGTAAAAGAAGAATCAGCAAAATAATGTACCAGAAATGAACCATTAATAAAAAAAAATATTGTTCATACCGAACACGCTTATAATGCATAATTTCTTAAATATGGAAATCGAAAAAAAAATTGAATGAAATTGTCCTTTCTATTCTCTATGCAGTTTTTATTCATATTTCATTATTTATTTATTATTTCATAATTACATTATTCTGGTAATCCAAATTCTTTTTATATTACTATTTTATTACATAAGATCAGCAGATATATCTTATCAGAATATCATAGTGATTTAAAAAATGATCACCAAGCAAAATTATGATAAAATCAACCGCTCAAACAAACATTTCACTTTTCATCACCACTAGAAAAACTATTCCACTTTTCATCACCACTAGAAAAACTATGTTTCAAAAATTTAAATCGGAAACAAGTTTGAAATAGAAACAGAATTGTAAAATTTTAGCAATAAAATCAAAATGCAACTTTTGAAATACATACAAAAATTGCACACTGCAATTTATAACATTCATTACCGAGAGAAACACTAAATGACTGATCTATTTTCCCGAAATAAATCGATACAGATATCGTTTGTTGTTAGCTACTCTAATTTTTGTTTGCTTGATAGAAATCATAAGAATGAATGAATGCTTTAGAAATGAATATTGATATACTGGAAGACTGCATTGCTTACAGTGATTATTGATATCGTCGGAATTTTAGTTCTACCTCAAAGTAGTTCAAATTCTGCGGGAAAAACGAAGAAGCAAATAACTATATCCTCTAGAACATCACCAAAATCAGGATCCATAACCAGGTTTCCATTTTGAGGTACCATTTCGGAATGATAGGAGTACGAGTATAAGGTATTTTACGGTTACTATTGGCCGATGTTTGGTACTTGGAATAAGAAAAGTGGAAATTATGTCTCTCGGGATGAGATTCTTAATAGTGATCAATTTTTCTATCATTCAGGGAGTTAAGTCTTTCGATGAGTGATAATGGAACCACACTGTCATTCGGGACAAAACTTTCGGCAGAATTATCAAAATTGGATGAGGAACTAGGAAGGATCGAAGAGGATATATGTTTGTTGAAGAAGCGAAAAGCACGCGTTACTGGAAAGGAAAGCACAGGTTGTTATTATTGTATAATTGTTAAATTACCGCAAGGTTATCCCGAAATGGCCGAAATGTCATGCTGGATTTATGTCCATCTCTTATGTATTGAAATAAATGAAGTCAATTCGTGAAGGTTCATTAATGATGGGTCAAGAATTATAATAATTTTCGGGACTTAAATCCTCTATATTGGAAGTATTTTTGATTCACTACAACTGTTATAGATCGAAAAGCGTATAGTTGAGCGATATGTAGAGAATGAAAGTTCATTTAGAATTTGGGATTCAGATGACTTTGAATGGATGAAAGATTGTCGCTATATATTGCATGATATTTTTAAATTGAATGATTTTCGCCCTTTACAAAGGTTAACTTTTCCATCCAGATTTTATGTTTTCTACGTTATTAGTTAGTAATAATATCGAATAAATCTGTTCATTACGCACATTTTAGAGCTGTTATTAATGCAGTATTGTCGAAAGAAGATTGTTTAGTGGTGATGAGTACTGGAAGCGGAAAAAGTCTTTGTTATCAGTTGCCTGCTGTTGTTATGAAAGGTTTATTGTAAGGTCTTTTATTCAATTTACATTGGAACGCATTTAATCAACTAATATAAAATTATTCAAGAATTTAATGAAATTCCTGTACTTTTTGCTTTTATAGGTATCGCATTGGTTGTGTCGCCTTTGATTGCTCTTGTTGAAGATCAGTTGCATCAGTTAAAAAAATTAGGCATTGATGCAGCAACACTGAATCAATCTACCACGAAAGATGAAGTAATAAATTATTTTTTCACGCTGTTAAATTTTTGAAAGGAAAATTTTAAAGGAGGAAAATATAAACTCATTTAATTACAAGGTGGACATTTTAGCATTCAGAATGGTCTTTTTTTTCCAATGAAATATTAGCTATCGAATTTCATATTATTTGCTAACTAAGCTATTCATATTGCATGTATGCAATGTTGAGAAAAAAAAAATATTTTATAAAAATTTAAAGTTGTCCATATCATTTAGCTTGTTTGAAAAGTAAAAAATGTTTATTCATGCATACAGGAAATGATGATATAAATAGCATAGTTAACAGTTGAGTTTGTAAATTTTCAAGAAAAGGCTTAATATTTACTATAAAGAAAGATCACTGACTTATGATGATGCTGATTGTTCAATATTTATATTAGTTTTTTTTTTTTTTTTTTTTTTTTTGTTTAAGTTGCCGATGTTAAAAAATAGAAATTCGCTGTCTGAAATCTGTTACCTCGATTATCTGGAATTTGTTACCTCGATTATCTGGAATTTGTTACCTCGATTATGAAGAATAGTTTTTCCAAGTCGTTAGTGAAATAACTGTGATTAAAAAATATATCATAGATTTATAGGTGAATCGAGTGCAAGCAGCACTTACTGATCCAAAGTCTTCGCTACGCTTGCTTTATGTCACTCCGGAGAAATTGGCAAAAAGTAAACGGATTATAAATCGTTTGGAAAAATGCAACGCAATGAAACGGTTAAAAGTTAGTAATTTGGCCAGTTTAATTCATTTTTTAGGATTTTTATTTTCTGTTGTTGAAACAGGATAGGATATTGTTGAAATCCTATCTTTTAAATGATTGAAAATATTTTTCGTTCATATTTATTTCCAGTTTCTTTATAATAAGAAATATGTCGCACTGAATAATATACATTGCATCTTTTTATTACTTTTTTAAATATTTTTTATTATTTTATGAAAATTTGAATTAATAAATCAGATACTATTGTGGACAGAATTGACATGCTTTTTGTGAAAAATTTGTTCATATCCTGATTGTGTATTTCAGTGCACTCTATCTGTAGAACAAATTTGTTGCTATGTCAGAGAGATTTATTTATTTAATTTAAAATTTTTTTTAAGGATGCTTTTGTATTGATTTCAGTTAATTGCGGTTGATGAGGTACATTGCTGCTCGCAATGGGGACATGATTTCCGTCCAGATTTTAAATTCCTTAATATTTTGAAGCGTCAATTTCAAGCTGTACCGTTGATTGGTTTGACTGCTACAGCTACTGTTGGTGTTATCGATGATGTGAAAAATATACTAGGAATTCCAGGTTTTCTTTTTTGTATTTGAATTTTATAAATAAATTTTGATGAAATTATTGTAATTTTTCATATAAATTATTTGCGACTTATGAATATTTACAGGTAATTAAAATATGTTTGATTTTTCGATCTCGAAATAGTTTGCATGATTAGCTATTATGTATTATCCCTTTTTATTCTAATTGAATTTTTTTTTTTTTGATTTTTCGTATAATAATTATGAAAGAAAATCTTTCTTAATTTTTATTAAAGTTTACTCTTTCTTTTTTATAAATTGAACATATTTGTAGCAGCTGTAGTATTTCGCGCTGGTTTCAATCGGCAGAATTTGCATTATAGTGTTTGTCAAAAACCATCATCTGATGCCAAATTCGTGGATGTTTTAGTAGAGCTAATTCAAACCCGATTTGCTGAATTAAGTGGAATTATTTACTGTTTTTCGCGTAGAGAATGTGAGGAACTTACAAAATCATTATGGTAACTTGTGTGTTCTGTTTTACTTTTAGTTTTGTATTTAGCAGTATGCTTTTTCGTATCGGGCAATTTTTGTCCTATACCGTGGAAGGGAAAAAGTGATAACTCTTAAAGTTTATATAAGAAATATTTAATGAAAAAATTGACATATGAGGCATGAAGTTCTTTTGTTAATCCATTTTTTTTTTTTTTTTTAAATCTCTTATTCTCTGCGGTTCTTTCGTTTGCGTGAACTTATTTTTGCTGTTTCCTATACTATCTTTTATATTTTGTCAGATATTCATATTTATCTTTTGTAGCGCGAAAGGTATAAAAGCTTCACATTATCATGCTTTTCTGGATGCTGATAAAAGAAGCATTGTTCATGAGAATTGGCTGAATGGAGAAATTAATGTTATTGTGGCAACTGTAGCGTTTGGTTTGCATTTTTCCAATAATAATTTTGTATCAAAGTTTGATTATACATATCTGTGTAGTACGTGGTCTTTTCATGTTTTGAAAAAAATTTTTCAGGTATGGGAATTGATAAACCTGACGTTCGTTATGTTATACATCACTCCTTACCTAAGTCTCTAGAGAATTATTATCAGGTAATTTTTGATTTTAAAAATAACTGGATTAAATCAGTAAAAAATTTGAATTTTAAGAAGAACTTTTTTGGAAAATAAATTGATTTCATTTATTTTCAAGTTTCCAATTTTGTGGTATCTAGCGTTTTTGTGATGCTGAAATTTGCTTAATTTATTGGAGACTATTATTTATTGCAATGTTTGAACTAACTTTACAATTGATTAATCAAGTAAATCGAACATATTTTTCAAGACAATGAAATTATTTTTTTTTTTCAAATTAAATTTAACTAAAAAGTCACTGTTAAGGAAAGAGGTCTATAGAGGAAAATAAATAAAAGCCATTTATTGTGTTTTATTTTTATGAATATGTATTATTGAGCTGTAGTTGAATTTATAAGTAACTATAATTTGTTTCAGTCTGTGAATTTTGATCTATTTTTAAGGAAAGTGGACGTGTTGGACGAGATGGTAATGAAGCGTATTGTATCTTGTTTTATCGTTTAAATGATCTCTTTCGACAAAGTACAATGGTTTGCACAGAAAAGACTGGTGTACGAAATTTATACTCAATGCTGTCTTATTGTATTCAGGTATAGTTTATTTGTCTAATTTGTCTAAATAAAGTTTGCTCTAGTTTAAAATTCCGAGGAAGAATAAAACAATGCGATAGTAAATACCAAAAGCGAACTGAATTTTTTGAATTCTTACCATTTTCGTTTCTTATGTCGGATTTGGTTTTGCTGTATATCTGAAATCGTGAAAATGGAAAATGGTGAGAAATACTTAAGGCAGTTAAGTTGAAAACAGTGAAAGATGTGAATCATTGTGAGGAATAATTTTCCCAGTAAATTCTCCACTATCTATTTTTTTTTTTTAAATTCTTAACAATTTCAAAAATAAGGGGCAGTACTTGAGATAATTTTTTTCTATTTTTAAGGACTACTAAAGTAAAATTTGAACAGGTAAATTATTAACTGAGAAAACCTGAGAAATTGTTTATTGCATCAGCTTTCGGGTTATTGATTTTATTTATTTATATTTCAAAATAACTCCAATTTACTTTTTAAATTTTATTTCAGACATCGGAATGTCGACGGTCAGTTATAGCCGAACATTTCAACGTGAAGTGGGATTCATCATTATGTTCGAAAATGTGTGATATATGTTCTCAGATTAATGATATTGAATGTATGGATATAACTAATTATTGGCGACAGATCCTAAAAGTATTGAAAAATGTATGCTATTTTAGTAAACTCGAGCGTGTTAAATTATTGGTAATTGCTAGATATTTATAATTCTTGGAAGAAATTGAAGTTAATAGTTCATATAATCAAAGTTATAGATCAAACAAATAACGTAATGGCGGTGCTTAGAATATGGGTTTATTTAAGAGAATTTAGGAGAGGCGATTCTTCAATTTATGAATTAAAAACAAATCTGTTTTTTTCTGTTGCTTTAGTAGTATTTTTTTTCCATATTTGTTCCTTTCGTATTTAGGCTCAAAAAAACTGATAGCAATCGTATAACGGGTATGAAGTTGGTAGAATTAACTTGGAAGAAAATGAAGTTCGTAAATCGAGAATTGATCGAATTTTTAGTCGCAAAGTTGATCCTCGATGGATATCTGAAAGTAAATTGCATGCAAGATTACATTTCTACAATTTTTTTTTGTAATTGAAATTTTGCATTGATAAATTATTAACTTTTGAAACTTACAGATAATTTTATTACATGATTCGTTAAAATAAATCTAAAGTAAGCTAGGAACATGAATATTAAAAAAATTCTGAACAAGTTCGGTCAGTCAACCTTCGCTTACAAATATCATTTAAACTTCAATGGTTAAAAAAATAAAGAACAATGTGTTTGCTAAAGAAACAGAATGCGATTAATTTCGTGAGTATTATTAAAATGAAGATTGATGCTAACAATCTTGATCATATTGTCGAAAATTTTCGATCGCTGTCCAATGTCAAAATTACTTTGTATCGAAAAGAATAGACTAATTGTAAGCGAAAAATAAATGGTGACGAGTTATTTAATAACATTCACGATCTAAAAAAAGAACGCTAATTAGAAAAAACATTTGTATCTTAGAAAAAAGTCCGATGGATTCAGTAAATCGAAGAAAAAATGAATTATTTTAAATATTATCGATAATGAACAATTGTCTTTTTGTCTTTTTCCTTCATTCGGAGTACTTATTAAGTGCATTTCGAGAATATTATCAATTTTCAGGAAGATTTTCATTTCACACCATATTCAATCATCAGTTATGTTGTACCGGGTGAAAGGAGTATAGCTGTCGAGAACAAACCGGATTATCGAATTACATTCGCTATTTCTTCACAATTAATTCGCGATGAAAAAACGATAAAATTTTCTCGCAAGAGGCCATTACTTATTGACGATGACGATGACGTCATGATGACATCTTAAATGAATATTATATTATTTTCCCAAGATCATGTATTTGCTATTTCATGCGGAGAGCTTTTTTCTTACTTGTATAGAAATATGTTGATGAATTGTGGATGTTATTAATTTGTTCATTAAGATAAAATCTATTTAATGTGTTGCCACGAATAAATATATTTATTACATTGCAGATATTAAAACTTTTAAAGGATAAATGGACCCGTGCAATGAAGTCGCTACGTGCTTTGAATTCTTTTTAATTTAAAATTTCTTGAAACAAATTAGTTGAAATGGTAAAATATTTATGTCATTTATTTCATGCGGTAAAGGTTGGATATCTTTGGGTTGCGTTGAAGAGAGGAAAGAGAAGAGAGGTAAGAAATAATTTAACTGGATAGGAGAGTTGTGTCGCGCTCTCATCTTGATTAATCGATTAATTAGCTAAATGACTCTACTGGTAAATGACAGGGTAAAAGATTTTCCTACGTAATTTAATGCACAAGAAGAAAAAGGAGTGGGAGAAAAGAATAGACAGTGATTAGAATAATTTCATAATCGATTTAAGCCTTCATTTTTTGTGGTAGAAGGTTAACGAATCATCTATTGAAACGAAATGTAAGGTTTATAGAATTTAATGGATGGGTATGGATGTTTAGGAAATCTGAATTGGAATTAGAAATTAAATGAAATTAATGTAGTTTTCCAAACTATAGGAGTAAAGAATTTTCCATTAATTGAGCACTTTTAATTTTCCTGAAAAAAATCAAGCGTTTTGCAGCTGCAGAAGTGACTGTACCAACATGCGTTACACGCATGCTATCATTGCTCGTATTCCAAACAGTGTGAAAATGGAAAAGAAAATGAAAATTGATCTGGCACTTGCCGAAGAACAACTAGGAGGACTTTGCGAGATACTTAGAGAAGTTTATATTTTGCTCATATGCAGACTTGTCAGTGCTCTCAGTTTTATGAAACCGTACTAATTTCGGTCTTGTTTTAAGTGTTTTGTTGAATATTTCTAATATAAATTATTTTCTAGTCTATTACTTCATGTGAATTTCTGTCCTTATAACAAAAGTTCTTTTTCAGGCTGGTGTAGATATCATTGAACTCTCACCTGAAGAGCATTGTTTACAGCACACTTTGTTTACTGGAGATGCTGCTATTTGTATTAATGGTACTGCCTTGATTACTCGTCCAAAGAAAAATGGAAGCCGTTTACTTGAGGTAATTTTTTTTCGACGAGAAATGGTCAACAATAACAACGTAATACATTAAAAGAGAGAAAGAGAGAAAGAGAGTTACTGAAAAGTAGGAGACAATGGACCCAAAACTATTCGATCTACTCAATTCTATCTACCATCTTTTTCAGCAGAATTTTCTGTTTATAATTTTCAAGAATTAGTCTTATATACATCTATAAAAAAATTTTGAAAGTTTTTGAAAATCTATTGTTTGGATTCTAGATTGTTAAGAATTAACTGAACTATTTCTACATGAGAAAATAATGAAATGGAATAATTGAATAGAGTCATTATTTTTTACAAAGAAATTATCTGATCCTATCTTGAATCAGGCTATTTCATTATAGAATCACGTCGGAATGAAATATAATTTAATATATTATATGTTAAATATATATTACGATGCCTTATTAATTATATATTATTTGTAGATTAGCAATTTGCTTAACCAACTTGTCTGGCAGGTTGTAGAAACACCAAAATCTTCCGAACATAATAAAAAAATTGTGCTAGAGGGGAGTGATGTGCTATATACTGGCAAAGAAGTATTTGTCGGTATACGAAAGAATGGCACCAATATGGAGGGAGCATTGGTAATTTTATCTGAATTCCTAATATATTTTCATTGTTTCGAGAACTATAATATATTATATAAACAATGTTTCTAAATTTTAGAAGAATTTTTGAATAATTATTTGTTTATTGTTTGTTTTCAGGTTGTTGCGCGAACATTTTCTGATTTAGCTGTAATACCAATCACACTTCCTGGAATTCAGCCTTTAAGACATTATGTTTCATTGATTTCGGCCGATGTCCTTGCAGTAGGCAGTACAAAAGAAGCGAAACAAGTTATACAAGTATTCCTTCATTAAATTATGTATTTTTTAAGTCATGGAAGGCAATTTATCGTTGAACTACTATTGAATCAATCCGACAGCCTTTAGTTCAAATATATTACCATTTTCATTAATAAATTTATCCAAATCTTTTTACTAGCTGTCTTGTTTATTTTCTTAGGTCAGTCATATATACATTTCGTCTATTGTTTCAATATTTTTCTTTTTTAGTGTAACACAGACAAGATCAGATGTAAGAAAAAATCGAAATCTTTGTTTTCAAATTCATTTTTAGCATATGGAGCGGCAAGCAACTTTCCGATATAAAACTCTTACAGTGAAGCATGATGAAGCTGTCAACTGTTTAAATGTTAATGATTATGTTATTTACCGGCAAGATACTCCAGAAACGGTATTTTTATAATTTTTGTTAATTGCATCACATATTTTTTTCAATAAGTTCTAAGCGAAAAAGTGATAATCTTAATGAAAAATGGATGAATACTTTCTTTCATACACGAAATTTTAGTGATATATGTTGTATTTTCTCGTCGTTTTTGTCGAATATCCTGTTTATATAAAAATGAAAAATACTGATAGTTAAAAAACAACGTTGCCAACTTCTCAAATTTTTTATTTTAAATATCAGTTAATATCATCTTGAGGTTTCTGGCCTTTACCATTACTTAAAATGGCTATATTTTGCAATACATACACTTCTCAGTACTCATTTCTAAGAATTGTTTCAGAAATTTCAAATTCTTCATGAACCGATCCAAATGGTTGGAATAACAGTGAGTGAATTGGCAAAAATTGGCAATCCTATCTCACGTCTCATTTTGCTCACTATGAAAATGAAAACTTTGAAATCTCTCTGGTGATTTCTCCTCAGTTTGCTTAGTTTTTATAGAATTACAGATACCTTGTTTCCTGAGATATAATCCGGTAACTTTGTATAACCCTTACCATTTTTATGTTATTCTTTCATTATATATTGCACATATTTATATTCGAAGTCAAGAGGACTTTTCTAGAGATTGTAGGTATCATTTCATCTAGATTTGTTACATTACTAAACGTAAATAGCTAGGCAATATTCTGTAGATCTTTTGAGGATCTTCTGTATTCTTTATGGCTTATTTTTCAATCATTTTTCACTCCAACAATATACTAAGGTCCCTTCTGATTTAATCATACTTATTTTTCGTGAGGCACATAACTTATTCTCAAGTATGTTATTCTGTTCCAGAATCTTTAGTTCTCTCGACATATAGATGCTTTAGCCTGTACAATGCTCCAACTGCTTCGTACTTTTCCATTAACGACACATTTCCTTCTCGTTTCGGAATGTATAGACAAACGAAAGGTTACAGAACAAATGAGAATATCTGTATCCTCTTCATGAAAAACCGATTAGGTTTTAAACAGTAATGGATATTACATTTCCTTATTCCGATATAGAAAGCCTCATTTTTCTGATATGAGCAGGATCATTGTTAGCGAAATGATCTTTTTTAGTTAAAATAAGTTACTAATTTCTTGGACAATGATGTATAGTACAAAAAACATATAAGCAATAATATAATATTTAAACAAAAATTTGACGTTCACTTAAACAGTAATACATCAAATAACCACAAATCACGGGCTAGGAAGAAATATTGGAAAGAAGCGCAACGAATTGGTGAAATGATAAACAGAAAATAACAACTGAATGGTCCAGTAAACATCACAGTCACAATTTTGTCAAATAAATTAAAATAATTTTAGGAAAAATTACAAATACTTATGGATTTAGAGTTACAGAACGAAATCATCTAGAAATTAATGGACAGTCCCTGTAATACTCAAGCATTTTTATCTGGTCTGCTTTTATGTGGAAGAACATTAGTCGAGAAATATTATGGGTTATACTATTTACTCAGTCGCTAAAATGAGGAGATAAAGTAATTAAAACAAAGATAAAAAAGGCAGCTCAAAAAAAGCATGCAACTCATAATATATATATAAACATTTCTATTGCGCAGCACATAAGTAATGGAATCTAAAAGAAATTACGATCGTGACATGTGAAAAAAAAGACCAACGCTGAATGACAAAAAGCCTAAAGAAAGATATGAAGGAAGTGAAAAATCATTCTATCATTGCCATAAATCATCGGGAGGAAAGGATTGCACAAACTAATAATGAGTTTAAACTTAGAAAACGTAATCTACAATATTATCCACCAGTATTATTACTGCATAAATAAAATTATATTTACTGAACTGCGTGAAAGTTCCATATCTTAAACAATTTGTCCAAAACTCCAATGAGAAATAAACGGGGAATTATGATGATTCATATGGAATTTTTCGCTAATGTATTGCATACTATAATGGAAAGAAAAATCGAATAGTTTTTTCCCGAATTTTAGATCGAAAAAACAGGAACATAAGCAACTATCACGCTTTCGAACGAAAATAAAAAATGACTGAAATATAATAAAGATTGAGATCAGTTTCCAAATACATATGAAATTAAGCCATGGATGGATTTCCAAAGGATGCCGGTGTCTGCTGTTGATTAACATTCGCATTCCAGGCTGGATCTGTAGTACCGCCCATTGATGATAAATCCGCCTTTTTGCCCAATGCCAAGAAACCATAAACTGTGCCTGATGCAAAAATCATCCCACCACCAAGCACTGTATTTAGCTCAGTGCACAATAATATTGGTAGCACACCCATGCTATAAAAATTTAACTGTATACAGCTTGATGATATGCACAGCAAAAAATGAACGTTTTAGATTTTAGGAGAAAATAAGAAATATAAATATCTCTGAACAACATTCCTAAAGAAATATAAAGTAACGGTTTTTCGATCTGTATTGAGAGTATAAAATACTAATATCTTTTTCCTTTAGAATTTGAAAAGAACTATCTAAAAATAATCAATATGTACGGAGCTATTAAAAACTTACGTGCAATAAAGAGCTGCTTTCTGCCAATACTTTCGTGATTCCGAAAACATGGCAATTTTTTCAATGAAATCGATAAACATGCAACAAAACGGAGCCTCTAATGCTACTGTCAGTATACCAAATGCTCTGCAATATAGTTATTAAAATACATTGAATGGAACATTAATTAAAAAACATCCCAACTACTACTTATAAATTTTGGGAATTATTTCAGACACTGTAACTCTTAAAAGCTTAACAAAATTTAATATATTTTTCATGAATTTCATGAACTATAATCTCTGAAGCAAACAATAAATTTCTTTTACTATTAAATTTCGTTACATGTGAAATAATTAACAGGTTTAAAAAAAAAACAGTAACTAACAGCTGCAACAGAACAGCAATGATACAGGTTGCAGAAAACGAAAGTAAGCCAAGTACAGCAAAGAAAATAGCCACAAAGCCGCCAAGCACCCCCAGTGCTTTAGCCAGGAAACGCACCCACCACGGAAAAGCAGCATTTGGATCATGTTCTTGTTGCATTTGCGATTGCAGTCCAGATGTTGCTGCTCCCATTGTAATATGTTCTTTTATTATTTGTTACCAAATTAATAAATCTGAAATACACTTTTGAGTTACCAATCGTTCAAACATCTTAAACTTGTTCAATTCTGAATGTTTCAAAATTACTATGCATGCATTGTCCTTATGTAACAAAATATAGAAAAGCAATAACAAGAATTGTGCGAAGAGTGACAACCAAATCAAATAATTAGTCCAAATTACTTATTTCAAATCCCTAAAAATGATCTATTTAAGAAAAGCTATAAAGTCCGGACGTCGAACCAGGAAAGCTTTATGTTTAACCAAGTAGATATACTAGGAATACAGAGAGAGAAATACAACAATCCACGAGACCTACAACAGTGATAAAAATCCTGTTATGCATTACACCGCTTATTTTCTATTTTCTGAATTACATTTGGTTAAAAAATTCTATAAATCAATCAATAATCCCGCAATTTCAAAACTTTATTTGAAAGTAGTATATCTGACTTATTAATAACATAAATTATGTCACATAAGAAGTTTATACCAGATTTATTCACAGCAATTTTCTTTTTTTTTAAATAGCTGTACAGTACTGAATAAATAATATACAAAAAAGAGAAAAAAATTGGAAGTATTCAAAAGAATACAAAAAATTCCTTCTATAATCTAGAAGTGAAGAGAAACGAATAAGATTTTTTTCATGAAACACTATCATAAATGAAACGTTTTTAAGCATGTTGCGTGTATTTAGAAGGAGATAACTTGATCACAGGACAAATATATCAGAATCGAATATAAAATAAAATATTCTGAAATAAAGAAAGATAACAACAAGAAAAATAAGAAAGAAATATGGATATATAGGGAACAACATAGGAATGATACCGGACGAAATGAATTAAGATAGAAATATCGACTAGGACAGAAACCAAGTAATTTAAACACAATTTACTAATGTTGAATAAAAGAAATCCCCTTCTAAATAATCAATCACACTATACATTCGAAAAAAAAAAAGAAAAACCGTAAACCTAGAAATTTAGATAACATTTTCCTTTTATGGAGATGAAATTCGAAATATTCCTACATGAACCATTACACGAAGAATCATTAAATTTAAAAAATAAAGGCAACATTCAATATAAAAAATGCACATAAATACAACTGGAACAACGCGTTTGGAAAATAAAAATTTCAAAAAAACCCGAAAAATTCTGTTTTTGCCTATACATAAAATAAATTAAAAAATTATATCTGAGTTAGAGATCATTATTATCCGTTATTTGATAATCCACTAACAGTTTCACTCCAAAAAAATATATATTTTTTTATTCTTTATTTGAAAAAAAGAACTATTTTTTATTTAATTCAAGTCTTTCTTCAATCATTATCCCGAAAATGGATTACAATTAACCTCGAAAATTATGATTAATTCTTTTCTTCCTTATTCATATTGCGCTTACCTTTTCTACCAATAACATGAGATCTTAAATATTTTATTTTTCAAGAGAGAAATTATTTTCATACATAATAATATTCATTTTTCAAACATCATTCATAGTTAAGTGATATGAAGTTTTGAAAATAGAGAAAAATCCTCAAAAAAATTTGCATCCCTTGAAAATCTTGCCTGAATAATAACTTCTCAAGCCAGATCCCCAACAACAGAATCAGGACAATGATCAAGCACATATGATCATGATAATAAAGATAATTAGCAATTCCTATAGTTTCTGGACTGTCAAAAAATACATTAGAAATACCAAAGATAAAATCTATTTTTTCACGAGTCTAAGATTTTTATGTCAGTTCATGGAAAACTAGATATAAAAATTTGAAGTCCTATATGAATAAAATTCTGATACTATTGTATTTACTTAAGACACTTAAGAAACAGAGAAGGCGGAAACATAATAAGTTACAAGGTAAAACAAATCTCATATCCAAAAATTTGATACATTTTAAACCTGAGCGAGAAGCACCAAAGGAAAGTTATCGTTGTACAGAAAAATTATGAGCAAGAGAATAGATTGCTGGCCACAATGCTGGTTCATTTGTTAGAGAGTATTGCTCGGAAACATTTGATAAAACAGTTGTGGCATTGCTGGCATCGTCATCTGCACCGCTGCTACGCCGCGCGACGGTATTCCTAAAGCAATCAAATGATCAAATAGTAGTAATAACTTCTTAGCCTGGCAATAAAAGTTCGTAAAGCAACTTTTTAATTCAGTTAATCAGTCAATTCATTTGTATAAGATAATAATTAAGATTCGATTTGGTCATCAACTAAAGTCTGCATATGATACTAGACGAAAAATTTCTATCTTTAACTATCTGCTTCAATATGAAAAATAAAGTTAGTCGCATTTCTAAATATTTTAAAGTGAAAATTTATTCAGAAAAATATTATAAATCTTACGTTTGTGTATTGTAAATTAGAGGTATCAAGTGTTTTGATGCATCCGCATTTTTTTCTAATGGATTATGACGCGCTGGTCTTAAGCAAAGCTAAAAGTTTTAAAAAACTGTTACAGTTAATGAATAAAAATAGAAAAAGACTTTCACATTTTGACTTATCATCCAGCACAGCTGGAAAAAAAATGTTTCGTTTAGGAAAGTGAACGTCCATCAAGAAATTAATAAGTTTTTTAATTTAGGAAACCTACCAAAATCAGAACACTGATATTCGTCTGATCAATAACAATGCCGGGTGAAATACGTGCTCTTGGTATTGAACCTTCTTGGCTCCACATAACTAACTGTATTGATGGACGCCAAGGAGTATCTTCGATCCAATTCTATTTGAGAGAAATAATAATTTTTTTAATTAAAACACGAGAATTACTAAAAAATTATTACTCTTTTTTTCCTTCTCAGATTTCTGTTTTGCTAAATATAAATATATTTTACCAAATAACTGCCTTTTTCGTCACATATGAAGAAATATTTCCGATAAAAAAAAAAAAACATATACAATATACAATATATATATATATATATATACAATATATATATATATATATATACAATATATAAAACTGCAATGAAGCTAAGACAAACTTTACAAAACCAAATGAAAGAAATATATAAATTTGAATCCTTGTTTGCGGAATACTATAAGCAAGACACTGTATGTCATTTATTAAACATCAATTACTCTCACAAATAAACAATAATAACTAACCATTTGCACACTCATTATACGAGCAATAGCCGAGAACGCACCCGGTGCAGCAAGCCTGCATGCATTTGCGAATGCAACTACTGCAATTTCATTCCCTAATCGAGCAACAAATCTCACAAAGTAAAGCTCCGCAGTACGAATATCATTGTCAGCCGGAATATTTTCACCATCTAAGATTAATGGATAATTTTGATCAAGTAATCACTAATTCTATTAAAATCAAATATTTTAATCTCAAATTAAATTTTTTGGAAATCTAAGTTCCAATATAATAAAGAATTTTGTAAGATACTGAAATAAAATACAATAGTATCCCTTTCATAATGAGAATTCTAATCATATAACTGAAAAAAAAAAATTTAACAATTTATTTAAAAAGAAATTACCGAAGTCCAATTTCATTTTTAAACTCATCGTTTCTTCATCCAAATAAATATTCATATTGACTAAAAACGGTTCATGTTTTAAATTCGGTGGTGCAGCACCTAATACCGACAATCGCACGCTTTCTGGAGTTGCAATTAGTTGTCGAAACTGAATCACTGGATGCGCACCTGACCCACGATGCTCTCGACGATATCCTTCTAAAGCTGGACCCAATTTTGACAAATACGTTAATGCAAATAAATATTGATCGAGAGGACAGCTTCCTGTAATATTTGTTGGTCAGTACGACTGGAATGAGATTTTGGGGTACAATATGTAAATATAGCGCTCAACAAATCTTAAATATTTCATATTAAAATAAATGAATGACGAATATCAAAAGCAACCTACCACACTCATCAATGGATGTCATGCAGCGCAATGAGTCATGATCCAATAAAATTGGGGTTTTCGAACGACAATCAGACGAAGACCGCAAAGAACCAAAGCTATCTATGGGCGGAACCGATAATGACATATGTGACATTGGCGACGACACAATTCTCGATGCTGGAGAGCGAACTACCTGGAACAAAAATTTGTAGTCAAGTAAATTCAAAGCAATTAAAAAATTATCATTCTCAAAAAATCAGCTGAAAATAAAATTATTATCCTCTTAATTTCTTGCTATTTTACTAATAATTCTTTTTTAAATTGTATACCATTAGCGCACTTTAAAAATATAAATTTAATTGCGCATACAAAATTTCAAACATATAAATCCAACTTTCGTACCTTAAAATATAAATTCAAAATTTTACTTACTAAACATCAAACATGAATTACCTGATGAGATGGTAGCGATCCAGGTCCAGAAGCAGTAGTTGTCCAGCCAAAAGCAGTAGGCGACTTCTCCTCATTCATACTTCGTAATTCCGGACTAAAAGAAAGAATATAAGACATTTACTGATTCAAACATATGGAATGATAGCCATGTGTTGAGATATGAATTGTTTCAGATCATAATTTTTATTATTTTCTCATACCATGGAATCCATAAATAAAAAAGTTTTTTTTTTTTAAAAGAAAGCTTTTTTTTTATATAAATTCATGTCGAAAGTAAATGTATATTTAATGCAATAATTAAAACCTTAAGAAATTACTGCAAAATTGACGCAAACGGAATGCAAAAACTGAACCCAATGAACAATCACGTAAACCAATTCGTGAATTACCCAATAAAAGAAATTCCAAATGGATATGGCCATAAATTAAACGAATTCTGTATTCATCCACTATTGATATTGTGATCTAGACAAGCACAAATAAAGAATTACTGGTTACTGCAAGAATTCACAATAGAATCTTATGAATTTGAGTTAATAAAGCGCATTATTCAAAGCGTTCCATCATATAGCGAAATGATTATTCTGTGTTGGCATGATGATACAAAGGGGTATAATTCATTTAATACTTCCTGAGCTTTATGGAAAAAGCAATCAGTCATCATAACGAAGATTTAAAACGTCCGATTATAAGTAACTTATACAAGTAATACGATTTTGTTGAAAATTCTGTGAATATTTTTCCACCATACTTTGATTTCGTCTCTGTGTTTTAATCTACAATGCGATCAAATCAGCAAAAAATGAAGAAATCCAAAGATGAAATACTGTTAAGCATGCATCGCACTTGTTAGCAAATACATACTTGCAAACTCAGTGCCAAAGCAGCATCATAACACATCATCTGACAAAATGCTCGCAGCGACTGAAGTCGAATTCGAGTAAATGAATGAAGTGCAGCAAGTGGACTAATAGAATCAATTAAGTATTGCACGAGATCAATAAGAGAACGTCGTTTATTAAACCGTTCTTGAAGGCGAGAAGCTAGTAATACGTGTGGATTCCACAACCTGCAATTTTTTTCGAATAATAATTTTGATTTCTATAATCAATTAAATAAATAATCTGATGTAATAGTTTTTAAAGAATCATACAGTGCAATGTCGACGAACTATTCAGTGAAAGACGAAATATGTTTAAGCTGCAACGAGATACTTACTTATACAACCAATGGCAACTGGATAAAAAAAGTTCCCATGAATTTTTTGTAGATGATTGCAAATCATTACTGTCATAAAATCTGAACTGATTATCAAAACCACTATACACTGAAGAGAAGCTAAACTAATATGATAAAAAAACTAGATTATTTTTCAACAGCAAATGTGTGGAAATTATACGTTTCGGAATTGGTGAGATCAATTGTTATCGCTCGACGACTTGGTCCAATTCCAAATGTAAGATAAAAATATTGCTTATTATTTGGAGCTTTTTGTGTTCTCCAAGAAAGCATCATTAGCATATTGCGATTTGAACCATATGCTAATACAAGTTTATGATAAGTGAATGCCACAATCTAAAAGTGAAAATTATGTCTTAACAACATCGGATTGACGCACAATTTTAGAAATTATGTACTAAAACTGATTAAAATACTTATAGAATTATTCATATTAATTAATGTGTCAACTAAATCGATCCAATCTATCTACACATTTTGTGATTATATTTAATGATTTTGAGTAAAAAAATATGAATGAGGAATGAAAGAACTGAAACTGTTTGAAAAGTATACTATGTACCATGTATTTAACCTACCAACATAAATTTTATCAAAAGTAACTGCTTACATTGCAATACTTATTATAGTGATTATAATAAGCAGCTGCAAATTCCTTTACTGGATCAAACATATGTGCAAAAACGATTAAACGATCAATCATATGGGTTGAAACACTTTCTGATGTATTTGGTGATGAAACTCCTCCACTACCATGAATCTCCATGACCGTCGTCTTCGTCTGAACAGAATTCATCAGAAATGTTTATTTCTCATAAATTTATGTCAAAGATCCGGAAGATGAGTGTTAACACTGTTCATTCAAACATATTTTTCGCTATGAATATCACATAGCATTTCTTCCGAACATATCATTTATAGTGCAGAAAATTATTCAAACCTTTGTAGATTCATAATCAACACACATAATCGGCTCGTAGAAATCAGCAACCAATGGTGTATTAATCAATGTGCATTCAAATGGCCAAATAACTCGAGTTCTCGTATCCAGTCGAAGACAACAGTTAATTACAGATGAAAAGAAATCATCGGATCCGGAGGGTACGGCTTCAGAGAAGCTGGAAAAAAAGTCTTGAGCATTTAAATATAATTCAGTAACATTATAATCACAACGAATATCTAGGTAAAAACAGCAAAAAAAAAAAAATTTACTCTGTTATATGCAAAATTAGACCACCAACGGTAGGTTCCACAGTAAGAGGCTTATATTTAACATTACGGCGATCGAGTTCTTCGCAGATCCTCATAAATGCTAACCGATCATCCAAAGTTGCTACAGCTGATGTAAGCAATCTTCTATCACCTAACCAGCGACGGCGCTAAAATACAATTTACAGAAGTTCTGCAAAACATTTTCATTTTTTAAAATTAAATCAAGTTTATTCGTAATAATAATACCTTCGCAGGAGGTTCCAAATCATCCTCATTTCTTAGGTTTGAGAAACTCGATTCCGGTAGCGTTGTCAAGAGTTGGGAAGGATGCAACCGCACCATATTTAATTTTCGCTCAACGTTTGATAATAAATACATATCAATGTTTACTCCAATTTCTTCGCTAGGAGTAAATGAAACTATCTAAAAACAAGTTTGAAACACTCACAGTTTTCGAAAATACGACGTATCATCTATAAGTTTTCTTTATGATCATAAGTCTTTATAATGTTCACTGATACATTTTTATATGTAGTCATGGCTTCATAAATAATTCAAAAGATCAGTCAAATCAAAATACGTGTTTTAAAAACAAATGAAAAACGAAAAACAACTTCCCATATTTTAATTCAATGAAATATTCCTTCAATAGTAAAGTGACTAACAATCATATTATAATTCCATACATTACACTTGAATAGAAAAAAACTTACAAGATAATACATTTCTTCTTTGATAAACTGAAGGCATATTCGATCAGGTGGTAATTCCGGTAAGCTTGACAGTCGAGCGCAAAATACATTTTCTGGAACAATTCGGACTGGAAGAGGTGCAACTGCTTTACGATATCGTTCCAACATCAATAAAATTCTGTAAAGAATGAGGTCTAATGCTATAAACTTTAGTGACCAAACGAATAAATTCTAAAATCCTGAACCTCATATTTCGGGTAAAATGCATGCGACTAATAAAACATAAATGGTATCAAATACCTTAGCCTATTCATTTTGTCTGTAATTGTTTGCAAAGGCACGCGATCATCGATAAGATATTCCAATTCCCGAAGTTCTGGGGATGATCCTGAAATTTAAAGGTAGTCCGAAAATGAGAATTACAAATCTCTTTCTTATTTATTATTAAATGCTCCATGACAAAAAATTCATAATCGATTCAAAAAGGATACTTCAGAACTTCAGAATTTCTTTACCTAATGCTCGCACAATTGCGATCACATTTCCAGAAAAATCATTAATTGATAAAACGAGCATTTCATCAGCATGTGATTGAGAACCTAAAAGCGGATAAGTAAGCGTTGGGGCAGCTCTACCCGTAAGCGATACAATAACTGGTGGTTTCAGCAAACCGAGTCTCTCACGGATACGTAAAAGTTGTTCACGACAACGGACACCAACTGTTTCCGATATCAAACGATTGATTGATAACCTTCTAAAAAAATTCATGATTAGAAAATTTACTTTTGTGTAATCTAAAATCGAAAGCATAACTGTTATGCATAAATATAAACAACCAAATTTTATAAATGAGTAAAAAAACTACCACCTTCTTTGATCACAAAAACTGCTATTTGCAAATTAATGCTATATTATAAAGAAATCATCAGAACTTACCCACTACGATCATCTATGTACGGCAATCCTTTACCTATTGGGAAATGCCGCACTCGTAAACCATTATTTTCATTTTCTCTGTCGACAAATATTTTAATCCTATATTGAGAAGTATATCTGAAAATTTTTAAACAAAACTCCAACGATTTTAAAAATATTAAATTAAAATGAATAACAACAAAGCATATAGCATAAAGAGAATTTTAATAAATAGCTTCAGTCGAAATAGCCTCATGACAATCTACTGCTACTCAAAAGAAAGCAACAAATCTGCTAACTAACAAAGTCGAAAACATAAACAAGTACCGATTATGTATTCGTTTTAACCAATAAGCTAGCGTAAGAATCCCGATATTCCGATCATACCGTTCGATAATTGCATACTGACACATGTCACCACTAAATACTTGGGTTGCCTGACAAAACAACACATCCAGTTGCAACATTTGAGCAAATGAGTGGAGCAAATTATACACTTCTTGAAGAGGCTGGAAAAAACAAGCATAAATATCTGAACTGAGGTCAGTAAGTAATTTAAATTTCTTATATCTATGGACAAGGCCAAAATTATTAAATTCAATGTAGTGTAGATGCTACGAAAATAAAGCCTTACATTTCACTTGTCTTTGAGTTCACGGATTTTTAATTTCAGCATGAAAAATTTAATTCTAACGGATTTTTAATTTGATAAATTTTTCTCACAATCATTAGTCACGAAATTAAACTAAACTATTGTATCAAACTTAGTTTTTATTTTTACAAGCCAAAAATTTATAGATTTGATAAAAAAAATATAATGCATAAATTATGCATTTAAAATGAATAATAGAAGAATGCTAAATTTGGTTCTTTAATTCGTATAGTACCAACTTCTAAACTTTTATCCATCCTTAACTGCAAAACATTGTGAAGCAAATTGACTTGCAATGGATGAACCAATTTAGTTCCAAAACCAATTTCGTAATCCTCAACCAGTATTTTGATATTCAACAAAGTCCACTTTGTAGTTGGTCGTTCACCCAACAAAGTTAATGACACTTCAAATTCGCCATTAACAGTCATCGTTACCTGCAAAACTTTTAATATTTTTAGAGAACTTTCTGACAATAAAATTAGTTTTATTTTTGTAAACTTGATATCACTATTAGAAAAAAAAGTCTGCAGCGATCCCAAATCGTTTCATAAGACTACTTCATATATAATCTGAAAACTCCTAGACCTGAATTATCTAATTTTTAAATTGGAATAAATCTAGTGATCAGATTCAAAATAAAGGTTCAAATTTACCATTCCATTTCTAATCACAGTTTTCGATATACGAGGTGAAAGTTTTGTTCCATAACTCGAAAGACGATACTGTATGACTTGATTAAGCCGAGCTAAGACACATGCTTCTTCACGCGGCGTTATCGGTGGATCGGGAATGAAGCGGCTCTGCAAGCAAATTTAACAAAAAGTTCTGAGAAATAGTCTGAAACTTCATAAAACTTCAAAAATCTTCACATTCAAAACAACAAATTAAAATCTGATCTGATCGTATCTACTTTAGCACAACATATATCTCCACGCACGAATTAAAAAATTTTTTCGGTTCTTAAGAATACATGCACTTATAGTAAATTATTACCTTTATACACAATGGAAGTCGTGGAAACGTTCCGACCGTAAGAACATCAACAGCCAAAGCTACTTGAAAGGTCGGCAACCTGAATAAAAGAACCATCGGCACAGGCAATAGCCATTATCGTGATTCAGTTTTTATTTCACGAAATATTTTACGAAACTTTCACTTTCATCTCTTTTTTACATATTTAATTCTTTACTTATAAATTCATATTTTTCATATTTTTAAAGGATTTAAATAATGTAAATCAATTTTGAAGAAATTGTAGTTGACCGCATAAAAGTGGCCAGAAATATAAGAAATAAAATTCCAAGGAGGTAATATCCTCTGCCTTTTGCCAACATGAGATAGTTTTTTAATTTATTCCCCTTCAAAATTTAGATCGGACCTCGCAAAGACAAGCTCTTCTCGTGCTAACTGTACCAGGCGATCAGCTGTATCCACGAAATACTGTGACTGTTGATCCAGAAAATAACAAATCGACTGAAAATTATAAGTGATACTTTGAAAAAAAATTTCTTTCACAAGAAATGTTTACACATTATATGTATCAATTAATTAATACAACACCACTTACAGCACATGATTCAAATTTCTTCGACGATTTCACCCATTTCACCACTGCCAAAAGTTTGATAAAAAGTACACGCGTTGAATGTGCAAATTGCACAATGCTAATTTTTTTATCCGAATCAAGCTTTTTCGGCAATCTGAAATGTCAAAAACTTTCTTGATTACATTTTTATTTCTTTTATTTCTTTCGAAAAAAAATTTATTCTAACTGATAGAAAAAAAACTTTCACATATTTTTTATAAGTTTGTGAAAAAATGCTGAATGAATTCTTTACATACCATTCAGCTTACCATAATATATATCATGTTACTATGTATTATGTTTCAAAACTTATTTTTAATCAAATTCCAATTCTGTTCAACAAATAAAATTTCTTCCCCAACTTAAATTTATCAAATTAAGTGCAGCAAAAACTCGGTAACTTACAGTTCAGAGAGAACAGTAAGTTCATGAAAAATTTGCTGCACGGCAAATTCAATTAAGTGCCCTAATGGAATAACCGGTGGGCCGCATTTTTCCGGTACAGTTGGTAACATCGGCTTCATATATTCTTCATCGTCCATTCCGTCTTTTTACTCTTTGATCTCGCTGAAAACATATCTTTGAATTAGTGTGAAACATTTCAAAATCACCTGTATTTCAGAATTTTTATTATTTTGCAATTTTCTTTTCGATAATATTTTTTTTTAAAGAAAGCATTTATAACACCTCCTTCAGTACGTTTAAGTGACACAGAAAAAGGAATGAAAGAACATATCAGTAGTCCTGAATTCTAGTCCCGAACTTAGCATTTTTAAGGTACTGTTGTTAGAGAAATAAAATAAATAATTTTTATGGATTTCTGTGGATTAATAAGTTATTCACATTGAATTTATTAAATTCTGAGTATTATTTTCATTTGGACAAAATTTATTCTTATACATTTCAAATCCTTTTAAATCGTTTGATTAAACCACAGAAAAATTGTAGTCAAAAAAAAAAAAGAAATGTGGAAAGAAACTACATACATTTTCACGGCGATATGAAATACGTGACTTGATCAAGGATATCGAAATTCTCCTTTACAAAATATTGGTCCATAACATCTTTTACTATTATCTTTTTAGCTTCTTCAACAATGTTTCAAATAGTAGATGAGAAAGCGGAAATCTTTTAATTTTTCATATTTCTCAATCTTATTACAGTATAATTAGATAATTTAGCTATAAAATCAGAATATCAGCACGCCGAAGTTAATCTTCCAGCATTAAGTAGAAGAGAGAGAATAAGATATACTGGTATGAAGTGACTGGAATCAGTGACAATTCCTAAGAGATCGTATTATAAAAAATATCATTAGCAGAAAGTTTGTACCTGCAACTGAAAATTTAATTATGATATAAAACTTAACTTTTTACTACGAAAAATTGCTAATTCCAAAATGAAAAATAATAATTGTGAAACATGCGAAGCAAGCAAAGAATAATGTTGTAAAATGTTTTTTTGCAACTATCTTATTTCAAACTATTTTTAAATAAATCTTACGGACAGGTTTTAAAAGATTACAGATCGAATGAAATACCATAAAATCATTTTTCAGGAATTTTTCTACCTACTTTACGGACTATCAAGCTACTGTTCAAAAGCTAGAGTTTATAAAGCATGATGTTTAGAAAAATAACAGATAGGATGAAGTAAGAAATAAAATGGAAATTAAATATTAATGTTACGCTGTGCATGACTTTTCCATATCAATTCCACGCAATTGCAGAGCAATTTCTATGCAGATATAGAGAAGGTACTGTGAATCTCGAGTAGAGATAGACATAATTTTCATATTTGGGATAAATGATGGGCATAACTTCCTTCCTTACTTCCATTTGAATTATCCAGCCTTTCCACCACAAACTAAAGTAATTAGGACCAAGGGAATGGCAGCAGAACGTACGATCAATTCTGTCGGCAGTTGGCGCATACTATTATAGGACTGCCTCGTTCACTCTTCGGGTTTAAATCAAAGTAGCCAAAAATCAACAAGCATCCTTTGCAAATTTTCTTGATGTTTTGCAACTTCTCCTTACTCCCACACTATTTCGTTTTTGTTTTTCGTCTATCTGGTAACGTGGATTATTGTATTAAAGAAAGAGAAAGATACGATAATTCAGGTCGAAAAAATTAAACTATCTTACGCAGAACATACAACATTTGTTCTCTTTTTACCAATCAGCTTTTTCTCTTCTATCTCCTCTATCAACATAATTTATCTGTTTCGCCGTGATGTCTGTCGTACGAGCAACTTGTGTCCAAATCTAATCGAACATAACAGCGTTATAGCCAAAAATTATAGTGAATTAGAAAAGATTAGAGTGGAAGAATGTGAAAGGCAAAGTAGTATGGTATATAAAGAGAGCTGAATGATTGGCCCGATTCAGTTTATAGTGGGGGAGATGCTCCATTATGAGTGAGTGCGTGTTGGACGTACGTGACGTGTTCAGAGGCCAGAGGGGTTGGGAGGGTGTGTGTTACCGGGAAGTACTGGGTCGTATGCGTGTTATCGATTATTTGTTTGTGTTCTCTGATGTCACTTATTCTCCTTCTCTCCATGATTTCGGGAATTTAACAACGGTTAGTTTAATCGTAGACAAAATTGCATTTACATTATTATGAGCATTGAAGATTTTTTCCTTGTTTCCATGTATATTTTATTTTCTGTGATTTCATGATGGGAAAGGAGAAGAATAAAGAGAGAGAGAGAAAGAGAGGGAATGGGAGTTAGTTTATAGAATGAAATTAATTCGAAGAAAAATATAATATTTGCTTCTTTTGGTGTACTGGTGATTGTGAAAAAGAAGGAAAAGGATACGGTACGGAGAGTGATTCAGCTGACAGCTAATTAGGAGGAAGAGGAAGAGAACGGGCAACGACGAAAAGGCAGAGGATTCGAACGGTGGTTTGGTAGAGATGAGAAGTGTGAAAGGATGACAATTGTCGTTTTCCTTCATCGATTCCAGTGCCTCGATGGCCCAGAAGACTTATCAAGGCACTTCGATGCTAGATGTAGCCCGGTCTATCGTGGAATTGGTCCTCAAGGTAATTCCCTTCCAGTCACTCATTCTTGCTCTCCTTTGTACCTTCATCTTTTCTCCTACTTTTTTAATTTAGACTCTGGGGTAATAAAAGTCTACTACAATATCCATAAATATTTCACAGCAAAAAATTGTTTCGTAAGGGGAAATTGCGTTCCTTTTTCGCAGATTTGTAAAATTCTGTTTTTTTTTTGAATAGTAGAAATCTGAGAAGGGAAATCAGTTCTGAAAAACTGGGGTTCTCCTTTTCTATACAGTACTGTTATTTGGAATGTTTGCAACATTTTTAATTTTAGTATTAATCCTCCTCTTTATCATTTAAAGTGATGAGAATATTGCAGCAACGGGTGCGTGATGCAAGTGCGCGTGGTGACCGATATATGCTGATGTCGTTCGAAGAATTTCCTATGAATGTAAAGGTTCGTAAAAGCTGAGCTAATATTGATGGCAGGTCAATCCAAAAATGCAGCAGAATCTATCTGAATCGATGATAAAGTACAGTGCGGGAGAAAAAATAGAGAGGGAGAAAGAGAAAAGAGAAGCGCCAAGAGACATCATCAAGAATGGCGCACAATTCTTGCATTTAAATGAAAAAAGTAAAAAATACAGTTGCACAAAATTAAATTCTCGAATTTCAAGGAGTGATCCTAAAAAAACTATGGATAAAGTAGGCTTGAACTGTTATCGCTATAAGGAAGGATTTTCACCATAACAATTTGTCAGTTTTAAGCTTGCTCGATGAGTTAATTGAAAAGTTGCCCACATTCAAAGAGAAAGGCACTTTAAACTATCAGACGTATAGAGCGAGCATTGAATTTCGCTTAAGGGAAGTGTTTCAAAGTGGCGTAAAATTGAATTCACATAGCCACAAATAGGTGCAGCTGAATAACACATGGAAATAGTAGTCGAACATCGGAGTTGCAAACAGGATTTTACTAAATTTAAAATTAAGAGAAAAAAATTTGTGAAATGTAGAATGAACTATATTGTGGGATTGTGTGTACCCATCCTTGTTGATGTCTTTGGATTTGGTCGACTCAGTTAAGAAAGGGCGGTAAAGTGCAAATGATGACAAAAGAGGAGTATTAGCAGTAAGAGTGAACAAAGTTACGTGAAGCAGTTATGAAGCATACATGCTGTTAAAAGAGCTATGTTGTAAAAATTGGTGGGATTTCGTGATTTGAAAATAGAGAAGTCAGAAGAAAATAAATGGGGGAGAGTTCAGGATAAGAACAAAGTGTTGATGATGTTAATCTATGGTTCTTCCAACTCTAGCACGAACTTTCCTTTCTTAGTGGCGAATATTGTGCAGTTGCTTCACAATTAAGTATATCTTTATAGCGGATATTATTCAGCAAATAAGAAACGATTGCAAGGAATGCACTACTGAAATTTAAAGCGTTCATTATTTGTTGAACAAGTGACTTCCAGCTGAAAAATTCGTAAAAGTTGAAAGCATTGAGATACATCGGTTGGATAAGAGTAGGGGGAAGTGACAATTCACTTCAAGATTTTACTTAAAAGATTGAAAGCGCATGCTGGCGTTGATATCTTTATGACTTCGTCTGAAGAGATTATTGTTCTCATCAAAATTGTTTATTTTGAAGAGGGAGTTAGAAGATTCGAATTTTAAAATAAAAATATGAACTGTCTTGGATTTTTATTAAATGTGGTTCCAGCTAATTTGGGAATGCATTAGTTATGGACAATAAACCCGAAAGGCATTGAATTATGTGAAAGGATTTTAGAAAAAGCAAACTGTTCCGTTGCAGTCGTATCGGACTACATTGTAAACTGTGGCTTTGCAAAAAATAGAGTGGAAGTGTCAAAAACCAATGATTTAATATTTTGAAATAAATATGTACTTAAAGAAATCGCATTTTGAAATTCGCAGATATTTGTTTGCTTTTTAGACTTTCGTGAATTTTATATCTTCATTGATTCTCATGCAAAAGTTATCTAACTAAATATACAGGAAGCTTTCATATGCTATTCTGGTCATTGTGGACTTCCATACCGCAAAAGTTTTCTACTAAGTGATCAAAAATTGTAGTTGGATTTTCTAGTTGAATAAAAGCAATTTAGAGTGACCAAACAATGCTGTTTCTTCAAGTTATGCGGTTATATTATTGTTTATGTGTTTGTATGAATTTTCATTTCAGGCGGGATGGCGAGAAAGCCAAAGTATCTTCCAGGAGCAATTAAAAATGTTGAAACCGCATGGTCTAACATCTTTTGGTACTGCTTTAGGCTCAGCGTTAAGGTATTTATCAAGACTAAACATTTCCAGTGACTACTAACATCCTCATTTATCAGAATGTCCACCAGTTGAAAGCTATCGTTTGCAATTGCATAGAGAGAAAGTGACTAGGTTAGGTTCAAATTGTAAAAACATGAATGATTCTAATTGATTATCATTAAAGCAGTGTTTAAGGCTTCAGGGATGCAGTAAAATCATTATCAAAGCAAATAACTAGGTATTTTTTTTTTAATTTTTAAACTTTGTTCAAGATTTATCAATGTGAATCGATTGCAAACTGGTATTGACAATTTTGGTGGTGGTCGTTATCCATTCTATATTGAACCGGTTGTTATAATTAGTATAACTGATGGTAATTGTTTGACATGCCCTCAGTTTGGAACTATTAATGAGGTAAAGCTTCGCTCACTGGATAATTTGTTTAAAGTTTGCATTATGAAGTTAAAATGAAGTGATGTGATGACTGATCATAGGTCAAAATAGTTAAAATAAATTCTTTAAAGAAATCATATATATTAAATTCAGCAATTGTGCTGAATATTATTTGATGAAAAATGTTGCTAATTTGGTATTATCCTCAGCCTGCAGATATAAGAAAGTTTCGTATTGCTTGTAGCGAATGATTGATTTTTATGGTTGTGGTCCAACAATACGGCAGAACTTCAATATGAGAAAAGTATATATGTAGTTATGGTAATCTTTCTGTTCCAGATTAAAGTTGCCAAGCCTACAGCAATTGGTAACGAACTTATTGAAGAGCCATTTAGATGGGATCAGCGTCTCTATTCAATAGTTTTGCGTCTTAGTGGTAATACTCCTGTAGGAAAAGTTTCTCCTGGAATGAATATACCTTCCGATAGTAGCCCTATTGATGCGATGTGTGTGGCAACCGGAGGTAAGAGGTCATTATTATCAGAAAATGATTTCTTTGTCATTTTTAAATAAAAGGCATTTTTATAACTTTTTTTTCATTTCTCTTATATGGATAATTTGTAGTTATTTTCATTACTTATAATTTACAGTGGGATTTTTTAAGCATCTGAATATCTGTGAATGATTTTAGGACGATCATACTGCGTATCGTCACATAAGATGCTGGCTATGTGTGTTGAGTCAGTCGTTCAAAAACTGCAGCAACAGGGAATCGTTTTGCGTTTCGAAAAATATGGACCAGATCCTACATTGAATTTTGGTATTTTTCGCGATTTATTCATCCTAAAGTTTAAGCACCAAATGTGAAAAAAAGTGGTTGCTCGACAAACTTGTGTAGCTGAGTTTTTTTTTTCAGATCGAACAAATGGTATTATTGAAAACGGAAGTTCGAAGAAAAATGGTGAATTAACATGTAATGGTGGTAAACCATTTAATTCAGAAAATTGGCATAATGTTACTTGTACCGTTTACTCGCGTGCATCGCGATCATATCCTGGTCACTGGCCCATTCCAGAGGCATTTTGGCCTGATCGTAGCATGTAATTTTTTTTTTTCTTTTTTCAGTTTGAAGATATAAAACTCATTGCGCACAGTCATAAGAAAGTTTCGAGATATGTATTCTTTTTTCAAAAAATCGCGTGTAAATTTTTTTTTTTTTGAGAAAAACTTTTTCGCTAGTGTATCAAGTTGCAGGACAAGTTTACCGCCACGAAAAGCTCATCCAGTGATCTCATTTCGCTGTGAATCTTGTGAACCTCTTGTTTGTCAGGATTTTCCATTTGATAAATATGAACTTGAGCCTTCGCCCTTAACAAGGTTTATCTTAGAGCGTAAACAACCTGGAGTTTGTTGGCAGGTATAATTTTCTATTTCCCCTTTTTCTGCGAATTTTTTTGAAAAAAACCATAACTTATATAGATTAGGACATTCGGTTTCGTCAATTCCTTCAATTTTCCTCCTTGTTCGGATAGAATATATTTACATGAATCTCAAGAAAATGGGCTCTTAATTAAAAAGAAGCATCAAAATAGATGGGACTCTGACGAATAAGTAGGCCAAATTATATCATCAAATGTTGACAATAAAATATAGTATTAGAAAGCCCGTATACGCTAATCGTCCAGATGTTCTTTTTTTGTCTTGTACGATTAGTGACAAAAGATATTTGTGGATTTTAAATCTTTTTATTAAAAATGGTGAAAATTTCAGGTTTTTGTTCATAATTCAAGTGTACTCGGGAGCTCACCGGCTCCTTTTGGATACCTCAAAGCGGCCACTAACTTATCATCTGTAAATTTATTTATCATGCCTTACAATTATCCACTTTTGCTCCCCTTAATTGAGGAAATGAAGATGGATTCAAAAGCCAAGAATAGCCACTCTTGGAGGCTGCGTCTGGAAAAGTACTTATCTACAGTACCAAGTTATTATGTGCAGGTATATGTTAGTTTTACAATCTGAATATCGTTTTCTTTGGTATTGCCCACTACCATTTTTATTAACTTAGGAGGAAGACATGAGTTTCGCTAAAATGAAGACTTCTGTCATTTGCATCATTATACATGATTATTCGGTATTTTCGAAAGAATCAAAAGATTTTCATGATGTGAGTTGGAAGTGCATTTATATTTGTTATTGCTCTGCAGTTTTAAAACTGAATCTTCATTTTAGCCATTAAAAAAGGCATTTACTCGATTAAATATCTCACATCCGTTGTTAGAACCTGATCAAATGCAACAGTATTCGTATAACATATTATCGTACATTGCAAAAGTGAAACATATGGCTCGTGAAGAATTTGAATCTCTATGTGGTACCGTAGCGGCATCATTGCAGATTTCGGTCCCGCTTATATCGTTGGTTTGTTTTATGCATAAACAGTATTAGAAAGCTAGTTTTTCTATCAAGACATTGGATTCATGCATATTATGACTTATTTTAGGTTACTGTTCAGAAACGTGCACGTCTACGAGATAGTTGGAATATGAAAAAAATGTCTGGATATAGTGATGTGGACAATTTCCACGGGTTCCAGGTTTTTTTTTTCTAATTGGGCAAAGTTTTCTTTTTTATTGCTTATACATTATGTATAGTGCTGGAGTGCTAAACTAGAGTTTATGTATATTTCTAGGATGCAAATCACTTTTCTAAGTTGACATTAATAGGTAAAGTAATTGTATCTGTACATAAATAAATTATAAATCATGCATAAGTACTACAAAAAAATACTAGTATGAAACTTGGATGAATATATGTTAAAGTGCAATTAATTGCAGGTGCAGGTTGACATACCTAGAATATTAATTGCTCCATCGTTGCAATTTCGAAATCCGTTTGAAATCAGGCGAGGTAAACTTTTCGAACAAGTGCAAAAGATGCGAATCAATTTAATGCAGCAGCTCAGCATTGGGCAGATACCGGTATTTGAAGGTGGTCGGCCGGGTATCAGTATCAAATTGCAACATGCCGGTTTGTTTTATTGTTTTCCAGCATTTTCCATTTTTTAAGTGAATGTTCCGTGATTTTGCAGAGGATTTGCACAGTCTTCCCATTAGCCAAATGGGAAATTATCAAGAATATATCAAGAGTCTTGAGGCTGTAGGTCGTGGTCCGCTTAGAGAAGTTGAACCTCAAGCAATTCGCGTACATGCTTTCGGAAATCCATTTAAAATCGATAAGGTATGTAATCTTGGAATATTTAAAAAAAAAATATGTAAAATTCGAAAACTTGTTACTTCTCAGAGCTGAATTATATGTGTTTGCAGTTTGTTGTTAGATTGTGCGATTAATGTGATATATTGCAGAAGACTATGACAGTAGATGAAGTGGGCGAAGGAAACTTATTAGGAACTTCTCCGAAAGTAGAAATTTCAAAAAAACGGTTGTCTTCGACTGGTTCAAGTGCTTCAAGCACAGATAGCAGTCGTCCACCACGACGAAAGGCTGGGCCTTTGGCACCTGATTCCTTGTCTCGATGGCGGTAATTATACTTATTAGTTATGAAAATTTTTAGATTATTCTTTATGTTAAGGAATTCTGATAGCTTTATCTTTTTTTGAAAGTAGTATGGGAATGCTATATTATCAATTGTAGGCGACGGCGCCGGCGTAACACTTCGTCATTTTCATCGACTATCTCTTTATCCGATCTCGAATCAGTTTCTCTCAATTCTGATCTCTCTTCCGAAGATGCTCGTGAGTTTGTGCATTATTATTATTTGTTTCTGCAGAAATTTTATGTACAAAAAATGATTTTCTCTTATACAAGATTAATGGATTATGTGAAGCATTCAATGGGAATTTGATCAATGTAGAAAAATTGGATTAAATTAAAGAACAATTAAAGAGATTTGTTTTCATATGTCAGAATTTTGTTAGAAGTGTAGATTTATAATCAACAACGATACATTTAAACATTTCTTTAAGCAGTTTGTAATACTTTCAGAAGCAGTTATTGGTTCAGATTGCGTAGCATCTACGTCTGGTTTGAACGGTAATGTTGAGCATAGATTGAACGGTGATGTGCATAAAAAGTTGTTGAAAAGAATTTCTCCACTAAGATCTCAATTTTCGCCAGTGGAGAAAAAAGCACGTTCAGAAAGTGCAATACGTTTAGAAGAATCGGCATTGAAGGAGAAGAAATTGATTTTGAGCAAATTTGTAAGGAAGCTCGCAGACGGTACGTTTCACTTGCATAACTTTAGAATTCGATTTGTTATGCTTTGTAAATAAAATTTGAGTTTTTTGATTGATTTTTCTTTTTCTTGTTAAATAGAAGAGGTTTTATGTGAGTAGCTTATTGACATATACTTATGATTAAGTGTAGAAAAACATTCCCTTCGTCTGTTTCGCAAATTCATAAAGAAAAATTTCAGCTGAAAAAGTGATGTCGATGCAAAATAAGGAAATAAAAGACCTTTGTATTGTGGATCGTAGGATATGTTTACGTTATGCATTACGTGAAGCAAGGCGATTTCGGAGGAAATCTTTGATAGACCTTATAACGAAGCAATTAAATCAGATGTTACCAGATGTTTCTTTTAATGGAGATTTATAGTTTATCATCAGAATGCTATGTTTGGGAGGTATGTCAATTCAGTTTACTTGGAAGAGATCTTAAATTGTGTAGTTATGTGTAGTTATAGATTCTGGCAAGATTAGGCTAGTGCACATTAAAGATTCTTTTCTAACTTATTTATAAAATTAAATTTTACGGGGAATCCCTTCATGAATGTTGCTAACCTTAATGTTAGTTTCCTATACATAATTTTTTTGATCGATCTCATTGGTTCACTTATTTCAAATTCCGGATTTATATGTACATTGTTGTAACTATTGTAACGAATATCTATGTTTGCTCATTTAGGCGGGTGCTTCATCCTATCTTTTGTGCATATAGTAAATTTGCCGTGTTCTCAAATATATTAAACTGTATGAGAAATTTGCAAACTATAATTTTTTAATGTACATTCCTGGATACATGTGTGGAAAGGCACTTTGAACTCGTGAGCAGAAATCGGGGATCTCCACTTTTTTCTCTTTCTTTTTACCCTCTTGATTTCGTCGTTTGCAGTTATGAAAATTTGCAATTATTCTACAACTATTTCTAAATTTCCACAGAATTAAGGAGATCCCCCTAAATTTTTTAATGAATTAAATTCATGGTATGTTAATTCCTTGAACATATGTTTTTGTTATGCAGGAGACAAATTCCCAGTGATGAATCATCATTTTTTGTTGGTCTTAAACACGGCATGCATTTTTTCCAGTTTGTTCAATTGTATATTTTGTCCAAATGAAAATTATTTGTAAAAAAGGGACATAGATATCACAGAATACGTTATGGACAGTAACTTCAGACTGGGCCTATTCCCATTAACTATTCCGGATGGTTTGAGTAAATACAGTTAGGAATAAGTAGTGAAGTTGACTCATTTCTACCAATCGAATCAGCTTTAGCAACACTTTAGACCTCTGCTTCGAAATAAAGATGCTCCCTTACCGTTAAGACAAGATAATTTATTCATGAGCAGTAAAGGAATTATTTATTTAAATCATCTATGCACTGGAACAGTCGAATATTAGGAGGAGCGGGAGTTTACCAAATTAATTAAAAAACGACTATTCCAGTTCAACGTAAATGGCGAATTTCACTAGAATCATAGTGAAGTTATGGGATTTTTAGGCTGTTTTCTCTCTCTCTCCTCTGCTCTCAGGCCATATTACTGTCCTGCAAAGATTTCGAATAACGAATATTTAATATCAATTTATTGACAAAACAATTACTTGGTATATCTAAGAAAATAAAGCAATAACAGAGAATCAATAAGCCTGAAATAATTACTACTGTTATGAAAAATTTCCTGAGCTTTCATGACAATCTTGAAAATGTAAAAATGATCACCTATCATGCCACCAAAATAACAAAAATGGATGAAATTTTCAACAAAAAAGAAGTACTCAGTCATTAATGAAGTGTTTCTGATAATCATTCAAGAATTTCTCGCTCCTTTTATGATCCATAAATAAAGAATAAGCATGTTTGAGATCTACGGGTGACACCTGAAAGTATTTTGCGTAACATCAAAAACCAGACTGTCTATTTGGTTAAAGTTAGCATGAAAACATTTTCCGATGTACGTTAAATGCCCTAAACCTTAATCTAATCTTGATCAAATCGGCCTGCTAGACTAAGCAAATTAGGTCTAAGGGTCTAAGATAATACCGAAATTATATACATAACTGACGATACCTTCTCAGCATGTCTTCGTTCGCGCAAAATATTTCCAGTTGAAATCAGTTGCATAGCATATCGCAGAGATGTTTTACCAGCCAACAAAGTCAATATGCCAAATGCATCTGCTTCCATTTCTACAGATTCTTCCTGTGCACGAATTCGTAAAATATCTTCAATATCTTTGCTCGAATATGTTTTTGTCCGGATTATCAGTGATCTAGAAGTAAAAATTTTAACGCTGGTGTCCTCACTTTACTTCTAATTGATAATACTACTAAAATGAGCTAAAATGCAGAATCATTGAAAAATGCCATGAAATACGTTGTAAAGTACCGGTCTAAAAGATCAATTGGAATTCCATGCGGACTCTTGATTTGTGTTCCACGAATATATTCATGTCCCTTATTGGTAGCTATTACAAGAATAGGTGAAAGATCTGATTCAATGGCCCTATTCAAGAACGAAAAGCATTCCAAATCTAACATATGTGCTTCATCAATGAACAGTACACCTGGAACAACATCTGCTTTATTTTCTTCTCGCCATTCAACTACCTAAAATATAAATTATTCTGGAAGTTTGTAAATCACGACAATAACATATATAGTTCAGCAATTATTCAAAATATTGCACTGTTACTAATATGAGGAACAATTCTCAAAAACTAATTGAAAAAATAAATTCTGAAAATATTAAAATTTATGATTTCTCAACATTGTATGTCTAAAGTAAAATGTTGGTAATTTGAAATCATTTGAATTCTTTTTTTTAATCAGTTTTTATATAACCAAAAATTAAGTTACCGTAAAAAATTCAATTTCCTTACCTTCTTGTTAATTTGTTCTCTCACTTCATTCTTTATTTCTCCAGTGTCCCCCGAAAACAAAGCTAAGAAGCCTTGCGTTCGAGAATTTATCACATCAATTTCATGTAAGGCAATCTGAAAATGAAATTAATCCTTTTTTTTAAAACAATTTTACATTTGCAAATGAAAAATACTTTGCAAAACTTGAACCGAAAATCTTAATGGATATGCAAATCAACTGGGAATAGAAAAACATCACATATTCTGCATTTCATCATTCGAAAGATAAGATTTTTAATGAATGAAATTTCAAACGAATTGTAGTTGCAGTGGAACTACATGACGATTATCAAAGAATGATTTATAGCATAATTTGCATAAACCTTACCAGTAATCCGACAATAAAAAATATTGGTTATGACTTACTGTATGAACAGTTTCTTTACGTTTCTGGATTTCCCCTTCAGGACACCTCACAGATTTCGTTTGTGGACCCAATGCGTCGTAGTCGTACGTACGTGAAAATGATCTACCAATCTTTGTTATACGACCTGCAAATATTTTACACCATTTACATTTTAGCAAGTCTTCAAAACATAATCGTTAATTTTATTGACATGATGGATATAGCACAGTTAGAATATCGAAAGAATCATCAGCATATCTTTTATGTTTTGCAAAGAATATCACAATATCCACAAATTTGAATAATTATGCCAGCATAACTCAGTAAATCATAACATTCGGTTAATAATGTTTAGTTAGCGAAGCATTTTTTAAACGGAATTCAAAAAAAAAAAACCTGATGCTTTATCAATTTGCACTACATCACCAGCCGAAATTCTTTGCTTTACACATGCTTCAATCATCTTATTGCCAAGATCATAAATTGTTTCCATATCGGTTGTTTTCATTGTAAGCCTTCCCACTTTCGCACCACCGCCAGTTGCTGGTCTATCGATTTCAATGCTTACAACTTCACCTTCTAAAACCTAAAATAAAATTTGAATTAGTGAGGATTAAAATTATGAACGATGAAACCTCTGCTAATAGTAGATACACAAATTAAGGATTATTTAAACTACAGGTGTAAGTAACGTAAATCTTGCGCAAAATAAGAAAAACAATTACAAGAGTAATTCCAAGAATAAATGAAAACTATTTATGTGGACAATAAAATATGTACTTCACTTTCTTCCTTGATTCGGACACCTATAGCCTTTCGAAAAGCTTGCATTAATGCCTCAGTTTTGCTCATTTCCATCGAGAAAACCTCAGAAGCGGTGATTGATACAAATGGAGTGTCTTCACCGAGAGCTTGTGATAAGCCCATTGCGATGGCTGTTTTTCCAGTACCCGGTTCACCTGTCAATAACACTGCTCGACCTGATATTTTGCCGTCCTAAATGAAATACAGTTTAGTGATAAGACAAATATTACTGAAGCAACTATATTATGTTTTTTTTTAAAGCATTAATTTTTTTTAAAAAAACATTAATTATCAATTTTCATCACCCTTACTTAGACTTGATAATAAATTACAAGTAGAAAGAAAGTATAATAAGAAAAATTGCTATTGTAAACCATTATGAACATCACTTGCAAACTGAAAATACAAATCCCAAAAAACAGAAATGAGTCTTTCGAGCAAACTAATGATCCAATAACCTTAATTCTATACAAAATGCTTACAAAATCAAATATAAAAAGTTGCAAGAGATAAAGAGCACTTAATAATACCTGAATCATTTTTACGATAATTCCAGCAGCCCTTCGTGCCTCTATCTGACCAACCATACCCTCAGAAACTCGTTGTGGTTCCAAGCTTGCAGATAATCCGAGGCCACGAATATGAGAATGTGCTCCAATTCGTTCCATTTTCAACACATCGCGCGCACCAATACATTATCCACTGTCGCCATCTTTCTAAAAACATTATTATTATTCGGAACAACTACGAAACAGCTTAGGAATTCCGAAATCAAATACGGCCCAATACTGTTTACACGTACGTCAAAACCGATCACCCCAAAAGATTCACAGTACGAACATCAGAGAAAATGAATATCAAACGTAATACCATCGTCGCCATTTTTCCACTCATTGTTATGCATTGCGGTCTGCATATTCTGAATATCACTATGATAGATCACAATGAAAATCACTCATCTTTCTGTTTCTAATAATTGAAGAATGGGAATCAATCTATGAAGTAGTACGGTAGCATGCATGGGAAAAAGAATAAGTGATTAAAAATTAGGAGAAAAGAAATTTTAAGACTATAATTCAAAGGTTTAAGCCCAGTCTATTTCAATGTCTTAAGGAAATTTTTATATTTTAATGCACAAGAATTCTCTTGAAGTACCGACAATTGTATTTCTTCCTCAATTCGTACCTGCCCTGATGACACGTTGATTTCTTTAATTTAAAATGGCGCAATGCAGAATTCTACTACTATCTATATCAATACTGAACATCGTCCGGTTGTTATGGCAACAGCCAATCAGATTAGAGTGGTATGAGGTTGGCGAGCTGGGCGGTTGGGTTAATCATTGTCAGTTGGGTCGCTGGTGGGGTCGGCTGCTCTCTGTTGTTTGCGCGTTTATGCGCATATTGTCGCTTCGTCGTTTCGCGTTTTTGCGTGAGTTTCATTGAAAATTCGATGTATTTTGATCTAGTTTATGTCGCTAATTTACGTTTCTACGCAGCATGTCATGTTTTTTGTAATTATTGATTTCCCTGGACTAATATGTGCGAGACGACGGATCTTGCGACGGAAATCGTCACATTTCAAAAGTTATGTTCCGTGCGTTTTCATGCGTAATCTATTGAAGCTAAGTCAGAATTCGTCGATTCTGACTACAAAGGATATTATCGCTTTTCTCTGTTTTATTAGCAAATACATAATCGTTTGAAACGGTCCCCGAAATTATCAGATATCGATCGGTTTGTTGCCATGCGTTGTTGAAAGAGACGCATCATTTTCCATAGCTTGCAGTGCGTGTATGCTGTTGAGCTATCGTGACTATAACAATCGATCCTTTCTCTACGTCTCTCTTCGCTGTTGATTGTTTTATCAGCTATTTCTAGTCTACTTGCGCTTCTTCTCTTGTTTCTGTGTACCATGCAGGCAAGTGCGTCGCGGACCCAGAGTGCTGCGTGCGTGCATGCGCACGCTTGACGTGCTGACGTGTTGATAGCATCGCATACCAATCGATACAATATAGTTGTGATGGGAAAGACAGTGCATGTTGATTTGTCCACGTTTCACGAAGTATATGCATTTTGGGTTTGGTTGGTAGCTTTTGGGGAAATTATGGGCGAATTTTTCCATTGTGATTTTTCCTGTGTATTTCATGCGCAAAAGTGCCATATAGTTATTGATATCATGTTACATTTTGGGTTTACCGGAAAATATGGCCATATTCTCTGTGACGTGAGGATATATTGTGTTCGCAGAAAACTATGTTAAGTTGTACTAAGGAGCCAGCCTTTACTACGATTTTATGCTATGCATTTGTGCCGTTGAACTGCTGCATGATATAATTCCGTAATTAACGCAGTATAAGTCTTTGGTAATGAAAAGAGAACTGTATTGCACGCTTATGGGGTATCTAATATGTGCCGTAAAATTATTGTTTCTCGAATTGTGTAGCATATAATCGTAACTTAAATTTAGCTCGGGAATATGGATGTAAAAATATGGAAAGAGATACGAATGGGTTTTGAATCATAGATTAAGTATGTCGGTATGTTCATCTCTCATGTCGATATATTTTGTTAGATTTATTTAGGATTTCCTGCACTGTCGCTGGAATTTACAGATGTCTGTTTCTACTGCTTCAACCTCAAATGCAAATAGTAGCAGTAATGAACCAGTAACAACTAGCGGCAGCACTTTGGGAATATCAGAAAATCCATCTGCATCAGATGAGAAAGCATCGGTAATGGACGTAGAAAACAATCAGACGGAAGAGTCGCAAAATGGCGATGGAGCCTCATCGGAACAACATGTGGATGATGGAGATAACGATGATAGTGCTGCTGATATTGGTTTAGCTGCGCCATCAACAAACGGCTGGGAATCACCGCGACAGGTTTTTTTTGTTTAACTTACTCCGATGTTCGCATTTCTATTTGGTGAGCACAAATTTTTGTTGATTGTTGCATAAATCTCATTTGATTAACTTTACTACTTATCCGAGAACCTAAACTTTTTAGGAAGCGATTAATGGAGTTGTGCAGCCACGTGTGATTCCACCGCCAGGTAAACCTACACGGCATACAAATCAGTTGGAATTCATGTTGAAGGAAGTTCTGAAACCGGCGATGCGTCACAAGCACGCTTGGCCATTTATGAAACCAGTAGATGCTGTGCGTCTGGGACTACCGGTATGGTTTTCTTTGCATGTGAATTTCTTGCAAATTTAAATATCACTGTTTGGGTTCTGTTGATACATTAAGGGGATTCAATATTTTGAAGACATGTCAGGAGCTATTGATAATTGCTCAAATTTTTGAAGGATTATCACAAGGTGATCAAGCGTCCAATGGACATGAATACCATCGAAAAACGCTTGCGCAATTGTTATTATTATTCGGCAAAAGATTGCATGCAAGTAAGTGGGCCCTTATTTTTTGAGCTGGAAACAATGTCTGCGGAGGAATACTACTCGAATATGAAATTATGTTTTCCTGATACCCTTACTGTCTTTGTTATGAGAAAACCGGACGGACGAATCACAAAATTGTTATAGAATTGGAATAGATTGTTGTCTGCACACAATTGTTTGTTATCCTTCTCATCCATTTAAATAAGTAAAGATTTCTCGCCTTTTGAAATTATCTAAGAAAATGCAGTTTAAAAAGTCTCGCTTACTTTCGTTTTCAACGATGGAGCTTTTTACATTTTGAATCTTTATCGTGAAAAGTAAAAAATTTTTTAAATGTCAAGAGTAATTTATCAAAAACTCTTCATCTTCCTTAAGGTTCAAATTTCTTTCTGAGTGATTGGTAAATTTTGTTTATCCTTATGGATATTTCGAAGTTGTAACAGTAATGGGCAGGAAATATTCTTGCTTCAAGTTTTTTGCTACGAATTTGTTTCAATTAGCGCCTTTTAAATTTGGCGGGCGCTATTTAGAAGTCATTTGCAAAGAGAACATCGCAATGCGAGCATATTTCATAAGTGATTCGATTGAAAACGAAAAAATAAAACGAGGATTATGTGGCATTGATTTCATCTGAGTCAATCATTTTTTGGGCTGCTTCATTTCCGTTCACTCCTAAATTTTTAGTGTTTTTATATATATCTGTGTTTCTGTGTGTGTGTGTTTTTCTTTTTTTTTCATTGATTTTTTTCAGCTGGAGATAAAAAGTATGAATCACTTTTTTTGTTATGAACATTGATGTCGAAAAAAATTTTTGAAACTTCAGTTCTTTCGTATATTTTGTATGTGACATGCTTTTTGATATGAGAGATAGAAAATAGGGTTTGAAGCTTTTGTTCGGATTAGAAATATAAATTTTTGTTTACCACTACTGTTTTAGTTGTCATAGTGTTAAAAGATATGGGATTGCTTCGTTGTTTACATGCAGTTAATTATTCCAGTTTTTTTTTCATGTATTTATGATTTCTGAGGCATGAAACATGTTGTTTTGTTTGATGTTACTTTTTCCGACTAATTGTGCCAGCTTTGGCTTGTATGATATTGGGCTTATTGGACCCTAAATTATGTATTGAATTTTCCAGCAGAAAGCGGGAGAAATTATGAGTGATTTACGAACACATGCGCAGAGAGAACCATTTCCTCACAAAGCCCATTTCTCAAAACTTGAATTCCTAGCTGTAAATGGCACACAGTTGGATTCACTTCATACCGCTATGTTGAGAGATTGAGGAGATAATAACCTACCGAAATATAGGTTTTGATTTCGAGATTGAGAAGCAGTTGGCGTAACTTTAAGTTCATTTTCTTTAGTTTTCATCCTTAAGTTATTTGAAGGTTTTTTAATAATTTCTGTGATAGATTAACTATACATTTTTTCGGATAATTTTTTAATTTTTTCAAAATATGGGGGGGGGGGGGAAAGAAGCCGTAACTAGCGTAACTAGTTCCCATTAACGTGAGTTAGAAAGAGTTAAGGATCATACCACATTTAGTGAAGACGTGCAAATGGTGATAAAATAGTTGTAATTTACATGTAGTCGTAGAAGATATCAGAAGTACTTCAATCGCTATATTACTCGACTAATTCTGTGTTGCCGACCCGCTTAACATGCATGGATTCCTTTGTTTTGTTGCAAATCCTTCACCCGGAATATCAGAGAAAACGCATAATGGCGAATTACCCTTCTGCTGTGTGTTAGAATATGTATGTCGTATATACATGGTATGCTTCTTTTTTGCGTTTCACAAACTTGTTTTGTTAGCGCACCTTGCATGCGGAGTAATGGGAAATAATGGAATAGAAGCTGAGAAGTAGACCTCTTTTTTCTTTTCTGCAAATTAGAGTTTTGGATTAGTCTTGATAATTCTTTTTGTCATTCATTTATGACTTTTGCGTCGAATGTAGAATTTAATTTCTTTCTCGGCAGAAATATTTTGCATAAAAGCCATGACCGTATGAAGGTAGAAAAGGAACTCCACCTTTACTTTCGATTATATGTTGTTTTCTGTTCTCAAAATGTCATTTCGAAGTAAAGTGGTTGGGTTCTTAAGACTCTATGGAAGGCAATAAACTAAATATTGGTGGTAAGGACGAAAGGTGCCGTAAAAAGAATTCTGGGATTTAGAGAATTTTGCCAATATTTTCAGTTTTCATATGTAGTTGTTTTTGCAAGAACTTCTAGAATATAAGAGCGAAGAAAATTATTAGTGGGATTTGAAAGCAGAATTGCTCATTTTCAGGTTTTCATATTCTAACGCTGACTTCTCAATTCGTCATGCTATATATTGTCCTTTTGTAAGATTATTTTGCAAAATCTCAAATATTATTTCAATACCAGGGTGTAAATACTCGTGGTATTTTTCTGAATGTCAAATTATTGAAAGGGATCATGTATGTCTTTAGGAATTATAAGATGTACTTTGTACAGTTCGTTGTGTTTGCTTGGGAGTGGATGGTAATTGTTGCAGCTTAAAATATTATGCAAAAACTGTTGCCACTTTGAAGCTTGAAATAGCTAGCAGCTAAGCGCGGTTCTCTTTGTTCAGGACGTTATGACAATGTTCAACAATTGCTACACGTACAACCCTCCTGAGTATGGGGTTTATATGATGGCGAAGAACCTGGAACAGTACATTCTCACCAAACTCGCAGCGATGCCCCCGGAAGTAAGGCTTTTTAATTATTCATTAGATCTGTTTTTGCTAGTTTTCAGGATTTTGAGTCCATTTTTTCCAACTGCTACAAATTCAACCAAAATGAAGACGACGTGTCACTTATGTGCAAGAATGTGGAAAATTTGTACAGAGAAAAAATGAAACTGCTTCCTTCTCAGGTATTTTTGAAAATTTCACACTGTGCGATTTTGCGAGTGTTTCACAGGTTTGTGAATGTTTTATCGTTTTGTTTTTTCCTTTATTTCTCATTATCATAGCTCTCTCTATGCTAGTCTGACATTCATGAGTATTTGATTTTAGGAGGTGGAGATACCGCGTCCAACAGCTAAGCGAACTGCTGGTAAATCGAAGAAATTAACTGGTCGTGTTGCAGTTGTGAAAGGAGGTTCTCTTTCATTTTTATGATTAAGCCATTTATTTATTTTTTTTCTTTTGTGATTAGCCTATTGTGTTTTTTTAAGATTGGAGTGATTCTTATTTCCAGGAAGCCGTGAGTCATCTGTATCTGTACAACGTGGGGCTGCCGACAGCTCATCGATTTTGGATGCTGCAGCAAATGGAGCCATTCATTCTTCTGCATCAGCTGCTGTAGATGATGTTCATCCAACATCGTCGCAAGCGCCTGTCCAGCCCGTTCTTCCTTCGAAGGTTTTTTTTGCTATCTTTAAAAAAGCTTTGCTCACACTCCGCTTTGAAATTTTTTCGTTGGATCTTAGTGACCTTATCTCCCATTTCCTTTGATAAATGTTGTGATTGATAAGCGATTTCGGATTATTGGTATGCGAGCCAATTTTCAGGTTCAGAAAGGTGTCAAGCGCAAGGCAGATACAACAACATCATTTGGTGACGACATTGTAAGTGCAAAAATTGCAACTCGTCGGGAGTCTGGACGACCACCTAAAAAGCCAAACTATTTCATCGATTACAACCAGTTGAAGCCGCGTTTTAAAGGAAAACAAACTGAACAAATGAAATTTTGTCAGCGTCTTGTCAATGAATTATTTACGAAGGTATTTCAATAACAATTAGTTGTGTTATCTGGGATACAAAATCATGCGTTTTCAAATACATGTGATACATGTTTCCCAAAGGAATGATCAAGGCATTATTCTCACTATAGATCGTGCAATCCTTCAAAGCATGCAGTTTCAATTTTCAACGGAATTTGTCTGCGTTTATTACATAGAAGTGTGGAATATGTACTTACTTTTGATTCTAAGAGTTTGAATTGTATAGAAAACAAAAAGATTGTTGTAATGGACGGAATTTTTTCCTATAGTTGATATACTTTATTAATAAAGGTTTTTTTATTTGGTTATGAAAACTGAGGTGTAATGTATTTCCTTTATTTGATTAAGGTTTTGGATACTCTAATAAATGAATGTATGTTTAGAAATGTAAGTCGTTTACCTGGCCATTTCTTGAGCCGGTGGATGTTGAAGGTTTAAAATTGGAAGATTACTATGATATTGTGAAGAATCCAATGGATCTTGGAACGATTAGGTAATTAACTGTCAGTTATTTTGATTTGAAATATTGTGATTGTTGGTTGTAGTCTGCAAATGTCTAATTCAATTTAACAACAAACTAAAAATAAGATAATGTACAAAATAATTGATTGGTTGAAGTAAGATATGAAATTTTATGTAGTTTCTGTACATTATTTTGAAATTTCTCTTTGTTGATCATCAGTAGATCATCATTTATATCAACAATAGATCAGTGTTTTGTTATTTCTGTTTCTAATAAAATACGTCTTAAAATTACTAATTTTGAGGAGGAAGTTGGATGCCAAACAATATGCCACGCCAGAGGAGCTACGGGCTGATGTTATTTTGGTCTGCGAAAATTGTTACAAATACAATCCTACATCAGATCCAATTCATCAGCACGGTCGAGCTCTTCAGGTTATTTGAAATTTCAGATTTCAGAGGACTGAATGAAAGCTTTTGGTTGGTTATCATAAGTTAGAGACGTTTTCAGAAGTATTTCGAAGATAAGTGGCGTCAAATGCCTGAAGAACCAGTAGTAGTTGATGAGGGAACAGCATCAGCAATGGCAACACAGTTGGTGACAGCAGCGGTCCCCATACCAATGAGTCATGTTACACCACCAACTCATACCGTCACACCTGCTTCCACAATAGTCAAGGATGATTCAGTGGTCTCTGGTCTTCCTCTTGTACCATTGGATGTTTCTTCAGGTGTTATTGACAGTGACGAACATATTGATCTCATTTTACTTGCATTACAAAGTGAAACTGCCAAATGTCAGGAAAAAATATCAGAGCTTCAGCGTCATTCTCAGGAAATTCTGTCATTGAGGTTTAGTTTTGTTTTTCCTTGTTTTAGAAATTCTCTAGGAGACATAAAAAGGTGGAAGTTGAAAGGTAGCTCATCTAAAGTACAGAATGTGTAAAATTAACGGATTTATTGTTAAATTCACATAGTTCTGATATTGTTGTAGGCTGAAACGAAGGGAAGCGCAAGCAAATCATCTGCCGGTCCCTGTTCTTTCGGCGTCTACTGTAGGCACTCTTCAGTCTTTAGTTTCAACACAGTTTTCCTTCATTGCCAGTAGTCCAGCTCCGATGATGAAGCCATCCGCCGTATCATATCCCAGCAGTGGCTCTCTTTCTGTGTCACGTAAAAAACCTGGACGTCCTGCCAGGACTTATCAGCAGCAAGCATCAGGATTACAAGCAGGACTACATACAATAATGTCACCACAGAGATATTATCGCAAGAGCGAGAACTAAAGCATGAAATGAATTCACCGTTGAGTAAGGCTTCTGCTCATCAACGTCAAGTTCAAAATTCGGTGCATGTGAACACCGCAAATGTACGTTCAGTGACATCGGTCCCACCTCAGGGAACACCTCAGAAACCTTTGGAACAAAATGCCCAAGCGTCAGTAGCTCGTAAGCGTGGCCGGCAGCCAGGCTCTAAGAATAAACCAAAGACAGATACGGTCCAGTCAGGTGCACCGGTTGCAGATGCTCCACCGCGACAGTCTGGATCAAGAAAGGTGCGTGAAGATTATGACTTCGATTCTGAAGATGAACGTACTGCAGAACCAATGAGCTATGATGAAAAGAGACAACTTTCGTTGGATATCAACAAACTGCCTGGTGATAAACTTAGCAGTGTAAGTTTTTGGTAATGTTGCGGTATGATTAGAATCGTAATTTCAGTATTTTGAGGTTTTTTGTATTTTATTTGTCGTGAAGATTATTTTCCAGTTTTGGATTCTCGAACAAATTTATTCTTTTTAAAGTTTCTTGTGATACTAATTTGTACAGAAATAATATACCATGATATCTTTATCCATACTTTTGTAAAGAGGTATGATTTAAGTTGCACGTTGGATTCAGTTTTATTTCGTTTCATGTTTTTAGGTTGTCAGTATCATTGAGTCGAGAGAGCAGCTTCCAGGTTTTAATCCGGAAGAAATTGAAATCGATTTCGAAACCCTTAAAGCTACTACCCTACGCGAATTAGAAGCTTTCGTTGCTGCATGCTTAAAAAAGAAACCGCGGAAACCTTACAGTATGTTTTAATTCTTAAACTACTAAATCTAGTTTGATATCTGTAAATATTCTGATAATAATATTTTGATTACTCCAGCACCGAAGTCACAGAAAGAAGTTGAGATTAAGAAGCGAGAGCTGGAAGAGAAAATCAAAGGCTTGGGTGGAGTAATCACTTCAACTCCTGTAGCTATAGGTTGGTCGTTTGTATTAATTGAAGTTTTACTGAAGATTCTGACGATCATTTCTTCAGTAATTTGTTGTTTTCTGTCTTTTTTTACTTTGCGCAAAGGATTTTAATTTTTATTCCAGCACAAAACGGTGCACGAACAGAACCAACAACCACGGGTAAGGGCGGTGAACCGTCATCTTCAGAGTCTTCTTCAAGTGAAGATGATTCATCGTCGGACTCGTCATCTTCGGATTCCTCAGATAGTGAATCAGGTTAGAGTGTTATTTGACAAGGTGACATGAAATTTTAAGACTCCACATGCGTTTTTTCTCATTTTTATTTGTTTGTCTTTTAGAAACTCATTTCTTCTACTTACCTCAATTAGCATTTATTGTAATTTAATTGCTTAATCCAGGCATTCAGTTTTACTTTTTGATCGTTAATAATGCAAAAATATACCGATATAGGGCGATAGTAATTCCTGATGTCATTAATTTTTGATTGTTAATTCCTATAACTTAAGGGAACGTTATTTTTGAATTAATAAGAGATGCTCTTTTCATTTATTTAAATGACAAAGGCTTCATCATCGAGAATATATGATGCTGTTATTTGTCTGTGTAAGGTTGTGGCCCGTAAGTGCAATATCTACAACAGGCAACACAGTTGCATACAAATCTCTCGCTCTTAACATGGTGATTGATAAATTTTAAAAGTTAAAATGTGATTCTCAATCGCTTTTTTCGTGAGTCTTTGCTTGCCAGAGCGGACTATTTGCCATCCTCATTATTTTCCATAAATGAGCTATCTTTTTTAAATTTTTGCAAACCAACTTTTTTCCTTTTTTGCACATCACTTACTAAGATGATTATTCATAGTTAGTCCTTGACAGATTCTGTTTAAAAAAAAGGAAATCGCTCTTTGTGTTGATAACCTGAAGTGGAATTGCACTTCCGGAAAGAGTTATTTGTTCTATCTGATATACCTTTTGAATTAAAAAAAAAGAACAAAATAAGAAATGAAAAATTGTCTAGAAATTGTTATTCCACATTTCTTTTATGGTTGTTTTCTTTATTTTTTCGTGATGTGCAAAAATTTTTTCGGCTATTTTGTTTCGTTAGACTTTTTTGTTGAACCCTATCTTTTCTTAATTGCTTTAGTACTGTTTCTTTTCTGATCATTTCAAGCCTGTCCTTAACTTTTCGTTCAAAAGCAGTTCGCAGGGAATAGCCTTATGTTTCTGCCGTTCGAGAACATTTCGAAGGGATATATGCTGTTATATGACATGGTTCTGGAAAACCGTCAGAATTTGATTTGAACTCTTCTGTTATTCTTGTCTTCTAACTAAGAATCGAATTTCTTTGATGCTTAATCCATGAAGTCATCGATAATAAAATGACAGTTTCTCTCTTCAGATCTTATTGCATCGTTTTATGTTTTTCGTAGTAACACGTATTATGGTGCATATTATCTTGCTGCAGTTTTCCTAAGTACAACGTTGTATCTGTTTATAAATGCCAGTAATTGATTGATTGATATTATGATTCTCATTTTATAGTACAGCGATTTTGTAATTATTTGTTGTTGATGATTTACTGACCATTTTTCTTTTTTTTTTTTTTTGTTGTGCATGGAATATTGTTATTTTGTCCAGTTCGATTCCACGGCACAATATTTATCATTCATTCTTCATCGATAAAATAAGTCATTTTTACTTATACTGATACCATACAAAAAAGGAGAAAAAGTAGCGTAGAAAAGAAAAAAATAGGCGTCAATCACCATTCCAGAAGCGAGAGTTTTGTATGTGAAGATAAAATATGATTAATCTTGGTTCAGAAGATTATGCTCAAAGTGGATACTTCCTTCATAACCAAGATTTTGTTAGAGCATAAAAGAAGGCTTTCAGAGACTACAGGTAATGCAAAAGTGGAACATCAGGGACAGTGTATTGATGCTGAAAAATCACAAGGTGCTGAGCAATCAATAGAAAAGGTGAAATTCTGTGCTATATTTGGATAGTATCAACAATATAGGAAATAAATTCAAGATTATGCAGTATTGATTCGATTACTTTAATGATATTGGTCTTCTGAGTTTGAGAAATATGAATTACCCTGTACACTGTATTAGTGAAATTAGTGAGTCCATGAATTGAAGTGAAAATAAAATATTTGAAGAAGGAAGTAGCACCAGTTGCATCATCTGCAAACAGTCAGCAACAGCAGCAGGGTCCTATGTTGCAACAACCTCCAAGTCATTTTCAGTTTGGGAATGTTAAAGGTAATTTCAGTTTCTCTGTGTTAAAAGTTTAGATACGAAAGGAATCGTTGATAGATAGTTGAAGAGTAATTTTAAATTTGGTAGAAGAAGAAATTAAGAACAAGGATTTTTGCAAACATTTCATATGGATAATTTAAATTAACACAGGATTTCATTTAAATGTAAAGTTTTTTGTCGGTTATTACTATTAGTGAGTAATATATAATCATTTTTTCCTTTACTTTTATGTTGCCTCTTCATATTTCTCACGTACAGCAATCAGCAGAAAAACTGTAACGTAGAAAAAATAAATAAATAAATAATGTGGTGAGATGTAATTAATAGCAATCTGCATCACTAAATTCTCCATTTTACGCGCAAAAAGAATTTAAAAAACATTTTGAAGGGATCAAATTTGCTACTTTTTGATCCATAAATGTTGTTGAGATTATTCATTGTTCTTCGTATTACAGGATATTTATTAACTGGATTTTTTCAGAAGAGCGGGGGATGGTAACAGTGGTGATTTAACAGTGTCAGGGAACCAACTTAGTAGTGTGAATTCGAACAATGCATTAACCGTTGTGTCACAACCACAGCAAGCACAATTGCAAGTATCGGAGGATCAATACTTGATCAGTTATTACCGGCAAAACAAAATGGTTTGTTGGGAAGCGAAGTGATGACACGTTAAATATGTAGTATTCTTCTGAGAATTTAATGAATGAGTAGATGAACTATGGTCGAGTTTTTTCGTTCCTGCATCATTAGTGAGAGTGCTTGCACTGAATTCTGACATAGTTTTGATGTATGATTTTTCTAACCTTAGATTTCTTTACTTGTACTTGCTTCGGATCTAAAACTGTTTCAAAGCAGATTAGTTAAACATTGGGACAAAGATGATTAGACAAGCCCGGTTCATGTTAACTGACGGGAGAAGCATTTATTGGGTTTTTTTTTTATAGAAATGGAGGACAAAACTGGTGTAAAAAAATTAACTGGATGGGATACTCTAGCAAAAAAGAGCCAGACTGGTATTTCAATATGCAGACGTCAACGCAGTTTGAGTTGTTTCGAAAACATGCCAGAGAAAAGGAAGAGAAGGTTGTTTATATTATTATGTCATTATATAATGCGAATGAGAATGGTAGTACCGGTAGATAGTATATTATATTGTACTTAATGCTGAAAATTTGTAATAATTATTGTGTAAAAAATGTGTAATAATTCTTTCAAATAGCGATGATAGGCATATAAGCATGGTATGAGAAAATATCTTATAAGAGTTGCATTATTTTAATTTGAAGCGTAAACAGTTGAGAGTGGAGGAAGAACGAAGGCGCCGTTTGAAAGAACAGGAAGAAAAAGAGCGTGCTAAAGATCAGGCTGCGGCAGAAACTGCTGAGATGGAACAAAGAAGACAAAATGAACTCTTGCGTCAAAAAGAACAAGTTAGATCTGCGATTTAGTTTAAATGTATAGATCAGTAGACGAAATAATATGTTGAGATTAATTAGTAGATTGCGAAGAAACGAACTTGTTGTGAAATATAAAATCATTTACATGAATGCTTTTTGAATGGCAATTCTTTTTATAATTTTTTCCTCTCAAAGCGAAAAAGAAGCTTGTTTTGCATTTCGCTGAAATACGTGACATTGCATGCAAATGTAATTTGTTCTTAATTAGCATTCGCGCTAAGTGTTTCTTGTGTGATAGTTTAGATCACCAGACTTTGTGCGATAGTTTTAGATCGGGGAAATTTTATATGTTCTATAGAAATGAAAAAGTTATACTTTACACTTGGATGAGGATGTCATATGAAATGAAAATTACTTTCCGAACCAGGAACACGAAATTTTGCGAAAGCAACTAACTTGCAGGAAAGGCGACGTCGAGAAGCGATGAGTACTGGTGGCGATGTCACGAGCCAGATGGATTTAATGCTCAATTTTGAAGCTAATTTTTAGAAATAGATTTTAAATTGTGTTTTTTACATAAAATTTCTTCGTGTTTTATGTCACTTTTAGTGATAATATTAAGCGATATAATTGCTGATGATGTTTACTTGTTCATATCACAAGACTAGTATTATGTCTAAACTTTGTTCATTTTTAGGCCTTAATGATAGGGAAAGGAATATAAAGAAACAATTTTTTCTGTTTTAATTGTTTCGTTTGTTTTTTAAATAATTTGTCAGAATTTTTATTTTACTTCCTTGAATCAGTCTAAAAATGATGTTTGTAAGTCTGAGAATATTTAAAGTCTGTAAAGGAATCTCAAAAAAAAAAAACTTTCACTTAAAAGAAATCGTGTTTGTTGTTGTGATTGCTTGATGAGAATTTAATGAATATCTTTTAAGTGATTATCTATAGGACTTTATTTATTGGAATGGAGATGGTTTGTAGATTTTAGTTTCGTGGACTATAGGAGGACAGTACCTTTTGTAGCTGTAGATTTTTCGATCGTCGAATCATCCTTTTTCTAGGGATGAAAAAGCTCACGATGTTTTAATGATCTGTATAGTAGCTTGTATAGTTTGACTTTGTTTTTATCAATTTAAGAAATTGAAATTTCGTTATTTCCCATCTGAAATTGTTTTAATCCTTTACAGTGATACCAGCAGCAGGTTCATTTATATTTGAAGGAATGCGTGCATTGTTGATGTCGTTTGTTTATTTGCCTTTTTGTAGGAGGTATGTTTGTTGATGAATTCCGACGAAATGTTATTTTTTCTGTTACAGTTTATTGTGAGATAACTCGACTTAAATATCTTTAGTCATTTGTTCGTGAAGATTGTTGGTGACTAAGAAATCTAATAGATTTCCAGAATAATTACGCATAATTTAAATCTAACACGCTTTTCCAAATTATCGTGCGTTTTCATGTATACAATAAATTAAAAAGCTAAGCAATTGATTAAAGTGAAAGGTTGAACGGCTATTGCTTTAGACAGCATTCTACCTGTGAATGTAGACAAAGATGTGCTAAGGGAAAGGGCCGATACATAATCATATTCAATGTTTGGTTGCGAAAATATGGTCTAATATTCGAATTGATCTCGCATTTGGGTGCAAATTTAATCCAGTATCGATAAGTCAATTAGCTGGTATTATCTTTTGGAAAATAGTTAAAATTTCTTGTGTACTTTTAATAATTTCGGATTTTGGGCCTCTCGAATACTATTTTTATTCGCCTGAAAGATTTGTCTTCAAGTAGTTTTATTTTAATTTTGTTTCTTCGGCTTCTTTCAGTGGCGAGAGACATCGTTGAAATGTGTTTTTTTTGCATAACACTTGTACTATAAGGCATTGTTTATATATCCTGATATTAGATTTGTAACAAATAAGAGACCTGTTGAGAGCGGAATATTGGAAATTACACCATTGCAGATTTCCGTCATCAGGTTATCCTTGTAATAGAAATGAGGCATGTGGACAATGTTCATTTTTTGCTAGTTTTTCGTTTCTTGATTTGAAGATTTTTCAGTGTTGCGTGGTCGTTTGTATGTTTTTTTTTCAGTTATAATTATTTTATTCCTATTATTATTATTTTTTCTATAGATTTTTGCTCATAATGTAATGTTTTAAAAAAATTCTTTCGTAGAAAAAGCATTATTAATGTTTGTCTTTTGCTTTATATATATTTTTAAAAAAGAAAATGAAGCAGCAAGTTATACACAAACAGTATTAGAAAAGAATTCAGTCAGAATATGATGCAACAGAATGGAAATTTATATTAGGATGACAGTCATTTAATCCATTCATCCCAACATCATGTGATAAATGATTAAGGAGATTTCCTGGATAGCTCTGCTGTGGAGGTATGAAATAGATGTTATCAAAATATCGAGCGAGACGCAGTGTGTGACGGGAATGAGAACCAGAAATGTCGAGGATTCCCGTCAATTAGTTGCTCCATCATATATCGTTGAAATCGGAGAAATGGAGCATTTCTGGCTCATTCTGTTGTGGTTGTCGTCGCTGCTACCGTGTGCGGATTTCTTTCTTGAGCTTCCTAACTGAGATTTTCTATTATGAAAAATGGAACACTTGTGAAACTTGAGGATGAAGGGGAAAAAATAGGATTTTGGTGAGGTTTAGCAATATATTGCAATGAACATATTCACTACTGATCAAATATCATTCTTTTTGATAAAGCGACGCATTTCATAATAAGTGACACTTGTTACGTAGCAGTTTGAAGTAATTAATGTTTTCATGTAGTATTGATGTTAATCCATCCAGACCGATTGATAATTTACTACTACTTATAATGCAAGCCTGTGATAAGCAGAGATATTTACATCGTTGAAAATATTTTACAATGTTTCAGCAGTGATGGCAAATGTCGACGGACATCTTGTCGCTTTCCTTTTTATATCAAATTTGTCGTATAAAGAAAATGAATCTATTATTTGTTTAATATCTGTTAATTTGTTAAAGTCAAAATTTTTTATGTCCTGAATTATTGAACTGTTCTTTTTCCTCCTCTCCTTATCTCCGATCAGGCATATCTCTCGTACTGTTTTTTCTGCATTCTGAAATCAACAATAGGCAAAGTTTTATCCGAAAGGCTGTCGAAATCAATAGATTTCAATATAGACGAGGTTTTATCCAGTAGGCCGTGCCTAAATCGATAACATTTTTTTTATTTTATTCGCACAATTCATTACTATTATTAAATTCAACCAATCTAACATGCATCATTTTCTTCTTAGCTGTCTGACAAGTACTGCTTATTAATGTTATCCAAAAACGGGCCGCAATACAAAGAAACAGAATGAGTAAATGTAAGTTTTTTTTTTTCGTGATTTTTTTCCAATATGTTTATGAGCTTCGTGAAACGCATGCATTGGATTGTTCCGAAAAATAATTCAATCTATGGAAGTTCCTTTTTTTTCAAGCTTAATATTTAATGATTTTGCAAAATTTGCCATTTAATATTTATGGAAAGTTCTTGCGAAAGGGATGTTTTACGAAAGGGACGGTTCACATTTCAAGATTCATAAAGGAATAACTTTTTTTGCAACGTAACTATTCTATTCAAAAGATTAACTTTAATAGTGAACTAAAATAAATGCTTTGAAGACTTGTGTCATTTAATCTCTCAGAAAAAGACTGATATTCGTCTTATAAACGACTTAGAAAAACATTCTATAATTGGTTATCCAAATGGTTAGATATTCTGCGTAGATATATGTGCTCAAGTAAATTCGAATTTCGGCTAAAATTTGCTATTAACAAAATTTTGAAGGAATTGATTTTGTTGAGAATTATCAAAGTTTTCATATTTTGTCGAGCAGATATTTTTTCCTAGAATTGATAATAATAATAATGCATAAGAAAATGTTTTGTTTGTATTGTAGGTGAAGTATTTCTCTTATTTACGTTGTTATATCTTCATTGCATTTCCGGATTTGGCGGAAGGCATGATGCATCGGAACACATTGAACAGGCCGCCGAGAAAGTAAATTAATAACTACTTTAGTTTTCAACAAAGAAGTTTTAAAAGTGTAATTCGAAAAAAAAACTGCTGGGGAGATCAAGAAATTGTTTTATATGGAACGAAAACAATTCATTTATTTTCCCAATTTATAATTTTCTCCGAATTTCCTTTCATTCAAATTCGTTAAAATTTTAATGAAATTATAAAATTGAAACTTTGACGAACTTTGCTTTTCTTTCCAGAGAGCATATAGTATTCATCGTATTGATACTTTGATATTATTGATTTTCGTTACTTTGCTTGTTTTTATTGTTCTTACGACATGGTTTTTCAAACATCATCGTCTCCGGTTTATTCATGAAACTGGTCTTACACTGTGTTATGGTTAGTTTTGTTTTTTTATTTATTCTAAAAAAAAATTCGAATAACATCTTTTTCAAAACAAATGCATGTTACTCATTTAATTATAAGGAAAATCAGATTGATTGTTTGGATTTCTTTATTTTTTAGTTTTATTTTCTTGATTATCTGAACATAAACGATTAGAAATTAGTTTTGGATCATTCATTTGATTTTTTTCCCTGAATCCTAGTGGAATTAATTTCAGGTTTATTGATTGGTATCTTATTACGTTATACAAATATTAGTGTGATTGAAAGTCAGACAATAGATGTAATGGAAAAGAATAAATCTGTCGTACACGACCCACCAGATTATTTACGACTTGAGGTTCGGTTATTTAATTCCAAATACCAGTAAAAATTCTATGATCTTTAATTTTTATAAGTCGCTTTACTTTAGGTAAATAACGATATTTTCTAACAGTATTTCCTGTCTTAGATAGAATCATATTACAAGTCATAACGTCATTTCTTTTATCTCATTTTATCTCACTTGAAGGACCACTCAATAGTTTTAGTGGAAAATTCGAATATTTTAGGTTGGACCAGTAAAAACTCAGAAAGTACAGTTCCATTACGAATTAATGGAAGGTTTTTTTGGAGATAAAGAAAAACAAAGTGAACGACATCTCGAACAAAAAGTATATTTAAATATTTTTCAGAGTTTTTTGTAATTTATTTATCATATATTTATCATATGCACAAATTATTGATTTGCATAATAGTATTTAATAAAGAAATGTTAATGTTAACTATGCTTTCAGGCTGTTTTTTCTCCGGAGATATTTTTCAATTTACTTCTTCCACCAATTATTTTCAATGCTGGCTATAGCTTAAAAAAAGTATGTAATAGTAATTAGCAGAAAATAAATTATGATTGATAATAGTTAAATTAAAGTGATGATAATTTTTTATGCGAAAATTTAACTTCTAAACTAAAAATCTTATTTAGTAAGAAGTAAATAACGCCATCCTTTATTTTTTTACTACATACGTTCAAAGAAACGAATCAAATAATAAAAAGGACAGTTACTTATTGAAAAATTCATGTAATCAATGTTTTCAGCGACATTTTTTTTCGAAATATTGGTAGTATTCTGATGTTTGCTTTCGCTGGCACCACTATATCAGCTGTAGTTATTGCGTATGTTCCTCGACATTCTTTTCGAAATTTGTTGTATGGCAAAACCATTTTTGAAAATTAAAAGAAAAATTCGAGTTTTTCAAAAATGAAAATCTATTTTAAAAGACTTTGATCTTTCTTGTTCTTTTAATGCTTTCAGACTTATCAGCTTGTTTTTTTTTATACTTTTTTAGAATAATAATGCATTCATTTTGTTGGTTATTCTCTTCATCATTTACATTCAAGGAGCTTCTTCTTTTCGGCGCATTGATGTCGTCAACCGATCCTGGTTAGTTGTTTTACAGGTTTCGTATTGTACAGAGGTTTTTCTAATATAAACGTTGTGAATTTTCAAAATTCTTTAATCATTACTATGAATATAAAAAAAGGTTTTAGTGGTGATACTTTAATGTGCATTAAAATATGAACTGAAATTTATGAATCCAACCTGTCCAATTCTCAAAATTAAAACTGTGATAGCTTCAGTTAAACAAATCGATTTCTGCCTTGATATCATTTCGAAAGTTTTAAACAAGCTTAAAAGCATGAATAATATCAGTAATACTGACGTAAGTGCATTTCCATTGTCACTGCTGTTAGAAGAACATCTTCTAGTATCAACAAAAATAATCACTATGATTATTATATTACAATTAATTACTGTTGCTATTAGATTGTTGGAAGGAGTTTTCTCATAAAGTAAGGAATCAACAAATTCAATAATCTGTTTGTTAGTTTAGGAGTTACTCGACATATTTAAATCGTTTCAGTCATTTATTTTTAAGCATGGACAATGATATAATAAGTGGCAGAGTGGTAGTGCTTTCAATATGAGGCACATAATAATTCAGGGTGGAGGCTTAATCGGTGCCTTCATACTTGGTAGCATGTGCAAGAAGAAAATACATTATTGTCTCATTGATTGACACCATTCTAAATGTTGCTATTCAGAAGCAATGATGTAACAGTAATTGAGAGATTCTGCCATCTTAAGAAATAGAGGGGTTAGGATGCCGCTGTGCTCATGAGGTTTCTAGCTAGCCACAAAAAATAGTTGATGAGGATTGGTATCTTTTTGTTTCTTCCATGAAGTTTTTATTCTTTGGATATATTGCTGTTTATTTCTAAGTACCATTCATTTTTAGGCATAATGGGTCACACTTTATTTTTTATAGTACTTATTAATTTTTATTTACGTTCAAGTAAATCGAAATTCTCTCTTATAAGTCATATTGTAGCTCAGACTTCTAAGTTTCTTTTCTGTTGAACATCTTCAGTGTCGGTATTGGCTGTCTTTCAAGAGATGGAAGTGGAATCAGACTTGTATGCATTGGTTTTTGGTGAAAGTGTACTAAATGATGCGGTTGCTATTGTTTTAGCAAGGTAATCTAATTTTTTTCATTGTTAAAAGTTTGATTTATGATAAAGCTGGTGAACCTTCATATCTGGTATGCAATTTTAACGCAGGAGATTATTTATAAAGTCAAGTCTGAAATTTAAATTTATAATAAAAACTCGAATTCATTTTTATTATCAAGACTTTGATCATCTGGCTCTGTGATTACTTTGAATAATGTTGTCAAGATTAATTAAATGCTGATATCTAAAAGAAAAAAAATATCATTAATTTAGGAATTATTAGCATTCGTCGAATATTGAAATTTATCACAAATGATATCCACGTTCCATAACAATTTTTTGAAATTAACTGATTTCAGTTCAGTAGACAATTTTGCTTCAGATAAAGCATTCGATTTGGATGCTTTGTTTGCTGCTATTGTTGATTTTTTGTCTGTTTTTTTTGGTAAGTTTCAATTTATGAGCATGCAATTTGTCCAAAATTTACATGTATTACATTAAATCTACTTCGTTATTTTCTGTAGAATTTATCAAAAATACGAGGCTTGCACTTTTTTATGAACACCTGCTTCAAGTTTTTATTTTTCATATTTGTAAGTGAGTGACATATTTTATACTTATTTCAGGCTCACTTTTATTGGGTTCAGTTATTGGTTGTGCTACAGCACTGATCACTAAGATGACTGAAATTAAGGAGTTTCCATTGCTTGAATCAGCTCTTTTTATACTTGTGTCATATTTGTCATTTCTTCTTGCTGAATTTGTCGAGCTAACAGGTTTGTGATGTTATTATTAGTAATCAGTTAGATTTGGCAATTGCTAATTTTTTCAACTAATTCGTATTTATTGTCCATACGTTTGCGCGTTTATTTTCACATGCTTGTATCACTTTGTACATTTCATATATATGCTCCTGAATAATTTGTTAGTGATATTTGTATTAGCTTAAATAAAAAATAGCATGTTGTTATCCGTTATGGATTAATCTTATTTTTTTAGATGAAATTTTTCTGAAGTATTTTAAAATTTTTGTGCTTCAGGAATTGTGGCCGTTCTTTTCTGCGCCATATGTCAAGCTCATTATACATACAATAATCTATCAGATGAAGCGAGAACTAGAACAAAACAATTTTTTGAGGTAATTGTTGCGGAAACTAGTATTGATAAAAAAGTTTTTCAAAAATTACTGTGGTCGGAAAGATGATAATTTTAGGGTGTAAATAATTATGTAATCGCCTGATGAATTAACGGACAGTTTGAGATGCTAATTCTTATTTCACATTCGATCAGCACGCAACGTAATGCATTAGATTGTTCTTTTGCACATACATTTGGAATTAGGATAGTAAATTAAGAGGTGCTTGCTAAAAAGAGGTATAAAATCATATGCGAAGTCAAGTCATTATGGAATATTAATTTTTCAGGAAGTTTCATTCTTGATGGAAAGTTTTTATTTTCTGTTATATTGGAGTAAGCGTTTTCGTATCACATAGTCAACAATGGAGTATTTCCTTTTTTCTTTGCACCCTGGTGAGATATTTCGTAACTTTAAAATAAGTGGTGTTTTTCGGTATTTTTTCTCTTCTTTTTAACGAATATATTATACCCATATCACTGGACAATTAATCCGTTCGATAAATAATTGAAGTTTTTTTTGAAAGATTAATGCTCTGTTTTGTCAATTACGCTGTACTAGGCGAATGTCAATTTAAGTGTTCGGAATGTTTTTTGGTATCAATTAAGTCGTTTCATTTATAGATTTTTTAAATATATAATTAGGCATATTTGTATTTGCGGATGCTTATTTTTCATAAACTCATGTACTTATGTATCTTTCATTTTATGCATTTTTTCAGCTTTCGCTGTTTTTGTCAAGAGCAGCTCATATATATCCGGTCTCTGCTTTGTTAAATATCCGTCGAAAACCTAAAATTCCACAACGGTACCAGCATATGATGCTTTTTGCTGGTATGTTTTATCATATCCCCTTTTTTGAAGACTAAGATTTTAATTGCCAATTGTTTGTTTTAATTAATTCATGACTAAATTGTCAGTAGAAACTTCTATAAAATTAAAATGCACAGGCAAAATCAAGATTTTTATTTAAAGGATTGCGTGGCGCTATAGCTTTTGCACTTGCATATCGTAATACATCAACAGATAATCGTCAGATTATGGCTACAACTACTAGTATGGTTGTGATCGTAACTGTACTGTTTAATGGTGGTCTTACTTCTTGGTTTACTGAATATTTGGGTATCAGGTTATTTTATTTTTACTTCTTTAGTAGTATATGTAAAGATCTGAAAAGAAAATATGTGTGTTAAGATCTAAGGAAAAAATGATATACTGTGGAAAATGAGTCGTATCTGTCTGTTGCTATGTCTTTGATTAGAATTATCACTTTAGGCATGGTATTACTACTGGTGATGATTCTCAGCTGCAATTAAGTATGGTTAGTTTTTTATTTTTTCATATGGATTAATATTTTATATGAGATGTATAAAAATTTCAAATAATTTATGGGCAAGAAATTTTAACATGTATAGTATTTTTTGTACAAAGAGCACTTTATATTCTTCTAATTTTTGTTGTAGTGCATATTTTAAATGCAGGATGACATACATTTACAAGGAATGGATGAATTATCGAGAGTCAGCGGGCAAAATCCATGGGATAAAGCATTCCTTCCTCGAAAATGGTACAACTTTGATGCATCGTAAGTTCTTTGTCTATATTGTTTCCTGACAAATATTACTTTTTTATGCTCAGAACTCTCTGGGCATAGATAGCATAATATAAAGAATGGAAATCCAATTATTTGAAAGAAAGCGACAATTATTATACGACTGATGATTAGTATTAGATTTATTTGCATGCATGCTTTTGTTTAATAAGGAATCGTTTACAGCTTTATGAAGCCATTCTTAACTAACGCAAATCCAACATTACTGGAGACGATGCCATCGTTTATGACACCATTTGCAAAAATTTTCACCACAAAGCAACAACTAACTATGGTATATGCTACTGGAGTGATATCTTAAAATCGGATTAAATATCATGAATGATTAATTAACAGGAAGAGATTCGATAACTCAGGCATTAGCTTTGCCTAACTATCACACCCGTAATACGAAGACTGTGAGGAAATATTGACTTAGTAATAAGTAAATTATGATCACTCGTAAGCATTGAATTTTACTATTGCTTTTTACAGTATATTCTTTACTATGTAGAAATTGTTGTGATTCTAATTTTTCTTGTATATTTATTTAAAATCAAATGTTTATACTTTTGACATTTTTCTGTATAATATTTTCTATTGTATCAAATATGATGATTAATCTTCAGTGATTTTAAATCTTATTTATTTACTGGTTTCAGTATACACGAACAACTAATAATGGTTCAGTGAGCAGTCAGACAACTTCTAACGAGAATCCATTTTTGCGGGTACGCTATTATAATTCAGTCGATAAAATAGCGATGAACAGCAGTTTGTCATAATTTTTTAAAAAAAAAAGCAATGTTTCATTTGGTGATGGAGAGGTAATCATTGGGACACCTCTCCTTCTACTCCTTCGTAAAACTTCAGTAATGGCATTCATCTTTTTTCCTGTTTGTTTATTGTTCAGTAGTATTTTTAAACGATGACTGTATTGCACAATATTAAAATGAACGAATAAGCATATATTCTATGAATGATAATGAGATCAAAATTTATTAATTACAATATTTCTTATCATTAACTCATAATATAGAACTGAATGTTTGTTCTTGGAAACCGTAGTGTAGTAACTACAGCATGATAATTATAATGGTAAGTTTCATGGCGTTTTGTAGTTTGATAGATAGACAAAAAAATTTTAAAATTCAACAGTAAAAATTTGTCATCCTAGATTTGCCAATATTTATCAATTATGATGCGAAATTAGCCAGACAATGCCACTTTCTGCTGCTGTCTTGTAGTTTTGGAACAAGTTTTTTTTATGAAAGAAAATTGTTATATTTGCGCTGGAATATATAACTATAGACTATCGTTTTGAAACTCAGGAAGTTATGTATGTTCAGAAGCATTGAATGAATAGATTCCTTATCAATATTCTACTGTGAATATACTTCTTGAATTCGTTAAAATTTGTTATTTTTTCATGTTGACACCAGTTGAAGCTATAGATATCAGAATGTTTTCGACATAAAAATCAGTAGCGTTTGTTATGGTCTTGTAATAGAATTGGTGGAAAATATTCGGAAAAACCAAAAAATTTATTTTGTTTCAGACATTGGGAAATAATGCGGTTACTGATAAAGTAAATGATTGAAGAGTATCTCCGAAAAAGGTAGCAATTATTGATTGAAGTTTTTTCATTGGCAACTTCATTTGTTTATTGCTGCAGCTTCATTTCTTTTTTGCTGCCGTAATTTCATCGTCCTTTTTCTATGCGTTTGTTTCTAATGTAATTTTATTTACGTTTTGAAGTTATTTTAACTGAACTGAGTTATTAATTTTATGAGGATTAACTGGGGTGAGTGCTCAAACTTTTCATATAAGTATTATATGATACAGTTAAAGTTATAAGCATGTTAATTTGATTCGGTGGAAAAGTTATGAGTAAAAAACGGTTCAGCAGATTTTAGATCCTAAAAATAATCGAAAAGAAAAAAATGCTGTTTGTGTATGCCTGCATTTGCTTAGTGTATTCCCTATTTTCTATAGCTGCAGATCAACTAAATCGGTAATCATTTAACTCTATTTTGATATAAAATACTAACAAATCAATGATACGATGAAGTAGTATTATACTTTATAAATCATTCCGAATTGATTCAGAACATACACTGATCTCAAAACTTTTTTTGCCAGTTTTATCAAATCCCGAGCCTTACTGTTTGCTTAATACATTTTTGTCGTGAACCTCTTACAACTGCAATCATAATTCTCCAATTTTAAATCATCTCTCACTCGAGATTTATTTCTTTACAACACGCGTCTTTACAAGGATTTTTGTTGCTTTTCCATGGTCCTGTAAACATTATTGCTATTCTTTTTATATTCCAAAATATTTCTTTTGCTTATTGTTCTAAGTGATGACAAATTCCCGATACTTATTTTGATGACTTCTGTGATGTATGTACGACAGCGTTAAATATGGGTAGCTGTTGCACGCTTCATTTTTTTGGGTACTTAATCCGACCAGTAACATCATTGTTTTGTTCTTGTTGTTTCTCTTTTTTTAAATGAACCTTTGAAATTCTTAATTTACTTTGCTGCTTAAAACTTCCCGCTAATTTGACAAATATATCATGAGAGAAACATTAATCTGTATAATAATGTAATGTAATAAAGCTTTACAAACAGCATATGTTACATTTGCTTATAGAAAGACACTACATTAAAAAGAATTATGAAAAAGCAAAATCTGAAGAATCCTTTTATATTATCTAATCACACCATTTTAAATACGTTTAGAATTATTAAAAATTCCAGAAAATACATAATTTAATATTTTTTTAATTGTTCTTCTTCTTTCTCCAACTCGTTTATCCGACGTCTCAAACGTTCGGCTGTATCTTTATGTTCACGTGCGTGACTTTCGTGTTTTTCTATCTCACGTTCCATTTCCTTACGCAGATTTCTATACTGCAGTTGTAACGATTTTAATTGTTCTTTTTCCTGAAAAAAGTTGAATTTTCTTACGATCCAAATAGTTAAGTACAGTTCTCTTTGGAAATGGGATGAATGCTTTCTTCCACTTTTATTTCCTTCTGAATACATTTGACCAACAATTAAAAATACAGAAGACGCATTCAGAAAGTATTCAAGTAATCTAAAGCAATTTTACATGTGATATCAAGAAAAATAAAACTAGATTCGGAATCAATTATGATGATAAAAAACTTTTAAAATAATTCGAATAAGAAGAACTTTACCAGATGTTTGAAATACTCCTCCTCGCGCGCAGCTTGCATTTTTCCGAAAGATCCGCCAGCATCACGTATCGTACCACCAGTGCCACCACCCTAAATACAAGTAAAGCTGATTAAATACTTGAGAATATTAAAAAGCAAGAAATCAAGCTCCTTCTTTGCCTATCCATGATAAGAACAAATCAAAAATTAAGCTAAAGGAAACTGGCTTAATTTTGATCCTACTGCTTATGAAAACTTGCAGTTATGTATCCATCCTACATAACCTTGAACAGTATATTTTTGATAGCAAGTTTTGAGAGGATTCCCATCTATTTTATTGTCTTTATTAGAATTTAAGGAAGTAATAGCAAAAAAGAAATGATTATTCGCAAGAAAGCGATTCTCATACAAAAATTACACGAAACGGGATTTTTATTAGTCGTTAATCACTTGAAATGAACGAATGAATATAGAACAGACCTTTCCGCTGCCACTTCCAAGATCACCCACTTGAGTGAAGCCTCGTTTTACAGAGCTGCAAGAAAAACATTGCAAATCCTAATTAATAATTATGATAAAATCGTATTAATGAGATGGAAATTTGTGTATTTAACGCGCCATTCAATATGTCAATATCATCTCAAGATGGACAACAAAAGAAAACCTAGCATTACTGCCATTTATCGCATTTCTATGGATACTGGGAAAAAGAAAAGAAATGCGAAAAAAGATTCAAAGATCTGAAACAGCTGGTGGTGAAGATCTAGTAATACAGAACAATATCAGAAATCAGATGCTGAGAAACATTTCTCTCTGGTTTCTATCTTCATTTCTCCGTAAGAATAATATTTTTCCTCCGCAAGTCAAAAAAAATTGCCAAATTTCTTTGCTAATTATGTAAATCTAAAATTGAGAAAACACTGCACAAGGCAATCATTGCTGTTATCTGAAACATATATGCTTAAATTAAATTTGTCAAAGAGTAGAAAAGACTCACCGAGAAAAACCAATGGCAAATCGTGATGAATGCATGAGTGTCATTGTCACCGTCTAAAATTAAAATAAAATCTTAAATAAGCAGCTATATTTTCAATCATCAATTATATATTATGCTATTATAAAAAAACAGTCCATTTGAATGGGTCAAAATGATTCTACTATAAAAATACTATTGTAAAACTCTTCGACCGCTAACCTAGCCTTCATTGGGAACATCAATGAGATAAACAAGATCTTCGAAAAGTGTGCCGAACAAAACAAAATTCAACAGCTAAAGCAATAATAAGCCTTGTTAACTTAGATGGATCATAGTTTTCATGTCGATACTTGTTGAATCACATGAACGATAGATGCAAACTTTTAAAAAGCAAGATGGGTTGATTAATAGTTGGTGGGGAAATATTGACGTCTTTACTGATTTAGTTGAGAGTTCAGATGAATGGTTCTTATAGGTAAAAAGTTCAAACAGGAGTCAAATGGGTTGTTCTGATGTTAGAAGTTCAAATAGAAGCTCAGGTGGGTGATTCAAATATGGATAAATGATCAAATTCATCAAATATTTGTAATTTCTCAAATAAATATTTTATTGTTAGTGAGAGTTTGAATCAATGTTGCGCACTTTTTTCAAGAGGTCTGTGTTTAAGATGATCGTTGTTTTGTATATAATGTATCAATCAAAAAGTTGAATTTGTTATTAGCGAGATTTCGAGTATTTTCCACGATAGAAACCGCGGATGGAAATAGAATTAAATTGAATTATTGGAAAATTGTAAAAACAATTCAGATTCAAAAACTCTGATAGGCTACTTTATTTTAAAAAGCTTAGATAGAAAATGGATTGTCATACCAAGGTCAATGGCTGAATCTCGAATCATTTCAAAAAAAATGTATAATAGCCGTTGCTAACATTGAATATCCAGATGTCATGGTCATTTTGGTCGTATATTGTGGATTACAAAAAATATCAAAATGGTGTTTATATTATATTTGTTAGTGATTTGTTCAATATTTCATTGTTAAATGATTTTTCGATAGTGAGCCGGAAAAATAAACATCGGATTTAATAATTTCTTATGAGAAAAAATTTGTGATATTTGGTTACTATATTACTTCGTGTAAAAATTTATCTGTTAATAGACGCTTGGATTCACTATCACTTTAATTTTGGATGATTTATTGCCGCTATCTATCAAAACTTAGAAATGTGAATTACATTTGTTACAATTCGCAAGAGTTTTGGATGATGAAGCCTGCTAATTTAAAGTTCGGAAGAAGCCTAAGGAATTGAAGGACAATTAACAAATATTATTTATTTGTTGGCTTTTTTTTTAATGGAAGAATTAAATTTCTAGAGAATTTATTGTTGCAGAAAATTGTTTCATTAATATGAACTAAGAACGTAATTACAGTGTTAAGTTATATTTTGTTTGTTGCAAATGTATAACATTCGATTCTTGAACTATAAAATTTTCTAAATTAAAATGAGTGCAAATATTAATCTATTGTACTCCTATTATAAACTAGTCCTTTTCTTGGGCCAAAAAAAATTCCTTTCCATATTTGTGTTCTTTTTTTTCTTTCCTTTAATTAATAGGATGGCATTCAAAAAGAATCGAAGTTTCTTTTATAATCTATGTCACCAATTTTTTGGCTGTGTTAAAATTTAATGGAAGTTTTGCCAGTGATCATTATGAAGCAATTATCCCATATAAACTATCAATATTATTCTATTTTTGAAAGAGGACGTGGTAATGTTATATATGTGATTTAATGTTGCCAAAATGAAATGTGAAAAAGTCTGTTATCTGTTTCGTAAAATACAGTCATGGATGCTACGCAATGTTTAGTGTTCCATTATTAGTATCATTACGCTAATAATTTCCCAATCCTAGAACAAATTGATATTCCGCCAAATTTTCCGCACGGTCTTGCTTATTTCTAAATGGTTGCTGATATTACTTTTGTTCATATATTGTCAGTAATTATGAATACTAATTATTTATAAGTTTTGGTATTTTCAAGTGCTACATTTAATTATATGTATGTAAATTCTTTCAAACATAATGTATCTAATAGTCAGTGATTGAATCATTGAATAGCTGAAGTAGAATTACTTAATGACTAATTTGTCATAGCCTTATTCATAGCAAGGTTAACATCTCGGAAACTACCGCATGGTTAAACTGTCCGGAAAGCGATATTTAAGACACATTATCAAAATGAATGACTACAGATCAAATGATCTGATCACTGCCTAAACTATTTCAGCATTAAAATTTTTTGTAAATGACCAGAAATTTCATATTATGCAAAATTTTTTAATGTCGTAGATGTAAATTCTACGTTGCGAAACCCTTTCGCTATAATTTTCAGGTGGAAGGAGCAATAAATTGTCTTCATTTTCCAGTATTATTAAAAAAGTAATTTTGAAAAATGGTTGGTCAATTTTTTAACATTAATGCTTGGTGATAGGTATAAGTTTTTACAGATATGAAAATTTAAGTTTGCGCAAATTTCTTAGATTTCCAAATTTAATCAAAATTTTATACTTAATTAAATTCTCATTAAGTGCGGACTGTTCATATTGGCACTCTTTCTACCAGCAGTGTTCAGTTTGTTTACGTTTGGAACAACCATCTTACTCGTCCATCGAATATGGACTAGAGAACGACCGCTCATGAAAAAAGCTCAAGATTCTGCTTTCAGATTATATGATCAGGTTTTGAATATTTTTCGAGTTCTCTCCAGTGTTCGAGCTCTCACGAGCAATTTTATAAATAATGGAAATAAACTTAGATACCTCAATTTAATAATGATTATATATAGGAATAATGAATTTTCCAATCAAAACTCTGAACTCTGTTTGAATGCTAAGTTAAATAAAATATGAGAGGAAAATGGATTTATTCAACAATGAGAATAAATAAAACGTATATCTACGCAATAAATAAGTTAGCAAGGAAATCAAATTTGCAAGAATGTTATCATTTGTAGTAGAAGTAATATAATCTACATCTCTTATCACTTTTTTCTTTGTTTAGCTTCAAATGACTTTCTATAGCCAGTATGACTTGAAAAATATCAAACTATTGATTGATTTGAAAAATTTACATTTGTAAAATCAATTCATATGCGATTTAAAAATTCAAAGTAGATCATAACTTCTAGCTATTTTAGCTTTCTAAATAATTGCGCTTTTTAGCAAATCTGTTAATTTAAAAAATTTTTTACTGTTTACTGCAGCTATGATAATTTTTTTAGTTATTTCAATCATTAGTTCCGAAAGGGCTCAATGATAAATTTTTAAAAGCAGAAGAATCAAAATCGAGAGAAACGTGAACCAGAACAGTGTGATCAATATTACTTAATTCAATAGTTCACGTATCCAGAAATTATAAATATTATGCTGTTTGCAAATTTGTTTCAATATAATAATCCGATTAAGTTTATTAAATTTAAATCAAATGCAGTTCATTAATTTGACCTATAAAGAAGTTGTAGAGTTTTGTTCAGAATATTTTGAAAATATTTGGAAACAAAGGCAAGATAATAATTCAAATTAAAGATGAATTCGATACTTTTCCCACTGATTTCCTGAAAAATCTTCATTCACTGATTTATTAATCGAATGAAATGTGCATTCCTTTTTTAGGTTTTCAATGTTAAAGATCTATAAATCTGTAATATTCGAATTTTGAAATATAAATTATTAAAGTTCCTGCGAAATCAGTGAATTATGGAATTTTTTGTAATCCTTAATAAAATTACTTGACATACTTTTTAATTCCAAATTTTGGAAAGCAAACTATTGAACTTTTTGCAGAATTAGTGGATGATAGAATTCTTTCTAAATGTAAATGTTCTAAATGTTTTAGAGAATATATGCATGTTTTCTTGTACTGAAAATATAAAAACAAAAGTATGGAACAGGTTGCAACCCATAAAATATATGAATTTTGAAAATCTTTGATTTTGTTAGAAATCTTCAGTGGAAGCTAAAATAAACTTCATGGTCATTGGAACCATCAAATGTTGCTAACAATATTTATTAAGTAATGAAAAACTTAAGTTTTCATAATTTAGGATTAAAAATGGATTTGAAATAAAATTTGAGAGTTTGAAATTACGCTGCCACTATATAAGAGATTTGAGAAAGAATCATATAAAAGCGTTTTCATTAATACACAAACATATAACTAGTCACATTCTCTGATAAAAGAATCAATTTTTATGATAATTGGGGGTGATAAATGAGAAGGTTTTTTTTGAAAAGAAAGAATTGGGAAGATAGATTGAGTAAGGGTCAAACAAAAGAGAGGAAAAAAAGAAACAGGAACTTGACCTTCATTAGTTTAATAACCTTCACAACAAAAACTCGTATCTTCTTATCTTACATGACCTCGAGATCAATTTTTCCCTCTTGTTACCTAACGACATCAGTATACTAAGCAGTTCATTCACGATTCTCCCTCTCCTTTAATCGGTCTATTACTGCTCCTTTCCAGGACAAAATAAAGATTACCAATTGTTTCTCTACAATTATCAACAAATATTCAGCTAAAGAAATAACTTTCTCTTATTCGGAAATCTACCTGAAGATTGGAAATGAATTTAATGGTGTTCAGGATGTACATTCTGGTCGATGTAGTCAGAAAATATTCTCATCACCGGGTGCACATTCGGTCATACCATTTTTCTATCGTTAACTCAATATTCCCGGGAAATCTCAATAATTGTCACTATAATGCACCTCTAAATTCATTGAAGATTGCTTTACTTTAGCATTAGCAAGAAAAGTAACAAACTTGTATTATATATCGAAATGTTGTTTTACGTCTGACACGTTAAACGATCAATTAACTTAATAAATGAAATGAACTTATAAACCAATTAGCAAGTTAACGTCATATCTTCGAAAAGAAAAATAGTAATCGTTTTTTACGGCCAAATATTTCCGAGAAATTTCAAGCAACACGACTGTTATACGAATGTCTATTTGAGTTAATCAGTCGACATTAACATAATATCGGATTTTTCTGTAAAATCATAATTGTTAATTTACGATATGATCGCATTCACTTGGCATCTGCAAACATGCCTAATTTCCTGCAAATGTTATTTGCATTTTATCACAGAAGACTAACTGTATTGTCATTGAGTATTATTGTCTTTCTACTGTAGTATTACTGTATTCGGGCGTGAATAATAGGCAAACATCTGTTTGAAGGATTCTCCATAGCGAGATAAAATTTTATTTCTTCCTTTTAAAGTTTGTTAAATAGAATTAGGAATCAATGGATATTTTCGGAAGATTTAGTTTACCAATATCTTAAACGAAAAATTCTCGATTATTTTAGAGTAAAAAACTTATCCATTTATTTATCCGCTTATTATTTTTTTATTCAATTGTTTGCTTGGTTTATTTATTCAATTCAAATTTAATTTCAGGAATTCCTTGCAATCTTCTGAACTATCGTATGACATAGAAATGTACGATTTATAATTGAATGAATTTCAATCAATGAATACGGTAATCGTTAATAATGCATTATATGCAATGTAAGGAAGAGTATTTTTCGTTTAAAAAAAAAGTAAATTTCCAGATTTAAGCATATCTAAAAAGTTCAAATTTTTATTTAATGCAAATAAACGAGAACTATAATCTGTTAAATTAGACGAAGCAAATATCTTCTACTTATTTGATGTATTATCACACAATTTATTGTCTAGAAAGTTCTAACTAATATTTGCTTCATTTTTGCTCTTATTTTTTAGCTATTCATCAATGATCAGGTGCATTTCGAGATTATGCTAACACCGAAAAGTATGTCGTAAGTATTGATTCGAGAAAAGAACTGAAAATGAATTCTTCTCGAATTTTCACTTTCAAGAGAATTCGTCTATAAGAATCGAGATAGAAAATAGTAAAAGGGATTTGCATAAGAATTAGGCAGACAAGATTGGGCAGAGGTCAAGCAAGCGAGGGAAAGCAAGAAAAGAGAATTTGACCTTCATCAGTCTGGCAATTTTTTACAGCGAAAACTGCTACTAATATTGCTATATTCTATCTTCATCCCTATTCCGAATCACACTTGTACTTGCAGTTTCTGTTTGTCCTTTTTTCATCTATTACCCATCGGAGAAAGAGAGATCAAAGAACGACTAGAAGTGTAATATCCTGTTCCTCTCCCTGCATATCGAATAGAAATAAAGAAGGCAGAACTGCATCGTTATGACCATTGGTCATCAACATGACCTCGAGGTCAATCCTTCCCTCTCTCTAGAGACCCAATCGACATTAGTATACTAAGCCAGCTCATTCACGATTCTTCCTTTCCTTCAACCGGTCGATTACTGCTCTATCCGAACAAAATAAATGTTACCATTGCTTCACTACAAGCAATCCACCAACAACAAATATCCAACTAAGGAAATGGCTTTTTCTTACTCGGAAATCTACCTGAAAATGGAAAATCGGTTGATGGTGTTCAGGATGTACATCCTGGTCGATGTAGTAAAAAAAATATTCTCATCACCGGTGCACATTCGATCACGCCATCTTCCTATCGTTAACTCAATATTACCGGGAAATCTCATTAATTTTCGTTATAATTCATCTTTAGCTTCATTGGAGAATTGTTGCTCAAAGGCAGTTTAACTCCATGGTATGTTGATATGAACACAAAAAGACGCGATCATATATAGTCGTTTTTGCCATGTTCAACATGCCAAATAATTAGTCGTCTGATATAAGAGAGATGAATCCATCAAAGTGGACACGTAGATGTTACGTCTCCTCTAAATGAACACATTTGACAATAGCATATCCAAAACACGTTGTACGACATAGGGTGATTGATTTCTCAGGCTGTAATTTAATTTGATTTCCGATTATGCTAAATGCTAAAACAGATTTCTTGCCATCTAAATAAGATATATTTTTTTGGTTAAACGTAAAGATCCATTGAAGGAAGGATGACATGTTCCAAGGCGAATTAAATGTCAATCATTTTGGTTTAAATTTTATCAAATTAGCAATTTCCGGAAGCATATCAAACAACAAAAACAGACAAAGTTATAAGCAAATAAATCAGGTAGAAATATTACGACCGACGTCCTTATCTGCGCGACTTTTTATCAGCTGTTCATTCTTCTCATTTATTGTGCGCGTTATTTCTGAATCAATTTTAGCTTGCTGTATAGCTGTAGGCTTTTTCGGGGCAATTGTTAGTGGATGACCCTTCTTGGGACCCTGTTTTGTTGATTTCATCTTCTTCTTTTGTTTCACACCATTCGGCAAGGATACTTTCTTCTTCATTTTATGTTGCACCATTCTTATTCTGTTATCAAAATTTCAAGATATCTGCAAATGGAAATCAAATTAAAAATTTGATAATCAATGAATCATCTGGCATAATAACAAATGCGACAAATGTAAATCGATATATATTTTTTTTTTGAAAGGCTTTAAATAAATTATGGATGGTTAGCATGTCACAATAAAACTGAAAAACATCTACAAATACATTTTTTACAGAAAGCTACCTGTATCATTCGAATTTTTTAATGCAACTGAATGTAGCGCCTAGCAGAACTTTGCATATAATGTTTTTTTTTTTTTTGTTGAAACAAAACTCCCATCAAATTTGAAGAAAAAAAGAAAAGCTATTCGATTTTAACTGTTAGTTTCATGCGCATTATAAACAATAAAGAACGATATGACAAGAGTTTTTAGTCAAATAAATCAATGTAACTTTTGGCAAAGGCAAGAATAGAAATTGATACATAAGTTATCCGCAAGAAATCAATTCAAGTTACCAAATCTAAATCGTTAATTCAGGAAGGAGAAAAAATGCATGAAGATTTATGATTTGACTTAGTTTAAAAAAGCAAAAACATCCGAAACAATATTTCCTTGAATTATGAAAAAATGATATCGTAGATACATATCTTACTTAAAGAATAAATTTTTACGAAGGAGCAACACTTCATGATTCAGTCGAAAGAACGATAACAACTATGAAAAATTACTTGCATGAAAAATTTTTTTCAATCCTGGGAATAATAATATGTCAAGAATTGATACCAATCAACAACTAACTATTAATGTATACAATCCAACGGTTAAACTCATAAGCTAACATAAGGTGGTTGTACGATATTTGGATAATCAAATGAAAATGATAGCCGATAAGTTGGATATATGATTGCTACTATTTGTTTTATTGATTACTACCAATGGAAGCTGTCAAACATTACAGACTTGATAAACAGGCATCATTCATCATGATAGCATAAACAAACTAGACAGATACTAAAACAAACAAACTAAATAATCAATAATATTTTTATTGTGAGCAAAAAAATAAATAAAGGCATGATACTTCATTCAAACATCACTAGCATTGTCAGAACGAAGAAGTTAGAATAACTCTAATGATTATCACTCACAAGATGAATTATTGCAACTGGATATATCATTTACATATGAAAATTAGTAAATAAAAGGAGTGACAGAGTACATTTTTTGCAAATAAGAAACTGGCTTATCAAATTGATTCTCCCAATCAACAGTAATTAGTAGTCGTGAATTCACTGCTTGCTCCACACACCATGGTAAATATCGTTGTACAAAAGCGCGCTGACGTCTAAAATAAATTATTATGAAACTAATAAAATAATGCATTTACCTTTTTCCTTAAAACTGCATTGAATTCCAGAAAAGACTTCAAAATTGATTAAAATTGAATTATTGAGTTTGCCTTTCAGCAAACTTATCAATTAACATACTTTGGCTCTAATCTCATACCAGCAAACACACCACCGAGTATACACATTGGTAAACCAAGTTGTAAGCCTTCAAAATATTTGACAGCGATCTGAAAAATGTTAATTTACTTTCTTACAAAAAAAAAAAGTAATAATTTCAAATAATCACACATTATCATTTAGTTATTAATATTTCAATTTCATCAGATAATAAAATATCCATTTAATGAAGAACAGAGAAGATTAAAATGATTCCATGTTATCACACTTTCTGATTTTTAAAACGTTAGCTTCTTTTTGCAACTTCATAAAACTTTCAAAAAAAAAATTTGTGAAAACCATTAATATCACCATAATTTACATAAACGAAAGAAATTTTCACAATAACGTAAAACTGTTGAAATTCTGTATTAAATATGGCAAAGCTGCTCTTTGAAAATTTACAATGTATCAAATCAAAAGCTCCAGAACTAAAGATCTACTGCAATTCACTATTGGTTCAAATAATCAAACACTACTGATTCTATCCTTCGAATGATATGGAACTACCTCATCAAGTAAAGTCGTTTTCATTTGCAAAAGTAAGTGATTGAAATCATGTGTTTCGCGATATCTCTGCATTATGTAACATAAATCGTCATCATCAATAAACTGAAACAAGGATTATGGTATTGAGAACTAATGAAATCAGGAATAAAATATAAATTTTGTCCTTACTTGAAATATTCAATAACAACTACCGCTATTAAAATTTAAAACTATATAAAATTTCGGGGTATTATAACTTCAGAATTATAATTAATTTACTGTTAAAATTACTTAATAAAATTATCGACTGTCAGTTCTTAAAGATTACATACACTATCAGTGTTCAATGTTCATTCCAAATGGTTCGCAAGTCAGCAAAGCAGTCAGATCATATTTTACAAGTCATCAAAAATGAAAAGATTCTTTTGACGATAGTAAAATATTACGTCTTAATAACCGTGACCGGATAAATGAGAACGATATTAAATCAATAGATAAGAAAAATGTTAAACCTAAAATACTAAACGCAGTACGATCAGAATTAAATAATGCATTACGATTTACTAAAATCCACATTATCAAGAAATATCGAAAGAAAGGGAAGAAAAAACAGGAAAAAAAAACAAATATAATTACAAAATTCAAGAAGAAAACCTTAACAATTTGATACTTGACATGGAATTTGAAGTATTGAAATAAATTGGTAGCACATGTAGAATTTGCAGAATATTCATTCTCATAAAAATCTCATCAAATGATGCTAACTTTCGAAATTTAGTTTTGAACAAAACATTGAGTATAAATGCTAGTACTATAACACTAACACAATATATGTACCTGAAGCATGGATCTATATATATGTATTACCATTTATTGACTAGGTAGCAAGATTATTTTGAAATTTCTTCACGATATCAAAAAATAGCAATTTTGTTCTACTATCATTGATTGCTGAAAATGTCAAATTCTCCCTTCCTTCAATATTTTCGAGAATGCCCGAATCCACTTAATGCCATACTTGTCAATTTAAATTGTCGCTGCGTAAATCGCTTCGTTCTTGAAGGAATTCGTTTTTACGATGTCGCTTGATAATAAAATTCCGTCTTCTATGGAACTTAATCGACGTGACTCGTCCGTTCCGCTACAAATTTATATTATCGTTTATAGGAAATGAATATAATTAAATGCATGATATATATTTTAAAAAAATAAACAGGGAAACGGATGATGTAAAAAATTTATAAAAGCGAAAAAGTTGATAATTGCTGCAATAGACATATTGGCGGAATATAGCTGATCATCAGTTTCTCTTTTAGTCTACTGTCGTATTACTTCAGCGACTATCTAACCTTAGCTGGATCAACAAATCGTAATCAAATAAGTATCCTGTGATAGATCTATACTGTATATGTGACATATGGTTTCATTATCAGTAGCAATTGTCATACTGAATGTCTAGATAGTTATGGTAATTTCAGACTTTCATTTGCAAAATTATACTTAAGCTATAAATGTAAAAATAACTCTATAAAAAAGCTATCCACCGCAAGCTTACCCGACATTTTTGAAAGCAGTGGTTGAACCTATTGTTGATGTACTTCCACATCGTATTATTGAGAGATGCAACGGTGACTGTTCCGTTGATGATCTGAAATCAAATATTTATTCATCATATATTCAATTTGCTAATTAAAAAATTTATTTTATAAATCTTCGTTTCTCTTTTCTTTTTATCCATAAAATGATTTATATATAAGCAAAAAATTAAGGATATTTTATTTGATTAATTCAATAAATATATTATTTACATGGAATTAATATTTTTTATTTTTTGTATATTATATATATGTAACATATTCTATGCATGATGTTACATTACAGATATCAGTTTTATTTTTTTTAAATCTTGGACTGGTGCAAATAGCAAGAATGATCTGTAAGATAATTTGATATGTAGCATAATTTGGTAATCGATAAATCATATGTAAAATTATTTGAATCCAGTACTTGCTATTGCTTGGTTCGGTAATTTCCTTCAAGAATGTATCAGTGTCTTTATCCGATTCATGCTTTTCCATTTCGGATGTTTCGTAAAATGACTGAATTGAAAACTTTGGAAGATTACCATAACAAGATTCCTTCTCGTGATTCTTTTCAACATATTTTTGTTCTTCAATAATTTCTAACGCTCTTCTGCAATTTTAAAATAAAATAATTTAAAAACAATTCGAAAAAAGACATTTGCAACAACAGTAAAATCTGATAGGTTCGAATTAAACAGAAATATGTACCATCTCGAGTTAATTGCTGATTGTTCAATTCTTTGTATCAAAACTAATTATTGGGTACACGGTTATTATCAAATTTTTAACAAAATTTACTTCATAGCCGTACTTTTACCACCGGTTGTTCCAATAACAAACCATTCTTCACTACCAGCATCTGAGCGACTGTAAATTTATTTATTTTAATAATATTTTCTATTTTATTCTTTTAATTATCTTTAACAATCACTTTAAATCAGTCAGCAATAGATTAATATTAGAGATTGAATAAGGATGACAATATGAAAAGTTTAACTCAATTTAATAGAATGATGTTTTAATAACAGAAATATAATGGCCGATTTGAAATGAAATATTTTAAAAGTTAATTTACCTAATTGTTGAAGACCAATAAGCAAGTAGGAGCATTAGTATAAGAAGGATAAATCCAATAGGAATCAAAGCTATATTCATAAATTCTGTTATTGAGTCAAATCTCGGGAATCGTTCATAGCTACTTACTTTCCAGCCAAATCTTCGTTCAAATTCCTTGATTGATGCATTCAGAAAATCTATTTTCATAAATTAATTTAAAATACTGCAAAATTAATTTTAAATGCGATATATGTCACAATGAGTAATGAATTAATAGGAATAAAAAACTTCGCACAAAAGTATTATAATTGCGATTTACTAAATTCTAATTTTTGATACTACTTGTCATTGCTAGCAGGAAAACTTTTTCTGAAATCAAATATTTCAAAAAAGAAGGAATTACTTGAAAGAATTTCTCTTGTAAGGAAAGGTTTTCGTAAATAATCCAACGGTACTGCGTTCGGTGGTAAAACAATGACAAATCGAAATTGCACAGCACCATAATGAACTTTCGGATATCCATCAAGCAAAACAACGTATTCCGGTTTAAACGATATTCTGTATCATATTAATATCATGATAGATTTTTTCTGCTTATCCTGGATAATGTTGATGATAAGATAAATTTTTTTACAAAATGTTGAAATTTTAACAAATTCATTTAGAAATAATCATTATTAGTATCAACTATTATTCAATAATCTTTACTATCAGTTTTAAAGTCAACTCCTCGTAAGTTGAATTTGGTCGCCAAACTGGTACGTAATAAAAAGGTTTCCTTTGCTACTGTGCAATTAAAATTTTATAAGAAGAAAATTGCTAGCCTTATAGCAAAAGTATTAAATTCTGCAGTTGCTAATGCTCAACATAATTATGGTTTAGATATTGACGGTTTATATATAAAGGAGATCAAAGTAGATAAGTCTTTTACTTTGCGTAGAGTACACCAAAGGCTGTGGGTAGAGTTAAAGTTACTCAATATCAGAATTGGATAAGGTAAATTGACTGAGGATAGAAAAAATAAGCTTATCGTGTATACACTTAATGGGTTGATATATTGAAAGGGTTAATGTATTGATTATTTAGTGAATTGATTTTCTGGTTTATTTTGAAAACATTTAGTTGTGATCTAGAAGATTCGAAAAGTTTTTTTCTTATTATTAGGTATTGCATATCAGTAGATGTTTTTATCATAATTATGAATAATAGAATTAAAATATTAGGTACTGCATATCAGTAGATGTTTTTATCATAATTATGAATAATAGAATTAAAATATTAGGTACTGCATATCAGTAGATGTTTTTATCATAATTATGAATAATAGAATTAAAATATTAGGTACTGCATATCAGTAGATGTTTTTATCATAATTATGAATAATAGAATTAAAATATTAGGTATGCATATCAGTAGATGTTTTTATCATAATTATGAATAATAGAATTAAAATATTAGGTACTGCATATCAGTAGATGTTTTTATCATAATTATGAATAATAGAATTAAAATTTAGGTACTGCATATCAGTAGATGTTTTTATCATAATTATGAATAATAGAATTAAAATATTAGGTACTGCATATCAGTAGTGTTTTTATCATAATTATGAATAATAGAATTAAAATATTAGGTACTGCATATCAGTAGATGTTTTTATCATAATTATGAATAATAGAATTAAAATATTAGGTACTGCATATCAGTAGATGTTTTTATCATAATTATGAATAATAGAATTAAAATATTAGGTACTGCATATCCAGTAGTGTTTTTATCATAATTATGAATAATAGAATTAAAATATTAGGTACTGCATATCAGTAGATGTTTTTATCATAATTAATTATGAATAATAGAATTAAAATGTAAAAAAAATTGATATTTTTTCTTTCAAAATTAATTATATTTTATTTTTGCTGTTGAGATAGCGTATTTTCAGTTCTGTTACTATAGTTTATGTTTAAATGATATTCAGACCGCATTAATATTATACGATATGTCGTATTAATATTACACGATAATTTCGCCTCCAGAATTTAGCATTACGCAATTATCTTTAACGATCTCATCAAATTAAAATCACCGGCATTATCTCAATATCCGAGCTTCGCAAGGCTCTACATAACATGGCTGATATCTCAACAAACGAACTCTCAGGCAAAAGATTTGAGTAGGATCAGAGCCTTATATTCATCTTTCGCTCCTTTTACGCGAATTCCCGGGTTCTCCGCAAACAGTCCGAAATACTCGGCAGTGCGCGGCGATGCATGCACAACCCCTTGCTTATTCGGTATCTCGGAACTCTGCGAATGGATTAGGCTTGTCATCACTTCCCGATTCCGTCTCTGTGATAGCAGATGGAAATGAAGTAACTGCATTGTGCAGTCGGTGGGTTTTTCGAAGTAGTTAGTTAGTTAGAGAAATGCAAACCACTCTCTTTTCTCTTTTAAATGTTTTACAGAAAAATTTAAATGCCAACTCGCTCCCATAGCTCAAATTTTCGTAAAATTTTAATTTCAATTTTTGTTTCATTCAGTTTTTTACAATTTACCTCCCTTTCTATTAATAGTATGCAACGATATTTTTATTCCTTCAAATTTGATTTTCGCTTTTTTTATTTTTTGTCTTTCAAAAATTTACTATTCGCTTATATCAAAAATTAATTTTATTTGATTTTATTTCAAAAATTATCTTATTTTTAAGCAGCAATAGAAAAAAAAGATGTGAAAAGACGAATAAATTATAATAAAAAAGTTATATAATAGGTTATTTAAATGAATTCCAATGGAATATTCTAGTTTTATACAAATATCTTTGAATTATTATTCCATTCTTATTTCAATTATATTTTTTAATAAATGCAAATTAAATTAATTAATATCAATTATATGGCATGAAATTTCAAATTTAAAAAAAAGAATAATTAAAAACAAACGATTTAACAAGACGACATGCGGTAGCATTTTTGCAAAATTTATTCAATGATTGTGTCAATGCTCGTTTGAATGGTTCCACGAGAATTTCCAACGATGCATCAGTGCAGTAAAATATTCGAATACCAGATGACCAGTCCAGAAGCGCCAATTCTATAACCTTTTTTCTCATCCTAATTAACTTTTATTGTAATAAAGTACAGTATTAAGTATTTAATTATATTACGAAACAAATTATTCTCTATCAAGTTATAAAATAGCCAATCAATGACCGTTTCAATAATTGCATTCTTTCTAAAGCTTGATGAATAGTTGAATCATACGGTAATAAAGAAATGGAAAACTTATGTAAAATATATTTGGGAAAGAATGGGCAAATTTTATAATAAATACTTGAGGAATTATATGGCACAGTTACTGAGAATGTTTTAATCCATCTAATAATTTGATGTGTTTAGGTTTTAGTCAAATAATTTATACTTTATCGGGATTTACCTTGATTTGTCGGATCGATAGATTCATGTACATCATTTGCATCTCCATGAGTTATTGCAAATGTTGAAATGATAAAAAATATTTGAATTATTTGCCATCTCATCTTAATTTGTTCTAGAAATATATATTGATTTAAATCAAATGAAAATTGCAATAATGAAATTATTATTATTTTATTATTATAAATATATTAATGAGATACTTTGATTTATTTAATAGTTGAAAAATTGAAATATTTGTCATCTTCATAAATTATAAAACTAACATAATTTACGAAGAGTTACTTTTACTTGATCATTCTATGAATTTGATTAACTAATCACTTTTTTTGAAGTAGCTGATATATTATATTATTATAATATTGGAAAAATGTCGAATTACTGTATTTTTTATTAATTTATTTTACATTACTAAATTTATTACATAATACTGAAGCAATTAATTAATGAATATTAAATTTTAAATTAAATTTGCTGATCACACAAAAGACTGCACAAATTATAAGTATTTATTTTAGTAATAAAAAATAATGACATGGATTTTTAATTTTACTTTCCGTAGATTATTTTTATGCAAAAAAATTTTTACTTTATCGTTGTTAATAACTGTTTCAATATTATGTTGAATAAATTTCATTGATAATATATGATAAGCATAAATTAGCGTATTGCTTCGATCGTTTAATTGCTGAATTTCGAGTCATCCCTGAAATTTGTCCGTTTTAAGAATTTAATTTATGGCGAGTAGAACTTTTCTCTTCTTTAACTAATTTAATGATAATACCAATTTATTGGTAACCATTAGCATTAATTGAATTTAGCCTATTATAAGTTTATTAAATTAATATCAAACAATACCAGGCTTATCAGGTTTTTCTAAAGAAATGAAATGGTTGAATGTTTATTTACAAAATAAAATGATTCATTATTTCATATTAATTTTGATCCAAAAAAAACATAATTAAATTATTAAATGAAGTAATCAAATAATTTAAATAGAGTTGAATAAATATTATTTAAATAATTTTCAAAAGTTCAATTATCTGAATACTCGCTAAACCCTAGCTATCTATTAAATGATCATTACATGACCTCGAGATCAATTTTTCCCTCTTGTTACCTAACGACATCAGTATACTAAGCAGTTCATTCACGATTCTCCCTCTCCTTTAATCGGTCTATTACTGCTCCTTTCCAGGACAAAATAAAGATTACCAATTGTTTCTCTACAATTATCAACAAATATTCAGCTAAAGAAATAACTTTCTCTTATTCGGAAATCTACCTGAAGATTGGAAATGAATTTAATGGTGTTCAGGATGTACATTCTGGTCGATGTAGTCAGAAAATATTCTCATCACCGGGTGCACATTCGGTCATACCATTTTTCTATCGTTAACTCAATATTCCCGGGAAATCTCAATAATTGTCACTATAATGCACCTCTAAATTCATTGAAGATTGCTTTACTTTAGCATTAGCAAGAAAAGTAACAAACTTGTATTATATATCGAAATGTTGTTTTACGTCTGACACGTTAAACGATCAATTAACTTAATAAATGAAATGAACTTATAAACCAATTAGCAAGTTAACGTCATATCTTCGAAAAGAAAAATAGTAATCGTTTTTTACGGCCAAATATTTCCGAGAAATTTCAAGCAACACGACTGTTATACGAATGTCTATTTGAGTTAATCAGTCGACATTAACATAATATCGGATTTTTCTGTAAAATCATAATTGTTAATTTACGATATGATCGCATTCACTTGGCATCTGCAAACATGCCTAATTTCCTGCAAATGTTATTTGCATTTTATCACAGAAGACTAACTGTATTGTCATTGAGTATTATTGTCTTTCTACTGTAGTATTACTGTATTCGGGCGTGAATAATAGGCAAACATCTGTTTGAAGGATTCTCCATAGCGAGATAAAATTTTATTTCTTCCTTTTAAAGTTTGTTAAATAGAATTAGGAATCAATGGATATTTTCGGAAGATTTAGTTTACCAATATCTTAAACGAAAAATTCTCGATTATTTTAGAGTAAAAAACTTATCCATTTATTTATCCGCTTATTATTTTTTTATTCAATTGTTTGCTTGGTTTATTTATTCAATTCAAATTTAATTTCAGGAATTCCTTGCAATCTTCTGAACTATCGTATGACATAGAAATGTACGATTTATAATTGAATGAATTTCAATCAATGAATACGGTAATCGTTAATAATGCATTATATGCAATGTAAGGAAGAGTATTTTTCGTTTAAAAAAAAAGTAAATTTCCAGATTTAAGCATATCTAAAAAGTTCAAATTTTTATTTAATGCAAATAAACGAGAACTATAATCTGTTAAATTAGACGAAGCAAATATCTTCTACTTATTTGATGTATTATCACACAATTTATTGTCTAGAAAGTTCTAACTAATATTTGCTTCATTTTTGCTCTTATTTTTTAGCTATTCATCAATGATCAGGTGCATTTCGAGATTATGCTAACACCGAAAAGTATGTCGTAAGTATTGATTCGAGAAAAGAACTGAAAATGAATTCTTCTCGAATTTTCACTTTCAAGAGAATTCGTCTATAAGAATCGAGATAGAAAATAGTAAAAGGGATTTGCATAAGAATTAGGCAGACAAGATTGGGCAGAGGTCAAGCAAGCGAGGGAAAGCAAGAAAAGAGAATTTGACCTTCATCAGTCTGGCAATTTTTTACAGCGAAAACTGCTACTAATATTGCTATATTCTATCTTCATCCCTATTCCGAATCACACTTGTACTTGCAGTTTCTGTTTGTCCTTTTTTCATCTATTACCCATCGGAGAAAGAGAGATCAAAGAACGACTAGAAGTGTAATATCCTGTTCCTCTCCCTGCATATCGAATAGAAATAAAGAAGGCAGAACTGCATCGTTATGACCATTGGTCATCAACATGACCTCGAGGTCAATCCTTCCCTCTCTCTAGAGACCCAATCGACATTAGTATACTAAGCCAGCTCATTCACGATTCTTCCTTTCCTTCAACCGGTCGATTACTGCTCTATCCGAACAAAATAAATGTTACCATTGCTTCACTACAAGCAATCCACCAACAACAAATATCCAACTAAGGAAATGGCTTTTTCTTACTCGGAAATCTACCTGAAAATGGAAAATCGGTTGATGGTGTTCAGGATGTACATCCTGGTCGATGTAGTAAAAAAAATATTCTCATCACCGGGTGCACATTCGATCACGCCATCTTCCTATCGTTAACTCAATATTACCGGGAAATCTCATTAATTTTCGTTATAATTCATCTTTAGCTTCATTGGAGAATTGTTGCTCAAAGGCAGTTTAACTCCATGGTATGTTGATATGAACACAAAAAGACGCGATCATATATAGTCGTTTTTGCCATGTTCAACATGCCAAATAATTAGTCGTCTGATATAAGAGAGATGAATCCATCAAAGTGGACACGTAGATGTTACGTCTCCTCTAAATGAACACATTTGACAATAGCATATCCAAAACACGTTGTACGACATAGGGTGATTGATTTCTCAGGCTGTAATTTAATTTGATTTCCGATTATGCTAAATGCTAAAACAGATTTCTTGCCATCTAAATAAGATATATTTTTTTGGTTAAACGTAAAGATCCATTGAAGGAAGGATGACATGTTCCAAGGCGAATTAAATGTCAATCATTTTGGTTTAAATTTTATCAAATTAGCAATTTCCGGAAGCATATCAAACAACAAAAACAGACAAAGTTATAAGCAAATAAATCAGGTAGAAATATTACGACCGACGTCCTTATCTGCGCGACTTTTTATCAGCTGTTCATTCTTCTCATTTATTGTGCGCGTTATTTCTGAATCAATTTTAGCTTGCTGTATAGCTGTAGGCTTTTTCGGGGCAATTGTTAGTGGATGACCCTTCTTGGGACCTGTTTTGTTGATTTCATCTTCTTCTTTTGTTTCACACCATTCGGCAAGGATACTTTCTTCTTCATTTTATGTTGCACCATTCTTATTCTGTTATCAAAATTTCAAGATATCTGCAAATGGAAATCAAATTAAAAATTTGATAATCAATGAATCATCTGGCATAATAACAAATGCGACAAATGTAAATCGATATATATTTTTTTTTTTGAAAGGCTTTAAATAAATTATGGATGGTTAGCATGTCACAATAAAACTGAAAAACATCTACAAATACATTTTTTACAGAAAGCTACCTGTATCATTCGAATTTTTTAATGCAACTGAATGTAGCGCCTAGCAGAACTTTGCATATAATGTTTTTTTTTTTTTTGTTGAAACAAAACTCCCATCAAATTTGAAGAAAAAAAGAAAAGCTATTCGATTTTAACTGTTAGTTTCATGCGCATTATAAACAATAAAGAACGATATGACAAGAGTTTTTAGTCAAATAAATCAATGTAACTTTTGGCAAAGGCAAGAATAGAAATTGATACATAAGTTATCCGCAAGAAATCAATTCAAGTTACCAAATCTAAATCGTTAATTCAGGAAGGAGAAAAAATGCATGAAGATTTATGATTTGACTTAGTTTAAAAAAGCAAAAACATCCGAAACAATATTTCCTTGAATTATGAAAAAATGATATCGTAGATACATATCTTACTTAAAGAATAAATTTTTACGAAGGAGCAACACTTCATGATTCAGTCGAAAGAACGATAACAACTATGAAAAATTACTTGCATGAAAAATTTTTTTCAATCCTGGGAATAATAATATGTCAAGAATTGATACCAATCAACAACTAACTATTAATGTATACAATCCAACGGTTAAACTCATAAGCTAACATAAGGTGGTTGTACGATATTTGGATAATCAAATGAAAATGATAGCCGATAAGTTGGATATATGATTGCTACTATTTGTTTTATTGATTACTACCAATGGAAGCTGTCAAACATTACAGACTTGATAAACAGGCATCATTCATCATGATAGCATAAACAAACTAGACAGATACTAAAACAAACAAACTAAATAATCAATAATATTTTTATTGTGAGCAAAAAAATAAATAAAGGCATGATACTTCATTCAAACATCACTAGCATTGTCAGAACGAAGAAGTTAGAATAACTCTAATGATTATCACTCACAAGATGAATTATTGCAACTGGATATATCATTTACATATGAAAATTAGTAAATAAAAGGAGTGACAGAGTATGCTATTTGTATCATTCGAATAGTTGAAGAAAAAATGAAGAGAAAAGATAGAAATTTAATCATCATTTAGATCAAAGGAAATCAATTTATAATATATATTTGGGTCTCTTTTTCGTCAGTTGATAAAAAAAAGATTTCCAGTAATCATTTCATTTGCGGTTAAACTGTTTAGCTGTTTAGGTTTAGCCGAAAAGGTTTAACTGAAAATATACTGATCAAAAAACAGTGGGAAAGGCGAATGCCGATTCAGATATTTCCTTGCCAGTGCACAAAATAAATCTTAGAATATTACAGAAATTCCAAAAATTTACTATTTATATTAAGTTATTCAAAAGATTCATCTCATATTCTTCGATTGTAAATTAGCTATGCTTGATTATGTGAGAAATATATATTTATATTTATGTGAGAATGCTTGCTTCACATGATAATATCTTATAGATCATCGAGGACGAGATTCTTCTATTGATAATAGGATATCACATCTTGATAAACGTGACCCGACAAATGAGAATGATGTTAAATCAATGAATGGAAGAAAAGTTGGCGCTAAAACATTGGAAATACATCGAGAAGAAATGAAACGACTTCAAGAAAATGAAACAAAAGTAAGCATTTCGATTGGAACTATTTAAAAAATTCGACATTAATTTGACATTATATGAATAGGATTTGATGGCAGATAATTTAGAATATAAAATACAAGTAAAATAATTGTATTTCATGGATCCAAAAATGATTGTGGATGTTGCTTATTTCACTTATTGAAAATTTTCGAATTGTTAAATTGCTTTTTGAAGTCACTCAAAAGTTGGAAAGGATACACGGATGATAAAAACGTGGCAACTATTCGTCGTGCCAAACTGACTGGTAAAGGACGTGAATTAAAAAGTAGTGAAACGAAAGAACGTGAAGCTAAAAAACAAAAGGAATTGGAGGAAAAATATAAAAAGTGGAACAAAGGCTTACGACAATTAGAAGAGGTTTGATATATGTATGTATATTTATTTTTTCTATTTCATTAGCACTTAAATATGACTGTAAATATTGATAGATTTAAGTAGAATAATAAATAGTTGTTTGAATTTCAAAAAATTTTATTTTAGCGAAGTCAAAAATTAAATGAAATGGCTCGAGTAGCGCAAGAAGATTTTGCACGTCATGTTGATGATAAGGCAATGAATGAACACTTGAAAGAGGTATTTTTAATGATAAACAAATATCAATTTATCGCTTCAACTTGTGCAATTTTCTGTTTATCTCAGTAGCTGTAGCTCTAATCCGTGGAATGTTTATAAAACAAAATGTGGTTGAGTAAAAAATTTTTAATGCTGGAAGCATATTTCAGCAATTGCGTGCGGAAGATCCGATGTATAATTATGTGAAAAAAAAGAAAGAAGATGCAGAAATAAAAAGTGGAGTTGGTAAGAGTTGTGAATGCTGGATTTTTTGGGAAACATTTGTTATAGAATTTTCAGCTTTTGTATTTTTAATTTCAATTCCTAATTAAGGCTAAATATACACTTTCGGGCTTTGTTTTTAGTATGCCAGAATATGTATATCACTTGTCAGCTCATTTACTGAGTATTTTACTTATGTTTATTGTTTAGTTTCAAATTCTCATTAAAATTTAAGCAATGTTGCAGTTATTCAGAACTATTTGAATTTTAATTATTTACAAAAAAATTATTATTATTGTATTTATTTCAGTATACCCAAAATATAAAGGAAGTTGGCCACCGAATCGTTTCAATATTGTGCCAGGTTATCGATGGGATGGAGTGAATCGTTCAAATGGCTTTGAAGATCGAATAGCTGAAATAGCTAATAAGAAAGTAGCTCAACGAACCGAATATTATGAAAACATTGCGAAATATGAAGTTTAATTATGATAATTTAAATTTCGTCTGAATTTAGTATGCGATATTTTTGATTGTGTTACGCGAACCATAGATATATATTTGTTTTGGAAATAGAAGTTAATTAAATTATAGTACCATAGTCTGATTGATTGCAATCCTGGATGGATGTTTGTGTTATGTATTGTGAATCTATTCTACTTGAACATGATTTGAATATACTCATAAAAAGCAAGGTTTAAGAAATTTGGCGTAACATTTCAAAAGTAAGAAAGTTTTTCCTTGTTTTTTTTTTTTTTTTTTTTTTAATCGTTGCTTTTTTGATGTTTATAACATATTTCTTGTTATTCATGTAATAGCTTGATTGAATTGTACATGGATCTTCATCGCAAATCTTTATTGTAATGTGAATTAGAAATGTCAAAATATGGTAGAAAATATTTGTCAAAATATGATAGGAAATATTTACCAAGATATGGTAGGAAGTATTTGCCAAAATATGGTAGGAAATGTTTGCCAAAATATGACTGAATTGAAAACTTTGGAAGATTACCATAACAAGATTCCTTCTCGTGATTCTTTTCAACATATTTTCTTCAATAATTTCTAACGCTCTTCTGCAATTTTAAAATAAAATAATTTAAAAACAATTGGAAAAAAGACATTTGCAACAACAGTAAAATCTGATAGGTTCGAATTAAACAGAAATATGTACCATCTCGAGTTAATTGCTGATTGTTCAATTCTTTGTATCAAAACTAATTATTGGGTACACGGTTATTATCAAATTTTTAACAAAATTTACTTCATAGCCGTACTTTTACCACCGGTTGTTCCAATAACAAACCATTCTTCACTACCAGCATCTGAGCGACTGTAAATTTATTTATTTTTAATATTTTCTATTTTATTCTTTTAATTATCTTTAACAATCACTTTAAATCAGTCAGCAATAGATTAATATTAGAGATTGAATAAGGATGACAATATGAAAAGTTTAACTCAATTTAATAGAATGATGTTTTAATAACAGAAATATAATGGCCGATTTGAAATGAAATATTTTAAAAGTTAATTTACCTAATTGTTGAAGACCAATAAGCAAGTAGGAGCATTAGTATAAGAAGGATAAATCCAATAGGAATCAAAGCTATATTCATAAATTCTGTTATTGAGTCAAATCTCGGGAATCGTTCATAGCTACTTACTTTCCAGCCAAATCTTCGTTCAAATTCCTTGATTGATGCATTCAGAAAATCTATTTTCATAAATTAATTTAAAATACTGCAAAATTAATTTTAAATGCGATATATGTCACAATGAGTAATGAATTAATAGGAATAAAAAACTTCGCACAAAAGTATTATAATTGCGATTTACTAAATTCTAATTTTTGATACTACTTGTCATTGCTAGCAGGAAAAACTTTTTCTGAAATCAAATATTTCAAAAAAGAAGGAATTACTTGAAAGAATTTCTCTTGTAAGGAAAGGTTTTCGTAAATAATCCAACGGTACTGCGTTCGGTGGTAAAACAATGACAAATCGAAATTGCACAGCACCATAATGAACTTTCGGATATCCATCAAGCAAAACAACGTATTCCGGTTTAAACGATATTCTGTATCATATTAATATCATGATAGATTTTTTCTGCTTATCCTGGATAATGTTGATGATAAGATAAATTTTTTTACAAAATGTTGAAATTTTAACAAATTCATTTAGAAATAATCATTATTAGTATCAACTATTATTCAATAATCTTTACTATCAGTTTTAAAGTCAACTCCTCGTAAGTTGAATTTGGTCGCCAAACTGGTACGTAATAAAAAGGTTTCCTTTGCTACTGTGCAATTAAAATTTTATAAGAAGAAAATTGCTAGCCTTATAGCAAAAGTATTAAATTCTGCAGTTGCTAATGCTCAACATAATTATGGTTTAGATATTGACGGTTTATATATAAAGGAGATCAAAGTAGATAAAGTCTTTTACTTTGCGTAGAGTACACCAAAGGCTGTGGGTAGAGTTAAAGTTACTCAATATCAGAATTGGATAAGGTAAATTGACTGAGGATAGAAAAAATAAGCTTATCGTGTATACACTTAATGGGTTGATATATTGAAAGGGTTAATGTATTGATTATTTAGTGAATTGATTTTCTGGTTTATTTTGAAAACATTTAGTTGTGATCTAGAAGATTCGAAAAGTTTTTTTCTTATTATTAGGTATTGCATATCAGTAGATGTTTTTATCATAATTATGAATAATAGAATTAAAATATTAGGTACTGCATATCAGTAGATGTTTTTATCATAATTATGAATAATAGAAAAAATATTAGGTACTGCATATCAGTAGATGTTTTTATCATAATTATGAATAATAGAATTAAAATATTAGGTATTGCATATCAGTAGATGTTTTTATCATAATTATGAATAATAGAATTAAAATATTAGGTACTGCATATCAGTAGTGTTTTTATCATAATTATGAATAATAGAATTAAAATATTAGGTACTGCATATCAGTAGATGTTTTTATCATAATTAATTATGAATAATAGAATTAAAATGTAAAAAAAATTGATATTTTTTCTTTCAAAATTAATTATATTTATTTTTGCTGTTGAGATAGCGTATTTTCAGTTCTGTTACTATAGTTTATGTTTAAATGATATTCAGACCGCATTAATATTATACGATATGTCGTATTAATATTACACGATAATTTCGCCTCCAGAATTTAGCATTACGCAATTATCTTTAACGATCTCATCAAATTAAAATCACCGGCATTATCTCAATATCCGAGCTTCGCAAGGCTCTACATAACATGGCTGATATCTCAACAAACGAACTCTCAGGCAAAAGATTTGAGTAGGATCAGAGCCTTATATTCATCTTTCGCTCCTTTTACGCGAATTCCCGGGTTCTCCGCAAACAGTCCGAAATACTCGGCAGTGCGCGGCGATGCATGCACAACCCCTTGCTTATTCGGTATCTCGGAACTCTGCGAATGGATTAGGCTTGTCATCACTTCCCGATTCCGTCTCTGTGATAGCAGATGGAAATGAAGTAACTGCATTGTGCAGTCGGTGGGTTTTTCGAAGTAGTTAGTTAGTTAGAGAAATGCAAACCACTCTCTTTTCTCTTTTAAATGTTTTACAGAAAAATTTAAATGCCAACTCGCTCCCATAGCTCAAATTTTCGTAAAATTTTAATTTCAATTTTTGTTTCATTCAGTTTTTTACAATTTACCTCCCTTTCTATTAATAGTATGCAACGATATTTTTATTCCTTCAAATTTGATTTTCGCTTTTTTTATTTTTTGTCTTTCAAAAATTTACTATTCGCTTATATCAAAAATTAATTTTATTTGATTTTATTTCAAAAATTATCTTATTTTTAAGCAGCAATAGAAAAAAAAGATGTGAAAAGACGAATAAATTATAATAAAAAGTTATATAATAGGTTATTTAAATGAATTCCAATGGAATATTCTAGTTTTATACAAATATCTTTGAATTATTATTCCATTCTTATTTCAATTATATTTTTTAATAAATGCAAATTAAATTAATTAATATCAATTATATGGCATGAAATTTCAAATTTAAAAAAAATAATTAAAAACAAACGATTTAACAAGACGACATGCGGTAGCATTTTTGCAAAATTTATTCAATGATTGTGTCAATGCTCGTTTGAATGGTTCCACGAGAATTTCCAACGATGCATCAGTGCAGTAAAATATTCGAATACCAGATGACCAGTCCAGAAGCGCCAATTCTATAACCTTTTTTCTCATCCTAATTAACTTTTATTGTAATAAAGTACAGTATTAAGTATTTAATTATATTACGAAACAAATTATTCTCTATCAAGTTATAAAATAGCCAATCAATGACCGTTTCAATAATTGCATTCTTTCTAAAGCTTGATGAATAGTTGAATCATACGGTAATAAAGAAATGGAAAACTTATGTAAAATATATTTGGGAAAGAATGGGCAAATTTTATAATAAATACTTGAGGAATTATATGGCACAGTTACTGAGAATGTTTTAATCCATCTAATAATTTGATGTGTTTAGGTTTTAGTCAAATAATTTATACTTTATCGGGATTTACCTTGATTTGTCGGATCGATAGATTCATGTACATCATTTGCATCTCCATGAGTTATTGCAAATGTTGAAATGATAAAAAATATTTGAATTATTTGCCATCTCATCTTAATTTGTTCTAGAAATATATATTGATTTAAATCAAATGAAAATTGCAATAATGAAATTATTATTATTTTATTATTATAAATATATTAATGAGATACTTTGATTTATTTAATAGTTGAAAAATTGAAATATTTGTCATCTTCATAAATTATAAAACTAACATAATTTACGAAGAGTTACTTTTACTTGATCATTCTATGAATTTGATTAACTAATCACTTTTTTTGAAGTAGCTGATATATTATATTATTATAATATTGGAAAAATGTCGAATTACTGTATTTTTTATTAATTTATTTTACATTACTAAATTTATTACATAATACTGAAGCAATTAATTAATGAATATTAAATTTTAAATTAAATTTGCTGATCACACAAAAGACTGCACAAATTATAAGTATTTATTTTAGTAATAAAAAATAATGACATGGATTTTTAATTTTACTTTCCGTAGATTATTTTTATGCAAAAAAATTTTTACTTTATCGTTGTTAATAACTGTTTCAATATTATGTTGAATAAATTTCATTGATAATATATGATAAGCATAAATTAGCGTATTGCTTCGATCGTTTAATTGCTGAATTTCGAGTCATCCCTGAAATTTGTCCGTTTTAAGAATTTTTTATGGCGAGTAGAACTTTTCTCTTCTTTAACTAATTTAATGATAATACCAATTTATTGGTAACCATTAGCATTAATTGAATTTAGCCTATTATAAGTTTATTAAATTAATATCAAACAATACCAGGCTTATCAGGTTTTTCTAAAGAAATGAAATGGTTGAATGTTTATTTACAAAATAAAATGATTCATTATTTCATATTAATTTTGATCCAAAAAAAACATAATTAAATTATTAAATGAAGTAATCAAATAATTTAAATAGAGTTGAATAAATATTATTTAAATAATTTTCAAAAGTTCAATTATCTGAATACTCGCTAAACCCTAGCTATCTATTAAATGATCATTACATGACCTCGAGATCAATTTTTCCCTCTTGTTACCTAACGACATCAGTATACTAAGCAGTTCATTCACGATTCTCCCTCTCCTTTAATCGGTCTATTACTGCTCCTTTCCAGGACAAAATAAAGATTACCAATTGTTTCTCTACAATTATCAACAAATATTCAGCTAAAGAAATAACTTTCTCTTATTCGGAAATCTACCTGAAGATTGGAAATGAATTTAATGGTGTTCAGGATGTACATTCTGGTCGATGTAGTCAGAAAATATTCTCATCACCGGGTGCACATTCGGTCATACCATTTTTCTATCGTTAACTCAATATTCCCGGGAAATCTCAATAATTGTCACTATAATGCACCTCTAAATTCATTGAAGATTGCTTTACTTTAGCATTAGCAAGAAAAGTAACAAACTTGTATTATATATCGAAATGTTGTTTTACGTCTGACACGTTAAACGATCAATTAACTTAATAAATGAAATGAACTTATAAACCAATTAGCAAGTTAACGTCATATCTTCGAAAAGAAAAATAGTAATCGTTTTTTACGGCCAAATATTTCCGAGAAATTTCAAGCAACACGACTGTTATACGAATGTCTATTTGAGTTAATCAGTCGACATTAACATAATATCGGATTTTTCTGTAAAATCATAATTGTTAATTTACGATATGATCGCATTCACTTGGCATCTGCAAACATGCCTAATTTCCTGCAAATGTTATTTGCATTTTATCACAGAAGACTAACTGTATTGTCATTGAGTATTATTGTCTTTCTACTGTAGTATTACTGTATTCGGGCGTGAATAATAGGCAAACATCTGTTTGAAGGATTCTCCATAGCGAGATAAAATTTTTTTCTTCCTTTTAAAGTTTGTTAAATAGAATTAGGAATCAATGGATATTTTCGGAAGATTTAGTTTACCAATATCTTAAACGAAAAATTCTCGATTATTTTAGAGTAAAAAACTTATCCATTTATTTATCCGCTTATTATTTTTTTATTCAATTGTTTGCTTGGTTTATTTATTCAATTCAAATTTAATTTCAGGAATTCCTTGCAATCTTCTGAACTATCGTATGACATAGAAATGTACGATTTATAATTGAATGAATTTCAATCAATGAATACGGTAATCGTTAATAATGCATTATATGCAATGTAAGGAAGAGTATTTTTCGTTTAAAAAAAAAGTAAATTTCCAGATTTAAGCATATCTAAAAAGTTCAAATTTTTATTTAATGCAAATAAACGAGAACTATAATCTGTTAAATTAGACGAAGCAAATATCTTCTACTTATTTGATGTATTATCACACAATTTATTGTCTAGAAAGTTCTAACTAATATTTGCTTCATTTTTGCTCTTATTTTTTAGCTATTCATCAATGATCAGGTGCATTTCGAGATTATGCTAACACCGAAAAGTATGTCGTAAGTATTGATTCGAGAAAAGAACTGAAAATGAATTCTTCTCGAATTTTCACTTTCAAGAGAATTCGTCTATAAGAATCGAGATAGAAAATAGTAAAAGGGATTTGCATAAGAATTAGGCAGACAAGATTGGGCAGAGGTCAAGCAAGCGAGGGAAAGCAAGAAAAGAGAATTTGACCTTCATCAGTCTGGCAATTTTTTACAGCGAAAACTGCTACTAATATTGCTATATTCTATCTTCATCCCTATTCCGAATCACACTTGTACTTGCAGTTTCTGTTTGTCCTTTTTTCATCTATTACCCATCGGAGAAAGAGAGATCAAAGAACGACTAGAAGTGTAATATCCTGTTCCTCTCCCTGCATATCGAATAGAAATAAAGAAGGCAGAACTGCATCGTTATGACCATTGGTCATCAACATGACCTCGAGGTCAATCCTTCCCTCTCTCTAGAGACCCAATCGACATTAGTATACTAAGCCAGCTCATTCACGATTCTTCCTTTCCTTCAACCGGTCGATTACTGCTCTATCCGAACAAAATAAATGTTACCATTGCTTCACTACAAGCAATCCACCAACAACAAATATCCAACTAAGGAAATGGCTTTTTCTTACTCGGAAATCTACCTGAAAATGGAAAATCGGTTGATGGTGTTCAGGATGTACATCCTGGTCGATGTAGTAAAAAAAATATTCTCATCACCGGGTGCACATTCGATCACGCCATCTTCCTATCGTTAACTCAATATTACCGGGAAATCTCATTAATTTTCGTTATAATTCATCTTTAGCTTCATTGGAGAATTGTTGCTCAAAGGCAGTTTAACTCCATGGTATGTTGATATGAACACAAAAAGACGCGATCATATATAGTCGTTTTTGCCATGTTCAACATGCCAAATAATTAGTCGTCTGATATAAGAGAGATGAATCCATCAAAGTGGACACGTAGATGTTACGTCTCCTCTAAATGAACACATTTGACAATAGCATATCCAAAACACGTTGTACGACATAGGGTGATTGATTTCTCAGGCTGTAATTTAATTTGATTTCCGATTATGCTAAATGCTAAAACAGATTTCTTGCCATCTAAATAAGATATATTTTTTTGGTTAAACGTAAAGATCCATTGAAGGAAGGATGACATGTTCCAAGGCGAATTAAATGTCAATCATTTTGGTTTAAATTTTATCAAATTAGCAATTTCCGGAAGCATATCAAACAACAAAAACAGACAAAGTTATAAGCAAATAAATCAGGTAGAAATATTACGACCGACGTCCTTATCTGCGCGACTTTTTATCAGCTGTTCATTCTTCTCATTTATTGTGCGCGTTATTTCTGAATCAATTTTAGCTTGCTGTATAGCTGTAGGCTTTTTCGGGGCAATTGTTAGTGGATGACCCTTCTTGGGACCCTGTTTTGTTGATTTCATCTTCTTCTTTTGTTTCACACCATTCGGCAAGGATACTTTCTTCTTCATTTTATGTTGCACCATTCTTATTCTGTTATCAAAATTTCAAGATATCTGCAAATGGAAATCAAATTAAAAATTTGATAATCAATGAATCATCTGGCATAATAACAAATGCGACAAATGTAAATCGATATATATTTTTTTTTTGAAAGGCTTTAAATAAATTATGGATGGTTAGCATGTCACAATAAAACTGAAAAACATCTACAAATACATTTTTTACAGAAAGCTACCTGTATCATTCGAATTTTTTAATGCAACTGAATGTAGCGCCTAGCAGAACTTTGCATATAATGTTTTTTTTTTTTTTGTTGAAACAAAACTCCCATCAAATTTGAAGAAAAAAAGAAAAGCTATTCGATTTTAACTGTTAGTTTCATGCGCATTATAAACAATAAAGAACGATATGACAAGAGTTTTTAGTCAAATAAATCAATGTAACTTTTGGCAAAGGCAAGAATAGAAATTGATACATAAGTTATCCGCAAGAAATCAATTCAAGTTACCAAATCTAAATCGTTAATTCAGGAAGGAGAAAAAATGCATGAAGATTTATGATTTGACTTAGTTTAAAAAAGCAAAAACATCCGAAACAATATTTCCTTGAATTATGAAAAAATGATATCGTAGATACATATCTTACTTAAAGAATAAATTTTTACGAAGGAGCAACACTTCATGATTCAGTCGAAAGAACGATAACAACTATGAAAAATTACTTGCATGAAAAATTTTTTTCAATCCTGGGAATAATAATATGTCAAGAATTGATACCAATCAACAACTAACTATTAATGTATACAATCCAACGGTTAAACTCATAAGCTAACATAAGGTGGTTGTACGATATTTGGATAATCAAATGAAAATGATAGCCGATAAGTTGGATATATGATTGCTACTATTTGTTTTATTGATTACTACCAATGGAAGCTGTCAAACATTACAGACTTGATAAACAGGCATCATTCATCATGATAGCATAAACAAACTAGACAGATACTAAAACAAACAAACTAAATAATCAATAATATTTTTATTGTGAGCAAAAAAATAAATAAAGGCATGATACTTCATTCAAACATCACTAGCATTGTCAGAACGAAGAAGTTAGAATAACTCTAATGATTATCACTCACAAGATGAATTATTGCAACTGGATATATCATTTACATATGAAAATTAGTAAATAAAAGGAGTGACAGAGTACATTTTTTGCAAATAAGAAACTGGCTTATCAAATTGATTCTCCCAATCAACAGTAATTAGTAGTCGTGAATTCACTGCTTGCTCCACACACCATGGTAAATATCGTTGTACAAAAGCGCGCTGACGTCTAAAATAAATTATTATGAAACTAATAAAATAATGCATTTACCTTTTTCCTTAAAACTGCATTGAATTCCAGAAAAGACTTCAAAATTGATTAAAATTGAATTATTGAGTTTGCCTTTCAGCAAACTTATCAATTAACATACTTTGGCTCTAATCTCATACCAGCAAACACACCACCGAGTATACACATTGGTAAACCAAGTTGTAAGCCTTCAAAATATTTGACAGCGATCTGAAAAATGTTAATTTACTTTCTTACAAAAAAAAAAAGTAATAATTTCAAATAATCACACATTATCATTTAGTTATTAATATTTCAATTTCATCAGATAATAAAATATCCATTTAATGAAGAACAGAGAAGATTAAAATGATTCCATGTTATCACACTTTCTGATTTTTAAAACGTTAGCTTCTTTTTGCAACTTCATAAAACTTTCAAAAAAAAAATTTGTGAAAACCATTAATATCACCATAATTTACATAAACGAAAGAAATTTTCACAATAACGTAAAACTGTTGAAATTCTGTATTAAATATGGCAAAGCTGCTCTTTGAAAATTTACAATGTATCAAATCAAAAGCTCCAGAACTAAAGATCTACTGCAATTCACTATTGGTTCAAATAATCAAACACTACTGATTCTATCCTTCGAATGATATGGAACTACCTCATCAAGTAAAGTCGTTTTCATTTGCAAAAGTAAGTGATTGAAATCATGTGTTTCGCGATATCTCTGCATTATGTAACATAAATCGTCATCATCAATAAACTGAAACAAGGATTATGGTATTGAGAACTAATGAAATCAGGAATAAAATATAAATTTTGTCCTTACTTGAAATATTCAATAACAACTACCGCTATTAAAATTTAAAACTATATAAAATTTCGGGGTATTATAACTTCAGAATTATAATTAATTTACTGTTAAAATTACTTAATAAAATTATCGACTGTCAGTTCTTAAAGATTACATACACTATCAGTGTTCAATGTTCATTCCAAATGGTTCGCAAGTCAGCAAAGCAGTCAGATCATATTTTACAAGTCATCAAAAATGAAAAGATTCTTTTGACGATAGTAAAATATTACGTCTTAATAACCGTGACCGGATAAATGAGAACGATATTAAATCAATAGATAAGAAAAATGTTAAACCTAAAATACTAAACGCAGTACGATCAGAATTAAATAATGCATTACGATTTACTAAAATCCACATTATCAAGAAATATCGAAAGAAAGGGAAGAAAAAACAGGAAAAAAAAACAAATATAATTACAAAATTCAAGAAGAAAACCTTAACAATTGGACGTTCGTCTGGAGTAGTGTTCAATGTTTCGAGAAATATGGTGTATTCTCTGCCAAGTGTTCCATGAGGAAGCGTTCGAAGATAAGATAAATCAATGGTAGCATTCGTTATTCTTGGACGATCTCTGATCGAAATAAATCAATAATTCTTTGTATAGCGATCAAAAACAAAGTATTTTTCCAAGTTATTACAATTTTTTTCCAGAGATACTTTGGAAACAATCAAAAATGCGCTATAAAGATCAAAACCCACAAAGTGCAAACACATATTAAAATCAAGAAGAATTTAAACCTCAAAATTTTTCTACCAGATATATCGCTTTCCATTCTTTGACGAATTTTTTCTAATATTGGTCGAAAAGCGGTTGTTTCACCCATTGTTGCTACCATATCTGAAAATAATCATTTAACATAGGATTCATTTCACAAGCAATTAGTTTTAGAAATTAATTAAACTTGACAAACTATGCATAAAATGATATAGTGCAATAAAAGATGGGAAACCGGAGACAGTACAACACAAACGTTTAAAAAGATAAGGTGAGCTAACTAACTCGTGAACGCTATTGTTTGGCCAACTCATAACTAAAAATTCTCAAGATTCATGCATAATACAAACAAAAAGAAAAAAAAATGCTGAATGACCGGCAATTACTTATTGATTTAGAGTGAATATCATATTTGATTTAAGTTTATAACTCCAAGTTTTATTCAATAACCAAAGCGAAAACATAATAACCTGCTCTCATCGGATTTAAAAGTGCTGTTACTGCTGAACCGAATGCAAGTAATCCTTTTTGTAACGAAGAAGTTGAAACATGTGATGTATATAATTGAGTCATATTTCTTATTGGTATCTGAAAAACAAAAGAAATCGAACATAATTTTTAATTTTAACATTATTATCACAAAACAAGTGTTTTACGATATTTTATTGAAACACAACTGATTTTCAAAAGCTTACCTTACTTGGTGATGTCGATAAGCTCGATGCCTTTCTTTATTTCCTCATTCTTTTCTTTGAGTATCTCTTCAATATTTCTTGAACCTTTGGATTGTGGGAACCAACCCAAATTATCAGCAATTAAATGATGATTCTTACAGCTATCGCAAGTTACAATAACAATACCTTCTTTGTATGCTTTTTTAGAAAAAAGTTTTGGGCCCTAAAATTTTGAATTGTCTCATATATTTTCTAAATAAATATTGTGGGAAAACTGACAAATTTTAAACAATATGTCATAAATTATTAACTAACTAAGATCAACCAATATTTAACCAAATTCTTCATCATATTCCGGAATCATCTAATAAAAACAAGAAATGAATAATTGGAAAAAACAATCCAAGAATATACCTGTCGAGTACCACAAACCTTGCAAGTATAATTCAACGATAACCTCTCGTGCGACGAAACACTGCCCAATAAGGCACGATGTACAATACGATTTACGCAGAGATATCGTATCAACGGAGACACAACTAACATCAATTATTTTGGAAATACCGATGACACAACTAACATCAATTATTTTGGAAATACCGATGATCTGAAAATTTATGTATTTAAATGAAGCTTATTTGTGTAAAAGAAAAAATACCTAATAATATTACTAATAATCCGAACAAAGTAACTTCTATTTTATTATCTGACTCTCCTCGTTCAATGCACAAAATAAACGACGCACACATACCCATGATTTCCATTCTAAAATACTTTTCCGCTTCTTATCCATATCAGAATATATTCGCAACTTGCGCTCAAACCTAACTTATATTTTACTTTTGCATAATATACCATTTCTCCTCCTTATTCTCTCATTCTACTGGTAACAGTCATTTTTATCTTCGTTCATTTCATTATTTTATCTATCATAATCCCATTGATTTGCTAATGTAATTTTGCGACTCTTTAATTTTAATTTGCGAATGTAGTTTTGCGATTTTTTACTCAATTAATGGAATTTCAGCCTACTTTGTTTGCTTCGCGAAATCTGCCTCAAGAAACCCCGCTAAGATAAGAATTGCAATCATGTTGGTAATGAAACCAATTTAAATCTAAAAAAGGCTCCCACAGAAACAATAATTCATTAGATGAAACTTTTAATGTGTGTAAATTAAAACGCCACCAATTAAACTTTTCTGATATTTCCAAGAATTCCAATCTTTTTAATATTTGCATTTTTGTAATTTTACGTTGGAGTTTAGTCATTTGCTATTCTTATTTTCTCCTAAGCAAGTTTCCTTAAAAATAGTCGTAGTATGGAATAAAATCGAACCCGTGTACAATTTTTCATCATTATAATAACAAAATAGCGTCTATGTATGCTCACATACTGTATCAATGCCAAAACCAATGCAACGATCACATAGACTGAGCCCGAATGTAAGAACCGCCTCATATTTATTATTCCATTATATATCTTTGTTTTTAATTGGACCTCGAGATCTATGGCTCAAAATTAGTCGATTCTTACTTTCAAATTGGAACCCAATATCCAAGCCTGAAAAATTCGGTAGCAGAATAGCTGACTTTCAAGTCAATACAAACTGTCAATTCAGTTACTATGTAATATAACAGAAAGCAAAACTTTAACAACTATATACAATGCATTGGAGAAAACAGAATCTGCTAATGTAAAATGGAAAATAAATCATTTCAAATTTTCAAAACGTATTCACAATGACTTCACCATTAATATTGCAATAATTTGATTATTAAAATTACAATTAAAATCTGAGAGAAGCAATGGACAAAACTTGAGAGAAAGAAAGTTCATATAAAACACGTGGATAAATTATATACAATAAAGTTAAAGCATTAAAACACAATATGTTTAAACTTTAAAACTACATGGTAAAGAAGAGATCTAAACAATTCATATTAAAGAGTAGACAATAGAAATATACAAAGAAGGGACTGGAGAAAGGGAGAAAGAAAATTAAGCTGGGAACAAAATAAACTTCACAATTTCTATTCACAATGCAATTTAATGATTCAGTAAAACATTCAAATGAAGGGAGAACGAGATGATGTTAGATTCGCTTGCAAAATGCACTGCTGCAGCAACTGCTGGAGTGGAAGCGCTTCACGTGCTCCTAAAATACATGATCACATGAATTAAAAAAAAAAAAATGTGCTTCTAATCTTTTTTTTTCAGGAAATTGCATTATTAAATACGTGTATACTGAACACATTAACTACTAAAAAGTATCACTTTCAATCATTCAAATTATCATTCCTTCTTCATCATACCTATTTGCAAAAATGCATAATCTATCATTCTGCATTATAATACGTAATTTTCATAATCTCATTTATATTGAGAATTTCAGAACATACTGCAATGACATAGCGGTTGATGATTATTCGAACGAAGACTGTTGTGATTATTCAGATGATCTAAGGATGAATTGAAAAAAGGAAATGCGGTAACACAGTTCGAAATATTTCGCAATGGACTTCCCGGCTTTGTTTTGGTCATTGGTCTATGGTAATAAGCCGCGTCGTTTATGTACCTCGGTCCAACATGATTCGCATAGATATATGAGGCAGCAAAGTTCTGGACATAAATGTCGAGCATTAACCAAGTTACATATCTCGCATTGAGCACAATCCATTAGATATGGCTTTATCTCTATCTAAAATTTTATGCTGATAAAAAACAATATCTACTTCGCTTTTTTTTATTGGTGAACAGTTCAAAAATTTGAAAGATTCGGCCTTTAAAAGATTAAAATATTTGGAATGCTAATTACGATGTTCAAATTTTGCTGTAATATAACATATCTAAAAATATTATTTTATATGTCATAGCACAAATCTGAGACAGCTTATCCCATTTATTATCACTCGAAAATTCAACCCATAAAAATGAAATTCGAAATTGATGTTAGCTCAAAAATTATTCAACGCAAAAAATTGTTTTCATAAAATTTATAGATTACTTTTTTCTATTTTTTAATTGATCATTATCTTTTTTTATTTCTTTCTTGTTCTTTCCGTTGTTGTCCTTTTTAACCATTTTAATTATTTTCTATTCCTTTTTATCTTTCTTTATAACTCATTTTTCCCAGTTGTCATAACCAGTTCAAAGTTCAAAGAAATGGACTTACTTCTTTCACCTGATCAATTGTGGTTAATGTTATCAAACGCATTGCAATCGCTGTAAGGTAGGATTCACGACTATCAAAAACCACCTGCGCTGCTCCTTTCGGATATTTCGTATCGGCGTCTACTTCCAGAGAAACATACATGACGTCACCGATAGTTTGCTGAAGTAGCATTGCTAATTCTGCTGAAATATCAGAAAAATGATATTTCAAATGATTGTTTAAAAATTATCTATCTGACAGGTACTCGATAAATGATAAATTAAGATATCACATCAACCCCGAAATCTAAAACTGAATACGACTTTAATTATCTTTAAGAAATAATGAGGGGATTCGTTTGGCTCTTTACAAAATTTATTTCAAAAAGAAAATACAAGTTGATGGCAACATTATGTGCTTGCATTATTGGCATCATTGACAGTGAACTTATTCAAAATTTTGAATGAATAAAATTTTGAGGAAACTCGATTCATTTGTAAAATCAGGAGAAGATAAGTCTTTAGAGATTTTCATCTCAAGTTAAAACAAGCAAGAGGATATGGAGAAGTCGAATGGCTAACACGCAGTTGTTGTACGCGGCACACCACCGATGAAAACGGAATATCGATCAGATAGTGGTAGTTCATTTATCACACGGTATACTTGATCGCTAAGAGCCCAAGGTCTTACTTGCACCTGTAAATTTGCTATTTTCCAGACGGTTTTCACAGCTTATCTTTACTGCCATTAATCAAGAATGCTCATTCTTCTAAACTTCTTAAACTGTAAACTGACCACTTTAATATCTTTTGCGCCATTTTTTAGAACAATATTCAGTTTCCCCTGTTTATAAGTGCATCGGCTAACGAGGTATTCAACAGAACGGTCGCTAATAAAAACCACAAAGGCGTATCCTGAAAACCAATTTTTTCTTACCGATTTCGAAACGGTAACTCTGAACGGATATCGATTCCATAATAACTCTCTTCGTTAAAATATAGTAACAGACATGCAAACTCGCTTGTGTTGCATGGTCTGATTTTGCAGATAACGGTAGCACAATAAAAGTTTTTCAGCGTGTCTTAAACTCGTACATGTAAAAAATTACGTATTCGATTTATCTACCAGCTTCCATCCCGAATCCTAACTTTTATTATCTTTATAGCATATTTCCAAAATATCTCAACTGCATTCAAAATGGCTTTTATGTCTGAAGTATCCGTAAACATTCTTTCTCGCTCTTTCCATCCACACTGTTATTGAGTTTGTAATTAGCCAAACTGTTTGGTTATTTCAAATCAAAGAGAAAAGATAATACACCGGAAAAAATATACAATTCATTTCCTCTTGTTATCCTAAATTTTTTTCAAATTAAATTACAGATTGAGTCCTCATCTATGCTCAGCATCTGCGCTCGATATTAGATACTGCTTAACGATAACCAAAACAGACAAAATATAAAATCGCCAGAATCTTTCAACTATTTTAAGAATTCGTATTGCGATGACTGAACAGCTAACCATTTGGTGGAATATCACCTCCAGTGCACTTACGGTGCGGCCAATCGACTTTATTTGGTCCAAACTGTTCGAAGAATAAAGAGATTGAATCTGAAAATAGATCAGAGAAAATAAAAGTAATTTAAAAATGAAAACTATGTAGATTCTAGAAAATTTTTATATGACCATAAAAAAATGATGAGACTGAAAAAAGAAACCATTCTTACCAGCAGTAACATCGGGTGGAAGCCCACCAACAAACACTTTGCGAGAGAAAATTCCGTTTCCTGGAAAATTCTGCGAAACTAAGTCTGGAACTGAAACTTGATTATCGTTGTTGTCAACACTCCAGATATTCTTTACTTGCGCAATTGCTGCTGAAAATTAATTTGTTGGATTTTAAACAACTGAATATTAGAACATTTGAAACAATCTTTTGAACATCACTAAATGCATCTTCTTAGAATTCAATCTAATGGTAACGGCTCAGCTATAGTGAAACATAGCGAAAGAAACGTTTCAGAGGTTAAATCAAATGGAAAAACAATAATTTGACGATATGCCATTCTATTATGAATCAATATAACGATTTAAATATATTACAAGCTTTCCTTTAGAATATTTTTTCTTTTCCAGTTACATTACCAAAAAATGATGGAATGCGTTGGAAGCTTTTGGACTCAGTGTTTAAAATTTCAATAAATATACTAAAATCTCCCTTACCGTAACCACCGAAACCATCATTTCCAAAAATGTCGTAGTTACCTGTAACTGCAGATTCATTTTTTTTCCAAAATTGCCTTAAATAAGTCAAATAAAGGTGATAAAAAGAAATTTACATAGTTGCATTTAGAAAATCTATTCTGAAATACGACTCAACATTCGTCATCTACTTTTTATCATTCCAATTTTAAAGTGTTGTAATAAAAAGCACTCCCTTTTACTTTTTTGAAAATTATTTGTGATAGTTGATCCCAATAAGCAGAAACGTAAAAAAGCGAATCCTGGTACCACACTCAAATCAATATCAGTCGTTATACTTTTTGCTGTGTTCATTGGATAACAAATGTTAACTTCGAATCAATACTTTAAAAATAAATGCAATTAAATGTTGAACAATTAATTTCAAGAATATTCCCAAAAAAAGATATTTGCATATAATAGCGCTCCTAAAACTGTTAAATTTTAGATTCCTAGGCGAATATTTTCAGGAAATTCCACAAATTTAAATAAACTATGAGAAATGAAAGTGAAATTTTTTTGGAAATTTTCGTTATTATCCAGGAAGTCAATCAAATTCTGTTTGGAAAGGCCGATTTTCTTTTTCCCAGTCATTCTATCATTTAATATGTCTCAACAACACTGGGTTACTGTAGCAAATTACATTATGCACGTATCACGCCATACACCATAACTCTTTTATCTAATCCTTAGATGCTTGATGATAATTAATATTCCAATAGCACAAAAATAACCATCAAAATGCACTAGTCTTCCAATTAGCAGATCCCAAGTACTATCTCTGAATCATCTCATTTGAGTCGCATATAATCTAGTTGGTTAGTTTCCATGTACAAAGTCTCATGTTGGCAACAGATATGCTTGCATAACGTTGAAAAAAATTAACGTTGAAAAAAATTAAATGCAGTATTCTAATTATCTCAACACACATACCACATATCACAGATCGTACGCAACATGCATGTCACATGTCATACGTCACAAACTATACGTATATGCAAAACGTAACGCATCACGCCTACAAATTTTAACGTCCAGTGGCATCCATATGAACCACCCATCTTGCAGCCAGTTGCAAGGAATGAGCCTGAAATAGCATCACTTTCAATGTTTCCCGCCAAAAATGACGGAGCTGAAATGGTTAATCTGTTTCTAGAACATTCCATAGAGAAGCCTGAAACTACTTACTGACTGCCTTAGATTATTAATTGTTTATACGTATACTAAATAAGTGCATTTACACGCCCCATACGTCTTTTATGTTTCACACGTACATTCACGTGCTGCATATGTGCTGCATATGTTCTTTACATCCATAACGTACCACTCTTGGTCAGTGACAAAATTACGTAATATAAAATACTCTTCCTCTCCTGAAATACGCGTTTTTACTATAATTTCGATCAATAAGAATATTATTTTGCATAGATGAGTTCATATATTGATGTATACATCTCGTGAAAAAATTTTTTTGATTTATTAAAATGCAAAAATTATTTAAAAAACTATTTGGTCTAAATTTTATTAACTTTTTAAGAAAAAAATGAAGAGAGCTTGTTTACTTCAAATCTTCCGATATTTTAACTTACTGAACTGAGATTTGTAAATTTTCAAATCTATTTTAGCAGTATGTTTGGTGACTACGCATATTTCAAAATTTCTAGCCATTTTTCACTTTAATATCAAATTAATAAACATTTGACGATCATCTGCGCATTAATTTTCAATAGTTTAATACGAATTACTTATTTTTTGATTCTTAACATTTTCTCCTTGTCTCCAATTATTATCATTCGTATGAATCTTTTTTTTTGACATTTTCAATTTTAATCTTTCATCTCTTCAGCTCTTCTAGAAGTGATATATTCAATCAGATCATTGAAAATGCGTTAAATCTTGCCGAATATCTCACGTATGTCATTCATGACTATGAATTAATCTCTTATATTATTAGCAATTCAGATCAGGACAGTAATAGTTCATTTAAGGAATTGAAATGCGATTCAATATGAGGAGTAATTATTTCAAGGAATATGAAATATTGGACATTTTGTCAAGATGATGAATTCGGTAAGTATTACTCATTACTCGATAATATGCGGTTACAGATTACTTCAGATACTTAAGTATAACTATCAAAATTTTGTGAGTTCAATAATGTTTGTTATAATCAGTTAGTCATGTTTCATTATTGCTTGAACGAAGCAAAGTTTTAAATGCGCTCTGAGATTGAAATTTCATGCCGTCACCAAAAAGGAAGCGTAGTTTGTATGTTATGGTCGGCTACATGTCGTAGTTAATTGCGTTGTGAATGGTATGAATGAAATGAATAATGCAGTACGTTCTTTTGAAGCAAAATTACATATAATATTTCACTAATTATTTTTTGTCTACTTCTCATTCTGTTTTGCTCTCTCTCTTTTTTTGATTTCTCATTCTATTGATAATCCAAACATGATGCGGAACGGTTAATGCAACGTGGAATACATGTGATGCGTGGTTGCTATTCACGTATAGGTTGTTTTTAATGCATGACGTGGGAGATGGTGGTGCTGTATAAGTGGATATAATGATATTTGTGATAGGTGAAAGAGAAGAGATGGTTATCACAACTAAAGATTTTAATTCATTATGCTGTGAGATGTCCCATAGATTTCACTTTTTCCCATTATTCTGATAGGGCCGCAAATAAATAAGAAATATATAAGCTAAAGATGAGTTCCTGTATTGTCTGTCTCAGTAGCTTTGATGCAAATTCTATAATGATAGTCTCACGAGTCTCACGCACAAAGAGTTCTAACAAATGCTAAAAATTATCATTGGGAACTGACTTTACATGTCTTTCTTCCTCTATAACTTTATTCAGCTTAAACTTTGATTTGAAATTTCAAATTAATATCATTTTATTTTGTGCTCTTCCAGCCGTTATAAATGCCTGCCAAACAACGCATGAGTGTGGCAAATTCGGTCTTCAGCAAAAATGTATTATCACGAGGCAATGTACAAAAAACTTTGGTAAGTTCTTTATATTATATCATTATACGTTTTATATGCTGTCTGACTGCTGATTAATGTAGCATCTTCATTAGTAATTTGGGAAAGTCTTGTAGTTGCTTTTTTTTGCATACATATGTGTAATATATATACTTATATTTACACATATGTTTTCAAGAAAAGTGAGATGCAACTAATATTTTTTTTCGAAGTTTCAGTATACTGAATCCTTTTTTAAAATATGGCCTTGGAATTCGATGTTACTGAAAGCACAACTTTTTTCAAGAAATATAGTTAATAGATGAACTAACTGTAGGAATTATTGCAACTATAGGAGTTAAAAAAATAATATTTTCAGAAGCCGCAAGAAGATAAATATGCGACAACTCCATGGTTGATTGGTCTTTTTGTATTTGTTGTTTGTGGTTCTGGTGAGGTTTTTAATATATTTATCAAGCGATGTTCATTTTAATTTGTCTCCTTTCTTTGCTTTTGTGTAATTTATTGCTAGTCATTAGTAGTACTTCTTCATTGTCTCTCTCAGCCTTGTTGATACACAACTGATCACATTTTAATCCTATATAAGTTACATGATATCAAATGTTTGCAGAATCCTTATTATTCCAGTTTATTATTAAATCACATTAGAATGAGATCAGCTTTTATCAGAATTTAGGCGTCGGCTGTTATTAATTTTAGTTAATAAGATGTATTTATTTATTTGAACTTTTAGCGTGAAGTACGCCGAAAAAATGTTAAAGTACTTTTTACATATCTACTTATTCCATTCCAGTCTATTTTTACTGTTGCGATTATATAAAATCGCTAGTTTTATTTGGTACATAGAGCCGAAAAAATAAATCACATCAAAATAACTCTTATTTTTTTTCTTCAAAACGCTTTCTAGCGTTTCTAAAATCAAGTATGCATTAATAGATACAGTGAAAAGGGATGACATATAGTTTTGAATTTAATTTAATTTGTATGGAAAAATTGTGTTCTGCTGTGTAAGCAAATAAGAAGAGAATGCAACGCAAGAAAATGCATCGCTTTCAATATTCAAAAAGATCCTGATAATTCTAAAAGTATGTCGAAATTCAATATTTTCGGATTTTATCATTGAAGGATTCTTCGGTTTTATAACCAATGATTTCAGCGATATTCGAAATTATCCGATCGGTGAAGATGGGATGGTAAAGTGATTGCAAAGAATATAACCTCTTTCATCGTATTCATTTACCAATTTTTTCATATAAAAAAACGAATTTTTTCTCAATTTTTGGTTTGACGGCCGCATATTTTGTCCATTCCTTTGATACTTACTTTTGATTTTTTTTTATATTCATTTGTGTAAGTAATTCCCCAAAAGTGGTAGCGTTACCAACGTTTAAATTTCCTCTTTACGATTTGAAAAGACTCATTCTTTCATTCGATGGAAGTTGATTTTCTTTTTCACATAGTTTAAGTCGGAAATTTTTTGTGTTTTTTTTTGTTTTTCGGAACAATATTTCTTGTCTCCTGATGCGAAGTGGTTGGATGAGTGAGCAATTTTATGATTGCATATTCTTATTTAATGATAATTCGAATGTCATGTTGCCTTATTTATTGTAAGCTTACCATGATAAAACTCTGTCGCTAAGTAATTCCATTTTTAAAATTAAAAAAGACAGAATACTACTAATAAAGGGATGATAAAAAAAGTACAAAAGCATTGTCTAACATATTAATCAGTTCTCTTTATGTATTTAATCGGAAGACTGATAATTAATTAAACGAAATACTGATAATTAATTTTTGATGATTAATTTGATTTATTGAAGAGAATATTAAAATATTACGATGAAATATGATGTGGTAAACTTACAAAATCTGTATTCCATGAAAGATTTGAAAAAAAAGGAAAACCATACTACTACTTATTTCTAAAAAATGCTTAATAGAGATGTTGGAAGAAAGAGGAGTAACTAGCAGAAGCAATTTTGGAATAAACAGTGTACAGAGCTATGTGAATGACGAAAAGTCTTATTGATTTCGGAACAATTTTTGAAAGATGGTGAAGTAAAAAACGCGGGAAACAAGAAATAAGAGTAGATGAATTGATGTTTCAGTTTGTTTGGCTCAAAAGATTTGCTCTAAAGCCAATATCTCGAATAGAAATCAGTAATTTGTTTGTTTTTTTCTACTTTAATAATTCATTTTCAGTGATTAAGTTATTCTCGTAAATCATTATTTTGAAATGAGCGAGATTTTTGCCTTAAATTGTAGATATTTAAAATCGTGGTACGATCTGTGATGATGCTTCTGAAAAGAAGTTTCATTAAGTTTCATTCGTGAATTATAAAATGTTATATTATTTCAAGAGAAAATGAAAAAGAATAAGTTATATGAAATTTAAAGAATGTTGTAATGCTAACCAATTGCTGCATCGGTTTCCAATTAATTGGCTTGGAAATTACTTTTTTATTTCTAGTTGAATTTATTTGGCAGTGTGAAATATTGTTACTTAAAATAGAACAGAGGACATTCAAATCACTATCACACAAACGAAATGTCAGAAGCAATTTTCATCAACACTGAGAAATAATCCAGAAATTGAAATAAATTGACGAATAACAAATTGCAAAGCTCATTTAATCCAACAAAATCGTCGTTGTCTAATCCGTTGATCTATTTAGGGTCAATACAGGTAGGTATTAATATTTTTCGTTCTATTTAACCTATACAACATTAAGGTTAAAGTGCAAAAAGATCAAATTTCCACCTGTTCTCTTTTCTCATTTGTATTTTGCAAATTGTACTGTAAATATTACGTTTATTGCAGGATTTGTACTGAGTAAAAGTTTTTTTTTTTCCTGCTGTTCTTCAAATTTTTTTCATATGAAAATGGGATGATATTAAAGAATATCAATGCGAGGAAAAATTTGCAAGGAATCATATTAAGTTTCATTTCGAGTCAATTATAGCTAAATGCATGAATCCAATCTACTATCATTGTGATTTTGATGTGAATAATAGTGTGAATAGCCGAAATGATATCCAGTAGATGTCAAGGTCAACCAAAATGAAATTCATGAATCGAGAAATTAGATTTGACAAACATTTCAAATAAATCTTTTTTCTCTTTTGTTAATGCACACAGGTATGACTGTCATAGCCATCTTTCATCGTAACTTTCTTTGCATTTATTTGTTTGTTTGAGATAATTGATTGATTAATGGAATTATTACATTTTAATTGTTATAAGCAACTGAATCTTTTAAATGGATTTGTTTAGACGATAAAATTTGATACTGTAGAAAATCGAAAGAGCGGAATAAATTACATATCCATGAAATTTTTTAATATTTTTATAATTTAATATATCTCTACGATACCATCAGAAATGATGGAATCGTTCACATAAAAAAACATTTCAGGTGGAAAGGAATAGACTTTCATTGTGTTTTTGATTTCTGATAAGAATTAAATTAAATTTTAAATTATCGAATTGCATATTTCTTACTACATGATATGATATGATATGTAAATTAATTTCAAATAGTGATGATAATAGCTGGCTTAAAAACTTTTACGCTCAGATCTGTATTGCTCAATTTTTTTCAAAATTACAAATGCATAATTCTGTTTTATTTTCGCAGGTGAAATTTTTGTAATGCATTAGAAGGAGAAGGACGAAATGAAGACATTATTGCAAGTGATAATATATTTATATCATTTCATATTTGTAAGCTTTGATTAATAAAATCGAGAAAAAGACGAGATTTTCAAGATTATATATATTTTTTGCGAAACTATATTTGAACTTTAATTACATTTAAATTAAAATTATTGTTTAAAGTTAGTGAAATACAAAGAAAAGGAAATTTTTTTTTTGCAACATTATATTTAAAATTTGAAGAAGATTTGCAAAATTATATTCAAATTTAGATTATTAATTATTTAAAATTAATGAAAATGCAATGGAAAAAATTTAGTAACCTTATGATAACTAATATACGTTGACATGTCATGTCAAATGTATATATGTAATTAGATGATCCTTTTTTAACATATAGTAAGAAATATTGCATAAAAGGTTGGATTATTAACTAATTTATAAGCATATTTTTGCTAAGAAATAAATTAAATTTTAGATTATCAAATCTGAATATTTCTTTACTATGTAATACGAAGGTTTTATTTCAAATAGATAAATGCCCAAAATGATAGCAACATAATTTCGAATGATTATGCGGAAGTTCGTGTACTGTTAAATCAATATTACGAAAAAAACAGCCCGAAAATATGGCACATATCATGATTATGTAAGTATATTGATAACTTTAGCCCGCATAGATTTTCGTAAATCAAATCTCGAAAAGCAATTTAGTAATCTGAATTTTGACAAAACAAGGCTGAATAAAATGAATGAAAGAGAGGCTGGAGTTTTTATCTTTTCTCAAATAACCTCATATATCGATGTATCTTTTTTTCTCATAGCATTATCAAAATATTTCAAATTTATTATTATCTTTAAAATTTCAATTTCCTACTACAGGATTCTAAAAAAATCAGCAAAGACCTGAAAGATATTCCAACTGATGATGGTACCGAAGCAAGCATTAATCGTAAGCAAGGTGTCGTAGGTGATCTATTCGAGAATGATATCTTATTAACATTGCCACAAGTCAAGGCTTTACTCAATGAGAATACAAGAGGCAGTAAGTTATTAACATAAAACTAATTTTGATCCGTTTAATATATTTTGAATTTTTAGTCAGACTTATTCAAAAAGAAAGAAATTATAAAAAATTTTATTCTAAATTCCAGAAAAGATTAATTATTTCGTATCAGCAAAAAGTTGCATATAAATTATAATTATTTTCGATAATCTTATTTACTCTAATAATAAATTGGGAATCGTTCAAATTAATTTTCATCCTCATGAAAAAAAAAGTGGATTTGATGATTCCTAAAAGTTCAAATATCTATATTGTTTAATTACCTAATCTAATAAATTTTGCTTTCATTATATTTCCACATTTCTCTCGAAATGAAATATATCTTATCCAAACGATAGCTATGTCCTTGAACAGGAAAGTGATTATCTTTCAAAAATTGAAAAACGCTTTAATGATGAATCCAAATTTGAAATAACAATTAACATGAAAATTATGAACTTGAATAAATTATCAATAACAAACATAACTATAATCAATTTCAGGAATTAATCGACAAGCAATTCGTGGAATGCAATATAACTGGGATAGCATACCCATATCATACTATTTCGGCTCTTCTAATGGTGAAATAAAAATTTACTTAAGAAATTAATTTAATTTACTTCAAAAACTGCTTGATAAGGATAGCTTATTTCGAAATCATTTTCATTTCACTGATAGACTGATTAAAAAATTTGGAGAAATCAGAAAAATTTAAAATTAAGTAACAAAAGAAATAATTATAGTTGATTGGCAAAATATAATTCGTACTGCTTTACATCATATCGAAATGGAAACGTGTATTCGTTTCAAGGTACGTGTATTAAAAGGTAGTGTTAACGTGAGAAAATTTAGGTAAACAATCTATTTAAGTAATTTGAATTAATTTTAAATCTAAAAAATCACTCTGATTAATTTAATCCTTTACATAACAAAATATTTAAATCAAATTTCTTGTGCAAATTATTTTTAATGATAGCTTAATTATAACTTTACCAAATATTATGATTTCAAATTTTCGAAACTTAATCCAAATTTTCTGATTATTATAAATTTTTTAAGAGGAAGAAAATTTAGGAAAATGGTGCAAATCAGAATTATATATATTTCACACAAGCAGGAGGATGTTGGAGTAATGTTGGTAAAGTTGGCGGTCGACAATTGATATCAATCGGAGTTGGATGTGAAGCGGTAGAAATTCTGTCAATTAAAATTTCATGAAATTTAATTTTTATTCCATAATTATAATTTAAATAAAAAGTTATAAAATCATTTACAGAGTATTGGATATTTTAAATTAAATTCGATTTTGCAATTATAACACCCATCGAATATCGATTATTCATTCGTTTATTCCAATATTTATATTTATATTACTATTGTATTATCAAAAATTTTCCTATCTTTGGTTTAATTATTTTAGAATAATTTAGATGGGAATAGTGGCTCATGAAGTATTACACGCTTTAGGTCTTGGCATGAACAATCACGTAGCGATCGTGATAATAACATCTGGATCAACTATATCAATATTTATCCAGTATTAATTCTCAATTAAATTTAAAATCAAATCGAAAGTTGAAAATATTGGGATCTCTAGCAAGTTAAGGAAATTCTATGGAACAATTATTTTTAAGTCTATTGTTTCAAGACAAATGATATGTTTCATGAAAGGTCATAAAAGATTCTCTCTGTTTTAATTATTGATATCCATTTAATTATAATTATAATTTCAAGGGTACTCAAGGAAATTTTGAAAAACGAACATCATCGAATACTGATAACATGGGATTATCGTATGATTTCGGTTCTTTGATGCATTACGGTTCCAAAGCATTCACAACTAATTTTGATAGGTTTGAATTAGGAAACCATAAAACAATAAACGATTATTCTATATACCAATGATCATTGTTTGTTGTAATTATAAGTTATGGAAATTTCTACATTTTTAAAGAAATAGACGTATTCAAAACGTAATTATCTTGACAAATCCACACTTTATAAAACAGATGACTTTATTCGTGAAACATTGTTCACGTTACTTGTTTTAGGGAGAGCTATTAACTTTACACGAATTTAAAATTGTTGATAGCTATTGTCACTAAATTACTAATAAAACATCATTATTAAATGATTTCAAGGAATACGATAGAAACACGTGATCATCGATATCAGCAAACGATCGGACAACGACAAGCAATTTCATTTAAAGATGCGAAAATGATTAATTTACGATACTGTCATGGTAAAACATTCACAATATAAATTACATGGAAATTTATATATTATTTGTTTATGTTCCTTGTTTAGGGAGACTATTATTGTTTACGTTCCTTGTTTAGAGAGAGCTATTATTGTTTATGTTACTTGTTTAGGGAGAGCTATTATTGTTTATATTGTTTATGTTACTTGTTTAGGGAGAGCTATTATTGTTTATATTGCTTATGTTACTTGTTTAGGGAGAGATATTATTAGTTTATGTTACCTGTTTAGGGAGAACACAAAGGAATACAAATTCATATATTTCTATTGTTTCTCTCTTCTATTCTCTTCAGGAACTTGTTAATTCTTGAAAAATCTGAAAATTAAATTCAGGAAAATCTATTTCAAGTTCTAATCACATGATTGATTTTTCAAAAAAGTAAAAGACTTGAATAACAACAATATTTCTCGACCATTATATTTCAGATATCTGTAAGTATCAAATGACTTGCTATAATGGTGGATATACAGATCCAAATAATTGCAATCAGTGCAAATGTCCAACTGGATTAGGTGGAAAAGATTGTTTATCAGTAGAACAAAGTAGTAGGTTTTTTTAATTTGATTTAGAAAAAACTTATATATTTCCAAGTTTAAATTATCACTTATCGTATCTTCACATATTAAATAATATCTATGGACTAATAAATTCATTTAGAAATCATTTATATTTATAAAATTACTTATATCTGAATAACTGACAAAAATCAATCTATCAACATGGGGAGTGGATTATGTCATCGGGAAATTTTATAATCATTTTATAATTTATCATCGTGCCATAAAAACTTTTTAAAAATAAATAGGGATTAATACTCTAGAATTTTGACAATTCATATATGAAATTGTTACATTTTTTTTTTTTTTTGTCTCATAGTATCCGAATTTAATGAAAAAAATTTCCCGATGACATAATCCACTCCCCTCCCAAACAAAAAAAAAAAAAAAATTGTAATTTTTCCTAAAGAAATCTTTTAGAAACACCTAATTGTGGTGGTGATTTGCTAGCTGATAATGATTACCAAACTATTACAAGTAATGGCTTGTATGGTAGCATTCATTGTGTTTGGAGAATTAAGGTAAGTTGTGAAGAAAATTGTAAATTTTATTTGAAACGAATAAATGAAATATATTGCAAATAAATGCAATCATCCACAGAAATAATTAATACAACTATTCTTTCCTATATATTATTACTAACAATATTAATTGATATTTTGAATAGAAAATTGTCAAAAAATATATTGAGTAATTTATTAATGATAATTTCCGTAGTATTAATATGTCGAGAAGGGAATTGATCTGGAATCGATCGTCAAATTCATTAATATATAGTATGGAATATTGTTAGAATATCTTGAAAGTTAATTACATTTCTTAATTTTCAATAAGCTTAAATGCCCGTAAATTTTAACTTAAGATTACTTTAATTGAAATAAATGAAATTCAATTTAAATCCAAATCCGTTCATTATCAAATATAAATCGTTATGCATTTTACAGTCAAGAGCACGCGTGCTTGTATATATTGATGAATTGCAATTACCTTGCAAAGAAACATGCACAAGCTACCTGGAATTGAAGTTCAAAGCAGATATGGTACCAACTGGTGAATAATCCATAAAATTTTTTTATCTAATGAATGTATAAGATAGATGGAAATCTGGATTGTCCTCCTCTCTCTCAAAATCTTCGTTTCATCCTTATACCTTCTTCGCCTTAGTAAAGATGAGATTCGAATATTTTTCGAAAATGCACACCGGACATATTAAAAATGATCTAAAAAAAGAAATGATTAGAGAGAGAGAAGAGACAGGGGAAAGAGAGGACATATAATAAATATTCACTACAATATATAATAAATAATTCAGGTTCAAGGCATTGTTGTGGATCACCAAAAACGAGAATAGCAAGTGAAAACGATACCTTCATCATCATCTATACTACAGATGATCTCACCTATAATTTCATGCCGAACATGTGGGGATTCAAGCTGCATTATAAACTATGCAAGTTTTAATTTCAGAGCAGTTAAATAGTAAACAAATAACAGTGATAAGAAAATAAGAGCAAAGATGGTAAGTAAAGGTAATAATTATTCTGTAACTACTCGAACTCAAGTGTGCACGAAGTTCTTCTATTCGTGGAAATTCTGTAGAAGTATCAAGCGTTAATTAATTAAAAAAAAAAAAAAACAAGCATCACAAGTTGATGAAAACTTGTGCAAGGAAGAATCAAACAAGTTGATGAAAAGCTCGTCAAGACAGAACAAGAAATGAATAAGATACTTAATTTAAATGCGTTGATTAACATGCTGCTATCATCTTGATGTTTGACTTATCATCGTGTAACACAAAGAATGAGGAGTGTGATAAAAGTCGTCTAGAGAATTCAGGAAATGGTAAAAAGGAAATAATTCACGTGTTACGTGATACTAATCAATATTTTAGATGATTTGAGCGCTCCTTCATCAAAGAAACCATCGAGTAAGAATTTGGTAAGTTTTCACAATCGATTATATTCTTTTCATTGTATTTAAATTAAATATCATTTTTGTAAATTTATTTTAATAAAAGTAGAAAGATTAAATTTGATTAGAGAAGACGACAAAAAAAAAATGTCCTTGGATTAGACTAAAACTCTTATTTCAAATTACGCGAGAATAAAGATCATTAATCTTTTTGAGGAAAATCTCTGCAAATGTCAATGTCACTAATGCTGACATAATCTCGGATACTGTATTCTATTCTTTAATAAATAGTATTGAATAATAATAATAAGTTACTTAAATTTCAAAAAATTTAATAAAAAAAAATAGACTACTACGATTGTTTCACCCTCACTATCATCACCATCACAACCACCGCCAACAACAATAACAATAACAACAATAGAAACAACAACAACACCAACAACAGCGACAAAATTAGCAACTACTGCTACTACCAAACTTTTGACGACAACGATTGGTATATTTCATTTAACGAAATTTTAAATTCCATTATTTGATTTAAATTTCACTATCTAATCTAATTCTTTTTGATTAAAAATGAAAATTAACAAACTTTTATTGATTGATTGCTAGTAATTGTTTTGTTTTATTCTACTTTTTAATATGAAGGTGAAAAAATTTTCAATTTATAAAATTTCGTATTTCGAAGTGTGAAATGAATTGAATTATTCAGAAGCATCGATTTGGAGCAAGTGGGGTAAATGGAGTTCATGTTCAGCGACCTGCGGCGGTTGCGGCAAACAACGTCGTGTTCGAGCTTGCTATGGCAGAAATCACAATTGTCCGTAAGACTTTCACTTTTTTTACACAATGCATATTTTTGAATGTTGAAGTTTGTTTTGAATTTACAGAAAATTAAAATCACCAATTAGCGCCAAACATGTCAATAATTAGGAAATTTTAAAATAGACATTTTTCCGGGAAAACTTTAAAAAAATTTTAGCAATTATTAAATTACTATAATTTTAAATGTCAGTGATTGAGAGAAAATTTACAAATACTGATATTAAAATATTTAAGAAAGAATGCTTTGTAATACTTCAAAATCAATTTTAGGACTAGTTAGGATAAATGATAAAAATGCGATTCAGTGAGGGATTTCAGAGGACCAAAAGAAGAAATGAAAAGATGTGGTGATAGGCGATGTCAAGTTGGAGCAAATCTTGAATGTATCGGCCGAATAGTTATGCCATGTAGCATCTATCAAACATTACAGTTTGCTACAGATAAAGGTGAGAATTAATAATAATTATAATAATAATAATAATTAATAATAATAATAATTAATAATAATAATAATAATAATAATAATGAATAATAATAATAATATAATAATAATAATAATAATAATAATAATAATAATAATAATAATGAGAGTAATAACAATGGTAATAATGAAAGTATAAAAATCTAAAAATTATCGATATTATCAAATCAAATAGCAATATATTTGAAATTATTTATTCCAAGTAGTATTATTATTGATTTTTTAGTATGAAACAAATGTACCGTAGATATTTATGGAAAAGATAGAAACTAAAAGTTCATGTTTATCTATCAGCAAATATTCGTTCTCATTTTTCAGTTCACAGTTTTTGAATTTTTAAATGGATTAAATAAATATGTGAATGCAAAGAGTTTAGAATTTCATGTGAATAACTATCTTTTTCATATCATCTAATTTTATGATAATATAGAAATATTTTTGCATAAATTAAAAATGAAAGATAACTCGAGATCAAAAAAGAATTGCTAAAATTGATTACATTTCAGTCGTTTAAAAAATCATTGATCATTTAAACATCAACAAATGCTCTTATCGATTATCATTTCTGTAAATGCGCATAGTATCAATAATCACTGTAGAATTGTTGCTTTAAATTTCGGATTTAAATTTTTGACAGATGCTTACATGCCAATTAGTGATAAATTGATTGTGAATCAGCACAAATACAAACAGCATGTCAAATCAGCCTTTTCTGGTGAAAAACTTTGCGAAAAGTAAGCTTGTCGTGTTATACTTTTTATCAAACAAGTGGTAAGATTAAATGGGAAAGATAAGAAAAAATTGTTTATTTCAAATTTTAAAAATAAAAAAGAAACTAAAATTCATTCGAAAAATGAGACGTTATTTAAAAGTTTTTTTTTGCTTCGAAAAATCAATAAATAAACGGATGGATTTCTCCACTTATCTGCTTATGATAATATGATGTTTATCAGTGATTGAAGTAATTTTTTTTTTTTGAAGATATTTTTATTATCTATGCTCAATGAAAATGCTTACTGTTTATATGGATCGAAAAATCAAAGATAATAACAATTGGTTGAAGTTGGATAAACGAGGATGCTGTACCGGGTATCACTATAACGGAACTATTTGTATTCCCGATTAATATCTTCTCTGTTATCAGTACCTATTATTTGCTTTACAAGTGTTGTTCTTTTGGAATTATTGTTATCAACTTTGATAAATTTGTTAAAAATGCAGTTTAAGAAAAATCAAAGAAAGACTTCTTGTTGGCATTTAAAGATTAGAATTGCTCTTGCAATATCATTCTTGTTTCAAATTAATTGCAAATTAATACATCGTCTATCTTTTCAACTTTTAAAGAAATTCTTCCGAAGATTGTAATCAAAAAAAGTCAAATTCGATATTTATATCCGAACTATTTTATCATACGTTTCCAAATATCTATAATAGACCCAAGAATTACCAAACAAAATTATCGAATTCGAATAAAATTGAACAATATCATCTTGTAGAGCACTAAACATAAATCACGAAGACGATCATATAATTTAATAAAATAAGACACTAAATTTGCTTATTCCTAAAATAAATTGTGAGATAAACTTATGAGTAGCAACACTTCCTAAGTTTTGTTTAATTCGAAATGAAAATATCCAAACTGAACTTAAATAAACCAAAATATCTTCCCTCTTCCCTAATTCAATTTCATTATTTTCAATCTCTTCCAGCATTACTTGTCAGCTTAGCTATTTTTGCTATATCTGAAATGTAAATCTTATCCGAATTTAAAAATATATCAATAATTTCTTTTCCAAATATTGAATACAACCAATACGACAGTTAGAAATAGCTCATCCATTACAGTACTCGCATTTAATTACTTTTTTCTCAAATCATAATTAATTTGACAGTGAGCAGAAATAACATTTTGGATTTGATGCTAAAATCATATTAAGGAATTTATAAATAAATTAGTTGTATCGGTTTAATTGAAGCAATATCATTAAATGATTCTACCATTCCAGAAACAAACAGTTTTGTAGGAAAGTTTTTAATAGAAAGTTGAAATCAAAAAGCACATTCAGTATTGATCACTTTACTTAATATTTCAGAATATTACAAATAAAATATTATATGAAATATTCAGTAGTCAATTATTAGACGTTCCTGTACGGCTTATATTGGAATCACCACGTTTTGATGGCGTCGAGTGCTGTTCATCGACGTTATACGTTTGGATAGGAATATTTCTCGTTGAAGTTACTGATGGAGCATTCTTCTTCCGAGCACTTACTTTTAGAATACCATTTTCTAAAATTTATCATTTTTTCATTTTAATTAGAATCATCATTATAGGGTCGTCTTCATCATTTTACTCCTTTGCATAATCATTCTCAGCCGAAGTTAATTTTAATTATAATAGGACAAACATATACCTGTTGAACTAACTACAAAATGATAATTATTATCAGTCATCATGAACTGCATCTGATTATTAATCAGAAATGATTTTTTTTTTGAAACATCCTTGTTTAGACAATCTGCCCTCTTCTTAGTAGTTTCTGAGTGAAATTTACAAATTTGAATTTCTATTAAGTTGTAAAGAGACCTTTCAAGTGAGAAATCAAAGTGGTTTCATCGACGTCACTGGGTAGCGTGAATTGACGAACGAAATGTCTTTCAATGAAACCATGCTGATCACGTTGTTGTTTTTTGATGTCCTTCAATTTTAAGTTGACTATGGCGTAGACTAATTTTCAAATCCGATGGATGAAAATGTGACACATCCATTTCCATAGAAAATTTTTCCGTATCATTTACAATCTGACAACAAAGAATTCGTAAACATTTGTTATCAAATATTCGTCAATTATTCGAAGTAATTCTAACCTAAAACATTAATAAAAAGCGGAAAAAGCTATGCTGAAATTTTCACATTGTGGTTTTTTTTTTCGACCGCTAAAGTGACAAATAGCATTATGAAGTTATGATTTTAGATTCCGATCGCTAAAGTGGCAAGTAGCATTATGAAGTTATGATTTTAGATTCCGATCGCTAAAGTGGCAAGTAGCATTATGAAGTTATGATTTTAGATTCCGATCACTAAAGTGGCAAGTAGCATTATGAAGTTATGATTTTAGATTCCGATCGCTAAAGTGAAAGACCAAAAATCGAAGTGAATCTCAAAATGGGAAAAAAAATTGAAAATTGTTTGATCATCGAATTCTTAAATCTTAATTACTCCTTGAAGTTATACATTTAAATATGAGGACCTGCCCAACTGAACTGCCAAAATTATAATCTGTTACACTCATCGGTTGACTTCCCCAACCTATTCCCAATTGACGATAATGTTGTTCCAAGCCATGGAATAAATTTTCAAACATTCGTCTGACTGTTTCATTAAATGATATAAAATCTAAATCACTGAAGGGTCCACGACGACTTCGAGGTTGAATATCACGATGCTGTTCCGGTGGATTCATCAGTTTTTGGCCGTATTCAAATCTCAGTTCAATACAGGACTAGATAATATTAAAATTATTTGCAAGACAGGAAATTAACATATACAATTTGAAAAAATTAATTTCATCAATTGAAAAAAAATTATCAATTTATTCGTGTTCTAAATAAAATAATAATGAAAAAATCTTTTTTTAAATTATCACTCTTTTAAACTTATTCCTTCTATTTTACTTGTTCTCTTATCACTTATTAATTGTTTATGTTATTATTTTCAAATTTTTTCCTCTTGAAATTATTTTGAAGAACATAATCCATACTGTGATAAATGTCTCAATAAATTCTTGTGAATCAAGAATCTCCATTTTATAATACGTAGCTGATTAATTTACCTTCAAATCAAGATGCTGAAGCAACCACTCAATCCGGAATAATGTTAGCAAATAAATTCTATACCGTATATTTCCATTTATTGCTTTATTCTCCACGAAAGGAAATATATCATAAATGATACTGATCTGAATCACTTATATCTTTATAATCACCTTATCATTCCATTATTTCAATAAGATAAGAGTTATTTCGCACTTCTCTATTACAGTACTATTCGAGTTTCACTCATTCATTTTTTTCTTATCTAATTTCCTTTTAATGCTGTTTGTTATCTGTGAGTTCTGTTATCCGCGATCTCTTAATTTTATGAATTTGCGACTTCAATTCCTCATCACAGACATTCATTGTGAAAAGTTTCATAAAAATATCATATAGAGTACGCAAATTGTGTTACTGGCTTGCATTCTAGATTGTTCCTGTTAAGCCTAGATGTGCATGCTGCATGTAAGCTAGATAAACTGCTATCATAATTTGAAATCACTATGGTGTAAATTTAAGGTTAATAGTAGAACAGTTTCATTATTTTTTAGCATCTATTTTGTTAGATTCATCTCTAACAACTATTTTCTATTCACCAAATTTTCAACTTATGCTATAGTTTCGAATTCGAAAAAGTAAATGATAAGAGTGAAGGAATTAAAAGTTCCTTATCTCCAACTAATCAACAATTTCGATTGCTTTTCTTGGCCATTTCTTCTTTAATAACAGTAATTTTTTTTAAATTAGAAAAAACAATGATGATAATATAATTCCACATTGTTTGCATCCTTTTTTTAATTTCATTTTTATCGATAGTTTAGCATCAAATACAATTAGAAGCATTTTGCTATTTAATACAATTTATAATTGAATAAAATATTTCGACATTTCGGAATTAATCAACATCAACCTATCGCGAGTATCAAATCATTTTCATGAATATATTAATAATTTTGTTTCTTAAAATTTTTGTCAAAAATAATTCTTAGATTAAATATTCACATTTGATTAGACTAAATATTCATATTCAATATTAATGTATTTTAACAGACATTATCATTTTAAGAAAACAAATAGATAATTCCATCAATCACAGAGAAAAATATCAAATTCAAAAGTTAGAACTGCAAAAGAAGAGTGATAATATAATCCCTTTATTCTTCCATAGCTTAATATTCATGCTATAATATTGATCGGACAATGTTTGTAAGTTAAATTTTTGTGTAAAATTATATTCAGTACTTTGAATCAAAGAAAAACATAAATTGCAAGACAAAAGCATTCATCTCATCCATTTCATTAGTTAATTTACTACTGATAAGATGAGAATCTGAGCCACAGAGATTCATTCAATGCATGAATTAAATTTGATGACGAGAATAGTTTTCTTTTTATTCATCCATTTCTTAATGAAACGATGATCAATATAACGAAGTTTGCATAAAGAAATAATTAATTCAATAAATATTATTCATTATTTACTGCTCCTAAAACTTTTGTCTTTTTTTTTCAAATCAATTTTCACAGAATATAATACGAATAATATGGAAAGATGTATACACGTAAAATATAATCGATTCTCGGGAATTTCCCATGCAACCATTCACAAATTTGATGACTAAAAGTAATCGATTGCTGTATTTTTGTGATAACATTTCCTTCTGCTTTCAAACGCCTTTAATTTAAAAAATTTAATTTTAATAAATTATATTTTATTCCATATAGCTTATTTTACTAAAAAAATTATTTTCTCGAATGAAAAATTGATTTGTTAAATATATTAGATATTTTAATGACCTATGAAAATATTAGCCAAAAATAATATTTCATTCTAATCTTTGTTATATTTCATTCTAACACTATTTCATCCCAATTCTAATCCTTGTTAATCATATGCGGATACATATATTTGTTCTTTTCTGCTATAATATATGTATGTTAACTTTTTTAACCTTTGAACTTTTTTATCAGAATAAAATTGAAACATAGCAAAAAACTAGCCATTCAGGAATGACATCTCTTGGTGTTGCAGTCTTGTGATTAAAACATTTAGCTCGATAATATTTTTTAACTCGAGTAATATTTACAAATTCTGCTCCAAGCTTTTTCATATTGTCAAATTTTCGTTCCGAATTTGTGCCACTATCAAATTGCAATAATTCTGGAATGTACGTCTTGTCACTCCAATACCATCGCCAATTACTGATTAACCTAGAGAATCAGGAAGGTCATGGATTCATGAAAAGATCATTGGAATCATATTTGTATGATAAAAATTTTCAAATAAAAATGTCTAAATAATGAGTAAATTAAACATCACCAGTTATATCGCATTATGAAAGAAACAGTGTCAAAAAAAGATGTCAAATGAAAAGAGCTAAAGTAAAACTATATTAAAGGATGAAAGATTTCAGGTAAGTTGCTCATTATTGGATGACGACTTACGTGTAAGGTATAAAAGCGCATTTATTATCACAATATTGCGTGGTACATAATGCTCCCATGATATTATTATCTGTAGCATAATAATTTTCCAGTTGTCTTGAAACTTCTTTGAAAAAACATTCTGTCCTCAAAAGATCTCTTTCAGTTGAACTTTGCAAAAATTCGAATATTTTGATACCTTGAACTTTGACTTATTTCTTTCAGTTATTTCATATGTTTCATTCCAATATTTTTATCATTGATGTATTGATGACAATGACTGAATTAAATGTTGACAAATCTTTCTAAGAAAGAATAGAAATTTACTCAAAAAAAGGATTAGAATCTAACTTGCGACTTGACTTGACAAAAAAATAACCACCAGCGATCATCCTCATTAATAGTCCTTTCTCACCTTCTTGATCGAAGAGAAGATTTCCATTTAAACCCAACATTTGATGAGTATCTATTTTAAAAAAGAAATAACATCAAATTAACTTTCTTAACTGATTGATTCATCTATTTACCAATAAATTATGTTACCACTACAAAAGCTTGTATTATTTGTCAAATTTGTGTAAATTATGAATGTCATTTTATTCATACTTGATGACAATGACTGGTTACCAACTTAGATTAATGAGAACTTTAGAAAGATGTTTTTGAATATACTTTTAACATTTATATAATATTTTTTTATATCGCTTTCGACTTGAATTTTGATCAATTTTCACATACTTAAAATTTCGAATAGATTTTTACGCCAGTAAGTATCCGCTTGGATTATCCAGAAATCACGGCCTATACTAGACAAATAACTACATAGTTTCGCACGAAAATATTGCAACATTTGATAACGACGATCGCCAATTTGAAATTGCAAATGCTAGAAATGGAAGAAATTGGGTGCTTATAAATAGCACAAATTGGATATCGAATGATCAATAATCTGAATGATATCGCTTATAGAATTAATTTTAATAGATATTTTCAAAATTTCACTTTTCTTATCATCTTTAATCTTTCATGCAATCGGATAAAGCACCATATTTAGATTGCATAAAAAGTATTCGAACATGGAATGATCAATAAGAGAGAAAAAAAAGTATAAAAATGCAAAAAATTAGAAATATGAAGTAATAGATATTAAATATCAAAATTTACCATTTCAGGTAATGGCCAAAAGATAACTTTAATTTTCGGCCAGGATTTTCGAATTGTATTGTAAGTTGTATCATCAAATGCAAATATTAAAAGTCTTTGATGAACATTTGAAAAATTTTCCACATTGCATAACCAATTCAAAGTTAAATTTAGCGCATGCTAGAAGAATTAATAATTATCATTTATCATAATATGATCAAAATTCCTTTTGCAACATCTTATCTTACTGCTTAACTATTTACAGCAAATGTGGCACTTACCATATTAAGCATCAGAATTGCTGGAATATCATCAGTTTCTGATAAAACCTGAAATGAAGTGAAAAAATTTCTGGATATCAAAAGAATATCCTGAATATTATTAAACAATTCAAACCACTAGATTATTTATTCAAATTATTAAGCTTACTAGTAATTTAATATTTCCCTTCTGAGTTACTATTTACCTACCTGGTCTGAGTCACCTGTTACTGACATATTATGTGTATTATCGTTAATAACGTATGCTGATTATCACTTGAAATCTCAAACGAATTCTCTAGTTATCATATACCGATAAAAAGCAAATTTTCGGTAGTTGTTAGCAAATTAATATACATCGCATCTCATAATTAGCCTAATTTATCCATTAAAATTTGTTTTAAATCAATCATTTATGAAAGAATTAGGTTTAATAGTTTCTGATTTCAAAGGCAATTCAAATATTCGTTGAATTATTAAATTAAAAGTTTTCAATCGATAATTATTTAAAAGGAAATTTAAGGTAATGAAAATAAGAATTACACGATGTAAAAAGTTGTTATTACGAAAAGTATCGATATGGAATGCTTCCTTATATTTATGTATGCCAAATAATCCATCATAACTTAATAATAATTTTTCATGGAAAAGACGTGAAATGAAGTAATAAAGTATATAATGCCATCTGAACTTCGGCAGTTTCATAATTACAATTATTCGTCTGTAATTATAACAAATTTTAGCACAACCGTTTAAATAACAAAGTATGGATGAACGAATTGATATTCACAATAATTTGATATTGTTTTAAAGTTATGTAAAGTTTAAAAAAAAACAAAAAACTTTTGGATTTTCTGAAGAGCAAAATATCGGACTAACAACACTGATCATAGGCTTTATTTCTCGCTCTATATAATACTAAAAAAAAAAAATGATACGAAGAAGTTTTGCATCCTTGAAACCGCTTAAATTCCATATTATTAAATTATAATTTTCTCATACAATTAATTACATACCCAGATCACTTCCAGCAAAATATCATATTAAACTAAAAGCATAAAAATATGAACCCAATGATACTGTAATAAAAGAAAGCAATTCGAAATCAATAATCAGATGTAAAAGAGGAACTTTTCAGGGTCATCAACTATAATCTTGAAATTGAGGGCAAATTATTAACGCAAACCTTGTTCTAAAATACGATGTTATCAGAAAGCAACAGTGTCATCGTTGATGTCATCAGAAATTCATAGTCATAACGAAGAATTCAATGATGTTATTTATTCCCTTCCTTATTGGAATTACTGAATCGGAACATCGAAAGTCTCACAATTTTTCCAACGATGATTTCCTCTCTCAAACTTCTAAAAAGTTTCTAATGATTTCTAAAATTTTTTCAAAGGAAAACAACAATCAAAAGAGAAAAGGCAAAACTACTAGAAGAGGACAAATATCGAAACGATATAATATGTAAAAAAAAAAAAAATATTTTGAATGACCTTACTGTTATCGAAAACTTCCAAATAAGTTTAAAATGACCCCATCTTCCCTTTTAAGAATGCATTTAGTAACAATATTATTTGAATAATTAATTCACTGTTGTACTAAAGTATAATAACTTTATTATTAAAGCCAGAAATATTATCGAGTACTGACTGACTAATATATTATTGAGTCTTTCCAGGCTTGTATAGCGTGATTTCAAGTTTCTGTATCATATGCTATATAAAATAAGTTATAATTACAGAAATTTGATAATATTCATAATAAAGGACGTTTCTTTCATTTTTGGAACATTTTTTAAAAGTCTGAAAAGTAGAGTAATAACATTCAAATATGCCACTGTTTTGATAAATTTGAATCCTTCGAAATAAATAGTTTCTTCAGGCACTAATTCCTTGAAATGCTAATTATCACGACAAGAGATAAGAATTTTAGAACCATAAATTAAATCCTTAGTTTAGAATGATATGTGAAAATATAAAATTATTAAAACACCTTCAAATTATTTTATAGTTTATTGTAATTGATATTACTGATAACATTTAAAATCTTAGCTAATAATTTTATCAAAGAATGGCCAAATAAATGATATATATATAAAATTAACAAAGTAGTACAATAATATTAAATTTCCTAAAAATTTAATAAGCGCACTAAAAATCAAGGTATAATTAAAATATATTTTGATATAGTTAATATCATTTGAACAATATGTGATATTTGAACATATTCCAAACTATATATAAGGTATTCTACACATCTTAACAAATTATTAAATTATCTTTTAACTGAGCTATTTCAAGAGCCCATGATTACTATCTTATCACACAGATATCGCTTGCAAATAACCATATCGGATTAATAAATAACTGATTTTTATTATCATCTCTGCGATTATTTCTTTTTATATCTAATAATTCTAATCACTGAACTAATTTAGCGAACAAAATGGGATGAATAAAAATGAGTAAATAATTGTATTAGAATGTAGTTGTACAATCGATGGATATCGGTCGGGAAACTGAATGCTTGCGACATATATACTTCGCGAATTTGTAGCCAAGTATCAATACAAACACAATAGCGATCACGGCAAAATAACATCCGTAAACGATGAACTGAAGTGTATTTGTATATATATATTTCTTGCAACTATTCACATTTAATTAGTCAATTTTATCTCACTTCATTACTTATCTACTGAGAATCCTATATTTCTAAAAATCTCCATTTCACAAATGCCTTTTTTATCCTACTTGGCGTTATATTTTTAATTATATCATTGAGGAAATAAATCATAATGCATCAAACGATAACTGATAATGTGCTAATTATTGATAGACGAAAAACCTGAGTTCGGATTGATAACGAAAATCCGTGTTTGTCAGCTACTGCAAATGTAAGAATGGTTTGTAGAAATAGAGCGAGAAAGGTATTCCAGCCAAATACCAGTCCATAGCTTGCAGAATCCAACTGTGTTGCTATATTTACACTAAATCAAGAACTGTGATTTATATCTATTTATAAAATTACATGATTTTTCAAAGTATAATTTAGCTTCAAATATTTTTTTACACCAAATTAACCGAATTAATTTAAAATAATAGCTCTTACATGAGCGATAATAATAGTTATTGTAAAATGAGATAGCAAATATGGTTAAAACATTTTAAGATATATGTAGCAGGAACTGTAAATAAATTCGAACAAAATTATTTTCTAAAAGTCAACAAATTGCAAACTCTTAAAACATCTGCAGTACTCATTGTGGATAAGACTAAACTGAATATTTGGCATCATGAATTTCTTCACAATAATAATGGATAAAACAACCTTGCGACCGCTATCAACAGATGATAAATGGTTATCACGACAACATAAAGTGCATAATTAACATAGACTACTTCCGTTTGAGACATGATAATTAGAAAAAACTGATAAACGCTGACGTGATCAGTAGTACGTGTTCACCTCGTTTTGACCAATTCACATTTATATATTGCACCAAAAAACTGATGAATGCTCCTATGAATGAAATTTTAATAAAGTTTTTCGGTTTCCAAGTAGTATGGAAAACTTAAGCAAATCTATCTACTTAATACTAACTCAGCATTTCTTTTTCGACTTATTCTCATGTCATTAACAAGCGTTTCAACTCGCTCCAATGTAAAAATAATCATTGTCGAAAGATACGGTAATTGAGCTAGTCGTACAAGTCAACAAATTGCAAACTCTTAAAACATCTAGTCGAAAAGTAAGGCATACAGTGATTATCACATAAATATGAAATATGGATAATTGAACTATTCGAGAATACAGACAAGAAAATGAAATCAAGAAAAGAGAAGAACGGAAAAAAATCTGTAAGCAAACCAATAAAAGTGTTAGCACATTCGGTGATACCATTATATGTATCGGAAGATGTTTGCATCGTGGCCCATAATGTTTGTACATAATTCATAATCTTAAATAAAAATTTCAGAAAAATTAATGTAGTTGGGGAAATTTTAAGTGAAGCAAATTTTTGAGTGGAGTTATGAAATTTCTCGACTTTTCTAAACGAAAAGCATAGTTGAAAAAGTGTAATAAAAAAAGATATGACCTGAAAAATACCGCAGCTAGTTAGTGCCCACCAAATGCTCCATTTCAGGACAATCTTATTTCGTTTGAAAATTTTAAAATGATACCAAATTGCGCGAAAATAAATGACGGTTCCACGATCAACATTTGGCGCATTGGTGCTCAAAGCTGTTCTGGAAGGGTTCAAATGAAAGCGATAAAAAAGTATGGGCTGAAAAAAAATAGGCTCGATGAATGAGAAAATGTGAATAATGTTCGAAACACTTCGTGTGAATTGATGAAGAAAAGGCGATAAAGCTAGAATTAAACTACAAAGTAATGAAGAAAAAAATGAAGTTATTATTTGTGAAGTGAAAAAATACAATGCATATCAATTTTGGTACCTTTCTTCAAAATTTTTTCGATCATTTTTTAATTCTTCTTCATAATCCGGTGAGATATTGGAAATTTTAGGTTTGTCTCCAGCAATTTCAACAACTTTGTTAGCAGCCATTTTGGATGGTATAGGTGGTAGAATAGCAGCAATTCCAAGAACTACACATACTGAACCAAATGATATCTAGAAGAGTAATCAAGTTGATAAAAATTTATATACTCTAGGAATACACATAGCAACTCATCATCGAATATTTCAAGAATAATGGAATCATTCGAATTTTCGAATTAAATTTAGCATACTATAAGTAGCATGTCAGAAGCATCAATACAACAGAACATACTTTGGTTTTTCCTATTTTTAGCATATTTAAAATAATGGTAAAAGAACTAAGTAGAAAAGTTATCAGTAATAAAAAATTATGCTTAAATATAACGCAATATCAAAGCAATGCTAAAAATAGTCATATTTTGAGCTTTGAACGATGGAAAAAATATCTTATCACTGAATGAATTGTAAATGTATAGCAGAAGAATTGAATGATAAGAAAAAAAAATATCTACCTGATTTAAGAGAAGGTATGACCCGTATTGAAATGATACAAGGAATTGACCAAGACCAAAGGCAAGAAATTTTCCGACCAACGCAGCAGCCCGTATATAAGATGTGATCAGTTTATAATATTTTTGGTTAACTACCGCATACATATAAGAATAATAAGCTATTTCGGCAGCTGACGATATTCCTGTAATAATATAATGAATTCGGTTTTCAATAATTGACAGAGATATTTTCAGTCAGTATATTATGAACTTAGTTATGTCAGGCTCGTTATTTTTGGCAAGCACTTCTGTTTTGACTTATGTACATATATGTAGCCATTAAATATGATGAAATTCTACTTCAAATGAACTTTTCAATTAAGAAATATTTAATTGGTGAAACTAAAAGTTAATACAATTAAAAAAGATAATACAATATTTTGTAAAGAAATGCAAAAAAAAACTGTTTCGAAATTTCTCGAAAAAGTTAATCACATTAAATAAAAGTTATCAGAGAAAGAAACATGATTCGATATTATTATACAGTGTAAAATAATATACCAAAAATAATTTGCATAAGCTGCATGTGCCATACTGTTGTACCCCATATTAGTAGCGCCCAAGTGCCAAATAAGCTAAGAGCTTCCAATATAATGATTGGCTTATATCGCAAAATATCAGTTAGGAAAAATATTGGCACCTGCAAAATAACAAATGTTTAATTCATTCGTAAAATTCGATACTTTTTAGAGTACTATACGAGTCGCTTATTTCCTATGTGAACTCAAAGTTTTCAATTATCGCTAATCAAAATGGCTGAAAGCAAAAAAGTTAAAGTTTCCAACGAGATGGCTTGATCAGTATGAATTTGAAAGGATGGAATGAATATAGTTAAACATACTAAAAAGTAAATATGAATATGTCCAAAATGGATAAATTTCACTGTACAATTCGATATCAGTGAAATTCTTGAACGATGAGATGAGGTACGGTGTAAGAAATGGTGTTGCTGGCCGGAATTCCTTTACTATTCCATATATACAAATAAGGACTGTTGTAGCTTTCCAATGCATATCATTTACTTACAGGTGAACCTGAAAATCAGAACATTAAATTGAATTCCAGAATGAATATCCGGCTATTCGTCATATTCTTACTTAATCCACAAGAACTTTAATAACTTATATGAAAGATTGATATTTGTAGCGATCAGTAAATCTCAAGGAAACAGAATTCTCTTTTCCAACTTACAACAAAATATATGAGATGTTTTAACTTCATTTTGTTATCACGAATAAGAATGTTTCTGAACTCTGGACATTGTTAGGTCAAATTACAAGATATAAGCTTGACAAGAGGTGAGGCTAAATTCATGTGAGTTCACGAGCGATGAAGTTAACTCAATATGTAATCAGTTTCAAATTTTGAATGTGCTCGAATTTCAACAACGATGCTATTGTCAGAGAAGGTCAAATATTTTTTTCGTTGATAGCAAATCATGGTTTTACCTTACTTGGCCATATACAAATTTATTTCCATAAAGTAATTAATAATAATAATAATAATGGAACAAGTGTATCGAGAGCTATCTAAGCCTCTATGTCCGCTAATTATATCACTTGTTATGTAACGAGAGTGAAAATGATGATATATGAAGAGACGGCACGAATCAATAAAAACTGAGAGATCATGTGACAAGAATTGAGAAGATGAGAACTACTGTGGCCTAGTAAAATAGAGATCGATATAACGTCATAGACAGGTGTAAGCAAATATTTGTTTTCAAGTGATTCGAGAATGGAAGTTCGGGATAATTTCGAGATGAGTGATGTTCCAGGGAAGATTCTCGATGACATAAACTGCAATGAGATGAATGAGTGAATTGCTGTTTTAACAACATTTGTTATTTCTCACTCACTTTTATAGTTTCTAGTTTTCGGTTTTTCATCTATCTCTCTTATGAATAGAAAGATAAATATATATGTGTAAACATCCAAAAAAAAAAAGAAAACTCTACAACTTCCGTGAAAATTTAGGAAGGAAAATTCAACTGAAGCGGAATATTCTGAAATACAAGTAAGAGAAATAGAAGAGATATGTTTTGGAAAATATGGATGTTGCAGGCAGGTATTCAATGAAAATTATAAATACAGATAAAATTGATAGAAAAGATATGCTTTGCAAAATATGAATGTACACTGATAAATATTCAATTTCTTCAACTTCCAAAGGCCAAAACTTCCTAACATACGATATTTAGAATATTTATATGTGGACCGTAGATATTTAGAGAGTTAACTGCGAATCGAATTTATGGTTTGATTTGATCTATAATTCAAACGGATCCATACAGTAATCCAATCAAATAATATATGATGCGATGTCGGAAATTTTAACTATTCTGTATAAGCCTACTCTTATAAAAATATTCAGAAGTTTTTAACACTAACAATCGGATTCATTTATAGGTGAAATGTGACCGTAATATGTAAAAAGGATAGAAGAATTACAAAAACTAAATGTAATATGAAAATAATAACTTATGTTCAATATTTCCATTATACTTAATAAAAATAATATCAAAATCACTGTTTTATTTGAATAATCATACATCCTAACTCTATAACATGATTCGTTTTATTCTATTAAAAATATTAATTACGTTATTTATTTTCACGTCTAATTCATATATTCATGTCTAAATTACTACGTACCACATTTAAGATGTTTAATATTCTTCCATCTAATACGTTAGGACCAAAGTTTTCCTAATGAAACCAACTTATATATGTTTTTCTACATTACAGCAAGCAATAATAGTTCCACACGTGACTTTGAAAGAATTCCACATCCAGTCATGTAATAGAAACAAAGTTGATCCCATGATTTTCATAATGATCCGATAGTCTTAACTCGTCGCAACGGAACACCTAAATGTCGAGTTTCCTTCAGAAAAAAAGTACGTACAGCCCGAGTATTTGGTGCATCGAGCAAGGTGGTCTCTCTCTCTTTCCTTCTCTCTCTCTCTTTCTTCCCTCTCTATTTCCTAAGCAAGTTTTTTTTAGTTTCATTTGATTAAGTACTTTGTAATATTGCTCATCATCAGAAGCAAAAAAGTTTGGAAAATGATATATGAATACTGTCATAAGAGTTTATAAGTTTATCTCAACTTCGCAGTCTCGGGATTATTGCAGCTTTGCAATATCTCGTGATCTCTTTTAAAACTGAGATTGATTTACCTCTTTTTGAGTGCTTTTATATTACAAGTTTTGTAATGTAAATTATTGATGTATTTATTTATTTTTATGATTACGTTATTGGTATTAAATTTGTGGATGTGACATATGTATACTGTGTTGAAATAACTTTTGCATTTTCAATTATAGAGGCAGCCAATTTCAATGGAACGATTTCTGAGGCTCGGCGGTCTTGGTGGTCTCAGTGGCTCTCAGGTTAATTGCCTTTCAGTTGGTTATGTTTCATAGATTTAGCAATGTAAATTATTGATATATTAACAAGTTTAGATTAATTAAATTCTCAATTTCTTCATGCCATTGCATATTATGTATAAGAGGTGAACTGTCAATTAAATCAAATTCTAGTAGTGTTTTATAAATGAAAACTAACTAATCTTGTAACACTATAGGAAGATGAATAGATTAATATAACAAAATTCGGTATTTTCTGAAATTATGGATTGTTGATTAGTGAATATAATAATATAATTTTCAGTTTGGAAATGCCAATCCGGTGGATAGTAATCAAGTAGATACATCCGAAACCGTCTATATATCATCATTGGCTTTACTCAAAATGCTAAAACATGGTCGTGCAGGTGTACCAATGGAGGTAGTCATTGTTTATTTCTCCAATACTTAGATTTTCGATGTTAGAAAGGAAACGGAAACATTAGTAATCGTGAAGGAAATTTTCAGGTTATGGGTTTAATGCTAGGAGAATTCGTGGATGAATATACAGTGAATGTTATCGATGTGTTTGCAATGCCGCAATCGGGCACGGTAACTTATTTCAAGCTATTGGGAGTTTTATTGTTTTCATAAATATTGGGATGCTTCTCTTACTGTAATTCTGGGTATTTCTTTAATAGATAATTTTTTTCTCATGTTTGTATTAAGGCATAAATGCTACCAATAATTATAGGGAGTGTCAGTAGAAGCAGTGGATCCAGTTTTTCAAGCGAAAATGTTAGACATGCTGAAGCAAACAGGACGACCTGAGATGGTCGTTGGCTGGTATCATTCACATCCAGGATTTGGCTGTTGGCTATCAGGAGTCGATATTAATACTCAGCAGAGCTTTGAAGCTCTTTCAGATAGAGCAGTAGCTGTAGTGGTTGATCCAATTCAGTCCGTCAAAGGAAAAGTTTGTTTAATTTACATTTATATGATTAATTTATAGATGAAACTTGTTTTTTGATAGATTCAAAATCTTTGATGATTATTTTTTGATGTCAGATCTTTTTGCATCAATGATATTCAGGTAGTAATTGATGCATTTCGAACGATTAATCCGCAATCTATAGCACTTAATCAAGAACCGCGACAAACTACTTCGAATCTTGGACATTTGCAGAAACCGTCTATTCAAGCATTAATTCATGGTCTTAATCGGCATTACTATTCAATTCCAATTAATTATCGAACCCATGAGCTTGAACAGAAAGTATATAATTTAATCATTTAATAGAGTTCAGTATCGAAGCAAGCATAAGTGTCTTTTCAGTGTATATCTGCAAAATTAACGATTTTGACGTCGAATAAACCTTTCAGTAACTTATTTTTTTTAGATGTTGTTGAATCTAAATAAACAAACTTGGATGGATTCACTTGGATTGGAACATTTCTCTGATCATTGTGAAAAAAATCAAGCATCCATGCAAAAAATGCTAAAATTAGCGAAGCTTTACAAAAAAGTTTGTTTTTTCATTCCTCTGTTTTTATCCCAAAGCTTATCTTTACTTACTTAATTTAAACCATATAATGCATTCTCCGTCTTATTTCAGGATCTCGAAGAACAAGAGAAAATGACGGAAGAACAGCTTGCTGTAAAAAATGTGGGCAAACAGGATCCAAAGAGGCATTTAGGTGAAACAGTAAACGAAATGCTTGCTGATAATATCGTTCAAAGTCTTGCTTCCATGCTTGATACATCGTCTTTCCAATGATTTTATTGCTGTAGGTCTTGGAGAAGTATCAAAAAGGAGTCTTTTAAGCAGAACAATTTATTTTTTGTTTTTTTAATACATTTTTTTCTAAAGTTTTTGGAAAATTAAGATGGGTTTAGGAATATTGTTGTTATTTCACCGCATCTTCTCCCTTTCCTTCGGAGCACTTATTTTTGAGGTCTTTACTCAGTAAATATTTAAGACAGTATAATAATAGTATAATAATTTCCGGTTTTATTTTCCCAATTTTCATTTAAATTTTTCTGGTCTTTGTGGAAGTCGTCAGTCTGAAATATATAATGACAAAACTGCGGCCACAAATTTAGAATAGTTAAATTATCAGAAAGATTGAAATGATCTAAAGATTTTGTACGTAGGAATAATGATGAAGTTGTGGGGTTTGATAAGATATGGAAACAATTTATGTGCAGTACCTAGAGCCATATATTCAATGAATTATGGCTTTGTTATTCTTCTTTGTTTGCCTTTAAATTGTTTCCGCTTTTATGATTTTTTTATATCGATAAATTTTCCTGTCCTCTTTGGTTATTTAATATAAAAGCATGCTCGCAATCACCGTTAATTATTAAATTTAAAAATCATGTTGAAATCTAATGAATTGGAAATTTGGGTAGTTAAGGCTTAGCATAACTGACTGCAGACCCAAGATATCCATGCATCTTTCTAAAAACTGAAAATATTTTCTAAGAAATCATCATTGATGGAATTCTCGATCATATTTTCAATTACTGTGCTTATTGCGAATTTTATTTTGGCCGGTGGAATGATCTATTCCTTACCCGTGATCCTTTCAAGTTTAATAATTAATATAAATAATCTCTAGCGACAGTATCATTTAAGTCTTCGATATTATGGGAATAATTTTACACCTTAACGATACTTTTCTTCTTCATTTATATTAGAAATGCAACATATTCACGGCAGTTATCAATTATTCCTCCGTATATTGTAATAGTAGGAATGACTTAATTAATCTGGTATCGTTTAGTCACAAAAGTCCAGTTTCTTTTATAAAATAATTTAATTTGATCAAGTTATCTGCGAATTCAATAAAGATGGAAAAAGACATTCGGAAAATAGTCGCTTGGCTACCAGTCTCAGGAAGGTTTGTTCGCGTTTCTCTTTTGGGTATTGGATTAGAGAACGATCCTGCAGTATTACTCTCTGGTTTTACAGGACTGATTATATTAATGATCCCAGGTTTGTATACTTTTACATCATTTAACGTTAAATTAATAACAATCGCTTCACAACCATTTGCGATATTTCCCTTCGTTCAATGCATGAAAAAAGTATAGTTTAATTTGGTATACCACATGTATATGGCATTATTTGATTGAGTAAAAGTATTTGAAATACTAATGAGGGTCTGATGGGATTATGTTGCTTTTACCTATGCTATGATCCTAAAATAATATCAAAACTGAAGTAATCCTGGCGATATCGTATGCCATAGTTTCATTATATTAAACAGTATATATTTAAACATATTATATACAAAGTAATTTTTTTTATATTTCTGATTAAAGTAACTTTGCAAACTTGTTGTCTTATCCTACCATTATGTAGGTAATCCTGGAAATGAACAATTCTATGCCGATTTTGGGCAGATTGTTTTGAACAAATTTCAAGAATTATGCAAATATCCGAGGAAAACTTTCTCTTTTGCGCAGTATCTCATCTGAATCATGTACCTATGCCTCGAGAGTATCAGGAAATGAGCATCTACAACTGTGCTGGTATTATCTTGATTATTTTTGCGATCAGCTATAATTCAAACATCCCATTGTATTTTTAAGTGCGTAAGATATACTTTCAAAAATAACAAGACATTCAACAAACAATCATGCCACATTAACTATTCAAAATCATCTGTCGTGATATAATGACTGTTATCGAGACAAATCAAATTTATTATCAGATATTCAATGAAGAAATCATTGTTTTTGTTCTTTTTTAGATCGTATTTCTTTGGCTGAACAAATTCGGCATAAATTCAATTTTTGTCTTCAATATTTACCCAAAACAGCAAGACTTATTGTCATTGGACATTCAATTGGTTCTTACTTCATGTTAAAGTCTCTATTTTATCTTTTTTATCTATTGCGTTTTTTTTCGATGAAAATGAAAATATCATCTCGATTTCATGTTTTTAGAAATCCATAAAACTTAATCTGTGAAATAGTCGAGTAATTTCTGAGGGATTTTCGGTTTTGCTAACATTTTACAACTTTGTAAATTTTATAAAATCTTGAGATCGTCCATCAAATAAATTTTTGTCTGTAATCGCGTAGAAATCAATATTTTCTCTTTGAAGTACTAGAAATTCATTAATTTCAGGATATTGCCTGATTTATTAAAACATGAATTCAATATTATTCGTTGTATAGCTTTATTTCCCACTATTGAACATATGGCAGAATCTCCAAAAGGTGAACGCCTTTTACCATGGATAAAGGTCGATTTTTATTTGAGTGTACTGTGCAAAGCTCAGGAATTTTTTTTTTCATTAGATTTTGGATCTGTGCTCAAATTATTTCTAGTGATAGTTTTTATAAGTTCTATTCAGTGTTGGAATGAAAATACAAGCATATTATAGAGGTTTTGCAAATGCGACAGGATCGTACAAATACTATTCTCTTGGCTGACATATCTGCCTAATTTTGTAAAAGAGCGCATCTGCATTTTCGTTATCAAAAATTGTTATGAATGCTTTTCTCCTTGCATATTACAAAGTGCCATTGAGATCCTTGATATAAATGTCATTCGAAACATTATCTTCATGGCAATGGACGAGTTATCTACGGTTTGAGCGCATGAATTTTATTTTTAATTGATCAAGCTTGAATTTGATGTGCAACTTTAAGGAAAAAAAAGATGTAATAGTAATTTCAGGTCTCATACTTAGATAAAGCCCTTCTACGGTACAGTAGTCGTTGTCGTTTTCTATATGGAACAATAGATCACTGGTGTCCTCTGCGTTATGCTTTAAAAATGCAAAAAAGGCTCGGAAAAGGTAGTTTTATAATTGTCAACAGTTGCATTATTTATATAGAAATGACCATATTAGTTCATATTTTTTTACGAAAGTTCTTACTATTCGGTCATTTCCATTAAAGGTATTCTTGGGCTTTTCCAGAGAACTGAAAATCAGTTAGTGTAGTAATATCTTAAGTCTGCAGTTAGTTGGTCATCGTTGACCAAAAAATTATTTAAATTATAATTTTTCACCAGATTTCCGTATGATTTTTAGATTTAGTTGTAATTGACGACAAGAAGTGCGAACATGCTTTCGTATTAAATCACCCAGACGTGGTTGCCGATGAAGTTGCAAAATGGATTGCTGAATGTTATGGTTGAGTTCATATCTGATGATTATTTATATTTGTTAGATGAAATTGTTTGTAATCTATTATTGTTATTTTTACGAAAATTTAAGGGGAGGAATCTTATAATGATTCCTTTCAATTTAAAATCAAGTTGCATTATATTTCTATGTCGCTTTGTTATTACCAAATTTCCCATATATACGGTGCTTTCATAGGTCATTAATTATGGGGGAATTTGTTTCGATAAAATGAACATTATATTTGATGTTGTTACTTTTCTTCAAATAAACATTAGAAATTTTCCTGACTCAAAGACTTTTTGGCTTTAAGGTTTCCTTCAAAGCCTAAAAGTCTTGGAATAACTTTTGATTGTCAAACATACTGAAATCACATTAAAGAGCAGTTTAGTTTCATAATTTTTTCAGTGCAAAAACTTTTCATTAATAGATGTGGATGGACTGCATGAATGGAAACTAGTAAATCTTCAAAGTTTAAAGATCACGTGTCGTGATCTTTGATCTTGGCTCAAATATCAGTTTAAAATAAAAACGAGTAATTTTGAAAATCTTGAACTGCTCAGTGCCAACAGTCTTACCTGATTTGAACAAAAAAGTTGCAAACATCTTTGATAACTATCCGAGCATTATCAAGATGACTAATTTCAACTCAGTTGTAAATTATTTATTTTTATCCCTCCATTAATTATGAAAGAACGATTGGCGAAATTGCGGCAAGAAGTATAGCAAGAGTTATTATCTCTAGACAAAATTCTAGTATTCAGAGAGAGGCAAACAGTTTCCACTTCATATCAAATATAATAAAAAAAGAACTTTGTTGAATTATAGGCTCAAACAAAGATGGTATAGAAAAATGGGCAATACATTATTTTGAGTGACAATGTTACAGAGAAATAAATTCCGCAATCTTTTTTCGTGAGTGAAAGTCATCTTGATAATGCTCGGACAATTATCAAAGATGTTTGCAGCTTTTTTTGTTCACATCAGGTAAGACTGTTGGCATTGAGCAGTTCAAGATTTTCAAAATTACTCGTTTTTATTTTAAACAAACTTTGAAGATTTACTAGTTTCATTTATGCAGTCATCCACGTCTATTAATGGAAAGTTTTTGCACTGAAAAAATTACGAAACTAAACTGCTCTTTAATGTGATTTCAGTATGTTTGACAATCAAAAGTTATTCCAAGACTTTTAGGCTTTGAAGGAAACCTTAAAGCCAAAAAGTCTTTGAGTCAGGAAAATTTTTAATGATTATTTGAGAAAAAGTAACAATCTTTAATAATAAAAAACATTCAATACCACTGACACTGCAATATACGAGAAAAACTGTAAAGTTAAAAGATGTTAAAAGATTAAAAGAATTTCATACATTTGTCAGATTAGATTCAAAGTTTTGCACTTCCAAATAAAATCAGCTGTTTTAAAGTTCCTAACATTCAATTTGATAATATGATCATGATTTGAAAGTCATTTTTTCTTTCAGGAATTCTCGAATATTTATCTCAAATTGAATACTCTATCTAAGCTATTGTAGTCACTCTACCAATAACGCTAATAGAATTTTGTCATTTATTGATATTTCAATAAGCCATCATTTATTTCAACAGTGAAAGCTGACTGATATGGCATCATGAAAATCATTGGTAATTTATTTGGGAAGCTTTGAAAGTTGGATTTTCGAAAGTTGGATAATTTAAAATTTGGATTTTTGAAAGTTGGATAATTTAAAATTTGGACTTGTCGTCAACAACAAGACCTACTTATTTCATTCCCTTTGCCATATCTGTTAATATCGAGAAAGTTTATTTAATGCTTGGCATAGACAATACTTATTTGAAATAATAATGTTTGGTAGAGATTTATTTTTTTGGTAAACATTTATCAAAAAATTGTAACTAACTATTTCTTCATCTCAAACATAATAATTCTGCTATTTTAAATATTATAAGATTTTTAGTTTGCAAATTGTTCTAGTTTACCATTCGATAATAGGGAAGAGAATTTAATCATAATTAAATTTTGGCAAAGATTTGATGAAGGATGGATGATAGCAAAATTGAAACACATTGTTCCTATTCTATAAATATTGCCAGTAATCTAGCTCTAATCGCGATGCAGTAATATCATTATTTGGGGCGATTCGAAATTTAGCAAAAATCAAGAATGCTTTTTTCTTGAATTTCATACTTTCACACATGACTGCAGAATAGTTACAATCGAAATATTGATGAAAATATAATTTGTGTTGGCTTTGAGAAAATATTTATTATAAATTGCGGTAATTCCTTTGCATTCATTGTCATTCATTTGCAAGAATTTTTGTCATATTTCTTCATTCTCTTCACCTATAATTTAAAATCCTAAGAGATATTCCTAAATAGTTAAAAATTCCACCAAATCCTGCAATTATTATAAAATATACGAAGTCTTTTATTATTTTTGCTAATTTTCTTTTGAACTGTAGTCAGTTCAGGACCGCTTAATTTGAAGTGATTATTAGTGATCATTAGTGATAATGTAAAAGTTTCCTCCTTAATATTAATGAAGTTCGTTTTGGTTTATATTCCAGTGATTTCTTGTTCCAAAAAATTGAGTGTTATCGGACAGTTTTTGGCGAACTATCCAAAGAAGTGACTAGAAACCAAATTCATTAAAAATTTTGTTTCTAGTTTTTCCTTGCTCTTTTGGATAGTTCTGCCAAAAACTGTCGAAATTTATTCACTGACTATGTTCTTCATTTCTTTTTAATTAATACATTTTGTCCAAGATCTAAGTCGAGAATTTATTTTCAATAATAGTTTTGGTATTAGATCTTCACTTATCATTTATAATATTCTTTCTGTCGCTTCAACAATTGTTTTCCATTCTTTTTTTTTCTCGGTAGAATGAAACTTGCTATGAAACGAAAGTGCGAGATTTGTGAATTTTTCTATAAAAGCCTTTTTTATAAGATTATTGTTTTATAGAGCTACTTCATAGTCTCTCATAGCTAGAAGGGCATTTTCTCTTAAACATGAGGTCAGGAAAAATTATTTTATGGAATTATTTGGAGATTTACTGCTAAAACTACTTCAAATTTCCTTCATAACTTTGAATCGATACTAAAAATTCGCAGCGACATTTATGGCAAATTTATAATTGCATGATAGGTGAATGTGATAAGTATGTCCCACTTTGTGAGATTGACTCTTTAGATTTAACTTAATTTAACGTAAATGTTAAAACGCTGATTTGGAATCATCAACGTAAACGTTTTTCTTACACTATTTATTAAATCTGAGATACTTTTTTGACATCGTAAACTTCCTCGTAGGATCGCCATTCTTTGTGTGAGTTGTATGAGCCAATTTTTGTTGACCGATTCTACGGTACCGGTATATGATCCGATATGCTTTCATTTTTCATTGATGATTCTTTTCTTGAGCTGGTGGTACTACTTTATCCATTCTTTTAATTTTATCGAGAAGTTTTAAGTTTCTTCTTTACTGTCACCCAAACTGGATGATTAACATGATCTTTCATGACCTATTTGGTGCCACGAGCCGGGATGTTTAACTGCACGATATCCCACCTCGTAGCACCAAATATTGTCGCGAAAGTTTGTTTGATGATTGGTGCCGGGGAGGATTCGATGATACATACACATTACGAAATAGTTCATCTGAATATCACAAGAAAGACAGACCTTAGGTTGTTTCACAATTTGCGATCTGGTAAAGACTTGACAAGCGATAAATCTTGAGTTGTTTCACAGTTTGTCGCTTGGTATGGATTCGGCAAGTACAGATTAATCCCGATTGCTTTAATCATGGAAGATGTATCACATAATGCTTAGCGGCATCAAAGACCATGGATCAAAAATCTGATTACTGACTTGAATGGTCAAACGATTTGGTTAGCATATTACGATAAATCCGGAAAATTTTTATATAATGACTTTAGTCGAATGAAATATTAATAACATTAATTCATTTTATATAATTGCCTGGAAGATGTTAATACAGAATTTTAATAATATTTTAAGCAATCTATGTGGTTGGGGAATGACAAATGAAGGGATAATTTGTTTTTGGATTATTAATGATTGAAGAAATGATTTTTTTAAAAATATGTCAGAAATCTCTATACTATGATTTTACTTGAATATATCGAGCTAATTGCACCATAAGAAAATATGCTGATTATTTCAGCATACTTATAGTATAAAAATATTGCGGTCTCTCGAAAATTAATTCCTTGAAAAATATGGCCAAACCTAGAAAAGAAATAAACACTGCAACCCAACACATCATAAGTTTGGAACGCTACCAGGAGAAACTAAAGGATGATTATCTTTCTCGATCATAACTTCACTTCGCAGCATATCTTAAATAATTACCCAAATGAAGTGTCAGCTATTAAAGCACCAGAATGATATTGCCTTTTTCTTTCAATCCAAACCTTGCGCATGGAATACGTTATCCATAACTTTCAGCAAATTAGATCTTTTTATTTCAATCATTCAACTATACAGAAAATATGAGAAAATATAAGTAATATAAACAAAGGAAAACATCAATGAAAACAAAAAGAATAGGAAAATACAGCACTAAATAGAATAATAAATTTTTTTCATCATTAATGATGCATCACTATACGAAAAGATTAGATCGATCATACATTCCATCTAAATACAAATAACCTTATCCGTAAACATCAGGATGAAAACGGCATTATAGATCGCTTATAAATGTTTCAACCAAGTTACTAAAAATTCATAAATAAATTTTAATTAGTGACTACTTCATGTAAAAATGAATAATCTCTCATTTTTGAAGTGCATTAAAATAAGACTCACATTAAAATTAAGAAATCATAAAATTGATAGTAAGTCAGAATATGCAGTACCTAATTTATTCAAAAGACCATATCAACGTATTGTCCCTGTGATGCTATTGACGGCCGAATATTCTGACGATTTTGATGATGTACTCCACGGCCTCGTCCACTATGTGCACCTCTTCCGGCTGTGTATTCAAAAAGACTTGTCTGAAAATGATGACTTTTAAAGGAACTGAAATATTTCGAATAAAAAAATAAGAGCCAAAAAGCTGTTTCAAGAACAAGATTGGAGATATTTATAAAATTCTATGTTTTGTCGAATGAAGATATTATATTTTATAAGGTGACAAACCGAAATGGTGCTCATTAAGTCTTTAACATCAGCTGCGGGATGAGGCTGTGTGAAGAAAAACAAGTGGTCAAGAGCCTGTTCAGCGTCGAGACGTAAAGATGGATCCAAAACCAAGAGACTATCGATTAAGTTCAAGGCATTTCGGTCCTTAAAAAATCATTGCTTAATGAGTGCTACTATTTTAATTTTCAAATCCAGAATAAGACGCACTTTATATAATAAGTTTGAACCTTACTCTAACATAAGCTTCCAAACGTTCAACTACACGGCGATTTAAATTTTGTTGAAGCTCCATTTTGCTATAAAGTGGCAGATTTTCCACACCTCTCCATGTTTGCGGATTAATACTTCCACACAGATTGGATATCAATGACAACTGTTTTTGTTCACTTTCACCCTGAAATTTGTACATTTAATTTCGACTATCATCATGTAAGTCACATCATAATGCATTAAATGTATAGTTGTGACTTATATTTTTGTAATACTAATTATGTTGAACTCTCGTGAATGGCCCTCTTCATACAAACTGATGTTAACGTTTCGATATGAAAAACAAAAGGAATAAGAGAAAGAGAATTTCAAAAGTATCATATATGTCGTATTTGAGCACGGTCATGAACCAAAAATGCTATGAATGTTATAATTTTAATAACATACTTGCAGAATAGGAGTACGTGTCCATAATTCTGCCATAATACAACCCGCACCCCACATATCGATCTGTGGTCCATAATGACGCTCACCAAGAAGCAATTCAGGAGGACGATACCACAAAGTGACAACACGATTTGTGTAGCAATGTTCCGGTTGACCTGAAATAGATACAACAATAATACCTTATCTTTTTCAATTCATCAAACAAATAAGATTATTGGAGCACTAGTGAAACTATTTTAAGACTGTCAAATAAAGCTCAAATCGGTATGTAATTAATTGAAACTGCTCAGTTTGAATTTCAAAATCTGAACCTGTCGGTAATGTGATAGCGTAACTAATCATAAAAAAGTAAAATACCAGGTAATTTGGAAAACAGAGGTCGCGCTAGACCAAAATCTGCCAATTTCAATATACCGTCTTTTGTAATTAAAACATTTGCGGCCTAGAACACGACAAAAGTTTTAAATAAATAATAAGAAACAAAATTAACATTCGCTAATTATTATTACGAACCCTTGTCAGCTCCATCTCGAAAAATTGAAATTTTTATTTATTCAAATAGATTGAAATAAATGAAAACTCAAACGTCAGATAGATGAAGTTACAAGAACCACTAAATTCAAATAAAAAAAAACTATGGATAAACAAAAAGGATAAAAATATAACATACCTTCATATCACGATGTAATATTTTTGCAAAATGTATCTGATAAAGACCTTCTAACAAATGTTTCATCAATGTTTTGATATGTACCAAAGATAGCCGAACATTCGTATTGGATAAAAGACCAGCAAGATCGTGTTCGCAAAAAGAGAATACCAAATAAAAAGTACTACGTTCTCGATTATGTACTGATGCTGAAATGGAAGAAATGACTTGATAACTGGATAATTAATTGAAATTTTTAATAAAAAAAATCTAAACGCATACCTCTGCTACTACATATTTCTATAAGTTCAGTGATATGCTTATGTTTTAGTTTCTGTAACATTTTCACTTCCCGTAGAGCTGTTATTGGAAACTGCAACATTACAATAAATTAATAAAATCTTCTCAACAGTGATTTAAAATGCAATGATTTAAAGAGCAAGTCATATCATTAGAATAAAAAAAATCGTTAGAGCAAATAACGTAAAAATACAAACATACTCCTTCCTTTTCGTTCTCCATCAAAATTTTTTTAGAGCAAACTATTCGACCCGTACGCTTACAACGTGCTTTGAATACTTCTCTATAAGCAACAAAGTAATTAATACATTCTTCAAGTATTTTCATAAACTATTCAGACTATTCTGCTGGAAAAAAAATTACCCGAATGTGCCTTGGCCAATTTTTGCCAACTTCTCATAATTCGTAACATCAGTAATGTACGGAAACTCGAATCTTTCGGTATACTTCATCAATTCGGGAGTCACCTAAAATCAAATAGTAATGAATTATTCAAAATGGAAATATTAACTTGGCATTTTTTTTTTAATTTTTTTCCCTAAAGTAAAATGAAAATTTGGAATGACCGACGCGTAATAATGTAAGGAGATCTAAAAATAATATAATAAGTAGCAACATAACTACTATTTAAATGAACAATAAAACAACCTTCTGCCGATTCATTAAAGCGATATCTTCCTTCGATGGATGTAATATCGACGACGTAACCGGAATTGATGATGTGCTGGCATTTGGAACAAATGAATGAGACTGTTGAGGGAGATGATTGTTCTGCATTTCAGCATAAATAATTGAAAGACTAGAAGTGACTTATTAGTTGATATGCAAATTCATGAATGCAATTAATTAGAAATAGTTACGTCATTTCCACGCAAGAAAAATGCCAGCCTAGACTCATCGCTAATGTTTAACCTCCAATGTCACAAACTTCAAAATGAAACAATTCCCGAAGACTCGCATTGCAAATCGAAGTTTCTCAAGAGACTAAGTCTAATTCAATCAGAAATAGTAAATGGAGTTTTTGCTGTGAATTTGATTTGCTATAGGTTTAGCATGATTGACAGAAGATTATAATGAATATTCTGATATATTCGAGGTAATGCATCAGTTTGGTCCTTTGAATAAATTAGACATCTCATATTCTAACTTACTTCATTTCTCAATTTGAATTTTTCAAAATCAAAGACGGAATTTCCAAATCCGAACACGATTTTTAGACCGATTTTAATAAGATTAAGGAATGAGAGACTACTCATATTTTATTTGAAATATTCGTTAACTAAGATTTATTTATGAATTTTCAATGATTTTTTTTATTTAAAATACTTATATGCAATCATTGATGACTTTTTCTTCGATACATGGATAGTGGTTATTTATATTTGAGTGCAAAAGTTGTGAAATATTTTGAAGATATAAAGAGTTAGAAATGGAACAATTCTCTTGGCTTTTTTATATACCGTAATTTTTATTTTGATAGAAACTGATAATGAAAACTGCAAGATGCTGCCTTTTTGCGGTATATTTTCTTGATTTTTTTCTATATTTTTCTCTCTCCATTCGGATTGAATCCTAGCACATTTTAGATTAATTATGCAGAGAATTCGAATTGATTTAAATAATTTGTGATATTTCAAAATTGATCTGCTAATTATTATTAGAAAAAAATACAGTACAAAAAATTATGTTTCTTTATCTATTCGTAATTATATTTTTTCATAAAGTTTTTACTTCCTTCTCTTCTCACTTTTATGAACTACTCCATTAGACTATTTATTTAATTAAAATTTATTTATTTAAAACAATTAGCCGTCAGCACTTTTTTTTACTATAATATTTAATTCAATAATAGAAATTTGTAGTAAGGAGACGAATTATAGGAATAACAACATTATAGTGAAATATAAAAACAAATGCAAGAAACACATTTAAATGTGTCAAATTTTAAAAAATAGAATCTTTACCATTTATAGTCTATAAATATCTAAGAATAAGAAAATTTGTCCACTTTTATTGTCCTATTTAGTTTGATTTTTAAATTATTTTATTTCTATTTTATTTTATTCACTCCAAATGCCGTATTTTTCCAACTTGAGAAATGTAGCGGAAGATGATCATTATTTAATAGTAGATTTCAACCGAAGTACTGATCTCTATAATATACTGTATTATTATGATGTACAAGAAACGAAGCATAAATTTATGGGCAAAATAGTATTGAAGCTACCTTTCGATAAACTAGAGAGATAAGTCATTTTCATTTTAAACAATAAGTTCTCGTTAATTCAACTATAGCCGTACATTTTTGATTATTTGTGACTTTGATGTATATATATATATACATAATTTTTCTTGAAATCTACAGTCGCCATTGCTATATATATATATGTACATAAACCACCAGGAGTGGAGCCTGCGGCTTAATTTGACTCAACACGGGAAAACTCACCCGGCCCGGACACCGTAAGGATTGACAGATTGAGATTTCAATTATCTATTCATGTGTTTCAGAAATAACCTAACAGCATGATGATTTAATTGATGGAAAATTTCAGCCTTAAATTTTCGATTTCTATTATTAGCTCAAAGAATAAAATAAATTTTAAACTATTGAATCGAATATTTCTTCAGCTTATTGCTATTCACGGTGGTGATTAATTTTAAATTGTCGAATCAAACATTTGTTCAGTTTATTGATAATGACAATGATACAGCTTTAACACTAACGAACCACAATGCACCTTTATTCAAATTGGTAAAAATAAAAATGTCAACAGCTCATGAAGGACCTTCTGCATGTGAGAAACGGCAATTCCAGAAGACAAAATGAATAGATTGAAATAGATAGCAAATGTTGATAGAAATCGTTTGGTGGTTTCATATAGAGATGTTAAGGTAAAATGAAATTTATTTATAGCATCATAGAGTATTTTGATAATAAAATTATCATTTTTATCATACTTTTTGTTGCACTTTTAGGTGCCCTCTTTATATACTGTTTATAACAAAAAATTTGATTCTGAATGTAAATACTCTAGCTTTATTTCATGATTATGCTAGATTTAATGTTGCTCAAATGTCACATTTTCCTTCCTACTTCGTTTATTTTATTCCTGGATAACTTTAAGATTGAATATTATTATATCGGTTAATTTACCTGGTGGGAGAAAATCGAACTTCACTATTTATCATTTGTACATTGATTAAATTGCCTTCAGTTTTAATCGTTAGTTTAATGCACAATATGATACAATTTTTCCAATTAAAATTTTTAGAATTTTTAGAATTTTTTTTAAATTTTATTATATTATGATATATTTGAAATTATACTTGCTTGTTCGTTTCGTTATTTTGATAATATTTCTTGATATTAAGAACTGATAAGATGTTAATATATCAAGGTAATTCTTATTTTTTTCATTTGCCTTTTTGTATTATATTAAATAATTGACTTAAAAGGATAAATTAAGAAAATAAGACATTATTTTGAACGATTTCATACGACCAAATAATTAAATATTTTGGAAATTTCATCATCCAAAAGCACTGTACTAAAAATTTTGCATATCAACTTTCGTCTTGCATCTAGCATTGATCCGAAATTTCACTTAATACAATCGGAGAAGAATTTTAAAACTATATGATCAATTAAATCGATAGTGAATAAAGAAATTTGCAATCATGTCAACTTTAAATTTAATATCGCAGTTAAAATTTAAGAATAGTAATATTTGATATTGTTGTGAACAGAAAAAGAAAAAAAAATTAGGATTATTTTCTGGAATATAATTATGCTATCACCCTAATTTAAACTTAAACTAAGCACTGAGTTACAATGATCTCAAGAATATTCAATGCAAAACATATAGTACAACAAACTTTATTACATTAATTTAAGCTTGTATTAAATCACATTAATTTTAGGCTTAAATCAAGCGGACTAAATTACTACCATGTCGAGAATAATCAGTACAAGAGAAATATAATGATAAATAAGTGACGAATTGATAAATAAGATAAAATTTTAACGAAAAAACTTCCAGCAGAATGAATTTATTTATAAGTTGACTTAAGTATCTTCTTAAAAATAATTGCAGTAAATCATGCAGCTGTTAACATATATACGAAATTGTAAAATTGAGATATTGTAATTACATGATATTCCCGGGAAAAATGTACGAATTATACTGTAGATGGATTTTTGCATGTGATACCTTTTTTTATTATATTTTAAAAAATGATTCGATTAGAAAATGATTCGCTGTTATTACAGTAGTTTCGAAAATAATTTGATACACTTTGATGTTTTCGGAATTACGCGGTACTACCGGAAGTGCGGAATAATTTGGAAAGGAAATGAATTGATAAAAAATGGGGTAAAAAAATTTGCATGCTTGTTGGAAGATACTTACAGTAAGCTCAAACGATATGCAAATTTTCCGCATTAGCCACTCTGCCAGAAATGCGCTATTCGCTATTTCCTTGCTCATTTTGTAATGTTTGCATGCTACAAGGTGGTTGGGTGAGGTGATAGGACGTGCGGTTAGCGTATATGAGAAGACGCGACGCGTATGTCGGGAGGTGCGGTAGTATATTAGGAGATGCGTAATTCGAGAAGTGTTTGGTGATTGTTATTAGAGAAAGGAGGTGGAATGGATTTAGATAGGCAAGGTTCGGGAGATTAACCGGAAGAAGAATTAGAGCAAAAGACTATTAGAAAAATTCGAGGAATGGATCAAGGAGTGATATTTGAACTTATGGTAGTTAATGGTTAGATCATTTTGCCGCATTAGCCAAAAACGGAATTTTTTTTAAAGATTTTTACAAAAAAAGGTTATGATAAACGATTGAATTTTAAGTATTTCGTAAAGGTTTTACTTCACTTCGTCTTTTTATGATTTCTTTTTACCAATTTCAGTAAATAATTCAAAAATGGAGATTTTCTAGCACTTCTGGCTGCATTACAATTATTCGTAATCTTAAAAACTTAAACGCAACTTGAAAGAATCGTAGTTATTCATAATTATTGCTATTTAAAAAAATGTTTTCGGAAAATCAATGAGAAAGAAAAGAAAAAAAAGTCAATTATTTGTTTTTGTATTCTTGCGTCAAGAAGTAACTTTATAAGATAATTCGTTTAGCAAAAAAAAAAGCGTATTTTGTTGTAAATTTCTCATTTACCAATAACATTTTTTCGTTATAAAAGGGAAACTACAATTACAATGATTATTTTTATAACTATAATAGGAAAAGGTCAATTTTAGAATTAACTTTGTGATTCCTTCTTCAGACAAAAAATATTCCTAGTTTCGAATTAATTTCTTGCAATTTCTGTTTTAGATAAAGAAATGTCAGAAAAGAATCGAACTGCACATTCAATCGAGTACGCCTCATGCAATCCGACTTCAAGAAATTCCGGAAGAAGTAGTCCGCGTAGTCCAACTCCAAAAACTTTCAAAAGAAGAACTAGTTCACGTAGTCCAACTCCAGAAGCTTCTAGAGCAAGAAGTGATTCGCGCAGTCCAACTCCAAGAATTTCTAAAAGAAGAAACAGTCTGCATAGTTCAGTTTCAGAGATATGTAGGAGAGGAAATAGTTCCAACAGTTCGACTTCAGGAGCATTCAAAAGAGGAAATAATCTGCGCAATTCAACTTCAGAAACTTTGAGAAGAGGAACTAATTCGCGCAGTCCAACTCCAGGTACTTCTAAAGAGAAAAATAGTCCGACTTCAAAGAATTCGAGACAACAAGATGATATACATGCGCTATTTAGCAAAACAGAACGTACCAAAGAAAGAATGGTAGAATACCGAACAATTTTGCATAGTATACAAATGCTACGATCAGCTGAAAACAAAAAAAATCGTACAAAGCGTAGAATGTTACAGCAAAAATGTGAAGGATACAAACAACAAATTGCCGAACAGAAGGTAAGTTGCGAAAATGCCTTGAATGATAATTCGATCATGTAAAATGAATATTTGAATTATTTAAAAAGTAAATTAAAGTTGTGAAAACCAGATACAAATTATGGAAAGATATATATATTTAAATGTAGCATTTGATTCTAAAACATCTTGAATAATAATGAATTTGTATAATTTTCGAAAGATTCAAATTGGACACTTCATTGTAATGTATAAAATGACTATTGTATACTACTGGATGTTCGAAAAGTTGTAATTCAAATTTTTTCAACCATATGTTAGACAATAAGAATTTTACTAGTATTATGTATGACATATAATTCTCCGATATAATCAGAAATCATAGCATAGCTATGATTTCCGTAGGAAATTACATGATGTACTTTTTAACATGATGTATGATGTATCTTCTGTTGCATAGACAAATTTTCATCTAAATATGAAAAATATCTTCTCTTAAACAAATATTTTGAAAGTATCAATATACGAGCATGTTTGGAGTAACTATCAATTTTGTTTTGTTTTTCATTTTCAGAGACTCAATAGATATACAGATAAGGATGTTATTTATGTCTCGACGGCAATACTTATCCTTTTTACGTTTCAGAGCCTAAAGAACACTTTGAAAGAACGTTTTTTGGAATTGGAGAATCAACTTAACAAATCTACTCAGCAGTTAATTGAGTTACAAATAGAAAATGAGCAAGAACGAAGAGAAATAGATCATTTGCAAAAGATTTTACAGCGCACATGGAAAGTACTGATTCAGGTCAGAAGACGAAATACGAAAAAAGATCGTACTTGGAATCTTATGGCAAAACATGCTTTACATGCAAAACGTATCGCTGAAGAGAAACTTCAAGAAGCAATGGAAAAATATGTGATGGAAACTAAGCGTTCCAATGAATTAGAAGAATCCACAAAGACGTTAAAATCTATAATTGCGAAAATGAAACTAGAAATGGAGCAGAAAGAACGCTCATGCAACGATTCCAAAATACGTCTAGCGGTACATAGCGAAGCAGCATCTTTAGCATGTCGACAAGTTATTGAAGCAAACAAAAAGACTGTTGAGCTTGCTTATGAAAATAAGAAATTATCTTTGCAATTTACAAATACTTGTTCTGAACTACGTAGTTTTCTACAAGCTTGTATGAATTTTAAAACTGAAATAAGTCAAATTGAATCAGAAAACAAGAAGCATATTGAAAAATTGCAACAAATGGAACGAAAAATTATGATTGAAATATCATCACTAATTCAAAATGTTCGGCGAAACAATGCTTTTCTTGCACAAAAATCAAATCAGATTAATTCATTAGTTTATGAAAATTTAGAAATCAAAAAGAAAGCACAGGAATTAGGAGAGGAAAACAAAAATATGGCGGAAATAATTCGTAATACCGAAGCAGTCCTTCGTTCACAGCATCAAGAATTGGGAGTGTATGAAACAAATCAAAGAATTCGAGGGCGAGAAATCGGTGAAGTAAAAGTACAGTCTGCAATTACCGCAAATCAGACTATTTTATTGAAAACGGAAACTGAAAATTTTCAACAGATTCTTCATCCCATTTACAATGTTGCGGGAATTCGTAATCAAATTGCATGTGCACTTGAGAATATGGATGTAAATAATTTTTTCTTTTTTTATCGCTCTTCGAAAAATTTTATATAGAATTGACTTCATTGCATGCTCGAAACAAGTGCTTAAAAGCATTTTTTTTCCTTCACGTTCTTCTAAATTGATTCTTTATGTTTGACAATTTTGATGATCATCAAAATTGGTTAATAATTAAGAGTATATCTTACGTTCTTCATATTTCCAGAAAGTCCTCGGAGTTATGATTCATGAAAGCACAGAACTAATGCCAATAGATGGATTAGATGTGCAAGCGAATTATCTTACTGCACAAGATGTATTGTTTTTTTTCTGACTGAATAATTGTTTTTATAAATGACTTGTAAATAACGCTGAAGAATAACTGTAAAAAATTTTAAACCAGTGGGATATAAAATATATTTTTGAATTTTGTAAAAGTTAAAAAATTTTTAGTTTTGTGATTACATTAAATTTTGAGTTTTAAAATCTCAAATCGAAAATTTTTCGGTATTTGAAATGCGGAAAAAACAATTCTTTTCTCTCTTTTCTCTTTAAATCTAAAATATTCCTTTCTATATTTTTTAAATATTTACTGCTTGCACTTTGTTTTCTAGCAAATCAGCAATCAGAATCCATTCAACCAGAACATTTTTGGACAAACGCAGCAGCAAAATTTTACAACTCTGAATGCGCGTATGTTCTGAGTTGAATGAACGCTTATCTATTACCTAAATTTCACTCGTTTTATTAGTAAAAAAGAGATGGATATAAGTTTCGGTTTTAAAAAAAATATAAAAAAATTTTTTTTTACAAAAAATTAAATTTGTTACAAAATTTTTAGTTTCGCATGGAGAGGCGAATGATGAAGCTGACTTACCGGGACCTTCGAATCGATATCGTAATCGTAATTCTCAGCGCAATATTCAAGCGGACGATGATAATACCGATGAGGTGTGACTAGCTAATTTTTTAAATCTTTCGTCATCGGGTCATTACTCATTTTTTTTCATATTATTACTATTTCTGAGACTGAATTAAGCATGATGATATTTAAATCAGTATTCAGGTATTATTTTATTCAAAAAATATTTCACTTTAAATACCATTTTGTTTTTTATTTTCAATTCACTAATTACTTTAATTTCATGCATAATCCAGGTGAAATCAGGATCATCAAGAAAGTGAGAGAATAATATTTAGTAAATATAATAAGGTGTCTTTCTGAAAACATGAAGTTTCATTGATTGTTTTATTACTTTTAGGTAAATATTACAATCTGCTAAGCGAGGATTCCTGTTTGGAATTGCTGTTGCAATCAGAACAAATGCGATTTTTTTCTTTTTAGTTCATTCAAGTGAATGTTGGAATTTAAATAAATAAATGTTATCTAACAATTTTTGAGGTTTTTTAATAATTATTTTTAACGTTTGTTAATTGTTTGCTTCTTCATTTTCTAAATTATTTTTAATTATATTCGCTGTCAAGATCAAGAATTCTCAAAAATTCATTCTTTTTTCAATAAGTAAAAGCTACAAAGGATGAGAAAAGATGCAGGAGATTAGCAGCAAAATATATCAGTTATTTTTTTTTTTGCTTGGATTAAAAAAAGTCCGGCAGTTCCTTTTTTCTTAATTCATTTCAATAAATAATATTCAAACAATCAATTTATGTATCTCATTGTTTTTTTTATTGTTTATTTTCTGTTTTTTTTTTTTTTGATTTTTTTTCTCAAATTAATTGTAATGAAGTAATTTTAATCAAATGCGTTTTTCGTTTTTTCTTGAACTTTTTTGAATTTTTAGAAATCTTAAATCAATCATTTAAGTGATATAAATTGAATCAACTGAAAAGAGCGAAAAATTTATTTGTCTCCATTTGTCCTTTTCTAAAACTGCATTATACATATATATATATATATATGACTGTTTTTTATTTTTATTTTTGTTTATTTGTTAAATATAAAATTAATGTTGTACTAATAAAGTGTCTCATAATTTTTACAGATTAAAATATAAATTATCCAAATTACGAATTTCGAAAACATTGTTTTATTTTGGCTCATACTATGATATGGTAAATCTTACATAAAATAATCAAGGCATATTTCGTCTGATAATTTCAAAACAAAAAATGTCAGGTAAGGAGCAATAAATAAAAAAATAAAAATAATGCAATAAATGACAGCTGTAGTTCAGGAGAAAATTGTTAAGCTGAGTTGTACATGAGGAGAAACGAGAGAGAAGATTCTCGGAAGGGATAAAAATTTTAAACTCTTCAAATCAACATTTCAATCTTTCTATTTTCACAGCATTTCTTTTTTTTGAAAAAACTCTATAATTTGTTCTTTCAGCTATTGCTATTCGTCTTAATAAATATTTTTACTTTCTTAATTTTTTTGAAACAAGTATCTTATTACTCTGTATAGTGAGATGACTGATATATATATGAAATACATGGAAATTTTTGAAATAATATTGAAAGATTAGATATTTTAAAATGATATTAAAAATCAAATAAATGTAAAACATAGAATATTTGGAAGACAAATTTTTTTTTAATATAATTCTATCTTAAACGGTACAAATCAGTAATTTTTGGCAAGGTTCAAAGTTCAGCATACCTTATAACTTGGCATTTTGTAATTTTTTTCATCTATATTCATAACTTAACTTAATACAACAATATTTCATGTATTTACAAGTTCAAATTCATATAATTATAGCTAACTGCAATAACCATATGAATTATTAAATCGAAAAGGGATTGAAACAAAATTCTCATATTGATTCTTTTATTGGTTAGATTTATAATTTTTTTTTGCATTAAATCAATCTCTTATCTTAGTTTAATTTTTTAAACTTTTTAAATAATCCGAGTGATATATTTTAGTGTATTACGATTTGACCTTAGCTTATAAGCAATGAACAAATATAAAAATGAAAAATAACCAAAATTATGTACTACAAATATTAAATCATGCCAGCATAAAAGTCTGCTAATTTGTTTTTTTTTATGTGGTGATTCAAGGCGACATATTCTAGTAGAATCAAACGATAGATATAACTTGCAGAAAACAAGCTGATATATCTCGATGGAATATTTCGTAAGCTCTGATTTTTATTATTGAAAAATAAAGGAACTAATATTGATATTGCAAATAAAAATAAAATATAAAAGGAGCTGATATCCTTCGATTAATTACTATCGTTTTTATTTTTCCATTATCATATAACTTCAACATCTAGCTAACTTTATTTTATTTATTTATTTATTTATTTTGAGAACATTAATTTCTTTTTCTTTCCTTTCTTTTAAATATCATTATTTTAAAGTTTAATTCATTCTCACTCAATTTTGTTCAGCAAAAAATTGTTTTTCTTGAAAACGCTGCGTTTGTGTTTTATTCTTTTCATTTTTTGCAGCAACGAAATTTACTGATCAATAATATTACCAGCATTATTGAAAAATTGCTGATACTGAAATTGAAATTTCAGAAATTTTAATTTCCTTTATTGATTCATTTTTTTCTTGCTTGTTAAATAAAATATCTTGAACAAATTTTTTTGACTTAAAGAAAAAAAAGTGATAAATTGCTTCTTTTTTAATTTGCGTATTATCAAGTGATAAAGCAATATATATATATATATATATATATATAGCACATTAATCTTTTTATAATCATAATCAAAACTTTTCTATAACAGACATTTTCAATCGATAATTTAAGAAATTTTTTTAATCAAAAAAAAAAACATGAAGATTCTTTTTTCCATAGTTTTATTTTAAACAAAAAAAGGACTTATTATAATTTTAGAAATGCAACACAAATATTTTTCTACTTTCATTTATCATTTACTTTTTACTGTATTTATGTATTCTAATTTTAAAATTGAAATAAATTTTGAAAAATTAGTTCAATTATTTAAACTTTATTTTGCGGAATAAATATTAAGGAAAAAATGTTAATTTGTATCACCGTAATCTCAATCGCATTTGAATCAATGCATTTCCTTCATTAAATTAGCGAAGTTAATTAATTAGCAATGATATGTAAGTTATATTCATAAGCCGCATCATAATTATTATATATATCATATTGTTGCATTATGATATATGTTAGATACATATATCATTCATATCAGCAACTGATAAAATATCATATTAGGGAATTAGATACAAATTTATAGTTGTCTGAATAATCAGCAAATGAAAATAGTGAAAGGTGATTTTCTTCCTGCAAATGAATATCATGAATAATCATTAGTGATATGCCATAAGATACGTATATTAATCGTGATTATTGGATGTATCAATTATAGATGAACAATTATACTTCCTTAATTAACGAATATAGGCACTAAAATTAATGAATGAATTGAGTTTATAAGTGATTGATTGATGACTAAACAGTTGATATAAATCCAAAAAAGTTTGAGGAATATTCGTAATAATTAACAAATTTACAAACAGTTTAGTGTTAATTAAAATTTATAATAATTAGAATAATGATTTAATGATTTTAATATTTTTGACAGTCTAAATCTAATTAATGCTAATGGTTACCAATAAATTAGTATTATCATTAAATTAGTTAAAGAAGAGAAAAGTTCTACTCGCCATAAATTAAATTCTTAAAACGGACAAATTTCAGGGATGACTCGAAATTCAGCAATTAAACGATCGAAGCAATACGCTAATTTATGCTTATCATATATTATCAATGAAATTTATTCAACATAATATTGAAACAGTTATTAACAACGATAAAGTAAAAATTTTTTTGCATAAAAATAATCTACGGAAAGTAAAATTAAAAATCCATGTCATTATTTTTTATTACTAAAATAAATACTTATAATTTGTGCAGTCTTTTGTGTGATCAGCAAATTTAATTTAAAATTTAATATTCATTAATTAATTGCTTCAGTATTATGTAATAAATTTAGTAATGTAAAATAAATTAATAAAAAATACAGTAATTCGACATTTTTCCAATATTATAATAATATAATATATCAGCTACTTCAAAAAAAGTGATTAGTTAATCAAATTCATAGAATGATCAAGTAAAAGTAACTCTTCGTAAATTATGTTAGTTTTATAATTTATGAAGATGACAAATATTTCAATTTTTCAACTATTAAATAAATCAAAGTATCTCATTAATATATTTATAATAATAAAATAATAATAATTTCATTATTGCAATTTTCATTTGATTTAAATCAATATATATTTCTAGAACAAATTAAGATGAGATGGCAAATAATTCAAATATTTTTTATCATTTCAACATTTGCAATAACTCATGGAGATGCAAATGATGTACATGAATCTATCGATCCGACAAATCAAGGTAAATCCCGATAAAGTATAAATTATTTGACTAAAACCTAAACACATCAAATTATTAGATGGATTAAAACATTCTCAGTAACTGTGCCATATAATTCCTCAAGTATTTATTATAAAATTTGCCCATTCTTTCCCAAATATATTTTACATAAGTTTTCCATTTCTTTATTACCGTATGATTCAACTATTCATCAAGCTTTAGAAAGAATGCAATTATTGAAACGGTCATTGATTGGCTATTTTATAACTTGATAGAGAATAATTTGTTTCGTAATATAATTAAATACTTAATACTGTACTTTATTACAATAAAAGTTAATTAGGATGAGAAAAAAGGTTATAGAATTGGCGCTTCTGGACTGGTCATCTGGTATTCGAATATTTTACTGCACTGATGCATCGTTGGAAATTCTCGTGGAACCATTCAAACGAGCATTGACACAATCATTGAATAAATTTTGCAAAAATGCTACCGCATGTCGTCTTGTTAAATCGTTTGTTTTTAATTATTCTTTTTTTTAAATTTGAAATTTCATGCCATATAATTGATATTAATTAATTTAATTTGCATTTATTAAAAAATATAATTGAAATAAGAATGGAATAATAATTCAAAGATATTTGTATAAAACTAGAATATTCCATTGGAATTCATTTAAATAACCTATTATATAACTTTTTTATTATAATTTATTCGTCTTTTCACATCTTTTTTTCTATTGCTGCTTAAAAATAAGATAATTTTTGAAATAAAATCAAATAAAATTAATTTTTGATATAAGCGAATAGTAAATTTTTGAAAGACAAAAAATAAAAAAAGCGAAAATCAAATTTGAAGGAATAAAAATATCGTTGCATACTATTAATAGAAAGGGAGGTAAATTGTAAAAAACTGAATGAAACAAAAATTGAAATTAAAATTTTACGAAAATTTGAGCTATGGGAGCGAGTTGGCATTTAAATTTTTCTGTAAAACATTTAAAAGAGAAAAGAGAGTGGTTTGCATTTCTCTAACTAACTAACTACTTCGAAAAACCCACCGACTGCACAATGCAGTTACTTCATTTCCATCTGCTATCACAGAGACGGAATCGGGAAGTGATGACAAGCCTAATCCATTCGCAGAGTTCCGAGATACCGAATAAGCAAGGGGTTGTGCATGCATCGCCGCGCACTGCCGAGTATTTCGGACTGTTTGCGGAGAACCCGGGAATTCGCGTAAAAGGAGCGAAAGATGAATATAAGGCTCTGATCCTACTCAAATCTTTTGCCTGAGAGTTCGTTTGTTGAGATATCAGCCATGTTATGTAGAGCCTTGCGAAGCTCGGATATTGAGATAATGCCGGTGATTTTAATTTGATGAGATCGTTAAAGATAATTGCGTAATGCTAAATTCTGGAGGCGAAATTATCGTGTAATATTAATACGACATATCGTATAATATTAATGCGGTCTGAATATCATTTAAACATAAACTATAGTAACAGAACTGAAAATACGCTATCTCAACAGCAAAAATAAAATATAATTAATTTTGAAAGAAAAAAATATCAATTTTTTTTACATTTTAATTCTATTATTCATAATTAATTATGATAAAAACATCTACTGATATGCAGTACCTAATATTTTAATTCTATTATTCATAATTATGATAAAAACACTACTGATATGCAGTACCTAATATTTTAATTCTATTATTCATAATTATGATAAAAACATCTACTGATATGCAATACCTAATATTTTAATTCTATTATTCATAATTATGATAAAAACATCTACTGATATGCAGTACCTAATATTTTAATTCTATTATTCATAATTATGATAAAAACATCTACTGATATGCAGTACCTAATATTTTAATTCTATTATTCATAATTATGATAAAAACATCTACTGATATGCAGTACCTAATATTTTAATTCTATTATTCATAATTATGATAAAAACATCTACTGATATGCAATACCTAATAATAAGAAAAAAACTTTTCGAATCTTCTAGATCACAACTAAATGTTTTCAAAATAAACCAGAAAATCAATTCACTAAATAATCAATACATTAACCCTTTCAATATATCAACCCATTAAGTGTATACACGATAAGCTTATTTTTTCTATCCTCAGTCAATTTACCTTATCCAATTCTGATATTGAGTAACTTTAACTCTACCCACAGCCTTTGGTGTACTCTACGCAAAGTAAAAGACTTATCTACTTTGATCTCCTTTATATATAAACCGTCAATATCTAAACCATAATTATGTTGAGCATTAGCAACTGCAGAATTTAATACTTTTGCTATAAGGCTAGCAATTTTCTTCTTATAAAATTTTAATTGCACAGTAGCAAAGGAAACCTTTTTATTACGTACCAGTTTGGCGACCAAATTCAACTTACGAGGAGTTGACTTTAAAACTGATAGTAAAGATTATTGAATAATAGTTGATACTAATAATGATTATTTCTAAATGAATTTGTTAAAATTTCAACATTTTGTAAAAAAATTTATCTTATCATCAACATTATCCAGGATAAGCAGAAAAAATCTATCATGATATTAATATGATACAGAATATCGTTTAAACCGGAATACGTTGTTTTGCTTGATGGATATCCGAAAGTTCATTATGGTGCTGTGCAATTTCGATTTGTCATTGTTTTACCACCGAACGCAGTACCGTTGGATTATTTACGAAAACCTTTCCTTACAAGAGAAATTCTTTCAAGTAATTCCTTCTTTTTTGAAATATTTGATTTCAGAAAAAGTTTTTCCTGCTAGCAATGACAAGTAGTATCAAAAATTAGAATTTAGTAAATCGCAATTATAATACTTTTGTGCGAAGTTTTTTATTCCTATTAATTCATTACTCATTGTGACATATATCGCATTTAAAATTAATTTTGCAGTATTTTAAATTAATTTATGAAAATAGATTTTCTGAATGCATCAATCAAGGAATTTGAACGAAGATTTGGCTGGAAAGTAAGTAGCTATGAACGATTCCCGAGATTTGACTCAATAACAGAATTTATGAATATAGCTTTGATTCCTATTGGATTTATCCTTCTTATACTAATGCTCCTACTTGCTTATTGGTCTTCAACAATTAGGTAAATTAACTTTTAAAATATTTCATTTCAAATCGGCCATTATATTTCTGTTATTAAAACATCATTCTATTAAATTGAGTTAAACTTTTCATATTGTCATCCTTATTCAATCTCTAATATTAATCTATTGCTGACTGATTTAAAGTGATTGTTAAAGATAATTAAAAGAATAAAATAGAAAATATTATTAAAATAAATAAATTTACAGTCGCTCAGATGCTGGTAGTGAAGAATGGTTTGTTATTGGAACAACCGGTGGTAAAAGTACGGCTATGAAGTAAATTTTGTTAAAAATTTGATAATAACCGTGTACCCAATAATTAGTTTTGATACAAAGAATTGAACAATCAGCAATTAACTCGAGATGGTACATATTTCTGTTTAATTCGAACCTATCAGATTTTACTGTTGTTGCAAATGTCTTTTTTCGAATTGTTTTTAAATTATTTTATTTTAAAATTGCAGAAGAGCGTTAGAAATTATTGAAGAACAAAAATATGTTGAAAAGAATCACGAGAAGGAATCTTGTTATGGTAATCTTCCAAAGTTTTCAATTCAGTCATTTTACGAAACATCCGAAATGGAAAAGCATGAATCGGATAAAGACACTGATACATTCTTGAAGGAAATTACCGAACCAAGCAATAGCAAGTACTGGATTCAAATAATTTTACATATGATTTATCGATTACCAAATTATGCTACATATCAAATTATCTTACGATCATTCTTGCTATTTGCACCAGTCCAAGATTTAAAAAAAAATAAAACTGATATCTGTAATGTAACATCATGCATAGAATATGTTACATATATATAATATACAAAAAATAAAAAATATTAATTCCATGTAAATAATATATTTATTGAATTAATCAAATAAAATATCCTTAATTTTTTGCTTATATATAAATCATTTTATGGATAAAAAGAAAAGAGAAACGAAGATTTATAAAATAAATTTTTTAATTAGCAAATTGAATATATGATGAATAAATATTTGATTTCAGATCATCAACGGAACAGTCACCGTTGCATCTCTCAATAATACGATGTGGAAGTACATCAACAATAGGTTCAACCACTGCTTTCAAAAATGTCGGGTAAGCTTGCGGTGGATAGCTTTTTTATAGAGTTATTTTTACATTTATAGCTTAAGTATAATTTTGCAAATGAAAGTCTGAAATTACCATAACTATCTAGACATTCAGTATGACAATTGCTACTGATAATGAAACCATATGTCACATATACAGTATAGATCTATCACAGGATACTTATTTGATTACGATTTGTTGATCCAGCTAAGGTTAGATAGTCGCTGAAGTAATACGACAGTAGACTAAAAGAGAAACTGATGATCAGCTATATTCCGCCAATATGTCTATTGCAGCAATTATCAACTTTTTCGCTTTTATAAATTTTTTACATCATCCGTTTCCCTGTTATTTTTTTAAAATATATATCATGCATTTAATTATATTCATTTCCTATAAACGATAATATAAATTTGTAGCGGAAGACGAGTATCACGTCGATTAAGTTCCATAGAAGACGGTAATTTTATTATCAAGCGACATCGTAAAAAACGAATTCCTTCAAGAACGAAGCGATTTACGCAGCGACAATTTAAATTGACAAGTATGGCATTAAGTGGATTCGGGCATTCTCGAAAATATTGAAGGAAGGGAGAATTTGACATTTTCAGCAATCAATGATAGTAGAACAAAATTGCTATTTTTTGATATCGTGAAGAAATTTCAAAATAATCTTGCTACCTAGTCAATAAATGGTAATACATATATATAGATCCATGCTTCAGGTACATATATTGTGTTAGTGTTATAGTACTAGCATTTATACTCAATGTTTTGTTCAAAACTAAATATTCGAAAGTTAGCATCATTTGATGAGATTTTTATGAGAATGAATATTCTGCAAATTCTACATGTGCTACCAATTTATTTCAATACTTCAAATTCCATGTCAAGTATCACAATCATGATTAAATTTGATACAATCAAATTCGTAGAATCTACAAAAAAAAAAAAAAAAAAAAAAAAAAAAAAAACTAATAATCAGAAAAACCCTGATTAATCACAATAGGTGTTAAGAAAAAAGCAGAAATAGAAGTCTACCTAAATAAATATTCTGCAGAAATTGAAGCTACCATTACATTAGGCGAATGTGCGCAAATGTATTCAACTGATTACTCATCAACCTACAGCCTTATTGAGATGTCCTTGAACAACTGCGAAAATTTCATCCACTGTTCCCTCAGATGGAATCTAAAAGTGGAAGTACTGTATTTATATTTCCGAAGTTTTTTTAAAATTTTTTTCCTCATAAGAGAATTGTATTCATGTCTAAAATGATTCAAATATTGAGTTTACGATACGTTTTTCAGTATTAATTCCATAATATCCATTCTTAGGTATGAATACTGTTTGATTTTATTATTTAATTTCTCTAATGATTTATGGTAAATAACGTTAGCTCTTGCTCAATACATTTATCAAAATGATTTATAAAATTAGAGTCTTTAGAATATGGAAATAAAAATAAAAAGGTATACACAAAAAAAGAAAAAATTAGAAAAAAAATTCCACCTAAAGTGCTTTCCTGAAAAGAACAAAAATCTTCAAAGATTGGATTTTTTTCTTTGATCCAACGCCAATACAACCTTGAAATTTTACATTTTCGCATCATCGGTTTTTAATAAAATCAAAAAATAAAATAAGGAATATTATGCCTTTGAAAACCTTACTTTAACCAACTTTCCTTGCTTTTCGTAATAATCAACAACAGGAGCGGTTGCAGTTACATAAGTATGAAGTCGCTTCTTAATCGTATCAATGTTATCATCTATTCGTCCACTGCAGCAATAAAGAAAGGAAATTAGTCAGAAAAATATGAAATAAGGCATTATATCTTTTTGCATTAACTTTTTGACTTTACTCAAATAAATTAAAAAAAGAATACCTTGTTTCCGCTCTATGCAAACAACGCTTAATCAAAGTATCTTCGCTGACATCGAAAAATAACACCAATTTAGCTGGCTGAATCTGAAATTAATATTTCAGATTAGAGATTTCAACGTTACAGAAGATCACATTTAATCAAGTCGGAAATAAAAATGAACATTTCTCGGTAAATGCTAATAATAGTCCAATTTACGATCTCGGAGAACTAGAATATTTATATGGAAATAAATTTTAATCAAATAAAGCGTATTTCATGCAAATTGATAAAAAATTGAAAATTGTCAACTTATAATATTTTCAGAGAATTTTCGAATAGAATTTATTCATAGTAACACTTGAATCTCTTCTTCAAAGCACTTTAAATTTTTCAAAAATTTGCCAATATAGACAAAAATAACTTCCACTACCGCAAAAGCAAATTACTAACTTCATTTTCAAATTGCTCGCCTTGTTTTACTTCTCGCGGATAACCGTCGATCAAAAAACCTTTGGAACCTTTTGCTATCGCTTGAAGCATAGCTTCTTTAACCAGATCTAATACGATCTCCTGGAAAAAAAAAACACATTAAATTATTATATCAATTAAACTGATATTATTATCCCAATAATATCTCTTTTGTTTAAAGTTTATTTTTATAAAACAGAAAAAATACAAACCGCCAAGACAATAAAACAACAAGAAATTAACATTTGGTTTGAGGCAATTGATGAAATTTCATTATGCCTAAGTAATTAGTAGAAACTTGACATTTTTCATTTTTTCCCCAATTTTTAGAAAATTAAAAGAAAAACTGAAGTGGATGATGAATTCCAAAACTCCAGACAATCTCACAAAATGAAAAAATATTCACCAATGGAACAAGTTGTCCATTTTCCATCAATTTATTGATTTCTGATCCACGTGGCGATCCAGATTTCACTTCAGCACGTAGCAAATCACCTGAGCTGAGATGTGTTAAGCCATATTTTGCTACAATCTTATCACATTGCGTTCCTTTGCCTGATCCAGGACCACCTAAAAAACAAAGACAATTGTTATTTAAAAATAAAAGCGAATATTTTAGGAACAAGTAATGACTAAAGTATCATCATTACCAAATTAAACTAAAGTATCATCATTACCAAATTAAATTGTCCGTAATTTATATATTTCAGAAAATTTTACGGTAAACATAATATCAAGCAGTTTGCAAATAACGATCTAGATCAGATCTATTTTTAAATTAATAAAAGAATAAGAAATTATCATTCGATTTGAAGTTTTGATGAAATTCCACTACACCTAAGTAAGTTATTTACATTTCGCAACATATTTAAGCACTTGATATAATTTCTAAAAGAATTAATATTAATTCGTTTATGAATTTAATCATTTAATAAGAAACAAATATAAAACTTAAGTCAAGTAACTCAGTATTGTTTTCTTTTTTCTTTTTCCAACTTCATTACAAGTATTTCTAACTTACCAACGATAAAAAAAATTGGAACATTAGCTTTTTTCAACGGTGTAAGATCAATGTTTTTGCGTTCAACTGGAGCCTGAAAGGTCAAATAATATAGATAATAATAATTAAAATATTACATTCGAGTTTTGATAACTCTACTATTTTGAATTCAATTTAAAGGAAATCTTATTTATAAAATAGTTTATATATTAAAGAAAAAAAGAAAGAAAGAAAAAAAGAACAACCAACCATTTCAACAGGTGCAATAACTGATTCGAAATCTTTTCACTGGATGATTTCAAAGAATCGTACAATTACCCTTATGAAATGCAGTAAAGGAGTTTGAACAGCGATTGAATAAGACAAAAAGAAAAAAAGAAATGCTCGAGAGTGTAAGCAGGAAAAAGTAGCAATTTAGAGAATCAAGATTAAATTTGCTCCACTTCACCTTTCACGCTTTTTGCAAGCTTATCTCGTTGTATTAACCTGCAAAATAACATGCAGAAGGAATAAAAAAAAGTATTCAACATTATCGAGAACGTAGAAACGTTTATCATTAGTTAGAGCAGATAAAAAATCGAAAATGAATGAATAAATATATTAAAAATTTGAAAAATAAACTATCTAAACGTTTTGAAACATTCATACGAAACGAGAAGAGACAAAAAGGGAATATTTTTGAAAATGCTGAAGAAAAAAAATATAAATAAAAAATGATAAAGTTGCAGAAATTATCGCACTATCATTGTTACCATTGGATATCAAATAAACTTATTATCATTATTAGCATCGTTACTAACATTCATCCTGCAAAGTTAATAGTGATAATAAAAGTAATAATAATTTATATCAATTTATCTGTAATTAATGCTAAATTAATCGATGTAAATATTATATAATATCAATAAATTATCAGTGATATACTTACGAGTAAAATCCGATTATCCATATGAAATAATTTCACTTTGTTTTCGAATAGAATTGTTGCAACTAAAAAAATACAAACGATTTTGAGAGAAAAAGGTTGAAATGGAAGAGAAAATATAAAAAACTATAAAATTAAAAAAATTCGAGAAATTATATCTTTTAAATCATAAATTATTCCTATTATAATATGCTATAGCAATTTTAAATATGTTACGGGAAAAATTATAAATATTATTCCAAATACAATCATTTTTTGGATAAAAATGGTGCAGAGAGGAGGGAGAGAGGGACAGGGAGAGCAAAGGAAATATGAATAAACTTTTTAATTATATTTTATCAAAATCATAACTGGTTAGATAATTATTATTTGCAAATGATTGCTGTTTAATTTTGTCTACCCCTACAACACAATTAATTTCAAACAATCATTCAAAAAAGAGAGAGAGGAAGGGAGGGAGAGAAAGGAAAAGGGAAAGGAGGAGAAAGAAAAAAACGAAAAGTTAAAAAAATTTCATAATTTAAAAGAAATAGTTATTTCTTTAAAGATTTAACAAAAACTAAGCATACTGTCAAACAAATATATCAGAGAATATTATTATAATGCTTCATATTTTCATGTTTAATAGTTATCATAGAGTATATTGCAATTGCAATTTTAATTTAACTTGAATTTATTTCAGAGACAAAAATTTAATTTGAAAATTTGCAAATTCTTCTAGCAATGCAAACACAAATATATATAAATACTATATATGCACATCGAACTTTTGAAATGAGATGAATAACATATATTATAATAGTAGAAAAGTGATATAAATAAAATGATTGATCACTTTTTAACAATAAGTTGAATAGTGTGTTCAATATTTTTATTAAAATTTTTAATGAAATCGCGATAGATTAAATCAGCTCCTTTTACCAGTGGCATTAATAAATAAATAGTAATGATAACTTTAATTGACCAATACACTGTCCAATACTTTAGATAATGATGAAAAAATACATCTAACAATGCCAACCAACCAAAAACAACCCAATATCTGAATTTAGATATTTAAAAACTTTTTTTTAAAAAAACATATAAATTTTAAAAAAGAATATGATAGAGAATTTTAAATTTTTCAAAATATCATAAATTGTGAATTCTAAGATTTTTAAGAATTTTCGGATTTCAAAAAACTTTAAATCAAAAAAGGAAAAGGAATTTTCCCTAAGATTTAAAATAAAATTTATCTAATGCTTCTTTTGAAAATTATGATACTGTGGTCAAACCTAATACTGTCCATTATCAATTCCGAAAGACTGCTTCGAGAGTGGTTAAAAAAAGTGTCATAGATCAAACTAATGCAACTCCGTTGAGTTCAACGTACGGTACCTATGATCTGATTATTTCATCTGATTTCTAATTATTTCACCTAATTCTGTCAATATAAATAATCAAAAAATATTTGAGTTTTTAACATAAAATGAAGCCCTCCAATGGAAGATATTATTATTATACTGATGAAATCAAAGATATTTAAATTAAATAATTAACACTACAATCACTGATAATAAACATTACGGTTACTAATCAATTACTAAAAATTTAACATATACAGTAATTCTCTGTTACGCACGGCTACCTATGATCTGAATGCTTCAAAAGATCAAAATATTATCATTTATATCTATGTATCACTATAAACAATAATTTATTTATTTCATAAGATTCCGCATAATTTTAGTATGATAGTTAAAAGATCAGAATGAATAATCTTATTCATTTCATTCTGATATTTTCCATATCTATTATGGAATAATTTGTTATCAAGAGATCAATAAATTTTGATAAATAATAAGAAGAATTTATTTGCCTAAGCCAACTTCTACATGCATTAAGTCCATGATGTTCATATGTAGAATATGTTTTATACATAGGATATCCAACACCCTGAAAAGTTAATAAATGAGAAAATTATTTTGAATATCTTGAGAAAAATTGAATTTTGGAAAAAGAGAAACATATATGCATATATACCATAACACAATACAGAAGTTTTGCCAAATCTCCACTCAAAATGTATAAAAAACATGCTCCGATTAATACATAGAATACTATCACTCGTGAAATGCCTAATTTTTCTTCGAAAAATGTCCAACTGAAATGAATTTTATTGTGTTCGATGAAAATTTTAAATTGATTTATTAATTTTCTATAATTTTAAGCTTTAATAAATCATTTATTTTAGAAGTCTTTCTTGAAAGATCCACTGTTACATGAAGACGTACTTTTAATTTTTTCAAAAAAAAGGAACAATTGTATTTTCAATCAAGTATATAATAATACTTCAACCAATTTATTTGATAGAATTATTAGAGTTTGAATCGAAGTTATATAAATAATGTAACTTAAAAATTTAAAAATAATGAAATTTCTAAAATTTTCTGAAAAATTCATAAAAAGAAGTTAACAGTAATATTGATTAATGTATACTTTTCGAGTGGGATTCTATCTGAAGAATCGAAATAAAGTACTACAATTAAACGTTGAAAAATAAATAAATTTTAATAGTGAAATATCTGCTACCATTGGTTGCATCGTCTATTATCGCTATCATATAGATAATTGATCACGATCGTATGAATGTTTTGAGGTGTCAAATCCCACCAATATTCTATTAAAGCATTGTTTGATGTGCGTACGATCATACTTTTCATTCCAAAAACTAGAATTTGAATCTAATTCTTAGCGAAAAAAAGAATTAAAATGAGTCATGTAATTATTGAACAAAAATCGAAATAATTTTTCAATAAATTATTAAAAGAACCATCCGATCACTCAATGCAATAAATTACCGAATAATGAGCAGATTATATGTCTAATGACTGTATAACTTGAATTTTCCTAACAATTCTCAAAATATAAATTAAAACTATTTACTGTAACTAACCGATACTGTAGTTCACTATGTTCCGAGATATTTTTAACGAATAATAACAATATTTTTTAAAAATATACGCCTTGTAAATTCTACATTAATAGCTTTACCTTTTGCAATAAATAATTTTAACTATGTTTAATTTTTTAGAAAAAATTAATTTAATTCCATGATAATAAGAAAACTAAACTATTCCACTGCTTCATTTTCAATCTCATAAGTTGCATGAGTAGGTTTACTATATATTAATAACATTTTAATGTCACCAATTTTGTATGCAATATAAAACCTGGCCAAAAGCAGACTTCTCTATCATATTTGCTATAAAAAAACCACACGTTTTTTTCACTTTCTCAAGTGAAAAATGACGTGAGTAAAAGCAAAGAAATTTTTTCATTATAAAATTTTCTCGATTCTAATAAAGCTAGTCATTACTAAAATAACTCGAAATAACAATCTTTAATTATTTTCAATGCAAAAATAAGTAAAATTATTATACATGAAAGATCGGCATTGTAATCGGAAGTAAGCGAATTTGTCCATTGATTGCAGGCAGACTAAAAGTTAATAATGAATTCTTGATAAATTTTAAAAGCGTATGTTACAACTGTTACCCTGGACTGAAACGAAGAGTAAATAAATAAGTCATTTTAAGATACTTCATAAACTATAAAATAAAAAATCCTGATAAGATTTGAAATAAAACTTGATTAAATCCGAGACAAGACTGAGTTGAAATAAAGAAAGGGCTCTTTGATCAAAACAAAATCTAATTAAACTTTCTTCTTACAAAAATAGTGAACAATTAGATCATTTAATCAAGATAAATCAAAAATATTTGATAAAAAAAGTCGCAGATTATTAAAAATTACTAATAAAGTAACTTAAAAAATATTCTAAAGTGATAGTCTTCATATTTCGACGAACAAGTATTTTCTAAAACTAACTTAATTTATTTCTTTATGGAGAATAAGTTAATATCAAGAAATTCAAATTCAAAAATAATTTAATTTAGAGAAGAAATTAAAATTAAACGAGAAAAGAAAGAGCCACAACTCACTCTGACAGAATTATTCGATGTTGCACCCCGAAGCATTGTATCCGGCGAAACTGATCGTTTATAAGAATTAATGGAATTTGTTGCCGGCGTTGATTTATTCACATCGCCTGATGTTATCAGCTTCTTATCTACATTACCTTCATCCATTTCAACCGCTGTTTTCAGATCGGAATTGGAAGATGAGAATATTTTTTCGTAGCGCTGAACAACTTGTGAATTCTCGGGTAATGTTTTATTACAACTTCCTTCACTGGCTACAACTGATGATGTTTGCCTTGCCATTCTTCTATTAAGATCAGTATATTTTTTAGCGACCAACTTCTGAAACTTATGTTAACTGAAATATTTTATCAATCAACCTTGCATTAAATGCAATATAATTCAGCAGTAATCAAAAGAAACCATAGAATTATTAGTCATAATAGAAAGAATTACTTACTAATCATAACAGCAATAATTATCATGCTATGTTATAATACTGGAGTCTCACCCTATACCTTGCACCTAGCAAATCATTTTTCTAAGAATGATTGACTTCCCATTTCTCAAAAATTTCCAATCAACAAAATTAAACAGGTGGAAATTCCTCGACCAGTAAACTCAGCGCTATACCACCGATTTGATCCTATCTTTTTTTTGACTAAAAAAATCCACTTTCAACATTTTCATTGTCGAATTTTTTGCCTTGTCACCAAAATTCTCTCGTTTCATACAACCGCAACCAGTAAAATGAATCAAATGAATTAATGAGCAAAACAAATTTGTATTGATATTTGATGAAACAAAGACTTAAAGGATAAATTTATTTTGCATGAAATAACATATTTTGCATGGTTCATTAGCCAATTTGTCAGTATATTCCCAAGAAAAAGAGTCAAATTCAATCATTTGTGTTGTTTTAGATTCAACAACAGCTGTATTATATTATTAGTATTATTTGTCAGTAATTAATTCAATCATCAACAATTCTCGAGAATATCGTGATACTGCAACATCATTAAACTCTTCCGCTTAATCTTCTCCATTAGTCGTAAGCTCAGTTGCACAGGTTATTAGGATTGATTACAAATATTTCCTACCATATTTTGGCAAACATTTTCTACCATATTTTGGCAAATACTTCCTACCATATCTTGGTAAATATTTCCTATCATATTTTGACAAATATTTTCTACCATATTTTGACATTTCTAATTCACATTACAATAAAGATTTGCGATGAAGATCCATGTACAATTCAATCAAGCTATTACATGAATAACAAGAAATATGTTATAAACATCAAAAAAGCAACGATTAAAAAAAAAAAAAAAAAAAAAAAAAAAAACTTTCTTACTTTTGAAATGTTACGAATTTCAATTTTATGAGTATATTCTTACTTTTGAAATGTTAGAATAGATTCACAATACATAACACAAACATCCATCCAGGATTGCAATCAATCAGATTATGGTACTATAATTTAATTAACTTCTATTTCCAAAACAAATATATATCTATGGTTCGCGTAACACAATCAAAAATATCGCATACTAAATTCAGACGAAATTTAAATTATCATAATTAAACTTCATATTTCGCAATGTTTTCATAATATTCGGTTCGTTGAGCTACTTTCTTATTAGCTATTTCAGCTATTCGATCTTCAAAGCCATTTGAACGATTCACTCCATCCCATCGATAACCTGGCACAATATTGAAACGATTCGGTGGCCAACTTCCTTTATATTTTGGGTATACTGAAATAAATACAATAATAATAATTTTTTTGTAAATAATTAAAATTCAAATAGTTCTGAATAACTGCAACATTGCTTAAATTTTAATGAGAATTTGAAACTAAACAATAAACATAAGTAAAATACTCAGTAAATGAGCTGACAAGTGATATACATATTCTGGCATACTAAAAACAAAGCCCGAAAGTGTATATTTAGCCTTAATTAGGAATTGAAATTAAAAATACAAAAGCTGAAAATTCTTATAACAAATGTTTCCCAAAAAATCCAGCATTCACAACTCTTACCAACTCCACTTTTTATTTCTGCATCTTCTTTCTTTTTTTTCACATAATTATACATCGGATCTTCCGCACGCAATTGCTGAAATATGCTTCCAGCATTAAAAATTTTTTACTCAACCACATTTTGTTTTATAAACATTCCACGGATTAGAGCTACAGCTACTGAGATAAACAGAAAATTGCACAAGTTGAAGCGATAAATTGATATTTGTTTATCATTAAAAATACCTCTTTCAAGTGTTCATTCATTGCCTTATCATCAACATGACGTGCAAAATCTTCTTGCGCTACTCGAGCCATTTCATTTAATTTTTGACTTCGCTAAAATAAAATTTTTTGAAATTCAAACAACTATTTATTATTCTACTTAAATCTATCAATATTTACAGTCATATTTAAGTGCTAATGAAATAGAAAAAATAAATATACATACATATATCAAACCTCTTCTAATTGTCGTAAGCCTTTGTTCCACTTTTTATATTTTTCCTCCAATTCCTTTTGTTTTTTAGCTTCACGTTCTTTCGTTTCACTACTTTTTAATTCACGTCCTTTACCAGTCAGTTTGGCACGACGAATAGTTGCCACGTTTTTATCATCCGTGTATCCTTTCCAACTTTTGAGTGACTTCAAAAAGCAATTTAACAATTCGAAAATTTTCAATAAGTGAAATAAGCAACATCCACAATCATTTTTGGATCCATGAAATACAATTATTTTACTTGTATTTTATATTCTAAATTATCTGCCATCAAATCCTATTCATATAATGTCAAATTAATGTCGAATTTTTTAAATAGTTCCAATCGAAATGCTTACTTTTGTTTCATTTTCTTGAAGTCGTTTCATTTCTTCTCGATGTATTTCCAATGTTTTAGCGCCAACTTTTCTTCCATTCATTGATTTAACATCATTCTCATTTGTCGGGTCACGTTTATCAAGATGTGATATCCTATTATCAAAGAAGAATCTCGTCCTCGATGATCTATAAGATATTATCATGTGAAGCAAGCATTCTCACATAAATATAAATATATATTTCTCACATAATCAAGCATAGCTAATTTACAATCGAAGAATATGAGATGAATCTTTTGAATAACTTAATATAAATAGTAAATTTTTGGAATTTCTGTAATATTCTGAGATTAAACAAAAGTATTGTCAAGATATCCAACCTAAAGAGTTTAAAAGTTATTTTCTTAATAGTAGTAATAAAACCCATTCAAACACTAGCTGCCGAAAATCAAGAATTCAATGAAAGTGTGAATTGTCAGATCCAGAATACTAGCAACAAAGTCAAATTTTAATTACACTGCTTCACGTAATACAGTTATATTTTATATCAAACATCGAGAATATTTGAAAGGATCTATATAAATTATAATATATTATTTACCTTCATAACTTCTATGAAGTCTGCTTGAACTTTCCTCTCGACTTCTTCTGTAATGTTTTTGCCTTCTTTTCCCAATCCTTTCGTTATGCGACGATGCGTCGGAATCCCAGCTACCTTTTTTCTGCCGATAAGAATCGACACTATCACTTTGATTCCGTTCCTGACGCCCATAATTTTCAAATTCCTTCTTATGATTTAAAAATCCAGCATAATCATCACGCTTACGCGGTGGAGAAAGATCTGAGTCAGAATTATCTGTTTGTCTCCTACGTCTTGGAGATGAAGCATATGAAATATCATCATTAGAATTTCGTTTCGCACAATTCGCTAGTCTTCTTGGCGGCGATGCATCTGAGTCAAGTGGATCATCTTTTGTTCTGCGGCGTGGTGGTGAAGCATCTAAGCCGAAATCACTGACTGGTTTTTTTGGTTTCGAGAATGAATGATCCTCATTATTATCAGCATTTCGTTTTATAAAATTTGCTGGTCTTCTTGGTGGTGATGCATCTGAATCTAATGGTTCACTCTTTATTTTGTGCACTGGCAAGGAAATATCTGAATCGGCATTCGCCTTTCCCACTGTTTTTTGATCAGTATAACGATCCTTATTTCTGACTGAAGCACTTTTCCATGACCGCGTACTGGTTGTTGGAAGAGATATCTCATCTGATGTTACTAAAAAAAATTAGAAATAATAAATGATTTAAAAGCGGAATATTTTATATATTTAAAAAAATCGAAGAGAAATCAGATTTCATTTTTGAGTCTGCAAATACCAAACAAAAAATATTGATTTGGGAAAAATAAATGAGTGTCCATAATCCTATATAAAAATTCCTATTAGATACTTTGATTGAAAAAATTTCACTCATTGTACCCTGAAGGGCAACATTTCATTGTAAGAGAGCTTACCGAATCAAATTATTATCAATATTATCAAAAACAAACCATTTTCATGGAATGACGAATCACACTGTTTACGAGCTATATCTGTTTCTGCTGCAAAATAAAGAAATTCATCCCAAAATAGAGGAAAATGAAAAGTACCAGAAAATAGAAATTTCCTTGCATAAAATTTTTTGAATGTCTGAAAATAAGTCAAGGAAATAATAAAAACGTCTAAATAAAACAAATTATTACTTTTAAATTCGACAACTTCAAATGCTGCTGGCTTGAATTTCGGCACTGAGTGCAGCTTTTTCATTTTTTCAACTATCTCAATCTTAAAATGAAGTGTGATGTTATTTAAATCGTAAAAATCAATCACATCAAATTAATTATATAATTTATACTCCTAAAAAAGAATTTATATTTTTTTATTGCTTGAAAAAACAAATGAATATTTATTATAATAAGTTATTTATGGCTAGAGAAAAATCTCAAAAGTTATTTAAGCATAAAAATAAAAAATATTGATTTGAGAAAATACTGATTTAAACTTAAGTAACTTGACAGTATTACGAGCTATAAACTGCGTCATAGAAAATAAATAAATGATTATTATTTCATTAATGGAAAAAAAATGGAAATCTCTCACTAACATCTTTGTCGCTCTCGTCATCTGAAGAAGCTTGCCGAGTACACGGCGCAACAGCAACAAAGGCATCATTTTCATGAATCTTCAATCTGAAAGCAGTTATGCGTTATTAAATAAAATATACCTTGTGGAATAAAAATATTTAGTTAAATTAAAGGATTAACTAAAGATAAAAATAAAAGAGAGTTGATAAAACGTGAAAAAAGTTTTCTTCATAGATTCATAACACTTAAGTAGCATAAATAAAGTTAACCATTGATTTTGCAAATGAGAATTTTCAGTTAAACCTTTTCGGCTAAACCTAAACAGCTAAACAGTTTAACCGCAAATGAAATGATTACTGGAAATCTTTTTTTTATCAACTGACGAAAAAGAGACCCAAATATATATTATAAATTGATTTTCTTTGATCTAAATGATGATTAAATTTCTATCTCTTCTCTTCATTTTTTTAGCACAACTTGATTCTATGAAAAATTTTTTAATGTTCTTAATTTTTTCTTCAATTACTAGCACAAATTAATAATATTAAAAAACTAAAGAAAAACGACCCTAGTTGATTCCAGAAAAAAAGATCTGCGGTTTTTAACTACTTGCGAAACATCTAGTTCCAGTACTCTCCCAGTTCTTATTTGAAATTAGATTATAACAAACCCAAACCCAATTCCAATTTTCTCTTTTTTCTTTTTATGTTTTTTTGTTAACTGTTTCTTATCTTTACTGAGGTACTTTTTGAGGTATTCCTCTCGCGCATTCTTTGCAGAATCATCCATTATTCTGATCTGAAATTCCACTCTACATTACCAAAAAGATCATGATAAAAATTACCTTATCCAATGCAAAGAGAAAATAATGAAGAAATCGTCCACAAATCATGATTTATGAATGAAGAATAGAAGAAATCCAATAGAATAGTGCGTGAAACTTTGAAGTTCATTCCATAAATCTTAGAATGGACAAAATTTTATAGCATCTTTAAAATCACAATTTTGTAAAATTAAATAGGTATATTTCAACCACGAAAGAAAACAATAAAATAAATGAATTCCAATAATTTATACTTATTGTCTTCAATCCATTATTATAATATGATAATTTACGGGTTCACTTGAATAAATCCTCTTCATATATAATAGCCTATCCCAAGTTCATAATTTATTAATGTCATTTTATACTTAATTTCTTAACGCTATTAACAGTCAAAATCAAATCGTAATTTATTTTCCTTTATTGGTATTGCTTATAAGTTTTCAAAACACTGCCCACTACTTAGCTCGACAGCTTTTCAGATACTGAATTCTCGAACTAAAACAATATCTTCATCAAATTAGATGGTAAAGAATAACGTTAATAGATACAAAGCGAAAATCCGAGTAGCTCGTTCCAACAATTATTCACTATCCTGATCACTCTTCCCAACAATATGAAAAAATGAGGGATCACATGAGTGAACAACAAATAATTACAAATTAATCAACCTAAGAAATTTGCAATCACAAGATGAAGTATCACATGTGCAAAGATAAAATCAGCAAAAGCACGTTCCGGAGCAATATGAGGGAACAGTGGTTTGTTTTCCGGATTAACCTGGATGCGAAGTGATGCTGAAAAAGAATTTTTTAATTCGGAAATATGATTGAAACTTCAGTTGGAAAGATATTCAAAAAATTTTTAAAAAAAAAGAAAAATTTAACTAATCAAGAATCATAATCCGATAAATTACAAATTCAACTCAAATTTATAGATATAGAAACAACAAACAGAACTGCTTTTAGTCAACAAATAACCAAAGTCCAACAAAAAAGGAAAAAAAATCAAACCTGCTAATACAAAACAACCAATTGTCGATACGAAACCAGACAAGAACGAATTAAATGGAAATGTTCCAACAAGGATGCAGTAAATAAATCTGCAAATATATTAATCCAATGAGTGAATGAAATGAAATGAAGTGTAAGAATAAAATAATATATAAAGATAAACTCGTAATAAAACATGCAAGAATGAAATAATCTTATGTACGTAATCCGAAAAATGAGATAATCAATAAAAAAAAGAAAAATTAAAAAAAGCCAATACCTAACATAATAGTAAAACTAAACAAGTATTTAGACAAAAATATGAAATTTGAAACACTTTATTTAAAATGAGACATTGAAATGTTGAAATTATGAGGGAATTATGTTAATGCTAGTAAAAATGTACTAGATTTCTTTTTAACAACATTATTAACATAATAAAGGATAACGGCTCTAGTTTTAGAAGTTTTAGCTAATGTTGGATTGATAAACCTCGAATAATTTAACTTAATAATAAAACTAATAGGGAAAGCAAATACAGTTGATAGTTTAGCATTTTATAATGGTTTGAAAATTTGCCGAGTAAACTTACAGAACAACAAAGAAAATTTCAATTAGAATATTAAATGAAGTGATTAAGAGACTAATCTCTTTAAAGAATGTAGGACTGAATTATCGTACACTTGACCGTGAGTCCAGCACTTTATCTGGTGGTAAGAGCCAAAGAATTAGGTATGCTTCGCAAATAGATTCTGGTTTAACAGGAATACTGTAAGTGCTTGATGAGCCCTCGATAGGTCTTCATCGTTATTTTATATATTAACTATTATTATTATTCTATTAACATATATATTTTCTTTCAAATAAGCGAGGATGCGAATTCTTTTTACCAATCAAAGGAACATTTATGATAGAATAAAACGAATATTTTATTTGCAAACATATATGAATTCTTCGTATTTTTGCACTCTTCGTTTGATGAGAAGAATATGAATAAAATTAACGAATAACAAAGCATCGTATCCTATAAAAATGAATTTAAAAGAAATGTCATTTACTTACTGGATGACACCGGTCGTGAAGATGTAAAACATGTAGGCATCGATGAGTTTTAACTTTTTGGGACGTTGTCCGCTGATATTCATCGAATAAACTGGCCAATACTGTGATTAATCTCATCGTTAATCACTGAAATTAACATTTTAAAGCTTCAAGTGCTTGGCTTATAATCCCAATAAAATTATGATGTCCTGAATGCTAAATGAACAACAGGAATTAAACAGTCAAAAAGCTTGGTCGAGAAGGATTCTGACGGAGGAGGACATTTGAATGGATATTGTTATTAGTAACAATATTTTGTAGAAACGGAACACTGCAGTAGGTATAGCTTCTCCAAATTTTAAAGGTCAAAATTCACCTAGTTGAGGCCTCTTACTGATCTCGATCGCTAATCTCATGCGACTACATCCTAATCTATCAACAATATCAATTCAGATGAAAATTAAAATAAAAAGAGCATTATTAGAAAAGACTCAAGGACCGAGAAAGATAAACTTGCAGCATAATCGCTACAAATTAAGCGTATTTGCATACGACAATACCAATGGTAATTCCTGGTCCGGCACATTCCCATCGGGATGGATTTTCATATTGGGACGTTGACGTGTTCTGATAGATGGGGAGTGCTGCAAATTTGCATGTATGCATGTTGCAGGTTCGAGGGTCGTTATCTCAAGTTCGCGCTTCATTAGTTGCACACTTCTAGCAAACCTTGGAACTTTGGAGTGCTTGTGAATTAGCAAATTTCGTCAATTGAATTGTAATTTCGACAAGTCTGCACATTTATTTGTACTGATGTTGTGGCTCAACAAACGATTTTTTGCATGTAAGAGAAGACTATTGCATGTTTCTTGCGGTTTACATTTATTTTATCAATTTGCTACTGATAAAAAGAAATCGCAAGAATGAAATAATATGGTAACATTCATTCAATAAAAAAATAGCTTTTTTAAGTATTCACTGCGTTAGCGTGACGTGTAAAATCATTTTACATCATCCGAGCCATATCATTTCATTTTCAGCTTGTTGAAATAAAATTTTTTGAAATTTAAGCAACAATTGATTCATTCCAACTAATTTTCAATCTGACAATTTTTAAATAGCTATATTCATTTAGAGTAATTTTAATAAAAGATTTTGTAAAATCAAGTATTTTATACATACCGGTTAAGAATAATTATATTCTTGAGGATAGATTGTATTGCATAGCAATAATTTTAATTTATTTTTAAATCAATGAGAATCGCTTAAAAAAGCTCATCACATTGTAATGATATTAGATTTATTGGTTAGATCAAAAGATAAAATGATAAATGATTGATAAATCTTTGATTTGGCAGAGTTTTGACGACGAATACTTGCACCGATAACATGTGAAGGATTTGAAGAGTTGAGATGAAAGATATGTGATATATTTATTCTTTCCATATATTTGATTATACATTTATTGACATTAAAAAATAATGTGTAACAGCATGTTATTTTTATGGATATTAAAAAAGTTTTTCTTTTTTTCTATCTGTTTCATTTATTATTTGAAATCATTCATTCATCTTTTTTTCATTGCAATTATATTACATTTACATGCATTATTACTTAATTATCGTAATGAAAAAATTTACATAAATTATTCGAGAATTTACAGATGTGGTAGTTTCAAAGTGAAGAAACATATGCCCATTATCAATTGTTAACAAAAAAAAAATGCCAAAAAGTGCAAGATCTAAATGTCGTAAACATTGCAGAGAGATAAAAATTAAGATAAAAATCCATGTTAAAGTTCGATGACATACTGTATTATTCATTCGTATTATGCTATATAGATTAAGTTTACAAGCGGCGAAATTTCTTATCAGAAAATATCACAATCAATTTTGCTTGCTTGACATGGAGTGGATTGTAGAATTGACTTTTCCCAACCTTTTATTACAACATATCAAATAATTTCGCAGCATGATCTTTCGATAAAGATTGGATATAATTATTTCTATACCGTATTAATTAGAAAATTGGAATGAAGTTTTGATTTTTCAATCAGAATTGTTAATTAATGGTTTCGCTATAGAAAATGAAATTCATTACTTTCATTAACCAGTAATGTTTCAATTATCGTTTCTCCACCAAATGATTATCATTTCCGGTAAACGACGCTAATTTCGATCAAGCTTGAGATTATCTTTAGCTATTGCTTTTTTAGTATTTATCATGGTTTATCAAAATAACGCTCTTTCGATAAATTATTACTGGTTATTTTTGAAGTAGGATGCTAATGTTTTCGTTATCATCTCGATGCTAATGTTTTTATTCGTTATTATGAAAATATCATTATCATCGCCATCATCATCAACATCATCACCATCATTATTATCATCAAGAAGCAATTATGAAGCATTTTTCCTGCATATTTAAAACACAACCAAGAAAAATTCAGTACTCGAACAAATTTAATAGCATTTGAGCTATTAGAGCATGGTTCTACCTAATTATGTAACATGTGAACATTTATTGTAATACTTAATGGGAATGATTTAATGCAAATATTTTAAATTTAAATAGAACCTCACTGATTTAACTTATCATACTTGATTGATACGTATGAGTGATATTTCAATTTTTTGATAAGTTACAGGGTGAATTTCATCAAGAAATATATTTTTGCTCAATTATCTGAAAGTCACAATAAAATCGTTTTTTTCAAAATGGCATTCCTATCCGAAAGGAAAATTAAATGATTTTGCGAGCTTTTTAATCCACCGAAAAAAATATTTTTCTTCTTTCATTTGATTTTTTTTTTGGTAATACTAGACTCGGAATTTTATTTTTAATTAATTATATAAGTCATTTAAAAAGTTTTTTTTTTTTCCAAATATTTTTTATTAAACAAACTACAGCAAAACTTTCGATTTTCAAATTGCTAAGCTTTATTCAGACACGCATTCCCCGTAACATTCGTTTATTGCAATAATGGCAAGGATTTAATGCAAATATCAAAATTTATTTTTATGTAATTTTCATCCGTATAACTTGTTATATTTGATTGGAAAATACGAGAGAAAAGAAAGATAAGGTTAAGTGATAAAAACTTTTGCTTTGAAAATGAGGCTAAATGATAAAGACTATGTTTTTTAATTTAACAATTTAATTAATTTCAATTTTTAAAACCATTTACTCTTTTATTCGATGATAATATATCAAGCACCGATTTAATGCATAATTATGGCGAAAAAATTCTTCTATGATTATCTAATAATTATATTAGTAAGAATTATTTCTTTTCTTTGCTGTAATACTGTAATATCTTTGCTGTAATTCTTTTCTTTGCTGTAATACATAAAAATTATCTTTTATGAAAATTGAACTATCATATTCATTTGACATTGTACCCTCTTCATCAACTGTATAAAATTATGAAATTTTCTATATTTAAAATTTTAATGTTATGAGCAAAAAAAAAAATCAACGAATGGATATCGGCAACAGTTTTATGTAGGCGTAACAATATTTTTATCACAAAAATATTATGATAATTCTTGCTCTCATGATCTACTCACATAAACGAATTTCCATCCAAAATCCACAACTTTTGAGAATATTTTCAATGCAGTACTCAATTGAATACAAACATCTTTTCATGTATGGCTAAAAGTTGTTAAAATATCTTTGCTAAACGTGTAACGTGTAATTTTCTATGGGCAAAAATTATTTGCCCATATATAATCAAAATTAAATATCCACATATTCTTAAATGTCCATGTAGCATTCATTCTTCAAGCTACCCAGATTTGTTAAATTGATGATCCGCATAAAACAATTTGGGGCATATTACATAAACTAGTTACCCATAGAAAATTAGGTATTCAAATATTCTACGTATATCTAGGAAATGATGACATACCTGAAAAGTGATCCAATTCATTTCACGAGAATAATGTTGTTATATTTGGAGGAGAAGGTCATTATGAATGTACGCTAAAAACTGTAACAATTTGAAAAATGGGATAAAAATATATATTTAACTGCTTAATATTAGATAGTTTGTAGTATGCAGCCATTTAGGAAACATCTGAAATTCAATTTGTTGTGATGTTGAATACCTGTATGTGGAATTAGATGGATACCTGAGTTATTCTGATTCTGAATTTTTTGTTTAATTTACTATTAGCATCTCTTATATTAAAAAGAAATCAATTAATCTTATAGTTCTCTTTTTTTTTATTCAAACAATGAAAGAAAAAATAATTCTATGCATTGTTTAGAATCGATAAATATAATTTATAAATATCTTTCAACACTTCCATTAATTAGCAATTATTACTACTTTGATTAATCATTAAATAGCGAAATATTCGATGATATAAAATTGATGACATTTTCCCACTTATCAATGGAACGCTATCAGCGATTACTTCAGATGGCATATTTCAGGTGGCATACTTCCATTTATGTGAACATCGATTTTAAACATAATGCCATTAAATTCTGTTCTATATTTAATATTAGACATTTATCAAAATTATAAAATGTCTTTTGTACATTTTCAAACAATATATTTTGTTTGGAAATCAAATGAAGAAAACGTTAATTTGAATTTACTATCATTAGTACGCATATACCTACTTATACATACACACATGTACACATCTCTAATGATATTTCTTGATTAGATGGATTCAGCGATAGATTTTGATTGTTGAGTTTTATATCGAAATATTGGCATTCTGTTAGTATATTTGCAGATACTGCAGTTTGCACTCTTCAGTATGCATATTTCAACTTCTTCATATCAAAAATAAAATCATATTTATCGAATAACCTTTGAATTTCTTTTACAATCAAAAAAACAATTTCATTTGTCGAGTAAATATGAATTTTCTGCGATATGCTTCAATTGTATTACCTTGTTTATCGAGAAGAATATGAACAAGTTTCGCTCATTGCAAAACAAATAAAAAACGTGTCCTTCTTACTGGATGATATCGACGATGAAGACATGGAACATGTGGACATGATAAATTTCAACTTTTTGCACATTATCAGTTGATAATATCGAACAAATTGTCCAATACTATGATTAATCTTATCGCTAATCAATGAAATTAGCATAATTTAGGGCTTCAATTACTTCACCTGTAATCCGAAAAGAAATCGTGGTATCCTGAAGAGTAAATACCAGAAATCAAATTCTCGAAAAACCATGGTCGAGAAGCAATGAGAAAGGAGGATATTTGAGATGGATATTTTTAATAATGACAACATTTTGAAGCCTTCGTGTCATGTAAAAGGGATAATCTTTTCATATTATTTAGAAAGGATAGCTCTTTTGACTCTAAACTGCAAAGGTCAGTTAAGTTAAGATCAATTACTGACCTTGCCCACTTCCTATGATGACATCTGGAAAAGATAGGCAACGACATAGCCTTCCAAATTGATACATTTACACATATGGTATTTCCCGGTTGGACGTATTATCTATCATTCGGAATGTATTTTCATTATTTGCATTTTATATCGAAATGTTAGCATGATGATAATAAGTTTGTGGTGCTGCAGTTTGCGTATCTTCTGATTGTATATCGCAGGTTTGAAAGTTACAAAGATTCAGACAGTAAATTACAAACTTTTTAATTACGGACTCTTAGCAATTTCATTTTTGGAATTCTGGAGTTTTTAAAAATTAATAAAGTGAAGTTTAACAATTCTGCATATATCCTTGCTAGTGAAACAAAATATAACATGGTTGAGAATTCAGTAGATGAATCCTTATGTGAGAAAAGTTGCTGCGTGTACGTGAAAAGAAACGTGAAAAGGGAAGATTTTCTGCATTATTATTTACAGTTACTTTTTCAGAGTTGAGAAATGAGTAACTCGAAGAGTATAGCCGTGAATGTAGTTATTGTTATTTTGCTTATTCAAATACAGGCTGTTGTTTTGCATTCAAATCATCACGGACATAGCCATGATGTCGAAACGCCACATTTCAAATATAGTCGCGAGGCTAACGAAAAAGTAATATTTTTGATGTTTAAAATTTGCTTGCTCATTTTACATTTTAAATTTCGATTCAGATTTTGATTTTTATTTCAAACTGCCATTTAAACTTCAAATAAAATTTCAACTAAATCTTATACATTTTTAGGTTTTAGTCTTTTTTGTGATAATCATTAATAATTAATCTAGTGTGAAATAATATTTATCTGCTAATGCTTTATATTGGATTCATTTAATATTATATCAGTCTATTAATTCATTCCGTTATAAAGATATAAAAGATAAGATGAATATTTCACTTGTTTATTTTTCAGCAATCAGTCCATGATAATCATGCACATTCCCATCAACATCATCATCATCATCATGAATCTTTGGATGATCATTACCATGCGCACGATCAGTATCATTTTGATAAAAAGGAACATCATCATGCACATTTCTCCGGAGTTGGTATCTTGTCGTCTCAAAATATCTTGCCTGATTTTAGAATCCGGATCTGAATTTTCATACTCTAAATTATATGGTATGTAGCGCAGGATCGTCAGTTACGCATATCATCCATTCATGACAAATAAGTTAAATTAAATTTGAAAGCAAGGTTCCATTCGGGAAATCTAGTGTATGATATGAAATCTTTTTATTTTTTTCAATATTTAATATAGTGATTTTTTTGAAAAAGGATTAGGATTCTTTAATTATATCAACATTTTCAAGGAGAATGATAATCATCACCATCATCAACACCATATTAAATCTCATGAAGGAACCAAGGCTAATTATAAACCTTATGATCCAAATGGGTAAGTATTTCCAAATCGATTCCAATTATTATTTGAGTACTTTGGTCTTTTTACCAAACTTGAACTTTATTGATATTGCATCATTTATTGAGTTTTAAAACTGTTCACTTTAAAGTTAAATGAGACAATTTTATAAAATTATTTGTGAAGTATGATCCTTGGTATAACTTATTAGCGGTATAAAATTTGATATAATGAACATAGATATGGCATCAAAACTTAAAAAATGCTGTTTGACTTTGCAAGCCAATAGTAATTTAAATTATTTTTTAATCATTTAAACTTAAACAAATCTATTTCCGTCTTAGGATTCTGTCTTTCTTGAACGATTTTCGCACACGTACTTGGGCATACAGCATTGGCTCAACATTGTTGATTATTGCCATTCGTTATATTATCAGTAATACCTTTACAGGTAAGAAATTATTGTATATTAAATTTTCAGGATATAATAAATTGATAACGACTTTATCCTAATTTTCATGAAAAGCTTCTCCATTAAATGCTTCCTTTCTATCATAAAATTATTAGATTTCTTAAAAGTTTCGATAGCTTTTTTATTTAGAAATGTGTTTTCTTGAAGTGAAATTCGGGAAATAATCAGAATTATGTATACAGTAGATTTATCAGGATAAAAATTCAACGATTCCAGGCAAATACTGCAGAAAATGAACCAATGCTAAAAATTCTCTTGAGTTTTGGTTCTGGTGGTTTATTAGGTGACGCTTTCCTCCATCTTATTCCACATTCCATACCTTCTCATCAGGATAGCCATAAACATTCTCATTCTCATTCTCATACGCTTAGTGGTTCCGGACATTCACATGGGCCGCACGATATGATGGTTGGATGTTATGTGTTAGCTGGTAAGGTTCACTTCTGGATTTATTTTTGATTAATTTTTCTTTTCTATATTCTATGTTCTCATCATAAAATTCAGCTTGAGAATTTTTCATGAAGTCTAAGAATATTTATGGCTTGTAGTGCGAAAAATCAGGAAAAAGCTTCCTGTATGCCGAATAGTTTTGATTTATAATATGAAAAGAAATACGAAAACGAATTCCTACATGTAATAGTAATCATGATTTCCAGGAATATTAGCATTCCTAACAATTGAGAAGCTTGTGCGCATTCTACGTAGTGAGAGGATGATTCATTCTCATTCACATAGTCATAGCTCATCATCTTCGAATGGTAAAAACAAAATGAAGAAACGAGGAAAAAATAAAGAAAAAAAATCGGATGTTTCATCAGCAGAAGAAGTATTATATTTACATAATATTATTTAATATTTTATTTCACTGAATACGAGAACAACACGCTCTATCATTTCGGAAGCTTATGAATAAATGTTTGGTTCTTCTATAATTTAGTTTCTGACTTTCACGCATTAGTTTTATTATTTACTGTAGAGTTTGCACGGTTGTTCCGATGAAGAGCATTTAATAGAAAAAACAACAGACCATGAAACTGGATTCAGAGTAGCGGCATATTTAAATATGGCTGCAGATTTTGCGCATAATTTCACGGATGGTTTAGCAATTGGTGCATCGTTTCTTGCTAGCACTGCAGTTGGTGTTGTAACAATGATTACAGTTCTCTTTCATGAGATACCCCATGAGATTGGCGATTTTGCGATCCTTGTACAATCTGGTTTCACCAAGAAAAAGGTCATAATTTTTTTGACCTAATTTTCATAATTGTTGGATTTCAGTGATGCTCAAATAAATGAATATTATTATAGAATTATTCAAGTTTTATTTCAGTTTTTCCGGACAATGAACATAGAAATAATATTGCTTTTTAATTTTATAGAGTTGTATAGCGATTACTTATATTTTAATAGTATACTGCTTGTTATTCGATATTCATACAGCAGAGAGATTCATACAATTCTTATGTCTTAATTATTACAGGCTATGTCTGTTCAACTCCTAACAGCTTTGGGTGCTTTAACCGGTTGTGTTTTATCATTATGTTCAGCAGATGCTGACAAATTATCAGATTCAGCTACATCAAGTTGGGTAAGTTATTCGTTTACATTTTTTTAGTTATTTTGTGAAAATTTGATGAAACTCTGCAATTTAACTACTTACACAAAGAAACAAATAGATTAAATGGAAGAATATACAACAAAATATTTGTATTTCCGATATCTTATATAGCTATAACCATGTAGGATTATATTAAATAACTGAACAGTCCTTGTGATCTTTGTTTATAGAAAGATTCGGAGAACAAGTTAGAAAAGCATTTCTAATTTTGATACATAAACATTCATCATTCGTGATGTAGTCTTAAAAAAAAGTTAAAATTTAACTTGAGGGGTTTTTATTTTTTATTTGGTTAGATTATCTCTTCGCTTTTAGATATTGCCTTTCACGGCTGGTGGATTTATTTATATTGCAACTGTAACAGTTATTCCGGAATTGCTTGAAAATTCTTCCATTTGGCAAACTATCAAAGAAATAATAGCACTGCTAACTGGAATAATACTGATGTATCTGATTGCTGTTTTTGAATGAAATGGTACATAAAAATTGTACTGATAGTGAATGTTGTTTAAAAAAGTTGTTCTATATGTTTATCAAATTGTTTTGCATTTAATTTGATACATGTTGTAATTTAATAGATGATTAAAACTCAGATTAATTAGGCTATATATCTTTCCCTTTCACATTATCTAAATTTTGTCTGTATTATTTTTACTTCTTTATTTGAAATAGTTGTTCTTTTCAAATTCAGTATTATTTTTTCCGTGTGCCATTGTTGCTTTTTTTGATGAAACATAGATCACTAAAGCTCATATTAAGTAAGAAATTCTTTTCAGAGTTCATCATAGCTAATGATAGGTATTAAAAGGAAAAAAAATGAGAACTTATTAAATGCTACCTATGCTAATACATTGTAGACATGTGATTCTGCATTTTTTTTTTTTTTTAAAAAAAATTGTGACTTTGAATAGAATTTAACATAAAATCTCGAGTACTCATAAAGTCAAATAAATTGTTTGAAATTCGTACATTGCTATTGAATTTGAAACTTTAAAAAGGTAGGTTGCAATAATCGTTATATATCAGGTTCGAATTTAAATATTTCACGATTTTTTTTGTATATTTCGCTGAAAGAATATATGAAAAAGAAAATTATTCAATTTGGATATTCGAGGAACATTGATATTTTTGCAGTGTCTTGATTTTCTCATCATTTTTCGATGTCAGATATTTCTAATTACAATTTTAGATTTAAATTGCCGAAATTAGAAATGGATGCATTTTTAAACTTACCGAAAAAGCAAAATAATGCTTCGACGACATTAATGGAAATTCCCTGGGTTGAAAAATAGTATGTTTTGAGTTCATTATAAAGAATCAAATTGCTAAATGTTTCATTGTAGGTTATATTGCTTTTTTATTCGTTTTGTTATTCTTCTTGTTTATCATCAAGATTATGTAACTCTTATTCAATCTGGAATATTTCTCAAATATCGTTTTTTTTGCGTTGATGAAATTTTGAGAATCTACACAATTTGCTTATTTTAGTCGTCCACGGAAGGTTGAAGAAATAGCTTTTCAAAATGAAGTTGTATCGGTGCTAAAAAAAGTATTGGATGGAGCTGACGTAAGCTTTTCTTCGATTTTTGCGATTTTCGATATGTTATGATTTACCTAGTTCAAGTTTTTTTAATACTATAAAGTGTAAGATGATAGAGCTAATATAGCAGTACTGATATTTTTACTGCATAGCGAACCGAATGAAACACTAATAATTGCTTTATAATGAATGAAGTTTTATTTTTTTATCTTTATCGTAGGATTTTCAGCTACCAAATTTACTATTTTACGGACCGCCAGGAACAGGTAAAACATCAGCAGCTATTGCATTGTGTCGACAGTTATTCCGTAATAACGAAACATATTATGATAGAGTTATGGAAATGAATGCATCTGATGAACGAGGCATCAATATCGTCCGTAACAAAGTTTGTTTTGCTTTATTTCATATTCTCGATTTTGTTTGGTTGCTTTGTAAATGTTGGTATGAACCAGGATTTGGAATTTGATGCAAAATTCATTTCGCAAACTTATTTTATGAGTTAACTAAAATGGTGTAATTTATCGATCATTATTGTTTAGCGTTTTTTATGAATGCTCATAGGTTTCAGTTAATTAATTATCTCAATAGGTAAATTGCACTGTGCTGAATAATCCTTTATCTTCTTATTATTCTTGAATGAAATTTGTTTTTATTTCCATTTTTAGATAAAAGAATTTGCTCGTCGAGCTGTTTCTTCACAATTGCCTGACGGAAGTCCTGTTGTGGGATTGAAGGTTATTAGATATTTTTTAATGCAAATAATTTAATTTGTTCGTTTGTCGTGAAACTTTCATGGGATTAATATAGTCATGAAAGGAAGAAGAATGTTTAGCATGACTTGATCTGAAGACTCAATTATGCCAGTTTGTTGATTTTTATAAAAGTTATAATTCAGAGCTCTTTGATCTTTCTCTACCTATACTTTTCCAGTAACTTGGAATTTAAATTTATAAATAGTTAATAAATCTTTTGGTTAGGTGATTATTTTGGATGAAGCAGATGCAATGACTACTCCTGCTCAAGCAGCTCTACGACGAACGATGGAACGAGAATCACGTACTACTCGTTTTTTCCTCATCTGTAATTATATCACACGAATAATAGACCCGCTCACTTCTCGTTGTGCCAAATTTCGTTTCAAGTCGATTTCGTCAGAATGTCAGATAAAAAGGTTGCCGAGATTTTTTGTTTTCCATATGATAAAGATATTCCATAATTCAGCATTTTGCATATTCATTGTGTTTTCCTTCATCTATTCACGCTGTGAATTGCTACTAATTGCGATTGACATAAGGCGTCGAAATATTTTGAATATGAATTGAATTGATTTGACATTATACTGATTTTGCATGAATTCATGGTTCCGTTTATTTATGAATTTACGAAATGAAAGACTGAGAAGTAGAAATATAAAATTTTTATTTTGATTCATAATCTTTGTTATAATTTAACAGTTTTTATAGTAATTTAATTTTACATCATTTTAATTTTTGAATTCACTTTGTTTAAGTAATGCAGAGGGACAGGACAAGTTTATAGCATAAAAATTGAACAAATTAACTTATATTGCTGAAATATTGCAGACTTGAATGGATTTGTCAGAATGAGAATATTGAATTCGATCCATTGGCAATTAAAGAATTAATCGAATTATGTGATGGTGATATGCGAAAAAGTGTCACCGCATTACAGGTAAAATGTTAATTTTACGGATGAAATTAAATACCATGCACTGATTACTGATTTATTCTGAGTGGATGAAATATGATTGTTTCATTTCGTAAGACAGTTGTAGGAATATGTGTTGAGTCAAGGAAGGGATTCTGAGAGAAAGGAATAAAGCTTTGAAGTGAGAAAAAAGACAATATAAGTGTATTATTACAGTGGGATTTTTCAGAAAGTTGATTAATTTTTCCAAGACTTTTTTATTTTAAATTATAGATGCTGTTATTGTAGACAATATCATCATGTCATAAAAAATTGTTTCCCACTGATGTGCGACAGTTTCTTGGAGCTTTACCTGATGATGTGGTGGAACAATTTCTAGCTGCATGTAAATCATTAAATCATGATCAGTTATACATATGCGTGGAAAGTATCAGACGAGAAGGCTATGGAGTTTATCAGTTAATGAAGCAATTTTTCAATGTATGCTTATATGTCGAGGATCTTAGTGATTTGAACAAAGCTGTCATATGCGAAAAAATTGGATTAAGTTTTATGTCCCTTCTTTTTTGTCAATTTGCTGTGTCGAAAGAATATGGACAATGTTTATATAATATTGAAAGACCATAACAAAATCTAGTCATTTAAATTTTCTGTCATAAAGTAATTTATTTAATAAATTGTTCTGGATTTCCATGCAATTTAATACATAGCTTTTTCATATTAACCAGGTATCTTGTAAATCACCTTAAATGAGGTTATTAAAAAAAGAGAATTTTAGTTGTGATCTTATTTAAATCCATCTATTTGTAAAACTATTGGTTTTATTTCATGAATAACAGACTAAATTGATGTCTTATTTAGGTATGTGAAATGCGTATTCTGGATGGCGCAAATGAGTTCCTGCAATTATTGGATTTTGGTACGGTTGTAATGGAACAATTTAAAGTGCAGTTTAAAATGTTTTCGGGCCTTTCATCTGCGATCTCATAAGCCATTCATTTTAGGGGATAGAAAATATGAGTAAGAATATATTCTAGATGCATTTTCTAATTCGTATTTTAAGGACATTTTTTAGTTCTTACATCGGCTCATTCATTTTGGTCTCTTTTTCATTTATCATATTGTTACTCCATGTTCATTAATGAATTTAATTTGCATGTTGGTTTTCATGAATGCTTTATGACATAGCTAATTTTAGTTTTATCGTATTTAGAAAAAAGCATTACGTCATATGTTTTTTAGGTTGTAAATTGTCGTACATTATTAATGCATTTTTTTTTCAATCTGTTACGGATATGTCAAACTACACACTGATATCATAAAATAAGTATAAATTATAATTCGAAAAAGCACAAAACATATCATTTTCTTTCATATTTTTTCATTTTTCTGAACTTTGCACATGCTGAAATGAAATAAACTTTAAAAAATGGCTTAGGATTTTATTTCAGCATTTTTTGATTTAAAAAAAAAAAAAATCCAAGAGAATATCCTTAATAAGTTCCAAAAATTTCTCATCTACGATAGCAATCAAAGTCATTTTTCTCGAGATAATTGGACCAACTTTCACGGAGCATGATTTATTTCAAATACTAACATCACCTGAAATAATTATTCCAGAAGTTTGATAAAAAATTCATGTGGAACCTGATGGGATTGTTCGCTGCTCTGTAGCAACCATTGCATCTTCTACACTAAAATATTTGAAAAACTATTTAAGATTACGACAAAGTCTTCTTGTTAGTAATAGAAACAGATGAGGAAAGGTTTTGAAAATCATTTAGAATACATTTAAAATGTGAAAAAATATGAAATGTTTTTGAATTAGATAATTACTTTTCTTTTAATTAAACAATTCCGAATTGATTTAATTGAATTAGTATGTCTAAAGTTTAATATCCTTTGCTGGCAGATTCGATGGAAGTCCAGATTTTATAAATTTTGCTGAAATTTGATTCTTTCAAATCGTCAATTTCTAGATTTTGATCTTTTCAATTTCTTAAATTTGAAAAACAAAAAAAAAAGGAATGCCTAGTAAGGACAGATGTTGGGAAAAATCATTCCATCAATGCTATCACCGCTTGGACTCTTCGGAGTGCTACACGGATCGGTTGATGATCGCCCGCTATTATTATGATGATTAGTTCGATTCTTCTTGCTACCCTGATATTTCTTTTTGACGTGCTCTCGAATTCTACAATTTACCGCATATTCGTTTCTTAGTTTTAATCAAACAAATTGACAACAATATTTTATTAGAAAATAGAAAACGATTGAAAAGAATCATTTATTGATTTAAACTTGGAATGCATTTCCAAAAAAACTGGCATTCAAGAATGATTAACCTGAAACCAGACTTGTGTAACACGTTTGCTAAGACCGGTCATTGTAGCAATTCGTTCTAAGTCAGCACCATCCGGATTACTGTCAATTTGAAAATGTGTTTGTAAAACAGCTAATTGTTCTTCCGCAAATGTTGTACGTACACGTTTCGTTTTAGCTTTTTGTTGCCCTAAAATAATTTTTAATTAGTCAAAAACTTCATTTATGCAATTTAAAAATTCTAAAATTAAAAGGAAAATTTTATAAACAATAATAAAATTTCACCTTTAATTATTTTAAATAGAAGTTTGTTATAATCAAATAGTCAATTACCACATTCTCCTTCGACTAGTTCCATGTAGTGCTGCTTGCAAAGAAGTCGAGAATCTTGCAATGCAAATTCTTCGCCTGTACTTAATTGCCGTTTGCACTGATCGCATGCAAAGCATGCAAGGTGATAGACAAAATTTCGAGCTCGTCGTACCCAATCAGTTGCGTGTATTAAACGTTGACATGATGAACATTTTGTTCCATATCGCCTGCAATTGATAATTTAATAGATATTCTGGTAAAACCTAAACTAATCTATAATTGCTGAAATGCTTCTGAAAAAGATGTTTTTATTCAGAATAGTTTTTATTTATCAAGCATAAACTTAATCATGGTTTATTTATAAAATAAATTAGGATTATTTTAACAAAACAATATAAATACAATTACCAACAAATATGATATGATAATCAAGAATACTAAGTTATTTAACACTTTCGATTAGTAATACTTCGATAAAATAGTACAAGTCTTTGATAAGATTACATTTTTTTGAAAAAAGTAAATTTATTATAACTTTATTATACTGTAAAAGGTAATAAGCAGTTTCGAACATTAATTTATTTTGTAGCTTAATTCTGAGGTCAAAATAGACTGTCAATTCCATTTTGAATGCATCACACTTCTCTCTAAATTCTGATTTCCTTTTCTTTCTGAGCTTAATTCTTAAGGTGCTTCATTTGGAAGTGACAAATAGTTGAATCAGTAACTCGGATAAGCTCATTTACAACCAGCCTTTTGATCGAGAATGGTAGCAACAAAATGACAGTAAGGAGACCGTTTGGGCTTTCATCACCTTTAAAACACAAATTTCGATTGTTGAGTGTAGCAGTACGAAGAATAAAGAAGAATTAATACGAACGATCCCTAAGGAATAATACAAGAATTATGGAATGTTGTAGCTAAAAGACAAGCGATTCACAAATGATCGATTATCATAAATAGTAATTGAATATTTAATCATATATGATGCTTATATTTGGATACTGTTATATTTTTACAGTATCCAAATAAAGATCATCAATATATTTGCTAGTATGATAACAATTAGATAATATCAATGAAATTTACACATTGCTACTTTTTTTGCATAAATGATATTTGTTGTATTTAAATTAATGGAATCGAAACAGCACTGAATTCAAATGATTATTAATAAATGAATTATTCGAATCCAGGAATCGAATTATTCGAATCCAAGAATTCATGAATTTTCTTCATTTAAATGTCATAAAATACTAATAAATGTATTGCTCGAATCCAAGGATCGATTTCATGAATTTCTTCATTGTAAATGTTATAAAATACTAAGCTATACTTAAATTATTAAATGAACACAATCTTGAATCGATTTTGGTAGAGGCAATCACTTTACAAAAAATATTAATTCAATATAAACTATTCGAATTTTTTTTGTATTTATGAATAGCATTTGGCAACATTTTCAAAATTGTTCATATTGCAATTAATGTTTTAAATTTCCGATAAATAATTTATGCAACAATTATTAATGGCAAAATTTGATTTAACAAAATTCATGTTCAGATTTCTTTATGCCATCCGGTATATAAATCTTTAGTCAAATTTTAAAATTTAATTTACGGTAATTATTGGTTAATGAAATGTTGGAAAAAGGGACAAAATCGAGTAGAAAGAGGAGAGAAGAGATTGAAGGACAAAATGTCATAGTTAACAATTAACAATAAGCTTGTTACATCATTGTAATCTTTGGTTGTCGAGGAAGATATTAAATTATATTCCTACTTTTGGAGATTGAAAGGATGATTGGGCAGATGGCCAATGTGTAATCCAGATTTGTGCCTCTTACTACTACTTATGCCCGACTAGACTTGAACTTTGGATAACGAACCAAAACGTAACCTTCTTCTCTGGTCATACATATTATTTATCATCAACAAATTATAGTTGTCGTTAGCTTGTTTGTTGATCAACCAAAGGATAAACAAGCGAGCTGATAAGAAATACCGGAAAGAGACAGTGGTACTATTTATACCCGACTAGGCTTTGGATAATGACTCGATAAGTGACCTTTTCTGGTTATTCATGTTATATTATCACAGTTATTACTAATTTATTTAGTAATTAGGAGGAAAAATAAGCGAATAAATAGGCAAGAAATACCGGGATATGGAAAGAGCGGGAAGAAAGATTTTGTTCTGAAAAATTAGGAGAAATTTAAACAGTTGCTATAAATTACAAATGAGTAATTGAAAAGTTGTTTTACTTGAATGTTTAAAAATATGAAGATCTCAAATATTCAAAAATTTTAAAAAATTAAGGCTCTTATTTTTAGGATTAATTAATCTGTCCCAATAATATTTAAAAATGTTCATTTATAATCTGAAATGTCTTTTTCACTAAAATCTATCGCCAAAGACAATTGTATATGAAAACAATAAAATAAAATTGCTAATAATAGTACTGTGTATTGAGAAGTATGCAATTAGTTAAATCAAAGAAATTCACAAAAATTTTTTAGCAAATAAATAAATAATTAAAAAAATTGAAAATGTCTTTTCATAGTAATTAATCTTTCGTAATAATATTGAAATATGTTCGTTGTATAATCTGAAATGTCGTTTTTCAGGAAAAAAAATTTGATAATTTGGAGAAAATATAAATTTTAGTAAATATTACTATTATTTAGTGATATAAATAAAATTTTAACAATTAAAAAATTTATGCATAATAAGTGAAAGGGAAAAGGACGGAAATAGTTCTGAAATTATCCAATTACTATTAATTATATTCTATTGTAAGAAATTTATAAATTCTTAATACTCACAAATGCAATTTTAAAATTAATTTCAAAATTATTTTTAAAGCAATAGCAATAGTAACAAGAATAACAATAACATTATCACCACTAACGATAATACAAATGATAATGACAGCAATAACAACAGTGAAATCAATTTTAAGGATATATTTGGGAGAATAGTTAGTAAACGGATAAAAGTTTCAAAAAAAAGTTGAGTAAGGTAGGCAAAACCAACCTATTATAGCACTGAATACAAAAGAAGTTATTATCTTTAACAAAACACGATGAATATTGTTCCAGTAATATCGAACATTGCGAACATTTCAAACAATTAATATGCCAAAATCGAGAATTAACTGTTAGCAACGTTCGATCTAAGATAAACTCCGAACATGACGAGCATATTTCCACTTGAAACTGAAACTAAATGTAATAATATTTTATCATAAAATCCTTTTAAATTAATTATTATCTATGATAAGTTCCAAATATGAGATAATATTCCATTAAAATGAAGAAATTTGGAAAATGCGAAATTAATTCATACAAATAAAATTCGAAAAATTCTATTTTTTAATAAACAATTTTATGGCATCTAATTAACATATATCAATGTGAGAAGAAGTTAATCATATATATATATTTTGGGATTTTTTATTTGATAAAACATAATATTAGTGTTTTTGAAATTACTGTAACTATGAGATATCGCGAATTATTTATAATGTTATTTTAAAGTTTTATTTTAGGCATACGACTGACGTTAGATTCACTATTACTGTAATTAGTATCAAAATTTAATTTTATTCATTTTTGTGCTACGAGAAAACAATCTTAGTCGTTTAATTTTATCGAAATAGAATAAAGGAATAATGTTAACATATTATAAATGAATAATATCATAATCTCTTAAGTGCTTACCCAATTAATTAATTAATTAGTCTATCATAACTTTGAAAAGCCATCCTTATTCATTTACATATATAATCATTAATTTTTATCATCTTTGCAATTCCAATTTTTTTAAAAATCCCAAGAAATATCTTTTTTTTTTACTAAAAATCACATTTACATTCTTGAAATTTTAACATCAATTATTATTTAAAATTTATCCATCAATTATTATTCAAATTCTATACTTATCACAAAAACTTATCTATAATTATTTATTACTTATCATAAAAGTTTTGTTATTTAAATTTAACTAAATTGCATTATATTGTCATTTATTTTATAAAAATAATTTCTTGTGAATTGAAAATGAATATCTGAAATGATTTGAACTAAAAAGTTGTTGTTATATGATCGAATCAAAAATTTTAATGAATGAATTGGAAATTCGAATGAATAAATTAAGAAATTAAAATAGCTATTTGGAAATTAAAATGTATGAGTTTAAATGTAAAACTGCTAAAATTTATCATTGATTGAATTGAAAATCAAAGTGACCAGATCAAAAAATAAAGTGAGTGGATTGGAAATTAAAAATAATTGAATTTAAATATTAAAATTGATTAGAGTGGAAAAATTGATTAAAGTACCTAAATAGTCGAATGTAACAAATTCAGAAATGATGAAATTCGAAAATATTAGGCAAATGAAATGCGTTGGAAATAAAAATGGATGAATATATATTATAGTGCATTTTGATTGCTAACAGTATTTAAGGCTTATTATTTACTAAAGGCCAAGGATGAGGACGATAATGATGAAAAGATAGGAAAATAAAATGAGGCACCTTTGAAATTCGTTGCGAAAAATTTGATTCATCACTTGTTGTTATTGAATAATTACGATTGCTATTATTGTTATTACCATTATTATTATTATTTATTATTATTATTATTATTATTATTATTATTATTATTTCGAATACCAATATCACTATTACTATTATTACTATTCCGATTAGTAGTAATAATCATCGTAGTATTTGTTGCTTTTTCTGATTGCATTGATGATGTTGCTAAAGTTCCAACAATTGCACAAACATTATTTTCCACATTTTGTAATGGTGGTAGTATTCGTCGAGATTGTTGTTGTTGATGATGCTGATTTTGATGTTGATGTTGACAGTGATGATGATTGATATCTAAATCATTTTTCGTCTCATTGTTTGTTTCAGCTATCGTACACACAACTTGTGATGCTGTTACTGTAGCAGTTAAATTTTGTGATAAATCGGTTGTTGTTTGATGATTAAGCAATCTGGTTGAAAGATTATTATAGCCGGAAAATTCATTAATGTTTAATGTTGCTCTGCTATTACGAAGCGATACAAATGTACCATCAGCATTATTGATTAATGATGATGTTGAAGGACCAAAACTACTGTTTTCCGGAATTCCTGATATGTCATTAGTATCACAAAGTACAGGTATAAGATCATTACTAGCAGCAACAATAGTAACAGCAGAAGCAGCAGCAGCAGTAGCAGCAATAGTAGCAGTAGTAGTAGCGGCAGTAGCAGTAGTAGAAGTAGTAGAAGTATTACTATAATTAATCGATTTCTCATATAATCGATGATGAATTTCCATTTCAAAATAATGCGTAATATACGCGAAATAATTTTATTTTGAGCGTAAAATTAGCTATTTTTTTCTTTAACAATTTTATCAAATAATCGCAGCAATAATAATAATAGCGATGATAATGATGATAATGATGATGAATGATGATGATGATGATGATGATGATGATGATGATGATGATGATGATGAATAGTGAATTGATTATCAATGATGTTCCAATAGATGCAAATTTGTTTTTTTTCTTTTCACAATGCTGTAGTCATTAGTGAGGTGTGATAAAGAGAGGGAATTTAAATTTGTCTATTTGTTTGGAGTTGAAGAAAGGAAAAGTTCAATTGACGATAATAAATTGTGCATATTTCGTTTAGGATAGATAGTTTTGCAAATATTTCCATAAATAATTCACTATGAAAAGATAGAATAGAATAGCGATAAAGAAAATTTTTGATAAATTTTGATGATTTATTGTTGATTAGATTGACTGATAACAATATGCAAATATATATTTATTGGTTAAACAAATAGTTGTGAACAATAAAAATAGCAATAGCTTAAATTCGAATTGGTTGGCTGGCTAGTTAGTTAAGCCTTTTTTCTCTTTGTTATCAATGATTTGTGACAAAATGATTTGCGATTAAATAACAACAACAATAACAACAATAACGATGATGATGACGATGACGATGACGATGAAGGTTGTGATGATGATGATGATAAAGATGAAGATGACGATGGAATAGAAGGCTTAATATTTTAGTCTTAAAGCAAACTTTGCAAAATGCGCCTTATTAGCTGGGAATTGAAGTGAGCCTTAACGAAGCACAATTTTCAGGCTTTGATGATTTTCATCGTCCCAAAATCTAAACGATGATGAAGCCTTTATCCATTCATTTTAGTTAACACTCAATTCAATATCTTCTTCTTCTTCTTCCTCCTTCTTCTCCTCCTCCTCCTCGTCGCCATCGTCACCGACGTTGTTCTCTTCCTCTTCTTCCTCTTCTATACCTTTCCCATCTGACTTCTTTCCTCATCTTCCTCTTCCTTACTTCTCTTCCTTCTCCTCCTTCTCTTTATGTTTCGTCCTTTTCCATCTTCACTTAAAATCACCGTAATCTGTCTAACAATTTTAAGTGAGTTGAAAATTTGAAAATGGATAATTTCCTTTATCTATGCAGTCCTAATATATGGTAAGCCTTATCACTCTCGATTATTTTTGTTCTATTCCCTTAAGAATCATCCGCAGGAAGCCTCAAAATATAAGGAACACAATAGCATCATCCTATTTGTCCGATTTTAGCAAACTACCGTATCCTTTTATTCTACATTTTCTCTCTTCTCAATTCCTTTTCGAATTATAACCGTCATTATTATAATTTTCATCATTATCATCATTATCTCCATCAAATCATATTTTAATTCTTAATTATCAATTTAATTACCACTTTTTTCGACCCTTGTCTATTTTATCGTTTTACTATATTTTCTAGCTTCCTTCTTTTTACAAATTTTAAATAGGAGAAGAAAATGAAATTATAAATTTCAAATCAAAATTCTTATTAACGCTAATTATTGTCATTGTAAAATTATTCGAAAATTTAAAAATTCAAATATCATTTACCGTAGTATCATTCATAATAATTCTCTTATATTCATAAAAATACATTTAAATTCATTCAATTTTTTGACTAATATTTTTTTTGTTTCGTTGAATAATTTCAATTTCAAACTAATTGATGGTAGTTAAAAAAGTTTTTTTGAAGTGTAGGACTTAAAAAGTCCTATATATAGGATTTAGAAAATTTTATATTTTAAACGGTCCCTTTTAGTACTATCAAAAATTTCCGTTTTTTTCTTCACTTTTAAATTAAATATTTTCTTGGATAATTTTTCTAATTAATCAAATTTGTCATTTCAGTAGTTTATTACAACTTAAATAAGGAAAAATGAAAATGAATGATTGGGTAGATAGTAAAAACGAAAGTAAATTAAAATATCAAAATGTTTCAACAATTGATCAATAAAACGACTCACTGATATCAACTGTATCATTTTCTCTTATTACGAACATTCTTCATTTCTTCCTCAATAGTGATTAATTTTCTTCAACACTAATATTATTAGGAAATTTAAAATAGCAATATATTCTTTAAAAATATAACAATATATGCAGCAAGTTGTAAAATCAAATCAGTAATTTGAGAATATCATAATACGCCAATAACAGCCACTACAGTAAATCGATGATGTTTACTAGAACAAGCTAACAACAGCAACTACAACAATTCACTAATTATTACTACTGTAAGTTAACAGTAACGTATTTTTCAACAACAACAACAGTATATTTTCTACAGTGTCCTATAATCAAAATAATTGCTACAATAAATAGTAACAATTACATAAAGGAATTCATAAAGAATCAATACAATAAGTAAACAATAGCAATTGCAACAAATCAATAACAGATACTAAAGTAAGTCAATAATGTAATGTATCTGTCTTATCATATAAAATATCAGTCTTATCATTTCTTAGTTACTATTTATTTAATTTTAAAAATCCTTTTTTTTCATCTTAAGCAAATTTCATATATTAATGAATTATTATTTTGAAGACATCTTGCGGACACATTAATTTGTTTAATAGGAAAAAGCATTAATTAGATTATAAATAAGCTAATAGTTAGCCTCATTTTTTGATTTAATTACATCACAAATTAATTAATTGTATTATTATTATTGCTTAGAATGATTTATTGCTGTAATCTTTCTATTTCTTAAATGTTTCTTAAAATACTTTTTGCTCATTCCATTATTTCTTTTTTCTAATTCAAAACAATAAATTTCACTGAATAAATAATTGATAAAAAATTAATTTAGGAATTGCAAAAGTCTAATTTTAATTCATACTTCCATTTTAATTTTCAATTATAATATTATATGAGTTTTCCTGATCATTTCCTTATCAATACCAATATATATTTCATTTAAATTCTGTTAAGTAATAATTGTTAATATTGGGACTTAATTTAAGGATCGTAAATGCAGTATAGATGATTGATTATTCGATATAATTAATTATCATTATTTTGATCATAATCGATCATAGCATAAGACGGAATTATTATTATTTTTTTCAATATCAATTATAAATTTCAGAATTTTATCAAATTGGATATGCGTAATGATTGAAGAAAATTTTAAAAATATTATTTGTGAACTAATACTGAAATTCCTATTCTTTTCGGAGGAACAAACAACGATGCCATATTTATACGAATTGCATAAAATTGGAAGAAAGCATTAAAGATTGGTTATTTTAATCAAAATCGATTGTTTGTGATAAGAATTGATCATTGTTTTGGCTTTCAAAGAGTGGAATTTATCATTTACAATAGAAGAAAATTTATTTACAATATCTTATTTTGATTGTTTAATTCTATTTAATTTTATTAGGATATTAATAAAATAATTTTAATGATTGAAACAATTTTTGACGAATTATTTATTTCAAAATTTAGTATGAAGTGAAGATTTGTTTTGATATTTTTTATTAAAATTTAATAATTTTGATCAATTCAAATATTTTCTATCGAAAACAAATCTGCGATTACGAAATTAACTTTGGAATAGAATTTTGACAAGAATTTACGTTTGAAAGATCTTTGAAAAATTTTTTTCCCAAATCATATTTAAAAATGAGATAAAATTAAAATATTTGATTGTTCAATTTAGCTATAAATTTTTGATAAATCATTCATCCTTTGTTTCATTTTCAAATATTAAATAATATACTTTCCTTGCTTTTTATCTGTTTAAATTTAACAATTTTAATTGATTCAAATATTTGCTCAAATTTAATAATAACAATAATAATTTTATTTCATACCTATTTATCTGTTTGAAAAATTTCTAAAATTTTTCAATGAAATTTTTTGCAATCTTTTTATCACTAAATTATGATATGTTTTAAAATATAAAAAAAAAAAACAACCAAATCTGATCTAAATTTTTTGAAATTATTATTGCAAAAGTCGAAGAATTATCACAAAATGTTGTTGTTGACATAAATATATCAAAAGTTTTGATGTAAATGAAATTAATCATTATGCTAAGCATTTAGCTTAAACAAGATGTCTTTAAATTGGATAAATGAATTTAAACAATTAATCGGATCGATTTGAAATTCAATTATCAAATGTCGAGAATGACTAATCATTATTCACAAGGATGATTTGGTTGACAGTCTTGTCAAAATGCCCAGGATATTTCAGACGTTACAACAATTGGATTATCCAATACTCTAAAATGGTCACTAAACCATCTTCCATCCATTCATCCATCCATCCATCCTCTCTCTCTTCCTTCCTCCTTTCTTTTCCTTAATCTTTCCAATAATCATAAACTTCTAATCGTTTCAAAATTTGCATAGCTTTAAGCATAAGCTAAAAAGAAAATTTGTAAAATATAACTTTCTATTCTCCAAGGGATTTCTATTTATTCATTCGATCGAGAAATCTTTTCCTCGAGAGTTTCTATATATTTAATTGATATTTTATAATAATATCACAACTTATGATTTGATTGTATGCAATATATGCAATGTCTATGTGACAGTTTTATTTTTTTTATTCAAATTCATTTTGATTGAATTGTCTTTTAGTTTGATTATTTTTTAATAGCTTTTTGCTATATATTTCAGGATTCTCGTTTCACATTTCAGGATATCAATTAAAACTTCACAATTAAATCGAGAGTTTTAAACATTTCATTGGTTTCTCTCTCCTTTTTCGAACTGCCAAAAATTGCTGCCGATAGCTCTTCCATGCAGAATAATAGACATATCCGAGAATTCTTTGTAGTTATAGAATATCAATCAATAACATTGTGGATTGTTAAATGAAATGCTTGGATTACCGTATGCAAAGGAAGGAAAGGGATGAAACAATTTGGGAATAAAAGAAAAGAAATTTGATATCATGCAAATATGGATGTGGTAGCATAGCTTATCATTTACTAATGCTTTAATTGTAGGTTTATTTAGCAAAATGAACAATATAATATTGCATCCTAAATATCAGCTAATTCTTATATATCGTAATCAATACAATATATAATTGAATAGGAAGTGATGATAGATAAATCTCAGATAAAACAATACAGGGGAACATTCTGATTTGGATCAGTTCCTGAATATATCGTTATCACTGCAAATAAACAATTAAATGAAAGATGAATCAGTAAATCTTAGGTAAAGGTAAAAAAAAGCAATTTGAACATAGACTAATTTCTGAATATATCATATCTATATGATAGATAATTGAATTGAAATGACAAATCTCAGGCAAAATAAATAGACGAAGTATTCTGAACATAAACCAGTTCCTAAGTATATTGTCTAACACAGTTGGGCCAATTAAATGCCTAATGGGTAGGTAAATTTCGGGCGAACCAAAGATGAATCAATGCAGTTCTTGTGTATGTATAAATATATATTAGAAGTTGCAAAAATATTTGGAAGCCTTCGAAATAATTTATCAAATTATTTTATTATTTTACATCCTTTATCTCTTTTATTCGATGTGAAAAGTTCAAAAAAATTTCAGTTTTGAACTTCTCGAAAAGATGGAACTTTTAGTATATATATTGTAATACATATTACATATTATTAGATGTATATTTTTTATAATAAATTTATTAAAAAAATGAATTTTGAATTTTTGGAAGGCAGTAAAATTTTAATGGTAAAGGTTTTTCCTATTTTTAAGAAATTTTTTCGATTAAATTGATGCAATTGTTTTAAATTAGCTTTGACTAATTTCATTTTATAAATATCAAATCTTCTTCGCAGCACAAATTCATTATTATATGATACAATAACTTTTCTAATTAATTAAAGTGAATTAAATAGATTCTTTTGACCAAGAAAATAAATAATAATAATAATAAATAAATAACAATTAGATAAATTAATCGAATTTGTATACATTATATGAAATAAATAATTTTTTCTAATCTGTCAAAGGAAACGAACAAATTGTTGAAAATCAAGCAAAGTAATCGGCTATATCACTATATCAAAGCACCTTGAATAATTAATCATTTATCAGAATTGTTTGAATAAATTTTCTTACAAGCATACGGTAGTTACGGTAGTTTATAAGCATACGATACAAAAATATCCATCATTTTCGTAAAAAGAATTACTGTTTTTCACAAAAATTCTGAACGAGAATTTTTAATTTCGAAAAGAAAAAGGGAAATATAAGAAAAGAAAATAAAAATGGGACAAGAGGTGACAAAAGTCGAGAGGCAACATCAAAAATATGCTAATGAAGAGGATTTTATATTTCAAAGAAATGAAGTACCCTTTATATCACTAAACAATACTACTACTAATATTACTACTACTACTACTACTACTACTACTACTGCTACTACTACTACTACTACTACTACTACTACTACTACTACTACTACTACTACTACTACTACTACTACTACTACTACTACTACTACTACTACTACTACTACTACTACTACTACTACTACTACTACTACTACTACTACTACTACTACTACTACTACTACTACTACTGCTGTTACAAGCTTACCGCATATCACTTATCGGTCTTAGGGATCATCTGCTACCATACAAATTGTTGCTTTCAACAAGAAAACAATGATAATCATGCAAGGAAATTATTTTTTGGGATAATATATTGTAGCAAAGACTAAAAAAAATAATGTTAAATTTATAAAATTTATCACTTCGAAATTATTTATTTTTTATTTGCTAATTAAAATCTATCTTAGAATTTAAAATATTTGTTTATGGTGATGAGCATAACAATATACATCATATGTGATATATTAATGTCAATTAGCATCATGTTAACAACAGCTGAAATGATAATGATGATTTGCTGATAACAGATTTCGGCGTGATTTATCAGAGTTTTTTTTTCCAGTAGTTTCCGGTTATCTAATCAGAATATTATTAAATGATCATATCTTCATTTTAACTTGACCAGTCAATTGTTCGAGACTAATTCGAGAATAATGGCAACAAATAGCACCATAGAAGATTTTTCTATGAAACATTATCCATATCGATGATTGAAAAAATGATTAAATTTCAAATCATCTACCAAATAATTTGAATTAAAGTTAGATTTTATTAAAATGTATTTCGTTTAAAATTAATCAGTCAGTTGTTTGCGATTAATTGAGAGTAAAATTACTATCACAAAAAGCTCATTCAATTCTTTGGAAAATGTTGAAAAATTGGGTAATTATTTTCCTCATGAAATATTATTCTCACTGATAATTTGAAAAATGATTAAATCTTAAATTATCAATCAAGTAATTTGAATTAAAATTAAACTTTACGAACAAAATAAGGAAAACAAAAAATTCATTTAAATCTTTAAAAAATATCGAAAAATTGAGCAAATATTTATTATTTATTTCATATAAAACATAACTGTTATTGAAAAGTAAAAAAATAAATTTTGAAAGTAAGCAAAAATAATTTGAAATAATTGCTTAAGTTTTTAAATTTGAACTCAAAAAATCATTCGATAATTCAAACTAATAATTCAAGGAACAATTAATAATTAAGCATTATTGTTACCGTTAAATTAAAAAAAAATAGTTGAATTTTGAATAAAAGTAATTTGAATTTATTTAATATTCAAATTTAAAACGGATGTAAATCAATCGATGAGTAATAATTTTATTCCAAATGATGATGATCCTTTGTTGTTTAGCAATTTTATTCAAATGGTGACCTTTTATTGTTTATTTCTGACCTTCCATTCTTTTTTTTTTGTTCATTGAAATGGAAATTAATTTGATCAAAGTCGTTTCATTTATCGAACAATGCCTTATCACTTTATCATCATTCTTTTTTTTCTCCCTCAGAAAGATAAGCAAAAGTATAGTCGAATAAAATAGAAATTGAAAATATCAAGAAAACAGACAAGAGAAAGACACAACAAAACTAAAATAACCGAAAATATGATAACGATAACGGAGAGAGGTGAAAGATATCAAGATATAATATATATCATTGATGCATGTGGGACGAAATGCAACAGCAAATGTTTGGTTGTAGTTTATTCGATTGAACGGACACCTGCAATTTGTGCTAACCTTTCCCATGGAATGGGCAACAGGTAATGGATAAAGAGATGAGATCGGGCGGGTAAGTCACTTCCCCAGCTCCGATAATAATTAAGGAGTGTAATGAGAAGAAATTAAAAAAAAGAGAGAAAAAAGGGAGACAACGAAAGAGAGAGAGAGAAAGATGGAACAAAAAAGTTTCTTTTGTTAAATTACAATCTATTTCACCAAGACATTTCATTCATCGATCTTGTCCTGTAGCAATCGGAAAAAAAAATCATCTACCTTTCTATTTTAATATCATACCTTGTTTCATTTTCTTCTCTTTCTCTCTCCTTCTCTCCTTTCTACTATTCCCTCTATATTTCTCTCTCTCTCTCTTTGTTTAGATTATTAACTTTTTCCTATTTTACTTATTCATTTCAACAAGTTTTCATTATTTCATTTTCTCCTTTGGATATTTATTCATGTTTATTTAACATAATTATGAATATGAGTATATGTTACAATTTTTTAAATATTTCCCTCATTTCGTTCTCTCTTTCTTTCTTCCTATTTCTTTCTTTCTTTTTTCTTCTCTATTTCTTTCTTCTTTTCTTCCTCTCTCTTCAAACTATTTATTGTTTGTTTTATTTATTATTTTATCAATTTTTTTTGACATATTTATTTATATTTATTTGGCTTAATTAAAAATTTAAATACATAAAATTATAAGTTTCAAAGCATGTATATATGTCGCGAAATATTTGATATTTTAATATCAGTTATCAATATATTTATATTTTATCAATCCATTAATTTATTATATGCGCGGATAGTAATATTAGGATTTGATTAGCAAATAGCAGATACTGTCAAAATATTAAAATGATATTAAATAAATATTTCAGAGTATCAATGATTATCATCGAGATGTTAATGACTAGCAAATGATGTTCAAATATTAATGATAACAAATGAGATTTGAAATGCTAAAATTAGTTTAATAATGACAATAATTATTCGGAAAACAAACATTAATTATCATTTTTCGATGACAATAATAGAGTGATAATAATAATGATATTTGACGAATATTTATTTATTTATTTATCTGTTTTCATTGGTCTATTATATGTGTAAATAGTAATATTAGAAATCTAATAGATAGCAAATATTATCGAAATGTCAATATAAGTAATAAAAGTGGGACTAAGAATGATTGTAGTTGTTCTACCAAATTATACTAATCATGGTACTTAGATGATGATAATGGTGTATCGTTGATAATGATGGCGAGGTAATAATGATAATGATAATGACGATGATAACGGATTGTTGTTGAAGATGATTTAATTGAGTGAGATTTTTTATTGTTCACATTGAATCATACACGCATATTTCCATTACACGATGTCCTAAAAAATAAAAAAATGCAATCGTTTATTCGAGAATCTGATTTTCAGAATCCGACATCAATATTTTTAATAATTCAAAAAGGAGGAATTTTCATTAACCTTTCACCTTTGCCCTCTCAATTTTTGACCTAATTCATCTTCATTGAAAATCTGAAAGATTTTTTTGGAAAAAAAATTTTGCAAATATCCCCTAAAGATAAAGTAAGATGACACAATATAAGGTAGTTTGATAAAGAAGATGATTTAAAGAATGTAAAAGAATGCTATTACTGTATTTCATTGTTTACCTTTGATGTTTGCAAAAACTTTTTGTTTATCTTGGGTAAAAGTAAAATATTTGACTTAACATTCTCGCGCTCTATTTTAATTGTCATTTTATTTGAGTATCGTTTATCGTTTTAAACAATCATTTTATTTTCATTTATTAATTTTCTCTCTTCGTAACTTAATTTTATCATTATTTTATTTTTTTATATTTTCCTATTCCTCCTTTCTTTTTAAATTTAAAACTTAAGGAATGCTAAAATTTATCCGTTCTCTTTTTTAATTTAATTCTGTTCCTATTCTATTTTTATATATTTATCATTCTTCCCTTCTAAACATCAGATTTTAAAAGAATTTTAGCCATGCATTACTTATTTAGTAGATTTATTTTCTGTGATAAAGTAATAATTGACTAAAAAAGAACAAATGAGTCAATTATCAACCTAACGAAATAAATTTTATGTACAAATTAGGAATAAAAATATAATAGAAAAAAAGAAAAATTTTAGACGTATGAAATTAAGCGAAAAATAAGAAAATAATGTTGAATTATTATTATTATTACTATTATTACTATTAATTATTATCATCAGTTGTTGTCGTTGTTGCTTTATTATCATTATTATTATTAATTATTGTTATCAGTTATTATCGTTGTCTTATTATTATTATTACTACTATTATTATTATTATTGTGCCTAGAATTTTCAATCCTTCATCATAAAAATATAGAGTAAAATTTGAAATATAAAGTTAAGAAATGAAAAAAAAAAAAATTTAAGCAGAAATTATCGCATAAAAACTTAGCGAAATGATTATTGTTGGTAAATGAATATTTTTCAATATTTAATGCTCAAAAATTAAATATCATTAATGAATAAGCTTTTATGATTAATTCAAATTTAGATGTACTTTTCGATATAACATAATTTGCCAGTATAAGTACCGTTATTGTAAACATAATCAAGAATCACGACCAATCTATTCCTTCTCTTTTTCTCTCCGACGAGAGTGATGATTTCTCGAATCATCGTACGAATTATTTTACATCTCATCATTTTCAAATAGCTACTCCTTTCTTCTCTCCTTCTATTCTTTTCAACCTTTTAATACTCTTGAAATGCCATTGACATTTTGATGAATAATAATTTTATGTCTTCGTTATCTTTTAAATTTTAATAACATTTTACTTAAGAAACGTTATTGTTTCAAATACATTTGTATTTTTAAGACGTTTTTAGCCACTTTTTTCTTCTTGGAATTTAAAATCTGAAATTATTTGTCACATTTATTCTTACTATTAAATTTCAACTTTCTTTACAAAATTTTAATATATTTATTAATAAACGAAAAAAAAGTTGAATAATAAATTGTTTTTTTGAGCATTTTTTAAACTCACTTTTAATAGAAAAATGAAAATGTCCAATGTTATATCTTAAAATTTTATTGAATTTTGTTTTTTCTTTAAAAAAATTTTGTCCTTTTTTCATAAATAAATTATTGCAATGATGAATATTTCACAATATAAAATGAATGAACCACTGATTATTACTGCACAAAATTGACTGATGCAATATTGAAATATCAAATTTCAATTTATCAACCGCCGATTGATGTTATATTATTTACATATCACTGATCATTAACACGTAAATTCCGAATAATTCTACATTATCATTAACACAGTGATGATAACAATGCATAAATAAAATGTAATAATTAAGTAATATTGATAGTAATATTAATCATTTTATTATTCGCAATGAATAATGTTATCAGCTGATAAATGAATAGTTTATACAACTGTTAACATTCCTTAGCTATTGCCAAATATCATATATCATTTTGAGCAACAAAATTTATGCCATATAGAATTAATATACTACTAAAAAATAATGTATTGTATACTTCATCTAATTTGATATTTCATATTATCTTTCCTTTACTAAAATATAATTAATAATAGTAATAATAATTAATATTAATGATAATAATATTAACAGCAGTAATGATAATGATAATAATATGATGTGATATATACAAAATACATTTTTGTGTGCAAGAAGTTCGATTTGTTAATTTATTTTGACATTCCGTTCAAATAAAATTTTAGAAGCAGAATTTTATTAAACATTAAAATTTTTATTAAACATTGAACATCTATTCAATTCATTCATTCATTCATTCATTCATTCATTCATTCATTCATTCATTCATTCATTCATTCATTCATTCATTCATTCATTCGTTCGTTTATTCATTAATTCATTTATTCATTTATCCATTCATTCATTCATTCGTTTATTCATTAATTCATTTATTCATTTATCCATTCATTCATTCATTCATTCGTTTATTCATTTATCCATTCATTCATTCATTCATTCATTTATTCATTCGTTTATTCATTTATTCATTTGTTCATTCATTTATCCATTCATTCATTCATTTATTCATTTGTTCATTCATTTATCCATTCATTCATTCATTCATTCGTTTATTCATTTATTCATTCATTCATTCATTCCATTCATTCATTCATTCATTCATTCATTCCATTCATTCATTCATTCATCCCATTCATTCATCCATTCACTCCATTCATTCATTCATTCCATTCATTCATTTATTCGTTTATTCATTAATTCATTAATTCATTCACTCCATTCATTCATTCATTCATTCATTCACTCCATTCATTCATTCATTCATTCATTCACTCCATTCATTCATCCATTCATTCATTCATTCATTCATTCATCCTCATTTTCCCCGTACATAATTACAATATTCAAACGTCAACTTTCATTTTCCATTTCTTTGACTTTTTCCTTTTCGTCAATCCTTTTTGGCGATTAAATGCGCCACTATCTATCTATCAATCGATTATCACAATTGATCATTTTCTTTCTTTTTTTTACTTTTTTTGTTCCATTAATTTTACTGAAATGATAATAATAATAGTAGTGATAGTAATAGTAGTAATTAAGAAAATTAGAATGCCAATAATCTAAAGTACATTATTGATTTATTAGAATATTCCCGGATCAGACCAAATAATAACTATTATTATTGTGTCATTCACTTATTTTAACTTATTCCCTGAACTGGCTAATTTCGTAAAGAATGATTGCTATCATTTAAATCGATCAGACCTGAAATTGAAAATGAAAAATGTTTAATTTAACATTGCATGTTCCATTCGTTCTTCTTTCCCAATCTTCGTTTCTTCTACTTTTTATTTAAACATAGAAATTAGTTGTGCTTGTAATTTGAAGAGCGAACATTACAGTACATCATTTTACATCTCAATTTTTTATTTTCGTTATTTGACCTCTTTCTATTTCAGTACTGATAGATTTTTTATTTGACCTTTTCGCCACTTAGATGATTGACGGATTTCTTATTTCTGAATTTCTTTGTTTGCCAGTTGGTTATTTGACTTTGTCATCCCTATATTTCAACACTTGGATGAATTCTTTATTTAACCTTTACTTCCGCTTCCTGATTTATCCCATTTTAAATATTGAAGGTTTTTTTTGTTGCTTAACCTTTTCCCATTTCAATAATTCAGAATTATTTAGTTATTTCTTTTTCTACCGTCTCATTTTTCTCATTTCCAATATTAATGATTTTTTTGTTTAACCTTTTTCGCCTTCAATGGTTGACGAATTTTTCATTTCATTTGATTTCATTTTCCTGTTTCAATAGTTGATAAATTTCTTATCAGATTTTCATAAATTTTATTGTTGATAATTTGAACAATGGATTTGTTCATTGTTCATTCTATTTGAATTGATTTTAATCAAAATTTACATCCTACTCTCCCATGCCACATAAAATTTGTTGGAATTGGAAAAGATTAAAAATTTTGTTTTTACAATTTCAATACCATATTTATTATAATAATTTTTTATTTTTATTGCAATTATATTAGAATTGTTTCATAGCAGTCATTTTTTACACATTTTAGAGAGAAATTAAAATTTTGTCATTTTGAAATTGTTTCGATCGGTTCCAATCGATAAATCGATCTCTTATCGCCACACACATTTATGTACATATATTTCTGTAAAAAATTGATGCAATTATTTAAATTATTTCCTTAAAAAAAATCATAAATCAAATTTTTTCTTAAAAAGAAAAGATGCCGTTTCTGTAAGTTTTTCATTTTGTTTAATTTTTGTACTTTTCATTGATGATATGATATGATATGGCATGGTATGATATGTATATATTTGTTCTGCATTCTATCTATCAATTCAAACAAAATTGACATACTTGAAATTGCTACGGTATCATTTATTTTTTCCGACTTCAGTTAATTGGATAATTAATTTCCTGTTTATATTCCTGGATCCAATTTGTCTCCAATTTTCTTCGCACATTTATCTTTAAAAAAAAAAAAAACAAATACATCTCACGACTATTGACCGACTGCCCGACTTTCCGCAATTTTATTCTACTTATTTTATTCTACTTACTTACCACCATTTTCAACATCGTCATCATTATCATTGTCATCATCATATCGCTTTATGACCATCATCGTCATTTATTATTTTTATATGGTCACTTATCATTATAATGATTATTGTTGTCAACATTATCATCATTTAGTTTTATTCACTGACTACTATTACACAGCCATTATCATTATAATCTATAGTAGTAGTGGCTAGTGTAGATGATCATAATAATGAAAATAATGATAATAATAATGATTATCATACTTATTGATCTCCATAAAATGGTATTAATTTTCTATCATATACTGGATTATTTATATCGAGTGATCGATCAGAATGATTTTTCAGGATTTCAAAAAGTTAAGAAGAAAATTTATTCATAAAATTTCAAAATTTATTCAGAAAATTTATTTATAAAATCAAAATGTGAAGATTAGCAGCATTCCGAATAAGTAACTACAACGTTTTTCACTAACTGAGAAGATGTATTTAAAATAACTTGAAATTCTTAGATCAATCAATCGATAGATCTATCTTTAAGCATCCCTTATGCCCGCTATTTTCATTTGCTTTTTTTTTTATCAACAATCACTTTGTGATAAAATCAGATAAAAAAAATTTTCATCAAAAAATTTAACTTTCCCTTCTTTCTTTTCTTCAAACCAAAAAAAAGCTAATATTTCTAAATCTATTATACTTGCTGCTATTCACTCTTTCCATTTAATTTTTACAATGAAAAGAGAAGACGAAGAATTAGTTAAATCTAGATTAATTTGCATTGAAGTAAACAAACCCTTCTTAATTAGGTCAACAACCGGTATGACATGATGATATTATTGCTAATGCTACTATTATCATTTCAGGTATTCTTTTCTAATTCATATAATTATTATATTTTAATTGCTGCATGATAATTTGATCTCGTCTTGTCATATTTCTTTTTTCTTTTTTTCATTTCAAATTGAACATCGAAACAAATTTATGTTTATGCATTATATGTATATATACCTGAATATTTTTATTTATATCCTTCGTTTTATTCTGTCTTTCAATTTTAGCGCTTTTTTTTTTTAATACTAATTATTAATATAAATAGTAATAGCATTACTGTTATTAATATCAATAGTAATAATATTATTAATATCAGTAGTAGTAATATTACTGTTATTACTAATTAATATCAGTAGTAGTAATATTACTGTTATTACTAATATATAGTAGTAGTAGTATTACTGTTATTACTAATATCAATAGTAGTAATATTACTGTTATTACTAATATCAGTAGTAGTAGTATTACTGTTATTACTAATATCAATAGTAGTAATATTACTGTTATTACTATATCAGTAGTAGTAGTATTACTGTTATTACTAATATCAATGGTAGTAACATTGTTCTGCAATATCAATAGGTAAATAAAAGGTGTTATTATTATTGTAACTATTTTTCTATAACATAAACAGGTAAATTATTATTTATTAAATACTGATTTAGAAAGTAGCAAATGAAAATTGTTACCATAGCAATAAATAATAGAATTTTGTTAAGCAATCGAAATCATGCGATATTTCTCATTGTTTACTTATCATTATCATCTTAGCCTCTTAATAGTCTAATAATGACATATAGCTATCAGCTGATCATCATTATCTATCAGGATCGGTTGATTTGCTCTTCTTTCACTCCAACATCATTACTTCGCAACTTTTGCAAATTTCAATTTTTTTTCCATTTTTCTTTTTTTCAAACTATTCCGATCTCGATATAACTAAATTAAATTTATCGAGAATTCAAAGAATCCATTTTATCTTTCTTTTCCTTTCTAATTATTTCGTATTTTTCCTTTTGCATTTCATTTTTTTTCAAACAAATAATTGATGTTTTCGATGATTTCTTTCCTCTTTCATACTGTCTTTGTCCATATTCAATTTTTCCAATAATTTTGATACCAACTTTCACTATCACTTTTATCTTTATTTAATATTTATCATATCATCTCGTCTTTTACTATCATTTTATATATTCATTCCATATATTTGTGTTCAAATTCGTTCACTTTTACAGACTGATTTAATTTCCATATTATTTATTTGGTAAATTTCATATTTCCTGTATGCATATATTAAATTTATTTATTTTAATAAATTCCATTTCTGATTTAATTCTTCCGTACTATAATTAATTACTTAATAGATGTTCATAAAAAATGAAATTCTCGAAAATTAGTATATACTAATTTTTCTTTTTCTTTTTTCCCAACATTTCATTGATTTATTCAATATAAAATAAATCAATTTTGGAATGAAATAATAACCTATAGTACAGTATAATATTAAAAAATTATCCACAATTTTATTTGATTTTTTTTTTGTTCTGATAATTCATTTAATCAAAAAAATCCCTAATTCCAATTTCTTTTATGCAAATTTTTCGATATATTTTTTCCATTTTTTCTTTTTCTTGCAGAAGATAATTTCAAAGCAGAATTATTATTCAAATATTTGTCTTAAATCTTTTCTTTTTTATTAATTTTTCTGAATTTTATAATTGCTTTATTCCCTTTGAAAAAGCAAAGAAAATATCTTTCAGATAAAGATGATAAGATTAATGATAAATTTGAAAAAAAAGGAAAAAGAAATATTGATTAATAAAACACAACGAACAAGACAGGTGAATTTATTAAATATATGAATATATAATGATATAATATTTTAATAAGTAATCAACCTAAGACATCGCTTATTAATTAAAGCGTACTAAACTTGCAATAATTCAGCATGGAAATTTGAAAATGCTTTCGACTGATGTTCTTATTTTTATTTACCGAAATTTATTCATCTCTATGTGAGAAATAATTTTGAATAAATAATTAAGCTATTATTTCTGTTATTCTGCTGTAATAACAACAATAGTAATATTATTATCACTATCATTATTATCATTATTATTATTATTATTATTATTATTATTATTATTATTATTATTATTATTATTAATTATCATTTCTTTCCTTTCTATCTTTTTAGCTTTTTCTTTTCTTTTTTTTCAATTCTTACGATGATATCATTGAAATGCGTCAAAATTTTCAGTTGTTAGCAATTTATGAAATAATATGTGGTATTTTAATCTTCTTTTCTTTCCTTTTTTTTCTATTATTGAAAAATATTTAATTTAAATTTTTTTAATTTAAATCTTCGTATTGACGTATGTTTTATGTAATATATACGTAAGAAACGTATATATTATGAAATGACGTATGTTAATATAAAAATTAATTGAATAATTCATGGCTATTAATAGAATTTCCTACACATGAATGATAAGAAACAATCAAATATAATCATGATAAGGCCGAAATTGATATTTAAAGCAAAAGCCATTGAACTTAAATCATTCAATAAATTGTTGATCGTTAATTATAAAATTATGAATTTGTTGAAACCATAAATTGAATTAATGAAATCAATGATAATTAGTAGCGAAATCTTAAAATCATGGTAATGAATTGAACTACTGATAGTCAATCGTTAATTCTTAAATCCAAAACGATGAGACGGTTGAAATGATGGTGATAAAATTGTTAGAATTATGATGATGGAATCATTGAAATTGTAATGATGAAATAATAATGATATCATGAAGATCACGATGATGAAATCATTGAATCATAATGATGAAACAGCTAAAATTATAATGATGAATTGCTAAAATCATAGTGATGAAATGGTCGATAAGCTGAACATCATATGATAAATGATATCATTTACATGCGCAGTTAAATTAAAAGCTGAATGAAATTCAAAAATTATCTCGAAAATATTTGCTACAATGAATTTATACATGTGAGAAATGAATCTGATAAATTTTAAATTCTGGGAATGTGAAATCATTTCCGCCAAATTCTTATATCTCTTATATAATTCTTATATCTATCTTATATTTGATCATTCCTTCCTGTTGAAATAAACCAAACGAAATTTAATTGGTTATTCTTTCTCTTTTATTTCTTTTTCCTTTCCCTCTCATCCTTTCGAGAACAATTTATTGTTTCTTATTCGGGAAACGTAAAATTTCGATAAAATTTTCATCCCACTTTGTTCATTCAGTTATTCAAGTTAATTGATGATAAAATATTCTTACTAAATATAGTTAAAATTTTATTTATGAGATTTTTACTTCAACGATAAATATTCAGACGCAGAAATGTATCCAAAGATATAATTTAGTTTTGCTTTTCAAATTTCGCACAATCAAATTTCTTTTTGCTTTTGTTTGAAACGAATAATATTTTGTAAAATCATTCGAAATTTATTTTAAAATTCGAATATATCTTTTTCCAATCATTTTATTTTCTCGTCTTGTTGTTTAGAAAATTAAAAACTTATCATAAGAAGAAACTTTTTTGCATAGATTGTTTAGCAATATTATATAGTTTTTGATTACTTTAGCAAAAAATAATTTTAACTAAAATTAAATTTGTTAATTGAATTTTCTTTTGTTTTTTTTCTCGTGATTTAACAGAAATTTTTTTAACTTTATAAATTTTATCATTTGGCAAAATAATTCTATTGCAAATATATCATCGATGATAATATTTTCTCTTCCATATCTGTCGCTTCTCTCCCGACTTAAAAAAAAGAATATTGTAATAATAGTTAATGGCAAGTTAAAAAGAATGCATGTAAGTTTATTTTTCTTTTACTTAAAAAAGCCAGCAATATTTTTTGTTATTGTTAAATTTTCTCGACGAAATTTATTCGAGAAATTCTTTTTTAAACTAAAAAATTAATTTCTGCAGATATTCATCTCAGCACATATAGTTATAGCGATAGGATGCAGATAATGTATGATTATTTGTTGTTGATAAATAATTTCATCAAATTTTCTGAAAAAATTGTTTTCTCAAAGTTCGGAAGATTGAGAGAGCTGTAAATATCAAGGATTTTAAATTTTTCTAAATAAATAATGCCTCAGAAATTTTTTTATGATACAATTGTGAAGTATTTCAAATTGAAATCTATATTATCATTGATAAAATTATCACTTGATATAATATTTCGAATATTTTATTGTAAATAATAGAATAGCTAGTAATTAATCAATAGCGCAAACCAAATTTAATTTCAACACTAAGTTGCCGAAAAGACCTATTGAAATATTACAGTTCCATTCGTTTTCCTTAAGGAAGTTACAAATCATCGAATTTTCATAGTTACATTTTTTTGATGTTGAAGAATTTGTGCAGAAAAAAGCAAACCGAAAATACTTTTTGGTATGCCATCAATTTTTTGAAATAACTTCTTCCAATTTGAATAAGCTTGTCAAAATTATTTTTAGCTTCCTCTTATCAATATTATGAAATTATCACATTTCTACACTTCATAAGATTGATTATGTTAGGAGTAATTCAGTTTTAATTTAAAGAAGTCTAATGCATAACTTTTCCAGAAAACTTTCGGTGCAGAATGTTCAGAATTTGAGAAGAAATAGGAGATAATAATTAGATTCATGCAAGGATAAAATTTGAAAATCTAAAAATGTGGGTAACTTATTCAGGTTATCGGAAGTTGATTATATTATCCGAGTGTTTTCGCCACCTTTATAAATGACCTATTTAAAAAATGACATTGCTGGAATTTATAAGCGTAAAGAATATATTTGAAATCACTCAAATTCAGCTATTCAATTTCAATTAATCGATAGGTGAACAAACTTTTAAAAGAAATCGGAAGGATATGTAAATATGTATTCTACTAATTTGACAAATTTCAGCCACGAAACTGATAATTCATCTTTCATTTGGCTTAGATCAAAAATTTCTTCATGATTTTCTTCATCATGAAATTACTTCCCAAATTGAAATGTGAACTGTTAAAAAAGAAATTAGAAATTAAATGATAAGTTTAGAAGGACTTGAAAATTTTAATTTATTCAATTATCCATTTCAATCAATTAATGCTAGCTAGTTTCTATTCTATACAATTTAGTTTTCAACAATTTTATTATCATTTTATTTTATAAATTTATTTTACTATTCTATATTTATTTGATTAGACTTTTCAAAAAAGATCATAATGATCGATTTCTAATAAATTGCAGTTACATTGTTATTTATATTTTGCATATCTCAATGCTTTGAATACAGAATGCTAAAATTGCTAAAATTAAAAGTTAAAAATTTTAAATAAATAATTTGAATAAATATTGACTCATCGATATTATAAATAGAAAATTTTGAAATACTATAAGTCAAAATTTGAATTTAATAAAAAAAAGTGAAATATCAGAAATTGAAACAATACAAAAAGGAAATGAAAAAGAGAAAATAAGATTAAGATATCATCAATAAAAATTCTCAATATATTTCTAATAAACAATTCTGAATGTTTGAAATTGAAATTAGAAATTGTCCAGGTGAAATATCCTTAGCATGCAATAAAGACTTCATTAATTTTGAAATTTTTGTTTGTTTTTTTGAGCTCTATAAAGCTTAAATATGATCATAGAATCGCATAATTTTCATTTATTAATTTTAAAAAATAATTTTTTGTATTAATTTATATTGGATAGGTATTACTATCAATTTTAAATTTATTATCAAAAATATATGCCGCCTTTTCCAACTTTTTTTCGTTTTTTATTTAACTTTAATTCTTCAAATCAATCCATTTATTCATTATCATTATCATTATCATTAATTATTATTATTATTATCATCATAAAAATCATTATCATCACCTTTATCTTTTATTTTCTGCTAAATCCAATCAATCGTTATTGTCACCAGCATTACTATCATCATCATTATCATTTTTTTATTTTTTTTCCAAATTCATTCATTCACTGACTATTGCTATCAATAGTAGTGTCATCACCACCATCATCATTATCGTCATCATCATCATTACGGTCAGAACATTCAATCGTTTAGCAATAATATCTATCAATGATATGATACATATTGATAAAGAGATTCGTGCTGGTGATATCGCTTTCTTTTATATAAATTCGAGAAAAGAATGAAATGAAAACATTCAATTTTTTTAATTTTTTCTGTAATTATTTCTGTTTATTTCTTTTACTTTTCCTTTCTTCTTGACTTGATAAGTTTTTTTCTATTAATTTCTACATCTATCGAATTTCCTTTTTTTCTTTTCTTATTTAAATAATTTAACCATTAATCTTTATGAAATTGAAATTAACCTTGACATACTTCAAATATTTTTTCGTTCATTTTTCAAAAAGAAAAAGAAATATTTTCGAAATATAATTTAAAGTAATGATCAAAGATTGAAAAAAAGAGAAAAATTTAGGTACTTTCTAAATACTTATTGCACATACATGCATTCGATCATTTCTCGATTTTATTTCATTCTATATGATTTCTCTGTTATACAAGCATTTTTTATTATCACGTATTTACGTGATAATAAAAAATGCCGTATATATTATAATATTTTAAAAATTGCTATGCGTAAAACGTTTGATTTATCCGTCAACACGTACGTGATGTTATTGCTATTATGCGCTGTAAAAATTATATTAGTGGAAAAAAATTCCGATTTACATTATTAGTTTGTATATTTCATTTCCATTTATTATCAACCTTTTTTATCGTTAATGAATGATAATTCTTAAGGATTAGTTGAATGAAATTTCTAATCATTAATAAACTGTAGTACTTTATCTAGTTTTTACGTTATCAATTAATTGATGTAATTTTTTTTAATACAAATTGCATTTTCATTATTAATGTGCAATTTTTCAAATATTATAATTATATCTCAATTGTTTTTAATTACTTTTAAATTTTATAAATCATTTAATTGTTAGAAAGTTAAAATTTTTAATTTTTGTTTTTCAAGAAATTAGCGCTGAAAATAATTAATAAATATTTTAGTTTAATTAATTTCCACAAAAATTTATGTCACATTTGAAAAAAATTAGTTTATAGGAAAAAAGTGAATCCATTTAATAATTATTGATTTCTATTTCTTTCATACAATTCTTATCTGTTCAACAAAAATGAAAAAAGAAGATATCTGAGAAAGAAAAAACGGAATAATTATTTTAGCCTTCAAAAATTACCTGTGCATTTATAAAATGAGAAACAGGTCGGTGAAATTTTTAACCATTAAATATTTTCATGAAATATTCAATGTTGATGATATATGATCAACCTATCATTATTAAATCACGATATGGGTCAAAATGAAAGAATGATTATTTCTAAAAAATATTTAATGACTTAAATTTTTAACAATTTATTTTAATTTTGATAATTATTATTGCTTTTGAGACAATTAATTTCTCCATGATAATTATAGGTTATCATGACTACCATAATTAACAGATGATCTTTTAAAATGGTGAACATATATATCAGCGCATGTTATTTCATCCATTCTTTGTTCAAAAAATTGTCAATTTGAAGTAGGTAATTTTCATCAGCACAGATATAGCTTCGTAAAATTATGCTATTCATCCTTTTAAATACTCTCGATATTATTTATAAGCAACCGGTAGTTCCGGAAAATCTACAACTGAACCTAAATTTATTACGGTGAAACTTCTAAAATTTCAGAAAATTTATCGATTCATTTCTTACATCCAATTATTTTTCAAATGCTTAGTTGAAACGAAAAATTGATTTCGAAGTATATCGCTTTTTCAATTCAAATTTATTCAGTCATATTAATTATTATTCCCTCCTTCTAAAAAAGACGAAAAAAGTTTAAATTTATCATTTGGAAAGTGATAAACTGATCAAATAATAGCAATAATAAACGACACTGAGATGGGAAATAATAATAGAAAATTAAAAACGAAAAAATCTGTAATGAAAACGAAACGGATAATAATTATCGATATATCGATTATCCGATATTTTTGCCATGGTGTATCGTCCTCCTTTCTGCCATATTATAAAAAGAATGAAAAATCCTTGTACTATTATCGAAGAAAAAAAAAGATTTCTTTTTCCAATTCCTGTTTTGATACAGAAAAAAAGACGAAAGAAAGTAGTTGACAAAAGAGTACGAAAGACATCAACGATATTTGGTTAAATTTCATTTTTTCTTCTTTCTTCTTTCTTTTTCCTTATCTCCCATTGATTATCACCATATATCCCACTGATATCAAACATTTCACAATTAATCACTTTCATTATTTGATAAGAAAACTTTTGTGAAATACAAAACTTCAAATACATTGTAATTTTAAATTTTCGAATTTAATTATTCAAAAAAAAAAAATTAAAGAAATATTTCTTTCAGAACAATTCCTCTTAATAGCATCTCATTCAGAAATATTTTTGGATTATAATTTTTAGATTTAAGCAAAAACTTTAAATTTGCATTTCATTATTCAAAAATTTCATAATGAAATATCATTTCTCACAAGTCTTTCTCGGCCATATGCTATTCAAGAATTTTTCATAAAGAAACATTTATTTCTTTCAATCATTTCTCTAAGTAATATTTTTTCATATAAAAGGAATTTTTTGTCTGTAAGTTATTAGACTTAGATTTAAAATTTTTATATTTTATTTAATTAATCGAGAACTTCATAAAAAATATTTGTTTTTTACAATTTTTCTCTGCTAGTAAATTACTCGAGAATTTCATAAAGAAACTCTAAATACTTTCCTTCAGCCATTTCTCCCGGTAATATTTCATAAAACGTATTTTCTTCTCAGTATTATCATAATTTTTTCCTATTTCGCTCGATCAATTCACTCGATTAATTTACATTTATTTGTGGAGGGAGAATTTCTTCGCATTATAGAGATCACAGCAACTTTAAAAGTTTATGTTCAATTCATTACTCATACATAAGTATTCAATTATATATTTACCAAGAATATTATTTGATTATTCCTTTGATAATTTTCTTTTTCCCAGTGCTTTTTATTGATATTGTTATTGCAGAAAAGATTCTTCCGATTAAAATTCAAAATTTTTTATTTTTCAATAAAAATTTTGGCAAAAAAATTTTTGAATGTTATTCTTTCTCAAAGATTATTATCATTTTGAAGAAAGAAATTTTAATGAAAAATTTGTTAACTGTTAAAGTATAGAATAAAGTACACAAAGTTTAATAATTTCTTTAAAAGCAATTTTGGGAAATGCTTATAGATTAGTTAAAAGTAAAATTTATGGCTTATGAAATGTATATTGTTTGATGATTTGCTATTAATTCAGAATTCTTTTTCTAGAAAGCTCTTCTTCTTTCAGCTCTGATGACTATCAGAATTCCCTCTCCCAGGGAATTTCTGAGGTGGGTTTTTAGTAATGAAAATCCGCTGTGTCGCAATATCCATTGATACATCAATTACAACATTCGAGAATTACATACTCGACAATCCTCTTGAATCTGTTATTAGATTGTAAAAGATTGAATGATCTAATCTTTCAAAGAATTTCGGAGCCTTTATATTTTTTGCTTATGTATGATTGTGCAAAGAATATTATCTGTAAATTTTGTATCTAATCATTATTTCATGATGGATTTTTGCAGAACTTTTTTTATGCATTTTTTAAAATAACTAAATGAAAATGAATATAAATTGCTAAATGATTGATTAATTAATATCATAGCCTTTTATCAGTTTTTCGAAAAAGTTATCAATAATTGGAAAAAAGAACATCATTTTGTTAAGTGATGAAATTTTCACTGAATCAACTTTTTTTAAAATGAAAAAAAGTTGTTCAAAATTACTTTTCCTTTGTTTGTTTGCTTTTTTCATTTAATTATATTGAATATTTATTATTGATTTTACGAATAAATTATCGTCGATTTTTTCCAGTGATACTTTTATCATTTTCTTATCTTATCATAATTCATTCATTTAGCAAAAACAAACAGTTCGTTTCAATATTTGTTTGATGCTATAATTGATATAACGAAATAATTTAGTTTGCGAATAAGCAACGAATGTTGCCATGCATACATTCCTTTCAAAGTATTTCATTCTATTATTTTCATTATTTCATCGTAAGTTTATTCCTTTTATTTGTTTTTTTATTTTAATTTAATTTCTATAAAATTATATTCCCTTTTTTAATTAATACTTATAATTTATAAAATTAGTTGAAAGAAATAATAATTTACGATAAGATATTTTGTAAATCTTTTCGAAATAAATTTTTTCTTATACTTACGTAAAGAAAAACATATGTGAAAAAAAAAATACACGTTTTGTATTGTCAGTTTGATCGAATATATATTGTATTAAATAATGGAAAAGTATTTCGATTTCAAATTATATCTATTTAACTATGAGAAAGTAATAATTTAAAGAAAGAGAATAAAATTTTTAAATTAGTAATAAAAATAATAACAATTGTTCTTGTTTATATTTTGAAATAAAATCGTAACATTCAATAATTGGGACAGCTAAAGTAACTTTTCCTTTTTTCTTTTTCTCTCTCTACCTCTCTCTGTCTTCTTCTTTATTATATAATTATTGGTGAATGAAAGAGGTAATTTTCTTCTAATAGCAAAATTTTCATAAAATTTTAAATTTTTTTAGTGTTCTTACAAAAAGTGACAGTGGTAGCATTTAATGAAATTGCTGAAATTACGACAGCTCGTTTCACTGATCCAAAACGTGGACGCATGTCATGGATTGTTGATGAAAATTCTTTACCATGGACTGGACAATATTATTATATTGAGTAAGTATTACATATTTGAATATTTGATATTTAAGTATATATGTATATGAATATAACTAAACAATGAAGGATGATTTCATCGATCAAGAGATCAATGATGGATCATATCATAAAGACTAATTTTGCTAAATATATAGTCTATGATCTGGTGATCTGGAATTAAATACATTACACTAAAAGTAATCAAAAAATTATGTCATGGTTTATTATACTAAATATTTAAATATGGATATATAACTGAGCCTTAAGCCATATTCTTTTTGCCTATTAGTAAGCCTAGCTTACGAAGCATATAGCCTATAATCTAGGCTCTTTTATGAAAACTACATACATATTTAACAAAATTAATCAAAAGAAAATATATTATTATTTTAAATAGATATATTCGTTCAATTCATTTCTCATCTCTTTCTGTGAAATTTTAAATTAAAATAATAATTTGTTATAATTCTTTTTTTGCAACATTGGTTTATTAAAATATAGAAATATTTGTTTATTATGGAGAGATTAAATTGAAGAAAATTTCCAAAATTTCAATTAATCATTCGTCGAAACAAAATTTGTAATCAAATAATTTCAAATTGCTATTATTTTAATTTTTATTTTATCATTTTTCTAAATTTGATGCAACTTTTTCGACTTGAATTGTTTTTCTTGGCACTTGGTTTATCCCATATCTTCTGTTCATAAATATTTGAAGATTTATTCAACAATTAAATTTTTTGCCAAATTTAAATTACAATTTTAATTCCTTCTCTTATTTTTCAATTCAATTCATCGAGTGATTGAAAAAAAAATGAAAAAAAAAAACAAAGAGATAATTCAGGTCAGTACAATCACCAATGACCAATTTGTTGATTGCTGTTGACAGCTCAAATGGTAATCATCTTGGCAATTGTGTATCATTTGCTCCACGAGGTAAGTTGAAATGTTTAAAAAATGTTTTTAAATTTTGAATTTGTCCGAAAATATTTTTTCATCATATGCGTACTACTAAATGGTGGTTGATTTTTATTTCATATCACCGCGAAAAACATAATACTTTAAAATAATTTTAATTTCTTATTTTCAATCCATTTAATAATTTCTTTTCTTTTTTTTTTGTTCGAAATCATATTACGAAATAGAAAATCGTATATCAACTGAATGTCTTTTTTTTCAATAAATTTTGCTGTCTTTTTAAAATTATAAAATTAAATTTATTGTGACATTTCATCGGAATTATTTCTAAGATAAATTGAAATAAATTATGATTTGTAACTTAAATTATCAATTAAAATTTAAGGGGAAAAAGAAAAGTTAAATGGAACTCTTGCAGATAACAAATGGCGTAAATTTTTTTGGACTCTTACTGAGGATTCATTAATTTGCAATGTTACCGATACTGAATCACTCATTTCAAAAATTCATTTTCCCGCGAGTAGTATCTCACGGACATTCTCCTTACGTATTCTTGCTCGTATGATTTACGTTTTATTTTAAAAATTAATTATTTTTCTTTCTGGCTTATTAAAAGATGAAAATATTTGAATGAAGAAAAAAGTGTTCTTCAATGCTCAATTTTATAGGAAATCAATGAATGTTATAGGAAAATCAATGAAACTTTGAAATTTAAGAAATCTAATTATCTTATCATTTTTGTTGCATATAGATTAAAAAGATTTTTAAAATCGAGAAAGAAAGGCCTAGATATTTTTAAGATTAATTTTTTTTATTATTTATAATTTGATGAAATTTATGCTAATAAGATTTTGAAATTAAATAATTTTGAAAAGAAAAAAAAAATAAAATCAAAAGCTTCCCGAGATTCAAACTTCTATGCTACGTAAAAATATGTGAGGTTTTCATGACTTAAAAAAGGAAAAAAAGAAGTCTTTTAAGTTTATTTTGCGCATTGTATTTAAATTATCAAATTTGAAACTTTTTTAAAGGAAAAAATTCGCTGGCGTTGAATAATCGATGAATATTTTATTTCTTATAAAATCATTCTAATCCGTTCTTTCTTTTTTTTCAAATTAATTAAAGTCAATGTTATTTAAATGGTCTAATAACTTATATAGAATATAATTTCGAAATTGTTTTAATAATTTATTTTATTTAGTTTCTTTAGAAATATTATTTAAAATATTTAAATAGTTTGATCTTCTTTTAGCATGAATTTTAATAATTCCGGAATCTTTTTATCAACCTATTTTGTTATCAATTTATCTTTTTATTAATTTGTTTTGTTTTTATTTGTTTCAAATTAATAAAAGCCATATTGTTTAAATAATTTAATCACTTACATAAAATATAATTTCATTTTAAATAAAGTTTCGAAATAAAAATATTTACTTTTTCCATTTACAAAAGCTATCTATCATTTGATAAATATTTGTAGAACAAGGACCAAGATGTTTTCATGAAATGATTGTACAGAATGAAAAATTAAAAAATTGTCCACCAAAGCTGCAACGCAATTTTTTCCAAGAAATGTCATTGGAATGTAACTGTCCAATACCGATGAGAAATGATAATACTAACATTATCAGTAGTAAGTTATCTCTTTGAAAACGAAAAAATATTTACAATTCCAATAGATTTTATCAAAATTTTAGTATGCAATTTTAAAGTTCACTTTTTTTTCGCGAAGTTCATTAAACTCTAAATAGAACTCAAATTGTTGTATAATTTAGTTAATTTGCTTTTTTCTTTTGTCTCCTTGAAATTATTCCTAACAAAAATTACTAAAAATTCAATCCAAAATTACAATAATGCTTATAATCATTTTCCAATTAATACAAATTTCATCTTTTTTCTCAAGCAAAAAAAAATAAGTGAATGTTATTTCAAAAGTTTTTGACCTATATTTTATGAATTTTTCTTCAAAAGAACAAAAAGATAAAATACAGAAATGATAATTGGGATTTGGATGCAAAATAAAAATAATTTTTCGAATCATTTTTTTAAACAGAAGACAAGAAAGATAAAGAGTTGTGACTGTTGATTGAAATTCGTTTTATCAATTTTTTAAAATTTAATTCTCAACTTTAGCTCGTATGCGAAATGGACAATTTCATTTTGTTAATCCAATAATCACATCATCATCAAGTGGAAATTTATCAATTTCTCATAATTTTTCACCTGATATATCAAAAAATGTTAATAATTCAAAATTCATCGAAATATTACCTGAGGTGATAACAGTAGCAGCTATTAATACTACTACTACTACTACTACTGCTACTACTAGTAGTACTACTACAACTATTCCTGTTGATACTACTGAAATATCTACAGCAGTAAAAGAATTAGTAAATGCACCAATTAATTCTCATCAAAATGGTGAATTGATACCATCTATTATACAAGAATTACCTATATCAACAGCAATAACAACCGATGAATCATTATCATCATTATCTTTATCTACATCATCGTCATTGATAGCAACAGATATGGCAGTAACTAATGCAGATGCTTGTTCAAGTATTCAGTGTCAAAATAATGGTATATGTGTTGGTGGAACGGTAAATTTTAGCTTTCTAACTGAGAATTGTTTAATTTTATTGTGTAAAAAGTATGCTTTAGACTTGATAACGCTTTACCGTAATCAGTTAGTGTTCCTGTGATTTGGAACGACCGATTGATGTATTAGGGAATTAAATTATGAAAAGAAATTTAAAAATTCGTAATGAGACTAAAATATTAATATTTATTAGTGGCAAAATAAGTGAGGCGAATGATTTATGATTAAATCATTGGTTGTTGTTGATAATATGCAAATTTTTTAATCTTCCAGGCTGTATGCATTTGTCCAGAAGGATTTCTAGGATCAAAATGTGAAATAAACTTATGTGCTAATGTACGATGTATGAATGATGGTATTTGTCGAGCAAATGGTAATATACCACATTGCCAATGTCGACCAGGTACCACTGGGACATTCTGTGAACAGGTTTTTAATTTTTACTTTTTCAAATATTAATTATTAACATATACAATATTACCTAACTTTTATTGAAACTTAATTAATCAATTAAACTCAAAAATTAGCTTTCTTTTTAAGTATCCTCTAATTATTATTATTTATGGAAAAACGATATAAAACAGTCTCAAATGATATTCAATATTTTATTTACTCTCGAGAATATACTTTTAAATTTATTTGAAAGCGTTCCCTTTTTTTTTAATAAAACATATATACAAAATAAAATATACATTACAGAAATTTATTATTCCGGAGAATTTTTATTGAGTAATTAATTATTCCAGTAATTAATATTTTAATTTTATTCATTATAATATTACATAGGTGGTTTGTAATCCACGATGTGAACAAGGTGGTACTTGTGAATTAACGGGTAATGTATCAGTATGTCGATGTCCAAAAGGAACATTTGGTATTAACTGTAATATTATTGATACGTGCTACAGCAAGTTCGTTTTTTTCGTTGAAATTTGAAATGAATTGAAATTATATTCTGAAATGGAATATAATAAAAGATTGGAATGATTAATTTCAAATAAGTATAAGATCTATTTTATTTGATAAATTTGATCGTAAAATTATAATTTGCTAGCGATATTTTTATTTTCTCTTCCACTTTTATATTCTTATTTATTATTTTGTTTCAATGAAAACAGAAAAGAAATAGTCAGAAAGAACAGAAAATTGACGAATAGTCAGAAAGAACAGAAAACTGGCGAAACAAAAAATAAAATAGTATAAAAGGTTAAAGGGAAGATGAAAAAAGGTCAAAGGGAAGATAAAGTGGAGAGTGGAAGAAAAGAAAGGAAAGAATCTTAAAAGTTATTTAAAATTTTTTCAAGAAATATGTATTTTATGCAAAATAAATATTTCTTAATCAAAATTATATAATTTATTATTCTCAGGAAGGATAAGATAAATACATTAGATAAAATGATATTTTTAGTAGTGAAGCGTGCAGTAGATATGATAATGATGCCCGTTGTCAGTTGGATTCTGATAATTTTGCATTAATTTCTCCGATTCCTGTCAATGCTACATTTAAATGTCTTTGTCTGAATGAACAATCCGGTTAGTTTTTGTAGTTGTATGTGGTAATTTTATATAATACGTAATGATTCTCATAATACGAAATGAAAAACTCTTAAAAATGCGTAATGCTAAAAATAGCAATATTGATTGATTGATTGGTTGATTGATTGATTGATTGATTCTTATATATATATCCCTGCATATATGGAGGATGAAGATTATTCAAATTTGAGAGAGATAATGGAGAAATATTATATCATGAAAATGAGAGAGATAATGAGATAGATAATAGAGGAAAAATATTATATAATGAGAGAGATTATGGAGAAGATTATGTACTAGATAGATATAGGGAAACGAAAAAAAATCTTAGAAATATGCGTAATGTTAAGCAATAGCAATATTGATTGATTGTTAGTTTTCTTTTGACATCTCAGTAAAATCAATAAAATTTAATTATTTATTTCTTATAAATTGACTTTATCGTTAAATGCATTAAATTTACTTTCTCAGAATGGATTGATTGCAAAGAGTTGTCGAGAAAAGTTGCAATAATGGAGGCGACGATCACAACAACAACGAGCACACTACAACCTGATATTATAACTTCGACGATACATCAGCAGGAAGCTCCAGAACAACTTCGATCCACTCAGCATATTGCTTCGCTATTTCAGAATCATCCACATTTTTCAAATCTATTTCCAAATCCATTCCTCTTTCCATCTCTCGCAAATAGTACAATGACAGCATCATCATCTTTCATTCATCCTAATAAGGATTTCAATCAGTTTCATGAATTTGGACTGAATATTACGTCTTCACCTTTGAACAGGTCAAATTGTTGATAGCATAGTTTATCATTTATTTGATAATTATAAGCCTTATCTTTGCGGCAAGATATACGAAAAATGTGAGCATTATCATATTTGATTTTTGCAGGCCTAAAGGATTATTCCCGGAATTGCTACCAACAATTTCAGAACTGCCAGAATTATCTTTACCTGACACCATAATTCCTGTTTCAAGTTTATCAACAGTACCGTCACTGTCAACCACTCCAAAATATCTCTCACAATTTAATCATCTTAAAATAACTCCCGAATCTTTTCAAACTTCACCACCACACAACAACAACAACAACAACGACAACAACAACAACGCCAACAACAACAACAACGACAACAACAACAACACAACAACAGCAGCAACAGCAACAACAGCAACAGCAGCAACAGTAACAACAACAACAACGATGGCAGCAAAAATGGTGACAAAAGCCCTATTACCAGGACATCCTGAATCTCAGGATTTTTTGTTAATTCTACTGAATTACCAACTATTGAAATAACAACCCTAAATATACTTGAAGAAAATACTAATGAATCGTCAGATAAGCTTCTGGATGGAAATATAACCGTTGAATTTTCACCTTCATCATCAGTTGAACAGTTTCCTGCTATTACATCACTACCAGAAATGACAACCGATAATATTTCAAACACCGAGTTAGATACATCCCCGGAATTTGTAACCGATATATCAGGTACGTCGGAACAAACAGTAGCAATTACTGATAGTAGTATACCCCATATGGATCTATTCATACCTAATACATCAGATATATCAGATATACCAGATAGATCCGAAACCGAAAAATCAATACTGATTTCTAAAACTACTGATATTATCGAGAATAATTTACCCGATAAATCTATGTCAACAACAACGAGCTTTTCTTCAACATTAAAAATTCGTGAAGTAGAAGAGAAGAAAGCGGATGAAGATTGGAATTGGTCAAAGAGTTTTTACAAAATCTATCGAATACATGGTAAATTATCTAAAAAAATTTAAAATAGGTGAATAATTAACGGAATCTTAAAAAAAGAAAAGCTAATCAAATTAAATTATTACATATATTTTAAATATATATATGAAAATTATTGACAAATACAAATTTTTCAATTAATTATTTTGAGGGAAAAAACAAAGAAAAAATAAATTTTTTCGAATTCATAATTTTCCTAACAAATTTCAGATAAATTTCATTAAAAGAATTAAATTTAAGACGAAAAGTAGCATTTTAAATATAGTCATAGTAAAAGATGCATTAATAGAAAATATGGTTTAATCACAATAATTTTAATTCCTGATAAGGATAATTTAAAGATAATTTTTTTGATTTTTATTTATTCTTAAATTATGTTATTGCAGACAACAGTGGTAACTGTAGATAACTTCACAACAAATCAGAGCAAAACTTCGAGAAGATAAAGTGAAGTTTGTAAAATTGACAATTGGTCTACCGACGACGACATTACTTCCAAATTTTGACCATCATTCTGATAGTGCTATTAGCAATGATAATGATACTTGCGAGAAGTGGTACTTCGTCTTGGGCAATTGCTTTAGCCATTATTTCCGGTAAATATATTTTAATTTCATTTCTCTCAAAAACTTCTCACGTAATTTCGTGAATTATACAAATTCCTGTCAGTAATAGAGTAAAGTAATAGTTGGAATATGATGATAATAATAGATTATGGTATTGTTATTATAATCATTAAAATAATAAAAATTTAATAACAGAAGCATGATAGCGATAATAATAGGAATACGGTAGCAACAATTGAAATATGATAATAATATTAGGAATATGATAATGATAAGAGGATTATAATGACAGTGTGACTAAATTTTATGGTTTCAAACATAAAAAAGGATTTGCTTCTTTTTTTTTTCAAATTTTATTGCTGCAAGTATGAAAAATGAAATTTTGGCTTTTTTAATTAAAATTTTAATAGTATATAATTGTAATACTATCATTTTAGCAATGCTAATATTAGCGGGAGCATGTGCTACGTTAATATTTCGTTACGTACGTCGCTCACGTAAACTACATGGGAAATATAATCCAGCACGTGAAGAAAGTATACTCTCAAGCAGCTACTCAATGCCTATGGCTACCGTTACTAAGGAAGAACGGCTTATTTAGTTATTTGTTTATTTTAATTTTATTTGCTACCATTAATTTTTTGGACCTTGAAATGGTATCATAATATCATATGATGTCTATTTACATTTTCACTTACATTGATGTGTATGGTTTAATGTTTATAATTTATATTCCCGCATATTTATGTATAATTAGCTATTAAAATCGTCAGTTTAATGCTAAGCAATGATAAGATACGAAACATTATATACGACAAAAATAAGCATTTCATACTAAAATAAGCATTTTCATCTATTACTACGAAAATATATAAATTCAAACTAATCATGAAATCATATGAATTAGAAAATCAAAAGTTTATTTTGGGCAAATTATCAACATTATAGAAAGTTCAATTTCTTAAACATCTAAGCTTTTTCTCAATCAAATCTACTCTTTTTTTTGAAATGAAGAAGAAACCTGTAAAGCTACAATATGGATTGTAATTGAAGATACTGTACTTTTGCTACAGTAACACTGGGACTAAAATCATTATTTAGCGTAGAAATTTCAAAGTTTTTGTTTGCAGATTATTCTCATCTTAAAAAGTTCTTTTTTTTTTAGTATATGAATACTTTTCTCGGGTGAGTTTGTTTTTTTTTCTTTTTTTCATTTTTTAGCTCTATATATTTATGCACTGAGCATTCTCGAAGCTACACTTTATATGTATTTACATATGTGTCAATTTGTTAACCCATTTGTTGTTCACTTGTCCACTTTTTTGGGAATATTTGAAGTGTGTATATTTTTGTATCTTTGTTATTTCCTTGCTTAAGCATTTTAGCAAATGCTGAATGATTGATTTAGTTCAAGCGATCAATTAAAAGGAATTGTCAGAATAAAAATTTATTCTAATGATTTGTTAAAGAAAAAAAGGAGGAAATTGTACAACAAAATATTTCATTTTGAAGAAATTTCATAAAACAATTAACCAAATAGCTAATTTATCAATCTTCCATCAAATTATCACAGATCAATTTTCATTCTCATATCTGTCATCAATTTATTTATCTTATTCTTTAAATTAATTACTGTTTATTGATGAAAGATACTTTTGGTGATATTCTTGATAGTCTAAGATATCGAAGATTAAAATTGTCACTGGTAAATCAGTCCGCAGTATCAAATCAATTAGATTAGATGAATATTGGTAAGAAATTTGCAGGAGTTAAATTTAAATATTCTGAATACTTTGTCAGCATCAAATTTCATATTTTTATTTTGAATTTTAGATTACTTAATTTCTTATGCTAATGAATCGTGAGCGAAGAGAGGAATTTCCTTAATTTATATTATAGCATTATTCTCGAGAAATTATGATTATAGATGGTTTGAGCAGAATTTTTCCGTTACATTTTTTTATCTATTTTTCTCTTTTTTTGTAATTCAATTAATAATTATTGTGCTTAACAAAATTATATTTCTTTTTTGTTTATTCTTTCATTTGAATGCTCAAAATGTTTCCGCTTCTTTTTTTAATTTGAAAACATTTTTTTATAATTTTAGGCCTACTGAATTATTTATTTTTTTATGTCAATGAAAATAATCAAAAAGAATTATTTATTTTTTTATGTCAATGAAAATAATCAAAAAGAATTATTTATTTTTTTATGTCAATGAAAATAATCAAAAAGAATTATTTATTTTTTTATGTCAATGCAAGTAATCAAAAAGAATTATTTATTTTTTTATGTCAATGCAAATAATCAAAAATCGTCAACCATTTTTTACTAAATTTATTGTATAATTTATTTAATACTACACAGACAAATTATTTAAATCATTCACAAATGTCGCCACTTTTTGGTGTTATTTTCAATAGAATGCAATGTTATATTTCATTTTTTGATTTAATTTGCTTTGTTTTATATTATTATTATTATTAATGTTAATATTATTATTATAAAGTAAATTTTTCTTTGATCTAAATGATACAAAATAAATGGATAATTGTATAGAAGGAATAATTTTTACAGCTGAAAATATATAAGAAAGTAGTTATAAGGAACTAAAGGAATCTAATTTTATAAAATTTTTTAATTTTATAAAAACTTATGCAAAATGAATTATGTCACCACTACTAATTAGTTGAACGTATAGGAAGATATTACTTTGGAAGGTCAAATTAATTAGAATACAGTATTATTAATACAGCTTAGCAACTTTATTTCATTGCATAGATTTGAAACAGAAAAATTTTGCACTTCAAAGATTTGAATTTTATATATATTTAGGGATTTGAAAAATTTTGGGCTTTGAATAATTTTAATTTTGCTATTTTAATCGTTATAAATTAACAGCAATTTTAAATGTTTATTAGGAATTTTAATTAAGCAACTACTCTAGATTTGGAATGAAATGAATCGTAAATAACTGAGAGATTTAAACGAATGAATGAAATTCGAAATAATTTTGAAAATTCATTTACATCAAAAAGTTAAATATAGCTATCATAAGTAAATTATATTTAACTCCTTGATAAAATAATCTTTGCAAAATAAACCTCTCATTATTTCGACCTCAAGCAGAATTTTCAACTAAAACTTTAGTTATCAATTTTTTTTTGCATTTTAACGATAAAAAAAATGGTTTTTTGATTATTTACTTCCATTAATTTTATACATATTTGTTTCTTTTTTGTTTTAATTAAATCGAAATTTTTTTATCGATCAATATATTCATAATTACTATTCTACTAATTTTTTATTTATAACAGTTGCGCTCAATTAAAATTGAAAATTTCTGTATCTGGCTATGAGGAATCAAATGTTATCAGAGGATACTATTTTCCTATCAGATCTAAGTGGAAAAAATCTCGAGAAATAGTCGTGTAATTGTCTTGTTTTCGTTTCTACTTTTGCAAATGATAATAAAATTTTTTTGTTTACACTTTATTCAATTTTGAATTTTCGAATTTTGGATTTTAAATTAATTTCTTACCCTATTCTTATGTTTCATTTATATGTAAATTGTATGCTCGAGATTCTATTCAAATTATATACTATAATATTTTTACCTATCAATAAATAATAGTGTTTTCTTTAGATTTCATCATAAAAATTTATAAATATTTGTTACGAATATATCATATTTTACACACTTTTAAATATTGATGTTTAATGTATTACCCATACGAAACATTATCTTTTCCATATAAAAGAATGACGTTGGTAATATAATTTAAATTTACGTGGCTAAGATTTGACGTAAATTTCACGCAAAATAAATTCCAAATAGTTTTAAATATTTTTTTAAAAATATTTGCTAAAAAATATTTTTTAGCAAATTTCATCATTTTGCATTTATTTAGTATTGCCATGTATATATGCATATATTTTCGATTGATGAAAAAAGAATTAGCCACTTGCAAATCTTGGCTCTTTTATAATTGGCCAATTTAGTTGCAAATAAATATTGGTAATATTGTACAATTTTAATGCTTTTTTCTTTTTTTCTATGCCTATTTCCATTTTTATTTTTCAATTTTTTCTTTTTTGCCAGCAAATCTTTGTTATTTATTTTAGACAAAAACAAATTTAAATTTAAAGCAAATCAAACTTGAATTTAAAATAGATCAAACCTGAATTCAAAATAGGTCAAATCTGAATTTAAAATAGATCAAACCTGAATTCAAAATAGGTCAAATCTGAATTTAAATAGATCAAACCTGAATTCAAAATAGGTCAAATCTGAATTTAAAATAGACCATAGAAATAGCAAACAAAGGCAATTTACAAGATAAGAAGCGGTATTTGATTAAAAAGCTAATTGTTGTCTTTTATCTACGAAGAAATATTTTATGGATAATGGCGAGAAAACTCTGAAAGATGAAAAATGTGTAATGGTCGTCGATCATCAAAAATCAATAGTGATAATTTGAAAGTGATCGTTTGAAAGTAATCATTAATCTGATTGTTTCAAATTTAAATTAAAATTGATCATTTCAAATTTAAATGAAAAATTATCGAAACATTTAATGACAATATTTTTAACTAAAACTTTAGTTACCAACTTTTTTTTCTACATTTTAACGATAAAAAACGGTTTTATGATTATTTTACTTCCATTAATTTTATACATATTTGTTTCTTTTTTGTTTTAATTAAATCGAAATTTTTTTATCGATCAATATATTCAAATGTTATCAGGAATCAAATGTTATCAGATGATACTATTTTCCTATCAGATCTAAGTGGAAAAAATCTCGAGAAATAGTTTTATGTTTAATATTTCAGTAGTTGACTTAACTGTAAAGAAATTACGAAGTATAGTCTTTGATTATTCTTCGATTTAATATTGAATCAATTCTTGATGAGATCATGACGTATGATAAAAAGAACGATATGACGTAGGACAAAAAGTGCATCATATATATATACATGATGCAATAGCAACGACTATTTCGATGGATGAACGAAGATAATGGGTAAAGAACTTCTCAAAATTGAAATTGAAAACGGATGAGACTTCACGATTGTTTCACAGCTTGCGTTATCTTAGATTTCTGAATCTTAGAGAAGCTTTTCATGTCTAGAAGTCTTCGCACAGAAAATTAATAAAATAAGATTGACTACTTTATGTTCATCTAATATCGAATTTAACAAGTGATATATTGTCTGATAATTAGCTCCTCAAAGATTAACAGATTGACATCGTAATTATGCCTTATTTGCTATATCAGCCTAATTATTCGTCACTTCCTCAATTATTTTCAATTTTGATGAACTAACGAAGAAATGCGTTGACAGTTTTACGCAGAGAACACAGTAAATACTTCCAAAAGTTCGTCGAATATCTAAGAAATGCAATCGAATCGCTAATTTTTCTCTAAGACTTTCAAAATATATTATTATCACTTATAGTTCCCTCTTTAATTGATAAAATCATTCCAAACGCAACTTAGTATAATTTAAAATTCACAATTCGAAAATGTAATTACTTCGGCATTAATTAAAAAATTTTTTTAAAAAAAAAGCTTTTTGCACTTTTTAAATTTCTTAATGTTTTTATTATTTTAATATTAGGACAAAACATTATTTATTATAAAGTTGATTTATCATAACAATAAGTGTATATTTCATTGATTGACATTTATGAATAATAAACGAAAAATAATGATAATCTGATAGCCATAAGAAATTGTTAATTAATCTGGCTTATCAGGGCTTTTTACTAAGTAACTTGGAGAATTTGTTATCATTTGTTTTCATTTTGGAAAGTTTCAACTATGTAACTAATAATACATGAGCAAGAATCGATGATTTGATAAGAAGTGATAATCATTAGATATGATCTAACAGAAGATAAGTTGTTAATACATAATAGAAATATCTATGAAAAAATGCTATTATGATAATAACTTTCATATATCATTAAGTTTATTACCAAATTTTTAATTTTTTTTCGTTGAAATCAATTTGATGAAATATTTTAAATTGATTTAATACGAAAACAAATTCATTCAAAAAAAAGTTTGCATAATGCATTCCAAAAATTTATGATTTGGAAATAATTTTTTCAATTTATTGAATGATAAAATCAAAAAAAAAATTTTTTTTAAACCGTCAAAATTTATCAATTTTCATTTCATTTGCTTAATGTTTATCGGACTTGATTTCATATCGTCAAAGTGCTTTTTTTTATTTTTTTGGCTCCATTAACGATTAGCTCGAAAATTTTTTTCTCTTTTTTCGTTAACATTTTTAACTTTATTTGATTACGGTAGATGAGTATTAATATGCAATTGCACTGGAACTGCAAAATTTCTCGATGACATCAATTTTGGGAAAAAATGATGCTGGAAAAATTGCTTAGCAATTTTCACTTTTTATTTGAAAAAACATTTTAAATTCTTATCAAAACTTAACAAAATTATTAATATGAATTTATTTAAATTAAATGCGACATGAAATTTAATCAATTTAAATGTATAATAATATTTTGATCATTTTTTCCACTTTTTTCAGTCTAATAATTTATTGAATATTTGATAAAATAGCACAGATTATTTATTATGTATCAATGAATTAAATTGAATTAAATATTCTCAATGACTTATATATATATATATAAGATTTTCATTATAAATTCTATATTGAATACAAGTTGATTATTAATTTCATGCTAATAAAAGAATATAGACATGAAAATTTATTCGAATTCTTACTTACTTTAACAGAATTATTCCTCTTTAGATTTAAATAATATTTTTCTAGAAAAGATCATAAATGATCAAATTTACTCATATCAATAAAACTAGTATAAGTAATTTGACATTAAGCTAAATTAATTAATGCCTAAGGTGGAAAGCAAGTTTTCCGAGCTATAAATGTTGTAAACATGCCAGAAATAGTTTGTATTTCGTAAAATTAATTTAATTTTTCGCAAAGTTCGATAAGCTATATGATAATAATATTTTATCGCATATTATTCGTATTATTTTGCGATGAATTTCTAAAAATATTTGCTTATAACTTGAAAACAACAAATTTAAATTACATCATTTTTTTTGTTGTGACTGAATAACTTGTAATCTTTGCTTTTAAAAATATTATAATTATAAAGTTATTTTCTTGCTGAATAAACCGATGCAAATTTGCTGGAAAATGCAATTAAGTAGATCAAACTGAATGAAAGATAGAGGAAAAGATGAGAGTTCGAGAAAGAGAGACAACATGAAGCTTATTAATTTCCTAAAGTTTCATATAATTTAATCATCCATGCTTTTAGCTTTTTCTCCTTGTTTGGCAAATGATGTCATTTAAAAATTGTAATTTAATATCCTATAAAAGCTAACAAACTGATGTCCTCATCGAGAGTGCGAAAGCATGAATTTACGTATCTATAGATGTGTATGTATATGTGTAATACAAAATGTTACTAAAATCTAAAAATATTTCTCCTGATAGAAAAAAAAAGATAAGGAAAGTGATAACAAAGAAGAAGGAAAAGTAAGATTTTCATAATTTTTTTCTTTACAATTAATCAGATATTATTGCAACATAAATTAATTAAAATAAATATAAATAAGCGAGGACAAGAAAGTATAAGAGAAATTAAAAGTGAAGAGAAATTCAATAATTTTGAAGTACCAAATTGATCCAAATAAAATATCATTAAGTATTCAGAAAACAATTTTTTAAAAAAGTAATAAAATTTAATAATTTTGAAGAGAAATTTGTTCTAATCATTAGCTGATATATTATAAAAGAATAAGGTAAAAAGGAACAAAAAACGAATGGAATTAAATAATTGAAATAGAAGGTGAAGTGATAAAATGGCTTAATATATTTAATTATTATTGTGAAAGTTCCTATCCCAAAACTTTTCTAATTTAAAGCAAAAGCGGAAAATTGATAAGTATGAAAGGGAAGGGAAAAGATTTATCGCTTTTTTTACTTTTACTTTTTTTCCTAAAGTTTCCCCATTTTTTCTTTCTTTCTTATAATTCCTTTTGGTTTAATAATTTTTTAATACTTTCTACACTCTCTTAATTTCATCTTCTCTTTTTTATTTCCTCATATTGTTATGTGACAAAAGATGACATATCAATTTCTTGTTCCAAGTTTGATAAGCAAGCGAAATTATTCCGTTTTTTATTCAAAATATTATAGATTTTTTAGGTTTCGCATTTTTTCAACATTTTAATAATAAAAAAAATGTGAATACTAAATCGGAATTTATTTTTCATTTCACAATTATGTATTTATCATATACAAATGATAATCGTTTGCTTTATCATTCTAGAATGATTCCTAACTAATTATTACTATATTCAATCAGTACGTTTTTCCCTGACAATTACTTCTTTTTTTTTCAAGTGCTGAATAATTTAGATTGGTTTTTTTAACTAATATAATTTAGGTTTGGAAGATATAATCTGATATAATCAAATATGTAGAAGATCCCTAGAATAATCAAGTTTCTTTTTTGAACTTATAATAAATAAAAAATTTTACAATTTAGAAATGATCTTCACATCCTGCAATTCGAATTTTAATCAATTCGAAGTTCGAATTTCAATCAATCTGATCTTATCCGATCGATTAACTGCATAAGATCATGTTGACTGGAATTTATTATTTCAAGAAAGTATGGAAATTATTTTGAAATATCGAATGTTTATTTTCCTTTTTATTTTATCAATATATTTCGATTGAAGGAATCATTTAAAGCAGAAAGTTCAATTGCAATCTTTTTTCTTTTTCTTATTATTATTTTTAAATAATCAAAGAACAAGCAATGTCATATCATGCATAAAAAGTGATATTATCAGCAATGATTTGTGTTGCCTTTTACCAATCGATTAAAAAACTTTCATTTTTATTGTTATAATTTTAGAAATGATAATAATCTTCTTTTCCATTCTAATTATAATATTATTTTAGCCAGTGCTTTTTCAATATGTCAAAAATTGAAATTTTAGATACGTCAAATGTATTTCAAATTGTTATCATTTTATATGAAGCCATTAAATCAATATGTTTCTGAATAATTTATCAAGTTTATTATTTTTCTTTGTAAACATATTTTCTTCAAATTAAATTATCTTTCTATGAAATAAATATTAACAAAAATCTTACTATGCATTTCAATATTTGTTTCTCTGAATTAATTAAGTTTGAATTATCATCCAATCAAATACGTACGATAATTTAGTTATATCTTATATTTTTTGGTAATGATTGTTGTAATATATAATGTTGCTTTTATATTCATCAACCTCATTTCACGTCTTGTAATGCTTGATTATAAAATTTCAGGTTTATTTCATATCAGTTCAACGAGAATAATTTCTTGCTTAAAAGGTTTGAATACAGATGAACTTCATATTTCATTAATTTTTTTCATCCTGTAATATTTATACTGTGCTTTTTAAATACAATTTAAATTGGATTTTATAATTCATCCATTCATTATGAATCCTTAAATTATATTCAAGATTGCGAAGTATATGAATCTTTAAATCATATTGAAGATTGTGAAGTATATGAATTCTTAAATCATATTCATAATTGTGAAGTATATGAATCTTTAGATCATATTCAAGATAGCGAAGTACATAAATCTTTAGGTCATACTCAAGATTGTGAAGTGCATGAATCTTTAGGTCATACTCAAGATTGTAAAGTATATGAATTTTTAGATCATACTTAGGACTGTAAAGCATATAAATGTTTGAATTATGCTCAAGATTGTGAAGAATATAAACCTTTAGATCACACTTGAAATTATGAAGTATTTCATTTTGTAAATCGTCGATGAATCTTGAAATTATAATTGAGATTTAAATCATGTTCTACAAACTTCGCCCATAAATCTTTAAATCATACTTAAAATTGTGAAGTACTTTATTTCATATATCGCAATTAATCTTTAAATCATACACTTCACAATTCGCTTATGAATTTTTGAATCATACTTAAAATTATGAAGTATTTCATTTTATAAATCGTCTATAAATGTTTGAATCGTATTTAAAATTATGAAGCAAATAGTTGGCATTTATTAAAATTCATATTCGAAATGCCAATTGATTAAATCCTCTCTTATTTCAAAAATAATAACTTTCATTTTCTAATTAAATGGCAGGTAAAAAAGGATAGATTAATTAGAAAATAATATGATATTATAATTTTTATTTGAATTTTATAAATCAAAAAGAAATAGAACAATTTAAAAAATGTTTATTTTGAACATTCGAAATAAACATTTTCTGTTAATTTTTCTTTTCTTTTTCTTTTGACATCTATTTATAACCAACTTTATGTTCATTTATTTCACCATTTACAATATTCCTAAAATTGATATAGTGGAAAATAAGCTAAGTTTAATCGGTGAAAAATTGAGAAGAACAAATCAAATTATGTTTCATAAGCTATCCTTAAATCCATTACAATGATATTTAAGTACTTGTAAATCTCATGCAAATTCTTGAATATTCATCGGGAATAATTATTTTGAAATATTATCTAAAATATTTTTTTCTTTGCTTTCTGAAAGTTCCCAGATATCTATTAATCTACAACGGTGCTTTCTGAGATATTTAAAAATTTCTTATATCACAAAATTAACTTATTGTTTCATCTAATTCATTTTATTTTCATTCTTACCACTACTTTTTAAAAAATCGATTCATACTTCATTTCTTTGTCTATCCAACATTTGAATGAAAAACAAAGTTACTTTTAAAAGGATAATATCATTAATCACAGTCGATATTACTATTATATTATACATTCTATTGTTTACGGTTCTGTTTAAATTATAATTAATTTATCAAAAAACAATAAAAGCTTTCGATAATTTTATTATGAAACTTTTTGCCATTGTTACTCCATGGTTCTTATTCCATTATTAATTGATTAATTAAAAAATTAAATTTTTCTAAATAGTATAGTACTCATTAGATAATTTATAAGTGAAAGAATAATAGAAATGTTGATAATTCTTCTCGATAAATTAAATGATTATGATGTGATAAACTATTTTTATCACTTTTTTGATCACCAAAAAATTGATTATTTGTTCAAGTATACATAATATATATAAGATTAGAATTAAAATTCTGGTTCTTTCTTCTTTTAAATAATTTCAGTGACACCCATAACAATTTTAAATTACGGCTAAATATACATTCATTTCAAGTTTTCTAATTTCTAAATTAGGTATTTCCAATTTCATTTATTATTTTCGGATATAATCAAACGTCGTTGAAATTAAAGAAGATTAAAAAATTATTATAATAATTTTTACACTAGCTCGCAAAACGAATTTAAAAATTTAACTTAGTTTAAAAAATTAAATAATTCATAATCCAGGGAAATAGCTGCTGTTAGCTAATCATCCTCTTTTATCAATACTTTGATTTAAAATTAATTTCTATAAAACTTTGAGCTCATAAATTTAGCTAAAAGCTTCTCGCATTCATTTTCATTTTTTATAATTTATTAAAGAAATTAAATCGATTAACTTAATGTTTTTGAATTAATTTTCAAGAATTCCTTTTATTAATTCTATCACTTACATATGCATTTTAATATAAATCAATATTTTTACTGAATTTCTTTTTTTTTTTTTCAATTAATTATAATCACTCTTTTAAAAATCTCTTATCGATTCATATATTTTAGAAATTTGAAGATTTTTGTATAAAAATATATAAATTTGAATATTGACGGGAAGTGTCAATTTGGACTAAAATATGCTTAAGACTCAAAATAGACTTAAAGACTCAAAATAATTTTTATTTTATTCAAATTTTTTGTTATATTCTCGAAATGGAACTGATAGTTGCAAAACTGAAATTTGATTAAATTTTAAAATTTATTTATTACATAGATGATTAGAATGATTATTTGACTTTTCATAAAATCTGCTAACTGGAAAGAAAGCGAAAAGAGGGAAAGAGAGAGAAAAAAGAAATGGAAAAATTAATCAAGAGTAGAGAAATAGAACAAAGTTCAACTCTCGTTCATATTTGTATTTAATTGGACATTTGGTTTCAGCATTCTCGAAGTATATTTTCTTTCTATTTTAAATTTGACAAAGCATTTTACATTTATTGTTCTTGATGAATTATCCCATTCCAACAACTATTTATTTCCATCTTCATTAGCTTTTCAGTCATAGAAATGAACTTTAAAACTTCTTGAGGTTATAGGAATGCAAAATACTAAATTATATCTTAAAAACACCTTAAAATTAGGAATGCAAAGTATTATACCTTAAAATTATCAAAATTAAAAGAATAAAATCCAATGTAGAAGTAAAAGTTTCGAAAAAATGAAAAAGCTTGGCTTAAATACTCAATGAAATAAGATCTTTTAATAGATATGCATATTAGGTTGACATGATCAGTAATCAAGAATAAGGGTTTTATTTTTTCCTCAGGTAAAATCCTAAATGATGTCATATTCGATATCAGCCAAATATACATACATACATACATTATTTATGGTTTTGCATCTTTTATCTATTTTTAAATTAAAATAATTCAAGAGTTTGTAATTTATTTCTGCTTTTTATTTTTCGAGAAATCGAAATAAAACTTTTATTTGGTGAAATGTAAGAGAGAAAAGGTAGAAAAAATACCTTTCATCTCTTTAAGCAATACGTCGTTTGACATCACATTTTTGTCCTTTTCTATTCGTCGAAAAAAAAACTTTTCAAATTTTTCTCATTTCATTTTTTTTTCATTTTCCCTTTCTTTTCTTACTTTACTTCCTTTGTTAGATCAACGTCAAGTTGTAAGCATTTGTTAAATTGAATAAAAAGATAAAGAAAGTTAAGAAAATAAAGAATGATACTAAGAAACTATTTTAATCAGTAATATGCTTTATTATTATTGTTATCATCATCTTTTTTATCACTAGCATTACTATTATTATTATTGTTACCATTATTGAGCTATTCGATAATAAACGATAAGACTATAAGAAATAGAGTTGAAATTTTATTCTTTAATTAATTTAATTGCACATCATATCATTTTATCATTTTTAATAAATCAAAAAAAAAAAATAATTTGCTGATTTCTATAAATAGTATATGAGCTATTAGAATGATAGTTATAGTTATAATTAGGATGAAACAGACAGATGGACAGACAGATGGACAGACAGATGGACAGACAGATGGACAGCAATTCCCACTTCCTTCTTTCACATTTCTTTTTCCTTTTTACTCAAATTTTAGGACAATAAATTTCAGGAAGGAAAGAAATGGAAATGAGAAAAAGAAAAATGTACTAAAACAATTTCGTTCCATTCATTTTCCTTCAAACTTTGCAAAAAGTGACGCAATGAAAAACAAAAAAGGACTGTAAACTTGCTGATACATTCAACAATGCCATTAGAAATGGACAAAAAAAATTTAAAAATCATTCTGCTCATATCATTTGCATTTGCATATCATTTCTTTTTCTTTTTCTCTTTTCCCTCTCTCGCCTTTCCACATTTTCTCAATTATTTCCATACACTTTCATCAACAATAAATAACGTTATTATTTATTATTATCATCTGCAAACAATAACAACATCAACATCAACAATGGTAATAATAATAATACTAATAATTTATAACTAATTTGTTTATACTTATGAAACATCCAGCAGTGGCAATATTTGAATAATAGATAATCGTTGCAAATATGTAATGATAATAATAATAATCATGACGATAATGGAATGATATGATAATGATAATGCCATTTTGTTTATATTTTTCAAAAAAAAGAAGAGAAATTTATAAGAACCAAAAGAGAAGAAAAAGTGAATATTAAAGAGAATTTATAAATTCATGATTTCTGAATCTTATCATTATCATATCATTCCACTATAAGTTATAAATAAATACTACCATATAAGCAAATAAATTAATAACATACATATACGTGTACATATTTCTATTTACCTGTATCTACATAACATAACAAATAGAATTAATTAAATAATATTATTGATAAGTTTCTTGATTGAATATAGCATATAGTTCAACGATCACTTACTTATCTCGTTCAATGATTTATTTTTATTGGTTCAATGATTGGAAAATATCAGTCATATATGAACTAGCAAATACTCGTATATACAAATTAATTTAAATTTTATTACACGTAAGTACACGTAATGCATACGTGTAATAATCATCAATGACTATATCCATCTTATAAATAATATATGCGTAAGGTATGAATCACACGACTCTCTTCATTTCACGTAGGTAATATTTGTGGAGTTGATAATCAGGAATTCAATTCACCTCACGTGCGTGACATATGCTAAGTTTTATGACTTTACACGTATATAGGTATGGTGATAATTCTTACCTGATACAATTATTATTCATTTCATTCATGTAGTATACACGTGAAGTGATACGTAAGCATGATACGTAAGCTAACAGAATCCATCTGAGTTGTGATATATGTGTGAAGTAAAAATTATCACGATAATATTCATATATATAATATACGCATAAAGTAATGATAAAGAACTGTAATATCTGACGCATGCAATATACACGTAAAGTAATAATTGCACACTTAACGTACGTTTGTATGCCTTCTTATTATTTACACGGTATTTGTTATATTAAATTGAAGACAAGAATATTCAATCAACTTTGATTAGTTTAATTAAATTCCTTTTTCATTTCATTTTCTATTAATTGTGTAAATGATTTAAATCCAAATAAAATTTAAAATTTAACAAACTAATCTACTGAAGTAGCAAATAATGACATTATTAAGATATAGTGGCATTCTCGATTATCTGATATAATGACATTCTCGATTATCTGATATAATGACATTCTCGATTATCTGATCTATCTCATTTGGCAAATGGAATTGAAAAGAACTTTTCTTTTTCAAATATTGGATAAGCAAATTTGCAAAGCTGAAACTTAAAGAAATTGACGGAAGGGCACCACCAGGAGTGGAGCCTGCGGCTTAATTTGACTCAACACGGGAAAACTCACCTGGCCCGGACACCGTGAGGATGTGCCATCCATTAGTATTATTTACATATGTTTTTTTTATAATAGAGAAATAAAAATATATGGGAGAAAAATTTTAATTATTTGCAATTTTTATTTCATATTTTTTAAAAAAAAAATTTTAAATTTAAATTACCAATTTTGAAAAAAAGGCAAATCATAAAATTAGTCGAAAAAAAAGAATGCTGAAACTTGACTGCTAGATAATTAAATGATAAAAAAATGCAAGAGTTAAAGATTCGAAGAAATTATTGATTAAGTTAGCTAAATTTAAAAACTGTATAATATAATGAAATTCCATTAATTGTAATAAGTACTGATTTAAAACATTGTCCAAAAATGACAAGATAAGAACAATGTATTAATACAATCAATTTCTTGGGAATGAATTTATATTTAAAAATAAAATCAATTAAATTTATATTTAAATATAATTTTTTCCAATGAAAGAAAGAATTGAGAGAAATTAAGTTTGACTTTTTTTTAAATTAAGTTTGGCTTTTTTGGCTTTATTTTCTTAAGATGATTTTTAAATATCAATAATGTCATTTCTTTGCTTTTTTCAGTATGAATAAAACAAGTACGAATCAAAACATAATTAGAGTTGAAAATATTTTATTTTTTTCAAACTATCTCTCAAGACCCTAATGCTTTATTATATAATATATCAGTTTATCAGCTAATTTAATTTATCTAATTTAATTTTTCATTAAATCGGAATTTTATATTTTTACTTTTGTTTTTATCATATTATATTTATAAACAAATGCGCTCTTTTTAGAGAACTTTAACAATATTTTAATTAATTGACTTTTTAATTCAATCGTTCGATAAATTTTTAATTGCTCCTACCTTCAAGCAAAGCTTAAATTTTCAATTTAACTTTCTACAAATTAATTTATTGTTAACGAGTTTTGGTACAAGAAATAAGCTATTAATTTAACTGACAATTTAAAATAATAGTGCTAAGTACTTATAAAAAACTATACTGCATAAATCGTAAGGAAAATTTAAATGAAAATTGTAATTAACTAAAAAGTTTTCAATTTTTCTTTTCCTTCCTTCTTTCTTTTTTAATATTTCAAGCTTCTGTTTATCATTATATTAATGCTATGCAAATTTTTATAATTTCAAGGGGAAAAAGTTGTATTATTAAATTTTTTTAAGTATTAATGAATATCATTTATTCTGGTACATTTTATTCATATAACCATTTTCATTTTCGTTTTTTTTTATTTTCAATTTTTCTTAATTTAAATTTTTATCAAAAAATATTCGAAAAAAACTTTTTTCTTTTTTTGCATATATTTATATGTGAATAATACATTCTAACTCTGAGTATTATTTTTGTTTTTATTGTTGACAATTTTAGTTTTTGTAATAATTATCGTTAACATTCCATCAATTTGAATCTATAAATCATAGATTTTATTTTTCGAATAAATAATTTTAAAACAAATAATTTTTTAAATGAATTTTTTACTATTATCATTCATAATAGTAAATAGTTAATATTTAATTAATATTTTCGACAATAAATTTGTGACATGAAATTGATTAAAATTTATATTTAAGGTTAATATCATTTGTATTAATGATTATTTTATATTATAGCTATTTCAAAGAATAGAAGTATCGTATTTATTTCATATGTTGGGATAATCATTGCAATTAGCGCGCATTCATAATTATTGCTTTGATTAATGGATGCGAAAAAATTTAATCGCATGTATCGTCATGATTATCATGGTCATCATTGTTATCATCACTTATCATCAATGTACTAATTTTATGAATACATTGAAATTTATTAATATTGTTATTTCCGTCATATCACAAATCCTATTCCTCTCTCAGTCTTTCGATATTTCGATATTAAAAATCATTGAAGAAAGCATCAAAATAATTTTAAATTTCACATATAAATTTTACTACTTTGTGTAATACATCCCATCCTTTTTTTTGTTATTCAATAAATAGAATTTTTAACTTTTTTTTTATTGGAATTTAATGGAACAAAGATTACTTTACACTTATATTGTTTATCACTTATATATAAATCATTTGTTTACAAATCAGACATATAATATATTCATTCTATGATAGAATAAAACCTTTGTATACGCGATGAATTAATTTTTTTTGATTTTAATTTTTAAAAATAATATTTTTATTTTTTGAAATTTTTGAAAAGTTGAAAAGAATTGGATGATTTCAAAAAAACTTTTTCTTGGCTCTTTATTGATAATATTACTGATAATATGATAGCATGATTTCTTGCATGCAACTGTTTATGACTACTCTAGGATACTAATTCTTTTCGCAGTATTTTATTTTAATTTAGATTTTGATCTGTGCTTGATAAAATTAATTTGAATTTGAATTTTTCAACAAATGCGATCATTATCTGTTATTCAGATTACTGTATTTCTCATCTCATTTCTTCGATACTTTAGAGATTTACAAACTTAAGAAAAAGTCAAATTTAAATAAAATCTTTCCTTCTTTTTTAGACAATAAATTATGCCTATTTTAAAAAATTTTAAAACGGCTTTAATAGTAGCATCATAAATTAAATAATGGATAATCATATTGATAATGTCAGCTATTGAATCGGGATTAATAATAAGACAAACGATGATGATAATGATGATGATGATGATGATGATAGCAATGACAACAACGATCTTTTTTTGCTTATTTTATAATTGTTAACTTTGAATAGTTTTCTGACAAACTGCTAATGATGATGATAACAGAAGCAACGATGATAGCAGCGATGATGACAAAAATAATAAATAGCAACTAATAATAGTCATATCTTTAATAACAGTAAGTAATAATCATAGTTTTATTTTTAACAACTAAGAATTTTTTAAATGAAAAAAGTGAAGTGATGGAATAGATTAGATTGATTATCACGCCATTATGTCTGCACGTCTTCTTTTATCATTATCATTGCTTATCTGTTCATCTTTTCTAACTTTTTTCTCATCCGATTCCTTTGTTTCAATATTTTTTTCAAAAAAGTTTAAAAAATATTGAATTGTTTGGGGAAGTTTTTAAGATTTGATGATTGACATTATCAACTTTAAAAATTTTTTCTTTTTTATATATTTCTGAAATGCCATAAATGATACAATTTGTCAATTTTCAAAATTTTATTTTATTTTACCTTTAAATATTGGCCACTGAAACTTGAGATATTAATTTTGAGAAAAAATTTGGAATGTGATAACTGATAATTGATGTTTAAAATTTTACAGTTGACTTTATCAATATTCAAGATTTTACTTCTAACTGGCAAGTGATATATTTTAGAATTTTTTAAAATTTCGAATGTAATTTTTTTCGTTCGAGGAACAAAGAGTGTTTGTGGAAAAAATTAGTTTATCAAAAAAAAAAAAATGTTAGATTTGATAAAATGAAATTTTTAATCAATAAATTGAACAAAAAGAAAAAATGCAAAGTTTTAATTTTTACCGAATAAAATTGGTTCTATATGGCTTATATTTCATTTATCAAATTTAAAAGAATGATGAAAGAAATTCTCGATGGATAGTGATAAATGCGAGAATGAAATGATTTGTAAATGATAAATGATAAGAAGTAATATTCAGTCCTCAGTTATATATATATATGAGATATGTATAATTTGATCTGAACTCCTACTGTTGATTTCCGCGCTTATCATTATTATCTATATTCACTATTTACTTATAATTATATTAATTAATTTAGTGATATGTCCATGATAATAGATTCATTTTGCAATTAAAAGAAAATTTATGAATAATTTTAAGATATCTTAAATTTAATCTGAACTTATTGTTATTTATATAATCCTTATCGTTAAATGTTTATAATCACTATCCATTTATAATCGTATTATTATTATTGTTGCCATAATTAAAAAAGCAAAATACTATGATGATAAATAATTTTAAAGAATTTCTAATTTAATCTGATCTTATCGCACTATTATCGTGTTTATTATCGTCATTTCGAATCACCATCTATTTTATAATCATACTGTTATCGCTGCTGCAATTTTAGTATATCTTTGATTTAATCTGAACTGATCACGCTTATCATTGTCACTTGTATTACTACTATGATAGTTTCATTTCTCAATAGGAAAAATTGGAAAATAATTTTAAAACAAGATTTTGACAATACAATAACAAGTATGAATAAATTTTATTAGGATTAGCAACATTTTCAATAAATTTTGAAATAAAATTAGATGCACTTCAAAAGTAATTTTAGCCTCTAAGAAAAACTAATTTTAATAGGAATCTTTTAAAATTTTGCTTTTCATAATAGCTAATTGAGATTAAACAATTCGAATTTAAAACTAACTAACCCGTGCATAAGATCGAAATACTCAAAATTGTTACAGTAATATGTCGAATGTACGTATGCTTTCTACAATACAATAATAATCAAAAATTTCCACTAAATTAAATTACCAATCTGTCTTGAATCATTGAAACAGAATGTGCTGTAATAAATTTTATCGTATGTCCAATCATTTTCGGTCACAGATATTATTATTGTTCCATTTTAATAATTTTGATTTAATGTGTAGATTTTTAGATTCATTTAAACCCAAAAAAAAGTGATTGAAAAGATGAAATTTTCAATTTGAAAATAGCCTAAACTATCATTATTGCATTAATTTTTCGCAATAAAAATCAGTGTTAAACTATTCAAATTACAGTAATACGATCTATTAATATCTAATGTGTTTTTCGAAAAAAAAACGAAATTTTAGAAAAATTTAAAAAAGAACGAGAAAGATAATAGAAAGAAACGATGAATTACTTATATCAATTAAAACTTTAAAATTGAAAAATTTTTTTATGCAAAAAAATAGAAAATGAAAAGTAAGCAATAAATTTTTCAATAAATTAAATTGTTAGATCATTTTTGTCGTTTTTTTTTTTATTAAAAATAATCATTCAGTCGTTTGTTTGACAGATATACAGCATTTTCCTAAATTTCATTTTTTCTCATTTTCTTTTCTAACGAAGCAACGATAGTTTCAGCGTTGAATTTTAGGAAGAATACGATAAAATAAAAAATAAAAAAGAAAGCCATTCTTAAATTATCACATAAAATTACTTATTTCATATGAAAAAGTTTTATTTGTTCAATTTTATTATGCATAAATGGGTAAAAATTTTCTGATGTCAATGTGATATTTATTGGTTTTTGTGAGAAAATGTAATAAGCAAATGGTACGATGAAATGGATAAGGAAAAAATGAATAAATTGGAAAATTGAAAAAAATAATCAAGTGATAAAGGTAAAAGGAAAAGAGAATTCATGGAAGAGAAAATGATAAAGGAAATGAGTAATTCATTTTTTTTATAAAATTAATTTCTAACTTTTATGATTTTTCTGTGTGAATTGATTTTATTTTAATTTCTTTTCCTTTTTTTGAAAAATAAATGAGCCCAATAACATTTATAATGAATTTATATCTTTCTTTTCAAATGACATGTATATAAGTTAGCGTTTTTAGTTAAAGTAAGAAATTTTTGATTTCTATTTAATAGTATTTAATATTTTCGAACTAATTTTAATATTAAAAAGTGAAGTAATTTTTAAAATTAAGTCTATCGCCTTTTTCTCGAGATTAAATCTATTCGGAATCATACTAATATCAATTGATTCATTTAGTTGTACAATTTTTTTTTACTTTCACTAATAGAATCTGCCAACTATTTTCAAATCAATTTGCTTAATAGTATTATAAAAAATGTTTTTTCGAATTATCACTGATAGGCTTAATTTTGAGAACTCTTTGCTTTTCTCTTTGCATTATTTTTTCAACTGGATATATCAAAATAAAAATCTAAATCTATCAAAATAAAAAATTTTTTTAAATTATCAGTGATTTGGTAATTTTGAAAATATTTCTTTTTTTTTAGAACAACTCATCTGATTTATTTTTAAAAACATCTCAAAAAAGACATTTATTTTGATTTTTTAACAAACTGTAAAAATTTTAACAGTTTCAGATTTGAAATAGATCTGTAAACTGATTTGCAGAATATGGTAAATTTGAACGCTAATATGGTATTGATAAAGTTGTCGCAATAACAGTGATAATGGTAGAGTATCATTTTATTGATATTGTTAATAGTGATATTTACTAAGCTAATATATATATATTTCTAAGTTAATATATATATATATATTTCAAGCAATTTAATATTTATTTAAACGGCAACTGTAATTGATTAATACAATACCGATTAACTTCCTTAATTATGCAATGTAAAAAACAAAAGTTCTCGTTATTCTAAATAATAAATTACTATTACATAAAATTGATTAAATAGTATTTATAATTAACTATGTATTTATAATAATATTTGCATGATAAATTTATAAATTAATTTCCAAAGTGTTTTTTGATGATTGCTAAACTAAAAGCTTTTATATGAGCATCAAATAAACCATATAAATATATTCAAATTTAGTAGGTGATAACGCGATAGTCAATTTTATTATTTTTCAAATTTTATATTTATTGAAAAATAATTTATTGTAAACTTTCCCTAATGGCAATTGCTTTTCTTAAAATTCCAAAACTTTTCTAAGTAATAAATTACTATTACGTGAAATTGATTAAAATTTATAATTAATTAAATATAACATAATAAAAGAACGTGATTGAATAACTGGTATATATATATCAATATACGATAAATTATCATTATAAAATTGATATGTGTAGCAATCATTTTATCATATCTTTAAAATAAATTTTAATTACTATTAAAATGTTTGATAATTGATTAACCTAATATTTGCATCATTTATTCTTAATCGTATAATTGATCCATTCCTATTTCTTTTTTTTTGATATTTTCATCTTCCTAATAAACAAACAATAAAAGAAGATGATGAAGGAAAGAAATATGTGAAATGGAAGAGACAGTTGGTGAAACTTTTTTTTGAAACTTTTTTTTTCAATTCTTCATTTTTTTTCTTCTCAAGCAAGTACACATGGAACACATGAATTTCACATGAACTTTGTTAAATAAATTCAAAGTTTAGAAATGATTGAGTAAAGCATTGAATAGTGGCAATTTAATCGGACGGATTTAACGTATATCGTAACTTTCCATGTTAATATTTCATTTCGCCTTTTTCTTTTCCTAAATTTATTCAAATTTTTCACACTTACTTCTCTGTTATTTATATCAAAAATCCTTTGATAATTTTTCTTACTTAAATCTTATATGCAATTTGCAACTGAATTATTCGCTATGTTCAAAGTTTCAAATTTCTTAATGTTTATTACAAAAACAGATGTACATATGTATGTATGCATTAACTGTAGCATTTTGCTACTTTTTCAAATTCTATTCAAAGTTTTCAGTCTTTTATTTGCATTTAAATTTTCCAATTTTTTTGACTCAAAATTTTATTTTTTCACTGATTTCTTTCTTTTTGTTGAAAAGAAAAAATTTAGGTAATAAAATTGATTAATTTCTGATAATAAAACTAGGGTAGAAGAAAATATTTTGGTTTAATTTTCGATTTCATTGATAAGACTCTTCTCTAACAGAAAATTAAAGATTGATTTGACAGGAGGCAAAAAATTGCTACTGATATCATTTCAATTTGAAAATGATAAATTTCAGATGGCTTGATAATATCTGCTTTAATATTATAATTTTAATTTTAATATTTAAATATATTAAACTGTAAATTTTAACATTCCAGCAATATCAAACAATTAATAGTAATTAATTGAAATAAATAAATAAATGGAATTGATTAAGTTGCCATAATGAGAAAGAATTTTAGAAATTTATAAAATATAAATCTTCCGCGAGGATATATTTTTGTTCATATTTGTTTTTATCATTATAAAAAATTAAATAATTGATTTTACAATACAAATTCTTGACCTTTTTTATTTGACCTTCTAAAATTCCACATATTTTTAGCTGAATTTCTAGCTTTCTGAATTATCATTGTTTGTTCGTCTTTAATTTGCTTTCTAGATATTTCATATTTTTTTTAAAATCATCAATCATTTGCTAGGATATCGCAAAGTAGTATTTGCTCCTTCAAGATCTCATTTCTATTCTCCCTTCTCGTTTTTCTGAAAGTTCAATATTTGCCGATAGTCGCGGGGGATTTGCCGATAGTCTCAGAAACAAATGCATATGCTTTAATAATTATGATTATAGCTAGTTTATCATAATTTAAATGATAATTATTATTAGTAAAATATAAAATTGAATACAGACTTATTAAACAATTCAATTCATTTTTTAATTTTTTCTAAACAAAATTTCAACTCAATTTTAATTATTGTAATTTTAATAGTAAGAAGAATCAAAGTTTAATGATTAGAAACACTACTGTTGATAAAAAGGAAATAATTTTATGATTTAATTTAAATGAAACTATTTTTATCTTTTCACCTTTTCATCTCCCTTTTTTTTTTCTTCCTTTCAACTTTTTCCGTATTCATAATTCTCTCATTCCAAAAGCGTTTGTTACTGTAAAAAGCATTTTGCAGCAAAAATGTCATTTAGCAAATTTTGATTAAAATAAGTTTTTTAATCAAAAAAAAAAGGTACAAAAAAAATAAACGACTTCTAAGACAATCGCAAAAATAAGAAAGGAAGTTGTAAATCTCAAATTTATTATTTTTTTTAAATTTTAAATACGAATAATTTGCAAATTATTTTACCTAAATTTTTCTTCTTACTTTTCTACCAACTTTCTATCGCCTATTTTTTTGTTTTGATCTCGAAACATTTTTAAAATGCTGGGAATTTTTCTAGTAAAAATTTATGTAGAAAATTTTCTTAATTAAATAACTGCATGAAAGAGAAATGACAATTTTTCTTTTAAAACAATTAATAGAAAAGAGAAAAATATCGGAAGTATTACATTTGCTTTCGAAATTAATTTTTATCAATTAGTTTAAAAGATTAAACATTTCTTTCTCGTTTTTTCTCAATTTTGTGCAACAATTATAAATAAAAGAAAAAATTTTTTAATAAAATAAATGAACAAAATATTTTTTTAAGAAAAGAGCGAAGAAAAATTAATTTTCGTTCTTTTTTTTATTTTAAATATTTTATTACTTAATTAAAATAAAACTTTTCTTCATTCTTTTTGTCCATATTTCCATCAAATAAGGAAAATTTATAAATATATTAAATAATTTTTTTTTTAATAAAATGTTAATAAAACAAGCGGAAATGAAGAATGGAAATGGAATGAAACAAAGTGAATAAAAAAGCAATTAGCAAAATTAAAAAGATAAGATATGATCAGACAAGAAGAACGGTAGTTAGAATAAGAAAAATCCAAATATATATTTGATTGGTGAATTTTTTTTGCAATGAAACCTATGCTCTCAAAAAGGTTTGCTACGTAAGTTTTTTCATATGCAATTAGTGCTACTGTTAATCGTAAATTTTTTTATCGTAAGTTTTCAGAATTGTAATTTCTTCAATGTCAATTAAAATTTGCATAAATTTGAATGCCATTAATAGTTATAATATTTACCGTATCCGTCATATAATCCTTATAGATTTTATGAATAATTCATGTTGCTGTTATTCATTGTATGATACTTGTGAATTACAATATTTAAGAAGGAAATTGACAAAATTTGCAAAATGAATATACAACAAATTTTGTCAATGAATGATTGATAATTTTAACTTGACATCATCCTTCTTTTCTTCTTTTTTTCGGTTTTTCTCTTTTCTTCTTCTTTCTCTCTCTCTCTCTCTCTTTTATCATAAATTCTATTAAAGTTAAGAAAAATGAAACATTTTCACTCATGTTGCGCTTACTCTTATTTTACTAACTGTAATTAAAATTTTTAAGAAAATGTGGAATAAGTGTTAATATCATATCAATCTTTTATTAAGAAAAAGAAAAACAACTAATCATCTTCCGGAAATCAATGATTTCATTTCTTAGAAAAAAAGATTTGTTATTTTATGAAATCCGAAATTTCACGATTAAATTTTAAATCTAATTTTTCAATCGTAATTTTTATTTACATAGATGATATCATCGATCAACATTTCATTCATTTTCTTTTCTTCTTTTTAAATTTTTAAAATTTGCTACTACAAAAAAAATTTATTGTGAATATTTTTTTCCTTCATTTTTTTCTATTTTTAGATGATATTTTATATTATCCTATATTTTTTCAAATTAATGAATCAACCAATCGACCGAAAATTTCATCAGCAGATAAGATGTAAAGTTATGGTATTTTGCAAAGGATTGCTTTAATTTTATTTTAAATTAAAATTTGAATCATTTTAAAAGTCTTAATTAGCAAATTTATAAATAAATACGATGCATCTGTATAAATGTTATATAATGTTTGTTAAATAATTCATAATTTTATGATAAATTTTTTACTACAAAAAATTAAAACGAAAATCAAAAATGAGTTAAAAACGGGAGAATCTTTCTCTCTCATTAATTCCACTTCAAAAAATTAATCGCTCAAAATAGATTGATGTCATTTTTTTTAAAGTGATGTCAAGATTGTTGTCAACTTGATGTCATTTTTATCTCTAAGTAAATGTCCGGCATGAAAAGTTTTAGTGTAACAAAATTTTACACCATTTCTGAGAGAGTTAAGGTTTAATTGGGAAGGAAATAAAGAGAAGAAAAATGACGATATTACTTAAATTTTTCTTATACCGAAATGTAATACAAATATATGTGTAAATTAAATTTCTTTTTAATATAAAACTAACTGTTTTAAATGGATCATTAATTTCTGTACTTAAATAAAAAATAACTATTTAACAGCTTTGATAGAATTCATTACTGGATAATAAAGTTTATTGCTTGCTGTTCTATTCCAATTTATAATTTTATAATTTAATATTCTTTAATATTAGCTGAAATTGATTGTGTAAGAAATATTTTCAAATAACAGTTGAATTGATTGTCTTGAGATAATAAACAAAAATGAAAAATTTGAAACGAAATTTAAGTATCAATTAAATCCATTGAACTTAAGATGAATGATAATAATGACTCAAATCTAAGAAATTTTTATAACTGCATAAAAATTTCATCGGAAAATATTTATAAAGTTTTATCAGTTTACAAATATTAAGACTACGACGATTGATAATTTGAATAATTTCAATGCAATTTAATATTTGCTATAAGTTAATTTTGATTTTAAGTAGAAAAATTAATTTTGAATGATCGGAGCACATTGATTTTAACTGATTTTATCAAAATTATCAATTTTAACGAAAAAGGAAGTTTGTAATGCCAATCATTTGTAACTAGACTTTACAATCACTATGACTGATCAACGTAGCCTTAATCAGCCAATATGAAGTTTCTATTTTCTTGGCTTCAATTTTAGTTTCCCATTTTAATTTAATTGGCATCATCATACTTTCTTACTCATCCATGTTAAGAGGAGTTTTTCTATTAAACTTCGTTGAATATAATTATTGTTTATTCATCAAATATTTTATTGCTATCATTCAAATTTACTTTATTTTGTTAGAAATTAGTTGTCATTTCAATTCGATTTAATTTAATTTTAAATATTTGATAATTGATATTACTTGTAGGATTTATATTATAAAATGCGCTTAATTGATTTTGACCCAATTTTCTTTCTTTTTAAGTTCCATCCTTTACTTATATTTATTTATGAATTCATATTATTTTCAATTTTCTTCATTTTTATTTTAAATTTATCGTTAAACTAATTCGTACATTTTATGCTTACCTTTCCTTCAAGTGCTGATATTATCAATGAATGATTAAATTATTAATTTTCAAAGTATAATTCTTTTCCTTTTCTTATTTTTTAATTTCTAATATTTAGTGCAAGTCAAAATCTTCCAATTTCTCCAAACTATTTTAGTAGAAATGAAAAACTGACAAATATTTACCATAAACAATAGAGAGAGAGAGAGAAGGAAAGAAAGAGAGGGAGAGAGAAAGATTTGAAAAATTATGATATCATCTCCTGGAATGTCTAAAATATTAAAGCCATTTGTTATATTTAGTAAACAGTCAACAATAGTAGTTGTAATAACAAAAATTCTTTCTCTTTCATTTCTTTTTTTGAAATTAAAATTTTCTTTTAATCCCTCGATATTATTTAACATAACTAGTTAACATATTTATCATTTATTTATCACACTTATCTGAATGTTTTGATTAGTTCAATTACAAATTATCAATCAACTAAATCCATTATAAGGAAAAAAGAAGCAGAATAATTATTAACTTTCGCATAATAAAATAATTGATATCCTTTCTCTTTTTTGGTTTTCTTTTCAATTTTCGCCAACTAATATCAAATTTGAAAAATTAATTACTTCGGGGATAAAAAAATTTACTTTTTCCATAAATGCTTAATTAGTTTAATAAAATGATTAAATACTAATTAATGATTTGATGAAATGCTGACGATCTCGGATAGTTATAATAATATTGCATCTCATGATTTTATTCATTTAGGATATGTTACTTGTTGCAGAATGTTTTTCTCGAATAAGGAACTGATAGTTTCTGGTGACAATTATAAATTTATATTAAAACAGAATAACAGATGTTTTATACGCATATATGAAGTATTCCAGTAAATTCTCATCCTTATGCTGTAAAGTACTTTCGTTTAATATTTTCGTAAATTTGAGATGGAAAATGGAAAACATCATTTATAGTTTTATATTAGCCAATAATTTTGTTGAGGATAATAATTTTATCATCGTATGAGCATCCCTTACGACAACATGTTTACAAATAAATAATTCCGGAAATGGCTTTTCAAACTGATTAGATGATTACTTTTTTTGATTTATGACAAGTATATAATTGATATATTTACTTCAATCTACTGCTGATCTTTGAGCTTTAAAAAATTCTCCTAATGAAATAGATTAGATCAAGGAAGATGTTATTCGAGAAAGAAAAATATGAGCTTCTGTAAACATAAAACTTCTCGTAACTTCTTGCTTTTTTTCCCTCTCCTCTCTTCTTTACCACTCTATTTCATTGAATGTCAAACTTTTCTTCGCCGATTTTATTATTTGCTAAATTGAACATTTTAATTTTACGTCTGATATTAGAAAATATTTTGATAATGCTTAATAAGATTGATTATTGATTTTTTTTATCCTTTAAATTGAAACTAAAATATTCGATGTGGGAAATATTCCGGTATATTTGATAGATAAAGGAATATTATAAGTTTTATCTATTTGTTAAATTGAACGTGTAGATTTGACGTGGAGGATATTTGACGTGGAGAAAGAAGATTTGACGTGTTTCATTATACCTGCTGAAGTAAAGTAGTTGGCTTGCCATTTATGTGGGTCTGAAACATACAACAATGGTCAATGTTCTGCCGTTTGTTCTGCCCGGTATGACGAAAATTTTCATACTTGTAGCAACTTTGCATCATATCACTGTATATATACATATATAATTATCAGTTTATCTGATATAGTAAAAAAGTATTCATAGTGATTTATCATATGTGATAAATCACTATGAATATGATTAATTAATATTAATAAAAATTAAGAAGAAAAGTTTTCTTTTAAACAATTTATTAGCTACTAAATAATGCTATTAATTAATAATAGAAAGTGGAAATTTTATAAATTGAAATAACTTTTCCTTTTTTTTCCATTTCTTACTGTTATATTGAAGAAAAAGAAAAAAATTTCTTTTCTAATTGCGATTATTTCATTTGGATAATGTTTGCCTTTGTCTTCTCTTTTTTTTACACCAATATTTATAATGTCAACGATTGTCAACTACTGGCTTTGATTCAAATTTCAAGCATTCACTTCACTTCTCCCTTTTCTATAATTTACATTTCTCTCGTTTTTTTTTTTTTTTTTTTTTTAAGGCAATTTCAATTATTATCAATCGCTGGCTTCGATTCAAATTTTAAAACGGCTTTTTATTTTTTTTCTATTTTCAAATATCTACAATAATAACTTACCTTTCCTTCACTTCTTGTTTTTAAAATAATATTTACAATGTCAACTATTGGCTTCAATTCAAATCGAGATTTTTTTTTTCAATTGTTTTATTTCTTTTCTTCTTCTTTTCCATGTATCAATATACTCTCTATCAATTCTTCTTTTTTCATAGTCAATCCAGAAAAGAGAGAAAAAAATTCGAAAAGAGAAAGAAGAAAGGGAGAAAGAGAGGAAATTTGTTCTTCAATGCAAATTAGAAAATGACATCATTTTACTTCTTCTTCTGCCCTTCAATAGAGCATAATTTATTTTTGAAAAAGAAAAAATGCATTAGTCTATGTTTGTTTACATTCCATTTTATATGTATGTGTATGTGTATGTGTATGTGTATGTGTATATGTTGTTTATGTGTATGTATGTCGTTAAATTTATCTATCATTTTACAACTGATATGTAGTAAGCAATATTAAAAGTAGATTTCGAGGGAGGGGAGAGAGTGATGGGAGCATATATGATAATAGAAACATTTTTGTTTGAAGAAATAGAAATGATAAACAAATATTAAGAGGAATCGTAATGATTTTTTCCACCGGAATATTTGATTCCGGAAATAGCAAATTTGCTTCTAAATAATTATCTCTCACTTTTTTTCGTTTATTTTTTTAGATTTTTTTGGAAAAAACATTTTAACATATCTTTTATAATCAAAAGCAAATTTGATACTGCATATATTAGTAGTAATAAATATGAATAAATTATTCTTTGCAAAAGTTAACAACAACTATATGATAATGCTAGAAGGGATAACAACCACAGTACTACGATTCAAGACAATTACACGACAGATATACTGTATATTCTAACTTTATACTACTATCAGTTACTACTCTCTTGATAAGTTGATAAAATCTTAAGATCATTTAGTAGTTTATTTACATGCTACCAGATAACGATATATCTCCTGCTCTTTCTTTCTATTTTTACATTCTTTTCACCGTCATACATCGATTCAATCAATTTGATCAATAGCGATAATTTATAATTATTTGTTGATCGAATAGAAAGATCGTATCTAAAATCACTCTGTTGATTTGAAATTGAAAAAAGTAGGGAGGAGAGAAATCAATAGTTAAGGGAATAGTTTATATAGACTTATTATTATTATTATTATTATTATTATTATTATTATTATTATTAATACTATTATTATTATACTATTATTACTGTTATTATTATTATTAATTATTATTATTAGTAATTAGTAGTAGTATTAGATTCCATGATTTAGTGAATTCCCGTAAACATTATTAAAAGCCAGACAAATAAACTTGGGAGAGGGAAATGAAGAGAAAGCTAATCCGGAAATCAAATATGGATATCTTTATAAGATAACTGATTGATTGATTGATTAATTGATATAATGATTTATGAGTGGAAAGAATGGGGAATATAAAAATGTTAAAAAGAAATGATAAAAAATATATCGATAAAAAAGCTATTATATGAAAAAAAATTGAATGTAATAACTTTGATAATATATCAAATTCTTTTTTATATTATTTCCGATTAATAGGAAAAATTTTCTCATATTCATCCAACACATAATAATTACGGTACGGAAGCAATTTAGTTTTTAATAATATATACGGTTAACAGTCCTGACTTGATTATCTCAATAATGACCGTTATAATAATCTCTACATTTATAATTACTGATTTAGCATTAATAGAGAAATGTGTTTCTGGCGTTTTAATATCGAATGTTAAGCAAAAAGTTATAATTTCAGTACCATGCTATTCAAATATCTTTAATTATAGATTAGAATAAATTTTTTTCAATATTCCATCCACTCTCCTTCTTTCTCTTCCTCTCTCTCTATCCCTCTCTAATATCGATCCATACTGAAATAAAATTGAAAAAAAATGAGCGTAAATTTACTGCACATTGTAATACTACTTCATGTTAGCATCAGAATATAACTTCAATGTTACTACGGAAGCTTATCATGCGTCGTACCTGCCCACATCACGATGCCATACATGGATTTTCGCGTGTAATTTCTATTGATAAGAAAAATTGAAAGTAGCTTTATTAACTTAATTTATCTTAATTACTTCTAGCAAAATTTATCATTTGTCCGGAAAAAATTCCATACATTATTTTTATTCATAACTTTAGTCTATAACGAGAAAGAATATATAACGAATGAATTTGCCCATCTAACTTCTGCTGATAAGTTGACAAAAATTTTATCATTCTACTTCTCTATCATCCATTCGCAAAAGAATTAAAGCTTGACGTCACCTCACTGGCTTGTTTAAAACCACTAATGCTACGACAAGATCTCAATCATTTAAGCCCAACAGGCCGATGTATGGGCCGCTATATCCCGGGTTATCCATATTTTTGCAAATTTATTTTACGCGCCAGGTTTGTTACCTTTGTATTAGTTCATGCAATTCTTTGGACATTTTTTTCGCTGCTGTTATAGTCTGAAGGTCAACTGATTATTGATGCTTTCTATTCAGATACAAATCAGTCCAATTCATTTTTTACCAATTTGCAAATATTTTGAAATTTGTTTGAATTTTAATGAATTTTTTCCTTTTATTTTTTATCGATATATCATATTTCAAAATTTATTAAAATTTTAATAAATCTCTTCTTATTGCATCGTATGTCGATTAATCGTATTTCGAAATCTGTTTAAATTTTAATGAGCCTTTTCTTCTCGTGACTATTATTATATTTTAAGACTAAATCACATTTAGTTTATTAAATAATGAATATGAACAAGCTCATGTATTGTAATGAAATATATTCATATAAATGTTCAGATAAACTCTCAGAGTAGTGTATTTTCAATCTTAAATATCGTAATTAACTATTCAAATTTTTTAGAACACTTTTTTTAATAATATTAAAGTTTTTATTTAGTTTTTTGCCATTAAACATCTGCATTTCCATTACCTATTTAATTATTTATTGTGAAAAATGCTTCCTGTTTCAGATAAGCCTACAGTCTCATACATTTTTATTGCGCCAATTATTAATTAAATTTTTACAAACTTTATTTGCGTGTTTTTTCTTTTCTACTTTTAATCACTTATTATTAGTGTTCATTTTCAAAAGAATGCTACTGATATTATTCTTCAAACTTTTCCTATTTCATTTTGCTTATTTGACTTGATATTTTCAAATTTGAGAAATGGAAAATTTTCTGCTTTTAAATCAATTTTTGTATTCGATCTCATTTAATACGTATTTCAGTATTTTGTTTGTTTACATTTTCAGTTTGTTTTGATAAAAAGAAGATTTTTACTTTTATTTTTGGCAGATTTCTTTATTATGCTGACAGTATTAAGGCATCTATTGGAATGCCATAATTTGCCTTCTACTAAGAAACCTTTTACTAATGCTCAAGAAATGTTGATGGTTCAACGTGTGCGCCTACGTTATCATCAATGTCAGGATTCAGTCCGTCAAGGACTTCAGCTATCAAAATTGGCAAACATCAACATCGTGCTATTACTGCGACGGCCATTGCCTCTAAACCGGTTAATTTTTTTCCCCTATTCTCTTTTCTTTCACAATTATCTTTAAATTTCTAAATAATGTTGATTTTTTTTCATCAACGAACAGATGAAGCAATGGATAGCAGTTGATAGTATCAGCAAAACTTTCAAATAGCTGCTTTCTGTTTTTAAATAACAACATTCTTAAAGTATGTTTCTCACGACAGTGGTTAAATTAGAATGAATGAGATGAATTATTTTTTATTTTTCAAAAAATAATTTCAAGATTTATATGTAAATCCCTATTTAAATATTCTTAAATCTCTAGAATTTTAAAATTTATCCTTCGTTTCGCGTTTTTTATTTACTGTAATAAATATTTCTCATTCCATTTTTTCCTAGTTTATTTTATTTCTGAAATTCATTAGTTTTTAGAATTGTTAAATAACTGATCGAAATCCATATGTATGATTTTAAACTTTTCGATAAAAAATTTGGCTTAGTTAACTTAATAGAGATTCTGTCGTGAAAAAAAAAGTAGATGAATGAAATAAAACAAAATAGAGAAGAGACTTTACAGTGCGTAGAGTGAATGTATCTGCAAAACGAATTAGATTATACAATCTCAAATGGATTATTCTTAAATTATAAAATCTCAAATTGATTAGATAGATAAATTCAAATTAGCATTTCTAACAAACGATGAAGAAATGGTGAAATGAAATAAAACGAGCAAGTCAATGTTTAATTTTTGTATATGTAGTCTAAATCGAGCAAACAGTTGAATGAGTGCCATAATATTTTAGTCACAAAGCCATTTTATGACACGTGAATTTTTTATTAATACTCCAAAAATTTTACAATTGTGTATTTAAGCGACATTGGTTCCGAAGTTTTTTTTTTTTGAAAAATTTTTTTAACTGCATTGTTTATTCTTTAACACAACTGATTTTTAGTAAATATATATTTTTATATATTTAATAAATATTACAGAGTGGTTGTGATTTCTATGTTACAAACCAGTTCTTGACAGCTAAATCAGTGGGCCAACAGATTAACGAATTACGTCCAAGACCAATCTATGACGTATTTTTAGGTGGTAGCTGTGGCAATACTGTATGGCGAAGAGATTTGGTTATTACTGTTACTTCTTTATGTGTGTGATTTATTTTAGAATAATTGCATTACTCAGGAAGTCTGTATTCAAAAAATTAGAAACTCATATTAAGAAACTTATTCGATAAGACTTTTTGTTTGTCACAAGGAAAATTAAAAAATTTTTGTCCTAAGGATTAATTGGAAAAGAAATTTTCTCAAAATGTATTTATTCTGTAAATTACCAAATATTAAATTTTACTTTATAGGTGATACCTTATTTGGAAAAACGCGCTATCAGTTATTATGATCCTCAGAGAAGTGTTTGGAATGAACATATGATTAACGAAGAGAGCGTTGCTAAAGAGGTTTTTTTTTTTTGTTGTAAACAATCTTTCGTTAGTATTTTTTTAATTTTTCTATACAGATCTTAGAAAAAATCAAGAAAATATGTTAGATTAAGCCAAAAGATTGAAATGGTAGATGAGATAAGTAATTAGTTGCGGAAAGTATAAGGAAAGAATTTAAAAATGATCATTGTTTTTTAAAATTCTGAATGTGATATCTGTAAGCAACATCGATTAAAATTTTGTTTCAGAATTCAAATCTGTTTCTGTTTGTACTTGATCCAGCTACTGTTAATGCGACATCTTTTTTGGAAATTGCTCATTTTGCTGCTCGGAAAGCACCCAAACTTGTAGTTGTTTTCTTGGGACAATCAGAATGGAAAGAACAAGCGCATCCTGAGGATTTACCTGATCGACAACGCTCATGTGATCTTCTTGATGATATATTAACAATGCACGATGTTCCTGTTTTGCAGTCTATACAGGTTTTCTTTTTTTCATGCTCGTAGTATCCAAGTTTTTTTTATTGAGACAGTTTTGCATCGTTATTTTATTCCAATCCTCTTAGGCAATTTTTTATTGTTCAAATTTTTAGGGACTTCTAAGTCGAAATTTTAAAAAATTAATCAAGAACTCATTTATTTTTCTCTTCATAGCTTTAGATTTTGATGATTCTTAGTGACAATGTTGGAAATGTTACTGGATGATATTTTATTTTTTTTTATGATAGAAAAATTTAAACATCTTGGATTTTTTTCTATTTTTAATTTTTTATTGATATTTCAAAGTATCAACTCCAATGAAATCTGTAGTATTATTTTAAAAACATTTATTTATAGGATGCTCTTGTTTACATTGATGAAATTATAATTGGAGAAAAGAGCTGGTCCGAAGCAATGTCTAATCCATTTCAAAGACTTCCGTACATGCTCTTACGAGGAAGGCGTACGTGTCGGCAATCAATCAGTCACATACGAAATGCTTTACGAAGTGTTAAAAATGGTGTAACAAAATGGAGGGGATGCAAATTTCTCTTATTAGGTAATTCCTTTCTATTACTAATTATTATTCGGATTTTTATAGTCATAGAATCTCTAATTTAAGTTATCTTTTATTGAATCTCTAGCCTTAAGTTAAAACAAAAATTCTCTGTTATCAAATTTTTGCATTTTTGTCATTCAATTTTTTCATCATTTTTGGAAATTTTTTCAGAGTTTTTCCATAAAGGTGAATTTTTTAAAAATTAAGATTTTTAGCATCATAAGATTTAGAATTATTTTGGTTTTTTTTTTCATGAACAATTTTTTTAACTTTTTTTGAATGAAAATTTCAATTTGATATTTTTTCTTTGACGGAAAAAATACTTAAGAGTTCAAGATTGAAGCTTATTAGGTCTGAAGCAGAAAAGGGATCGAACTTTGATTTTCCTGGCAAAGACTACTCTTATCTACTGCGCTAAGCTGCTTTGGTAAATTATACTAATGGACATTTGATTTCAATTGAATTTTTTAGGTTTGTTTGAAATTTTATTATTATTGGCGATGTATTTCTTCCTGCGTACGCTACCACTTATTCTCCTACTGATACCATTTCTAGCATTTGATGTTTTCGTGGCACTTTTCTCAGCCATTTATTATTGCTATAAAATAAATGCAGCTGCACGACGTCGTGCTAAATTAGTAAATGCAGCAGCAGTATCACTACCAATACCCGGTCATGCCGTTGTGCCTTGCAATATCGTTGCTCAGCAAATTCCGCTCACTTATTGTTATCAGTCGAAGAATCACAATATGCATGCAGCTGGAACCTCACTTCCTTCACGTTGTAAGTTTTTTATCATTACAAAAAAATCATAAATCTCCTATTTTTTTTTTTTTTTTGAATGTGACAATGATTGTGTTAATTTTATTTCAGATGTACTTTTTCAATCAAAATTTGATTGGTGTTTTTTTTGCCTCTTTTATTCGCATTTAAAGTAATTTTGCCTGATTGTTTGTGAAATTTAAATATTATCTTCTCAATCTTTTTTTTATGTAATTTATTACTAATTCATAAGTAACTTGACCAGTGCTTTACTTTTCGTCTTGAAAAAAATGTTAAGTTATATTCAGGCATAAAATAGTAGAGTTAGATTAAGTTCGAAATGATACAATTCGAATAACGAAAAAAAATTTTTATATTGTCTTTATCATTTCAAATTTTGATATATGTCGATGACATAAATTTAGAAACATAGAAAAATTTTTGTCTTGCTGATAAATAAGATAGAAATATTAAAAAGAAAAATTTTTTGATTTAATATGATTAATGAAATAAAAGTAAATAAATTTCAGTATTAAAAAAGCGGTCATATGATAATAACAATGGTAGTGTTGCAAATCCGTTGAAGTGGATGAATGCGAATGGGTATGATATTTTTCTTGGATGCAGTTCGAGAAATCGTATTGATCTTGCCTGGATTAATCATCGAGCTGCACCACAGCTACAGTTAGCCTTTTTTTTGTATTGAGACTGCAGTTTTCTAAATATAGTGCTTGAAAACTTTCATTCATTTTAAGAGTATTGAACAATTCCCCACCTCACATTATGAGTAACATTAAGATTTCCTAATTATAACTAATAGATAGCAATTTTGAACTCTAAAGACTGAGACAGATTTACCATCCATTTCACCTTTGACAGCAGCGCATTGATAAGATTAAACTTCTCGAAGAATGGTTGAATATTTCATGAATTATTTACTTTTCACGAAAAATTTAATTACTGATTTAACGTTTTTTGCAGTAGGAAAGGATTGTCATTTTGTTCGGAGTTAATGGTGGAAAGACATAGACGATTGAATACTTTGCATGTGACAAGACATATACTTTATCATATACCATCTTGTGAAACCATGCTTTCAGGCATGGTTGAGGTATGCTTTCTGACCTAATTTTAGAATGCTAGTTCATGGTACTAACTTGCTAAATAATTATATTATTAACTGAAAAATGTTTTTATTTTGTTCAAGGTATTCTAATCCCACATTGAATCATTCCTTCAAGGTTTTGCCCTCACTAAGATTTTTATTTATATAATTATTTCCATTTAAGGTAGCCTATTTTCTTGGTGATTCAACGATGGAGTTGACAATTTGTGTGCCAAAACATGCTAAAATGCTTGTTTGTTCACAGAATGATGATGACGAGTTAAAGAAATATATTGAAAGGCGTAATGAATCGTACCGTATGGCGTTTTGCTATCTCAGGGATATGGCTGAGAGAAAACATTGTGAAGTTCGTTTGTCTTAATTCTTTTTGAGGATTCATTTTTTTGCAACATTCCAATCAAAAATGTTGAATATAAAAAATCTAAATGTTATTATAAAAGATTATTAAATATAATTTTTGAAATTTAAAAAATGTACGCTAAGATATGTCAAAAGAATCAGCATGTAAATACTTAATAAAAGCAGAAATGTTTTTGTTTTTTCATATGTAACTTCGATACATATATTAACATTTCGCTGTAGAAGGATCAATAGTATTGATTGATATTTCCTAAAAAGTTCTTCAGTTGAGATTTACTATTTCAAGAAAGCAAATGCTTTTTGAATCTAAATGTACATATTGTTTAAGTCGTAATAATTGACAAATCTTTTACATATTTACATCATGATGACATTACATATAATTTTTGATGATATTACATGTAATTATATCGAATTATGTGCGGGATGGAACAAAATTTCAGTTGTATGTTTTAAATAGGAAATGATTCCTTATCGACCACATTAAGCATATGCTGTGAAATAAATCAATTTTTTAATCCTTTTTTTTCAGATTTTCTCCGATTTGGATGATGCTCTCCAGTATGTTATTTCTTGCTCAAAAAAATGATGCTTCATATATACTTAAATATACATCATGTTTTATCATCAACTTGCTACTGATTTATTACACTGCTAAAAACTGATTCACACATTAAGAAATATTAATACTGTGATTCAATATGTATATCATTGTTTACTTGTATGTATTCATTTTTTTACTTATATTTTTTAAATCACAGTTTGATGAGAAATCCTAAATGAGGTGGTTTGGTGTTTAAATTTTCGCTTCCAAACTGAATATCTCTTCCATCACTGTAGACAGGGAATTCCAGGTCTTCAAACTAAACTTTTCTTATCTAAACTCTTTTTAGATTTATTTTAATCTGTGCATTCTTAAAAAGCGAAGCAATTACATGATTACTTGAAAGTGCAATTAATCTTCTCCTTAAAAAAAAAAAAAATTAATATACTTTTTTTTTTTGAAAAAAAGAAAACAGAAATCATTTTTTAAAAATATTCGCTGCACTCTACTTAAATCGTTTATAATTATAAGTCAGTCGAGGAATCAAATATCAGCAAAATTCACAGTCAGAATAAGTTAATTTACACTGTGATAATAAGTTAATTTACACATGTACAAGGTGTTACTTTTAATCAATAGTAATAATGATATTGTATGTGCCTTGCAGAATTGTCGCGACACATGAAATGTTTGTATTTTTTTACCATTTTAATATTTCATCATTTTAAGGAAAAGGAAAAGAAAAAAAATGAAATGAATTTTTCCTATTTGAGTATAGATTTTATTGTTACGATATTTTCAATTATTATATCAGTAATACGATAGTGTGCATAATAGCGATCACAGTCTTATTAAAAGTGTTCCTTTTTCATTTGCATTTTCTTTTCTGAAAGTAATATCTGTCAATAATGATTGTTATAATGATGATAATGATTATGACTTTGCTAATTGAAGAAGGAGAAGTGTATGCCTTCTTTTCATTTCTGTATGTTTAAAAATTATTACATTCTTTGATTTTTACTTTTCTTTTTGTAGTTTTATATTTCTGAATCTTTTTAATTTTTCTCCTGTGCAGAGTGATTTTTTTCAAACACTTCCCACAAAAAGATGAAAACTTTTTTGGATGATCGAAATCGTTTTTCAAATTAGGGTGGAATGTTTTTTAGCAAGTTTTCTTACAAAAAAAGAATTTGTAAGAACTTTTCATACAAAAAAAAAACATTGAATGATAGAAGATTGAGGTTTTCAAAATTACTTCCCCTTTGAATGATTATACTGAATAACATACGTGATATTGATGCAATAATTGTTACGCTGATATGTTGTATGATATGATATGATGATAACTTTTACTTATCGTTGTACAGATTGCTTTTTGATGCAAAAAAAAATTCTGACTGAATAAATTTTTCAAATTTGAAAATTAATCAAAATTTAGTGTTTATCATTTTCAGAACCAAATTTTTCTTCCTTGTAGGAAGAAAAATTCCTGTAAATATTTTGCAACAAAAGATCGATAACTTCATAATGATATTTTGAATGATTTTCAAATTTTTTCAAGTTTCTAACACTCATTTTAATTATTTACAAAAATATACAATATTTTATTCAGGCATGAGCTTCAAATTTTAAGCTCGTTGTTAATTTTGTGTATTTTTCTCGCATTCTCGTTCATTTCCTTTTATTATATTAAATATAAAGGTGACATTTGCAAGAAGAGATGGAGAAGTTAAAGGTGCTCTGAAATAAATTTTATTGTTTTAAGTGGCGATTTGGATATGTTTTGCTTATGAATGCTTGCAAAATATTCAACTCACTCATAATAAAATGATCATCATTTAACAAAACAAATTAATAGAAATTGTTAAAACTTTTCAATGCGTTTGAATAATCACGGAGTCTCCTTGATATTTTTTCCTTTAAATTTTAGGCTACCACACTGTTAGTTTTAAATTGAGGAATCAGACTGACGGGTATTTCTATTGAGAAAATTTCCCAACTACTTTATTGTTATTTTGGAATTATTCAAGAGTTTAAAAGCATAAGGAAATGCATAAATGCTATTACATTTCATTTTTCCATGTTCAAAAATTCTTCATTCTCAAAATCATAGCATTAACAGTTAATAAACTTAAAAAATTTAAGATGAAGTTAATCTGATCTTATCGAAGTCGATCTCAAGATAGAAAATCATATTAATTAATGCTGAAATGAGCAAGTTGAAGTTAGTTAATTTGTTACTATTTTATATAGTAACAAATCTTGTTTCGAATGTTTCATGTGTTTAAATTAATTATTTAGCTTGTCACTATTTTATACGATCAGTAGTCTTTCCTTGACGTATTTTACGCATGATGCTCAAATCCTTGCTCCACAATTATCTTAGATTTAACTATGCTTGCATAAATTCTAATTACTATTGAAAAATAGTGTTGTATCACAGCAACACATGCCCTTAAAAATTTTTTTAAGAAGTGAAAAAAAAGCCCGTCCAAGATTTGTTACTTCAAGCAATGAATCCAACAAATTCGATTATAAAAATAATTTAAGAGCATAATTGATTCATCTTTTATCAAAAAATAAATATCCAAAAATGAACTGCCACTGAGATATTTCACATATCTTAATTAATCGTAAAATTTGAAAGCTAAAATTTATCAGTTGAATTATACGATTAAAGGCAGTTAAAATATATTACCTGTCAGGGTGACATGAATCATTTAATTTGCAATTACTGTCATTAAATATTGAAACCAATGGGATAGTTGCATAGTAGCAGAAGTCATTTCTATTTAATCCATTTCGTCATTCTTCCTGAATAGTTTTATGTTTTAAGTATATTTAAAGGAAACGGTTTTGTTTGGGAAATATCTTATAGTAACAAATCATTATGCTATCATATTTAATCTATTCCGAATATTAACAGCATAGGAGGAGATGAGTGGAAGTCATGAAGAACATTCATCCCAGTATTGCAAGCATTTTTCGGAACGTGTTAAAAATATTAAACCAAGCGTTTGGTATGTTATTCTTTTTTCAGTCATATTTTGTTATGTTATTATTTTACATAACATATACTTAAAGATATAACTTAATTTGGTTTTATTTAAGCAATTGTATATCACTGAAATAACATTATGTTACTGAATAATTGAATATATAATAGTTTGTGCATTGTAAATTTGTAACAGTTTATTCATCTTTCAGGGTTGAATTTACTAGTTTAGCTGCAGAATGTAAAGCAGTTAATATTGGACAGGTGGATAATTGTCTGATTAATTAATTCAGATAGCTATCTTTAGTGTCCTTTAACTATGTGTAGACTTTTTTTCTAACTATATGTAGACTAATGCCACATATATTTCTTTTTTGTTTGCTGTGATAATTCAAAGATAGATTCAAATTGCATTATCGTTGTAGGGTTTTCCGGATACTCCTATGCCAGGATTTGTAGCCAGAATGTTGGAAAGTGTTGCCAAGCATCCAGAACGAACTGATTGGCATCAATACAGTCGAGGCTTCGGTCATCCAAGACTAGTAAATTTTTATTTTTAATGCTTTTGTTTTTGGTATTTCAATGTATTATGTGTTGTTTTTTTGATTCTTTTTCAGACGAATGCTTTAGGAAAACTTTATTCAAGCACGTTGGGCGTAAATGTTGATGCACAGCAAAATATTCTGGTAACAGTTGGGCATATCTTTCACTCTATTATTCGTTCATGGGTTGGTTAAATGATGGTGATGAAGTAATCGGTTTGTATTTTTCTTCCATTTATATTCAATATTTAGTATTCATCCAGTATTATATATTGATTTACATCCCAATAGATCCGGAGAAGTACATCAAAAAGAAGATAGTGCAGTCGCAGGAATAAGTAAGCTTACGCTACAGAGCATTCAGAAAAAAATAAAAATTTTTAATTAAACATTAACTATTCTGTAAATTAGGACATCTAGTTATATAGCAGAGTATTGTTTTTTTTTTTTTGTTAGCAGATATTTCATTGTATTTTCAGTGCTTGATCCAGCATTTGATTGCTATGTCCCGCAAATCCTTATGGCAGGTGGAGTCCCAGTACCAGTTGTACTTGATTTGCCATCAGAACCTAAGAGTAGCAAAGATTACACGTTGAATGTGGAAGCGATTGTGGAAAAAATCAACAATCGAACAAAAATGATTGTCCTCAATAATCCACACAATCCAACTGGAAAATTATTCACACAGTATTATTTTTTACTTTTTTTCTTTAACTTTTTTCTTATAATTTTTCATGAATTTCCATTGGAAGCTATAAAAAAATGGAAATTGAAAAAATAAGTTTTCATGCATAGCAGTTTTTTTCTGATTTTATATGTATGAGCGAATCAACTCATAATTAAAAGATTTATTGCATCAATAGCTAAAAAATACTGGCAAAATTTTCTTCTCAATTTATATATTTTCATCATTTTCCAATATAATTCCTTTATTGCATTTTTTTCTTTCGTGTAGAGACAAAAATAGAAATGCTATCCGATAGATATGAGCTTTCATTTCTTGGTATCATAATTCTCGTCCATATGAATATGGAAATTATAATTTTCGGTGAAAGAATAGCACTGACTTTCTTGAGTAGTATATATGTTTTATAAATAATATTTTCAGATAAAAGTTTTTGTAGAAATTTTCGAAATATTTAATTTTACAGAGAGGAGTTGGAAAAGATAGCTAATATTGCCATTCGTCATAATTTGTTGGTAATAGCTGATGAAGTATATGAATGGCATGTATATGGCGATAAAAAAATGATTCGTTTCGGTTAGTCTAAATATTTTTGTTAGGCAATGTTTGCTTCGATGAAATTTCACTAAGAAAAAAGTGTTGAAGATAAAAATTATTGTATTGATATTAGTTTGTTCATTTTTCAGCCAGTTTACCTGATATGTATAAACGTACAATAACTATCGGAAGCGCTGGAAAAGCATTTAGTGTAACAGGGTGGGAATTAGGTTGGTCAGTTGCACCAGCTGAACTTCTGGAACCATTAAAACGAATTCATCAAAACTGTGTCTTTACATGCCCTACACCAATCCAGGTGTTTTCGAATATTCCAATCAAAAGATTTTTATAAAGTGAAAAATCTAAGTTTTTTTTTTTTGTTGCTAATCTTCAGCAGAATTTTGAAAAGGTGAATGTTTGCTTATCAGTATTAAGCATATATTCAGTCTCGAATGTTGCTCTTGAAAATATTGCATTGAGCGGTGTTTCGATCAATTTAAAATACATTTCGAAATATTCAAAAATTGATCGGATACGGCTTGCTATTGATCCAGTTAGACTCTCAAAATGTTATTTAAGAAGCACGTAATACAACGATTATATATGTTGGATTGCATGTAAAAATAAATAGTTCAAAGGTCGTATCTATAATCCATCAGTGATCATTATCGTCACTTGATGGAAATTGATATAAACTAATTAAGGCCCACTTAATTTTCACTATATTCTAACACATTTAACATTACATTATATTCTTTGTACATTCTAGGGTATTGGAAAATCTTTTTATCTTCGCTAAAGGGTGTGGCATGCAGGCTATTCTTTAAAAAGGATGAAACTCTTGTCAATCGGTTAGGATGACTAGTATGTATTGCTCTAACTAAAAACTATCTGTCAGCTTATTTTTGATTAGAACTTTTTAATTGTTTGACCAGAATTACATTTGGTGGCATAACGCTGGAATAAGATTAACTTTCAGCATCTATACATCTTGGTAATTTGCAGGAAGCGGTAGCTGAGGCATTTGAAAAAGAACTAGATATAATAAAAACAAATCCAGCAGAAAGCTATCTGAAGAAAGGAATTACAAATGAGCTAATTCAACAAAGAGATCGAATGGCATCAATATTACGCTCCGTTGGGATGAAACCTATTATTCCTGATTCTGGTTACTTCATGGTTGCTGATTTTTCGCAGTTAGATAAGTCTATTTCCTTTTTGGATCATGAATATATTATTTCAGTATTACAGTACTGTTTATTTAATCAATATTGAATTATTTGAAAATAACTGTTGTGTTAATTTTTAGTATATGTTAATCAGTATTAAGCTAATTCCAAAATACTATTCTTAATACTTTATTTTTTTTAGATGGTCCATTCAAAGTAGTTGATGGAAGTAATGATCCATTGGATTTCCGTTTTGTACGATGGATGTGCCGTGAAAAGGTCTGTTGTTGTCCATTTTTTTCCGAAAATTGTTATTTATCTAATGCACCATTATCTATCTAATATCTGATGATCTGATGATTGTTTAATACAGCATTCATCCAATACAAATATTTGCACAGTTTTTCTTTAGAACCTTGCAATGATACCAAACTCAGCTTTTTACAGTGGTCCAAATAAGCTAAATAACGATCATTTCATTCGTGTTTGCTTTTTCAAGGTAATGGTTTTTTGATTGTCCTTGTTGATTATTTTTGTGGATCTCTTTGTGCTATTTGAAACTAAGGGTTGGTAGAAATTGTTTTACCAAACCCTTAGGTGTGGTAAAAAATGTTAATTATTCTTTAATAGAATCTGGTAATTCTTAATTTAGATTTTTGTTTCATTAGTCTATCAATCTGTAACTAAATTTATATATGTATCTAATTTTCTGGATGTGATCCTTTACTCATCTTCAGTTGTGATTCTCTGAAATATAACTTAACAACCTGAGCTACACAGGTATCATTTTCTATAAGATGATTATTCGCATCAACTATTGACAGTGTCTAATAAACGATGATTCAAGCGGAATAATTTGATATTTATTTACTTTATTTTTTTTAATTTTTTTTTTTATTAGTCTCACTGTTCATTGATTAATTGAATCAGCTTTGATAATGGTTGTAATAATGTTATGCAAACATTTTATTAATGAAAGATCCTTACCATTTCAGTCAGATAAAGTATTGGATGCTGCGGAATCGATATTGAAATCATTTCACACAGCTTAAGATCAGTGATGCAAAACATTCTCCCATGTGATCTTTTTTTCCATTCACTTCATTCCGAAAACTTTTGTCAAGTTGTGAAAATTAAGATTGAATATATTACATATTAAATATATTAATTTATTTATTTTATATTTTTCGAAACGTTTCTGGTTAACTAGTTTTGTTCAGTAATAAAGTTACTTTATCATCGGACCAATATCTCATTTGCTTATGATTTCAAAATTTCCATAGATATATCAATTTCTTTTGCAATGTGCTTAGCAGCAGTTTCCTGACTTTATCTAATATAAATTGAAACCTGAATTGTGATCTGCACATTTGGTACCGAAAATATGGGAAGAATGATTGCGGCTGAAGTGAAGGTCTATATTTAGATAATTGTGAAATAATTATAGGGATTTAAAGCCTTATTTGATTTTGTTTGCTTTCAATTGGAAGTGGTGATTGATTTATATATCTATGTGATATGCTACAGATAGACAAAGTTTTGAGGTGCATTAAATATCTTTAAAGAAACACAAATTAAAAAATGAAACACAATGAAAAATCAGAAGGAATGTTTGCAATTTATGCAGCCTTAAAAAAAAATTTAAAAAAAATTTATTTTCAGGCATCCTCTTTTATATTTCGACAATTTGACAGAAGAAATACTTACAGTTTAAAGAGCTTTGAAATATCTTTTAAAAAAGTGGAATCTTAGGTATCCTTTACCATATGCCAACATTTCTTTAAATTATGTGTACACGAATATTTCCTTTTACATACTGAGTTTAAAGGTGACAAATATGGTCGAGAATGCGACAGAAACCGATTTAAAAACTTTCAAAGATTTTTTATCACAGTACAACGCTGTTGCAGAACAGTGCTTCACATCATGTATAAGCGATTTTACTACGAGGTAAGCTTTTCATTAAATCCGTTATTAAAAAAATATTTTGAAAGGAAGAGTACACAAAATTCTCTCAAATTTTTTGGTTTGAAAAAAATTTCTGAAGAGAAATGTTAACTTTTCTTTAAATTTGTTTTTTATGAAAAATTTATGACAAGAAATTGGAAATATTTCGATACAAAATCTTATATATCAAAAAAATCTTATTCATTTCAGTATTCTATTTTTATTCCTCCATCCTTTTGTCTTCTCAAATTAAAAAAAGCAAGTGCAATAGATAATACAATGGAAGATGATAGTTCTCTGTTTAAAAGTTTTGTTTGGTTCAGAGATTTTTGAAAGCCTTTTTGAATTTAGATATGAGATTGGACGAAGCTATTGGCTGATATTTTCTCATAGTTGTCAATCTAGTGTGCGATGACTTTTTGAAGAATTTAAAAAGAAATGAATTAGTGTGAAATTTCCTTCTTTACTCTTAGAAAAGAAGAACAACTGCTCAAGATTATAAGATTCAATGAATAGAAAGAAGAAATTTTTCATTTCATTAGTAATTTATATCATTTCTAATGACTTTTCATTTGTGAAAATCTTAAATTTACTTCTTTTTTCTATCAAAATATATTTTTTGATTAATTTATGTTATTGTATAGATGTATATATTTCAGGACAGTAAGTAAGTCCGAGGAGCAATGTTGTTCGAATTGTCTTGATAAATTTTTGAAAATGACTCAGAGGCTGTCGTTACGATTTCAGGAGCATCAGTTGATCCAAACCGAAGCTCAAGGACCTATAGGATTAAAATAATTAAAAAATCCTCTTCATACCTTATTACAAATTCTTTTAATATGTTATTTTACGTCATTCATTTAATTATATATCGCAGCACAATTAAAAAGCTGTGAAGGAACTAATGCTCTTTGTTGTTGTTATCATTTTATTTCATTTTTTATTAATTTGCCACTTTGTTAAAAAATTTTTAATAGTGAAACAAATGATTTCCAAATAGCTTTATGAACGATAACGCAAAATATTATAAATACAACGGCAGTATTTTAATTTCTTACGCGATAGTCTTTCCTGCACAATCCAAATCGATCATATTTCTTCTTTTTTTTTTGTTAAAGTAACCTTTCCTGTTGCTTGCTAATTTGAGAATGGAAGTTTTGAAAAATTTGCAAAATTGGGTTTTTCTTATAAAAACTTGTTGATTTTCTTTTTCTTCGGCAAAAATTGTCAATTTCATGAAAAGAAAAAAATTGCTCAAATGCATAACATATGATTGTTAATATTATTGTTTATTAGCGTCATGCAGTGAATCACTACCGCTTAAAAAGTTTGAGTTCAATTTTTTAGAAAAATGACTTGCAGCATTGTTTACACTTTTAGTATATTTTTTATTTCCTTCAATTCCATCTCTGGCTTCTTTGTTTAGTATTGACTTCCTAACGTTATACAAGAAATTCATTTGAAATTGTAATAATTTAAACAATTAAAGTATCAATAAGCAAGACTATAAATACAATCTAAAATTGTGATATTGTATTTGTTTTCATGTTTGTAATACATATATGACTTTAAATTTGAAATAAAAATGCATAAAGTATTTCTAACATTTGAATGCAATTCCAACAGTTCTTCTTTTGGTGAGATAATTAAAAAGTCCTGAAAAGATTGGAAATTTATTTCTGTGACTTATACGATCATCAAATATTGGAATGAACAATTCAAATCATTAATTCCTACAGTTTCCACGCTCGGAATTCCACAACTGAAAATGTAAGATCAAAATCTGATATATCGCCGATCTTCTTTAACCGTGAAATTGATGGTTTTTTCTGCCTTTCAATGGTAGCACCTTAAACGTGGATTATGATAAATTTGATAATACATCAACGAACAGCAACGAGTACAAGATCAGTGATAGAAATTGGATAATACCAATGAGACAATCTTAATGATGATAACATAACTCAAAGGAGAAGAGAAATCAGTGCCGGATAAGTCCATCTAATTGACATCGTTGAAGTACATCATCTTAATGTCTTTGATGCTTAAGACCCTCAAGATATCTTTCTTGTAACTAGAGGATTCTGGTACGCTTCTGTGAACAAGAAATAGTATCTTTGTTTGTCTGTGAGAAATAGAGCTTTTTTTTTAGAACTCACAAACAATGAATAGGCGAACAATTTTAGCTTACATTTTACATTACACAGTAAATCAGCAGATACAACATATACCCAGCAGTATTAAATCCGGAACAAAGGAATTACTAATTATCCGGTTCTCGAGATTTCAGCGACATGATATAGGAAAAAAAAGTTTGCTAGAAAAAAGTAATTATTCATAGAACTGAATTTTTGTTGCGAATGGATAAAAGAAACTTTTGCGAGTAATATTTTGTTATATATTATTGAATCGTTCAGAAATCGAGAATTATTATTTTATTAGCCATTTTATTTTTATAATATTACTATTTATTATTGGAATTTAGAAAGACGAAAATATTATATTATTTATTCTTTGGTCTATTTACTATTTATTTATTATTTTTAATTTCAGTATTGTATTATTTTAAAAGATTAGTTTCTGCATATCTCTTACAGTTTTCATATTATCTTATAATTTCTATATCTATTTTTCAAGTTCTACTTTTATTATTATATATAGTCTATATTTCTTGTTTAGTTATACTCTTTCATTATATAGTTTATCTCATAGTCTACGTCCATCTCATAGTTTTTAGATTCGCTTTATCCAAGTTTATATTTCTTTTGCTTCTATTTAATTTAAGAAAAAATCACTTAACTTTACTTTTTTATATAAGTTACATATATGAAGATACGTCATATAAGTTACCTCAATTTTAGCATAAAATAAATATAGGATAAAAAGAGACAAAAAACAGTATCTAATTTCTGAAATATTATATTTTCAGTTATTCACTAATTTATGATTTAGCATATGATCCAGCTATATAAATAAGTAATAAGATTGATGATAATGAAGTGATATTATTAAATTGATTTGTGATTTACTACTTTAACAAATCATATACAAACTATGCATATGCATAAAACATTAACAACTTTATAAAAGTTAAGCATAAGCAAAAAAAAGTCAATTAACTATTTAAGTAGACTCTTTTACTTTGAACTGTGTTATAGTCCTCATCATATGTGAAATCCTATTGATAGGGTAATATTTAACTTTATGCCTTGTATTTTTTTCTGTTTTTTCTGAAGGCAACACCAATAATTAATGTCCTGGTAACTCATTTAAGCTGAAATTGAATGGCATAGCTTACTCCTGAAGTTGTCTATCACATAGCAATTGATTACATTTAATTTTATTTCTCTTATAAACAGAATGATATGATGAATATGAATCATCAAACAAACATTAGCATATGTAATTTTGTCGAACAAAATTTAAAATAAATTTTTAAGCAATTTTTTTAAGGCTGCGAAAATATTTCAGCTAAACTTATTAAACCAGTGAATATACAACTGTTTAGTACAAATTTCAAATAAAAAATTCTGAAAATTTATTTCTGAAAAATTTTCGTTTTTCCTTCTCTCTACGAAAAATTCTTTTAAATTTCTTTTTTTTGCTTGTAAAGAAATAAGTTCGTTTTTTAAAAAATAGGAAGAAAGTTGAAAAACTTTTGAAAAGTAAATTGGCACGAAGGGAAATGATTCGTTTTCAAAAATGAATTAAGAACAAATCTTTCATACCTTCCTCTCCCTCTCTCTATTGTCTTCTCTTCTCTTCATTCTTTCTTCATCTCTTTTGTATTTTATTATAAATTTAAATAATACAATAGATTTAATAAAAAATAAAATATAAAAAAAGAAGCGAATTTAACAGATTTTAAAAAGTTGCCTCTTTTATTTGAATTATTTATTTTCTTGTACTTTTGTTTATTTTGCTTTAATTTTTTGTTTCGCCTAATTTTTCGTTTTTCACTTTTTTTCCATTTTTTTAAATTTAAATTTAATATTTCAGTATAAATTATTAAACAATAAGAGATAAAGAAAATAAAATGAAAGATAATTATTTAAAACTTTTTTTTGAAAAAATCTCGATATAAATTTAGAAATATATGATATAGGAATTATTTAAAAATTTAGAATTGATAACGAAGATAATGAAGCAGAGACAAAGAAATAGAGCAGAATTTCTTTTGAAGAACATTTGATATAAATTTTAAATATAGAACAGTAAGTTGTGATTGGAAACTACTTAAAAACTTAAATTTAATACAGTAAAAAAATGAAACATAAAGAGAGCAAAGACAGAGAGTGACGAGAAAATAAAAATGAAACAGAAAATGACATGCTTATGAAAATTCCCAGCTCTTTGAAAAAAAAATTTTGGTTTAAAAAAATATAGCATATGATATAGGAATTATTTCAAGATTTAAATTTAAATAAACTACGAGAGTGAAACAGAGAGAGAAAAAGAGAAACAAAGAGGAAAAAGAAAAAAAATTGAAATGGATCTCATACTGACATAAATTAATATCTAAATTTGTGATCTAAATTTGTCAAAATATTGTATAGAAGTATTTAAAATTTAAATTTAAATACATTACGAGAGAGGGAGAGAGAAAGAGAGTCGAAAGAGAGATAACGAAACAAAAATGAAATGAAGCATGACATATATTTTTTTTGAAAAAAACTTCATTATAAATTTAATAACACCATGATATAAAACTTTTCTGAAAACTTAAATTTAAATATATCAAGAGAGTTGGGTAAAGACAGAGAGAAAAAGAAAAAAAAGAATGGGGAAAGAAAGTAGAAATGAAACGAAAGAGATAAAATTATTGTAATTTTAATAATAGTATGATGCAAAAATTATTCCAAAATTTGAATCTAGATACATTGTAAGAGTTGAAATAGAGAGAAGGGCAAGAGAGAGAGAAAGGGAAAAAGAAAAAGGAAAAATTTAAGAAAAAAGAGAAAGAATGGAGGAGAAAAAAAAGAAAAGGGACAAAAAGGAAGATTAATGAGAGGATTAGTTAAAATGTGGGTTTAAGCAAATAGCAAATAAACAAAATAAAAATCCAACACCCATCACAGCAATTCTCGTCCTAAAATTCACTTCAATCTTTTATCTTCATCGCATAATATACATGTTATTATATTATATTTACATTTAGATAAATGCGGAGATATGATAATTCAAATCTTTTGATATTATCAATAAACAAATTTTTTGTTAAAGCATTTTTCATTTTGATCCTTTCTTTCTTTCTTCCTCTCTTTCAAATCTCAAATATTTTTCTTTTATTTATCAAACAATTATATGTATGCATGTGTGTATATTTGTTTACTTTTATTTTCTATTATTTCTAACGTCTTCCTTTTAATTTTTTTCATTCTTTAAATTCTGTCATATTTATCATATCCATTATCACCATTTCATTTTACATTATAAAGAAATATTAAACTTTTTTTTGTTGATTTTTTTTAGCACTTCCAAAATACGTTCTTAAATGAATTATTTTTCTAATAATAATAATCATTATCATTACTTACTATCATTATCATCGTTTTTCAACATTTAAGCAAATATAATATATGTATAAATGATGCATCATGTACAATTATCATTACCGCTATCACCACCGCTACCACAATCTTCATCACCATCATCAACACTATTACCAGCACCACCACAACCGTTTCAATCATCACCGCTAGCAGCATCACTATCACCACTGCCACCATCACCTTTACCACCATCTCCACCAGCACCACCACCACCACTACCACCACTATTATCATCATCATTATTATCACCATCGTCATTAACACCATTATCACAGTCACAATTAAAATCACAACTTCGTCGTCCGTCATCAGTTTTACGATTACAAGCGCAAGCGCAAAAACAACAATTATTCCATGAATTCGACTCAACTGATGCGGAAAATCGTTGGATGCAAGTAAGAAATTGTAAAAATTAAATTCTCTCATTTTGGCAAAAAATTCTAAATTCTCTCATTTTGGCATAATTAATTTAATTATCATTTTTAGAAACGGCGATTGATTTGTTTCAAAATAATTCTTTTTTTTTCTTCTGCTTCCGTTCTTTTCTTTTTTTTCCTCTCTCTTTTGTCAATATATAAATATTTATTTGTAGATTACAGTACGCAAACAAAATTTTCTTACAGTAAATTTCTTTTGACTCCAACAATGCATTTTAGTGTATTTGTTCGCCGTATGACAGCTTACATTCTGAAAAGTTTTAAATATAAACGATAAATAAGTTGAATATTTTAAAATCTACTTGGTGAAATGATAAAAATAAAAGGAGTAAAAAATCTCAGTTAAATTTAAATCCATCCTGATTATTTTTGAGACCCTTCTTTTCAGCATAATTAATTAAAACTTTCTTTTTCATACATATTCTTTTATTAAGTTCGCAAGACAGAAAGAAGAGTTGAATTATTAACTCTTAAATCATCTTCAACTGTTATAATTAAATTCTCTCCTATTTATATATGTATATTAATTTTTTTGAATGAAAAAACTTTTTCATTTATAAAACTCTTACAATTTATAGTGTTTTTCTTTAAAAAAAAAATAAAATTATGAAAAAATGAACAGCAAATTTCTGCTTAAAATTGCTCTCAAGAGGCCGCATTTTTATTAATGTTTTTTTTCCCCTAACGAAACATCACATCGAAATAATTATTATTTGAATGGAATATGAATACTAGGCTTATTCCAAAGATTAATGGCTATTCCATTGTTATTTTGGTCATTTGCTTCAGTGGTCAGTTGAGACAAAATCAAACAAAAAAAAAAAAAAAAGAAATTTTTTTTTATAATATATTCTAGAAATTCTGAAACTTAATTTTTCAAAATAAAATTTTTTTTGGAAAGAAGTTTATATAATTAATATAAAAGCAACTATGCAGTTATTATAAATACAATTAATCAATTTCAACACTAATTGATTTTATTTATAATTGAAGGACATAGTTATGCATATGCGTTTTTATATAAATTTTCTACTGGCCTTCTGATTTCATCAGTAAGCGAATTACTCCCGTTTAGTTCATTATTTAAGATATCGAGTAGTTTTCCGAGAGTTCAATGCACACTTATTTTCAGTATTTAATTAATCTTTTTCATCATTTTGTTCGCATGAAATTAGGAAATTTTTACATATTTTAACATAATTACAGAAAAAAAAGTTGTTACAACTGGATTATTCACATTTATGATCAGCTTAATTGAATCTAAATTTGGTTTTTATATTTTATAATTAATTATAATTATATAACGATAACGTAATAGCCGAAAATTACTAAATTCCTAGAATTGAAATTAGCATATCCAAATTTAAAAACGTCCAATTCAATGGAAAAAAAAGGTAAGGAAATGACTAAATTGGATTTCTGTTTTTAAACAATCCAATAATATCGATTTTAATTCAAATGACAGAAAAATAAATTAAAAAAATTATTACCCCCTAAAATACAAACTTCTACAATCATTTTTGAATTTATTTATTTTGTTTAGGATAAATTATAATTGATTATTTATGACAAATCATAAAAATTATAGAGTTTTTAAAAACAGAAATTCAATTCAAATTAATTAAGTATAAATAATTAAAATACAATTTCAGTTCTAAAATAAAAAAACTGTCCTTATTATTTATTTGTTTATTTTTTTGACTGAATGATAAATTTTGAATGAATGAAATTCTGAATGATAAATCAAGATATGCGTAAATAGAAATGATAATGTTAATATAGCAATTTCTTCAGCCTAAATTCCAACCTTTTAGTCAAAAATTTTCATTAAATTAACAAAAATTTTGAGAATGAAAGATTTTTTTAATTGTATTTATACAAATATTTTATACGATATCTTTTTTAGGCAATTCTTGGTTAGTTTAAATAAATTAGGGTACAAGAAAGCTTTTATGCTGATTTTTTTATAGCAAAGCTTATATAGTAATTTTTGTTAGTCAAATTCCGTATATATGTAGAAGCTATAAATAAGTTTAAATCACGGGGTATTTCCCGACTAAATTAATATTTCGCTAAAGGAAGTTAAATAAAAGATAAAAGAAGTGGAAAAGAAGAGCCTGGTATTTCATATGTATTATTTTCGAGCTTAATTTAGGATGTGATTGAAAAGATACCAGTTCGAGCACGATCTCAAAGTTGGCTTATTCGAACTCGTCATTTACTTGATGATACCAAGGTATGGTTAGATAATTTTTAATCAAATTTCCCATAATTATATTTACACAAATATAATTGAATACTTTTGCAGTGAATAAAGTTTATTAAAAAAATTAAGAAGAAAACTTTGATTTGTTTTATGAAATGCTTGTCATTCAAAAAAATTCTTTTAATTTTCAATTATACAAGAAAAGTTATATAAGCATATTGGATTGATGCAAAGCAAACTATAATTTTTACATTTATAAATTTATTTTTTCTTATTTACGTATACCTTATGAGAGCAATTCTACGTGTATGCTTGATATTTCAAACAAAATTGAAAAAATGATGAATTCAAAGGAGTAAATTCGTAAGTCCCAATAATTTAAAAAAATTTAATTTTTGAAGTATTATTTCTGATTAGACGCAACAATAGTGAATTAGATCTTTATGAGATTGTGACGTAATGCGAAAAATGCGATATGATATGCGACAAAAGCTGCATCGAAAGCGACGCAATAAATTCTTTTATTGTATGAAGAAGTTAAAAAGGCATTTCGCAAGACGAAAATTATACATGCATAAGATGATAATGACTATTTACATCACTTTTGGGTTCTGATGAATTTCCGACGAAATAAGATTCACTATTTCATTCGAGAAGTTTACGGAATAAATCGATAAGATGAAATCTTCTCGAGCTTTCATTTGACATCAGTTAACAAAAAGAAATTGAAAATCCTTCCATAACAAAATGTAACCAGACATCATCATCAGAGATGATTAATGCTTTAAAATTGAGAGGATTGATCGTCGTAGTTATAGTTGTGTCACATTCGTCATATACATAGATCTATCTAACTTATCCATCGTTTCCTTAGATTTGTTTCCAATTTTGATGGATTCATAGAGAAATGCTTCGGCAATTTTAATCGAAAACAGGAAATAAACGTTCAGAAGTTCGTCAAATATTGAATGCAAAGAATCGCCATGCTTCATTTTTGAAATAAACAAACTTATTTTTCATTGTTTTGTCATAGTTCTCTTTTTTTTCTGATTATTATTTTTACACTGATTTATTACATATATATATATATATGTGTTAGTTGCACTCTCGATTCCATCGAATCAATCAATATTTCAATTCTCGATCAATTTCTTTCCAATTCGAGCACTAATTTTAGCACTGATTTCGAGTAAATGATTGCTATTTAATGTCATAATATATTTTCAAATTATTTATTAAAATAGAATCAATTTCAGGAGGAAAAACCTTTTCTATCGTCATGCCTTTATGTACTTTCAGTGATACTTGTAATTATCACTTTTCCATTTTGTTTACCATTTTGCTTTAAAATAATCAGGTTTGTTTACATTCTAACAGACTTCTCTTTATTTATTTACCATATTAATTAAAACTAATTAAATGGGAAAATTTCAGAAGTATGAATTCAAATAAATCATTCCTTTCGATTTTCGATATTTAAAATTTGCAGAAAAATTTTAAATTTTGCATAAATTAATATTAATTTGCAGAGAATATGAACGAGCAGTTGTTATGAGGCTTGGACGTCTTATTAGTGGTGGCACTAAAGGACCGGGATTATTTTTTATTATGCCTTGTATTGATACATTTCATGTTGTAATTAATTACTTAATTTTTTATTTCAATTCAAAAATTTTATATTTTTTTAAAATTCGGTTGCTTTTTCTATAGAAGTACAAATTTTTTTCCCTCAAATTATAAGAAATTCGTTTAAAATAATCTTTGAATTAAAACTTGTAATTTTATATAAATAAACACCAAATTTTTTTCTTTTTTTCGTCTTCGTCGAATTATAATAAATTTTAAGATTAAATATTACAGGTAGATTTACGGGTTTTATCATTTGATGTACCAGCACAAGAAATTCTTAGTCGTGATTCGGTTACGGTATCCGTTGAAGCGGTAATTTATTTTCGGATCAATAATCCAGTGATATCTGTGACAAATGTTAATGATGCAAAATTTAGCACAAAACTTCTAGCACAAACAACTCTTCGAAATGTGCTTGGTACTCGAACGCTTAGTGAAATGCTTAGCGAACGTGATAATATAGCTAATGTAATCATTGATTTGATAATTAATTTTTTTTCGAATTTCATTATTATGAACTAATAATTATTTCTCATTAAATTTATTCATTCATTTACTTCTTCTCTAAGTAAAAGTTTTGAGTTTTTGCAAAAAATTTATTTGCGATTAGGATAGTTATGAATTTTATTAGTAAAAGATTCATTCTCATTCGGAAAAAAGAATGCAATTCATTTAATTACACCATAATTTCAACTTATTTTCCATCAAATCTTTCCATTAATTAACTTTTTTTTAGTGAAATTTTTGAACTTTTGGACAAATTTATCTAGAATTGAGTCGTTTTGAATATTTAATATCCTAAATTGGAAAAGAAACTTTTAAAAAATGATGCAAATTTATTAATTTATTATGTTAAAATATAATATATAGGTAATTGAGAAAGTTTTGGAAGAAGGAACAGAACCATGGGGTGTTGAAGTTCAACGAGTTGAAATTAAAGATATTCGTTTACCTTGCGAATTAATGCGATCAATGGCTGCGGAAGCTGGAGCAGCTCGAGATGCTCGTTCACTTATCATTCTTGCTGACGGCGAACGTCAAGCATCATGGCTAGTCTTTTGATTTTTTAATTTTTAATTAATTCACTAAAAATGAATTGCTGAATTATTTCTTATTCAAGAAATAAGCGTGTACATTATATTATATTTCATCTTTAAATTCCTTTTATTTTTCTTACTATGAAACTTCATAATTTTTAATTAATTTGATGAAAATAATTAAACTTGTCTATTTTTTATCAAAAGGTAGCACTAGATATTTGTTAGTGATACCGTTTTAAAATTCTTTTTGAACTCAATTTCGTCATTTTGAGTAATTTAATCTGTCTATTTCCCACGAAGAGGCAAATACCAGGCAGTATTTTTTTTCAAAATCTTTTTGAATTAAATCTTTTGATTTTTTGAAAAATTCGGCGAAAATAATAAAAATTTATTCATTTCTTATTCAAAATAACATAAGACATTATTATTAGTTTCATTTCAAAGTATTTTTAAGTTAAATTTCTTTTTTAAATTAATTTAACACAAATAAATTTATCGACATTTCACCCAAAATGAATAATAAACTTTTCATTTTATATATATTTTAAGTATAAGTAGCAGAAAGAAAAGAATTAATTTTTTTAAATTTCAAGTTTAAAGTATTATTTTATCCGAAAAGAGCAATTGATATATATATATATGTGTTTTGTTATGGATAACAGAAAAAAATAATAAATTATAACTTTTAAAAAAATATTCCAAGTTTTATTAATAATTAAATTAATTGCTAATTTTTTTAGGTCATTAGCCGAAGCTGCATCAACAATCGGTTCAAACAGCGTATCATTACAACTTCGATATTTACAAACTTTAACACATGTAGCATCAGAACATAATTCAACAATTGTCATTCCAATACCTATGGAAATTGCGAGGTATTTTGCCAGGAAATGGAATAAATTAACTGCCAAAGATCCATAATTTTTTTACTCTTTCTCTTTTTGATTGATAACATATTTTAATAGAAAGAAGAAGTTTCAAAGATTTCAATCTTCTAATGAAATATTCATTTTAAAAATATTGTAAAAAGCGAGTTTTGCTTTCACATTGTTTAGTTTTTATTTTCTGTTAACAGAACAGAGAAATAAATTGAATTGAAATAAATGAAATTTATGAATTGCAAATTATACGATTAATGATGTTTTTCATATTAGCAATTGTAATTATGATATATCAGATGACTGAAACTCTTTTCTCAATCCTTTCATTTGTGATTATTGTTTGAAATATGAATGGCAGAATGAATTTTTTGTATTTTATAAATTTTTTAGAATAACGGCATTACAGGGTTGAATGAAGAATTTTGTAAATTAAATTTTGATTTGCAAAATAAAGAAATTTGATGAAATTCAAAATCTTTCATGACATATTTTTTTATTTTCATTTTATATAATATATTTTATACAGTACTCCAAACAGTAAGATGAATATCGAAAAAAATGGGAAGTTGAATATTACGATTATCAAAATTATGCAATGACTGGTCTTATGATGTACTAATCGTTACCACGGTCTTATGATGTATTTATCACTGCCCATATGCGAAATTATTCTTAAAATAATTATCATCATTCGAAATCCTTGCTTTAAATTATTTCTAAATTATTATTATTACCTGAAGCTAATCATGTAAATTATTCTTTTAGTAATTACCATTTATTTAAAATTCTCCATATGAATTATTTTTTCATCAGACAAAATATTAGGACAAATTTTATTATAATCAAATTTTCTATTCATTTCTGCTTGTAACGTTTTGCAATAAATCTTTTTTTTGTTGAAAATTCCAATATTACCATTTATCATCATGATTTTAAAACATATTCTCAATATTTTGATTGCTTCTTTGATATACATATATATCGTTAATTAGTTAAACCTCCTATGCTTTTAATTAACTAATTACTTTTCTTCCTCGAAAATAAAAAAACGAAAATTGTATTGCAAAAAAAAATCTTTCATTAGTTCTTCGAACAATTGATTTTTTAAAAATACCCATTTAAAAGATATCAGTTAAAAATGATATTTTTATTTTGAAATGCTAATCATGTTGTAAGTGATTGCAGTTTAAATTTAATTGTTTTAGTTAAGGTTTTTTGAAACTTTCGATTCTATACTCTCTTTCATTTATAATATATTTTAAAATTGTAAATGCATTACATGTTGTTGCCATTAAAACTAGTTATTATTGAAATTTCATGAAAACAATTAATTAAATAATTGATGAATTAAAAGTATAAAACGCATAAATATATACGATCAGAATATGTTTGCAAATAACACAAGAAAGGAAAACCAACTTTCAAATTTCAACGATATGAAATTGGGAAAGATAAAAATTGAAAATTTGATAAACAAATACTATTGAATTCACATTTTAATTAAAACATTAATCAATAAAAATTTATGTCTGAAATAATTATTTTCCAAATTTCGTCAAGATTTTCTTGCCTCTGCATGAGGAGGAGAAAAGAAAAAAACCGATCAACTGCTATCAATTAAATGCTATCATCATTATTTTTTGTTAAATAAATCCGGAAATATTTCGTGGTGAATCATAATTATCATTATTATCATCAATTTCCATCACTTTGAAATTGATCCCATCAATAGATTCTATTTCATCGAATAATTTATATTGTATTTCATACCTACCAATTTTCTCATTTAATATAATCATCGAGCGAAATCTGGAATTTCAATTCGAATTATAGCTGCTTCTTAAACAATCAAAATCAACGTTAAAGATAATCTTTTGAAATAATCACTCCTTTTTGCTTATTCGCATTAGATAAATTCCAATTCCAGATATGAATTTTATTAAAATTTGTAAGATATCAGTGTTGTTATTTATCATTTTTGAATATTTTACAAATTATTTAAAATGATTCATTAAGTTGTCTGAAATTTATTCAGCTCAAATAGACTTCTGCACTGCTCATCCTCTGATAGCTTCCATTTTGATCATGATTAAATACATGCATGATACGTATTGGGGCGATTGAATACACGCATGACACGTATAGGCATGATCAAATATATTGATAATGTGTATTGATCATATGATCAAATATAGATATCACCTTTGCTGATATACTCTCTCATCCGGTTATAATGAATAATTCGCCTAAATTGTCTTGAGTACGAATATTCTTAAACATGCAGGTCATCATTTAGCATTAATTTCAAAGACATATGTAAACTATATGCTTTAAAATATTAACCTGTATCCCCAGAGAATTTCATCAGGTAGAAATGAAGTTCGAGCTTGGAATGTCATACCAGTAGCTTCGACAATTCCTTCAACGATCATGATAAGCTCAAAATGTGCATTATGCATCGCATCAGGTGTCATCGCAAATAATGGACTCTGATCATCAATTAAATGCTTCACTGTTATTGGCCTGGAAAGTTCTATACCCCAAACTGTTTGAAATTTTTAAATTTAGCATCATCCATAGCACATTTTAATAAATAATTTATGCATGAATGGAATAAATTTATAAAATTATATTAATTTAAATTTATACTTTTTTTAAAAGAATATATTTATATAAATTTCAAAAAGCAAAAATAAATAAATAATATTACCACAGCAAAAGTACTCGATCCCAACCGGAATCATAGCCAACGTTCAAGTCCTTAAAATCAGCCAATTCTCGTTCACCTTTCTATATCAAATAATTTAATACTGTATTAATTAATTTAAAAAATTTACTTGTAATTACAATTTCAAATTTCTATTTTAAAAGTAAAATATTAAACTACTCTTTTAATCACTGAGCTAAATTATTATTTTTTTGCTGTTAAAAATATGATAAGGAAAGGAATGGAAAAAAAAAGACATCTTTTATACGAATATCGTCGTTACAAAAATCACTGAATAGAATGAATTTAATAATTTCAAGAAATCGAGAACTAATTTAAATGCAACAATAATTCCTGAACAAATCAATAAATTCTACCAACTTTATTTATTTGAGAAGTTGCCATATATAATCGAACATGAGGCTCAGCAATATATAAATTATTTCGTATATCAGCTATCCGTATCATTAAGGCCGGTCGCCTGTCCGTATCATTTATTGGGCCTATTACCGCTATTTGAGAAAATTTTATTTCCTAAAAATAAAAAGATGAAATATCAATACAATCTTTATATTATAAAATTTAAATCAAATAATAATCATATATTTAAATCAAATAAACGTAATCCTTTTTCATTACTTAAAATTAAGTATTTAAGTAAAATAGTTTATTCATTTTTCAAAATATTTAGATCAGCATAAAAGTGGAAATTTAAGCATTAAAATATCGGATATGATATATAACCTAAGTGAATAAAAAAAAAAATCTGGAACCAATCATATACCTTTGTTAACTTAAATACTTGAATCAAATTACATTTAAATACTCAATTTTAGTGGCAAGATTAACAAGTTGATCAGTGTTTTAATATCGTATTAATCATTTTACTAACTTAATCGTGGAAAATAATTCATGAAATAAATTAATCTTTGGTATCTCAGGTATAGATAATACTATGCATAAATTTTTCTTTGATTAAATGATTGTCAAAAAATTATTCCTATTCATTTCGTCTTAATTTTTTAATAATATTACAGATTCAGTTATTAGTTATAGTTATGCTTGAGGAATAAAACTTTAATTTAAACTTAGAATTCAAAAAAAAGAAAATTCAACTTGTTTTCGCTTTTTTGGACGCAATAATTTTGCGACAACAATGCCACTCAGCATTGTTTGCATGAAAACACCCGCAATACATTGTAATGATAGGAAAAAAATAAGCGATACACAAGCATTTGTCACATATCTGAAAGATGATGAACTTTATTCACCTGTCCCAGAATTAGGCTTATTTTTCGATAAGCTGATTTATGCTTAGCATTTAATGATTTTAATTTGATTTTTAAAGTGTCAAAAAGGGATGGATGCTTTTCAAGTTTTAATTCATAATATTTTAGCATTCAAAAATCTAGGTTTAACTTACCAGAAATTTAAAGCTTAATTTTAATTATCAGAAATTAGTGAGCTGAAAATTTTTCAAAAGTCTAATCAGAAATCAATAAGTCAGAAAATCAGATTTGACTATCAGAAATTTAATCAAAAATGAATAATCAAAACATTGGATTCAACCTATCAATAATTAATGAGTCGAACATTCGGATTTAACTTAGTACAAATTTAACAAGGAATTAATAACATAGAAATTTAGATTTAACATACCAGAAATTTAATCAGAAATTAGTAATCAAAATCTGGATTTAACTTATCAGAAACTAGAATTTCGTTAATTTACAATGAAGCAATACTGTAAATTAAACAGTGCAAAAAATTTTGAAACTATACATTTTTTATTTTTTTTTTTCAAAACTTCGAAATAAAAATATAGAACTAAGAAATTTCATGATACTTTGAATAATTACAACGAAGCAATTTTTAGCTAAAAAAAGAGAAAATTACTAACCGAAATCCATAACCAATAGTATGTTGTGTTTCCAAGCTGAAATTTAAATTTTAACTTTTAAGTTTCATATGAAATTCTTCATATGAAAATAAGAGATAAATGCAATTTGGAATCTGGAAATTTTGTAACGAATAATTAATTTTAATCATTCCTGTAAAGCCACAAAAAGCAATTTCCAAGAATTAGCAAACATCCGAAAGAATAATCAATTGATATGATTAGATAATTAAGCATTAAATAATTTAAGTTCGAACTTTACATATCCTAATAAACGTAAATGAATTCTGTACATACCTGAATAGAAAGGCAGTTTTCAAATCATAAACGTTTGCAATGCATTGCTCATTCTCGGGCTTTGGCTAAACAAAAATTTAATTATAAGTATTATTATTATTAATAGTAGGAAAACTTTCTACCTTTAATTCTCTCTCATTTTCTCTATTCTCTCATTTTTCTCGTTCTCGCAAAACTTTACAGAGAGATAATTTGTATTCTGAAGTGATAAGATTTGATATGATAGGGACAAAATTTAATTGGTAAAAATAATGAAATGAGGGTCAAATATTATCAGAGTAATAATTGGATTGCTTTTCTAGAAAATTCATAGAAGTTGGAAATGATTATGCTATCATACTATTCCGAAATATTTGCATAATTTGAAAGCATCATTGGAACGAACGAAATGATTAATTTTATAAATTATCCCGGAAAGTCGATATGATAAGAAGTACGACACCATTAAAAGATATATATATATATTTCCAATTAAAGTTTGTTTTATATATATATATTTTTTCCCATATATATTTCCAAAAGTTTAAAGTTTGCCAAATGAAATTTTGTTTTATTAATGAAACAAATGACAAATTATGTTGAACTATTTAGATGACACATAAATTATAAATATATTTTTACTATAAAATACATATATTTAGTATAAATACATGGATGAAATATAAATCTAATATACTCTATATAACAGGATTCTTTGCCAAATATTTTTAACATAATTTTTTCAAAAAATAATCAATTTAATTTTAATCATTGCAACTGAAATTATTTTAGAAGTAAGTAAAAATCATCAACCGCTTGCAATTTTAATTAAACTAATGATTAAATATATAATATAAATGTACATGAGAATAGCAAATATAGGAAATGAAATATTACAAAGGAAAACTTCGTAATATATTATAAAATATCTAACAAATTAACAATAATAGTTGTACGAGAGAAAATCGATAAATATACATAATATACACAAACATTTATTATATAAATAAATTTTTTTCACATATAAATTTTGAATAATTTTAATAAAAGAAATTTTCAGTTCATTTTTAGATTTTTTTCAAATGAAAATATGAGAGATGGATAAAAACACTTACATGTAATTGATCAGGTAGTACAATAATATAATAAATTAATGCAAAAGTAATCCATGTAGTGATAAAACCACTAGCAAAGACGCATAAAATAATACGCCAACTATATTCGATTACTAAATGAAACCAATTTCTGTAATAGAATATTGGTATACTTAATATTTTTATTGAATAACTTTTTGATAAATGTTATTATTCAATGCAAAAAAATTGTTATTCTGATCGAGAATATTTAGGACATTAAAATTTTGTTTATCTCATTATTTATATTCACTGATTTGATAAATGTTTCCGTTTTATCAATGAGTCAAAAATGAAATGAATTTCACACATAGGAAAAAAATAATTTAACAGTGGATTATAATCTTAATTTATAGCTTAATTTATAACTCATGAAAAAAATTTAGTGATTTATTCATAAGAATACAAATGATTATAATTTTACCTGTAAAAAGATCGACATGGATGAGGTATTCCAATTTGTCGCAATGTACAGCGACCATTTTTAGCTACCAAACGCGGCCGACAAATTTTATTTTTTATTAACGGTGAATTGAGCAAAGCTTCATGATTATCATTATCATCCATTGTTCCATAACACGGTATCTTTTTAGAGCTGATTTTTCTTCTTCCTTTCAAATTTAATTTATTTTAATGAAATTTTAATTTTTATTTGAATTATTTATTGCACACGATTCAAATTAAATACGAAATTCTTATATACAATCTTTTCAAATACCAAAACTTAAACAATTATCATAGGAAAATCTGATCGAAACTGAATTAACTTACTTTTTATCATTTTATCATATATATATCTTATTGTATATTATATACCTATATGTCTAGTGCCATTTTGATAGTATAATCTTAATTTTGAAATTTAAAATCAAATAATATCTATATGATATATAATATACAATAATAAAAGGAAAAAAATATTTTTCCTTCAGCGATATTAAGTCAACAATAAACTTCATTTATTAATATTACAAACAGATCAAAGATTAAAATTCCATTTATTTTGTTTGATCAATTTATATAGTCGTCGTGAATGAATAATCTTACTTTTGCTTCCATCACATTTCTCACATCTTTTTTTCAATTAATTTTTTTATCTCATGCCATTTATAATCCTCAAAATAAATAACAACAAATGGCTAAGTAATTACCAAAACAAAAATCATAAGGTCATATTCTAAAAGTTTTACATTACTTATACTATCTCATCAATAAATAATTCGATGATTAGAAGAAATTTTTTTCCAACACCTTTATCAATTATTTTTAAGTGATTATATTTTTCTTTTTTTTATCTTTATCTGCTGTTTTCATGCTAGCTGATACTGCTGAGTATTTCGACTATTTCAGATAACAATAACAATTATGGCAATGAATAAAAAATGCTTAATATTATTGTGCTGAAAATAAAAAAAAGTCAAAGAATAAAAATCGAAAAGAAATTAAAATTACACAAAGCAAAGAATCATTTAATTTTTAAAAAATACTATTTTTATAAGATGTGAAGTGAAATGTTTCAGGCAGAAAAATGAATAAAAGCAAATATTTATGAGAATGATTAGAATGCAAATTATCAAAAGTTTTTTTTTGGTTAATAAATGCAAGTATAAAATGAAATGAATAGCTCTACATCTTTGAGTATTTCTGAATTTTTTCCCTTCTATTTTTTCCCAATTGTTATTATGATAGATGAAAGATGAAAGTAACAAGTTTGGTAGTAATTTTCTGATAATGGCTAAATTATGATGGATGAGAATAAAAATTTTCTGACGATACTAAATAATGATGATGGTTGCAAGAATCCCAAAGGTTATTACGATAGATAAGAATAAAAAAAATAATAGTAATTTTCCGATAACCTAAATAGTGATGATAAATGAAAGTGGTTGTAGCAAAATAATAATCAAAGAAAACAGTTAAATTTAGCAGTTTCATATTTTCTGATTTTAGATTATTTCATATATTATTTTTTTGAAACAGAAACAATACAAGTTTCTTGCAGATAAAAATGCAAATAGCAGAGAATGATGGTAATGATTATTAATAATGATTGTGCTGATAACATTCATTGAATTATTAATAGTAGTTAAATTCATATCTGATAACAATGTTATTAAAAATGATAAATAGTAATGGCAGTAATCAAAATGTAATAACAGAATAATACAAAGAATAAAGGAAATGTTTGAATTAAAAACCAAAATGTCAAAAATTTATATATTTTTTAAAATCAGAACAAATACTACAAAATAAATATAATTTATGTTTGAGGTTATTAAAATTGGTACTACAATGATCAAAAAAAAGTATGAAAAGTCTGTAAAATAAAACATATTTTTAACGTATATGTTTTTTTTTAAACTTATGCTACGAATATTTATTTTGCACTTCTCTATCAATTATTCATTTAAAATATAAGTTCTCAAATTGCATATTATTTCTATCAGCATATTTCCATTCAAATTAGCAAAGTACAAACTCGATGGAAGGAAAATATGAAAATTTATTAGAAAATGAATAAAATGAAATAAAAAAAGAATTGGAAAAGTTAAGATGAACAAAAAAAAAAAATGAAATGAAACGACTGTATTCATGTTTACTTATAATATCTTTCAAAAAAAAAAAACAAAAAGGAAAAAGTAAACAGAAAACAAATGAGGGAAGTATATAAAATCTTCTTTTATATTTACTTTACTCTTGCTAATAAACAATACATACATTTCGTTCACTGATTAACATCTATTAGATAATTATTCAGATATTAAGTATGAAGTAAATATATCAAACAAACTACAAAATAATTCGTAAATCATTAAACAAAAAATAATATACATATCCTTGTAGTTAGGCAATTATTTTGGTCCAAAGAAAAGAAAGTTTTTTTTTAGGCTAGCGAAATGATAACAAAAGTGACGAGAAATATAAAATTTTGTTGATTAAAGATTAATTTTTTGTCAGTCCTTTTTTTTTATTTTCTATATTTATTCTAAGATATCCATCTGTTCTCGACTTGGTCAATTTTAGTTGCTTATTTAACCATTACATGTTTTCCCTGGAGAATAAAATTTTGAATGACGTCAAATTTATAAATTTTGGCTATATACAAACTTTTTTTAGAAACAAAAAACAATATTTCTATGAGAAATATTATGTCATACTGTATCTTACGATCGCTTATCTTATCTATGTTGCTATGTACCATTTTCGTTATTTACTTCTTGCAAAATTGCATAACAACTTGAAATCATTTACAGTTATTATCATGTAGTCTAATCTTGCTATTTTAGCAGTTTCGTTACTTAATTTCTCTTTTCAAAGTTACTTGATAACTTGAAATTATTTTCAATCACTACTGTATAAAAGAAATCATTTCTTATCAAATATTAATTTTTTAAATAAAATGCCTAATAATTCTTGCATTCTTCAAAGGAATAAAAAAGTGTAGTGCTATTTATACTTATAAAAATTCGAATATTTAAATTTCTTTAGTTCCTTCAAAATAAAGTAGACGAATTAAAATTTGGATTAAAAATCAACATAACATCTGGAAAAGTGAAAAAAAGGAAAGAAAACTTACTCGAAAATTGATTTATTTGATAGGAAAAAATTTCTTCAAATCAGAAAAATTAAAAATATATTCAAAAAAATCAAAAAAATGAAGGCATTTTTTCATTTATTCATTTTATTTTCCATTTTATTAAATGTATAAGGTAGCTATATACTTTATTATATTTTATAATGTTGTTGTTTTAATATGTATTTTTAATATGAATATTTTTAAATTTAATATGTATTTATAAAAGATATCTCCAAAATTTTTAAAAAATTTCAATTATTGTAATTTTATTTAAATTTCTATTTACTATTATTTTTCGCTGCTATTATCGATGTACAATCAGTAATAAAAAGTAGATATTTTATCAATTTCTTAAAGTGCCAATGCACTTTTCATCCAGAAATGGAATATTGAAAAAAAATATCTTAGAAATCGAAATTCAAAAAATGAATTGTCTATCACATGCCGTGTCATATTTCTTGAAATGTTTTTTATGATAAAAAACTGAAAGTGAAATCGAAATTTATAAATTTAGACGAAGTAATGAATATTAGGTGATTGTGCATAATAGAAATGAAGGAGTAATTTTATTGTTAATTACAAATGGATATGAATAATTGAAATGGATAAAGGATTTTGATTTAAATATATTTGCAAATAACGATTAAATAAACTAAAAGATAATTAAACAATGGAATAAATGATGCGAAATATTGGAATTATAGATCATAAGGTCAAAAAATTTTATCAGAAATGATAAAATCATATTGTTGAATAATATGCAATAAATAAAAATGATAATGATATTGATGCATGTTATTTACCATATTAAAAATACTCAGTTGTTATCGAAGTAAAAATTAAATATTTATTATATTTGCTAAAACTTATGCATAAAAAATCATTTATCACCTATTCATTAGGTATTTTAATGATCTATGATCATTATGCTTATTAGAAATGAAATTTTGCAGAAAAAAATTTACAAAATTTTCTCAAAATCATTAAGGTTTGATAAAAGATAAGAAATAATGGGAATAAAACAGAAAAAAAAGAATCAAATCTAGCAATAATAAAAATCATTCAGATAGTTCAATTATTCTGCAAGATATTAGCATTTAGTTTCTTAATTTAAATTAATTTTGAATAGATTTTATTCATGCGTAGAAAGAGAAAGAGAGAGAGAGAAAGAGAGAAAGAAAGAAAGAAAGAGAGAGAGAGAAATATTTAATGTAAAAAATTCTAGGAGATTTAGCAATATGAATGGAAAACCAATTTTATTTTGTAATTTACTATTTTACCTAAATGCATAAATGAATTTCACTTTGTACGCGATTTGTAATTTAATTTTGCGCATAATTATCAAAAGTTTATATGCAATTTTGATAAGTATAAAAGAAAATAAGCATGAATATATTTATTGAAATACTTTGTAATATTGATGAATAATGCTATAAGATATCAGATATTTCAACAAGTATTAGATTAATCTTATGAAATAGTTGGATAAAATTAGAGAAAAAGATGCTATGAAATGTATAATTACAAATAATATAAAATTTAACTTATTTGAAGAAAAAAGCAATCCTAGAAATAGAATAAGAGAAAGAAATTTCGAATATCGTATTTTATTACATATAATGAAAAATCATTTAATATCTATCAAACATTTTTAATGATATTTTGTATAAATAAAAGTGAAAAAAGAAATTCAAGCTTCATTGTCCTATTTAGCAATAAGCATTAATAAGAAGATAATTTTAGTTTTATTTAAAATCGACATTATAGTATGCAATTATTTCAAATTTAAAAAATCATAGTTATATCCTATTCCATGGAATGAAACGAAAATGAACTAAAATTTATGAAAATTTTATAATTATTTGTATTCTTTTCTTCTTGCAAAATATATGCATATACATATACATATATAATATATATATATTTGAACTTTGGAAAATGAAGATATGCAGTGTAAAGAAGAGCTCAATCGATTAAACAAAATCTTGCATTTTAAATAATTATCGAATAATATTCTCTTATAAATACATGACAGTAATAAATAATTTATCCTAAAATAACTTTAAGTGCCATGAATTATAAAATCAAATAATGAAAGTAAAGGACAGCTGGAGAAATCTTTCAGGTAACAAATCAATTATTGAATAACTTTGTTGTATTATAGACATAAAGGAAATAAATATATCTGTGATTACATAAAATATTTAAGCTATATGCTAAATATTAGAATTAAAAAAATAAGATTGTATCAGGCATATTATTAACATTTGCCAGCCTAGGCTAACTTAACAAGTAATAAAGCATGAAATGCAGAAAAATATGCACTGAAAAATGTTATTGGCTATTTATTTCATATTTTTTTTTCTAAATTTCACAAAATTAAATTTAAAATTGCTTCCAAATTAGGTATAATGGAAAGGCTGAATATAGCATGATGTGAAGGAAGCTATTGCATTGATTTTTTCCTATTTATCACCATTCAATCTTTGATATTAATGTTGTTTTGCTATGTTCTGTCTTATCATGAATCCAATTATTACCTATATTGAGCTTAATTGATATTAAAGAAATTAAATTTCTACAGAAAGACAGAGTGGGAAAGAAGGGAAAAGATTTAAAAAAGTGATAAATCTTTAATATAGAATAAGGAAGGAAAAGAAAATAAATAAAAATCTGTGTTTTTTCATTTTCCACATCTTTCCATGCGAGTATTGCATCTGTCCTTTGGAAAACGAAAAATTGCATTAAAGAAAAGCCAATTAGATAATAATCAATATAAGTGCAATACAAATTGTACCTGCGATGAAGTTGAAAAAATAGTAAAATTTGGAATACTTTATGAAATGCAGATACGATAGCTATATATTATATACGATATTTACTGATATATCATATATCGTATCCAACATAAACGGCATTAGAATATATACTCAAATCAACATACCAGAAATGATGTTTACCCATAAATGGATACGATAGTCATGTATATTACAAGACCACATCCAAATAAATGTCGGATGTATATTCAAATTACTATAAACAAGAAAATAATTTGGATGCATGCCATAGCAATTCATATATTAACGATAATTGATATCTTCTCAATTTTTTTCATGCATTTTTTGAAAAAATCGTTATAGTTATTGTTGTTTTAGATTAAATTTAACTTAGAGAAACCTACTGTAAAGTATTGATCCTAATAATGTGCAATATATGAAACACTGCCGAGAGTTATTCAAAAATTGGCACAAATCTAAATGCAAGATTACATCAAGGAAGTTATTATATAGTGATTAATTATCGGATGTCAAATTGAATAGATGATAGATGTAAACACACCTAGTGAATGATGATAAAATTTTATACATATTTGATCTTTAGAATCAAACTAACTGGTAAATTCTTCTTGTCGTCTTAGTTCTATGAATATTAGCCCTAATTAAATATTAGTTAGAGTTACATTTGGTAATGTTAGCACAAACTGTTTGTGGACAAATATAACTTTACTAGAAGATATTTAATTCAATTTTAATTTAACGTATCAGAAATATTTTATTTGAATTTATCGTTTTATGTAGACATACATATACATTTACTGCATTCACATTTATATATAATAGAATGGAGAATGAAAATTCACAAAACTTTATTTTACAATCACAATAAACAAAAGTATAAATAACTATTATATCATTTGTCTTCAAAGTTATTACATTTTGTAAATAAAGCAAAAGGAAAGTAAAGGGTTTGAAATGAATGAATTAATTTGAACAAATAAATTTAATTAAATTCGTACCAAAACGAAATATCATAAGAGTTAATGAAGGAAGCAAAAGTCGATGAAAAGGATACAATAATTATCCAGCGTCATATGTCGACTTCTTTCACATGAGAAAATATTTGAGATTGATGGATTATTCTCGAATTAACCATCAATCAATTTAATTGACATTACGAGAAAAGAAGCAAATAATAGATGAAGATATTTTTTAAGAAGGAGAGGTGAGATAAGATATGAGAATGAATGAACACCATATGAGCTAATTCATCATTTAAATCTTTAATCGATTTACTTTTATGCAACATATCAAAAATTTCTTAATAAAATTTGCTTTATAAACATGAGAGTTTATTGTAATTTTTAATTAATAATATGATAATGATAAGCTAATAATATTTAACAAATTTTCGAAAATCTATCAAATATGATTGAGGCAACGAACTTTTCATCAAACTATTATTCAATTAATTCCAAAAATTGAGTAAAATTAAGTTAAAAAATTTCTGTTGGTAGAGTTTGAAATTAAATTTTTTTTTTTGAAACAACTCTAGAAAAAGAAGGGAAATGTGAGTTAGAGAGGAAGAAAGGAAAAAAGAAAAATTAAAATAAAATGAAAAGTATTAGAAGGATCAGAAGTAAATAAATAATTTTCTTTTTTTGCTTATTTCATCCTAAATTTTTATATTTTTTCTTCGTTTTTTTTCTGTGTCAGTTTATATTTTAGAGGTAAAATATAAATGGAATTGATAATTATTTATAATATAACTCTTTATAAGATTTATTCATTTCCTATCTCGAAAATCTTATAAATAAATTGAAATAACTTTTTGAAATAAATTTCATATTTTTCTTCCTTAAAAAAGAGAAAGAAAGAGAGAGAGAAAGAGAGAAAAAATTTTAGAAAAAGAAGAGAAAATAAGTACAAAAGAAAAAGAATGAATGATAATAATAAGTCGAATCGAATGATGCAAATATAACCGAACAAAATTATGCACATCAAAAATTAAAAAAAAAAAATACCTAAAGTATATTAGCTTCTTATTTACATAAATAAATAATAGTAACAGTAATAGAATTTTATCGCCTTATTGCAAATTTATTGTTAAAATAAAATTTGAAAAATTAAATTCTTAGCTGAAGAATTTGGGCGATATCAAAATGGAGGAGAAAAAAAAAAACTAAAATTATTAAAGAAAAAAAGAAGTTAAAATTTTATTTAAATTTAATAAATAATGTAGAATTTCCAGTGAACATTTCAATTAATTATTTATTGGAATAATATCTGTAGTAATTTCAATGTAGTTCATAATTAATTCAATGAAATGTTTCATTATGTAAATATAATAATAATAATACTGAAATTTGAGTATTTCATTTCTAAAATTACGTAGATATCATTTTACAGTACTTTCGACAAATGTAATGGATGAAAAGGAAGAGAAGTATCGGATGATTATTCTGGATTATTTTATGGAACAAAAATGAGTCTCTAACTTCTGGGATTAATGAGAGAAACATGAGAAAAGTTAAAATTCATTTTATTAACATTTCAGATTAATTTAGAAATGAGAGTTTAGCAGAAACCATATAAAAGATGAATTCGTCCTCACTGTTTATAATAGTTATATATTTAGGATGAACAAGAATAGAATTCTCTCGCTACTTTTTTCATTTGAAATATTTAAAATCTTGGAAATTTCTTTTTTTTTTTTATTGGAATAATATCTGTAGTAATTTCAATCGTTTAATTGTTTTTGGGTACAACTAAACAACACAGTCGGTCAGCTTTTAACATTAGCTTCATTATTTGTGTCGAGCATAAAGTTGTCTTATTTTTGAGCTTTTAAAACTTTTCCTAAACTGAAAGCCAAGGTTTTATTAACGATCGTCAAAATAGCAATAAAATTATGTATACTAGTATAAATATTCGGTAAGTGTTAATGTAAATGCTAGGTTTAACTTGGACGTGTTTAATGTCAAGTAAGTATTTATATTTGCAGATCTTTTCATTTTCTTTAAAATTTATTTGTCACAGACAGAATTTTTAATTTTGTATTGAAAAATTTGAAAATATTTGATTTTATTTTTCTCATTTTGAAATTTGATATGATAATAGTTCTGAATTACTGGAAATAGTAGTAATTATTTGAAACAGTAGTAATCAATTATTATCATTAAAAACAACGTAAGTAAGTTGCATATATTTGATAAACAACAAAGAAAATGAATTATTTCAATATCGAGATGAATTATCGATATTAAATTCCATTTTATATTTTGCATTTTCATTTCAATATCTCATTTGTGATTTCGATTCATGTATATTTTAATAAAGTGATGACAAAAAAACATATTGCTTCTATGCCATTTAAATGATTTGCATATTACTGTCAATCAAAATTGTCAGTTATCAATCTTAGACTAACAATCGTGTATATAGAAAATCGTAACTTTCATTTACATCAGGTAACTATTTAAGTCATATTCAACTTTCTCGAATTAATTTTAAAATATCAATTACTTATTGGCTTGGTTCTCGACGACTAGACGCTGCTTTTAAGTAGCATATTTAAAACTTCAACAAACTTATATATTGCATAACTGACATTTTAAAATAGTGCTAAAGTACCCATTATTTTGGTTAAATCTTTGTTAGATAAGCTTCTGCTTCGAGAACTGATTCCTTTATGCCACCACAAGATGGGAAACTTTTAAACTATAGGTCATAGTACTTCTGGTTAGAGCTTTAGAACTAATGTTTATATTAAACTTATTTTATATGTACCAGTTTTTCATAGTTCACGTATATGGTGATAAGGATTTTACAGGCTATATTTTTAGACACAATAATGATGGAATAATGGTAAATTAACCAGTAATATTTACATTTTATGCATATAACCAATAGAACAATGATAATTTTGCAGACTATGCTTACAATCATTTTTCACATACGTTTAAAAAGAATTTCTATGTGTATGATAATAATCACATTTCCAGTATTGTTAGTGATATTCCTGCTTACGTATCTCATATATAGAGATAATCAGGATATGCTTGTATCATGTAAATATCTCGATACAAGCAAATTATTTTAGCAATATTTCTAAAATAAAAAAACTCTTTAACTGACAATTTTCCAACTGTGTGAGAAGTTAAAATAATTGTAAATGTCTTTTCCCAAATGAAACAATTATCTGATCTGTTATCTTCGATATCAGGCGCCATTCAAAATGCAGTAAACATCTTCACTAGAAAAAAAAATCATCATTATTTACTTCGCTTGATTTTATCAAATCTTATCAATGAACATTTCGATATTTCTAAACCAAATTCTCAATAAATTTTCCTCCCATCTTCGAATTAAAAACATTCGTGTTACCGATTATATTTCCGATATCCATCTATTAATTGTATTCTATCTTAGTTATGGCAATAAATTGCATCATAACAAAGTCTTCCTCTTATTCCGAGATATTTTAATTCCATCGCAAAAACATTCACGACATTATACATGTGATAATAAATATGTACTAGTAATTATAGTAAAATTTCAGCATATATGACAGTAGGATATCATTAATTTTACAAACTTTATTATGTTAAAATATGCTAATAAATGTATGATAATACGTTTTGACAAATATTTGTTAACTATTCAACAAAAAAACATATTTAAATGGAAGAAATATGTAAAAACGATTAATTCCAAGTGCTATTGCGCTGCAAGACATCGGCATTATCACAGCATATTTGTTCACGTACCGTTTCTTCTGAAGAGTTTTGGGATCTTTGGTGTTCGATGCATGACTGGACAGGCTGGTATGGGATGTTGTGGTGCTCTGTGTCGGTTGTGGTGCTCCGCACCGGTTGTGGTGATGATCCGTGCCGGTTGTGGTACTCTGTGCCGGTTATGGGCGCTGCTTGTTCCATGATTTGCTAGAAGACGGGTAATGCATTTTACGGCAAGGCAGTTTTATGAGATATTTGTGACTGAAATAAACATTAAAGAATTAAAGCCTTGCTTTTTTTTTTCCAACTCGTTATATTTGAATGCAGTTTCATTATGTTTGAATTCTTATTTGTTCGCTAGCTTTGATTGTTTTTGTTATTTAAATTCAATTTAACAAGTTACATTTCTTCACCATTCGCTGTAAGTCGGGGAAATTTTTAATTCATTTAGTCTTTTTAACTGCTAATGTTAATATGAGTTAGTATGTCTTTTTTAGAAATATTATTGATATGTTTTTCTCATAAATTTTTTTTCTCGATGTGAGTATGGGTTTTGTTTTTCGTTCTTTCAGTATGTTTCTTTGTTTTTTAAGTGATGCTTTTTTTCAATATTTCTTTCTTTTTTGGTTTTAGAATTGACATATTCCATCATCGTTGTTTTGTGAAATATGAAAATTTGAGTTACTTTCAAATTTCTACTAGTTTCATCTGCTTATTGCAGGGTTACTCAACGGGGAACGGTACATTATTTGGTTTGGGATGAGCTTCGCTGGAGTCGGATCGCGAGGTAATAATTTGTCTTTATTTTAAGAAGTTTCATTTCGTGTATCAAAAGAACAGATTTTTCCCAGTGGTTTATTTTCTATTTCCCCAACAGTATTTTTCAAAATTTAGGTTCAAACCGTTTCCGTACTGACTTAATTAATGAAAAGATTTTGGTGTTCTCGTAATGGATACAAAGTTGGAGCCTTTTGAATAGTGCTAGGAAAAATAAACGGTGTAAGAAATAGTCGGTCATATTCAGCGAAAAAGTGAGTATTTGCTCTAAACAACTAAATGGGTCAAATCGGACAGTACTGTGAGATCATTCCCTGTGGAAAGATTTCAAGAGAAGCTCGTATTGATCATTTAGGGTACGGAGATTTTGCCGGTTTGGGAAATTTCAACAATTTTGAAAGCACTGGTGATCATCAACAGCCAGCACATATTACAATGGATGAGGGAGCTACTCCGCAACCGCTTTCAGGCAACGGTCGTCGCTCGGGCAACAGTAACTACAGCTTGCAGCAGGTAAATCAATTATGGAATTTCCGTATTGATTTTTTCGTTAAATAGGAAAGAAATCTGCATATCGACTTTTTCATCTGCATTTAAATAGATTAAAATTGCATATCGATTTTTTGTCCACATTCTCTAGTCAATCAGTAATGCTTTCGTAGAAAACGATAAAATGCGGTCACATGGATTGAGTGAAAATATGATAATTGCAGGAAATTATTTGGATTAAGCAAGATTCAGCACAGATTCGCAATGCTGTTGTTCTGTTGGAGAAGGAAAAGGATAACCTACGACAAGCAGTTCGAAAACTCAAAGTCTGATTTAATGTCTTTCCAAGTTTTGTTAGATTTTTTTTTTAGAAAGTGAATTGGCTTTACCCATCAACTACACGGCTTACGCTTAGTGCTACATCATTTTTATCATATTATGACTTTATAACTCAATATTTATTACCATGTCTGTGTAGAATTGCGTTGATACTTTTGTGGCACAAGTATGAGGTAAGAAAGAGGAGAACGTTCTCGAACTGTAACGTTTATAACGCTCAACCAATATGAACTTTTTATTTAATAGTGAAATATTTGAATTATTGTTAATTATCATACTACAGTTGGAAAATGCACGAGTGAAGCAGAAGATAAAGCGCATGCAAGAGACTATTAATGGACTGACCGGAGTGTCAGCTGAAACAGATAATCTCAAAGTTGGAGCCACTGAAGCGGATTTGGATTATGATGATATTGGACGTGACTTCATTCTTGTGGGAGGTTTGCGTTTTTGTTCAAAATTTGTCTGAAATATTATTATGTTGCAAATTTTTAGTAAAATTTCTCTTAGGTTTGTTGGTTTTTATATAAAAATTTATTTGCAGGTGCGCAGGATCCTCTTAGTTTAAGATTCGAAGTTTCCATTCGAGATGAAAGAGGCATCGAGCACAAGTCAGCGGAACGCTATTACTGGTTAAAATTTATTAGTTTATGCTAATGTTTTCCAAAATTTTCTGTTTGTAATTATAAAAAGATTGGTATTTTGCATTACATTGCAGCAATGTTGGTGACTTTTAGGTACAAAATGGCAGAACATTTCGGAGACTCGGAAACGATGGCAAAAATCCTCGATGCTCCATCGACAATTAAGGCGGAAGAAGCAATGAAGGACATTAAAGATTTCGACGAAGCTAAATGGAATGAAGTAAGTTGAGATTTATCATATTTTTAATCCAATGTCGTATATTAGGTTGCATATCAATGTGTGTGAAAAGGTGTGAATATATGTTTGAAATTCAGCAATTTTTTGTTAATAAATTAATTTTTTAGGTGAAAATGAATGTTTGGGAAACTGGCCAGCGTTTGAAACTCGAACAGACACGATGGATTGCAAATTTGTTGGTTTATACTGGGAAGACATATATTGCTGTTGCTTCGCAGGACAAGGTACACATTTTTCCAGGAAATCTTTAAAGTTCTGGAGTTTTAGAATTTACATTAGATCCTTCAATTAATTTGGAATATGAAGTTGCCACTACTGTTTTATAGGTTTTCGGTACTGGTTGGCGTAAAAATCGTGATGAAGCAAACAAGCCAATTTTCTGGGATGGCGAAAATCAAGGTGGTAAGGCGCTCATGAGACTTCGTCAACAGATCAAAGAAACACATACATGGTCGGGCCCTTACGAAGAGCAGGTAGAGGGTATATCATTCTTTGAAATTTCAATTGTAGTTTTATGAAAGACTGATGAGGAATGCTCGGTAAAAGTATAATTCCTGTCCATTTACAAAAAAAGATATTAAATTGCATATTACAAAAATTGTTTTGCAATTTCAGGAAATCGAAAAGCGTTTCAATGAGTTGAAAAAGTACGTTATGGCGTCGCATTGATCCAGCGCGTCGCATGGGACTTCTTCGTGGAAGAGTACGTGGATATGGACGTCGTGGTGGTTATGGCGGACGTGGTTACGGTGCACCAAGTGCTGGTTTTCCACAGTCAGCTCGTCATTAATCGTTTAGGAGCAAAATTTGGCTTTGGATTGTCGGAAGATATATTGAAGTGCTGATTTCTCTCTGTGTCACTATTATCTGCACATTATATAATAATTTTGATTGGCGCATTTCTTTTCGCAGTTTCTTGTTTATTTTTTTCTTCTCTTCCCCCCGTTGATGTTTTTTGCACCGCTTTGTCGGCGATTTATTCTTTTTTCATTTACAATAGTGCATATTTTCGGACGAAAACACACACTTTATATAATTATTCTTGTCATTGCTGTCGATGATGATGTTTAATTGATGGCTTTAAAAATTATTCCATTTGCAGTGATCGATTTTTGACTTCTTCTATTAATCGACAGCAGTTTTTTCCAGTTGCTTTTCACAAATTTAAAAGAAAAAACAGCATTTTAAGCCAAAAAAAATTTTTTTTTATTTAATTTATCGTTTAAATTATTTCTTTGTGGCAGTTTGTTTTTCAGATTTTTTTCCTGCGTTTCCAAGTTTCTTTTTCGAATTCCAACATCGCATTCATAACATTTTTTTTCCTTTTATGGTTTTATAATAATTTTCTCTTAAGAATTTGTGTTTTCGGTTTGGCGCAAAATGAGTTTTTAGTGCTTTTGCGTATTGTCTATCTTAATGTTTTATGGGATTGAAAAAATGAAACATAATTATTCCATGTTAGCATTTACTGTCTTCTGTTTGCGCAAAATTAAAGCGAGCATCATGAATTGCGGTAGAAAATTCGAGACATTTCCTGTTTTGAGAGTTATGCCGCAGCATGTTATGTTTGTTGGATTTCTTTTTAATAATAAATTGTTTGTTTTTTATACATTGTTAATATACATGATAGCTTATTACGCATTTTTAAGATCAAGTGTTTCTGCGAAGTGATATCACGTGATGAACTGGAATTAAAGCAGTATTTTAGAGTTGATTCGTGCGTGGTAGGTACTAAGTTTTCATTCAGTATCAGGCAAGTATTTCGAGGTTATTGCATTATCTCGATTTCGCTTAAAACTAGCATCAGAGCGATGGGATGAAGTCAGCGAGGCAAGTGATAATATGTATGTCCTGATTAAAGTCCAATGCTTCATGTTTGTGTGAAACTGTGTTTCTAAGTTAATTCATGTCGATGATTATGGCTTCAAAAATTATTCCATTTGCAGTGATCGGTTTTTGACTTCTACAATTAATCGACAACAATTTTTCCTAGTTGCTTATCACAAATTTAAAATAGCATTTTCATATTTGTGATCAATAATTTTCAAACAACTTATTGCTTATTTCTGATCAGTTCTCTTTATTCTTTTATTAAATGTATGAATAAAATTTAAGCTTTATCATTTATCACAAATAATGCAACTTACCGAATATCCGTTGTTTGCAAATAATGTCATAATTTTTTTCCCTATCGTTTACTAATTTACCAACAGGTAATACGAAATAATTTTGTCATTCTTTTTTTATTCATTTATCGAAAGTAATATTATCATACTGTAAGATTTATAAAATTTATATATATATATATATATATATATATATATATCATAATATATCAGTCGTTATTATTGTTAAGAAATAGAATTGATGAGCGAAGATAAGAAGAGATATATTACATGTATATATATTCTTTATATATTATCGATAATTTCCCAATCATAAGGATCACTTGATTTAACATTCAATGGAATACATCGTTTTAAACATTCATTGATAAAATCATGCCGTGGCATTTCGGTTGATTTTAAACTCGAATATAATTATAACATTGTAAAAATGGTAATGGTAGATGAGCACATAATTCTTCACCAGTAATTGTTGTCTTTTGTTGTACCATATCACGTGGTGAACTTTTTGCCCATGGTAATTTTGATAATGATAATTCGATCTGAAAGATAAAGTTTATTATTATTAATTATTATTGGTAGTAAAACTTTATTATTTCTTATTTCCTTCTCTTTTATTATTAAATTTTGGAAAAAACGTTATCTTTTTTTTTGTAAACGTTATCTTTTTATTATGTTTTCTCCTTTGTTTTGTTTTCTATTAATTTCTTTTTTACAAATACTGTCATTAATTTTTTGCTATTTTTTTTATTTTCTTCGCCATCAAATTTTTAAAAATTTTTTATATAAATATTATCATTAACACTTTGCTATTCTTACGCCTTTCATTTTTTTGTATTATTAAATTTTCGAAAATTTTTAAAAAAAATTTTTTTAAAAAAATTTATATAACTTATAAAGCAACTGTTTTCATATTTTCTTATCATTTAATGTATTACTATATATCACCTAATATTATTTACTTAAGATATCAACGAAATATATACTGATACGCAATGTAGACATGTGCATTTATCAAGCATAACTTTTGATAATTTCCTATATATTTTAAATTTAATATTAATTAAGAAATGATTAATATATTTAAATGCAATATTTTTGTAATCTTTCGTTCATCAAATTACCAGTGTTGTTGCAAAAAAGAAAAAATTTAATTAATTCAAAATTATTAAACATAACAGTGTAGTGATTGTTTTCCCATTCATAATTTAATAGTTATTAGATGAAAAATTAAAAAATAATGAAAATCAATTTCCGAATTAATTAAAAATCCAAAAAATTTAACAATATTAAATTAAATTTGTCATATAGTACTAATAATAATTAATCAAAAGTTTGATTTTTCCATCAGCAATCTTACGATCGAATAAATCCATCCTATCATATCATCGCATGGACCACATTGACGAGTTAAAATTGCATTTAATGAAGCATATCGTAAAGTTCCTTTAAATATTGACTTCAATCCCGGCATATGCCATTTGCCATTTGAATCAATTACTTTTCGGCACATTCCTTTAAAAAAGAAAAAGTTTGGATCTCTTTTTTTCTGCTAAAAAATTTTGGATTTAAAAAGAGCGAATTAAAGTTTTATCCAATTTTTCTTTTGCATTTAAATTAATTAAATAATTAACAAAAATATATTCCACCGCCCCATGCATTCTTTTAAGTAAAAAAGAAAATTTTAGAATGATTTCTTCGTTTTTTCTTAAAATTTCTTGCCTTTTTTAATATTTAAATTAATTAATAATCGATAAACATTTGATTTATACATCAATGATTTAACTGAGAAGAGGAAGAAACAAAGAATTTGAATTAAGTTAAAAAAGATAAGTAATAAGTAAGTATAATAATATAATAAGTATAATTCAAATGTTCCAGAATATCATATGCTGGAAATTAAAGGTAATTTAAGATAAAAAATAAAATAAATTATTTCTTTATTTAAATCTATAAGCAAGACAAAAATGAAAAATAATAGATGGAGCAAAAAAAAGAACTAAAATAATTTTGATACCAAAATCAACAAGATAAATAATAGCTGTATCAGGTGGTACACCAATGCAACAGTTTGATGGTTTCACATCACGATGTATATAACCTGCTTCATGCAAATATTGCAGTGCATGCGCTATCTGCATTTTATTTTAAATCACTTTTTGTAATTCTTATCGAAGCTAGCGTATATAAACACTACAGTCACGCCAATTACCAATTTTTTATTTTCTTGAGATTTAAACTAATTTAACTTTCTTGACAAATATCTCTATTATCATTTTTTACTACCATCGCATCATTATTATTGTTACTGTTATCATATTAAATATCACAATTGTGTTATTATTATTAGTGATTATTATCGCTATTATCAGAATTCATAATATCAGTTTACAGAATAAATTTCACTAAAATTAGATGCTGAAGAAATGGCAAATTTTTTGGACAATAAATTAATTTTCAACTGTTTCATTTCATTTTGCATTTAAAGTAATTCTAACAATTCAATTTCCATTTATTTTCAGAAATAACATTTAAAAATTGAAAGAAACTCTTAGATGCATGAATTAATAAATTACTTGTTCACCGATCCGAAATGCTGTTGATAAAGTAAACTTTGATTCCGAGCGTTCCTTTCGCAAAGTTGTTAAATTTTTCCCCAATATTTGCATAACTATATAAGGATAATTCCTATCTGTTTTACCACTTGCATATATTAATGGTATGTTTGGCTATAAAAATTTATTAAAATAACATAAAAGAAATTCTATTTTCTTTTAAATAATTTTTAAATTTGAGCGTAAAATTTCTTCAGCAGAAATAAATTTTAATATTAATATTAAGAATACTTTGAGTTCTTTTCTTTACTTCGTTCTTTTTCAATTTCGACATAAAAAAAATTAAAATTAAAAGTGACATAACTTTGACATAAATTAAAAGATTATCAAAATTAAATTTATTATTCCAAATAAGCTATATGAATTGTTTGTAACCATGAGTATTTAATCTAATAACATATTCGTGATAATTAATAAATATGCTAAATTTAATCAAATTTATGGAATGATAAATTTAATCAAATATTTTAAGGAGTTCCATTGTTTTTATGATTAATGTAGAGTATGTGGAAGTTAATTTTATTATGAAATTAACCATTAGTACAAAAATGAAAAAAATGTCTCCAATTAACAAAAAAATCTAATAAAAAAAACTTTTTCATAGTTAAATTAATTACTTCTAATTTCAATAAATAAAAAAATTTTAATTGTCATTTTTATAGTACATTACTTATTAAAATGACAATTCGAACAATGACATCTGATAGATGATAAAAGAAACGGAACCTTTTTACGTAAAACCAAAAGTACTTGTTGTTCGATAACTAAACGACGAGGATCTTTCGGTGAATTATCTAACTCACCGCGATGTTCCGGTTCCACTTTTATTGCTACAATTCGTTTATGATGCTTATCTTTTCCTCTATAAGTACGCCGAATATTTTAAGGAAGAATCTGCATATTTCGGCGAGACTAATAAATGATATTTTTTTAAAAATTTTTAGTCTTTGATTCAATTTTAAAAGCTATTTCGTCTTTTTTTGCTTATTAAAATTCAAAAAAAAATTCTTTTTTCAAAATTCTATTGAAATTTCAAATTGAAATTAAGGAATCGGGGAATTCCGATTTCTTTATATCGATAATAGAAATAAAATTGTACTTTGCTTTCGAAAATATTTTATGGTTGCTTCTGAGGATTTAAATTTGCTTAAATTATTTTAAAATCAATCATATAATCGAATAATTGAATGACTAAATAAGTTAAGAGTGAATTTATATTTTCAGTTATTTATTATTTTTTCTGCAATCTATGTTTGCTCAAATTTATTTCACTTTTTTCTTTCTTTTTATTTGTTCTCTTTTTCCTATTGAGATTTAATTCAAAATGACTGATAAAAATGATTGCAGAAAAGAAGATAACTTTTCATAGAAAGTAATGATTTCAATTCTTAGAACGTCTATTAAAGCTTTATCAAATTAAAAGTTATCATAGCAAATAATTCAAAATAAATTAAAAGTATTTGGAAACTTTTTTTTCGAATAATGTAGAAAACTTTCAAATAAAAAAGAAAATCATTAGAGATAAAAATTGACAAAAATATTTTATTATATGAATAGTTTGAAATTACATTAAAACTTATAGATAAATGTATAAACGATAAATATGTTTAATAATTTGGAATGATAAATATATAAATACAAATACACCTATAAATTTGTCCAAAACTTCCTTGTCCAATTTTTTCCTCTACAATAAAGCGGCCAGCAATCGTTTCATTCATTGACAATAAATCTTCCGATTCTTCTAAATTATTTAAATTATCATTATTAATAATTACATAAATACAGGCATTTATGTAATTATTTACTAATGAAATCAAAATTTTTAAATGATCCATGAGAATATTTGATACTAATGAATATGGTAAATTCGTTTTAATATTTTGGATTATTATTATTATTATTATCAATTATTATTATTATTATTTATTATTATTATTATTATTATTATTATTATTATTATATTATTATTATTATTATTATTATTATTATTATTATTATCAATTATTATTATTATTATTTATTATTATTATTATTATTATTATTTATTATTATTATTATTATTTATTATTATTATTATTATTATTATTATTATTATTATTATTATTATTATTATTATTATTATTATTATTATTATTATTATTATTATTATTATTATTATTATTATTATTTATTATTATTATTATTATTATTATTATTATTATTATTATTATTATTATTATTATTATTATTATTATTTTATTATTATTATTATTATTATTATTATTATTATATTATATATTATCAATTATTATTATTATTATTTATTATTATTATATTATTATTATTATTATTATTATTATTATTATTATTATTATTATTATTATTATTATTATTATTATTATTATTATTTATTATTATTATTATTATTATTATTATTATTAATTATTATTATTATTATTATTATTATTATTATTATCGAATGCATATATTTATGCTATTTATTGAAGAACTTAAATTCGTTAGTGATAAATTCTTTTTTGTGAACAAATTAAGATTGCTTAACATTTAATAGCATTTATTGAATAAATTGAAGAATTTTGCAGAACAACGATACCTGGCATTGCACTACGATCATACAATGAGGCCATAATTAATACTAAACGATTAATTCCAACTATTCTTCGCAATAATAAATGTATTATTTCCATTATATTCTATTATATACATTAATTCGTTGTAATTTTTGCATATATTTATGATAATTTATTTCATTCATTACCTATTTAAATTCAAATATAATATTTTTTTTTGTTAAAATTTTCATTATTTTATTTAATTTAATCGTTTTTCATAGCTCTATCTTATAATTTATTTCCACTATTTCTTAAACTCTGTTCTCAAGACTACTTTTATAAACTCTTATTCCTAGAATATATTTCCATCCAACATTTCCAGAGATTACCTCTCAATTATACCTTTTCTCAGAATATCTCCTCTTCTATTTTGCGACAAATCCTGCTGCATTTTTTCTGCAAAAAATCCTTCTACCATTCTTCTCAGTAGAACATGTTTCATCTGTATCTCTTCCGAAACCCACTCTCTCCCTTAAAATATCTTTTTACCATACCTTGCCCGAGAATATCATTTTACTGTATTTTTCCTCAAAATATTCTTCCATTCTTTCTCAGAATACTTTCTACTGTGTCTTTGCTTGGAATATCTTCCTACCTTACATTTTTTGCCCGACATTTTTTGTTAAAACTTTTCGTTACTAACATGCTTCATTTTCATTTTTCCCTGAAACAAAATCTCTCTATTCCAAACAATTATTTTCTTTCAAACAAATTATTGCAGCGATTTATGAGGTGTTGAACATCGTAACTTATTTGTTAGATAAATTTTTATATCAATCTCTTTCATTCGAATAAAATCTCTTCCTAAACTATTTTTGCTATTTTATTGGTTGCATTTTATTTTTTCCATAATCGCTTTTACCTTTTATTTTCCGTTTTTCTTCCAATAATTTTTGCTATTTTTATTTCCTCTCTTTCCTTCATTTTTTAATATTAAATCAAAATTCTCACCTGAAATGGATTAAATTGTAATAGTAATAAGGAATCGAACAGGAATTGCATGTAGATATAAAAATATATCATTCACTGCATTTGTCAGTTCTAACTTTCTCCCTTCAACTTATGCTTCTCTCAAAATTAATTTGCTTTCATTATCATTCCTTTCACTTACTTCCTCTTCCTTTCTCTTTCTTCCTCATTTTAAAATTAATAAAAAAAAATTGAAACAAGGATATTAAGGAGAGGAGAAAGAATGGAAATAAAATAGAAAATATTTTATACGCAGTAGTTCTGGATAAAATGATAAATTCATATGAAATATAAATCTCTCTTTTTCCGCTGTTCAATTTGCATTTTAATATTTATTCTTTCTCTTCTCTCCTTTCTCTTTCTCTTTTCCCATCTTTCTTTTCTCTATCTGTCTGCCTCTTACTCACTTTTTAATTTCTTTAGAAATCTATCAATCCCCATTTTTTTGATTTCGTTTTTTTTTTCAATGCAAAATTTGCCATCATCATTCATATAAATAATCTTTAAAATATAATTGAAATGTTGTTTTATTTGAAACTTTCAAATTATTACTATAATGTTATCAATTGTCCATTATCAGATTTATCAAAACAATCAATTTAATAATTGGATGATTGATAATATTTCCACATTGCAAAAATATGCACTTCAAAATCGAAATCACTAAAATGATATCTGATTGAGTTAATAATACTGTCATATCACCAAAATGGCCATTATAAAATCAAAATGATCGATTTGATAAATGATCAATTGGTAATACTGCTATATTATTTGTAATTTTTATTATCAATTAATGAAACATTTTAATAGATGATATTAATAAATGATTTGCAAATATGATAGATCATATGAGAGAGAATTAAGGAAGTAAAAAGAGAAGAAGTCGACGGAAATTTATGGAAATGAAAAATGTTAATTTTAAATCGCAAATTATGTTCCATTTAAATTTGATAAGTTTTGTACAAATGAAAATTCTAATTTGTTTTCGATGTAATTGAATGTTAAAAAAGGTTCCATCCAATGCTTCTAATTTTATTCAAAAAAATAAAAGATTAAAAATCAAAAAGAAATAAAAATAGATGACATCGTATTCTCATTTATACTTTAAAATGAGTAGAAAATTCAACTTTATACTCGAAATCTTTTTTTAAAGAAAATATATCGCAATTTCTTAATATTTCATTACTTATCTCAAAATATTTTAAAATTCCATCAAAGTAGTATTTTTTATTAATTATTAATGTTGAACTTAAATAAAACATATTCTGTGATTAGTTATTTAAGTTTTTACTGAATTTCATCTTAGCTAAATATCTGATCGATAAAATATCACAAATTACAATGATATATCTTCAAAGGAAAAGATTTGAATATGAAGTTGGGAAGTTGGATTTTTTTTGATTCATTTTAAAACACAATTGGGAATATGATATCATTTATTTCTAATTTTTCTTTTGATCTTTAATTTTTTTCTTATTTCTTTTGAAATAAAATAAAGCAGAAATATTGAAAGAAATTTCCGTGCCATTCAGCATAATTTATTGCCTTATAGTAAAGTTTTTTCGAAAATAAGAAAATTTCAAAAAAAGTAAATAAAAGATTTTTGTTAAAGCTCTTTCAAAATTTTTAAGAAGAATGAATAAATTTACAATAAAAAAGTTTTAGAATTTTCTTTATAATTAAATATTAATTAATATTATCTTATAAATATATAAAATTAAATTTTTTCAACCAATTAATACTTTAAGTGAGGTTATATCAGTTATAACTTGAAAATTTTTAGCTATGGAAAGAAATATCAAAAACTTTTTTATTATCATTCATTCTTTTATTGATAGTAATAATAATTCATTTTTTGCTTATCCATATTTAAATTTTAATTGGCCATTTCTTAGAAATTCTTCCTAAAAAATAATTGCATAAAAGGGCAAAGAAAAAAGATTTGAATTGTTTTGTTGAAGCGATAGTTAAAAAGTTAAAAGGCTAAATCAAATATGATTTATTCAAAAACCATACAAACTAAATGATGACAAAAATATAAAAACAAAATATAAAAATGATGACAAAAAATCAAAGAAAGAAAATGTCCTATTAGTGCTTGCTATCTTGGCTCATATTTGTTTTGTTTCATATTTATCTCTTATCCTTTTTGTCTCAAATTCATTAATTTTTGCTACAATTTAAGAAATCTTTTATTATATTCAAAGTGAGCAAAAATGTTGCGACAATTTTATGATTAATCGTCTCTTTCTTCTTTTTTTAAAAAAGAAGTTTTTTCTTTTTGAATTCTCCACATATTTTTTCAGACGACAATTTTAACAACAAATAGATATTTATATATATAATAATGAATATTGCAATAAGTAATATGATATGCCATTCGATACATAATGCTAAACACAATTCTAATTTTCAGGTTAAGGTCATATAAAATAAGATAAATTTAGAAATTTTTTCGGTGTATTTAATACATAATATATTTCTTCTTCAATGTATTAATAATTCGACTTGAAAATACAAATATCAGAATATCGAATATCTTTTCAGTTTTCATTGTATTCGAGTTATATTATAAAGTTCGATTATACAAAATTAGAATGAATTTCATACAGATCGATTTTGTTTAATTGCATCGTATTTGATAACTTAATTTAGAAATGCATCAATTATTACGATAGGTTTTAGATTTTTAATATAAGTTTAAGTTCAGCTGATAATTGCACAAAATATAACTTCAATCATATTTTAAAATCAATCAAAGAAAAGTAGAACGATTCAAATAGATTAACTGTAACAAATACATTGTACTTTATACATCATTTCCGGAATATAAGTATTTATGTTTCAAATATCGATTCTGAAATATTTGCCATTCATAAAGGTTTAAAAAAAGTGCCGTGACTAAGTTGGCAATTCATTTATTTTTCAGATATTTAATAGATATGTCTACTTCTTAACAATCATTGATACTTGAAATGCACTTCATATATTGCTATATTGCTAACTGTCTGATACACTTTTTGGGTTTAAAAGTCTTAATTATTATTATTTCATTCAAATAATCAATTTTGAAAAATAATACCAATTTCTAATGATAAAATATATGAATACTCCAATGCATATTAATCAAAAGATGATTATTTTTAACTTATTAATTTATTACTAAAGATTATTTCTAACTTATTACTCAGTTTATTAATATTAATTTAACTATTTTAGATTATTAAATATTAACTAACTTTAATTTATTTTTCGATCTGATTAATATTATTGATAAACAAGCAATTATAATTTGATACATGATTTGACTGAAAATTATTAATATCAATGCTAGAAATTATGCATTCTTGCATAAATTATCCGGAAATTGATTGTTGTAAAAAAAAAAAAAATTAAAAACTCAATAGAAAAATAGTTTAATGAAAATACAGTATACTTTGGAAATGCTAAGGTATCTGGATAAGAATTTATATATAATATGATCGACATAACCAATCTGTTTACAATCGATATTGCATGCTATGCAGGTTGTAGTAATTGAGGTTTAATCATTATTCATTATTTATTTGATCAGTATTATTTGATCAATATTATTATTTATGTTTAAGATCACATAGCATACCATAATCTAATTTTAATGCTGTGTATTTTATATACGGTAGATGTCAGAAATATTTTATATATTATTTTATCAATATCCTATTTATTAATTAATGTGATTTTGATTACTTATTTTATGCTATCCATTATATATGTTACCTAGTCAATATGATGCTTGCGAATTAGCGTTATCTACATATAATCATTATTATCATATAATATGTAATGTTGAAATAGCATAGTCAGTTGACTATAGTATTGTTTACGATGATTACATGATAAGTAAAGCTGTCACAGATAATAATATCGGTCATATCTTTTAACTTTATATATTATATGATCAATGTAAATTTAGATTATATATCATCTGGTTAATGTCATTATTATAAATGATTTTACGTGTCATGTAATTATCATTAGTTAGTTTTACATTATTATATATGTATTACCTGACCAAGGTTATTACTTTCGATTAATATTATGCGTTATTTAATTGCCGTTAGCGTAAGCATTAGGCGCACGTTACGTAAAAAGTAATTTAATCATTTATCTAAAGCAGTTGCTACATAAACTATTATGATAATCATTGCATCTCATATGATAACTATTCTTTGGTTTTAATATTCTTTAGCGCATTCACTACGTACGTTACGTGTAATTTTATTACTCATTAAAAGCAATTGTTACATAAATCATTATCACACTTTTATTACGTAAATTTTATCACTGATTAAAATCATTGTTACATATAAATGTTTTTAATATATTATTTCATTCGAATAATAATGGTTTTTAGAGAAGACTTTCTCAGAAATAAAAAATTTATTGAAAAACTAAATAAGTTATAGTGCATTGGATAACTTTTAAAATAATTATACTTAAGTGTATTTGAGTTACATTAAATATATTTAAATTTAAATATTCTATTCTTAATAGAATAGAACGAACAAAAAGGATGAAAGAGAATAATTGAAAAAAAAACAAAGAAAAAAATAAATAAAAAAGCAAATCATTTTATTCTTCTTTGAAAAATTTGCAAAGCCAAGTTAAATGCTTTAGAAATAGATTTTTAATCCGTCTATTATGAGCTCTAAAATGGTATGTGAAAAAATTATTTAACAACTTTATCTCCTCATCATTTTTAACTCTCGTCCCAATTCCTTTCATCCATAAACAATAAACAGAATTGCTTCAGTAATGTAATTATTACATAAACAATTTTTAAAAAATGCTTTTCTTTAAGTCGAAAAATAGGAAAATTTGAAAATTTCGCAAATAATCTTTTAAAAAATTTTCATATTATAATTTTAACGAAGGAAAAAAATTTGAAATTCTATGGGCAATTGAGCCTGGGAAATTTTCCCGCAGTTTTAAAATAAATAATTACTGAATAATTTTTTTTCTTTTGAAATTTATAGGACATATATTTGAACGTCTGAAATGTGTGAAAAGACAAATATTCCGCCTTTTCTCGAAATCATTTCCAATTCCAATCACTGATGGCTATTCTACAAAAAGTTTCATATGAACAATTGCATTCGAGGAATTTTCACATAATTCGAAAATAAATGATTAATATTACTAATTTTTCTTTTTAAAAAACTTTTTCCTTCATAAAATTCCAATATTAAATAAAAGTAGCACCTTCCTCTTTTGCCAATTCCTCCCATCTCCCGCACTTTTAATTTCACCAGTAAAAGTTGAATCATCAATAACTTAATTGTTGAGTATCTGAAACGAAATAATTAGATGAATTGGGCTCGGAAATGCTTGGCTCAAAAAATTTAATATGAAGACTAAATAGATATCATTACTTTCTCCTCTTTAACTCTGTCTTTCTTTTTCTCTCTTCCTCTTTATTTCCAAAAAATTGAGAATTTAATTTCCCTCATTTATAAGTTACCGTTTTAAAAATTATAAAATCTTAAGAAACTTTGTTTCAGATCTTTTATTTTTTGTTTTAAAAATAAATTTCGTAATAAATCATAACTGTTTGTCGTCTCTCTTTTTTTCTCTTTCTCTCTCTCTCTTTCAGGTTTAGTAGTTTAATCTCTTCGTTTGTAAATGATTATTTAAAAAATGTAAAATTTTAAGAGTTTTTTCTGCTGCAAAAGATTTTGATAATAAATCATAACTAACTCAATAATACAAGTTTATACTGCTATTCGCAATTTTCTTTTTTCTTTTCTCACTTTTTTTCTCTCATTTATATTATATTTTGCTTGAACAACTGACAGATGCTTTCATTTTATTCCAAAAATAAATTTTATAACTTCCACTCTTTTCAAATTTTATTTCATTTCAATTTTTTCTCGAGAATGCAGTGTAGGAGCTATCGAGAGTTTAATATAAGGATTTAAATTTTAATGAACATATCTTAATTTAATGAATATGCTTTAACAATCTATCTTTAAGTTTCTTTTTTATCTTTCGCATTTTTAATTGCTAAAAAAGTTATGATAATGAGAATTGTTATGAGAATAGATTCAAATTAAAGCTAACATTTTATTTTATATTATGAAAAAACAATTAAATCAAAAGGAAAAAGGAATTTAAAAGAAACAGAAGAAAAAAGAAATGACAGAATGATTTCAATTCTATAAATTTTTTTCTTTATCGTTTCTATTGGTTAAAAAAGATATCAGAAAAGTAAAATAACTCTTACTGGTCATCAACAAGATTGAACTCCCATCAAAAATAATTATGAATGCGTTGGCGAATATGATGAATGTTATTAATTTTGATAAGAAAGTTTGATTTCAGGAAAAAAATGATAAGGAAATTCAATCTATAAGCTAATTCAGCTATCATTATCTTTGCTTTCTATGAAAAAGAAGGAAAATGCAGAATTCTAAAGAATTTTCTTGCGAATTGTTTGCAAATTAATGCTTGCCAATGGACGAATTTCAAAAATTGCTTTTAGTTCTTTTATCTTAGAGAGAAATAGCAAAAAATAAAAAATAAAAAACCTAAGCTCTTCTTTTAACAAGTTTTGTTGAAGGTTTCAATTCTTTTCTTTTATTACAAAAGTTTTCAGAGTTTACTATTTTATTCTTTTATATTTTACAAATGTAGATTCTTGACCGCACTTTTGTGTCAGAAGAATCTTTGATATAAATTAATTAATTACAAATAGCTAACTTTACCAATGGATTTATGTTACTAAATAAAAAGGCAAAGTATATTATGAGCTTGCTTCAAAAAATTTCAGCTTTTTAAATTTTACTTTTCATTAGGACAAATTTGCATAACTTAGATGAAATAGTAATTTGCATTTCTAAGGCGAAATTTTGCTACAACAAACTTGTTTTGAAGAATTTTCAGATTTTAAAACTCATATTTTATTCCGCAATCCTTCTTTCTTTTAAGAACACATATATATGTATATATATAAAATACATCTATCACTTATATTTCTTTAAATATTAATTATTCAAAAATTCAAATTAAGTGTAATAAAATTTAAGTACACACAGAAATAATATGCGAGTTTATTTATCATTTTCTTTTCGCATTTTTAATTATTTTCTAAATAACATCTCTGCGTTCAATAATTTCTTCCTTCATTTAAATTTTTATAAAACTCACTGATATCTGTTATTTGTATACATAAAAATATTTAAGTTTCCTTAAAGTCTACGGAAGTGATTTCTTTTCTTAAATCTCTTAAACACTTTATCTTTTAAATAATTTCGAATTTAAAAAATTAACAGATGCGCATGAATGTTTCATATGAATGAATTACATTAACTTTTTTTGTGATAAGTAAACGAGAAATGGATATGTCTTAATTCTTTATTTGTTATTTTATTCATTTTTAATTTAATTTCAATTTAAGGCTAATATGCTAAATAATTCGTTCGTTTTTTATTCCCATTTTATTCATTTTTCTGGCTTTTTTAACTTTTTATTAGACTTATATTTTATGGTTAATTAATTTTTTTACCTTTTCGCTTCTGTTTATATTTCAGATTCTATTATTTCCATTTCTTGGCTCGTTTTTTTAGCTTCTATTTTTTGATTCAAATTTTTATTTCAAAAATTTAGTTCCATGTTTTTTCATTACTCGTTGTATATTTTTATCTTTGCTATTTTGTAAACAACGTTTTGCTAACTTAAAAATTGCATCTTCTCTTTTCGCCATTTGTTAGATTTTCCCATTCTTCCTGATGCATATTTATTGTTGGCCAAGGCCGCATAAATATAGTGTCAGGCATAAACTTTGTTTATTTAAAACTACCGTACTTTTGTTCATTATTCCTTCTTTTTTCATCTTATATTATTATCATTTTTTAATATAAGTATACAAATTGATTTCATTCAAAAATTATTTATATAGATATTAGAATTGATTAAGTAAACTTAATGATAAGAATTATCATGATAAGTTATTCAAAAGTCAAATATTTTCAGTCAAATTCTTTTTCAATAATTTGTGCATTTTTTCCTTTCTTTATTCTATTTTTTAAGAAATCAAAATATTGTCATAGATAGGCTGAAAAAGTACGACAATTCAAAATGATAAAAAGTGAAATGAATACAATCAGAGAGATAAGTTAAAAGTTCGTAAATGATAATGGAAAATTAAAAAATCATTAGCCTAAATAATTTGTATGAATAAATATTATTTTTTCTAAATTATTTATTTACATAAATAAAAAATTCCGGCGAAGAGAAAAAAGCAATGAAAAAGAACTAAGCCTCTAATTACATTGATGGAAATTGTTAAAATAGATGGCAGAGAGTTAAATGAAGTCAATTAAACAACTCTCGAAAACATTAAGCTTATTGTTAATGTGAGATAATGTCCGCATATCGAGATTGCATCATGACAAGAATAGATTGATGGATAGATAAAGCTTTTTCTTCTTGTTTACTAAGTCGATCGAGACTGGCATTCACTTCAACTTTTTGTCATCTATTTGCTCGCATTTATTGCTAATTGATAAAAAAATAAATCACATATGCTATTTTAACTAAAAAAAAAGCTTGCTAAAAACAATCAGAAGAAGTTGATGAGAAAAGCGAAAAAAAGTTCCATCCTCTCATGTAAATTTTTTATGACTAATTAAAAATAGCCGCAATTTTTATACGTATAGTTACGATAACTTGTTCACTTTTTTGTTTTATTTATTTTTCTATTTTTATTTTTTTTAAAGATTTATTAAAATAAAAATACGAATTTTTGACCTTTAATTTAAATATGCTTTTATATTAATTTAAAATATATGCATTCATATATACACATATGTATAAATACTTATGATAAGTTTTTATCTGTATATTTTTATTCAATATATTTTTCATTTCTTATTTCATTTTTTTTTCTTAAAATACAAATTTCTAAAATTTCTCTCCTCATTTAAATGGAACAATTTGAAAAATTTTTTCTTTATAATTGATATGTATTATAAAATTATAAAGATAATTGTTTATTTTTTATTTTTTTTAATATTTTCTTGTTAAACTAGAACATCAATATTAGAAATTTTAGTCTTTCACATAAATTAAATTAATAAATTTGTTTTATAATTATTAATATTAATTAATTGTAATTATTAATTGAAAAGTTATAATGTTATCATTGTATATGTACAATTATGGTAATTTATTTGTTTATTCATTTCTCTATTGCATTCATTTTTTTTGTTTATTTTAAAAACTTTGCTCAATTTTTATCTGTTTTATGTGTAAACGATGACAGAAACGAATACGAGTGATGATATGACGCAAAGAACAAAAAGATGCATGTTCACACCGTGGATTCAGCCAAAAAGTTCGAGGAATTTTATTGGAATCACAATCGATCACATTCAGATAAATTACCTGTAAAATACTTATTGTTTTAAATATTTAAATTCCATTTAAACCTTCAAATATATTTAATTAATAAATAAGCAATCACTAAAACGATAAAAGATAAAATATTTGATATAAAATTTATAAAATCCAAGAGAATAATATTATAAAATCCAAGGGAATGTATAACTCAAAATTGAAAATCAATAATTTCATGAATTCCATCGAATATTTCATACAGATTTTTGAATATATTTCAGTTTATCACTAAAGTGAGGAAAAATGAAATATGGAATTTATAAAATTCAAAAACATATAAAATTCAAAAAAAAAACATTTTGAAATTGATAAAAGAATATAATACTATCTATTAACGTATATTTGCTATTATTATGATGTGATTATTTTATGAATTCATATAAATATTGCGTTAATAAAGAATTATAATCAATAAAATAAATGATAAATTGAAATAATTAATTCTTATAAATGTACCAATTTTTCCCTTTCCAACATTCAATTGATAATAACCAATATCAAGTATTGTTATCATCAGCACTAAGAATAGGCTATAATTTTATTGCCTTGATTGTTATCATTACCGTGTTAAGAAATAGGTTCTTAATTTTATTAAAATTGAAAATATTTTCTAATTTCTTATCTAATATTCGGAACATTATTAATATCAAAAACAATTATTAGCTTTTTTTCAAATATTGTAAAAAAATTAAGGTAAGGAAATTCTATTTGCTTTCTTCAAATGAATTTGCAATTTGAATATTGCCTTATTTTTCATTTTTTGATTTTTGATTCCTTCCAATTAATAAAATTAATTACATATGTTAAAGTAACTTAATTATTAATTAACGTTTGATTCTCATTTCCTTCGAAATAACTTTCATTTAATTTTATTACAGAATATACCTAATAAAAATATAAAAACAGTTGGTCAAACAACGGCGCCACATCGTGGTTTTAATGAAAAAGCACGTGAAGTATTATTAGATCGAAAAAATCCAGGTATCAATGATTAATAATTAAGTAAAATATTTCTCGCAAAGATAATACAACATCGGGATATTATAAACCAAAATTTGATAGTATAAGAAATAAATATTCAATTGTTTGAAAAAAATTAATGATAATTAATATCGAATTATCAGCCTTATTTGATTGATGAAATTGTTGACATGAAAATTTGATTATCGACTATAATAGTTACGATAATAACAGTAATCATTACAAATAACAAACTAATGCTAAATATTGCATAGAAGAGTAATGAAATGAAATTGTAATTACTAATTTCGATCAACTTATTTTTTTATTTAGAATTTTAAATCTGACGATTGAGGTGTTTGTTCTCGTTTTTTTTTTCTTTTTATTTGATTTAAGTCATTTAGGTTCATTTTTCGCTTTCGCAGATAATTAAATTTAGTTTTGTCAACCTAGAGTAAAAACATGAGAAAACTACGAATTTCTGATTTAATCACTGATTCATATGATGAAAAAGATGGTATTTTGATTTAAAATTAAATCAGTAAAAAGAGAACAAAAGTTTTTTCTATCTTATAGAAGGAATATCTCTCTTTTTTGCTTTTCGATAATTTTAAAAATTTCATTAACATTTGTTATTCGACTTTATTTTCTAAAATTTTGAAATGAAAATAGCATTTTCGAATGCTTTCCTCCCCAAACAAATCATATCGACGAAGTTATCTAAAATTTGATTACAAATTTGATTTAAGCCCATTTCGATTCATTTTTTCCTTTTCATAGATAACCCAATTTGATTTTTGCTAAGTTGAAGTGAAAAAATAAAAAATAAAAAATGGAAAAAGAAATGGATGAAATGAAAGATGATGATCTGATTGATTAATTGATTTATTCATGTATCATCATTTTCAGTTTCTGTTTTAAATAATCTATAATTAATTCGGGTAGAATTTTCACGACTTTTTGCTATGACTTAAAAAAAAAAAAATTGTATTCCATCTCTCACAAAAGAATATATTTCATTCGTCCCTCTTTCTTTTATTATTATTCAGGTTTTCAGCTTTTTCTTTTTCTGATCTATCACAGTATTTGTAATGAAACCTAAAATTAATCATAATGATAGATAAAATTATCCAAAACATTTTTTATCATCAAATATGTGCTAACAATTTTGGATAAAGCAACATGCGATTTAATTCATACTTTCAATCAATTTCAATCAAAAAAATTAAATTATCCTTTTCTTTCTAGAAGTTTTCATATTGGAAAAGCTATTTTATCAATCAAATAATCTCGATCCGGAAATTTTCTTGTTTATAGCTTATATATTCTCGATACTTGAGCTAGTCAAGATTTTATAAAATTTGATAAATTATTGCTTGGGCAAAGAAAAAATGAACTTTATAACTCGAAAAACGAGCTCAACTTTTTCTAATTACGAAGTTGTTACTTTTGGTTGAACTATTATTTTATTGTTTTATTTTTATTCATCGAAATATTTAGCTTTTCATCAAAACAAATAAGGCCATTCATTCAAAAACAACAAGGCTATTCAATCAAAACAATAGGACCATAACTGGCCTCAAATATTTACTAAAAGCATTATCATATTATATGAAGATAATTGATATCCTTTGTCAACTAATAATATTAAATGATGATAATATTAAATATATCACGTGATATTCGTCGTTCTATGTGGCGAATAATTTCGAAATTTCTAAACCATTTATTATTAACGAAAATTTATATCATTTATATTGTTTGAATAAGCAAAAAGAAGATAGAAACTTCAAGAGAAAAAGAGAATCCAACCCATGAAAGTTTTTAAAATGTCAATTTAATCAACGCATTTTACTAATTTTCGAATTTTTTTATTCAATTAAATCTTAACAAATAACTAATAAAAATATGATAGTATATTTATTGCATATATATACGAGCTTTTTAACCGCAGCAATGACGATATACACTTTGAATATATATATATATTATATGAAATAAATAAAGAAAATAAATTACAGCAATAAATTATTGTCCAATTAAACGATTTTATGTAGATCAATTAAACTAGATTAGAAAAAAATGTCAGAAAAAAATTTTCATTTTTGTTCAGAGATTAAAACATCTGAATAATCAAATACACAATAGCAAATTTCTATTAAATTACAACAACATATTGTTTCGCTTCTTAAATAATTCAAATTATTCGACATTCATTTCAGGTACAACTGCATCCAAAGTTAAAGGTAGCGAAAAAATACGACATCTACTTTAGTCTTGGCCTTTTGTTTTCTTTTCCTAATATTTATTATTATCAAATTAAAAATTGAAATAAATAATTCAGCGGAAATGATTGAAAGTTAGATGTCTTTGTATCATATTTTACCGTTGAATAAAAAGGAAATTTATAAAAATGAATTTAAACAACAATAATGAAAGAAAAAGTATTTTCTATCTATTAACTACTTCATGCTTTTTTTCTACTGCTATAATTATTACTACAGCTTATTATTATTGTCACTTCATCATCATTATTACCATTTATGATTAACTTATTATCACTACTTGCTCTGTGTGCGCTGTGCTTCCTTTTATTTGTATATGGCTTGTCATTTGATTATCGATAATGAGACATCTTATTTTTCTTCTCTTTTTTTCATTTATTGTTTTATTAAATAATAAAATGTGAATAAAAAATTCTGAATAAACAAAGAGAGAATAAGAGTAATAAATAGTTTTACATAATTTCATAATACTTATTATGCAAAAAAAAGAATAATTAGAAACTGTTAACAATCACTAAAATATTACTGTTAAAAATTAACCTTCTCTAACCATATTATTGCTAAGAGTTAACTTATTATTTAGGATTTATTTTAAGTTTTTGAAAATAGTGATTTGTGAAAGTCGAAAATAAAATAGTACTAGTGCTATTAACTAGGCAATGAATGAAAAATGATAAGTAACCATCTAATTTAAATGAAATTATTTCTTCTAAAACTTCATACCTTCACAATTACCTTACATTTTATCTTTATTTTGATAATTTCACACGTCATGCAGACTACCTTCACCTTTACGACACTACATGTCATAGAAAGAAACAAAGCGAAACGAATTATTATTATCAAATTTATCATAAATGCATGAATGAAGAATGCCAGGATAGGTATCAATTTTTATTCGTATAACGACAAATTATATCAACTAACTAATTTTATGAGCTCCATTGCTCTAATTAATTTGTCCAAATAATTCGTTCTAATTTTTACTTTTATCTTTACGATATCAAATATCACATGCCGAAAAAAACAAAATGAACTGATAGTCTTATCAACTTTCTTTACGATATCAATGAAATAAGCATATCCACTAAGGTCATTGAAATTCATGATTAAATTAATCATGAATTAGTTTGCTAATTCATGATTAATTTAAAAGATTTACCAAAATTCGTTATTATTTCAGTGCGTCTTTTGTCTCTTCCTTTCTCCTTCTCTCATATTTAAATATTTTATACTTTAAAAAACAAAGATCAAAAGGAATTTATTAACAATTCTAATAAAACAAAAGCTGAACTGAACCGATATGAAGCAGAAACAGAGAGCAGAAGGGGAATGAACGAAATAGCATAGGATAAGAATGGAAAGGACAGCAAACTCAGATTACACATATATACATAAACATGTATATATACATATAATTGATCACATTTATAAATTATTAGCACTGGTCTAAAAACAGAAAGAGAAACAAATGAAGAAAATTGAAATATTGTAAGGAGAAATGAAATGCATAGGAAAAGAATCATAAAATAAAATAGCACATAATAGCATGGTTGACAGAGAAAAATGGGAAAGGAATAGCATGGTAATGATAATTTCCAATTATCAGAGAGAAAGGCAAGTACCAAATTTTAGATTAAATTAAAAAAATGAATTAGGATGAGAAATAGGTGGCTAAAGGAATTAAATAGGATACATGTGACATAATTTACATGATGTAACGATAACCTGTTTCTTACATCAAACTAGAAGGCATCAAAAGATGAATGTTTAGAGAATTGCAACCGAAAGGATTAATGAGCTTATTAAAATTGATCATTTCTGTCAAGGAAAACCTTCTCAACTTTTTTCAAAATTATTGTCAAGTTGATTATTTTCAATTTTTCTAAAAGCCAATAGCTGCATTAGAAAAACTTCATTTACAGACATTATATTGTAGGAGGAAAAGATATTTTTTGTGGGCAAAAAAGACTTTTATATTAATGTAATTACTTTTGCAATTTCAAATTTTTAATCTTGGTTACACAATTTTTTTACAACTATTCTTTTAATTGATTAGTATGATAACGGAAGACAAGTTAGAAAACTTTCAGTAACTTTGAAAAAATGTATTAAATCGAATAAAATACCTTGTCAGCAGAGAAAGTAGTTATTTTAAAAATCTTCATTATAATTGTGAAAACGACAAATTCCAACGAATACACAATAGCAGCAAAAAATTGCATACTTATCTCCTACATTCAACAGTTAAATTACGGCAAAGTTTTTGAAAATTTAATGCATATTTTGTACAGAAGTAAATTTTGAAATAAATTAGACTGCAAACAAAATGAAATTAAGTGAATAAATATTTCTAAGCGAAGAAAATTTACATTATCAAACTAACCCCGAAATATAAACAAATTATACTATCAGTAAAAATAGTAAAAATAAAAGAAGGAAGACATGAGTTGAACACAAGTATTTGTAAATAATAATTCAAATAGTACAAATTATCTTATCATTAAAAAATTCGTTCTACCAAGCTATCATGAGCATTCTGATTTTCATTCCGATAGCAATGAAACATAGAAAAGAAATCCTGCTTATTGGAGATTACCTACTACTACTACTACTGTGTGGAATTTTCGGACCCTGCATAAATTGATCTTGTAATGTGAAACCATCAATTGTCGCCGAAAGATGTTTTGTTGGTATCTGCGAAAATTTTTTCGCACCCGAATCATACCTTAAAAAAAGAAAAAAAAATAATTTAATTAATAATTTGTAGTAGATAAGGTAAGCAGTAATAACATCAAAACGAATATTTTTGCGAAACAAAATTAATACATTAAGAAATATGAATCAAAGGAGAGCAAGTCAAATATTCATTCATTCCAATCATATTTACAGTTTTAAAACAAACAATGCTATAACAAGCTTAATTTGCAATATACCAAATCAGATCATTTATATGGGATATTAATCACTAACACCATTCTGCCTTGGTTAATTTAATAGAATGAAATTAAAGCTTATTGATTGTAATAGCAGTTTTCCATTGGATTGCTTCTGTGAATGATTGTTGCATTCGTCTTAACTATTTACTAATTTATTATCTAATATCCAAGAATATCGACATCCGCCAAAGCAACAGCGCACATTTTAAAATAAGAATTGAAGAGGAAAGCATACTTGAACATAAGCTGCATCATCGATTCATGACATATATTGGGACCTTTTCCATGAATGCGATGCGCAGTATCTGACTGCTGGTCCCAACTATAAGCGCCTAAATAACGACATTTTTGATCTCGGAACAGCAAAAGAAAATGTTTACTGTCACTTTTTGCTAGCTCGCCAAGCACCTGAAAATAAATTATTAGCGTGCACAACTTTTTTATAGTTAAATAAAATAATAGTTACGCAAATTAGATAATACGGTAGTATCTAACTAAATTAGCATTCGATAAACATCAAAAAGAATCAAAAAAATTTATAAAACAATTTCTTAAGAAACATTTATTAGACTTATCTAAAATTTAGGAGGAAATGTAATTTATTATCAGCATTTTTTTTTCCAAAGAAGCAAACTTACTTCAGCACGCTGTTTGTCCCATACACTTCCAGGAAATACAGAATATTGTAAGGCATTTATGATCATTGATCGATTCGACTTATGGACATACTTCGAAAAAAGTTTTAATGCTAAAATCAGAAAATATTTAACAAAGATAGCAATGAAAGTAACTTTGTACTTTAACTTAATATTAAGAAAATATCAAAACAAACAGTAAAACAAAATTAAGCAATGGCATTTACTTGGTTCAGCAGTACTTGCTACGGGAATACGAGCTGATGATGGCAGAATACGAGCTGACGATGGTAAGCTGCTTTCTTCGAAGCTACTCTGCGGTCGACTTGAACGTTTCGTTCGTAGATTTGTTCCTTCCACCTTAAAAAAAACTTTTTTTTTAAAAATATTATTTAATAAAATACTAAATGACAAAGATAACAAAGCAAAGATATAACACTGCAGTATTTTCAAAAAGAACTATACTACACAGGTAAAATTTTTTTAAAAATTCGTCCTCTTTTCCACCTTCTTCTGACTTTTCCTTTTTTTATCTTTATCGTTTTTTGAAAATTAAATCTGATTAGAAGCACACGACGATTGATAGATAAATACAAAAGTTCCAGAGATTTTTTTAAAAAACATTTTTGAAAAACATAAGAATAGAGCATTACTGTGCTTTTCGGTCGCGATACTAAAGGCGGTTGACTATATCCTCGACCATTGGGCAATTCATTATTTTCCAATTCTTTTTCCATCTTTTTACGCTTATAATCATCCAATATTCTCTGCCTGACAAATAAGAATAAGTGGAGTGAATTTCTTATTTTATCACCACAAAACTTTTTTATTATCAAACTCAATAAAAATCAAAATAATAAAAAGTGACCTTTGTAATTCGCGTTCACGCTTCCGCTGTTCAGCAGCTTCCTGCCTTTCCAATTCAGCTTGTCTTCGTTCGGCATTTTTAGCTTCAATTTCTCCCACTTTCTGCTCAATTTGTTCACGACGTCGTAAAGTTTTTGCTAACAAAGCTTCACGTTTTGCTTCCATTTCAGGAGTCTATAAAGTGCTGGTGAATCAAGGCACTAAACTGGGAATATTGCAAATATTATAAACTATAAGATCCATGCCGAGATTCTCCAAAAGACGGCTAATATAAAAAAATAAGTATTCTATCACAGTTCAGTCAACAAAAATACGGCACACACGAGAAAAAACAAATGCTGCATTTCGAGAAATGAATACAATTTTAGATAGTTTTTTCTTTCGATTTGGTTGGAAACTTTTCTGCTTGCAAGATAATTGTTCCACAACTTTTCCACACGGGATGATGACTAATTTCACCACTACAAATTACCTAGACTAAAACTCACTTATAAAACTAATCAAAATGGGACAAATGAATGGCTCAAATTTGTTTATTTTATTATAGCGATAAATGGACAAATGAAAATAACTTCAGAGCAATAAAATTACTTAAGCAAATGATATAATTTGCTAACCACATTGATAACAGGCTTATCAGCTGCATCATCAACAATGAATTGTGAAGCTCGTGTCGACGAAAGCTTGCGGTTCATTGGTATAGATTGCAAATCAGCATTTATAGATGAAATCGGATCTTTCGGTGGACTTTGTTGATGTCCTGGTTTGTCATCCATCTCTATAGTATGAGATATATATTCATGTCAATCAATTAATTAGCTAGGTTAAAAAAAATGATTTTTTTGTAAGCGGATAATTGGAATGAAACGAAATGATCGATTAATAAAACCATTCGAGGGAAAGCATTAAATTAAATCAATTTTAAGTACACTCACACATGTGCATAAAAAATTTTAAGTAAATTAATCGTAACACAAATCTCAAACAAACTTGCGGGAATATATAAAACTTTGAAAATAAGTGTAGTTTCACACTCTAAAAACTGCTGAAAACATTTAGAAATATTACTCTGATTATTATAAGAATCAAAATCAGCTTGATGCAAATACTGCGGTAAATTTGGATCTCGTTGATGAAAAGGCATGGATTCCGATATTTTGACACCATTTACAATTTCAGATGGTCTTGATGACTGATCCTAGAAAAAAAAATTTCAAAATTTCAAAAATTAGCATTTTTCACCAGATATCTTATAACTGAAAGAATTTCATAAACCGAAATATCATCAAAATATGATGAAACTTGATTAAGTAAAAACGGAAAGACTTATATTACTTGCAGTAATGAAGGAGCTCGTGGAAGAAACTCAGGCTGATTTGACAGATCCAATTCACTTTTCGTATATGTACCATTCTCCCATGTACGCCTCTGCGGCCGTATCGTCTGCCCAGCTTTATATGTGAGTCCCCAATTTGTCAAATTACGATTTATCTCAAGCGATGGATCTAAACGACTTGAAGGTGCCTGAAAAATTTACAGTCAAAGAGAAGAACTGAACAAACTCGAACTAATTATGGATAAATATTGTAGAGATTTACATTTAGATTCATAACTCGCTCCTAGATGAATCGCAATTATAACAAGATTTTAAATATATAAAACGAGAACTAACGTCATTCCGATGAAGTCGAAATGTATTGTTTGCAACTGCTGTAGAATTAGCGACAGCACTGCTAAGCATAAATGGCGAGCCAACAACAGGATTCACATTAGTATCCTGTGGATGCAAAACATAGGTGCCATCAAGTTGATAATGTGGTGCTAATAGTTGAGAATTGGGAACAAAACGAGATGCATAAACAGGTACTGTCGAATGATACTCCGATTGATTAGGATATCCGTTCAATGGCATCTGGAAGTGATGATTCAGTATCGACATTAATAGTCAAATCAGATGAATATTTCCACATATATATACAGCAAAACCAGGATTCGGCAAATAACTAGCCTCAATTTTTTTCAAAATTTATTTATTTGATAAAACCTGTGTGTGCATAGGGAACGGCTGATTTTGGTCATGTGATTGGTGCATAGATTGTCCGAATTGTGATTCCGTAGGAGTTATATAAGGTGTTGCGTAGGTATGTTGCTGTACTTGATGCATCGCTTTCGTCACATTATGCGGCAAAGTTGCATAAGAACTATTGAGCGCATGATTTGGCTCATTCAATAGGCCAAGTTCTGCAAAAATAATTGAGATAAAATGTTGTTAAATATCCTTAATTTTCGGAAGAAAATCATTTCACTAATGTAATTCCATACTGACATAATTATGTAGATTTAAATAGATATCGCAAAAATGTCTTTAACATGCCAACAAATAACGATGCTCAGTTCTACGAATAAAACATGTTAGTAGTAATTCATGATATCTGATATTAGAAATAAAACTTTCAGTAAGTTAATATTAATTATTAATTGGGATCATTACTGCTCGAAAGAGAACTCTATTGCTGATAACTTCCCCAGAAAAAAAAAACATATTTCCGATGCAAAATAGTCAGTAAATATAATAATGAAAGAAACAACAAAGAACTGGAAACAATAAAGAACTGCCTGTATGAATGGCAGGTTGAGAAATAGCATGTGTCATTTGACGTTGTTCATCTACCTGACGGCTCAAATTTTCTTGTTGTACGGACATTTCTTGAAGTCGCTTCTGCAGAGAAAAAGAAAGAATGAATTAAAAAAAAGTGGAAGACGATGAAATAAATTTGAAGCAAAGAAAATAAAATAAAAGAAAAAAAAACAAAACAAAGTGCAACAATCAAATACCTTTAAATCTTGTACAGTTTCCCTCAAGAAAGATAATTCTTGCGACTGAGGTACTTGGGAATTACTTATCTCACTTGAAGCACGTGCTCGTGTATCCGAACCCTAAAAATTGATATAAATATTGAAACTTACTAAATATTTGAAACTTATTTTGTGTCAATCTAAAAGTACATATTTTTGAAAAGCTACACATCCCAATTATTAAAAACGCAGAAAGATTTTTGACTGTCTCAAAATCTAAAATATTAGGTTTGAAGCGATAAATAATATTCCTTTGCAATGCTTGTAAAGAAAATAGGTACCCGAGATTATGTCACTAACGTTTCTGCATATTCTGTTTCAGAATAATTATTCGATTAACATTTGATAAAAAATGTTTTTAAAAGCCTAATTCGAAACATTTGGTGGGCATCCATAAATGCCATATTTAACGTAAAAATAGCAAAGTACTTTTTCCAGACGTTGCATAAGAGTAAAGAATGCATCTTTCTGTTTCTGTGCTCGCTCTGATTCACTCTGGTTCCTGAAAAACGCAATTTATATATAATTATAAAGAAAAAAAATTATAAAAAAATCATGTAAAATTATAAGGAAAAAATTTTTTCAAATTTATTTTTCAAACTTTAAAATGTCACTCAAGAAGTATAATGTATTCCATGAATTATGAAAATCAAGTTTCATCTATAATCTAAACATAAGAATCTGTTGGATAAATTCCGATAATCACAACTTCTATTATTTTATTCTAATATTTCAGTAGAATATCAAAATCACTTTACGTACGTCTCCAAATAACGTCTTTTTTCATGCTCACGTCGCTTTTCTTCTAATGCCAAACGTATACTTGCAGCTGGCATTGAGTCACTACGAATGTATGCTCCTCCTTGCGAAAAACCACTCATATTATTAACATGATCACCAGATTGCGTCTAAAGTTTGGTATATTCAAAGAATTATAAATGGAAAATCCTCAATTAATGTTAAAAATGGTTTCACACCAAATTCGAATGTTTCTAAAAATATACCAAATTTATGAATACACAAAAACTTTTATGTTATTTGTGTCTGTCTCTTCAAAATACCTTTTTTTTTTTCAAGCTTAAACTAATTTGTTCCACTAGGGTTTTATCCAAAAAAATATAGTAAAAAACAATATTACTTACCAGTTGACTAAAATTGGTTTTAGGACCAGCAAAGTTCTTCATGTTTCATTGACTCACCTGAGCTACAATTCCAAAAATATATTAATTTGACTAGAAAATTAGATGAAACTTGAAACTTCTAATAATAGTTATAACTTCAATGAAATGTGAACAACAGTCATTCCTTTATCTCTCAGATTAGAATCATCTCAATTTCTGGTTTGTGACCAGAAATTCAAAAAAATTCAATCAATACTAATAAGGTTTTAAAAAATATCAACTAAAAATTAATAGTTTTCTGTTCTATACAAACTTTTACAAACTTTTTTTTCAACCACGAATCTAGACCAGCATTTTTTAGAGAATTTTTTATTATTTCGTCAATAAAACAATGAATGATCTTCACACTGTCTTCTTGAAAACGGCATTTCATCTGATCAATTCCCATTTGCTTAAAGCAAATGGAAATAGTTGCAAAGATTTTACTTGAAGTATAAAAACGTATGTGCATATTTGGTATGAAAGAGAAATACATACCGACTGGTCATCAGTGAGTCTGAGGACATTGCAGAAAATGCTGAAATCAGAACCATTTATTGCATGTTATTAAAAAAATTAACAGCAAGAAAAGATGTCAAGCCATTGCCAAATCACTTCCACTAATTTCTACTTCATTAATAATTTTCAGGCACTTTCATAATTATTGATGCAATGATGAACTATATGTAAGCAAAAATTGAGAAAAACAAAAAATGAATACAACTTACTTCGTGACATTTCAGGTTGAAAACGAGATCTAAACTGATTAAGTGCTTTGTTTGGAGCATTTTGAGATCGCAATTCGGGTATGCCTTTTATTGGTACAAAACATTTTGCTCGTGTAGGCGATACCTCTACAGGACTTGTAACTAAAAAATTATTGGTCTCAATTAATACAACAGTAGTAAAAAATCAAATTTTTTCAGATGAAATGTTCAAAAAATTCATATGAGTTTCTTACCATTTTTTGCACTGACTCCTTCAAAAATTTGGAAAAGATCAGCTAAGAAAGCATTTACATTTGGTTGTAAACTTTCATGAAGATATAGAATATCTTCAATCTCGAAATGAAATGGATTCCATGATAGATTAGTGCAAAATTTCCTAAAATATTTTTAAATATCAATACTTTAAATGGAAAAATACTAAATATCTTTTCAAAATTACTATCATCTATGAATGCATGGAATTAATAGTAACTGCTTTATTTTTCCAATTCACTATTATTAGATCATGAGAATAATTTCAATTTAAATCAAAAGAAATATTCCAAACTTGAATGACAAAACAATCCAATCTCCAGATGAAGCAAAATAAAAATTCTAAAACCGAAAAAAAGTATATATCAAAAATAGGAAAAAATCTTGATAATTTACCTCAGAAGTACTAAATTGTATTGACAATCAGCAAGACTCATTGGGTCATTGAAACATATATCTAAAAAAAATATTCTTATCCATCTTCATTCCACTAAGATTGCCTTCAGTTCAGATAGACGATGAATGACATTAAATAATATTAAATTTTCATGAATCTCAAATTATTGTAATTATAATAATAAACAAGCCTTGTAAGTTCATTTCATTAGGTCGATAAAATCCAACAAGTGCACAAATGCAAGCGCCATCACACATATCCTCATAAAGATCTTCCATTTCTGGTACTATTACCGATCCATCTGGAATTTTCCAAAATAATACAAGAACAAATGCTTAACAAGAAAGAGTAAATCGTACTTCATTTCATCCAAGAATATTACACTATTACGGAAATTCCAAAAATTAAATCTAATACAAAAAATGTCACATGGTTCACCAGTTATTCTCATACTGCTCTAAAACTTCAAATTCATTGTCTCATTGTAAAAGTTAAGATCATTATCGTTAACTCATTGAAAATCTTCCGCAATTTATAAAAGATCATCCTTAAAAATATGGGTGATTGACTGGCAATGCTCCGATAAGAGAGTTATAGAATTAAAAATGATTAGCTCCCACCTCTTCCCCATTCCAGATTACAAATTTAGTTCATTATTTTGAAAATTCAAAAATTTATTTGATAAAAAATCTTTTACATATGCAACAATAATTTCACTAAAGTATACACATTATTGAGAAGATTCCACATGCTAAAAAAAATTATTTACATTGTTCTTTACAATTTTTATTCATTATGGTGAATTTTTCCATATCATCTCGTACCAATAAACAAATTTTATTGATCCAAAACAACAACGCATCAACACTATCCATTGGTTCTTCTCGTTTATCAACTGTCGTGTAATTCCTATATGAATTAGAAGGAAAAAAGTATATTGAATAAAAAGATTTTTTTCGTATGAAAGAATATCTTCATTTATTTTATTTCGCGGCTACTACTATTTTCAGAGTGGCTTCTCGAATGACTGACAGAGTAAAGAGAGAAAGGAAATTTTTTACTGCCCTGAAATGTGCCTTGTTGAAATATGAACGATAATCAAACCATTATTTGACAAATTTCAGTCATTTCGTCAATAATCAAATAATCTTTGATCATATAAATTCATTCATTTTCAAATATTTAAATTTCCAAATTAATTTATATTTAAGTTCCTCATTATTAAATCCAAGTTTCCATTTGATTTTATATTTGGACAGTAGTTTTTCCCACTGTTCCAATGTGTTATAAAAAAATCCACTTACTGCACGGCTTCTACGACTTTATCAATCGTAATGATGGATCGCATATGTGCAATCATCAACGAATCTATTACTGCCAGATGGGCAGCCTGCAAAAATATGAAATTTTCTATTAAAAAAATTAATTTGATCTTCTGAAGTAAACTTCAAATAGAAGTTCCTAAATAAATTAAATGAAAAAGATATTAGGATAAGCTGAAAATGATTCACCTGATGAAAAGGTTGAACTGATGACAGCATTGTTTCGTTGATATTTGCTTCTTCGCCCAATACTGTAATTGGAATTGAGTGGTTTGCCAAAGCACGAAGTACAACACTATGTGACTTCTGAAATCTCGCAATACTTCTAAGGCTAAATGAGATTCTGTCTTTAGGAAATAATGCAGAATCTTATTTAATCTTGGAAATCTTGGCACAATTTTTGACGGAAAAATGTAAAATCACTCTATGTTAGCGTTTACTTTCAAAAAATGTCTATCGCCAAAGTAAATACATTTTTCTAATCCCAGAGAAATATTTTAATTTCTTCTAGCACAAAAAGAAAAAAAAAACGGCGAAAAAGTAAAACACGAATTGCAAAAGTGAATAGGAACATTAGATTCAGCAGTGAATCAAAATAAAATAACAAAGCTTGCATGACATTTGTTACAACATGTCATGATTTCCGAAGTTTAAAATGTAACGTAAAAAAATGATGTCGGAAATAACTAAAAATATTTACAAAAGAAACAATAGTATGCCATTAATCAAAGCTCTAATGTTTGAAATATGAATGGGAAATTTCAGTGTCCATGTATCAACACTTGATTCTTCAACCAATAGTATTAATTCTTATAACTTACATTAATAAGGCTTTGATCTTTAAATATTTTAGCAGCAGCATTACTGTATAACGATGCATTGGTTAAACCCGTCACTACGGCTGTTTCCAGTTGGAAAGTATTCTGAAAAAACTGCTTTTTCAAAATATGATAGAACAGAAAACAAAAACAAAAAATTATGTGATTGAAAAAAAGTATAATTAATCAAAACGCCACTATTTGACAGCTTTTGAATTTCGTATACTCCGCCTGATAAATTGCTACTGAATTGAACCACTCGACAATAAATAGTGTTATCAAATTATGAGTTTTGAACTATTCATAAAGTACACTATTATATTCCACAGCTATGTAAAAATGATTCAAGTTTTAAAACAACATCTTAATATTCTGCACTTTGACTCTCCTGAACAAAAATTTTCTTCCTGAAACATATACAACATGAAGCACTAACGTTGCTGTTCTCTTTGATCGGTTTTACTAAAAGATCAGGAGCCGTACTTCCGTAAACACGTCCAATCAACCATTTAACCGATGCACTTAACTTGCCCTTAAAAAATTTTTCTAGAAGTAAATTTCATACTTAAGAATTTCTAAATGCAAAATAGCAAGAAAATATGGAAACTTCAGATATTTTTTTTTTTTTTTGAATTACTGGAACTATTTATTTACCTCGTAATGATTGAGATAAAGAAAATTTCTAGTTATTTAATTTTATTTCATCTTTCTTGTATTTAATTTTCATAACCAAAAAAAAACTATCCCAGCAAATCATAATAGCCTTATTCTAAGAAGGAAATGTAAAGAAATGGTGCAAAATAGAAATTGTAGTACTAATGCGTGGCACAAAAAATATTAGAAGTTCTTAACATTAATTTGAAATTTAACTAATTGATTATCGCGTAACACTGGAAATTTCAAACGATTCATTAATTAGTGACACAGAAATTACTAACTAATTAATCAACGTATAATCTCGGAAAAAACCACAATTTTTAATTCTAACTTGAAAATTTGAAATCAACAAACTTTTTCGACATTATAACAATTGATAGGAGTGATTCCAGGTAAAGGTTCTTCCATGCTCCTTATTCTTGTAAATGTAACCCGGGACGAGAAGCTACACGTTGCCGAGTGCAGCCACTCGTCTTGAAAAACTAAAAAGGTAATAGTTAAATTTTATACCAAAATATCTCGCGAAATCTGAAGTGTTAAAACGTTTTTCGATGTTTGTAGTCTAGTACGACAGTTGCTCAACATAAATAATTTTATAGGAAAGCAGTAGGGATGCAATTATGATAGAAAATCGGTTAAATCTTTTAAAATAAAATTTTACTAAAATACCGAGCAATTTCCAGTAAAGTATCAAAAACATTGACAAATAATTGATAATTATGAGTGCTTGATAAGAAATCATTTAAATTTATTCATTCCATTGCGACATATTACTTAAAACAATAACAAATAGACGCCATTTCTGTATTTTAATTGACGTTAAAATGTATAAATTATTTTAGAATGAATTAGAAAAAAAAACAACAATAATATGAGAATAACCTCTCCAGAGCACAGAGGACCAATTTTGCATTAGTTTCAATAAGGAATGCAGAAAATTTTTGAAATACATGAAGAGATGCATTTGCGGTGAACAAATTTTTATTTAATAAACTATTGCTTAAGCATGTAAGCGAATGTGATCATTTCTCGTCTCATCACGTTTTCATTAATTGTCAGCTGACTTGTTACAGCAAACTTCAACAACTATTCTGTTTTGAAGCATCTCATTCAAATGTTTCATAATTCAGGAATGTTCCGTAATGTAATCCTTATTTATAGAATATCAGAAATAATCAAAATCAACGTTTCATAATTTAATGAATAATAAGAGTTTTCGAAATGCTAAACTTCTCAATGCTAGATGAATTCTGATGATACTTTTTTAATCTTTCGGTTTTTTTACTAAAACTATTTTAGCGATAATTTAAAACAAATTCATTTTCAATATTCCTAAGAAATAATATCCGTTTTGACATCAGTAAGTTCATGAAAGGAGAAAAATTTGAATTTACACACTATTTAAAAAAAAAAAAAACATTGTGAGACAGCAATCCTTACTTAAATGAAAGATAGAAAAAAGAAAATTAAATGAAATTATACTGAAATAAATAAAAGGATAAGGTTGAGTTTTCCAACATGTCAGTTTAAATATTTAGAACAATTTAATCGTTCGAAATTCAGAATTTGATAGAAGAAACATATTTTTGTTTGCCGCTTTGATTTTCTATCGTATCATGTCATCAGACTCCTAATTTTTCAAGGCCCTTTCGTCCATCTATTATCAAATTTAGGCATTAAATTTTGTAATTTTATCAATCTCTGATGTATCCGCTAGTTATTTCACCACTCACATCAATTTCTGTTTCCTTCCTTAATCAGTTTTTTTTTCTATTTCAGTAATTAATTTTTTCAAGCATCAATCAATCACTGATGCACTACAAATAAATACTATCGAATAGGATTTAGAAGATAAGCTACATTTCTTTCTTTATATCACGGTAAACAATATGAATTCAAAAAAATCTCTAATAATGCAAGCAAAGTCAGAAATAAATTGCACTGAAAAATTCCATTTGGGTATGTTGGGAGGAAAAGGAAACAATATGATGGTCCTCGCTAACGTTTTTTAACAGATATTAAAAAAGTTATAATTCTCAAAATATAATAATACTTCGAAAATGTTTCATCGACAATAACCAATATTTTCGAAATGAAATAGTTCATCTGAAATTATTTATTTATTAAGGTTTTCACAATAAATTTCAGTACTTTATCGCTGCAGAAATATTGTGATGAAAAGAAGACTGAAGCTTATCACACCGAGACATTACATAAACAAATCGTATCTCACATCACTGGCATATCAGACATGATAATAAGTGTCTAATGAAATACATCATATGAAAAATTATAGAATAATTTAATTCATAATTCGTTCGAAAGTTGCAATTTTTCAAGTCGAAATCATCCACAATTATCTAAAAAAGAATGAAGATAAATTCATTTAAAATCAAAACTTAAATTGAAATGAAAATAAAACTTCAAACCACTACACCTCTAAATCGATGACACAATTCGACGAACATCATCACAAACAATAAACAGCTTCGAAAATGCGGACTAACGGAAATCCACATAGGTTCGTAGCGCAAACTACTATGTCTCATATATTCGCCGAACAATTCCATGAATAATCTCATAAATAATTAGTTGCTGTATAAGAGCTAACTAATTATAATTAGTCACTTCATGAATTAATTAAGCGTAATTAGATATTTCAATTAAGCACAACTAGATACTTCATTAGCTTCCATAAAATAAGCTAAAATCGTTTTATCTACCGTGCAAATTTCAATAATACATCTTAACTAAATAATAAATAAGTTTTGAAAAAATGACTAAACTTATTTATTTAGTCTATTTCTTCTCTAGCTAAACTTAGTTCCCCATAATATTTTTACAATAGTAATTTTTTGTTTATCATTTATTTTTCAGCAATGTCGACTTTCTTACGATAACCCAATTTTTTTTCTCATCTATACGTTATTTTTGACAATTATTATCGCGAAAACGTTGCCTTTTTAAATACCAATTAATTGAATAAAATCACCACCTTTGTTTACGTATGTTGTTGCTATCAAGATGTAAACAAATATGTTTTTAAGCGCTTCAAGTTTTATATCAAAATATAACAGAAAGCAAAAAAAACGAAGGGATACTTAAACAACAACATTAACAAAATTTAAAAATCAGTGCATAAAACCATAATTAAATAACAATCGAAATCAAATGGTATTAATGCAAATTTTAATTTTTTTTCTTTTTGTGTCTCCTCATGCTTCTTCTCCTCTTTTTTGTCACCTTTTTTCTGATGTCGAGAATGATGTTTTGTCTTTTTTGATAAAATCAACAACATAATATCGTTTTCGATGCCAATGAATCATTTTGTTTCAATAGAAATAAATAATATGTTTATAAATATTAAATTTTAAATGAGATCGATAATATTAACAAAAAAAAGAAGACATCTAATACGCAATTAATTTATTAATTAAATTATAAGTTATAAATTATAAAAATTTTTTAAATTATAAATTTTAAATTATAAAAAATAAGAATAAAATTAAACTTCCTTAATCCATTTAAACAATTTAATCATTTCTATTAATCATTTATTGATGATTATGTTGTTATCATTTGGTTTATCATAAATAAATTACAATTAAGCTATGCAATTTAATATTAAGTAATCGATAGTTATAATATAATTTAATTTAATCAATGGTTGATTCTAATTAATTTACTCATAATCTACCTTTCAATCAATTAAACTTTTCTTTTATATGGAAATATTAAATTTAGCTGATTCAATTCAATAATTTAATTTTTTCTAACAATTACTTAACGAATGGTATCTAAAACTCTTATAATTTTCTAACAAAATAAAATATCTAAAAATTTAATAAATTAGCAATTTTCGTAAAGCGACATCTTGGATTTTTGAGTTAGCAACCAAGCAAACAACAAACAAAAAGCAACAAACAATCAATATTGATGATATAAATAATTAAATCATAAAATTAAGTCTAATTCCACTCATTCTTGGTATTCATAAATTTCTTTGTTAAATTTTCAATTCGACAAATTATGTATGATTTCATATCATTCCGTCTCAGTCTTTATCAATCATCTTATCTCATCTCATCTCCATCTTCTAATTCGATATTCAATTTGTGCTTGTGTAAAATCTCTCCGATTAAAAAGTATAAGAGGAAGTATCGGGCCATCTGCTTGCATTATTTTTCCATTCCAACGCTTACAGCAAAATCTAAAACATATAATTTCTTTTAAGTTTTACCTTTCATTTTTCTAATTTCAAATTTTTTGATTTTATAATTTATTGTTTTTGAATTTCAGTTTTTTCTATTCAAAAACAATTCTTTGAATTGAGTGATAAATGAAAGATCATAATGCTTATATTAGTACTATCTAATGTTTTAATTAAAATTATATATGAAATTAAAAAATTGACATGAAGAAATCAGCTAATAATATAATACTAGTTGCTATCCAATTTTTATAATTAAATCTAAAATTTAACAATTACTAAGAAGTTGTTGACATTTTTAAAACTCTCGAATTGATTGATTTTTTAGAATGAAGATGAATTTACCTGTAACCGGTTAACCGTTTATCAGCATTAGCTTTTAGCTCTAAACCACCATAAATACATCCTTCTGAACAGGTGCCGGAAAGTGACTTTATTTTCACTTCAATAACGTCATTACGTTCAGCCTATTTGAAATAATTTATTAAATTTATAAACATTCACGAAGAAATTGCAAATTAAATAGAAATTATAATAATAGTAATAATAATAATGATAATAATAATATTATTGATAAAAAAATTATTATGACAATAAATGATTTTAGCAGTTATTAGTAATAACAATAACAATAAATAGGTAGCGCTAATGATTAACAAATACAGGTAAAATTACCTCAATCCACCAATGGCAATATGATATATCATCACTGTACTTATAATTACCCATTCGTGCAATTAATGTTTGCCATTCATAAGTTGCGCGTAAATTTTCCCCACAACCAGGTGAATCAGCCTAAATTAATTTTAAGCATCATACTGTATATTATCGTATATTGCAAATGAATATAAAATTCAGAGAGATTTAATTTAGTAACAAAATGATAAAATGCACATTATAAAGTTAAAGAAATTATTCAATTAATTGCAAAAATTATCAAACAAAATAAATTCTAGAAATATGTGCTCTTGAATTTATCGTTTCTTTCATTATATCTCATCGCTTTATCACTTCCGATTATTTTAAATCAATCAGATGTTCCTGAACTATATGATTGAATAAAATTTCTGAGAAATTGATTGATTTCTAATAATACATTTTAATTTATAAATAAGATATTATAATTGTAAAAGTTAATAGTATCAAAAAAAAATTCCATTAGATTTGTTGTTAATTTTACCAATCAAGTTATCTCACAATAGCTTAATTTTAGCATTCATATTTGTTCCAAACAATTTTTTTTACCACTTATGAGTAATATTGATTGAGCATTCTTATTTTTTGCATTATAATTAATTAGTTAATTGTATTAGATGTCATTTCTACTTAATCATTGTCATAAATTTTAACAATTTTTTAAAAAATAATTCTGCAAGAATTAAAGCAAAATATTTGCTTAACTTTTTTTTTTGAATTTCTGATATTTTTAAAAGTTTCTTCTCCTATCTTTAGAAATATATTGTAAGCGATTGCAAAAATTTTAATAAATAAATATGTATATTTACCCGTCGTTCGCAATATCGACCACCGTATCCGGATGGACACATACATCGATTACAGTCTCTTGGATGTGCATATCCATCATTCAGACATTGAATATTACTTTTGCAATTAACTATTTAAAAAATTATTATTTTAAAATTCAAATTTATGTTGTAATTCAAATTCAAGAAAGTTAATATCGATATGCCTGTCAAACTTATCAAATCAGTAATAATAAGTAAACAAGTATAATTACTATTTATCCACTAAAAGTTTTAAAACAAAATCTTTGATCTGACAAGCTGATAATATTTTATCATATAAATATTAATTTATAAAAATGAGTTTTGTGTTTGAAATTCAATTAATTATATTTGAAAAATAATATTAAATTAAAGTGATGGAAATAATTTTGCATATTTCTCTAAACTTCTTTTTAGTTTTTCTGAAAACTTTAAACCTATTAAAATTTGAAGAACGAACGAAAACAATTCAAACTCGAAATTAACGAAAGTTTTTTCACCTTTAATTTAATGAATTAATTTATAAAAGTTATTAATATGTTCAATCCTCCAATATTCATTTGATAAAATAAGATTTTTTTTTATATTCGAATTTATTTCACAATGTTAATTTGCTTTTAAATTCTTTTTTTTTTTGGTATAAAAGCTAATTAGAAGAAGGGAGTGGAATAATAATTAAATAAAGAAAGTTTAAAAGTAATTGAATGATAAAAAAATGACAAATAAATAGGTAATAAAATATACATTACCGATCACTTACTATATTAGCAAATAAATAGACTGATAAAATCGTATATTTATGATTGCTTACTGTATTAGCAAATAAAATTATATGTACTTAAGCATTTATAATGCGTATTCATCATGAGGAGATCAATAAATGTTGGCCCGGTACCACTACCCATCGTATCTTCATACCAAGATATCCGTGGAACGATGGTTAAACCATTATTATTTGTAAATCTAAAAGTTTTGTAATTTCTTATTTGGCATCAATGGCAATGATGTTTGGTAGTAAAATAACAGATTAATATAGGAGAAAAAATTTTTAAATAAAAAGAAAAGTCCTTTAAAAGATGCGTAAATTTCTCGATTATTATCAATTTTAATATTTGATAGCAAAATAAAATTTCGACAATAAAAAAGATTTTTGATTTAAATGTAATCAATTCAGTGTAAAATTAAATTCAAGTCGAATATTGTTCTTTATTATTATTATTATTAATTTAATGCATTTTATGATTTTGTTTTTATTAAATTTGTTAAACTTACGCTTTTTTACCGTAATGCATCACACTACCATAATCATACGGAAGTCCATAATTATAATTATCGCGCTGTGATGTACGCATAAAATTTGACGATAAACCGCCCTTAAGTTTCATTAATTTAAGGAAATTTAATTAATTCAATGTTTAAATGACTAATATTTTTAGTAAAACGAAAAAAAATTTAAGCGATGTAATTAAATTCGAATGCAATTATCTCAAAATCAACTATCCATAGGTCTAAATAAAATACGGTCATGATAACTTGTTACTGTCACATACTGTTACGTATTTTCACTTTTGCGGTATTGCGATATGCCATAAACTAATGATCTTATGATTCATATCGCTCTAATAGTTTAGTATTTAATATATTCATATGATGGATAACTGAACTGTTAAAATTCGATTCATTTTAATTTAAAATAAAAGTTGAAAATCATGTCTTTCATTAGCTGTGATTTTTCATCTGATATTTGGTGTTATACAAGTCTACTCATTTAACTCTGCAAAAATTTTTTGAAGAAAAGTTTTCAAAAAAATTAAAAAAATTTACCTGAATGTTGTTAAATTCAATCTTGATATACTTGTCACGATCAGCTCGAGTATGAGTATGTAAAAAGCCTAATGCATGACCAATTTCATGTGCAATTGTATGAATCTAAATTTAATTTAATAATTTACAATCATCGAATTGCTGATTTTATGAATTTAATAATAATAATTAAGTCATATAATTCGAAAAAAAATTTTTGGAATGCTAAAATTTTCCCAAAAATCATCATTACAGGTGAAGAAAATGCGAGAGAGGAAGAATGGTTTGTTTATAACTTGAGAATGATAATTTCATAAAATCAAGTTTAGCAATTTGTGTCAATAACAATGACAATGAAATAACAATTTTAATAATAATAACTATAAGAACATAGTGATAATGATAAAAACTAACATGTTCACAATTATAACCAACTGAAACTGGTTGTTTTGTCCATTGTGACATATGACCAATATAACTGGAACAACCTGTTCCCTGCAAAATTTTCCAAAAATTTTAATTATAATTAATTGAAATATTTTGGAATAATTATTTCGTGCTAAAATAAAATGAAATTTAACAACTATCTGATATACTGTCTTACATAATTCAGCAAAAATTATTATTTAATCGATATAAATTCATAGAAATTCATTCTGTCTTAATTTAATTTAAATAATTGATAAATGATTTCTAATCATTCGTATTTTTGACTTTTCCATTATAAATATGAAAATGAGTTGTATTTTTGCTAAGTTCTTTATGTTTGCAATTAATATTTGCTTAATTAATTAGTTTTATAAATTTAAAAAGGAGAAGGATAATGACCAACTCGCATAAAAACAAGTGCATTCTTTTTATTACTGGCAGGAACAAACTTGATACATGTATTCTTCTCCCATACATTCATTGATTTCTTAATGATAATCTTCGCGTGTTCTGCTAAAAGAAAAAAATTTATCAAAAAAAGAAAAATTGATAAAATTTGAAAAAATATGAAATTCATATTTGAAATGAAAATACCGATGCTTTTTAGTTAATTTTTATTTTAAATTAAGAATTAAGAATTGTCGAATTTTAGAAATTTTCATTTCTAATTTTGCTATAATATTAATTAAAGCTGGTAACATCAGAAATATGTGAAGAAATATTTTGTTTCTCAAGTGTTTCTCAAGTATGCATTCTAATTTGTTCATTTCATTACGATGATAACCAAATAATTAATGGTCATAATCATTGATCACATCCATCCTCATCAATTACTTTTCTAAATAAATAACGTTATTAAAGGAAGACCAATCGCATTATTTTATGCATGGAATTATCATGAAAGTTAAGCTAAAGATCGCAGCAGTGTCGTTCAACAAAACTAAATCATGAGGCCTAGGCCATAAATTTTTTTTGAATTTAGTTAACTGATAAAAAAAACTTTAAGAGCAAATTTATGAATGATTTCTGAATTTAAAAAATCATTTGATAAGATTATATTTTGAAAACCTAGTCTATAAGTATTTTGAAATCCATTTTAAACCATAAACTACAAGCTTAAACATTTTTATGTTTTTCTTAAAACTTAGATTACAAACATTTTTAAATCCAGCTATTCAACCGCAAACAAAAAAAAATGCAGTTTCGTGTTGATGAAATTAAACAAATATCTAAGAAATTAAAATCGCATTCGTACAAAGTTTTGGATCAAATCGATATGGTACGACGCCATTCTGCCAAAAATAATTATCAGCATGATAAGCCTGTCGTTTACTTCGTATAGTCATACCCGACTGATCCAGAAATGTTGTCATATAATCAGATGTTTGATTCCAAATTTCTTCCTGTTGTCTGCAACATTTTTTAAGATTTCATTTTATTTTGCTATGCTTAAAAACGAAAACGATAAATGTTTGTTAAATATTGAATTCTAATTTAATAATAATTAAATATCAAATTTTACTGAATGCAATAAATATTAAACTTAAATATTAAAATTAAATTTAAGTACTTTGATTAAAATTAGCATTTCAAATTTAACATTGAACGCTCATAAAAAATTTTTGATAATTGTAAAGGAAATGTTTATAAATCTCATTGAAAAGAAGTTTGTATTTTGATAACTAAAATAAATTAAAAATTCCTTTCTCTAATGATAAAATTGTTAAATTTTAACTGGAATACCTGAAATTGCTATCATTTGTATTAAATAATTAATTTCTTTTTTCTTTCGCTTTTTCGACAAATAATTCCGTCGAATTTTCGGATGTGATGAAAGCTATTTGTATTTATAATCACTTAAAATATAATGCAAATATATTGCTTATCGAAATTATTTTCAAATTAAAATAATTTCATTAATTTTTTACTCATATATAAAACAAAAGAAGACATACTTTGTAAGCATAATATCGCCTTCAATTATGCGTATATGATTACCCAAATGTTGATCAAATGTTCCATCTGTTGGTATCATTTTATCAGAATCATAATGGATCAGGTTCCTCTCAATAGCTAGCTTATCCGGAACATTTTCTGCATGAATATCCTGCTAAAATTTTTATTCAATTCACCAAAAAAAAAAAAAAAAACTGCAGTAAAAAATCTTCTTTAAAAACAAAAGAAATCTTCTTTAAAAAAGATTATAAATATCATAAATAATAAATAAAAATAAAATATTTGCGAAAATCCTTTAAGAAATTAATCAATTTCAATTCAATTCTATGCAAATTTTAAAAGCATTCGAATGCTATGATTAAAAAGAAAATAGTCCAAAATTTTGCAGAATAAAAGCAAAAATTGATAATTGATGACTACTGATTGGTCAAAGAATACTATATTATATTTATAAGCTAAGCATACTATCTTACCAGTACAGGAATTATCACTAATGATGTGATATGACATAAACAAATGATAAGAATTATTGAAACAAACATCATTCGCTGTACTACAGAATGCATCCAGCTGAAATTGGAAATTAAAAACAAAGATGGCAAAAATTATTTAAGCGAAGATAAGTACAATTAGTTACAAAAACAATTTTTGTAAAGTTGGAATTCGCGAAAAAATTTATTATTTGAATTTGCTATTTATTAAATATTAGTTATAATCATATATATTATTTTAAAAAATTTTTGTAAATAAAAAATTTGTAAATAAAAAAATAAAGAAAATTCAAATTAGAAATGAAATTTGCTTATTATTTCAATTTAAATATTCTTTTACGAAAAATCATTCGATTATCGGATTAATTAAATTAATTGCTTAACGAGACTGTTTTCATTTAAAGTATTGATAGAAATAAACATTGAAAGCACATTGCCAGCAAGGAATATGATTGCACCATGCATTCAAGAATTTCTTCTAATTATCAGTAATGAATCTCGAGTATTTTGGTAAATGAGTTCTGATATTCCCATTGTTGCAAAAAGCTAATAATAATAATAATGCATTAAGGATGGAACATTTCAAAAATCATAGGAATTTCGTAAATTAATAATTTTATAATAATTTGTTGAGAAAAAAATTTGAATCTCGAGATTTTTAATTTTTTTTAAAATTTTCGAAAGTTTCGATTCTTCCACTAGTACCATAATTTCCTATATTGACAATAACAATGTTCTTAATTTTATTATAATCATAAATTTCCAGTATTTAATTTTGTGTGCCAGACTGCTAAAATACTAGTTTAAAAAATTTGTAAATGCAAAGAGAAGCGAGAATAGTAAAACAAAAATACTAGAATAGAAATACTTAATAACTAAAATAAATGAAATAGTAGAATAAAAACGAAAGTGAATTTCATATCGAATTAAAAATGAACTAATTTATTTTACTAAAAAATATTCTTGCAACTGCAAAAATTTTATTTTATATATGTATATATGCATATTTGAATATATTCTTCTTTTTAATTGAAATATGTCAGTGAATAATAAATTATAATAAAAAGAAATTCGAGCGGTTGAATTTTATCAAAATTTGAAATATGAGGGGTCAAGAAAAAGTTAGTGTTATAATAAAGGAAAATGTATATTTTACGCTTCATTTTTCATTACTTCACTCATGTTTCTCGTCTTATATATATGTATATGCAGGATATTTAAGTGATTTCAAGTTTGCAATAAGTGCAAAGGTCATGCTGAACATTTAGTCATCGAATTCCAGCAATGATTTTATCATCCACTTGCATTTATGAACAATTTTCCAATTTCACATGGATGCTGCCGGAAATATGGAATGCAATTTCGTGATATCTTTTCTGTGCAAGAAGCAAAATTTCGCAAGAACAAGTTTGAAGAGCACTATAATTAACAGTGACCTTTGACCCTTTGCAATTTTATCAAGTTATGCGTTAGTTCAAAGAGCAGCAAATGCGTTTATATCATTAACGAATTTTTCATTTTCAAATTAATTCTGATGCCTCTTCAGATGATCATTAACGACGAATTGCCATCTTTTTGAAAGGAAATGTTACTTAAAATTTAAATTTTAGAACTATATCGTTCATTTTTTAAAACATTTCAATTTTTCAACTTGATGAATTAAATTTTTTATATTTTTTCAAACACTTGGAATTATAAGCAAAAATTTTGAATGCAATTTATAATGATAAATTATCACTCTCATTGTTGATTATAATATTTTTATATGTTAGATAAAATGTATATACTTTTTATCTGATCTGATTATTATGTTATAATTATGCTTTGCTCAAAATTATTGCTCATATTTAATGCGATTTCAATAGATTTTCGTAAATTTTATTATTTTTATAATTTTAAACTAAAAATTATTATTTTAAAAAATTTTAACTTGTTTAAAATAAAATAATCGAATTAAAAGAATTAATTTCTTTTATGTTCCTTTTCATATCATATAATTATTATTGTTATTATTATCAATATCATTGTTAAGACGAACAATGATATTACTATCATCATAAATAATTTTCGTACCACTATAGCTATGAATAATCACGAATGATTAAGATGTTAATGACGTTGATAACGACGGTGAAATTATTTTTTAATGACAATAATGTTATTGATAATAATTCAAACAATAGTAAGCCATCGAAAAAAAAATCATTATTCTTTCTCAATAAAAGTATCAATCAATAAAGTACCGGGATGAGATTTGCTATGGAATAAATATTCGAATATCTTTATTATCGATAACAATTTTTATCATCACTACTACCAAAATTAGAAATAGGACAAATGTGCACAGCACATCGATTTTTTATCAATTTTTTAATCTCACATTTTTCATTTATATCAAAAATTATATTTGTTATCATTTTGCATAAAAAATAAAATCAACGAAAAAGTGAAATTGCTAATATACAAACAAATAACACTCACATGGAAATACAAGAAAAAATAAAAATTTCAAAAATTAATATAACAATTTGAAATTGCTAATATACAATACAAATAACACTCACTTGGAAATAAAGAATCAATATTATGCTCAAAGTTTCGTTCTTTTTCTATTTTCTACAAAAATTTTCTCATATAGGAAGAATTTTATTTCGCCACAAAATAAAAATTAATTTTTAAGTTTTTTGTTTTTCCACAATGAGATGAAAAGAAATTTTAATGAAATTTAAATGGAAAATTTGAAAAGCAATGCCATCAAATGTAATATTTGTCGTATTTGAATTTTTACATAAAATTATTTGTTTTGTTTTATGAATTTTTACATAATTTTTTATCATTTATTTTTTAATTCTGATATTATAGTTAATTGGTAATAATATTTTAATAATGCTTTCATGATTAGTTCAAATGATAGCATATAGTTCAGTTGATGTCAGAAGTTATCAAAACAAAATTTTGAAAGGAAAAAGCCAAAGTAGAATTTGACCACAATTATTGCATTTTCAACCAGCAAATGCAAAAATTAATCGAAAAAATTTCAACACATTACTTATCAATCTTGAAAGCATTTATCAGAAAAAATCTTAAAAATATTTGTTAACATACGAAAAATGCAAAACAGAATGGTTTAGACAAACTTCTCAAAATGAAGTAAACTTTTTTATTAAATTTAATTAATTTTCTTAATTATTTTTTAGCTGCATTTTTTTGTAATGTTATCACATATCCTTTTGAATACTTTATATTTTTTAAAATTTATCAACAACATTTTTCCCGCATTTCTTCCTGTAATTTCTTTACAGTACTATTATTTCTCAATTTATAATTATTAATTCATACCATAAACAAATTCTTATCATCCATTTTATTTTTAGCACTTTTATAATCGAATAAAACATACATATGTAAATTTCCCAAGTATATTTTTTGATTGAAACAAAGAAAAAAGTGGCAAAAGAAAGAAAGTAATAAATTGAAAAAAGAAAAATCAATTAAGATTTGATTATCAAATTATCTTTCCAACATTTATCAAACAATATGCAAACCAATTACTATTATCATTTCAAATGACCTTGTCAAAATGTTGATGAAATTTTTTTGTTCCTTTTTTTATATTTTTCTTAATTCTTTCAAAAATATGTTAAGCCATTTGTTATCACTTAACTTGCGCACTTTTATTTGAAGACACATTCACTTTTCAATTCATTTTCAATGATTTTAAATCAATTGACAATTTTGTCTTTCTTTCATTTTTATTTTCCTTTTTTCTATTTCTTATTTTTGAATTTTGAACATAATTTTGCATAAACCAATTTCCTTTCTTTTTTGGATTAATTGATTATTGCTTTTTGCAATCATAAACTTAAAAATTCTACTCACAAAAGTTTGAAAAAAGTTTTAAAAAATCAAATTTGAAACTAAAAGTTAGCTTAATAGGTTTCTCTATTCAAATTGATTGGTTGTTCATCTACATAAATTTGAAGGTTTAAAATCAAATTTGAAAAGGTCAATTAATAGGAAGTACATTAAAATAAATGCATATAATAAAAATGTTTTGCAAAAAAAGAAAAAAGAAAACGAAAAGCGTACGTGTAGCGAAAATATTACGTACGTTAGCAGCAATTAATAAATTAAATAAGTTGAAAATAATATAAAATTAATGAATTAAAAATAATATAAAATTAATTATTTAAATATTAATTCGAACCAGCAGAATGATTTTTTGATAAAAATTAAAATTTTGCAATTTTTTACTTACGATTTTGACTTTTTTTGTTTAATGTATTTAATTTTTATAAAATCAAATTTTTTTTCAAAAATGGAATAATTTATTTAAATAAGAATTACCTATGTATTGACCGATATGAAATATTTTAATTGCAATTTTTAAAGAAAGAATGGAACTGATAATTGATTTAATTTAACGATATTTGTTGATGAAAAATTTATTTAAAAAAATAAATAAGAAAAAAAATTATTACTTCATATCATCTCATTTTTAACACTTTCGATTTTGCTTCCTACTATTTTTTTACTCCTTTTTCGGTATTATTCATTAATTTAATTTTATTTCTTGAGCTTTACTTCTCAAACTTCTATTTTATTATTTATAATTTTAATACCTATTACTTTTTCTTCCATTTTCTCGTCTTTAAAAAGTTGATGATTTAATTTAAGGAAAAATTATATAAATAATTAATTTATCGGAAATTGATCTATGATTAAATCAAAAATAAAATAAAATTTTGTTCTATAAAATTCACTTTTACACATAAAAAAATATTTATTTCAATATATTTTATATTTAAATTGTAAATAATGATTATATAATTTTCGTGAATTTTGTTCTTATTACTGCCATTTCTACTAATTTAAATAACTTTTTCAGAATTTTTCAAAGGATGTCATACATTCAATTTTATTTGATGCTAACAATAAGATAAATGGAATGATAAGACAACAATATTTGATGAAACGCTACTTCAAAATCTAATTACCTTAATTTTTAAGTAAAATCCAAAGGTATTTTTTTTGGCAAGAAATTTGATTAAACCAAAATTTGATTAAAGCCAAGAAAAAAAAAATTCCAACAAATGGAATGCACAAAATGTCTGTAGCCAAAATTATTCAACAATTCGATCAACGTTTTCACGTTTTTCTAAATCATATAGTCAATACTTTCCATCGGTTTCACGTTCTCACGTAGTCATTTTGTATATTCACTTTTTTAAAAGCACACCTTGTTGTTTGAAATTATCTTTTATCACCTCGTGTTTTTTTTTCTCAAATTAATCAGAATAGATAATAAAGTTAGAGAATCTCTATTTAAATACCTTTTTCCTGGTATAATAGCCAATATTTGCATATAATAATATATAAATAATTATATATATATAATTACTTGTCGTCGTGTGTAGATAAGTTAGAAAATATGCATAAGAAGTAATTAAATTAAAATAATATTGCAGATTTGGATTAAAATTAGAATTCAAAATGAGAAGGGAAAGAGTAAAATCATTTTCTGAAATAAATAAATAATATGCATAATTTTCTTTAAGATGGACAAAAATTTTGGTTATAATATTTACTGATATTTGATACAACACATCTTTATATTCCATTAGGTATGATCAATTATCTAATTTTGCCATTTATTTTTTTACATCAATGTTGATGGCTAATTAGATTTTTATTTGTTGATGTAAAAATGAAGTGCAAGATGGATTACGGATTGATTATCAATTCTGGAATATTAGATAGCACAAATTCATGTTAATAATAGTGATAACATAATAATAAAATCATAATAATAATAGCAATAATAATTGTTAAAAAACGATAATCACGATAATATTAATAGTTTTTGTGAATTGAAAAATTTATTAAATAAATTTTTATTATTCCTGCAAAACGAATGACTTTATTGAAATTCTTCATCTTTCTTATAATTTATGAAATTGACGATTATTTTTAAAAATTTTAAATATTGCTGATAGCGATAATTTTGGAGACATGTTGTAGCTGTGATAATGATAATTTTAACGACAGTTGTAATTATTATTGATTAATTAAGAGAATTAATTGAAGCTTTTTTCGTCAAAATTCATGTTCTTAGCAATGATTAAAGACATTTTAAATGATCATATTCTATTAAGATAATAATGATGAATGAATGATGATTGGTGATGATGATGAAGATGATGATGAATGATATGATATGATATGGATGGAGGAAATGTTTTACATGAATTAGAAATTATTAGTAAAATTATTATTATCAACATTATCAAAAAAATAAAAATAAAAAAAAAGGACATTTCGAATTTTAATGATTTCTTCTTCACGTTAAAATCGAAGTATAAGAAAGAAAATAAATGTTGATAACTTTTTACGTGAAAAAGGCAGCGTAAATGACGTTTGACGTTTGTACGCCAGAAACAAGAAGTGTAAATGTTTCTTTCTCTTACTACGATATTTTCATTTCAATTGCTTTAATTAATAATTAATTAGTCACAATGAACGATGCATATGATGAACACACGAATAAACACAGACGTACGTATACATACATTCATAAAAACGTGGAATCATTCACGTAGATTCATCCATTTAACTAGACCATCTATTTATAGTTTTCAAGCAGTTATTTTGCATTCTTTCCCATTTCTTGCTCACCTTCTTGCTAATTATAATTTTTCATATCGTACTAATCACCGTTTAAATCAATAATGATAATAATATTCCTGTCCGAACTTTTTTGATAAGAGCATTGAAAATTAGCTTTTGAATTCCAGTCTATCATTCTTTCCAGACTACTTATTTTCCGTAACATTTTTCAAAATACGATAAAAAACTACGTTGCAGGTAGTTCATTCTAATATTATACGGAAAGTATTATTTTTTATTCTTAGAGTGTAATATCAATGATTGACTTTTGAACCAATAATTATTTCACATCCTTGAAAATTTAAATATTATTCAAAAATTTAACTTTGTTAACGGTTGAAGTTTTTTCTGTTTCAGCTTGAATTATTATTTAATTTAACAGAAAGTTAAGAAAAATTTCAGCAAAGAAGTGACAAATTTGTATGTAATTAAATACTTAATTTTAAAATACGATATTCTTCATTCATTTTCATTTAAATTTCAATGTATAATAAAAATCGTTTCCTCAAATATAAATTATTATATTATTTACTGATATTAACGTGTTTCGAAATAAAAATTTCATTAAAGTTCAAATAAGTTTAATTAATTTTCTTTGATTAAAATATGAAGCGAAAATAATTATTAATATCATTAATGCTATTTTAAAAATAAATGTCTATTAAATATAATCATTAAGAATTTATAAAACATTTTATCTAATTATCCATAAACGTATTTTTGGTGCGAAAAAAAAATTTATCTTAATAATATATTAATTAGGAGAAATTATTATGTTAAAAAAGTAATATTTTTAATTAATAGTATTGATTAAGAAATGATAATTTTGAGAGTAAAATCAGTAAATTCCACAGCGGAA